>OX344761.1:2778255-4164883 GCA_947034895.1 Rhytidiadelphus loreus | reverse complement strand
TCATTGTCCTTAATGGGTCAATCCATAGATCACATACATAAGATGTTATTTCTACAGTATTTTGGCAACTTTTAGAACCTTGATCTTGATCTAAATTTCACCATTAAAAATTATATATTTTTAATTTGTGCCCACAAATGACATTTAGTTTCTTCTTCAATTTGAAATTTTTAAACATTCCTAAAAGTGAATTTTTATTTGCCCAACTATAAGACATGTTAAAAAGTCATTGACCTAGAGACTAAGAGAAAAAAAAGTCAGCATTGCCATTGTGCTAAGAGGTATGAAAGGTCATCTTGAACCTCAAAGGCCTTCAAAATAATCAATAACATTAAGACAATAATAATGAAACAATACTATCTAACGTATGCAAGACTTGTAGAAATTTCATTCTACTATGTCTACATGTTTGAACTTATGAAATTTGAAAATTTGGGAATTTACAAAAAATTTGAAAATTTGAAAATTTGAAATGGTTTATCAAATTTTAACTTGATAATTTGTAAACTATTTAAGTTTAACTAAATGCAGTTTTGAAAATTCAATAATTTAGTCATTTGTAAATATTCATCTATTTTAAAATAAAATATTTTTCTATTGGATACTTCATATTTGACTATACTACTAGTAATACTCAAGATCACCTCAAGTGTAATAACACCACAAAAAATGGAATTTTTTAAATAGATAGTAGGATTAGTATTCTTTCTTTGTTAGGGATATGTTACTCTCTTTACTAACATAATGAAGACCAATTTATAAAACTAGGATTCCATTACTCTCCATGCTACTAGTGATACCCATTGAAGTTTGAAAATTTTGGGACTCCATTTCCAAATTGGAAAACTGTGGCAATAGAAATTATTCCCTTACACGATGGCATGGATTGGAGAACTTAGAAAAAGTGGTCCTTAGAATAACTCACCTTCTTGTGAAAAACACACAAATAAAATATGAATTCAAAGCCACAATGGTCATAAAAGTGAGTTCAACACATGTACCTAAATGGGTACAACATCTTCCACTAGCAACAATCATAGTTGACAATTAAATATTGTTCTTCCAACAAAATTTTGTGGCATGTATATAGTTTCTTTAAAATTCTGAACAAAAGCATTAGAAAGTTGATTATTGCAAAATTCATATTAAGATTCTTTCAATTTTCACACAAATATCTAAGTAAATATACTTTAAAGAATTCACTAATTTTTTCTATGTTATTAGATGGATTCATCTTTGAATGTTCAAAAAACCTTGATTCATTCTATTTTGAAAAATTCCATAATTCCTAAAGTTTCAAATGTTTCCTTGGAGATAATTGAAGGTTTTGCTAGGTTCCTATGATCTCAATTTACGGCATGGTTTTGTGAAAATACAATTTTTATTTAAATTGATGCATAGGAGCAAAAGTTATGCCACACAAAGCTCCAAATAGTTGAATTTTGACTAAAAAAAAGTCACCAAAACTTAAAATATTATTTAAAAAAGAATCTCTTATAGATTACATTTTTGTCTATACTTGGTACAAATGCACAATTCATTCATTTCATTAATACTACAATTGCTCCTACTAGTATGGTGGCTATTTTTATGCTAATCTCTCGTAGCTAATGTGGTCCTTGGATTGAATATATGATGCTATTTCTAAAAAGTCTTGAATTGTTGCAATATGGAGTTTTGACTTGTGATGCATGGCATCAAATTTGGAGCATGCTTTTGCCATCACTATGGTCAAGATTGATAATTTGTGATTAGTTAGTGATTACTTAAACTCTAATAAATATTTTTATTTTTATCGTTGTCAATATTAAAATACAATACAAAAATATAATAAACATAAATGAAAAAATTAGGATATGAATTAATTCTTCAATATCCAAAGGTCAAAATTATATTTTATTAAATCAAAATATAGAAATTGTAGGTGATGTGAATGAAGAAACATACAAATTATATGAAGCAATAGTTGTGGTTGCACTTATTTTGCTTCATTTTTCAACTATTCAATTGTGGCACCATGATTGTATGGCCATATCATGACTTCATTTCATAATTTTAGTTGGTTAGCCTTGTGAATCTATGGCCAAGTATCTTAGTGATTCTTCACACCTAGTGCACTCAATATTTGTTAATACAAAAAAATTTATGACCAAGATGGCTTAACCGTTTCTAATCTAAAGGTTGCCATTATAAATTTTCAAAAAGTTGAAGATTAAAACCTTCAAATTTTGAAATCTATAAATCTATAAATTTATAAAATTTTAATATTCTAAATTATTAAATTGATAAAACTATAATATTGATACAAATTTAAGAAAATTATTTAGTACATTTAAAATCTTAAATTTTTAAACTTGAAATTATTCAAATTAAATATTTAATTATTAATAAGCTAAATAATGTACATTATTAAATTTACAAAAATATAAGCATATTAAATTTTCTTACGTTTTGATTAAATGAAAACAAAATAGTCTTTACTACTAAATTTGTATTATTTGCAAAACTATTGGCAATATGAATGTCTTTAAGAGAAATGGGATGATCCTACTAATTTAGTTCAATTTGAACTTTGAGCCTATTATCATGGGCCATTAATGTTCTAAATATATAATGACATGGAATTTGTTTTGCATTAATTGAGGTGTTCTAAACATTAATAAGTAATTATACATTTGTAGGAAAAAATTTAGATTTTTGAGTGTCTTTTGTACTACATATGAATTTCTTGGCCATTTAAAAAAATCCTCAAAATTTTCAAATCAATACAAAACGATTTTCAAATCTTATAGCCTATAGATGACATTTGATGTCATCTTTGAAAAATAAAAGCAAGAAAATTCTTTTGTATAGAGGGGCAGAATGGAACATAAAGTGTGAAAGATTTTAGAATGTGAATGCATGATCATAGGTTCTATGTTAACATAATATTAGGATCAATGTGAGTTTTTATAAAATTTGTGATTTTTATGGAATTTGTTGAAACCTTAAAACCATATAAGTAGAATATATAGAATGATTTTTTGGAATTTCTTATGTAATTTTCATGAAATGTTGAATTATAAAGCTATCAAATATAGTATGATTTTAACATATCATGACTTTGCTAAGGGCTTAGGGTGAGAGTTGTGTAAGGAACATTCAAATTCCTTGCCAATTAATTGCATTGCTTAGACGGCTTATTAGTTGTAATGGTAGCCATCTACTTGCTTTTCTAATAATCATGAAAATGCACTAAATTGTTTATACATTATATGGATACCACGTGTTTGTACTATATTGGTCCTTTGGAGGATAATATAAATATCTATATATAATACCATATTTGTTATAACCATATATATTCCATATATCCATACATGATACCATACTATAACCATAAGTATTATGTATTCTACATCCATATAAAATTTTTATTTTATTTAGGTTTTAGGGTGGACTAAGCGAATCAAATATTCTCTTTGTATTTTTGCCACTATCTTTTATATTAAATAAATGAAATTGGAAGAGAAGAGATTTTTTTCTTCTTAGTTCAAATGGTTGCGATTCTTTTTAGTTAGGGAAGCATGAGCAAAACTTGCCTACTACTTTTTAGTGGATAGTTACAAACAATCATTGAATTTTTGAATTTTTACCATATTTTTGTTTCTTATAATTTAAAATTACGTAAAATCCATTTCCTTTATACTTATACTTAGTGTTCTTATAGTCTCCTATTTAGATATTCATTACACTCCCTCTAGGGCCAATTCCAATGTCATTTGATTGAATATTATTTTTGAGTTGAATTTAGCTTTTTGAATTATATTCAAGTTTCAATGTAAACATTTTGTAAGACAAACGATGACAATGACAATGACAATGACAATGAGCCGAAAAGATGCAACCATGTCATTTCCTCCCCCCCCCCCCCCCTTCCCCCCCAAAATTGACAACCATTGATTTTAAAAAATTAAAAATCCCCACCAATGTCATTGATCTTAAATACAAAATATGGAATACCAGATATGGGATACGAGATATGGGATATGATGTAGATATGGATACAGGGAGATGTAAGACGGATATTGTATGGATATGGATACGGATGCGAGATGTAGATACAAATACAATACAAATATGGGGATACGGGGATTGATACGGGACATATCCCATATCAAATGCCAACCCCATCCGAAAATTACAAAAAATTAGGTGGTGGTGGGGTACCTAAAAAAATATTTTTAAATTTTTAAATTTTTCTTAACTTATTGGGAAGAGGGGCAGGGTAGAATAAATAAATCTGATTTTTTTTGAGCTCATTGTCATTGTGACATTGTGTCACAATGACAATGAGCTCAAAAGATGTAGTAATTGTATTAACTAGTACAATGTGTAATCTCTATTAGGTTTGTAATAAATAATAAATTTTATAATTTTAAAGCTAATAAGTGAAAAAAATTGCTAATAATTTCAAAAAATTCATTTAATTTGAAATTTCTTGAAGAAGAAGCCTTAAAAAACAATATAAAATCTTTTCAAGTATTTTTTTGGATGATGATCTTTGTGTTAATGCACCACCATCAATATAAATGTAGAATTTACATAAGTGATTGATAAATTTGATCAACTTCATGTATGAATGGCCATTGTTTCTATAGATATTGCTGTTTTTCAACCCCTAAAGTCCCAAGGTCATTTTTCTATCAAAAATGACTCAAAACTACTAGTTATGTTTTCGGTTATGTTGTGTTCATCCAAGAAAATCAAAAAAGATTTTTATTTAGAATTTAACCATAGGATCATGTACTTCACTTGTTTTAGATCATGTGGTAAAAATTTCATAAAGTTTGACCATACAAATTGGAAGATATTAGTATTCACAGTTGGAAAATTTTATTTTTTTGAATACAAGCATGCAATTGCAAATGACTTTGACCTCATTTGTGGAATTTTTTTGCACTACAAAATTTGAATTAAAAACAATTTTTTTGAAAGTATTGAGTTGAAAGTATAGGAATTTTTTCTAAAAACACACACACTTGATATTCATTCTTTAAAAAATTGTTAAAGTTGGTAGCAGTGAATGTTTTTTCACATCTACACACATTGGTAAAATTCAAATATCTTTTTCTTATAAGCTTTTTCTTATAGCCTTGAAATTTTTCACGGATGTTATTAACACATAGATGCTCTTTCCAAAAAAAATTCATGGAAAAAAAACAATTTTTGAGCCCTTAGGAGGGTGTCAAAGTTGGCATCAATGATATATTTTGTAAAGTTTTTGAAAAAGTTTGTAACTTTATGGTACCCGACTCTACAATGTAAGATGTGTAGATAGGATTTAGAAACTGGGATTCCAAAACCACTCAAAGTTGATGCCATAGTTTATGTCCAGAAAACACAAAATTAATGCCTCTTCAACCTCCAAATGGGGAATGTTTGTTCACATAAAACATCATTGCATAACTTACCAGACTATTTGGAGCATGCCCATGCCCAATGCCTTTTTGCAACTTTATGACATCCTCTTAGAAATGAGTGACTTTAAATTTATTTTATTTTTTTGTATTTTTATGATTTTCTAATTTCTTGAATAAATTTATTTTGGGAGAAGGGGGAGGGGGATTTTGCCCCTTAAAATTTTGGAAGAACTTTGGTGGGGGATCTTAACCCTTAAAAGATGGACTAGTGACCGTAAAAATCACTCCATTTAGCACCATATGAATCATTGGCTTAAAAAAATGCAAAAGCATTCAATAGAAGTCAAATTTTTTGTACAAGACCTCTCTGGATTTTTCACACAAAAGTTTGAAGATGAATAGTTGTACTTTTGTCTTGCATAGAAGGATTCTATAGTAGATCCACCCATTCCCAACTAGGGATCCATATCCAACTTGTAGGGTGTAGCTATTTCCAACGAAGGCTAGAACATATTTCTAACCAAAGTTTGGAATGGTTTTTTTTTCTCCTTTTCAAAGTTGGGACTAATAAGGTCATGACACATGTCTCCAAGTAGCAAGCAAGAAAATAAGAAGTAGTGAGTGGGAAAGTAGTTGTTGAATAATCAGAATTGGAAGAGTCCATACATTGGGTATGGATTTAGACCAACTTTTGGCTTCCAAAATTCATAGTAATTTCAATTCAAGGCATGAAATTATAAAAAAAATTGCAATCCCTGTAATTTCTATCTTCCTACATTGCAAAATATTTGCATTGCCTTATATTGCTCCAAATCATGCACAAAATCACTAAAGTGGTTGAAGAGGGTTGTTAGCATGTGAGCCTAGGATCTTGAGCCCATGAGCCTAAGCTCCTATGTTGTAGGCACCTACTATGGTTATAGTGTATTTATATTATAAGTACCTATGTTGTAAGCACCATCTATGATTACATGATATTTATATTATAGATGTCTATGTTATAGATATTTAAGTTATAAGCACCTTCTTTGGTCATAAAAAAACTTTTCTGTTATAAGTGTCTATGTTATAAACACTTTTCGTGATTATAGGATGCTTATATTATAGGTACGCATGTTATAAGCACCTTCAATGGTTGTAAAGTACCTACTTATATTTAGGCTCAAGACTCGTAGGCTTGCATTTGTAAGCTCACATGCTACCGTCATTGAGTGGTTGACTATGGGTGGTTCTAGCATACATCATTCATTGAAAAAAACGGTTGACGCTTGTTAGGGTTCACCTTCCACCGACCCTTCTACCACGCTCTTTGATATATGGGTCCAATAAATTGGTAATTCAATCAAATCGGTCCAAGTCCCATGCCGACGAGCACTTGGGCCTTGGAAGGCGGGAGTAGGCAGCTTGGAATGAAGACCGTACCTACTACCGATGACCGGTTGGACCGGTACGTACGTTTCTAATTTCTGGAATAACTTATTATCAATCCAAAGGGTCAGTGGTCCAATTGAACCGTAGTTACCGTTTCGTGTGGGGCCCCGTGGGGGCCCACTTTTTTGAACTTCTCTCGCCATGGGTAGCCACCACGTGTCTCACTTGTTTCAGCTGGCAACTGACACGAATTGGCAGTCCTTTTAACTCACCTGTGCAGACGGAACAGCGGCGAACAGGAAACAACTGAACTGACTGACGAATCTTTGCCGTGAACCAATCTGACATTACATTTCATTCTTTGACCCTTATTAAACGTCGACGAGGACGTTTTTTTTGGCCGATGGATGACAAAAGAATCTTTCTTTCCAATAGGATAGAAGCGGAACTATTCATCCTCGGAATTTTGTTGTGAAAAAGAGAGGTCTTATGAAATGGAAATTGTCCATGTGTTTCAAAAAAAAAAGAGAAAGAAAAAGGGGAGGTCTTCTACAATAGTTTGACTTCTAATGAATGTTATGCTATTTCTAAAGCCTATGATTCACATGGTAACCAAAGGGATGATTTCCACGGTCACCAATCGATTCTTTTATGGGTTAAGTGTAAGGTAGGAGCATCCAATGGTAGTCATTTTAGAACTTAAATGTACACTGAATAGTGAAATTAGGTTGCCCCAGACTATAGTTGGCCATGTCTGACAGTGTTAAATATGAGAAATTAGTGTGGGGCAACCTAATTTCACTATTCAGTGTACACAAAATAGTGAAATTAGGTTGCCTTAACAATTAGGTTGCCTTACTTCAAGAAAGTTACTCTACAAGCCATCAAAGTCAACAAATGTTTCTAAAGATACTTCAATTTGTAAATATGGAGGTCCATGAGTTCCAATTACAACAATAACTAATTCAAAAGTAGTGCATTCTTGTACATTAATAGTAAATATTTATTTAGTATAGATTGTCAAGAAATTAGTGTGGGGCAACCTAATTTCACTATTTTATGTAGGTAGATTAGATAGCCTATTGTTTGTTGACTAAAATGATAAGCTATCTGTAAACTACCTATAATTTAGTTTTAGGATTGTTGCCTTACCTAGAAAGTAATGACATTGGGTATACTATTGGTTTTAGGTGCTCCTATCGTAGGGCAATGCCTTTGGAGGGGAGGGAATGTATGATGCTAAACTAGTTCCAAGAAGTGGGCCATGTTGAGTGAATTTTGTGTTGTACAAGGTAATTGTAAAAAATAGCCCTCTATTGTGTGGCATGTTAATTACATGTTCTTCACATCTCCTAGTTAATTTAGAGCCTATATGAATTCAAAATTTGCAAATTTTATCATATGTGGCAAATAAAAAATTCCTTGATGTTTTTTCCCAATGATAAATTCACCCTACATGGCTCACTTCACGGGATGGATTTAGTTTCTTGTGGAGGGAATTGCGCCAAAAGAATGGTCCATGAGGAAGGTAGAGCTTGACTAGATGACATAATTTTTCTAACGCAATTCTTAATGAGAAGGGCCATTGCCTAGTATCAACTACCCACTAGGAAGTTGGATTAAGGATATGTTTGCATTTGGTGTTAGGGGTGATGTTTGCAATGTGAATCCAGTCCAAAAGTAGGTCTAAATTTTTTCCTTAAGACCCTCAATAACAACACTGTTCAACACCAAGTAAGAGCATATCTTAAGAAATATTTATTTAAAAAAAAATAACATAGCCAATTGATATGGGATTTAACCTCTAAAAGACGGAGAGTGTTTTTAGACACCAAATTGCTTCAAAGTACTTAAATCCAATGTAAGACTAAAATCTTCATCTATATTTATTCATTGACAAATTCAACCGTAGGATTTGTTTAGTTAACTTGTTAGAGTATACCCTCCTAAAATTTCAGAATAAGAAACCTTATCAATTGCAAGATCAAGTCACTTGAATTGCATTTTCAACTCTTCCCTAATGGTTAGATTTCATCTTTCAATCTTTTTACACAAAAATGTGTAGATCCTACAACTTGTTGTTCTCTATAATATATAGAAGACATAAGTTGGGAATATATAATTAATTAATTTCAATAAATGATATTTCATTTTCATGCTTGAAAATAATAATAAGTAGAAAGAGGTAAAGGATGGTCCAATCGCATTGGTTGTAATTTTGTAATAAACAATCTACATCCAATACTTTTATTTTTATTTTCAAAGATATAAAAGATTGAGTTAAATAAAATACTTCAAAGCTTTTTTCAAAGTGGAGATTCTATAAGTGCTCGCAAACTAAAACTCCTCATAACTTTCATCTTGTTAATCAAAATAGAATGATTAAAAGCTTTCTACGTATATATAAATCTAGGAAACCAAGTTCAAATTTTTATTTCTTAAAAAGATGAGTTTTTTTTAATTGCCCACCGAGTATTAAAAATTACATATTTATCAATAACTTTTTAACCACATAGTCAAAAGTTATAAAAATTGTTGCACCTTAAAGCTACTGTCCAAGCACATTGTGAGAAATAATCTATCCTATATTTGACCAAGCAATTTCCTAGAAGGGATTTTACGCTATGATAAACCCATTTATAGGGGCATTTAGACAATGTGGCTTAAGTTCTAACTTTCGGAGCCTTGGTTCAAGAACAAATTCAAGTTTTTTCTTGGATTATAGAAGGTAAAAAAATGATATATGGGACTTGGGACTCATAGCATGCAAGCCAAAGTTCTAATTCTAATTCCCAATTTGTATCTTATATAATATGGAGTATTATATAGCAATTAAGTATATCAAAATGGGATTAACAAGTTAAGAACCTAATTTTTTGGAATGCTTTTGGCATAAAATCTACATTTGATAGATTTAAGGAAAATTTCAGTCTACTAGGATACTTTATATAATGTTTTTTCCTCATTTTATATTCAAAAAAATTGTTGGTACTTGGAGGCCAAGTTAGGTTTTCATTTTGGCTAGACCCAATTTACGTTTGGGACATAGTGTGAAACGCATGTATTTGTTATTGAAATGTTTAATTTATTTCATAGATCATATTAGAAATAGATTTTGTTTTTATGCATTTTAGGGATTCCATATGACTAAGCTATGAATTTTTAGTGACATTTGAGGCAATAGTCTTTAGGGATTGGTTTTAGAAAGAGATTACAATTAAATGCAATTAATTAGCTTAACTCGATATTAGAGTTCTTTAACGCTTATGAATGATGCAAAATAACAATTCAAGTAACTTATGCTTAGAGTATCTTACAATGATGGTATCAACAAACATATCAACATTTAAAAAGTTTTTTCTAACAAAGGTATATACTTTCATAATTCTTATGAATTACAAATGAATAATACAAGATGAACAGATTCTTTAATTTACACCAACTTCAAAAGTAGGTTAAAACTCGACTTCAAAAATTTGAAAATGCAATCAAGAAGTCTTAATCAACCATTTTTTTGGTAATTTTTTATTTCTTTCACTAGGGGAACTATAAACATAAATGGTTGAGCTACTACCAATTTTTACAAATTTGGCATTATATTTTTGCAATTTTGGTAGTTGAAATTGAAATCATGGATATTTACAACAATATTTTAACAAATTTCAATAGTATTTTAAGACTTTGAATCTTGATGGCTTTAAGTTTTGCATTATAAATTCAAGGGAAAGAAAAAACAAAGAAGAAAAGTGATTTTCTTTCTTTAAAAAATTGTTAAATAGAAGTAGGTTGAGATGGAAGGAAAAAATAAATTGACAATAGTTTTAAGATGGAATTGAATCATGCCAATCCCCAACAATGAGGTTGTAATAGCAAACAAATTAAAACTGATAGACTATTTTTATAAAAAAGTATTTGTGGAAATTGAATTAAAAATTTTAAAAAATTATAATTTTCTCAAGAAGATACTCTAATTGCTAAAAAAACAAGAAACTCTATAACTTTCACATCACTAATCCAAATTGATTGAATAATTATCTCACATGGGCAAAAAATTTACTTTTTGAGAAACAATAAAATAAATTATTTCAAACTTTTGTCTATTTTAGTTGTTTAAGCTTGAGCATTTTGAATTTAAGGTGGTATGATTTTTGCTCTCAAGTGCTGATTGAAATAAAAATATTCTTTAAAGAAAAAATCCATTATTCTATTGTTAATTTTTTTTCCAAAACTCATGCAAAAACTTAGGTCATAGAAACCTATTCCAAATTGCATGTGTCTTCCAAGGGGAAAACAATTAGTAAGAGGTTAACAATGTTAAAAATAATCCAATCTAATTCAATGCTAGAAAATAATTTAAATTGATTAGATTTGAATAGAAATTAGTTTTATGCTACTTGTAAATCTCAAATAAAAAGTCTTCCTATTTGCACAAGTGCTTTTTGAATGATTGGCTTCATTATTGAAAGTCGGATGGTTCTATATGAACATGAACATGAAGGGTTGGTACAAACCTTAAGTCCTCAACCCTAACTTCATATGTCTAAAGTTTCATCACAACCACCAAATAATTTATGGCACATTTAACATTTAGTTTAGGATCATTGATACACCATCAAATGATCCCCATGGAATAAGTTGGAATCATACAATCTAAATATAGAATATTCAATGTCAATCATCTTATATTGGCACTAAAAATATATTATAAATTAAGTTTTTTTTTGTCAAGAAGTGCCTCATGTAATCTTGTAATTGGATTAAAGTGACTTAGGCTTATCAAAATAATGTTGAAATTGACCCTCACAAATGATAACATGACAATGTGTACATATGGAAGTTGGACCTATCATACATTGTTCCACCAAAGGAAAGTCCCAAAATGGCAAATTCCAAACCTATCACTTTGCCAAGGTTAACATAGGTCAAATCCAAAAGCCCAAAGCAGGTTCAATGGATGACTTCACCTAATGGAAAAATAAAAACAAAGAATGCACCTATTGGTTCAAAATTGGAGCATTTTGGTGGCTACCTTGGTCATGGGGCAACGTCCTTCAAGGGTTAAATAAAGGGATTAGTGAAACTAAATAAGTTAAAAGAAAAGAGAAGAGGTCCCCGATGGGCACTGTGGCCAACGGTACCTTCTCTGTGCTGCCTTGTCAGATTTCGAGTCTCCACGTCAGATTTTACCAAGTCCACGTCAGATTTTGTGAGGTCCATGGCCAACGGTACCTTCGCTGTGCTTCCTAGTCCGTTGCAATAACACCAGCAGCAGCTTCGTCATTCACCATCTGCTGGCAAGTAAATTCACACGACTGCAATCTTACAACCAGATCGCTGCTGTCATTACTAAGTTCGCAT
Source organism: Rhytidiadelphus loreus (assembly GCA_947034895.1). NCBI lineage: Eukaryota > Viridiplantae > Streptophyta > Bryopsida > Hypnales > Hylocomiaceae > Rhytidiadelphus > Rhytidiadelphus loreus. The sequence continues at coordinate 4,152,752 of OX344761.1, read as the reverse complement.
TTGCTCTCTTTGCTTTCATGTCACTTGCATTTGGAACCGTGCTGCGGCATTGATTGTGTGCTAGACTGTACTAGGATTTCGAGGTGGAACCAAGCAAGGAGAGCAACAAGCTAAAGAACACGCGGTTTCAATAGGAGGTGTGTTTGCGGTGCAGTTTCTTTGGCATTCCGTTCCTTGGAAGAGTAGGAATGCTGTGTTGTTTGGATTCTTGGTGTGGTGACTTCCGATGTTACGTTCCAGCTTTTGCATTTGTGGTTTCGCATTGCTTTGGTGAGTGATGAATTGACATTCTTTTGTTGTTCGATGTTGAGGTTTGTCGTTGGTTGTGTTTGAACAGAGGGATCGGAGCTTGGAGGGTCCAGTGATTGTTGAAAAGGGCGGGGTGATTGAAATTTGAATTGGGTGGGGCGCTATGGCGCTTCCTTGGTTGGTTTGCGTGGGAATGCTAATCTTGATGGTGACTTCGAGGTCCGCGAGTGGGCTTGGGGTGAATTGGGGGACCATTTCGGTCAACCCTCTGCCGCCCGGCTATGTGGTGAAGATGCTGCAAGCAAATGGCATCAAGAAGGTGAAGCTCTTTGACGCTGACTACGATGTGGTGAAGTCGTTGGCGGGGACGGACATTGAGGTGATGTTGGCCGCTCCGAATGACATGCTCGCCACCCTTGCGAATGATCCCAAAGCCGCGGACGCGTGGGTGAAGCAGAATGTGACCGCCTTCAACTTCAAAGGCGGGGTGAATATCAAGTGAGTGCTTGCACTCTCCGTTCCCCTTTGAACTGTCTCCGTAGTTTCTTGCTGTGAAAATGTTAGGAGAATTGAACTCTCCCAAGAAACTGAGTTTATGGATAGATCGGGACAGTATTAGAGGGCTATTTTAGCTTTGGGGTATGGAGAGAGCGATACCGTGTTTGCCCTGCTGTGTGAGCAGACTCAATCACTCAATCTGTGGGTAGAAAGTGATTAGGTCTTGCATACAGTCATGTATACAATGTGGTGATACTGCAGTTTGAGAGGTGTGTGGTGGTGGTGGTGGTGGTGGGTTCTCTCTTACTAGATTAAACGAGAAGGGTATCATGGTGGATGAACCTAATGGTCAGTCATGTGCGTGTGGTGGGTCCAGTTGAGTATCGGTCACTTTGCTTTAATTTGATGGAGATTGCATCTTTCACTGTGTCATGGTTGATCTGATAAACTGTTCTTGCAAATTCGAAGCAGCAGTTAATGAGATTCCTCGTGGTCTTGTACAGATGGGTTGCAGTAGGTAACGAGCCCTTTCTTACGGCCTACGAGGGGGCATACTTGAACACAACTCTACCAGCTCTTAGGAACATGGCTGCTGCATTAGCGAAGGCAGGTTACGCGGATACTATCAGGACGATCATTCCGTTTAATGCCGACATTCTCGATGGTGCGGCATTACCATCGGCCACCCGATTTAAGGTTGAGTACCTCGATCAAATTCAGCCCATGTTGCAGATATTCAACAACACGAATGCGCCATTTAGTGTGAATCTTTACCCCTTCATCAGCAAGTATCAAAATCCCACTTTCCCCCTTGACTTCGCATTCTTTGCGGGAACCACCGCTCCTGTGATTGATGGTGCGAATACATACACCAATGCTCTTGATGCGAGTCTTGACGCCTTAGTGTCCGCTTTGACAGCTGCGGGGTATCCCAATATGCCCATTGTACTCGGTGAAATTGGCTGGCCCACTGATGGAAACGAATATGCTACCATTACGTTGGCAAGCACGTATAACCAGCAGCTGATTAACCATTTGCAGAGTAACGTTGGAACACCCCTGCGACCCGGTGTGTTTACCGAATTTTATATGTTCGGTCTCTTGGACGAGAATATCAAGAGTATCCTTCCGGGACCTTACGAGCGCCACTGGGGAATGTTTTTCTACGACGGGGTCGCCAAATACGACCTCAACCTTGCAGGTATGTAACTTTCTCTATTTATCTGAATCGGTATCCTTTCATGCACAAGGAACTCTTTTCTGCCGCAATGGAATATCATTATGTGAATTTGTGTTGTGATCGGTTCGTATTTACGGTAGTCTATAGGAGATTAGCTTGATTGGTTTTGTGATAAGCTTGTGAGTATACCTGACTCGTGATTTGCGTGGTCCGAAAAAGAGACCAGAGTTTTTCTTGTCAGTTCAAATCATGGAAATGGTACCTCTACTTCGCTCTTATTGTGAGACTCTGATTATGGAAGCGTGTAATTAACTCAAGTCACTATGTGTACAATCTACCTCTCTAATGACTCTAATTGCTCCTTTCCTGTATATTCTGAGTATCTGTCATGTTGTGCATACATCTGATTGGACAACTTCGTATACCAAATTGTGAACAAGTGTGGATTGCAGACTCTAAATGCACTGTCATATGGCATTCTCAGTAGAGGGCTGAGTGTATTGACTGAAATAGCTCTTCCTGTCAGTCTCGTCAGGAGCTTCATGAAAGCGATTTATTCTGTAGGAACTGACAAAGAATCTATCGGCTAATGCAGGTGGTACAAATGGTCCAGTACAAGCGTTGCAGAGTGCGGCATACCCACCCTATATGAGTAATCAGTATTGTGTGCTGAACACGCTTGCTGACAGGACGAATCTCACCCAGAACGTGGCTTTCGCTTGTTCCCGAGCTGATTGTACTCCCTTGTATCCCGGTTCGTCGTGCGCGGGCTTATCTCCCGAGCAGAATGCCTCTTACTCTTTCAACATTTACTTCCAATTTCAAAACCAAGACCCAAACGCTTGTAATTTTCAAGGTCTTGCGTCGATCACCACTGTGAATCCTTCAGATGGAAACTGTCGTTTCCCCATTGGGCTCACGAAGTATACACCATCCAAGAAGGATAGTACCTCTGGAAGTGCACCGGGGGTAAGTAAATACAGTCCCGCTGTAGTTGTCACTATTTTTGCAGTCTTGTTAAACTGTCTGTTTTGTTTTAGTTAGCTCGTCTCTACAGTGTAATATTGCTCGTCTCTGTATATTTGTAGGCATAGAGCTAAATTCCATTTTGGTCTTCGCCATTTCTCACTGCGAGAAGTGCACGGGTGTTCAATGGTAGAGGGGAGGAAGAACATGCTCATTTTTCCTAGTCATAAATTGTTGCTTCATGCCCGATTAGTAATACGTAAGTAGATTTAGAAACATAGGGTTAGAGAAGGATTAGGTTGACACTAAGCGGGTTTTTTGTGTGAGGAACAACGCGATGTTGAATCTCCCAAGCACGCAAATAGGCAGGGAGACGGGTCCTGGCAATCATGCACTACCTCTGCTCAATTATGTACATTTCCCGACGGGAATTTCACAATGCATGACCAAAACCATCACCCGTAAAATGGAGCGGGTTTGTCAAACTGTTCAAACGAGAGTGCAAATCCAATCGCGATTCTGAAAACTTGCTTGTGAGTTTTGCCCAGTGGTTCTGATTCATAACATATACAGCGTATCCTGATCCAGTTAAAGAAACAGATGAATCCTCTCTAAAAAGAATTTAGGTTGAATGCTCTCTTTGGGATATTCGTGGTATCTCTGCTGTTTGTGAATGAACTGTTTGATTTGGCAATTTTTCTTCCAATGTGCCGTGTTTGTTAACCCCTAAAGGACCAAGTCATTTTTCTTTGCCAAAAAACACTCAAAACTGCCATTTGTATTGCAAAGAGTAAGATGTGCAAAAAAACCGATTTTCAATACTTTTAACCTAGGATCTTACATCTAACTTGTATGAGAATGTGGAATAGATTTCTTAAATTTTGAATGCACAGATTGCAAGATATCTGTGTTAAAAGTGAAGAAAACAAGTTTTTTTGCACAGTTATTAGATAAGTTTACATGGAACCTTCTTAACTTAAATTTTTTGCACTACAGAGTTTTAACCTTTAAATCTTCATGGTGGCCAAATGAGTTGTGAGTATTGTATAGGAAAACGATATTATATTATTTTTTTATTTTTTTGAAACGCATGGACAAAATCCATTGATAAGGATAAAGTAGACAATACTGGAGGTGCAAACCCTTGGCGGAATTTTATTTTTCAAGTCCACCATTTCCTTAAGACCAAATAATTTTTAATGGAATCCAAGGTGCACCCAACATGAAGAACCCTGCAAGAGACCAGCAGGACAATGAGCAAAGCGACCCGGCAACCTACCCTTGTCAAAGGACGACCCCAACAGCTAAATTGAGAACTAGGAGATGGAGAATACCCTACTTAGGTGAAATCACCCATCTTTGGAAGAGCAAGCTTCCAGTTCATCTGAAGACGTGAATGCTCACCAAAAAATCTGTCTAGAGCCAAACGTTGTCAAAATGTTTGAGGAAGATGTCAGCTTTGTCCAGGTATAAGGTGCAGAGGTTGAGCCATACAACATGTGCATGGTCAACAAATGCCTCCCATAGCACTTGCTTGAGTCTTTAGGAAGGCCAATAGTCATTGTTGAAGCATATTGCATTATGGTCCAACCATACTGTCCATATAACCGAACCATGAAACAAAAACCACATTGTGGTCCCTTTTTTCAGACGTCTTGGCAATATAGAGCCCAACACACATTGTTGCCATGTTAACATTGGACAATATTGATAAGGCGAACTTCCAAGCGTGTTAGATCTTATCACAGTGATGAAATTGATGCAGCATAGACTCATCTGAGTTATCTTGACAACTTTGGCAAATGGTGGAAATATTAGGATTCGCAATTTTCCTCCAATAGTGGATAGCCACTGCACAATGGTACATGGACCAAGTAAAGCTTGCATCTTTTTGAGGCCAAGACTTGCTCCAAACTTCTCCCTATTTTGGCTTGTACCCTATTACTAGCTCACCATGCCATTTCTCGTGGATTGGTTTATTGAGTTTTGTAAGATTGGTCAACAGTGAGCGCATGAATTTTGTCGTGTATGATTGAAGTGGTCCTACGTTGCCCCAAGACCATCTACTCGGATCAAAGAAAAGGTCAGTAATAATACAAAAACAAAAACAAAAATCTTGATTTTCATTCTTAAAAGAATTGTTAAGGAGAAGTAGGTACAAGATAGAAGGAAAATCTATATTAGTAATATCTCTAAGAAAGGAATTAAAATGCACTAATTCCAATGGTGAGATTTTTCTAGTAAGAAAAATAAACAATGTGGAACGTGTGTTTTTTTAATTGTAAAATTTGCATTTAGAAATGAATCCCACAATTTTGAAAAGATGCTTAGATTGCCCGAAAAACAAGATTGTCCATAACTTTCACATCACTTACTCAAATGAAATGAATCAAAGCTTTCCATGTAGAAAAAAAATATAATCTATGAGGGAAAAAAAAAATCTTGAATCAAAAATTCAAAATTTTAATTTATTTTTTGTTGCCCAGTCTCATGATTTTGAGCTTATTTGAACATAACTTTTGTTCCCACGCACCAATTGAAAAAAAATTATATTCCCACAAAGATAATAAGTTTTTCCAACTTCAAAAAAAGTCTCAAAAAAATCATGACAAAAAATGAGACCATAGGTACCTACTTGAAATTTGATTTGTTCCCCGAATGGACAATGGTCCTTTAGGGGGTAAGGTACAACATCATGAATTCATGACAAGAATAATTTTCATATCGCTTGAATGACTTTGTTCTGCCTATACAAAGCTTTTATGTGTGTTTATGTATTAGATAATGCTTCAGAGTTGGGAGACTTGAGAGCATTATGGGACATAATACCAAGTCTAATAGTTCATCACAAAGGTTTGTATCTGTATTTTTTGCTGATCTAAAGGTGTAGAACAAGGGTCCACTTCATGTGCTATAATGCTTTTCTAACTGTAAATTGAAATGGTGACAAATTTGGTGACAAATTTACCTTGAGACTTGGACTTGGCATTGTGTACACCAAAGTAGAACTTGTATCTATGTGTTTGGTTGACTTAAGTTGCATAATGTGTAGGTGGAATCCTTAATGCTAAAATAAGTGTTTTCAAGCATTTTCCATATATTGATTGTACAGGAATTTAAAAAGACATGTGATTTATTTATTTGATATGAGTGAGTTGTTTTAGAAATTGTTGGATAATTTGTAGTGGATGTGTCAATTTTCTATCCATTTGTTAATATTAGGGAATTTGTATGCTAAATCTATGTTATCTTCTAGTTTTTTTCTTTTGCAAATTATCTTGGAGAAATCTAATAGGTCCTTTGTATAGTGTCTATTTTAGTGAGAGCCTTTGTGTAGGTATTATGGTGTTGAGTAGGCATGTTTATAATTAGGGGAGGGTAGTAGATTTTTTCCTATGATGTTTCTAAGAACAACCAATGCATCTACTCTTTCATTTCCTCTTATATTTGTGTGTGCTTTGACTTTCTAGATTGCAAGAGGTAAAGAGAGGTTTTTGAGCATATTGACTAAAGATATTAGCATTCTTTTGTTTGGGTGGTTGTTTTGTGATGTTGGGTGTTTGATTTGGTTTATTACTAGGTATATGGAATTTAGACTGTTTGTAAAATACATAATGGATCATCCTTGTTTTTTGATGTGAGGATTTGTAATAGTCTATGTATTGTTGTTAGTTTAGCTCTAAGTACATTTTGTAGGCCTTGTAGTCTTGTAGACAATTCAATTTTTTTTTCTAGATTGTATATTCCATATGTGTCAATTTCTACGATCCAATAGCTTGAGCCTATTGATATTTTTTGTGGTGGAATATGTGTCTGTTTCTTATTTTTATTTATTGGGGTGTTATGTGGTGTTTTTGGTATAATTTGTAGAAATGGTTTAGTTATATGAGTTCTATTGATGATTTATATAAATTGGCTAATAATGTTTGGTTTTCAATTTCATTTAGTTGTTGGTGTATGTATAATATAATATTGCAAGTTTTTCTTTGTGTTGTTTCTTATTGAAGTGTGGATGCCTTGTTGATTTGTGATATGTTAGAGAATAAGGTTGGAAGTGGGAAAGAAAATGTGTCTCTAGAAATGTAGGATTATTTGGTGGTGGGTTATTATACAAGTTTTTGTTTGGTATAATTAGTATTGTAATATTATTGGGGTTTTCTTTGGCAACTAATCTTGCCCAATATATAGGTTGTTTAGTTGCTTTAGTTTGAGGTGGATGAACTAGTCCTTTTTTTAACCATTGGTTAGTGAAAGGTGGGCCTAGGGAGGCAAATATTTAATTTCATTGATGTAACAAATTAAAGTGTCTAAATTAGGGTGGGCAAGTAATTGTTGAAGAAAAGTAGTAGTGGATAAGCTTAAGATAAGATATAATATATATGTAGGAATGGATTTCGGATTGTGAATTGGTTGGTTTGCATGGAGTTGTTTTGTTTGTTTAATATTTGTATCTTTAATAAAGTCATAATAGTTCAATCGGTCAAATGATTGAAGTATTGGTTATAGAACAAAAGAATGTATTGTTGTATTTGTTTGTGGTATTACTTCCATAGCCATTGTGATCTATTTGTAATGGTAGTTATAAATTGGTTAATTTCATCATATGGTTGTGTTTTATGTATTTACACAAGAATGGTGGGTTTGGTGGTAATTAAGGTAAACCAGCCCATGACAGGCCAAGTGCCTAATACAGACACCTATTAAACCCCCCCATTATAGTCCATTTCAGATTTTTGCTGCTATGACTTAATTAGGTTGGTTAGTGGCCCACATTAGTGTATTAGGTGATTGTGATAGAACTAGTAATGACTGTCATAGGACACTTACACATTGTGAGTGTAAACTCATCATAAAGAGTTTTTTTTTTATTCCTTTATGTGATGGTCACATTAAAAAATCTTGTGGTTGTGTTAGGAAATCTGAAGACTGCATTAGGTGGTAAGATGACCATCATGGAGACATATTTTGTTGATTTCAGGTAGTCTATAGACTGTTTTGGAAAAATACTTAAAAAATTCATAAAAAATTCCTACTTTGTCCAAAAACTAAAATTTTAATTGCTTTTTTCATTTCTCAAAGTTGTCTCTGCATAGACAAAAATCTGATTTTATTTTGCTAATGGCAACATACCAAATCAGTCATTCTGCCTGTCATGGGCTGGTTTACCTTATGTCTTTGCTTGGGTTACAATCTTTTGGTGATATGTGGATGGTTGGTAGTTTAGTGTGTGCATGGATATATGTTGTCTCTTTAACCCCAAAGGACCAAACACCTTTTTTTGGCAACATAGTGATTTTGGGTAGCTCACTACAAATGGAATTTTTAGTTTTTTTCTTTGAAAATTTCACACAATGTGTGACCAAGGAGTAGCTTTAAGGTTAAACAAGTTTCATAATTTTTGACTATATGGTTAAAAAGTTATTGCATGATATGTAATTTTCAGCAATTGGCGGGCAGCCTGGGCAGTCCAAAAAACTTCTTTAAAAATCACTTTTAAAAGAAATAAAAATTTGAAATTGGTTTTCTAGATGTATATATACGTGGAAAGCTTTGAATCATTCCATTTTGATTTACTAGATGAAAGTTATGAGGTGTTTTAGTTTGTAGATAGTTATGGATTCCCTACTCAAAAATAAACTTCAAAGTCCTTTATTTAACTCAATTTTTTATATTTTTTGATAAAAATAGAAATATATGATGGAGATTGTTTATTACTACATTAACACTTTTGGGATTGAGATTTTTTAATTTTTTAATTAAATTCTTAACAATTTAGTGTTTTGAATCACTTTGTACTTCTTTCTACTTACTATTTTTTTCTGTATGTGTGCAATTCCAAACGATCTAAATTTTTTTGAGCATATAGCCAACTTGACTTGAGGAATGAGTCCAAGATTAACCATGGTTTTGGTCATTTTTTCATACAAATGTGACCTTGTGAAGTGTAGCTGCCCGTATTTTCACAAGGCTAAAAAAATGATTTTTGTCACTTCAAACGTTATTATCTTGCAATCTATATGGTGGAAAATTCTGAATTTTTCTTTTGCATCTTTTTCAAATTATTTTAATACAAGATCCTATAGTTACATGTGTCCAAAAATGTTTTTCATCTAAAATTTGGTGCTTGTAAATGCAAGGGCAGTTTTGGAGCCTTTTTGATGAAAACATAGTCTCTGACCTCTACAGGTTAATATGTTAAAGAAAGTGGTTTGCAATGAAGGACTCATAATATTTGTTTTGTGTAGTTTTAAATTATTCATGTAGTAATAGGAAGCTATGGTTAGTAATATTATAATTTTTCAAGGGAAACAATTGATGTAATAACATCCATTTAGATTCCAATATTTAAAGGTGGCCATTGATAGAATAATTTGTGTATGATATCCAAGTGTTCATATGAAGTTTTTGTATTCTAATAGTTTCTTGAATTCGGAAGTTGCATAAGTTACCATACATTTCTTTTGGTGGGGAATGAAGTGTATTTGTTCTATTATAGTTTGTTATAATGGTGATGCAAGGATGTTATTTATTTGATGTGTTTGGAATTTTAATTTTAGTATGTAATTGGATTCATTGTGTATGCAAGGATTAAATCATCTATTGTTGCAAGTACTATAACAAGATAGTTTTGAAGTAATGTCTTAACCCCTAAGGTCCCAAGGCCATTTTTCTGCCAAAACCACTCAAAACTACCACTTTTGCTACGTTCACCTATGAAATAAATTTTTTTTAAATTTTTTTAGAATCTAACCGTAGGATCTTGTTCTAAACTTGTCTTAGGTCACGTGATACAAATTTTGTAATGTTTGACCGTGTAGATTGAGAGATATTAGCATTCAAAGTAGAAGAAAAAAAAATTCTTTGAAGAAGTTGCTACAATTGCTTGTAGAACAAGAAACTCCATAACTTTCACATCAGTAATCCAAATGAAATAAATCAAATCTCCACATTTAGAAGAAAATATAATCTACTAGAAAAATATTAAAGTTTTTATTTCAATTTTTTGTGAAATTTTTTTTGCTGCCCGGTCTCCTCCATTTTGAGGTTATTGTGGCATAACTTTTGCTCCCACGCACCAATTGAAATAAAAATTATATTCCCGAAAAGCTCACAAGATTATCTATCTTATGAGAAATTTTCAAAAAGTTTGAGTAAAAATTGAGATCATAGGAGCCTGCCCAAAATCCATTTTGTCCCCCGTAGGGACAATGGGACTTTAGGGGTTAAATAAAGACACATTACATGTGGTCAAAGCAAAAACATATAACTTTCCAATCATTGTTGTCCCTAGAAGGGAATTCTTCTTCTCCATTTGGATTCTAATGTGGTTCTTTGTACTCCCTACATGGATGCAATTGCAATCCATAATTATGCGTCCCTTCACATTGTAGAATAATGAATGAGCCTTTTGTCATATATCTAATTCACATAGTGTTGTTCCTTGAAGGTATTATAAAACTGTGAATTTTGAGCTCAATTCTAACCCTTTCAATCCCAATTCCACACTAAAATTGTCATACCTTTAGTCTTCTCTAATAAATACTTCATTAGGGTGCAAGAAGGTGGTGGGTCCAATGGGTGGGACCAATAAGGGTTGCAATTGGGCGGGGGCGATTTTGTGAGTATATATACTTTAACCTCTTGTGGCATGAGATGTAAGTTAATACACCAATGCAATTTCTTTAGGATTCCTAATTATATGAAATACTTTTCCTATTAAAAGAAGTAATTTTGTCAAGATGATAACTCCTAGAATTCAAAAAACAAACCATTTGAAATATTGCAATGAGACTATCTTTAATTTCAAGGTGCTCGTAACATTCACTAGCATGTACTATAATTGCCTTGGCTCTATAGTAGATGATATGGAATATTTCACACCCAACATGTGACCACCTTACTATTTCTACCACTTTAAGAATGGCTCTATTATAGCCATGTTAGAAGCTCAAACCTATTGTGTTTGAATAAATGAACCATTAGGTCTTCTTCACATGTGATAGTGATAGTGACAATGACTTCCTTGGAGTATGCAAGTTACCAATTAGAATGTCTTAATCACCATAACTTAACAGGGTTGTGTATTTTTTGGATGTAAAACAACTAAAGAATATTACCATTTCAAGGCCTCTTCACACTAACACAATTCTAGATTATATTGTTAGCATTTGAGGTGAGAAATGATTACCATTATGGATTTGGAAGGACCCATAGCACTTACAAGCTTGGAGAATTATCACTTAAAAAAATCCATAACTAATTCATACTTTGCCAAAAAAATAATGGTTTTCACATCCTATTACATAAATTCGTATTGTATAGAATTTCTCCACATGAGAAAAAAAAATTGATTCTACACCAGGATAAACTCTTCAGTGATCGTTTAGGCATGCCAAGAGATTCATCACCCAAAGACCACAATTTCATGATTTTAAACTGGCCATTCTATTGATCATTTGTGAGAAATGTAATTCAAAGAGGTTACCTATACATCGCCAGGGTCAAGAGAGAACATTACTCCTTGTGTTTATTTTATAATACATAATACATAAAGTTGAATAATAGGAAATTCCCATTTGAATCACTCAAAATGCTAATAAAAATCTTAGAGGCCCACTAATTTTGGATCTCTTGATTCTGCACAATAATACACAACCTTCTAAGTCTTCTACTAAGACAGATTTCCGCAGATTGAATATATTATGTTCAACAGGATGCTGAACATCAAGGATTGAAGGGCCTTGCTATTCCAGTCCTTAGGAATATCTGAGTCTTAATCATACAGTTTACAAGAAGCTGCTATCTACAAAACCCACACGAGTTGTGCGGATTAATCTCCAAAACTACATAAGAAATATGTTATGAAAGCGGCATTCTCTAGAACACGAGCTGTGTTCCTTTCAACCTCATGTTATGAAAAGCGCCATTCTCTAGAACACGAGCTGTGTTCTTTCAGCCTCATGTTATGAAGCGGCATTCTCGAGAACACGAGCTGTGTTCTTTTGAACCTCATGTTATGAAAGCGCCATTCTCTAGAACACGAGCTGTGTTCTTTTCATTCTTCGTTTTGCTCTCCACGAGAAGCAAAGTACTCCATTGCCATGACCTTCAGACGGGGTCCTAGATTCTCACTCAGCTTAATGAAAACGAAGAAGAGCATTCTGTAAATGACGATCATCGCGATGATGATACCCAAATCTCCCCACTTGGATCTATTGTTTGTGATCCCGTAGATCTGCTGCAGCACATATTTCCCAGACAGGTCTCCACCAATTGGTTTGCCGTCCACTCCCAAGAAATTCTGAAACGTCAGACCGGGAAAGTCGTTCTTGAACAGCCCCTGGGATTTCACAAACATTCATGCACACAACAGTTAGTGTCTCAAATTCTCCTTGAAATCCGGGGCTGTTCACAGTTATATATACAAGATCATGTATTACTCAAATGCTTGTAGTCAAACCCGTAAAAGCTACCTATGATCTATCGCACCAAATTTGCTAAGAAGCGCACGTTAAGCGCAAATTCTTATCAAGCAGTTCTCGTACAAAAATGATCATCAAGGATACTGGGAAAAGAATGGGACAGCCATCTACCCGCTGTAGCTTTGATAGAAGCACAATGGATATGTTATTGAAGGTTGCGTGTGTGGAATCTGATAATAAGGCATTTGTGCACTTTCAGAGGATTTGATGACTCATGTTGACTCACCTGAATTGCGTAAGTGTGAAAAGCAATGTATGATACTGGGTACCGCCACACGGGCTTGGGCAAATCCTTTGTCAATCGAAAGTAACCCGACAACAGCATGAAAATTGCCTGCTCACAACGCATACAATATAATTTACTTAGAAGAATGCCATCAAGACCTCCAGCAAGGATGATTCAAATTGGATACTTTGACCCAGGGGTAACAACTATGATAGATAGAAAAATAAAATAAAATGTAGAATCATCTCTACCAATGAGTTCGAAATCTACAATGAACATTATTCATGAGAAACTCAAGATTACAGTTAAATGATATTAAAAAAATCCCATTCCAGTAACTACTTGCCGTGGCAACTGTTGTACCTTTCACAATATGATCAATCAAAACGGCCATTATAAAATCATGAATCCTTCATAGTTCACAAGATTCCCAAACCCAAAACTGGTCAATGCAAGAATATGAATTTATACTTTCAACAGCAAATCCTAAACCCCAAACCCTAAAAAATCCTTTTTTAGAGCAGGTCTGTTCCGAACGAACCTGGATTCCAGCCCCGATGACAATCCCTGCCAAGAAGTTGCGTCCCACCACACTGGACACCGCCATCATGAGGCTCTCCACGCACGTCAAGGCCGCGAAGAGCATGAGGATGAAGTAGGCGTAGTGGCCAAAGCCAGGATGCAGCCACGCCATGAAGTACACCAGCGTCCCGGACGACAACGCAATCAGGAACAGAAACGGAAGAGAAGCTAAGGTGTTGCCTACCACAAAAACTGCCACGCCGTAGTGCCCACTGAGACGCTCATGGTAAAATACTCGCATGTCTTCCACGAACGAGGGGAACCCGCCGATCGCCATGAAGGTCAAGAACGCGGCAACGAAAAACATCACTCCTGTTCGCGCCTGCAAGTCCAGTCGGATCATGCGTGTGTGAGTGTGTTAGCAATTCGGCATTTTCCTTGCCGAAATGAACTTGCGTTGAATTTGACGTTTTCACGTCACAGAAAATACAAATGCCACCCAGAATTTGTTTCTCTCAGCACGATTTTCTACTCGTGCTACTACTTCATGATGTTGGCACCAACTAGATGAGGCCTCATGGTACTCTTTCTTGGAACAAACAATGATTATTCTGTATTGAATAATTTGCTGCACTACTATGGGAGTGGACTTTGTTCATCTGGTAAGGAAATCAATGAAACACCAAATTAAATTTGCTAAAGGTGCACGTGACTCTTGAAAAGTGGACATTTGGTGTACATTCTATCAAGCGATATTTGTTAAAAAATGATCATTAAAAATATTGGGAAAAGGAGTGGACAATCATCAGCCTACACCTCTTCCTTTCATAACAAAACATATTAGTGCTGAATTCCATTTTGTCTCTTGGTTCTGACATTGATCTTCTAGTTACTATTCATAATTTGAAAGCTTAACTACGACCCTGGGTGTCCACCTAGGGATTGATTCATGGGGTCCTTCACATATCTTTAAGCAAAGATTGAGGCTCCAAACATCCCAGGGGAGCATATTTATCTTGAGGGAGGAAATGAACTACGAATATAATGTAATGTCATTACCACGTTAGAAGCACAACGGATGTAGTATTAGAGGTGTGGAATGAGAAAATAAACCAGAAATAAAGTGCATGACTTTGAGCACTATTACCAAGTTAGAGTTGAGTGCTCACCAAGATGGAGTTGTACCGGAGACCGACGTGCCAGAAGATGGTTCCCAGACAAACGCCCACCATGACATACATGGCCACACGAAGCCAGTAGTAGCCCGGATCTCGAGTCATGTTCACAAAGGAGCGCCGTGTGAGCGTCATGCATTGCCGGACAAAACTGGCATGGCCCTTGCTTCCTCCAGCTTGTTCCCCTCTGCCCCTCTGCAACACCATGCATTGATTTCAGCACATGGAAGTTCTCATTGGAAATCATTCATGAAATCACCAGCCACAAGTGTAGAATGCGTAGAATACACTTTTGAAGGTAGTTTGATATTGATAGCGTGCTTGAGGATGGAAATCAGACTTACAGTGTTCGATATGATTTGAGAGATCTTGGCTCGCGTTCCTGAGGCATACTCACTCTGTTGATAATCAGCTGAAAGCGATTTCACCACTTCCGCTGTGTTCTTCCTTGTTTTCAGAAGTAATGGGTCTGCTGACGTTTCAATGTCCTAAACATGGTGACAACAACAGAAGATTCCATTTGGTCAAATAGAAAGTAAGTAACTGTAGAGTTATCCTGTACGAAATGGTATGTTACCTACTGTTTGTCTACACATTGAACGCATGCAATCAATGGAATGGAAGTTATTTACGCTGATTTTGATACCATAGAAGTGATGATACATAGCACTTCAAATTTGGCGATTCTTTTTTTTTAAGATTGTGTTTAAATATGTTCCATTAATTCACTCTACTACATCATGCGAACACATGTAGGGATGCTAATTCATTACAACAGAAAAGGACATTTGTTCACTTACATCATCAACCTCGAGTTCTTTGAGGGTGGACTTCACTGTGTCAAAATCGGCATTGATGATTTGCAAGTAATGATCGGATGGATTCCCCATCGGCGGGCACGGGTAGTTTGCTGCTGCAAAGAACTACGTCACCCCAAGAAGGCCAGTCAGTATGCGTGGTTGCAAACATATAGCACATTAAAACTAGAAACACATTCGCAGAGTGCATGAGTCGTAATGATCAACTCGAAACAACTAAGTGGGCAAATACAAACCCTGCAAACATGGAGTAATCACTGGAGAAGACTTAGAGAATGCTCAGCTCCCGAGCATTATCAAACATAATGCCAAGGCGTTCTATTAACCCAGATCTGTATTTTTTCAGTTGATCCGAGGAGAAGGATTATCATGGGTTATAATCCTCTTCTGACTAGCTAGTGAGGCAGTAGAAAGGTTGCCTTGAACATTGGACTTAGCATTATGGCCATCACACATCTATTATGTTAAGTGGACAGTGTCACGACTCGTTGTCACGAGTTCATTCATGTGAATGGTCACAAATTCATCCTCACACATTTTCATCCAAATTTTGGAAGCACTGTTTGAGTTTAAAATCCAGTTCCAACAAACTAATGAAAATAGTATGTTGTTTATGCAAGCACGGAAGGGGTTTGGTTGCAAATGTTGCAACGGTTCTACTACGACTGCAGTGTATGCTGAATTACACAAGACATGAGTACAGTAGCATATATTAGATGGCGTCTCTGAGCATTATTTGCTAACCTGGGAGGCACTCGCAGTGTCGCCGAAGTAAACCGTTTGCCCTTTGGAGAGGAGAGTGAGGGAGTCGAAGAGCGCAAACACTTCACTGCTGGGCTGGTGGATGGACGAGATGACGGTCCGCCCATCCTTGGCTAAATTCTTCAATGTGCGCACCACAAAGTAAGCAGCAGCACTGCACCGCCCATCAACAAGGGATCACACAAAAGATATTAATTATCACATAAAACTATCAAATCACATTAATAATCAAGTAATCAACTAATACTCTAATCAGGAAATGAAAAAATTGTGAGTTGAGAACTCTCCTTACCTGTCAAGGCCACTGGTGGGCTCATCCAAGAAGAGCAAGCGAGGGCGAGTGAGAATCTGCAATGCGATGCTGAGGCGACGCTTCTCGCCCCCACTCAGACCACGCACAAAGAAGTTCCCCACGTAGGTGTGCTGGCAACCAGACAACCCCATTTCCAAGATAGTGCGGTCCACAATGGCCTTCTTCTCCGCCTTGCTCACCTTGTTTGGAAACCGCAAGTTGGCCGAATACATGACGCTCTCATGCACCGTCAGAGTGCCTATCAACACATCCTCTTGAGTTACATATGCCTGCCATGCCAGGGAAGCTCACAATATCAGTGCCCTTCCAGCCTCTTGGCAGTTATCATTTCAAATCAAACAATTCAAATAAAACTTCAGATGCGTTTCACATGCGTCCTTTACTGCCGAGTAAAGGACCAGGAGGATCAAATAGACCATTATAGCAGTTTGAGCATGTCATGAGGAGACTTTCTTTCGTTCAGAATAGTTTTAGTTTTAGTTTTTCGAACCAACATATGCAGCATCCTTTACTGATTCTGGGTGATCGACAAAACCTGGTGCCATTTGAATTCTCTTCTTTTCACTATACGATCAATGAAATTGAACATTTAAAAACCCTGAATGCTTGGGTTTCTAAGGGGTTATTAGATGAGGCGAGCTTACCGCAGTGCCATAGGAGAGAGTGGACTTCTTCTCTCCATTAAGCATTATGTCACCGGTGAGCTCTGTATTGGGAGCCAGTCGTCCTGCAGCATGAGCAAACGAATTGCATACTGAGCAGGAATGATGATTCAAAATGACACCGCACTTACTCTATATAGAAACCGAAAGTTGGTTAGTTTGAATCACTACAAACGTATGCATTGTAAATGATCACTTGCCTGCTAAAGTATCAAGCAATGTCGACTTCCCCGACCCGCTGGGTCCCATAATGGCCATAATCGACCCCGGCTCCGCATATCCTGCAACCCCCCACACAACAGTTGGATCTCAAATCTCTGTTCCAAGTCTAACTAGGTTTACACTATCCATTCACCACCACTCTGAACGATCCAGCAGCACTATTTTCTCTGTGACTTGCAGACCACACTCAAAATGCCGTCAACCCTGCTTGAAAACCATTTCGCAAAGAGTGAAATGTTTGACCTCGAAAGTTGGTTAGTTTAAATCACTACAAACGTATTTCCGATGTTGGTTTGCGCAACAGCGGGTTGTTGCTAGTGACTGACAGTTGAACATTAGAAGCGCACTAACAAATACAAATTTTGAGAGATTGGATGACCCAACACAGACACAATATTATTCTAAGATGCGTGAAATTTGGCAAAGTGGAGTTTCAAGCCAAGCAGGGGATTCATGGCGTGACTTACCAGTGGCACCGACGAGAATGGAGCGAGCTGGTTTGCCTCGTTTCGCTCGGACATGGACGCACAGATCGGTCCACACAATGTAAGCTCGGCCGCCGTCATCGCTCGCTGCCATTGTGGGTACACCGCCAGCATCTACTTCCACAACTGGCTCAAAATCCTCTACCAAATCTTGCTACCAAGCTTGCCAACTTCGAAGTGATTTCGACCACTGGAAGCAAGCACCAGTAAGCTTATGACATGGTTTCTGTACGCGGGTTCGACAACAAGGTTTTCTAAGCTTACGTACGAGTCAAACCTTGTAACTTAGTATGATATGGTTTCTGTAAGCGGGTTTGACAACAAGCTTTTCTGAGCTTATGTACCAGTCAAACCTTGTAACTTAGTATGATATGGTTTCTGTAAGCGGGTTCGACAACAAGGTTTTGTAAGCTTACGTACCAGTCAAACCTTGTAACTTAGTATGATATGGTTTCTGTAAGCAGGTTTGACAACAAGCTTTTCTAAGCTTACCAGTCAAACCTTGTAACTTATACGAGAAGGCTCGAAAACAGTTCGGGCAAAACAGAAGTGCCCAAAACAATGCACGTGGATGTAGAAATGGAAGTGACTTTGTGTGGTGAGAAATTGTTATCTCATATGTGTGGTTTTAAGCTATAGAGCAAGTGACATGGTTCACTATCATGTGTGATTTTGCTCATAATAAAGCCCGGATTTTGGTGAGGTTTGCAAAATGGCTTTGAAATGTCAAAAGTGTCGGGATTTTGAACTTCGAATTGCTCCCAAACATTCAAAACAACTTGGATTGACATGAAAATTTTACCACAATAAATAGACTGAAAGGGGAACATAACCCAACAAGTCTTATTGAAAACTAACATTGTATGAAGGAGATACAAGCCTCCGAAGTAGCAGCCATGAAATGCAATTTGGTGAACTCAAATTGAACCTGTGAAATTTCATTCGCTTCCAAAAAATCAGTACATCTTGGATTGATCTGAAATTTTTACTACACTAACTAGAAGAGAGAGCGCAAATTTCCCAACAAGTTTTATTGAATTCGGACATCGGCTGCAAAAGTTACAGCATTGTAACTTAGTATGAAATGGTTTCTGTAAGCGGGTTTGACATCGAGGTTTTCTAAGCTTACCAGTCAAACCTTGTAGAAAAAAACTTCGGTCTTCTACCCTTCTGGTAACGCTGGCGTTACGTCACTCCTGGAATAGAATTGCAATAGAATACTCATAAAAGTGTCACATTTGGGGGATTTCAATTATTTAAATGAATGAACGTCACTGTTGGCCGGGGTGAACTGACCCCCTCTCGGGAAAACGCTGAATTTTTTTAATTTTCCACGCATAATAAAATTTGCAAATTTTGAATTCATATTTGCAATCAAAGGTCCCAAATAAGTTTGAAGAGGCATAGAAGATAAATTAATTGAGCTCAAAATAGGGGGATTCTTTTTTTACTTGCACCCCTGGAATGACTTAGAGGGGCCAAAGAAGGGCCAGAGAGAACTGACCCCCTCGCTTGGTCCTGCGGGCAAATCCTGGAATTATTTATTTTCTACACGTGAATTCTTTTGCAAATTTTGAATTCATTTTTGCGATCAGAGACCCCGAATTAGCAAGGTGAGGTCAAGAGTATACCCTAGAATGGTCCAAAATAAGGGGCATTTTTTTTACTTGCACCCCTGGTAAGGCCGAGCAAGGGAGTCAATCCACCCCGATCCAAGAAGGGGGGGCTAGTTCACCCTGATCTTGACTAATTATTTGGATGCTTGTGTTCCTTGCAGGAAGCTAAACCCATCCTATGACACAAAGTGGGACTAGCAAGGTGAAAATGCAAAAATTTAATCCCGAGGGAAAACAAAAGAATTTTTTATTTTTCATACATTAAAAAATTTGTAAATTTTGAATTATTATTTGCAATCAAAGACCCCTACTTAGCTAAGAGAGGTCATGAATATATCCTAAACACAGCACAAAATAGGGGGCAAAATTTTACTTTTATCCCAGAGAACCTAAATTTTCACCCTACTTATTCCTCCAATTCTTGGTTTTGTAGTTTGTCAATTGTTGAGTTCATTGCAATGATATAACATTAAGAATTGCCTCTAGAGCACATTTTAACCTGACATTAATGATTAAAGAATGGTCTCTATCACCCTATATAACTCTTTCATTGGTTATTTGAACCCTTTTTTGGACTTCCTAATATGAGAATAGGATTTCATATTAACTGATAGAAGGTAAGAAAAAACAAGTCTAGGTGCATTTTGTTAATATACAAGAAGAAGAAAAAAAGACTTTTATATGGTCAATGATAAAAGTAAACCTATCTATGACAAGCAAGGGCCAATCACAAACATTAATATGTAGGGTATTACCCATTATGGGCTCGCATCAACCATGATAAACTTTTTTCAATACTTGAGATTTTGGTCTACATTAGGTTGGATCAAAGGCCATGATTAATGACTTATTATGTCTTGGAGGATGGACCCTATCACCTTACTAATTTATAGTCAAACTTCAAATCTTTTATGGTAGTTTAGAATTCCTTTTTGCCCACTTCCTAATATGTGTATCAAATTTGATATTAGAGAAGGTGAGAAAAAAGAGGTTTAAGTGCACTTTGTCGGTATATAAGAGGAAATAGAGACTCCTATATGATCAATGATAAAGTAAACAAGTCTATGACAAACAAAAGGTCCACTACAAATATCTAGGGAATGATTCATTATGATCTTGCATCAACCCATAATAGACTTTTATCAATAAATGAGATTTGGTCTACATTAGGTTGAGTTAGTGGCTACAATCAATGTCATGGATGATGTCTTCAAGGATGGACCCTATCACTTGATGAACCTATAGTCAAACTTCAAAGTCATTTACTATGGTTCAAAAAACCTCTTTGTCCACTTCCTCATATAAGGATGTGATTTGATATTAGAAAAGGTAAGAAAAAAAGGTCTATTTGCACTTTGTTGGTATACAAAAAGAAAAAAAACTACCATGCGATCAATGATAAAGTAAACTAGCATGTGACAAACAAAGGATCCATCCCAAACACTTAGGGAATGACCCATTACAATCTTGCATCAATGAGATTAGGTTGAGTTGTTGGCTACGATCAATGTCTTGGATGATGGCAATGGAGTGATTAATGATTGCAACAAGAACTTCCATCTTTGTAGTGTACATTCATCATAGGAAGTGACTTTTTTTAGGTCATGCTATGGCCATACTAGGAAATATTGTGATTGCTTTAGGTGAGTAAGATGACCATTATGGCTGTTACAACCACTTTTGGGTGCATAGTGACACTTTGTCACTATACACTCAAAATTTTAATTAATTAATTTTAAAATCCACTCCAAAACCCTCTACCTTGGGTTTAAAAAAGAAATTTAATTAAAATTAATTTCTTAAATTTCCATCTCCCCCTCCTCCTCCTTGTAATTTTTTGAATGAGGTTATCATGACAAACAATATGGGACAATGAAAATCCCATATCCTATATCTTGTATATCGTATTTATATATCGAATATCATATATTGTATTTGTATTCATATTGTACAATATTCCAATATCAAGTATTTGTATTTGTGTTTTGGTACCGTATCTGTATCCATATTCGTATCCTGATTTGTATTTGTATTTTGGTACCGTATTTGTATTTGTATTCTAATTTGTATCCATATTTGTATTTGGATGGATGGCTTAGATTCAATCTCAAAGATCAACGACTTAAGAAATTTTGAGAAATCAACGGCATTCTGGAGGGGGAAGCATTTAAAAAAAAATCAACAACCTATTCATTTTGGGAGGGGGGGCAACTAATGGCAAACAAGATGTGTGACTACCACTTTTTGGTGCATAGTAAGATGACCATTATGGATACAATTTTTATTTATTTTGGGATAGTTTAAAGACTCTTTTGGACCAATTAGGCAACACACTTCAAAAATTCATAACAAATTTATACTTTGTCAAAAAAATAAAATTTCAATTGTTCTCTCCATTTCACACATTTGTCTCACATTTGTCTTTAGGGTAATGGTTTGCTTTCGGTATCACTTTCTGAACACACTAATTAGGTTATTTTTGTTTTAAACCTCTAAAATTTGTCTATTTTGTTCATTTTGATGAAGTAAGAAGACTCTAAAATTAAAATAAAAAAGTAGTACACCTCAATAGGATCAAGATGTATATTCCTAATGCGTTTCTTTTAATAATATAGAATTTTTTTAGATCTTTTCTTAGAGGTGAGAAAAATCACTGAATTTTGGGATTTGCAGGCATTATAGTGCACAATTTATTAAGTTTTTATTAATAAAATTAATTATTTTATGTATCGAACTACTTAATATAAGTTACATCCAAAAATGGTATTAAAATAAAATTATTTGATATTCCAAATGCTTGTTTTCAAGGATTTTAGATGGTTGGGACAAAACTTACTTTTTCAACTAAAAAATTCATTAAAAATTCTTAAAATTCTTTGATTGTGATGAAATTCTTTTCCTTGATACATTACAAGTGTAGGAAACTAAAACCACATTTTGTGAAATCATACTTTATTATATTTAAAAGCTGAAGTCATTTGACACAGCGTAATGAACTAACATTGTAGTTGATACAATATTTTTGGATATGCAAAGCAAACCATTACCCTTTATGTGGAATTAAAAAAAAAATTGACGATGACATTGGGATTTGAGAGCAAACTATTGTAGTAATTTTGTCTATCATAGGCTAGTTTATCTCATATCAATGTAAATTAAGTAAATGTGTCACTATACCTAATAGTACCCTTTAATATATGGTGTCACTATCCACATTCCATCTTCAGTTCAAAACCAAAACTAGAATTGTCATTCTTCTCTTATTCATATAGCATATGTCTCATAAGACAAGTATAACTATCCTAATGACATGAAGAGGGGATATAGATCATAATGCAACAAGGTTGGGTTTGCAATTAGGTGCACTTACTTTACCACTAAGAGAATACATAGCTCACTTTGGGAGTTTTGAGAATTTGGATAGGTTCTATTGACTCATAATTTGGAATTTTTCCATGAAATCTTTAATCCTGAAAGGTTTTTTATTATGTTTTCACCAAAAACACTCTCAAACTACCATTTGTAGTACAAGTATCAAATTTTAGAAAAAAAAACATTTTTGGACACATGTAACCATTGTATCTTGTAGTATGTTGGTTTGAGAAGATGTAGAAATTTTTTAGAAATTTCCACTATCTAAATTGCAAGATATTAGCGTTTGAAGTGCCAAAAAAAAATTCTAGCCTTGCAAAAACAAGGCGGCTACACTTCACAAGGTCACATTTGTATGAAAAAATGTCTCGAAAAATGTCCAAAATGGTGGTGCTTATTTGGATTCATTCTTCAAGGTAAATTGGCTACATGCTTGTTGTGTGAAAATTTCAAATAAAAAAAATAAAAATTCCATTTGTAGTGAGCTGTCCCAAATTGCTATGTTGCTAAAAAAAAATGCAATTTGGTCCTTTAGAGGTTAAGATGGATGATAATTATCCTAATATAGGTGTAAAGCTTTATAACATATCATTCTAGTAGATATACAAGATTTATGTTTTTATTTATTTCAGTGTCAATTTTGGCAACACAAAATACATTCTAAAAATAATGAATTGATTTGATTTGATTGATAGATTGATCCCCATATAAAAAAAAATTGAACCATTCAATTATAAATAATGAGATGAAAGTGATGAAGGGTTTTATTTCTATGAATAGTGAAGGTAGAAAATACATATAAAGTTGTTTTGGGAACAAAATTTTAAAAATTTCCAAATAAAAACAAAAACATACTTAGGAAATATATTACTTTTTAGAACATTATCACCTTTGGGGTTTATAATTCTCAATTTCTTAACAAATCTCATTAGTGATTTTGTTTTTTCTTTCATTAGGCACCACCTTCTACTTTATAATTTTTTTAAAGATGAATGTGAAAAAAATTGGTTAAATTTTTTTTATGTATTCTCAATCCATTTTCCAACATATTGGAATGACTTAAATACACAAGCTATAGGACAACAATTTTTTTTCTAAAATATTTGAAAGAAAAAACTTCACTTTTGGATGGACTAGAAAAATCCATTTTTTGAAGTTTAGGCATGTACATTGAACTTGCTATAGCACAATTGCTAGCATGTGAGCCTAGGATCTTGAGCCCATGAGCCTAGGCTTCTATATTATAGGTACCTATATTATAGGCACCTTCCATAGTTATATGATATTTATATTATAGGTGTCTATGTTGTAGGCACCTTCTATGGTTATAAGCCCCTTCTATATTGATAGAGTACTTATATTATAAGTATGTATCTTATAAACACCTTCAATAGTTGTAGAGTACCTACTTACACCTAGATTCAAGGCTCATAAGCTCGCATTTTTAGGTTCACATGCTAGCGTCGTTTCTTGCTATAGGTGGAGACTTTCACTCTAAAATCTTAGGAGGATGTATTTGAACAAGTTGATTAAGGGATTATATGGTTAGATTTATTAAAGAATAAGTATATATGATGATTCTTGCCTTGTTTTGGATACAAGTATTTGGAAGTAGTTTTGAGTTTCAAAACATATTAGTCCTTAGATGTTAATAGTTGTTGGCAAATTTGATGTATAGTTTACACTTTAGTTATCGTATAATCCAACTCCCTTCCAAATATGCAAGATGAAGTGTAAAAACTCTTGATCCCTTTGCTCAACCTTTATTGGAAATCAAAGTTACCAAATGAAGGGTGAAATTTGTATCAAAATATGAATACCTACAATTTTTAGGAAATTTATGATTCTAATCTATCTAACTACCAAAAATTGTTTGAATGATGAATCCTAGAGGATTATCAATGTGAATCACTAGCCAAATGTTCAAGAATATTGAGGTCATAGGGATCACTTGTGCAAGTCTTGGAAAGTTAGGAGACTCTAAAAATAGGTTGCTATTTTACGCATGGTATAAAAAAAATTAAAAATGATAGGAAATAATAAGATAGAGACACCTAAAAGTGCCACTTTTTTATTGTGTACAATTATTGTTATTAAATTGATCAAATTTCTATATTTCTCTTGTTGGCAAATGAAAGGAAATTTGAGAAGAGGTTCTAATGCACTAAAGAGCACATCATTTGAATACCATGTGCAAAAGTTATTGTATGATTGTTTGAAGGGTCAAAGCTTTTTGGGGTAGAAGCTCCAAAATTGTTTCTCCAACAATATATGCATATTGATTCAAGAAGATGTTGGGCTTGATTTTGTTGAACTAGTGCTTTTAGAAACAATGCAATTTTAGGTGTATCTATCTCACATGACTTTGAAATTCATAAGAGATTTTTTAGAATATTCTATTTCAACATTATAATTTATATCATTTGGATGTTCTTACACTAAATAGTGAAATTAGGTTGCCCCTGACTAATTTCTTGACATTTGACACTATATAAATATTTACTATCATTACTTTTGAATTAGGTATTGTTGTAATTAAGATTCATGAACCCCATGTATACAAATGGAATATGTGTAGAAATATTTATTGACTTTGATGTCTTGGAAAGTAATTTTCTTGGGATATTATAACCTAATTGTTAAGGCAACCTAATTTCACTATTCAGTGAATAGTCCTCCATTTCACTATGTAGTTTGTTTTTAAAGCAACCTTTTAAGAGTTGATTGCATTTCAAATGGAGGAAGCTAAACTCCTTGAAATAATATTCAATAAATTTTCGTAGGAAGAAAAATGGAATTGGCATCTAACCCAAGTTGTTTCATATTTTTTGGACCTTTGTGGAATTAGTTACAAATTTTTGAAGTTGAAACGCATTGGTCACTAAAAGTGACCCCTCTTGAAATGTATACTTTGGTGCATTGAAGAGAACAAAATGTACCTCTCCATTAGAAGTCACTTTTTGAGCATACCTTAATTTTCAATCTTCCACATTGTATCCTCTTTGAGATATTGAGCAAGCATCAATTGACTATTCCATCTCTGTAGTATAGGGCAATCACATAGGTGAAGGAAATTTTGACAAAAAATAGAGTGACAAGGACATCTAAACGAGGAATGCCTATTTTGTTGTCAAAATTTCTGACAATGAGGAAATTGCCCGACTTAAACGCATGTTGAATTATGGATGAAATATGCAATTGATGAATAAAAGATGTATAATCACTGATTATGCAAATTTCACGTGTCACGGAGGTGTCATGGAGGTGATTATGGGAAATATTCTACTTGCCTTTTAAACGAGACATTTCCTAGTGGGGGTTTACAAACTTTGTAATGCTCAATTATAGAAGCCATTGGTTTTGTAGAAGAGCCCTCTTTTTGTTTTGAACTGTACTTTTTATGTTGATTTCACAAGTTGCCTAACTAGTAGTCAAACTTCATTTTTTGACTATAATTAACTAAGGTGATTACACCTAATTTCAACCGCTTTGTAAAATTGACCACTATAGATTCTTGTCTAAAATGTACTCCCACTATTCATGAAAGTCTATGGTTGGTTTTAGAAACACTTATTTTTAGCACTTTGAAAATTCATAGTTTATTCATACGGTGTCCAAAAAATGCATTTTAAGAGAATTTAGAATCCCTTTTTGACTACCAAAAACACCCCGTTTTTAAAAATAAAATAATGGGAACAATGCTCAATTGCTTATTTATATGATTTTAAGTGTAGCACAAAGTATAGTTACCTTATTAGGCAATTGAATATTTGAAGCTTCTCGAAAGGTTCATTATATGAAGCATTCAATTGAAAAATATTACGACTTTCAAGTATTCAAGTGGATTTAGTTGCCTACTTAAAAATTCAAATCTTACAGTTCATGAATCTATCATGGAAACTTATCTAAAATTTCCAATTAAAAATTCAAATGGCTTCTATGCTTAATTGGAAGTACTCAAGTTCCAAATGGATGTCATAAACTACTTTGACTTCAAGTCACTAAAATCCACCATTTTAACAAATTAAATATCCACCTACTTATTAACATTTTTATATTATTAATTTCTAAAATACATGCCAAATTAATACCATAGACAACTAGTGCAATGCTTCTAGAATTAAATCCTTTTCCATGTTGAAAGCAATTAAGCAATTATGTTAGTGCAAAGTCCAAGTATAAGTTTATTAGAATAATGTCTAATAGTTAGTGGTAGGTAATTACTATCTCTTTTGAGTGTATAGGCATAGTGACAAATTGTTGCTTTTTGTATAAACCTCACATGAATAATTGACGGGGGTACACATGTCATTTTGCCATTACTTGCAAAACTCTTACACAAATTCTCAAAGGGGTACATTAGTCATTTTTAAAAAACAAACTTAAAAAATTTTATTCAAAGAAAAATGCTACAAGTGTTTCAAAGCTTAAATTTTGGGCACTAAGATCTTGAACAACCCTAAAACCTTTGTAGCTTCCCTAATCTCTCAAGACAAACATGCAAAACCTTAAAACCCTAATCTCTTACACAACCTCATCGTCAATGTCATCATCTCCTTCTTTTTCTTTATCCCCTTCTAATTACTAAAATTGTTCACAGATAAAGAGAAAGCATTCAGAAATATAGATATGACCACCCCCAAAAGGAGTAAACCCTCAAATACATTTCCTACATCACTACAGTTGCAATTTCAGTTGACAAAATAAGGAAAAATACAAGCAAACACCAACATCACAAAACAAAACCCTAATTCATAGTGATACAAATTAAAGGGTGAATCCCTTCTCTTGCTAAGAAATTGAGACAACTTTCAAAAGGGTGGTTGCAAGAAAGACCAAATGATTTTGGTAGCGTTATGTCAAAAGTGCAGTTTTCTGCTCTCAGTACTATGAAGTAGAACAATCTCAACCATTGATATGAAAATTCAATGACTAATAGTACTTTTGAATACTTGTTAGTACTGAAAAGTACTATTTGATTAAAAAGACAGTTTGTCATAGAAAATACATACAACTAGGTATAAATTAGTAATAACTAAAAAATCATGAATAAAAAAAAACTAAAAATTGGTCATTTGTAAAGACTTGATAGTGATCACATTTCACCAAAAAATAGAAGTCGAAACAATCTTGAATGTTTAGGATGTTGTGCACAATGGATCCATATTTGCACACACGTGGAGGACAAAAAATAGTTGGTTTTTTCAATTTCCTTTGGTAGGCACGTACTTGTCTAGTGTGGAAATTATAGCCCACAAAAATTTTAGGTGTACATCATAATTTTTGGATACTTCACAATACTAAAAAACCCTAAAACACAAAGTGTGACAAATTAGCTAAATTGAATTTTAATTATAGATTGTTTTTTCAATTTTTTTGAAAAATAAGGAGTCTTATGACTTCCAAGTTAAACATCTCTAATAAAAATTTCAAGTACGTCGGCTTCATTTTTCAAAAGTTATACCTGATGACAACTTTGTCACTCCAATTGTGACACCAAATAGTACCTATCTTTCTTGCAATCACCCAAAAAATAAGCCTTAATTGTATGCAAGATTCAATTCTTTAGAAGTTAGAATTCTTCCAAGAGATGGAAGTGCTAACACTCCACATGACAAAGATCCAAAACTAAAATGCATTAAAGAAAATAATTGTGGTTTCATACCACACATTCTTGACAATAATTGTATTCTCATCAACAACTCATCAACAATACTATCTTTGGCATAGGGATGGATTTCAATTTCATTCTATTTCAGCTCAATGATGCAAGATTTTTCAAAATCAAGGTAGTGGGTAGGCAGGCAGGGGCGTTTGCATTTTTGGAGTGCATAGGCATAGTCTCTTCTAAATTCTAGCTCTAAATTTCTTAGATGGATAATCAAGAGTAGTTTTGACCAATAAAACAATAAATTAAACCTTGAGTTACCAAATGAGATACATTTCAAAATTCAATATCCTATGCTAGATTAGTTTTAAAAATTTAAAAATTGACTTAAATTTAGAATCACATCCACTCTAATTACAAATTAAAATTATACACATTGGATAATTATTTGCATAAATGTGTTTCAAAAATACTCTTATATTGAATGTGAGACAACAAATAGTACAGTGAATGTATAAAACACTTGTATTATTTGTTGTATTTGACAAAATTTAGGTTTAGTAATCTCATCACTAAAAGTTCTTTGACCACTTGGAGTGACCAGTTCTTACTCATTGATGAACCTTGATCTCACAAATTGTGGACAAATGTCAAAGTTTTGGTTCTTCACTAATACAAATTTTCCTCAAATTAAGAGAGTGTCATGTTTATGCATATCATGTTGTAGATTTAATTCTTTGCTCCTCTTGCTCCATGCAAGACCTCACCATACCTTTAAGGGGAAGTGAGCATAGAATCAATGAGCCTAGGAATCTATATCATAGACATCTTCTATGATTATATGTGTCTATGTTACAGACTCTTTTCATGTTATAGTGTACCTATGTTGTAGGTACATATGTTATTAACACCAAATGATTGTAGGTACATACTTACAATGAGCCTATAGTTAAGTTCAAGGCTCATAGACTCATGTCTCTATGCTCATGCGCTAGCATTGTTGTACCATTAATATTGAAGGTGGACATAGCCTCAATTTTGCACTATAAATAGATGGTGTGATGTATAATTTAGTGATAATAGAAAAATGTTAATCTAAAAAACTCAAAAGAGTCAATTCTTAAGGAGTTTTTGACATGAGTCCTTAGAAAAGAAACAATGGTGCACCTAGATTGTTGTCTACAAACATGTGCTTAATGGAGTCTTTTTTACAACTTTCTTTTAGGATAATGAATTTTTCTAGAGGCACTTTGGTAAAATGGTGAAGCCTAATGGAAGAACAAACCTTCAAATTTTCCTTATAAGATTTAGATATCAGATATTCAAAATTTCTAAAATCAAATAATATCACAAGAATGACAAATCAACACAATTTTTTAATAGTAAATTAATTTCATTCTTTTCAAAAATCATATGAACTTTAGTTGGAAATGCACTATGCACTTTCAATAATAATTTCAACTACAAACATTATTGAGGGTATGTTCAAATTGGTATT
Organism: Rhytidiadelphus loreus; assembly: GCA_947034895.1. Taxonomy (NCBI): domain Eukaryota; kingdom Viridiplantae; phylum Streptophyta; class Bryopsida; order Hypnales; family Hylocomiaceae; genus Rhytidiadelphus; species Rhytidiadelphus loreus. Next base: position 4,123,098 of record OX344761.1, on the reverse strand, counting down.
TAATATAGAAAATGGTACATCCAAATAGTACAAATACTTTAATCTTATAAATGTTTCTTGCAATCATCCATCATATCATACACATTTATTTGCTAGTGTTCTATTGAAATTGATTGAATGTAAGTTATAATTTCCATATGTAATAAATATTATTTGACTATCATTCTTCTTGCCCAACTAGTTTGTTGTGTTCTTATATTGATATTAAAAAATTTTAAATCACAAATAGATTTGTTGTAAGGCTAATTGGCCAATGATCCAAGAATTATATCATCTAGTTCATTTACTATAAAGCACAAGTAAGAGAGAACTCCATAAAATTATTCAATAAAACTAAAAGTTTTTCTCATTACAATGTAAAATAGAGGATTTTGTTGTAGTTGTTTGTTAAAAGTTCAACAATTTAGCTAAGAAAGAAGGAAAAACTGACATAGAAAACTCAATATAATTATAAAGGAATCTTGAAATGATAAAAAAGAAATAAGTACCAAGTTGGATCATATAATAAAATTTCATTGATGAAATATGGTTTTCTAAAATTTCATTCAATTATTTTCTTGAATATAAACTCAAACGGTACTCCAAAGTCAATATCAAAAATTGTAGTCGCATATATACATATTTGATCCCAATTTTGTCAAGTAAAGATAACTTTTGAAGTGTTATTTACTAATATTGCCACACTAAAATCATCATTGTAGGATGCCTTCAATTTTATGTATGGCATACCACGTCATCAAAGTAATTGAGCCTTTAGTGAATGATTTTGAATCTTCTTGAAGTCAATTAATTCAAAGATGCACCTATTAAACACTCAAAGGTTTCCTCAACTCTCAACATTGGAAATTCACTGAAAGTCTGAAATTACAAAAACTCTCCAAAGTTTTATTATTTTCTTCTTAGTTCTTTCTGAAAATTTATGATTTCCTTTTGAATGTCTAAAGTAAAAAAATAAGCTCTAATTGTACAAAAATTCTCCAAATTTTTTATTTCTCTATTTTTTTCTTTTTTGTTATAAAATTAATGATATCCAATTGAATGTCTACAATCAAAACGTAACCTCCAATTGTAATCAATCTACAACCAGCTACAACAAAAACAAGTCAAAACTGAAATATGCTGTTGATGGAAATCTATCATTAATAGTGTCGTCTCCTGATCTTCCCCAGTCTCTCAATTTTTAAATTTTCGGCAGACTTGTCTCTCCTTTCAGCTTCCAATCTTTCCATTTCGTCACTCACTGCTCGCTCCATCACCTGTCGCAGTTCCAGTGGTGCTTCCTTCGTATAGTAGGCATCAGTGTTGATAAATGCGTCCAACCTTATCAGAACTTAACTTCTACCCGATATGTTTCATAGCCACACAACATTTGCTGTCAAAATTTGAAATTTTAACACATTTAATTAGCAGTCCATGCTGTCGATATTGCAGTCAATGCATGTGATCGTGTTCCATGGTCACGTCGTTCACGTACAACTTCGTTCTGTGGCGTGCGCAATTGATGGCGGATTGATGTCAACCTGGTTGTGGGTATTACCCTCGTCATCTAGACTGTTCAGAACGTCGTTGCAAATGCGGCTGGAGTGCTCGAGGAGGGTTGCATCATGTATGGCGATGTGAGCAGCTGATGGTGAAGCTGCCAAAATCTCAGCTTCGAGACCGTATGGGATGGTAAGCATGGTGATAGATGCGGCGAACCCCCGCATCCCCAACTTTACGCCGCAAGTCGGGCATGTTCTAGTTAGTTTGGGTGTTGCTTGGATACATGACCCGCAGAATAAGTGACCACAATTCAAGGCAGTGTAAGTGATGGTCGATGGGTCCAAGGTAAGAATGCGGAAGCAGAGCTCACATTCTGCCACCCCCGCTTCCCACTTTCCAGAGTTCATGATTGATGTCTTCGAGATCTATTGCTGTCAGTGTTTCTTGTTCTTTCTTTTCAGTACTACTCTTGGGTGAACGATTTCGGATCCACTTTTCGCAATATGGAAGCTGCACAATGTTGGTGAAAAAGGGTATCAATAAACTGGTACATTCATGGAAAAGCACAATCTGGGAAACCATATCATCATAAGTAAAAAGCGTGTAAAAGGACGGGCCAAGATTGGATCATAACCCAGACATTACGTATTGCACAGGTTCATGCAAAGAAGAAATGATATGTTTGACAGATTCTAGAAAAGTAAGAGAATAAACACTTATTCCATGCCTGGACAAGACTACGTACATCCCTCGGACATAAATAAACAATGATTAGGGAAAACGATGATTGCAATTCGCAAACTAGTTCTAAATGAGTTCTTCAACCCTAAAACTTAATGACACTGAGTATACTTACCGGAATATACAGAGTGAGACCCTGTCACTGTCCCCCTGTATCACAGTCACAATCAAATGCCCTTGGAGCTGTAGCTCACGGAGGATAACTCACCGTAAAGCTAAACTCACACCAAACAAAAGACCAATGGTTGAAAGGCCAACTGAATCCGGTCTTATAAAGGCCTTAGTTTATCAAGCCTCGGTGGTGGAACTAGATTGGTCTCAGCAGTTCACACCAAGGTTAAGGATTAGGATGTTCACACAAGCCTCGGTGAGTTGGTATCGGACGTAACAGGGTGATGTATGAGCATTCACGTCAATTTGGTTATATGGGTAAAAAATCCATGACATTGGCACAACTCTTAAGTGGGCTCCAAGAAACTGAAACCTGTACATGTTTAGAGCTTTTGTGCAGTTCAATGTCACAAATTTGGTGCTTTAACCGATCATTCCAATAGAATGAAATTGGTGTTTATTGTATACTCCGTGGTTGCTAGTGCCTCCAGTAGACTGCCTGTCTGCCCGTCCAAGTCTGTCGAATTAGCCTCCCGCCTATTTGATGTCAAATTATTTGAGTATATTCGAATATATTCGAGCATATTTTTGTTCAAAATGTCCGGTGATTGCCCTGGATTTCAAGTTGCAACCCTAGATGTTGTGTTCAAGCTACCATCACTGAAGGCATAAACTAAGGTTTTGATCCCTTTCACCTTCCATGGCCTTCACTTACTAGCTTTGTTTTGCCATCGCCCGCCATCACTTTGTTGTTTCTAGTATGTATCATGCTTATAGATCTTCAAGAAAGTCATGCCATCGCTAGATTCTAGTCGAATGGTAGGAAGTCATTGGAAGTATGTAAAGGAATCTGCCAACTGTATGTTTTTGAGCTCAGTTCTAGAGCAAATCCAGAATCCATCAAGTGTGCCTCCTTCAGTTTAGGGTTTTGAAAACGTAGTGACAGTTGGGCACACGTGACACACATACTGCTTCTGGAATAGGACTACACTAATAATGAAACCAAATACTATGAGTGTATGAGTGTGTTACCAAACTAATTGATTTGAAAATGCTATAGGTTTTCACTCTTGATGAAGATTTTTACCAAGAGCATGGGTATCAATACTATTAGTATTGAAAGAGGGGATCTAGTTCGTAACAATATTTATCAAGAGTGAAAACTTATAGCAATTTCAAATCAATTAGTGTGGCTAACACTAAATTTCATCACTATCGTGTAGTGATGAAACAAGCTACGTACTGGCGGAATAATCTAAGGGAAAAAAACTGTCCAGGCTTTCACTCTCCGGAAGGACTTCGGCAGAGCCCTCGAACTAGTACATCTTTGCTTTTATTGACCTCAGTACAGTACATCGACCTTCCTGAACGCTGGTCCACTTCTCATTGTTGACAGGATAGAGACACCCCACCCACCCACCCACCCACCCACCCCAGTTTGATTGCAGCTGACGGGATTCTCACAAGTGGAATTGTCATTGATCAATAACACATGCAGGCTCTCTCTGTCTGATTGATTGAAGTAGCCGTAATAAAACTTGGTTCATACTTTGCAAATTAATTTACTTGTGCAACTGAAAAGACTCCAGCATCATATCTACGTAACGTATCAATCGACCAATTTTGCAAAGACATCGACCATGATCGACTATTCTGCCCTTACAATTTGTGTGCGAGCCTTGAACGTGCTGCTGGCAACTTTTTCATATAACGTCCAATTTCTTTAAATTGGCAGATTCTCACTTCTGAGGGATTGCGACCTGAAAAGAAAATCTACACCGGTCCTAGTTTTGGGAGTTTTGTGAAGATAAAATTACAATTTCACGAAATTGATAATGTAATCCAGTCACTGACTATTCTCAGTCATTGGATCAAGTGAGGTTCAAGTACCCACACGTGCAAGATCGAGTCCCTGTTATGCTGGATTAGAAATGGTGGCAACTTCACGAGACTCAGCTTGCAAGGAAAGAGATTTGCTACTGTGTAGAAAGGTTGAATGTTAACCTCTTTAATGTCTCAGTTTATGATAATACGGAGCTCTATAACACTGTGAAAATGTATTGTTGCATGATGAAATGATATCATTAAAGAAGTACGGCTTGGGTTGCAGGAGTCAAGAGGGTAATATAGTACATACCCTTTTCACACTGGCAGAACTCTTTAATATCATTCAGCACATAATAGAGTATGATATTGAGAGGACAGAGGGAGCTTTGAACTAAGTTAGGTGCATCCTAGATTCAGGAGAAAACAGGGAATGTGATATTAAAGAAACTGACAATTGACAGTACAGGCAATGCAAATGAAGCCTGAATATTAGCACATTGGCTGTCTCACTCAACATGTCTCCCTTAGGAAATTCTTTCTACAGTAACAACCACAACAAGTACAACGAATCTGGGCTTCAAGAAATGACATCTTTAGCTCAAAACGATCAAAAAATATGCCATAAAAGAAGGCTGTCAATTGGGAACAAACATATTATATATATTGGAGTTGACACAACAAAATCAAAACAAGAACTGCATAACCACAAAATAGACTTTACATTCATGATGGCTCAAACTAAAGTGATGTACAACACAAAGCCAAAGATGCACACCAGGTGCAAATATGATTACAGTGAACAGACAAGCATGGAAACATTTAGAGCAGGCCTGTGTGTAGAAAAAGAAAACAGCATGGACAAAAAAACATATAAGCTTCAAAATGCAATGTATGTTCAAAAAATCTAGAAGAACGTGGTGGTGTTGGTTAGTGTTGTGAGTTTTGATGATGTTGAAGATCAATTCATTCTTTCTCAAATTTTTTGGGCATTTTGAATGGATTTGTTAAATTTGAAGCACGGAGTATGTGATTTAAAATTTTGTATTCTTCTTTTGGTATTGCTTGAGGATTTTGATTATAAAGTAGTGAGAATTTTGAATGACAAGGAAGAAAGAGTGCATGTTAAGTTAAAAAAATTCTTGGTTCTTGTTAGAATGTGGATTGGCATGGGTGTATGCAATCTTATTAAAGTGATCTTCTTTCTCTTTGTAGTTTCTAATTGTCAAAACTTTGTTTTGATTTTTTCAAAATTTCCTCTTACCTTGTTAAACAAGGTCATTTCTCAATGTTTTGTTCTTCATAGTCATCAACTTTGTACAAGTCAAGCAATTTCCTAGGGCAATGCATTGAGTTAATGACTATTATGAAGCTCTTGTCTATTCTTGTAAATCCTTCACCCTAATGGCAAGATCCTCCACCAATAGCCACCCTCCCAAATTGGTACCTTGCCCACCTCATCAAAGAATCTCACCTCAGCCGGGTATTAGCCACTAATTATTATCTCATCGGCAGCTAAAATTTGCCAAGTATTGAAAGGAGGTAGTTAAAATATCCTTTACTTTGGGGGATACCCTATATGTAGGTCAATTTTGGAAATAATTAGGGAAAATTTGGAACATGTCTAAAATTTGAAAAAATTGTACAACTATTTCTGAAAATTTGAAAATTTTCATTGGTGTCAATTTTGAATATCCAAAAATATTCTTGAGAAAATTAAAAAAAAGAACACATTTACACATGAATAGAAAAAATCAGTCCAATTTTACATCCTTTGTTCTAAAATACAACCAATTTTTTTTCCAATTCCATTGGCTAACTTTGAACTAGCTTTTTTTTTCCTGTCATTACTATGCACCTGCCTTCTTTCCCCATTCCCCAATACTCTAAGGCATGAGAGGGCTCTATATGGTGAAGCCACCTATAACCGATCAAATAAGCAATTATGGATATTATCTGGTGTAGTGCAAGATGAAGCAAATATTTTCAAAGGTGAAAGGATAGAAATGACAGGGATTGCAAAAACTTTGGTAATTTTATCACTTGAATTGTAATTACTATGAATTTTGAAAGGAAAAAAGCGCTCTGGACCCATTGCCAGTCTCTAGACTCTTCTAATTCCGATCACTCAAAAACTACAATCTTACTCAATGCTTTCTACTTTCTAAGTTGGGACATGTGTCATGAATCTATTAGTCCCAATTTTGAAAAAAAGAAAAGAAAACATTCTATCTATGGTTGAAAATAAGTCAGTCGAGAGGTTGGTTATTGGTTACTAATCAGGAATGGGTGACTCCACCATAGTATTGTTCCAAGTAAGAAACGTTGCCAAGAATCCAATACCTAAGTCTCCACATTCAATTTCCTGGCATTAAAGTATCTCCACTCTTGCCCTGGAGAAGGTCCTAGCCTGGGTCTAGGGAGAACTGACCCCCTCGCTCGGCCCTGTAGGCAAACCCTGGAATTATTTATTTTCTGCACATGAATTTTTTTGCAAAATTTTAATTCATTTTTGCGATCAAAGACCCCAAATTAGATAGATGAGGTCCCCAAAATAGGGGGCTTTTTTTTTACTTGCACCCCTGGTAAGGCCGAGTGAGGGGATCAATCCACCCTGATCCCTAATCCTAGCCTGGCATGTGTTGAATCCGGGCACTTTTACTTCCCCCACTACATACCTAGAAGTACCAAAAAAAACACAATCAAAATGGAATCTTGACAATCCCACTCATTTCTTTTCTAAGCTTGGATTCTCCTTGTCATATATGTTTTGGTCTCCCTTTTTGAAAAGTCGAACAACTAAGGTAAATCAGCCTATTGTGGTCAAATGATTCATAGTAGTCACCTACCAAATGACCCCATTATGGATTTTTCAATTTTTTTAGATTTTGGCTTCAATGCATGTCTTACATGATAGTAATGAAGTAGTTAGTGACTTCATTAAGAACTTTCAATTTTTTAGTGAGAATTCATTGTGAGAATTGACTTTTTAGACCTTCCATGTTACAAAAGACTTTGACCGCTTTAGGTGAGCTAAATGAGCATGATGGATTCAGATTTTGTTGGTTTTAAGGTAGTCTATAGACTCTTATGGGCAAAATTGCATTGAATACTTCAAATATTCATAACAAATTCATACTTTGTCAAAAAAACAATAATTTCAATTGCTCTCACTGATTCTCACACTTGTACTACTGTAGGAAACGAATTGAAAATTTCAGTAACCATATGATGTCAAACTCCTTATTTTGACCATAATGGGTTGGTTTATCTTATAGCAACTTCTACAAATGAGAATACAAAACTAGTAGAAATATGGAGAGAAAGGATGGGGAACAACCCTTTTTTTTACTTTCTAAAAAAGTGCCAAGATGGTGATCACTTAAAATTTGGTGAAGCATTGTATTTCTACATTCATCCATCTTTTGGACCAAAAAACACTTTTCAATCATATTCATGCACCTTTTCATCCAAATTTGGCAACTTCATCTACATTTTTAATTGAAATGGAAAAAATTTGGTCAAAAAATATTAGTTTTTTTTGGCAAAAAGTAGACATTTATTTTGAAATGGTACAATTTGGCCCTATGGTGCCAAAAAAAAAGGTTGGTGGGAAACTATTTGTTCGTGGAGCCTAGAAGGAGATACCTAAGAGCATCTCCACTAGTGTATGCCATACTGCCTTGACAAATGATTTGGCTTGCCCGTTGTTGTTTTTGTGACCTACTAGTTGGAAATTTCTAAAGTTGTCAATGCATGCCCCAACAAAAATCATGGACAACACTTCAACTTGTCGTGCCTTGGCCATTTGACTTGAGACACGGTATTGATAGAAAAAGAATGATTTGAACCCATATTTGATGGAGGAGCCTAGTTGTGCATTGAATGGGGATAAGGCTGCATTGAATAACCTCGAAGTTGGTGAGAGTTATGGATTGGGGGAGTGATGCATGGAATTTCCTTGCATAGTTCAAGGCATCTCCATCTTGGGAACCAAGTTCTACAATGTTGTTGGGAAGTGACAACACATATTGTAGTGAACGGGGAGTTTATGGGGTAATTTGGCTTTTTGCCATTTTTTTCACATGTCATTCAGTTGTTCTCCATGGTCATTCGGTTGTTGCCAAAATTAAGTCATTTAATTTGGTAAAAAAATCAATTTTTTTTGGCATTTCAATTATTTTCCTTAAGTTTGTAAAAGCAATTAGTTAAAAAACCAACAAATAAAATACAACATAGATCAAATACTAAGTTGAAGGTAATTCATTTTCATACTACCATACTACCATACATGGATAGTAGGTTCAACTTAAATTAATATAAAAAAGTGTTGAGTTTAAAAAAAAATCTAGGACTAAATAGGTAAATCTACAAATAAATGTAAAGATGATTTGTCAAAAATCCAAAGAATCAAATAATAATCCATTGAATCAAGTACAAATCTATCATTTGACCATTTACCATCAAGAAATTTTTTGATGGCAAAATGAAGGAATTACTTCATTGACATTTAGTGAGAATGAAGAGTAGAGAGGTTGTTTTTATAATGAAATCCATTCTCTGTCATAAATCCTCAAAGGATATGACAATTTGAAAATGAGAACTTGACTATTCATTGTCAAATTAAAAAGCATAAATTGTGTTTAAAACAAAACTTTGAACCTCATTTGGTGATAGTAGAATAACTTTTTCCAAAAACCTATGAATTGAGAAAATTGTGAAATCAAGCTTAGTTTCATCTCCAAAAACCTGTTTGTGATTTTGAGCCTCTAAAAAAGAGTTATGGACAAAATTCAAAGAAGATGTTTGAAAATGTCAAAGAAATGTTCCTTTCAACCCTTCTTTGAACTTTGTCCATAACTTTTGATTGGAAGTTTGAAATCTCAAACGGATTTTTGGAGAAGAAATTTATCTTCATTAAGTTGATTCAAATATTTTTAGAAGAAGTTATTCTACCATACCTAAATGAGGCCTAAAAGTCTACTTTGAACGCAATTCTTGCTTTTGACTTTACTATGAGCGGTTGAGCTCCTACTAATCCTAGTTTACATATTGCACATGGCTTGTTTTACCTCCTACCACCCCACTTGTAAAAGAACTTATTTTCCCATCATTTATCACTTGCCATTATTGGCTCTTGAAGCTATGTGAGATAGTAGTTGAACATTCTTGAGTTCTTTAAATATAATGCTAGCTATATATCCCCTTGGGTTACTTCGCTAGAAACCGGTGGAAACTTTTGTAGGAAAGTTAATATCCAGTTGTTCTTGATGGAGGAAGGATGAAAAACAGTCATTTCTGTTTCCTAAGAGGTTCATTTCCTACACTCCTAATTTTTCGTTCAATTATACTACCTGAAACATTGAAATTAAAACGGTAATTTATTGATTTCATTCGGCTGATTTTACACTAGCTGCTGGATCTCCCCGTTCATTGGCGTTGGCGTGCTGGTGGGGGCAAAAGAACATGGCGCGGCCTTTGACATGCCAAATTGTCTTTGGCGTGCGCATTTCAGCCTACTGATGGAGATGCTCTACACCCTAAACCCATCTGGCGAGGCAGTATGAGTCGCATTTCATGATCTCCTCCGATAAGTCAGCGTCTCAAAAGCAAAGCCAGGACTCCCAGGGGCATCTTATCGGATACCATGATCCTCCGATGCAGGATCGCATTCCGACAGCGCCGCCAGGAGGAGTCGGTGGGATTCGTGGCAATTCCAGGTGCACTGCTCTTCCCGCTCCCATCATCCGCCGCGCTTGCTCCTTTGCTCACCGTGGTGCTCTGCTGTTGTTGAACTCGCTGACTGACTGCGCTTTGGTGCGGGATTGCGTCGTCGGATATCCGCTTCAAATTCAAATTCACATCTCAGGTGGGTGGGCTCTCTGCACTGCTTTGGTGTCGCTTGTGCGCCTGCTTTCACTACTTCTTCTTTCAAATTCAGTTGTGTGATCGGTGTTTTGAGCTTGTGAGGGTTTGGATTAGCCTGACATGCGTGGATTGCTCGAGAAGCGAGGTGTTTCCGGTTGGTTTTGTGGGCTTGAATGGCCTTTGGGCGGTAGTTCTGTTGCGTGTATTGGTGTTCAGCTAGGGGGAGGGGCAAGACACTTAGGTTGCTTGCCGCGTGTTTTTTCGTGTAGCGAATGACCTTGAGGATGGTTTAGAAGTCCTGTTGAGTTTAATGTCCTGTAAAGAATCTTCCACTGGTTAGGTGGATTCCGTGAGCGTCAAGCAGTGGTTTCTTTGAGAAATTCTATGTGTAGAAATGGAACACAATAGGAATTTTAAGGCCATTCTTTGTCCATTTCAGGTTTTTCGCTGGGGGGGGCTCCAGGAGTTTGGTGGAGACCTCATTTTGCATAATAGTTTTGATATTTCGATATCGGCAATTTTTGGCGATTCACAACAAAACTTCCTTGAAATCTTGCTAAATAATTGCGGTTTCTTCCTTAAAATACTGTAAACTTGTTGCTAGACCGAAGCGTTTGTCGGATATGACGATATGTAGCCCCCAGTCTGGTTGTTTACAGGCAAGGCTTATGAAAATGAATATTTTGAGCATACTAGGGTTTTATTTAGGCAGATTTGCATGGCTTAGATTTTGGCTTGCTCTGGGAGGCGTTCTTCAGTGTTAACGCTTCAGTGACGAGCTGTTCCAAGCTTCTTTGGGAGTCTCCAAAAAGTATCCTGTGTATGGACAGATTTGGACGGAATTGAATGTTGGTTTGTGTGGATCCAGCCGTATGGCTTGTAGTAGGAGGGGCTCAGGTGTATTCTTGGAAAGTTTCAGCAGATTTGGTGTTTTGAGTTTGGTGATTTAGTGATTTGAGTGTCCTGCCTGGGGTTTTAGAATTTCGACCACGGACAGACGAGGAATCTCATTTTACTTGACATATAGGTGAAAGGTGATATACTCATGTTACAGATTATTTTAAGTTTTTGCAATGAGCATTTTTGAATTCAATGATTTGTCAGATCTGTTTCATTACTGGAGGAACTAGATTGAGTGGAGCGTGATGCATTTCGAATTCAGGACATCCACAGGGGTTTCACTTGTTTGTCGATCTAAATTTTCTGTAACCTTGTTATGTAATCTATTGGGTCTAATCCCAGCTTGCTACACACTAGGTTATAGCGTCTGTTCCATCCACCTAATTCAAGGCAAGCATGGAGCTCTTCAGCAGATGTGTCAATGATTAACACTGAAGTGACTATGTCGCAGCTGTGATCATGCCAGAGATTGGGCCAGGGACGCCCACCTCTGTACAATGGTCGGAACATTGGGCAGAGTTTTCCGACCATTTTATAAGCACTGGAGGAAAACTTGCGGATGCTCTACTGTTCTGTCAGGGACCGAACTCTCCTATTGTACTGCCCCTCCCATTTAACCACGGTCATGCAGTGGAACATCCGCATGAAGGTGAGCTTCTCACTACAAGCTACAGTTGGATATTGTTCTAAGATTCAGAAGTGAGCTTGTTAGACTTCCAAGTTTGCTTTGTCCTAATGAAAGTGGCATGTCTTTTCATATACAATTTTCTCATACCTAATCTCTGCCTTTATCCTTCACAACGAAACTTTGGGGTCTCAGTGCCGAACTTTGACTCTATTTCAGTTGATTCAGAATATGGTCAAGATTCTGGAACACTTGAGAATGCTCACCGTGAAGCTAATGGTGATGCCGTGGCGGACATCCAACGACCTTGTGATGTGGATCCCTTTACATTATTTTCAAGCCTTAAAAGGTACGAGCCCGGAAAAGCCACAAGGAAAACATGTAGGGATAAAAACTGGACGGAGGATGAGACTTCGGTTCTGGTGAAGTGCAAGCGCTTAGCTTTTTACGACAGAGCTTGTCCTTATCGCAAGCAGAATTCCAGTGCTACTAACTGGGAGGCCATCTCCAAAGAACTGAGAAACAACCCTGACACTAGAGCATCTGAAAAGACAGGGGACCAATGCAGGCTTCGATGGGACACTCTGGTGAAGTCCCACCGAATAATCAAAAAGCGGTGTATGCAGACAAAGAAGGAATATGCTGAGCTCACGGAGGAAGAAATTAATGGCTTGAAGTTGGCAACGGCATTGAAGGAGGAATGGTACGAGGTAATTGACGCTATCTCTCGCAATGCCAGGTCTCAAAAGTGTGACAACCTACCTCCCAGGGCTGGTGTTGCGAATCCAGAGAGCAGAATAGAAAACGTTCCGTTTCCTGTGACTTCACGCATTCCACCAGCTGATCAAGGGTCGCATCCACTCCTTGTCGATGGGGCTCCACCAGTGAGTACACGAAATTCCCCACCAAGCAGTTCATCTGCACAAGTGTCAAAAGGAATGCCTGAGCCTGGGAATTTCTCGCCGAAACAAATTGTAAGTTTTGACTGACCTCACGCCGATCTAACGAGCTGAAGTAGAAGGAAATGCTTGAATTAAAGAGCTGAATTTGACTCTGAAAGATTTGAAATAGTGTTGCTATTCTATTGAGATCGTTGGGATACTGATTCTATGGTGACATGAAGGTATGATCATGGCTTATCACAGCTAATGCAAATGATCATTCTAAGCAGTACTCGTGTCTCTTTGTTCAGTAGCATCCTCAGGAGATAACCGTGACTCTGGGTTATTGCCTAGCTTGATTGTAATTGCTGTGAATCGAGGATTACAGGTTTCTGTTTTTTACTTACACTGATGGCTATTCTTGGGTGCGTTGCAGGCTATACCGAGATTTGCGTCCCTGAATGGTCACCTAAGATCCACACTCCTGGATCTGATATTGGGAACATGTTTCCTGAGGGACAGATGGTTGGATGTGTATGACAGGGATGACCAAACTGTATTTTGTTGTCAGTGGCTTTCACTCGTTCAGAATCGAAGCTGCTCAGACATATACAAAGACGTAGGTTATGCCGGCGGCTTCAGTCTCCGGTTTATTCATTCAGTCTGTGTACCATCAATAGTGATCATCGTGCCCTCTGAAGTGCACGTCTTGTCGGGTTACTAGCTAAAGAATATACTAGTTGTGCATGTATATGATTCTGTATGTAACGCCACGAATTTGGAATTTGTGTTTACAAGCTATGGCGATGATCATACACAATTGGCGCATACTTACTTGCAGATGTACATCTCTTCGCAGGTAATCATACTGGTGAAGATGGAACTAGTGCACTTCTCATGTGACGGAGTTTTTAGCATAGATGAATCACGCTTCCGCGTATTCGACAAATTCGTGAAGAATTTGATTCGAAACAACCCTAACTACGACATTCACAGACATTTTAAACCATTGGACGACACCAAGTTTATCTCAGCAAGGGACTTCTCAGTGCCGCAACGGATTAGGGTTCTGAAACTGGACAGATGCTTGCAATTGAAGAAGGTCGACTTCAGGGGTTTGCGGAAGCTGCGGGTCCTGTTTCTCTACCGATGTTTGATGCTGAAGGAAGTGACCGGGTGGAAATTTCTCAGAGAGCTCGGATGGTTAGAAATCGACTGTTGCTCGTCTTATCACGATTACCCTGATTTACAAAGCCTCCCCTCTCTGAAAGAGTTTCGGTTCAACCGATACTACGCCCCAGATTGCCCTCCAAGATCCGAACTTGGCATCAGCCAATGCGTTCGACTGCGGAGACTGGAGATATGGGAGGACAATCTTCTGGAAGGAAGTGGGGATCTGAGTACACTGAAGTGCTTGGAAATCTTGAGCTTTCACGAATGCTGTGCCCTTTCCACCATCGTCGGCCTCAGTGGACTGCATTCGCTGACTAGTCTAAGCGTTGCGTTTTGCTTGACCCTGCGCATGTTACCAGACTTGAGTCACATGAAAGAGCTGGCTTGCATTGATATACGTCGGACAAACTTGGAAGAGATCCCAGGTGTGGAGAAACTGGTGAGCCTGAAGAAGTTAGACTGCCGGCACTCGAAGCTGAAGCATCTTCCTGACCTCCATCACTTGCCTGCATTGCAGAAGGTTTGTCTTGAGGAGACCCCGTTGATAGAGGATGATCCATCATCGTTTTACTTCGATAGAGCCGAGGTGCTGTTTAATTGTGAGGAGACAAGACGTGTCGATATCAGTGATTTTAGTGACGCGGAGTACAATCTCTCCGATTCTTCTGGCAATTAATATTAATGCGAGGAACCAAACTTTGTATAGAGGAACTTTGCGACGAACCAAACTTTGTATAGTTGAGTCCATGTCTCTCACTGACTTGTTGTTTGAGGTAGTGGCAATCCCTTGTAGATATTCCATGTCATGTTTAGTACCACGCGGTCTAATGACCAGGGTCAATGTATTTCTAGAATGAGCTCAAGTGCTCAGACCTAGAAAAATCCAAGTGTCAATAGCATCTGTGCAGTGACTTTCATGTTGATGGATCAGTTTGACTTTGATGGACACCGAATTCAATTAATGCTCCGGTCATCAATGGGTGTCGTCCACTGGGTCCTTCTCCCTGTTTTATGAAAGAAAAGGATCTTTATCGTTCTTAGTTGCAATACTGTCATTCATCATCTTTCTGTGCAAGGAAACAATGACTCCAATGCAGTGTATGGATCCAATGTTACAAGCCATATATGTTTTGGTACGAAGTGGAAATCATGTCCTGTTGCGACCCTGGTCCACTTAACTTGGATGGAATTGTTGATTAGTAATGACCAATTCTAGCCTACATCGGTAAATGTCAAGGCTGGAACATGACATAATTTCCCCAGTGTTGGAGTTTCACAGGAAATGCTAGTTTTGCCCCCTGAAGGTGGAGCCACAACCACCTCAACAGTTTTTCATGAGTGTCATGTTTCCACAGACAAGGCAGACGACAGCAAGGCAGCCTGTAGAATTTGGAGGTTCCTAATTCATTTATATTTTGTATAAGCTGTTGATGCACAATTGCACATGCCATGAATATTGACACTTATGCAGGTCTCTAATCATTTCTATAAACAGTTCGCGGCATTTGATTAGATTGCATAAACTCCTCATTGTTGTTTGTTATAGAATTTCAAGCAATTTCTATGAACTTTTTGAAGTCTAGAGCAGTTGCTTGCAGGATTTAGGGCTGGGTTCGGGGGTCGACCATAGCCATGTGATGAAACCTCAGCAGTTTGCTTCTTGCCCAATTTGCCTGCTCGCTATTTGTTACTCAATGCGTGATTTGAAAATCCAGCTTGAATCATGTTGACCTTGTCAAGTCACACAACTACGTTAGACAGCACGAGTGATTCAACGAGCAGAAAATCATTCATCCACTCAGATCACCAACTCTACTCATCAGTACTGCCTGTACTAAGTACCCGAACGACAGACGGACGGACGAACATCTGGACAGAAAGTCATTCATCCACTCTCAAGCCTCTAAGATTCCGAGCTACGTCGAAAACTCCGTCTGCGCCCACTTGTCGCAGCGACCAGCTATCTCTTCGTATGAGAACTCTCCGACACTTCTAATCGGCGCACTTCTGTTTCTGTGCAATCTCTCGCAGGCCTCGCATTGTGGCTGCATTTAGCTGCAAAGATTCCGTTCTCACGATGGGGCCGTAGTCATCATGTAATTTGCATTTCCAAGTCCTTCAGGTTCAAAAGCTATCTAGTGCTTCCTCTCAAATGCACTTGTGTACTTCCACTAGGGTTTGGCTGCATGTTGGTGTTGGTGGGCTCTTCCCACATGCGAATCTTCTCTGTCAGGGGCTTGAATGTGTGCTTCAAATGCGTTCTGCGATACTCCTCTCCACGTATTTACTTTTCCTGTGATTTCGGATGGTGTGTGTCGTCTAGGTCTTCGGGAGTGTGTTGGGGCTTGTCGAAGGAGATACTCGCTTCGAATTACGTGTTGGGTTTGTCAGGAGGGTGCCTAATTGGAGGTATGTGACAGACTGTTTGAGTTTCTCACTCTTTAGATTTTTTTTTCACTCGAAGTGAGCAATATTCTTGCGAAGTAGAGACGAATGTTTTGAGTAGACGCTCGTGAATGTGATGCTCACATTTGGCAGTATGGCTCACCTTCTCCTTCCTGCTCACGTATTTTGTCTTTCTCGTGGTCGAATTACGTGTTGGGTTTGTGTTGGAGTCGTCTTCAAATTTGAGGACATTGAGGCTCTGTAACTTACTACTCTGCGTATTGCTAGAGTATTAACCACCGAACAAACCTAAATTTGTCTCAATGTCGTTAGTTTCCTAGCAAATAGAAGGTCGTTTCGTCACGGACAATACATTGCTCTGCTTTGACCGCTGTCTTCTGTGATGAGTGCTTGTTACAGTGGGAGTTTTTGTTGACCCCGAGCGCTATGGTGTGCAGGTTGTCTTGATGCAAAGGATTTTATGCAATGGTTAATCGGTCCAAGAAGATAAGCGCTTCCTCGGAGTCTGAGGACCAGTCTGGGTCGAGCTCCGACAGTGACGACTCTATTTTTGTTCCTGAGGCTAGAAATGCCTCTGGTCGGAAAAGACGAAGGGAGGCAGCGCAAGATCACACAGGGTCAGAGTCTGATTCTGAGGAGACAATTGCTGCTCCTGTT
The DNA here is from genome assembly GCA_947034895.1 of Rhytidiadelphus loreus. Taxonomy (NCBI): domain Eukaryota; kingdom Viridiplantae; phylum Streptophyta; class Bryopsida; order Hypnales; family Hylocomiaceae; genus Rhytidiadelphus; species Rhytidiadelphus loreus. The sequence continues at coordinate 4,106,430 of OX344761.1, read as the reverse complement.
CAAAGAAGGCGAAGGTTGAGGCGGGATCGCATAGAGTCTGAGGAGCCCGCGGACGTTCCTCGTCGAAGAAGTCGAAGGTCGCAGCGTGGTCGCGTAGAAAGAGAGGAGCCGGAGGACACAAATGATTCTCCTCGTCCGAGTGCGGTGCAAGATGACACAGGCTCAGAGGAATCTTGTGAGGGTATGTATCATCACCAACCTCATACTAGCCTGAAACATGCATCATCATGTTGGCGTTATCAAACGAGAAACCTTGTAAGTATCAACTAGCTTTTTGTTCACACCTGCAATGCATATGGTGTTCTACTTTGTCAGGATACGTATGCCTTGCTAGCCTTCGGATACATCACAAGAAAGCTCTTGCTGAAATCATTTAAGCGCAGAGAACCATTCATATAGGAATGACTCGGTCCTTTAAATGTGTTGTCCTCTTAATGAATAGATTGTGCTTTTACAGTTCAGTAGAGTACCTGGAGTTAGCCAAGTTTTTCTCTGTCGCAAGTCATAATAGGTGATTCTCGGAGCATGTGGACTCCATGTCCAAAAAGGTGCTGCACGGGGAGCCCAACCTTACACAAGAGATCTCTTATGGCTCTTCGTTGGGTGTTTCAGGTCGGGGCGTTGTAGGGAGGAATGGGCGCAGAAGAACCAAGCAGACGAGGAAGAACGGCAAAGTCGTGGAGGCCGTCTGGACGCCGGATAAGACCGTGCGAATCACGTACGACATTGGCGTGAAGCATGCGTGCATGAACCCGATCCACGGGAAAGCGATGCAAACCTACAAAGTGTTGCATCTGGTGAAATGCTCCTGGAAGCAGAATGTGAGCATAATGACGAACGGTTTATCAACGGAAAGATCCAAACCTTTTCAGTACTGCCACAAGCTCTGTGAGCCTTGCCTCGAAATGAACGGCAATCGCTGTTTCAAATGTCCGCCTGGGGAAGGAGGCGTGACGCCCATCCTTCACACGGTGTTCGGATCCGATACCGTCACCTGCGTGGAAGACTTCAAGGACTCGATTGAAAGGTGGTCGGTCCTGCAGCGCGAGGCCCAGGCTGCCTACATTGTCGTGCATTGTACCGTCGTGGGGCCCGAAGCGAGGCTCATACGACTCAAATTCTCCCTGAAGCGTTCGACTCGAATCCACATCGTGTACTCTGACGTCCGAGACAGAATGAGGCAAGCAGGGAGCGGCATGAACCTGGAGGAGTCCGTGTTCCAGCACATGTGGAGAACGATAATGAAGGAGAAAGTGCCGTGTCAGGAATCCCAGTCGATGGTCTCGTTTAACGGAAACATTCTCTTCAACGAGAGTCTGTCTTTCAACGATTTCCGAACGGAGGACTTGCTGTTGCTGTACGAGCGCAATATCTTCGACAGAGTTGAAGAGGATGCGCTCCGGGTGAGTATCAACTCGTTGCACATGCAATCTCACCCGTATGTTCAAGCCGAACCTTCCGAGTGCTGTCTACGGGATGCAGTGGTGCACACGCATCGAGAGCCCACTTCGCAAGAAGACGACTGCATGTTTCAGCTTGGGAACCTGGTGGCAAACTTGTTCTACAAATCCGTCAAGCGCTACTTCAGCCACAAAATAGTTTCTGAGTTTGAGCAACGGGCGGGGATCGGGGAGGCGTTGAGGATCGGAGATGAGGGACAGAAGCTGCCCTTTCGCAAGCTCTACGCTGCCAGAGGGGGTGAAGTGAGGTTTCGCAGCGTCAGCAACACTACCCACGATGTTGCTCGCAGGGATGCGCGGTCTAAGGTGTGCGGCTGGGACACCTCGGGGTTTGAACTCGTCTGTTGGACACAGCGCGGGCATCCAGTGGGAGGGGATTTCGTCATACCTGGCCTGATGTATAGATTTGAGACTAGTCCAGGGAGCTGTATGATCTTTCGCCCCACTCGCTACTTCCACGCCACGCTTCCGATGCAGAACCGGGACTTGAAGAATGATAAATTTGCTGCAGCGTTTGTGACTCCGACATGATGATGGATGCATTCTCTGCCCCGTACAGTAAAGAAACACGGGTGGCAGTAGTATTGCTGTCTAGGTTGACGCTGTCAATGCCCTTGTACATATGGAAGGAACTCGTTTTCCAAGAAATGTTCCTTCAGACTTTGTCACCTCTTTCCGGCTGCGTATGTTACTTGATCTTGTCGGTTTGTTGGTTTATAGGCTACAACACTTCATTTCTTGAGGGTCTTTTCTTGAGGGTTTTTTCCAACAATTCCTTGCCAAACTCAAGCTTACAGCTTCTACTCCAATTTCTTGTTTTTTTTGCTTTTCTCTCCCAATTCTAATGACCTAACAATCAATACTTGAAGCAATGTCAACTTGCTAACTCATTAATGCACGTCTTGACCTTTTGGACTAGATTTTGAGGCCAAGGATGATTGGGGGGCTCTAGGAATAAAAGAAGTCTAGGGAGTGTAGGGCTCATGCCACCACATTTCCCAAGCCTGGTTTGGGGGACTAGGTGGCAATGCTTTGCTAGAAGAAATTTGTGTTGGGTTTGGGGGATTGGATGGCAATGCTTCACTAGAAGAAATTTGTGTTAATCTAGTTGATGTGTTTTTTGTTAAATAATACAAAATTGTGTTGGAAATAATGCAGATTTGTAGAATTGTGACTAAAATAATGCTTAACTACATTATTTTTAACACAATTTTGTGTTATTTAACAAAAATACATTAGCTATATTAACACAAAAAAATTCTAGTGCTTTGAAATGGGTATGTAGTCATTGAGCCACATATGATACTTAGAGGGTATTGATGTGGGGCCTTTGATGCAAGGCCTTTAATGAACAAACTCTTCAAGTACTTTGGTTCAAAAATCAACTAGAGTTATCTTTCTTCTCCCTCTCTAAAAAAACAACAAAACAATGAATTCCAAAATTACGAATTAAGCTTAGAATCATTTTCAATCTTCTATTTTGCATATTCAATGATCCTAATTTCATAATAGACTTTCAAATTAACACGAGTATTGTATTATGGAAAACAAGCGTATCAAGGAAAAAGCATGTTTTATATATTATATGTGAAAGAGAAGATACAAGAAGTTAAATAGCTAGAGAACGGTTGTGACTGTTTATTAGACTAAGAGGTGTGACTATGCGTAATTCTAAATCTACATAACTGATGCTAAGCTGATTAGTCTAACATCCCCCTGCAGCTGCATCAAGAGAACATGATAAATTGTCTTTTTTTAAACTCCATGAATTCAAACATAATTGATGAACTGTGCCATCTCTCCCTTCATCAAAGTAGTGTAGAAAGTCCTTGAGCAGCGGTACAAGTAAAATGCTTGTTTTGAAGAAGTAACTTGGTTAAAATATTAGCCCACATATCAGAAGTGGGGTGAATTCCAGGTACAAGACTTGAGAATCAACTTTCTCACAAATAAAGTGAAACTTGATGTCAATATGTTTAGAGTGTTCGTGATAAAATGGATGTTTCGCAAGACTAATGTAGGATTGATTATTGCAGAAAATTTTGCTAGGTAGTTGAATAGTATATCGTAATTTGGTTAACAATGCTTGAAGCCATAGTAATTCTTTGGTGGTAGTTGCCATAGGAATATATTCAATCTCCATGGACGACAAAGCAACCACGGTTTGCTTCTTGCTTTGCCAAGAGATCAAATTTCCATTGAGTTGAAAGGGATACCCGAAAGTAGATTTACGAGTATCAATGTTGTCAGCCTAGTCAGCATCACTCCAACCAAGAAGGGTGTAACTAGAACATGTAGGAGAGGAATGTCGATACACTAAACCCCAGGTACATGTGTGTTTCAAATAGCAAAATATTCGTTTGATCACAATCCAATGACGAGGTCTAAGATTGGAAAATGATTAACTGAGGCCTGTAAATTGAGGCAAATGATTAATTGCAAAGGCTAGATCAAATCTGTAGCAAGTGACAAGCCATAGTAAACAACCTATAGTTTGAGCACATGGAATGGATGCCATGAGGGATACTTCATTAGGCGTGAGGTTTTCAGCTTGAGAGCGAGAGAATCAAATGCCAACTTGAAGTGGGGTTGAAACGGGTTTACTATCATTCATATTAAACTTGATTAAAAGATCAGTGATGTACTTGTCTTGGGATAAGACTATGGTCTTGGTTGTGTGATCATGATGCACTTGAATTCCTAACAAGTATTCTACATTATGGTTGTCGGTCATAGAAAACCGATGAGAGAAAATAGCTTTATAAGTCGATAAATACTTAAAGTTGTTAGAGACGAGAACAAGGTCATCAACATAGAGGCCAAGAATAATAAAAGAAGGATGAGAGACCTTGAAGTACACATTGGTGTCAAATTTGCACTTGAGAAAGTCTTGACTGAGAAGAAATTCGTCAAACAATTCATACCAAACTCAGGGAGCTTGTTTGAGTCCATACAACGATTTGTGTAATTGACACACTTGGGCTTTACAACCAGGGGCAATAAATCCTTTAGGCTGGAAAAGACAAATTTCTTCTTTCAAAATACCATTAAGGAAGGCTATTGTAACATCCATTTGGTGAGCATACGAGTCATAGAGTGCCATAAGGGCAAGGAGTAGTCGTAAAGAGGTAATTTTGATGACTAGAGAGAAGGTTTCTCTATAGTCAATACCCTCTTTTTGAGAAAAAACATGGGCCACAAAGCGGGCTTTGTAGCGTGCAAGGGTGCCGTCTGCATGATACTTGTGGAGAAATAATCACTTTGAACTTATTATTGATCGATTGGGAAGTTTATCAATCAATGTCCAGGTTTTATTGGTCATTAGAGAGTCATATTCTGTCTGTATGGCTTCACGCCAATGAGAAGTGTTAGGTCCAAAGAGGGCAGCTAAAACAGAAGTAGGCTCAGTAACTTGAGCTGAAAAAACATAAGTAAAGAGGCTTTTATCATGAAATTTAGAAGAGCGCCACTAGCCTTTATTTGAGCGGGTAGAGCGCCGTTGACGAGAGGAATGGCAATGATTCGATGGTGTGCTAACACCATGTGGGCAATGATGCGGGGAAATATATGGTATAACAAGCTTTAAAGATTTAGGTGAACTGGGTGGTTGGTCACCTGAGTGTTCGGTAGAGGTTCAAGTGATGACAATTGAGCGGTGGAAAGAATTGCAAAGGAATCTGGTACTTTATAGAAGGTAGGAGGTATAAGAAAATCTTGATTGGAATCAAGAACACCATCTATAGTAAGTAAAGAATCTTTGGAAAAGATGACATTACAGCTAGTGAAAAGTCGTTTAGTTGAAGGCTCATATAAGCGGTAGCCTTTAACACCAAGAGGGTCACCATATCCCACAAAGATGCAAGGCTGAGCTTTAGAATCAAGCTTTTTCCTTTTTTCATTAGGGATATGAGCAAATGCGGAACAACCAAAGATTCTCAAATGACTGAGATGTGACTTGGTGCCTGTCCAAAGTCCATAAGGTGTAGATTGGTGGAACGCAGAAGTATAAGAACAATTTTGCAGGTAACATGTTGTATGGACAACTTCAGCCCAATATGAATGAGGTAAGTCGATGGCATTAAGCATACTCCTCGCAGATTCAACAAGTGTGCGATTCTTACGCTCAGCAACACTGTTTTGAGAAGGAGTATAAGGATTAATTAGGTGACGTTGAATTCCATTCTTTGAACAAAAGTTAAGAAATTTATTAGAAGTGAATTCACCTCCATTATCTAAGCGTAAGATCAAATTTTTTTGACTAGTTTGGTTTTCTACAAGTGCTTTGTATTCTAGAAAATATTGGAAGGTAGCTGATTTTATTTGGAGAAAATAAATATAAGTGTATCATGAATAATCATCCACAAATATAAGGAAATATTGGACTCCTTCCAAAGAGGGAGTTTGCATGGGGCCACATAAATCGTTGTGAACCAAAGCAAGCAAAATTGTGGCTCTGGTAATTGGACCAGAAAGCAAGGGTGCTCGATGTTGTTTTCTTAAAGTACAATTGACACACGGCAAGAGTGTGGACTTGGGAGGAGGTAGACCTATGACTAAGTCTTTAGTTTGCATAACATTCAAAGATCAAATGTTAAGATGGCCCAGACGATAATGCCACTTTAAAGTGAGCAAGTCAGTTTTGAAGGGTATTGTAACAGATGTTGTTACGGCATTACTTTCAATATCAGGATTTATACCAATTTCCAAAGATAATAAGTTACTAGATTTGGAGATACGAAAGTGTAGACAATGTCGAGTGTTTGGATCCGTTGTCTTGATAATACAAGTATCTTTGGTGAAAGTCATAATTGTATTGCGAGTATCAATTATTTGTGATACTAAAAGTAAATTCTTTGCCAATCTTGGGACAAAGAGGATATTTGGAACAAGTAACATTTGTCCATTTTGTAATTGGAGTAGAACGGAACCAAATCCAAAAGTTTGTGTGAGCTGTTATCACCTAAAATAATTGTCTTGGGAGTATCCAATTCATGATAATCTCGGAATAGATGTTGCAACGGTAACATGTGTTGGCTAGCTCCAGAGTCCAAGTACCACTGTTCACGGAAAGTTGTCATGTCAGTAATAGCTAAGAATAAGTGGACAGGGTCATCAGTGGTGACAAAATCCCCATGAGATTTGTTTCATTTGTTATTTCCAAGGTCTCGTTTTAGTTTGCGATAATCAAATCTTTTGTGTCTAGGGATACCACAATTATGACACACGATATAAAGTTGGTTGATTCCTAATCGAGTAGGAGTCGTGGGATTCGGAGAACTCGAGCCTTGAGAGTTGTGGAATTTGTAAAGACGAGTTGTTGATTTCTTATTATAATGAGGTTTATTAAACTTCCCTTTGGCATAAAAGGCACTAGCCTTTGAATTAGAAATTTCTGAGGAGTTAATTGCATGTTGTTGTAGAATGTTGGAAAACAGATTTGGGAACGTTAAATCTGCAAGACCACCTTGAGTAGTAATAAATGCACTCCGAGAGTCTAGAAGTACTCCCAGCAATAAATTAACTTGCTAGAAATATGTGAATGTATATTTGGTAGTTGCGGCTTCTTGCAGTAAAGATTGTCAAGTTTCGATAAATTCGACAATATCGTTGGAGTCGGACATCTAAAGATGACACAACTGTTTATGTAAGTTAACTTGGTTTCTTTTATTAGATTTTTCATATAATTGCTTGAGTCAATCCCATACAACTTTAGAAGTAGTGAGTGGATAAAGAGCGATTTACTGCTTTTCACCATAGTGAAGCAAAATATCTGCGCGAGCTTTAGAATCTTTTGATTGCCAAGCTGTTAAGCCTGTAGAATCTTTAGAAGGTGGGGCAACTTTGGTGCCATCCACAATGCTCCATAAATTAGAGCAAACTAAGAGCATCTCAAGTTTGATACACCATGTGGCGTAGTTTGTTGCAGTGAAAGAAGATATAGAATAAGCTTGGGGAGTTGAGCTTATAGAAGGAGAGGCCATAATGTTAAAGTTTTTGATTGACCTGTGAAGGTATTGTTATAAACAATTAGCCACAAAAAATGTGGGTTTAACTCATTGAAGATACTTTCGTAATTTGCTAACACAGTGAAATAACTAGTAGGTGCATTGTGAATTCCATATTCAACTTGTTCAAGTAGTGAAGCAGATTTTTCTACAAGTTCGATGAGGATTTGAGAGAATCTACTCGTCAAATCAAAAGATTCAATAGGAATTTGATCAGGATTATCTTCATCTGCTTCGCTTAGAAGTTCATGATAGTGTGTATTGATTGTAAGATTAAGTCGTAGCTGTGCTTCAATTTCTTCTCGTAATTCTTCAACGACAAGGAAATCGATGACATCAGCAATCGGTGCCAGTGAGTAGCACATGATGGTTAACGATGTGCATTGACTCTTTGCTCTGATACCATGTGTTATGGAAAACAAGTGTATCGAGGAGAAAGCATGTTTTATATATTATATGTAAAAAAAAGATACAAGAACTTAAATAGCTAGAGAATGGTTGTGACTGTTTATGTACTTGTTAAACTAAGAGGTGTGATTCTATGCGTAACCCTAAGTCTACATAACTATGCTAAGCTGATTAGTCTAACAAGTACCTCTCAAGGCCCGTCCCCACCATGTGTCCTGCCCTATTCTTAGATGAGTTTACCTTAGCAAAAGAAAATTGCAATAGATGTGACAATTTGACACCACAGAATTGTGTCCAAAATAGAAATTAAAAAAAATAGCACTTGAACAAGGGGAATGCAATTGCAAGTGTGCATTGCAAAAGTTGCCCCATTTCACACAATAAGTAGACCTTAAAATTCCAGGGCCAATCACAAACCTTGTACACCCAGCCAAGTACAAGAAAACCTCCTTGCAACTGCAAACAATCGGATCCTCCTGATTCCTGACTCCTAAACACGGCTTCATTAGTCTCTTAAATTGCTCTTTTTTCTGGCATAAATAAGTAGTGCCACGTTGCCCTTGCCATTTTCTGAAGCATGACCAAGTCCAGTGACACTGGAAACCGAAGAACTCTCGTCGGGCAGCATGACAAGAGGCAGTTTGGAAATTTTCGTTGGGGCAGCCCTGACGGAAGTCTGACCGAGTCGGCAACGGGTAGGAGGTTTTTCCCGTCGTTCTCCAGTACTTGCGCCTTCCTCTTCCTTCCATCACCCCAGCACCGAAGTTAGGGCTTCGCAACTCCCAATCCCTCCCTCGGCAACAATTCTCCCCAACGAAGAGATTGCATTTCTATTGCGAAGATCCTTTGCAAAGTAACTGAGCAGCAGCGGTGCCGCTTCCATCATTGAGGACGATTTCGGGAGCTTTTTGGATCGGTGCAGCATGAAGATCTCCGTGAAGACGCTCAAAGGGAACCACTTCGATCTGCAAGTGGCGGAGGACGAGCTGGTACGTGCTCTTGCTTCGACACCCTGACTCTCTGCTTCTCTATTTGGTCGCTGTTGCGTCCGTTGTTGCAGCTAGTAGGAGCGTTCTTTCGATTGAGGGGATCGATGGGTGCTGTGGTCGGTGGTACGGAGTTGGGCTTTGCGGGTTCGGGTTTAGGGTTGTTGTGTTTCATTTCTTGTCTCCGTTTTCGGGTACTTGGATATGTTTAGGGTATGATAGTGCATCCTGAGTTCTCTACTGCACTTGGTTCTGGAATTACTCGCTCTAAGACAGAGTTGATTGATATCTTTCGCTGTTCTGGGTTGAAAGACGGATGGAGTTTTCATTCTTTTCTTCTTTGTGAAGTCTCTCCTAAGATGTGCCACTTTTAGGGTTGTCTGCAGTTTTCTCCTTTCATTTTTTAGAACGCTAATCCTAAATCAATTGCTTATTTATGGTTGATTAGTATTACAAAGATATGTTCAAGCCTCAATGAGATAGTTCCCATGATGTTGTTGTCGACTCCAATCGTGACGGAAACAGAATTCCCAGATTTCTCCTTGGACATGGCACTCTTCCTGTGTGACCTAATTGGTGGGATGCATGAACATTCGTTCCGAAAGATCTATTGCATTTTGAAGTGCACTAAATGGTAAGGTGGTTGTTGTTGTGTGCAGGTTAGTTCCGTGAAAGCGAAGATATCTGAGTCTCAAGGAAAGGATGCGTATCCTTGTGCGCAACAGCTTCTGATTCATCAAGGGAAAGTTCTGAAGGATGAGACGACCATGACTGATAACAAGGTGTCTGAGGGTGGATTTCTCGTGGTCATGTTGACCAAGGTAGGACTTCTTTGGTGAGCTACTGGGGTTGGTCTGTTGTGTCATTGGCTCTATGGGTTCCCGTTTTTTCTTTTTCCAATATCTGTTTGGCTGCGAGCTATTGCGTTGGGTTTATTAGGTCCAGTTTCGAATTGTTTTTCAATCCGAATTGTAACATCTCCGCTCTGCGAACTGACACGTCTAATCCTTTCTTTCTTTTTTAGACGAAAGCGCCCGCGTCATCGTCCGGATCTGTTCAGGTAATTGAGGAGTGTCTTATTTGTACGCAGTTTCCGATTGGTTTATGTTCCCTGCAGTGCACTAGTGTAGTGAATACTATTTATGTCCCGGTAAGCATTTTGGTATATGTTGGAGCGTGATGTTTTGAGAGACCAGTATAGAGTTGTGGCGAGATCGCTTTGGGTGCTGGAGTCGAATCAGGTTCTCATCACGGTTTTCGAATTTTTATGCAATTCCAATTTGGGAGGTTGTAGGCCACAATAATTGACAGTGGACAACCCTATTTCTATCCAAATATCAGCGGCCATAGCCATTTAGCCAAGTGAACTACACCACTTGCTAATAAGTCCGGCCTAGTCTACCAACAGATGAGCTGTTGTTGGTGACAGGGGTCATTAGCAGGAGACGTGATGAGATCCCCAATGGTTTTAGTATCCTGTACCTTACTAGGCGATGACTAGTACGAGGAGATGTCAGTTAAGTTAGATTACTATTTATGCCGACTATTGATTCAGTGACATATTATTGTATCGTTCAGGCTCCTCCCGCTGCCGCTGCGGCTCCGGCTCCTGCTCCGACTCCTGCTCCGGCTCCTCCTGCTGCCCCGGCTCCCAGCCCAGCCCCAGCACGTGCACCTGCTTCTCCAGCTCCGTAAGTACCTAAATTGAGTCATCGATACACCACGGTGTCGTACATGCAGTGTGTTGATGTTGTTGAAATGATGTGGTCGAGTTTGTGGTGGTGATGGTTACTGGCGGTTGCATCACTTCCATCCGCATTTTTGTTGATGACAGAATAGTTGAAGTAGCTCATCGAGTGTCGGAGGGATATGGAAGTTTGTTTGGATATTTTTAACGTTGTTCTTGTCCATCAGGGCTCCATCAGTGGTTGCGCCTCCCTCGCCTGCAGCTCCAGCTGCATTAGCTCCAGCGTGAGTTGACACTGCTCTGTTTGAATTTGCTTTAGAGTCTGAATTGAGGAACTCGGCAGGGTAATAGTCTTTATTTGGACCTAATTTTATTTCCACGGTTACTATCTAGTTGTATTTGTGATTGGAAGCATCTTTCGATTCATTAGATATGATATTGAACTTTATGTATATCGATCGATGAATTGGTATGCAGCTCTGTAGATGCTTGTTGATTTGTTTTCTGTGGGTCTGTTGTTTTTTACTAGGATTCCTCCTTTGTTATTCACCTCTGTTTGATGTGGCGGAATTTGATGCCGATGCAGAGGACTCGTGTTTTTTGTGCTCGGGATTTTTGGTATTGAGTGTATGCTTCTGTTTTGCAGAGATGAGTATGGCCAGGCCGCATCAACCCTTGTTGCAGGTTCTGCTCTTGAGTCCACCGTCCAGCAGATTATTGACATGGGTGGCGGCACCTGGGACCGGGATACTGTTCAGCGTGCATTGCGAGCTGCTTTCAACAACCCCGAGAGGGCTGTGGAGTATCTTTACTCGGTTGGTGAACCTGTCATGACTTGCTATTTTTGAGAATTAGCAGACATGAATACTATCTCTGCGATTCATGATGGGTAATGTCGATTGTGAGGGTGTGTTTTTGAGAGTGGGTCCGATGGTTTACAAGAATTGACGTATTGTTGTGTCTGTTCTGTAGGGTATTCCCGAAGTGGCTGAAGTCCCCGCTCCTGTGGCCCGTGCTCCTCCAGCTGGAGCCCCTGCTGCTGCGATCCCCGCAGTCCCTGTTCCTGCAGCTCCCGCTGCTCCGCAAGGGCCAAATGCCGCACCCTTGGACTTGTTCCCTCAGGTACAGTGGAGGCCGTCCACGAAGAGAAACTTTGTCCTGAAGTTGATATGTTGTCAACAATGCAGTGGTATTTGAGGCCTGATTCTATGCGTTCGGCCCAAGTACTTGTATGGAGAGTTCTCAGAATACGTGAATTGTTTGCAGTGTCAAGCCTGTTACGTGTCGTCTGTTTCTACTAATCGTCTTGTTGGGATACTCACCGAGACAGTGAGCGATGTGTAACATGAATTGAAATGAGTTGTTCTCTTTTGCAGGGCATCCCAGGTGTAGGTGGGGCCGGTGGTGGATTAGGAGCACTGGATTTTCTGCGAAACAACCCCCAGGTTCCCCTCTCAACCATCATCTTGTGGGTGTATTTGAACCTACGTTTATAAAATATGGTCTGCCTTGCCAAATCTGTATGTGTCACGAAGGGTAGAGGTCTGACTGCCGGGGATTGTTATAACTTTTCCCAAAGGCTTCTCGAGTGTATCCTTTAGTTGCTCTCAGTTTGAAGTAAATGCGTGTATGGTCCTGGTTCCGCTTGCTAGTCAATATGGTTTTCAATGCCATTTGCAATTGTGGATGATAATAAATCTGCGCTGAGTTCATTCCTTTTCCTATGCCTGCAGTTCCAAGCCTTGAGGACCATGGTGCAAGCCAATCCTCAGATTTTGCAGGTAGGCACACGACTCCTTACTTTGGATCTAGATTCATGTTGGTATTTACTATTGAATTGTCAACTTCGTCAGCACTTTCGGTATTCCAGGTTGGATCGATTGTGCTCGTTTCGAGTGAGATTTGTATTCTCTTCTATGCTTTCATTGCTTTGTTCACAGTCTAATATTCTTTGTTGGTCAATTATTACAGCCCATGCTCCAAGAGTTGGGGAAACAGAATCCTGCCCTTCTGCGCCTGATTAATGAAAACCAGGCCGAGTTTTTGCGTCTGATCAACGAGGCTGGTCCAGAAGGTGTTGAAGGAGGGTAAGCGCAGTCCCCTTCTCATTTTTTTATCATCAGTATTTCTGTTGAATGTGTCCACTCTCTATTGTTTGTGTGTCAGGCTACTGCATCGCTGTTTCTAACACAACCAATCCCTGGATTGAAATGCAGGGATGCTATGGGACAGCTAGCGGGAGCGTTCCCGCAGTCTGTGAATGTGACCCCTGAAGAACGAGAATCCATTGAACGGGTACAATTCTCTCTTTTTCAAGATTCTTTTGCTGTTTCCATTCATCTCTTCGCTGTAACAGTGAAGTTAAGATCTGCGAAGTTCGATTCTAGTTCTTTAATATACTTGGAAACATGATGCCCATGAATAATCCCAGGATGTGGACTATAATGCTGATTAACACGTGTTGCTTGGCCAGTTGGAGGCAATGGGTTTCAACCGGGCGCTTGTAATTGAGGCGTTCCTTGCGTGCGATAAGAACGAGCAACTAGCTGCCAACTATCTTCTAGAACATGCAGGTGAAGAAGAGTTGTAACTGTAGGCATGGGACTGAGGCCTGACTGTACATTTTGATGCGCTAATTGTTCTGTTTGTTTTGAGGATCTCACTTCTGTGTTCATTTTCACGTGTCCATTGTAAAAGTAGAGGCGCTGAGCTGTGGTTACCTCCAATATTATGGGGCTCGAGAGAAATCTTCGGCTGGTTGGGCTAATGGCTCAGTGTGTTCAGAAGGCACCTGTCACGGTTGTGTAGTAATGTCGTTCGTTCAAATCTAGATTGATGCAAGTGTAGAAAATGGTTGAGGCACACATGCGTACTCTATACCATTCAATTACTTGTCGCAATCTCCACCGATGCGTTGGCATGTGAGCATTGCGATTGTCCTACAAGCGAATTTTGTCTGGTCGCTATGTGTGGACCTGCATCTGTATCGCTTTGTGAAAACCTAATGTTACTGAAAGTTGCGATCGACCATCACCCTTCTTATTTGGATAGTCGCTGAAATTCTTTTCTTGATATTTGCTTTTTGTGTCTTTGTGTGCGTTTGCTGCGCGCTGTCAACACTCTAATGTATCATCTGGAAAGTCTTGCGGATTAGTAATGAAATAACCTGAGATTGCTGGCTATGGTTGTACAGTAAGGTCTACTTCATTTACGAATTTTTGCATTCACAGGGAAAAAATGACTGCTGCCATCCATTGCTGCCATCTTTGACGCCCTCCCTAGGGCTGAAAAATTGTTATTTTATCATGAAATTTTTTTCACAAGATCATCTCTATGTTAATAACATATGTGCTAGATTTCAAGGCCAAAAGATTTACACATAAAAAGATAATCACAATCTACCAACATGTGTAGTTGTGAGAAAAATTTCAATGCTACCAACTTTGACACCCTTCCAAAGATTGAGAAATTAAAATTTGGCCATGAAATTTTTGTTATGAGATCATGTCTATGTTGGTGATATGTGTGCCAATTTTCAAGTTCAAAGGATTTTCCCATTAAAAGATATTTGAAATCTACTAGTGGACAAATGTAGTTGAGAGAAACAATTTCACTGGTGCCTACTTTGACACCTTCTTAAGGGCAAAAAAATTGTTTAATTATCATGAGATTTTTTTCATGCGATCACCTCTATGTTAGTAATATGTGTGCCAAATTTCAAGTTTAAAAGATTTGCCTAGAAAAAGATATTTGAAATCTACCAACATGTGTAGTTGTGAAATAATTTCTAACAACTACTTTTGTTTGTAGATTTCAAATATCTTTTAATGGGAAAATCCTTTGAATTTGATATTTGGCACACATCACCAACATAGACATGATCTCATAACAAAAATTTCATGGCCAAATTTTAATTTCTCAATCTTTCAAAGTTGGTAGCATTGAAATTTTTCTCACAACTACACATGTTCATAGATTGTGAATATTTTTTTATGTGTAAATCTTTTGGCCTTGAAATTTGGCACATATGTTATTAACATAGAGATGATCTTGTGAAATTTTTCTTATGATAAAATAACAATTTTTCAGCCTTGGGAGGGCGTCAAAGATGGCAGCAGTGGATGGCAGTAGTCATTTTTTCCCTGTGAATGCAAAAATTCGTAAATGAAGTAGACCTTACTGTACAGTATTGTATTTGTGATGTCTGGATTTGGTTGGGGATCCTGGACATTGCAGCAAAACCTAAGAATCCAATGTTGAAGTTGTTAAAATTTGTTCAAAACCAGCCATTTAGCAAACTTGATAGTAGCTGGAAATTATTGCATACAAGCGTAGTGATTGTGAAGTTGTAAATTTGCCAAAGTATAGTGTCTTGTAGAGAGAAGAATGCAACAACATGGTCCAATCGCTTTGAGTAGCTCACCTTGGCAATTCTGCTCTCTACGCATCTATACCAACCAATTGTTCATCAACCATTGGAAAAATTGTCCGTACCCACTAGTGCTTTTGAAGACGCAGATCTCATTTTTGAGATCAAAATGCTCATACAAGATCCATTTGAACAAGACTTAAGGTATGTTCCCACCTGGCGTTAGGGGGCGTTGTTAAGGTATAAATCGAGCTAAAAATGGTGGTACATTCCCACCTATTGTAAGTCCTTCGTTAACCACCGAACCTGGATGACAACCACGGTGGCCTGGACTAAACAACACTATTACAACCAATAATCATTTTTTTATTGTTGGCCCACTACTATAGAAGTACTATGTAATTAAAACTGGGCTATCTTCTGAATATGAAGATTTCAACTTCTAAGTACCACTACTATGTAATAGAGCTTTATTGAACAATTACTTGCCCTTGGATTTGACAAGGTGGGTGGTTGATTTTCAAAATCATTCAAAGCCGTTTGAAAATTTGATTATTTTCTGTCAAATGTCATCTCTAGCTACAGTAATTGGATATGCAAGGGATTTGGGGTCCCTTGGGCCGGCTGAAGAAAGTAACTTCTGAGCCATTTGAGAATTTCCCTGGGTTGAAAAACAATTACAGTAGTTCCAAACCTAAAGTCCAATAAAAAAAGACTATTTCCTTCTTATGCGCAGGTTTTATCTTTAAACCGAGGGAGTTTGCAAACGTCAAGTGGGAATAGACCTTTACTCTCATCCCCACAGGATGCCAATTGCAACTACACATCATGATGGAAATACTCAAGATCCTTGAAAAGTGTTCACCAAATTGGCACAGTACAAAACTGAGTACATAGCCTAGAAGAGAAAGAGGTCAATCAATAAGATTGCTTAAAACAAAAAAGAACGAGAGTCAGAGAACTCACTAATTGAACAATGTGATTCAAGTTGTGGATGTAGGGAGGAGATATAAAGATTGCTAATTTCTATAGCATCTTTCCTACTTTTCTCTCTAATCACTTGTATGATAGAATCAAATAAAAACAATATAGCATGAGCATTGAATAATGAAGAAGAGAAGGAATTGAAAGATGGTATATTGTAGGTGCAAGCTTAAAATGATGTTCTTTCTTTAGATGAATTAAAACAAAAAATAATTTTTATGATAGACACTAAACATACTAAACATATTTTTATAGGATTTTAAAATAGGATTCCAAGATTTAGCTAAAATGGTTTAGGTTAAGAATTATTGCACATAAGATAGTGGGCAATGTAGTTTTCCTATCATCATGTACCACCTTCTATTTGGTAAAATTCATTGAAACGAATTTGATTCTTTTTAAATTATTTATTTTGATGTATTCTTGATCCATTTTCCAGCATTATTGATAAAAATTCACAAGTTATGAAACACATGCCTTTTACTGAAAAAATTGAAAATAAAAACTTCACTTTCAATACTGTCATTATTCCACCTCTAAAGTATACATTAAAATCTATTTATTATCAATGATAAAACTTTAAAAATTTGAATCAATATTTTAAGTCAAAGGCCATGAATTAGCTAGAAGAGGTCAATAGGTCAAGAAATACAAAATTAATCAACTATTCAAAGTAGGGGAAAATTTTCACATTAATCTAAAGCAAGTGTGAAAAAATCATTACATGCTATTTCAGGCCTTTGAGAGACCATTTGAGGGTTGTTCCCCTTCATTGTTCCCCCCACAGTGAAGGACGGCCAGCTGTCACAAAAAAAAAAAAAAATCTAGAAATACATTGGTAGCCTCTTCACCACGTAGGACTTTTGAGGTGTTAAGCTAGCAGTCACGTTCCCTAGGTTCTCACAGCAGTAAAACCCACGGTCTCCCGGAGGCCCGAAAAAATATCTAATGAATCTTCTAAACAATGCTCTTAGCACTTTTTAGAGTTCTCCACCCCACATCACTTTGTAGTATTTATTACAAGGCTTGCTTGACTCCAAAATTTATTGTTGAGATAATCATTTGAACTTTTCATTAATCACGTAAAATCAAATATTGATTATTTGTTTCATATTTGCAATCAAAGATTCCAAGTTAGACAAGTGATATCACAAAATAGATAATTCACCCTAAAAGTTGTGATGGCCAAAGTTGCTTCAAAATACTCTTTCTTGAAGCAAGGCCAAAATATGTATTTTATATTATTCTTTATTGAATCCAACTATAGTATATCTAAGTTAACTTGTTTTAGTAAAAAACCCACCAATTGCAAGATCATAGTGTCTAAACTTGAAAAAACTAGTTTTTCTAGCACTTTCCATCCTAACCCAATTATAAGATGACATGTGACACTTTTTGATAAAAATTACTTAATTTATACAAAGTTTGACCCTCACCAAGGAACTTTAAAGTAAGGTTTTCATTTCATTTTGGAAGGCAATGCAAAAAAGTAATCTTTGGTGGAATAATGAAACTCTTTACATCCAGACATTGATGAAGCCCTCAAAATTAGGATGAGAACTCATTTATTCATCCAAGTGTGCATACATTCATCCAAAAAGAAGTGATACTCTCCAAAGATTGTGAAGAAAATTCAATGATTCCATCCATTGCCAATGGAAAAATACTTATTGCCAAAACATACTTAAAAAAAAGACTCGTATCACTTTTGAGCAATAATTGAAATTACTCAAAATAGAAATCCCTGCACTTGAGTCTTGGTGCGTTGGATGTGTTTTTAGAGCAATATAGTGCCAAGTTTGGTATTCAAGGTAGATTTGTGACCATTCCACTAGATGGTTAGAAAAGTGTTGTAACTCATAACGGAGACCCTTAGATTTGGAAAAAGTACAAATATGAACATTTGTGGTGATGAACTATTAGACTTGACATTATGTCCCATAAAGCTCTCAAGACTCCTCGCTCTCAAGCATTAGGGGTAGTCACACCTTCTTCACTTTGTACTTGGAGAATGGAGAATGAGAAGTTGGTGAGGGTTTGGAGGAGCCAATAGGAAGCCGTGGTGAGTGAAGAAGGTGTAACACCCCTAAAAGATGTGTTGAGAGTGGAGAATGAAAAAAGTGGAGAAACAACTTACCTAAACCTAAGATTAGACATAAAGTTGGAGGAAACGGCAATGAAAGGTAAAAGTGTAGAGCACAAAAGAATCTTCTTAAGTGCTTAAATCTTCCACACTCCCAACCTTCACCTCAAGAGGTGAAGACTAGGAGTGCGGAAGATATAAGCACTTAAGTATATTCTACCAACATGAAGCCAACCCCAAGCCGCCACCTTTCCATTCTCCATTCTCCAAGTGCAAAGTGAAGAAGGTGTGACTACCCCTAATACTGTAGGGGTAGTCACACCTTCTTCACTTTGCACTTGGAGAATGGAGAATGGAAAGGTGGCGGCTTGGGGTTGGCTTCATGTTGGTAGAATATACTTAAGTGCTTATATCTTCCGCACTCCTAGTCTTCACCTCTTGAGGTGAAGGTTGGGAGTGTGGAAGATTTAAGCACTTAAGAAGATTCTTTTGTGCTCTACACTTTTACCTTTCATTGCCGCTTTACCTTTGTTGTTGCCGATTTTCCTCCAACTTTATGTCTAATCTTAGGTTTTGGTAAGTTGCTTCTCCACTTTTTTCATTCTCCACTCTCAACACATCTTTTAGGGGTGTCACACCTTCTTCACTCACCACAGCTTCCCATTGGCTCCTCCAAACCCTCCCCAACTTCTCATTCTCCATTCTCCAAGTGTCAAGTGAAGAAGGTGACTACCCTTAAAAAATGTGTTGAGAGTGGAGAATGAAAAAAGTGGAGAATTATCTACTCCACCTTTTACCCCAAAATTCTCCAGACCGCGAAAGCAGCTACTGTTCCAAACAAACAACTGCTTGAGTCGTGAGGCTTGCGTGTCGGGGTTCATGGAGAGTACGCTACTATCGTATCCCTTCTCTACTGACGGACGAGGGTTTCTGTGAGACATCGGCACTTATCGGTTTACAAGGTCACAGGGAGCAAACGGTCAATGCTATCGGAAGGCCGTGGAGGAATCCGACAGCGGCAGTGTGAAATAGTCGGTAGAATCCATCATACAAAGGCCCTTGTAGCACCTCTTTCGCACGCAGACTGCCACCCCGCCGCACTTGTACTTACAAGTAGCCGCGGTCGATCGTCTTGCACTTGGGGGTTGCATTTGCGTTCTCTTGTGGAATTTCTTCGTCACCGATCGTCCTGGATCGGTTTATTTTGAGGTGGGTGCTTGCAATCCAGCGCGCTCTCTCTCTCTCTCTCCACTTTTCTCCGAGTGTTATTTTGTTGCTTCGTAGGCGCTTGTTCCATCAGTTACTTCTTCAGGTTGGGTGCAGTGATGGTGACGTTGGCATTTGAGGGTTTGGAGTAGTCAGACGTGCGTCGAGGAGGGTTCGGCGGTTTTATCCTCCGTGGTCACGATTATGAACGTTCTTTTGAGCTTCTCCTTGACGTTCGTTGTTTCGTTGGGTAAAGTGAGTCTGGGATTTCGTATATGGACGCAGGAAAACTCAGTTGTCTTGCCGCTCGGTTGTGCTTCTTGGTAGTTCAGTGATGCTTGTGTTTACGTTTTGAAAGCACGTGCAGTTCTTGAATTTCTTACTTCACTGGGTTTTGTTGACATGCTTCGTGAGGCTTCTGGAAAGGACTCTGACTGTCAATGGACTTGATGTGAGGTTATTTTCACTGTCTCTGATGCCCAGTAGTAGAGAGATAGAGATTAAAATTACGCTGAGTGAGGTATCTCTGATGTCCCAAAATCTGAACGGTGGCGATCTGCAGTGATTTTCCTGTTTATTCATCTTGGGGTTTCCTTCTGTGAATTCGGTGAGAGATGGATTGGATTCGGGGTTGTTTCAGTACACTAGGTGTGGCGTGGAGGAAAGGTATTCCTTGCTTCAGATTTTGCAATGGCGTAGGTTCTTGTCCACCTAATTCAAAGCCAGAGCGAAGCTCCTGACTGGATGTGATCATGTTTTGGCACTGATGTGATTTGTTACAGCTCTGACCATGCCGGACTGAATGGAACCTCCGACCATGTCAGACGCATCATTCCAGGTTCCCGAAAGTAGTTGGTTACAATTGCTTCACTCTGTAACCCCTTATCCTTTGGCGGCGCTTCGCTTATATAACGATCACGCGTCCCATGAAGGTGAGTCCTTGCTATGAGGTACAACTGGATATTCGAAGTGCCATGACTGTTCTATTCAAATGTGAGTTGAGTTGCAGTGGAAAGAGTTCCAGTTTCGTTCCGTTAAAACACATCAAATTTATGAAACAAAATTTCGCCTCGTCTTTTCTCTAATCCATTTCTCTTACCCTGTCTGTGCTATATATTTTCTTCACGGTTGTTCCAGAAGGAAGCTTGGAAGGATCTGTGCCGAACAATGATCGGGACAGCGATGCCATAGGAGCTAATCCAGAATATGCACAGAGTTTTGAAACACTTCAGCTGGGTTACCATGAAGCAAATGGTGATGCCTTGGTCGACCCTAAACCCCGGAAAGGCACAAGGAAAAGAGATCGGGATAAAAATTGGACTGACGAGGAGACTTCGGTTCTGGTGAAGTGCAAGGCCTTAGCTTTCCACGACAAAGCAAGTCCTTTTCGCAAGCAGAAGTCCTCTACTACCGACTGGGAGGCCATCTCTAAAGAACTGAAGAACAACCCAGACACTAGTGCATCTGAAAAGACGGGGGACCAGTGCAGGCTTCGATGGGACACTCTGGTGAAGTCCCACCGAATAATCAAAGAGCGTTGCATGCAGACAGGGAAGGAATATGCTGAGCTCACGGAGGAAGAAATTAGTGGCTTGAAGTTGGCAACGGCATTGACGAAGGAACGGTACGAGGTCATCGACGCTATCTCTCGCAAAACCAGGTCTCAAAAGCGTGACAACCCTCCTCGCGGCGTTGTTGATTTGTCAAACCATGTGGGTTGGATAGGAAATGGTGCAGATCCTATGAGTCCGCGCATTCCACCAACTTCTGAGGGGCCGCTTTTATCGGCGAGTGCAGGGATTTCCCCGCCGTGCAGTCGACCTTTGCAATTGTCAACTGGAAGGCCTGAGCCTGGGAATTCCTCCTCCCGGAAGCAAATCGTAAGTCTTGGCTGATGTAAGAATTCAGACTTTGAAGTGTTTGATTTATGATTGAGTTTGTTGTCTTCTCAGAGGCATTATTGCCAATCGGTTGGTCATTTATTCGATATCGATGGTTTGAGTGCATGAAACCGTGATCATGGCTTAGCGGAGCTTCTGCGATGGATCGTTCATACCAGCACTTACAAATAGCATGCACCAAAGATATTCACGGCCATAGGCTTTCTTCCCTGGTTCGGAGTACACTGGAAATTCTTCGTGGAATGAAGGATTGCAGAGCGTGTGAGACATTGACGCTGTTTGGTGTTATTGGGTGTGGGGCAGGCTATACCGGGATTTTCGAGGCTACCTGATCAGCTGAGATCCACACTTCTGGATCTGATATTGGGAAGGCGATTCCTTAGTACGGAAGATGTGGATGGTTTACGTCATATCCCGACGAAAGAGCTGTCGGTGTCTTGCCGATGGCTTTCCATCGTTCAGAATCGAAGTTTGTCGGACATATATGGCGACGTAGGTTATGCCAGTCTCCAAGTGTGCAGTGAAATCATTTAGTTTGTGTGCTATCCACAGTTATGATCTTATCCTTGAAAGTGCCTGTCATGTCGGATTACTAGCCAATGGAAAAGTAATTATAACACCCGTCCACGGTTTTTGCAATTTGTGTTTCCAAGCTATTTCACACTTACTTGTGGATGCGCATTTGTATGCAGGTGAGCGTGCTGGTGAAAATGGGGCTAGTGCGCCTCTCCGAGGGTTTAACTTACAGAGAAATAGTTGCATCCTATTTCCGCGTCTTTGATAAATTCGTGAAGAAGGTGATCCGAAACAACCCTAGCTGTGACACTCACAGATGTTTTAAACTATTGGGCGACACCAAGTTTATGTCAGCAAGGGAATTTTCATTGCCGGAGCGGATTAGGGTTCTGAAACTGGACAGATGTCGGGGACTGGAGAGGATCGATTTCAGGGGTTTGGGGAGTCTGCGCTCGCTCTTTATCATAGAATGTTGTGTGCTCAAGGAAGTGACCGGGTGGAAATTTCTGAGAGAGCTCGCCTGGCTAGAAATCGCTAATTGTCCGTTTCTTCACGTTTATCCTGATTTACAGAACCTCCCCTCTCTGAAAGAGTTTCGGTTCGGTAGAGGCTTCGTCTCAGATTGTATTCCAAGCTCCGAGCTTGGCATCAGCCAATGCGTTCGACTGCGGAGACTGGAGATACATGGAGACGAAGTACTGCAAGAGAGTGGGGATCTGAGCTCTCTAAAGTGCTTGGAAGTCTTGTCCTTCACGTACTGTTCTGCGCTTTCAACCATCACCGACCACAGTGGACTGCATTCACTGCAACGTCTAATACTTCGGGGTTGTATGGCCTTCAGTAGGCTACCAGACTTGAGTCACATGAAAGAATTGGTTCACATTGATGTAAGCAAGTCTGCCTTGGAAGTGATCCCAAGTGTTGAAAATCTGGTGAGTCTGGAGTATTTGGACTGCAGGCACTCAAAGCTGAAGCATCTTCCTGACCTCCATCACTTGCGTGCTTTGCGGGAGGTTTTACTACATGGCACGCCGCTAATAGAAGACGATCCATCGTCGTTTTACTTCGATAAGGGCAAGGTGCAATTTAATCGTGAGGAGACAAGGCATGTCGATGTTAGTGATATTAGTGACACGGAGCACAATCTCTCCGATTCTTCTGATGAGGAAGATGAGGAAGCTGATGAAGAGAGTATTTGATTGGATGATATGTGCATATGCTTTGCTGTGTGCTTGAATACTTGCACTCTGTCCTAGTCCAACTGCTGTCATTGACTTCTTGTTTGGGACATCTGCAAATGAGTTTTGCATGTCGTAACTTTGAAAATTAGCTGCTGGTCAAATGAGTCTTGTTAACTTCGTAGAAGTGTAGAAAACGTAAGATTCGTGTACCAATCGCTTCGCAAACTGTGGTTAAGTAGTCACGTACTGTAGTTGGACACTCACTTGGTTTTTGCTTGTCATCGATCACTGTCCTCCACTGGAGTCTTCTCAGTAAGGTATCAGAACCTTAAATCGTCAAAATAAGCGTTTCAGTGTATTCCTTGTGGGCACATTGTGAAAATTTTCCTAAATCAGATTAGCAAGTTGTTGAGAAAGGTGTAGCAAGTAGAAGTTGAATCTTTTGTTGATCAAAGCATATGCTATGAATTTTCAAGAGCAACACATCACACGTTCCTATATTTTGTCTTGGACTTGGTAAGAAACAACACATTTGGAATAGTAGCACTTTTGAAAAGCCACATTTATAATTTACTAAAGTTCTAAAAAGAATATTCAGTTGGTTTCACATGTAGTTTTGGTTTGTAATCTCATTTCTAATTAGGTAAAGAATAGGTTGTTTTAGGTACTTGGTAGTTGAGTTGGCAATTTAAGGTACTACTACCTTATTTTTTCATGAAATGCTTCTTGTACATTGTTGTTTTCACTTAGGAAAGTAAGAACCTTTTGCTCTTTTTTGCAACAAAATGGAATATTAGTGCAATAGATGGAGTTTTGTTGAGAAAATGTGAAAGTGAAGCAACAACCTCCAAAACATTCATTCATGAATGTTTAGGGTGGCACCCCCTAAATCATGCAATACCTGAAATGACACCCTAAAGTAAGTCCCAAAATGGTTTAAACACATATTGAAAATTGTCAATGAGTAAGATCCGGCAGTTTTTGATTACATTAGTGTTATTATAGCACATGTGCCAAGCCATTAGATGAGATCCAAAGGGTTGGAGGGTCATTTCAGGCCTATTCCCAGCTCCGTTCCCCCAGGCCTCATTGAACGCCAATGTCAAAAAAGAAGAAATTTCAAAAAAATGAAAAAAAATGAAAAATTCTTAAAATAAAAAACAAAGCTTAAAATTTATTTATTTTGTTGTTGTGCTACGTTAGCACAGTTCACAAATAGCAGTTTTGTCCAATTTCGATTGGTTCTCAGATTGGGAACTTACAGTCCTCAAAAGTAGGAAAAAAACATCTAAAGTTTGAAGCTCACGCAACCTAAGGATTTTAGTCTTTGACAAGCCTTTACGTTGCTTGTTGGTTTATTTGCTTGCATATTTTTTTAAATATAAATAATATAATTTGAACTCCATTTCATTTACTTTTGACACCTTCGGAAGGAAAACTTTTGAATGTGACTATTCACTTTAAAGGTTGCCCATAAGCTATTTCAAGTACTCTACTTTCAAAACTTTGTACCTCTATTGTGGTCTCATATTTGCTAAAATCAGAAAATAGATTGTGCATTTCTTTCTTTTCTACACATCTCCTTGCTCTTGTGTTTTCACTATTAACTAGTTAGCCTTCAAATTATCCACAAACCAATTTGTGGCGGTTTTGGATGTATCCACCTTATAGCTCCACAACAAAAGCATTTAGGATTGAAACATTGTGTTCATGTTCTTTAACCCTTTATCCCCTAAAGGTTTAGGCCTATGTTTTCACCAAAATATTGCTCCAAAATTTTCATGTTGGTTAGAGATGATATGGTAAAAAATTCAGAAATTTCCATAGTGTAGATTGCAAGATATTAGCATTTGAAGTGACGAAAATCCTTTTTTTGACCCTACGAAAAAATGGCCAACTGCACTTCACAAAGTCACATTTGTATGAAAAAATGTCCAAAATGGTGCTGCTTCTTTGGATTCATTCTTCAAGGCAAGTTGGCTACATGCTTGAGATAATTTAGATCATTTAGAATTGTACATCATATAGGAAAAAAGTAGTAAGTAGAAAGAAGTAGAGATTGATTCAAAATACAAAATTGTTAAGAATTTAGTTATGGAATTGAAAAATGCCAATCCCAATAGTTGTGACGTTGTAATAAATAATTTACATCCTCTGATTTTATATATTTTTTTAAATATTGAAAATTGAGTTAAATAAAGGACCTTAAATTTTATTTTAGAGTAAAGAATCTGTAACTGCCCGCAAACTAGAACTCCTTATAACTTTCATCTCATTAATCAAAATGCATTAGAAGAGATTTCTGTGTTTTGGGAGACTGTGAGTTCCCAGACTATAGGAACTCTGGGAATGCTGATCTGACGTGACCATTGCCTGGCCACATCAGATATAATTAATTAATATATTTTTAAATATATATTTTTATAGAAAAATAATAAAATATTCAAAATTTATTATGTATTTTTTAATATTATTATATTCTAATTGTACAGGGTGGTTTCCCAGCAATTTGAAACAGTCTCCCAAATACTTGAAATCTCCCCTAATGGAATGATTCAAAGCATTCCATGTATATAGAAATCTAGAAAATTAATTTCAAAATTTTTTCCTTAAAAAAGTGATTGAAAAAAAATAAATTGGGCTCCCCAAACTCTCCATAGATCATTGGAAATTACATATCATACAATATCTTTATAACCATGTAGTCAAAAGTTACAAAAATTGTTGCATCTTAAAGCTACTCCTCGGGCACATATTGTGTGATAATTTCAAAGAAAAAAATAGAAATTCCATTCGTAGTGAGCTGTCCAAAATCGCTTTGTTGGTGAAAACTCCATTTGGTTCTTTGGGGATTAACCCTAAAAAATGGAAAAAAATGAGACCTATTATCTAGGTACTTTGTCAAAAATGATCCGAGTTTTGAACCAATAGATTCATTCTTCATTTCTAGAGTAATATAAGAAGTCATCCATTGACCACTTTTTGGCATCAGAGTCCTTCAACGGTTGACCCCCCTCAGTGACCTGACTCATTGGGTGAATGCTTGGAGACCTGAAAACAACAAATGTGACAGTGGGTAAACAGGATAGACAGTGTCTCTGCAGTTTGCAACCAATTATCCATAACATCGTGAAAAAGCTCAAAAATAATTTCCTCACATTGGATTTTGGAAAGGGCAGAATACTGAGTGGACCAAGGGTTGAGTAGGACTTGGCTCTGTCGGGCAGCTTCAAGTAACTTATTACCCTTTGAGATTGAGGGTTCTGTCCAGACAATCATGTTCTTAAAAAATTCAGCAAAAAGTTGGTCTCCCGATACAAGAGGAGGTAATGCACATGTTTAACATTTTGGAGAAGACAAAATCAGTGTGCATTTCGACCTAGCAACAAGAGGCTGCCAGTGAAGCACCTAAGAGCTGGTCTCCATTGGGGAGCCGGACGTCTGATTTGGAGGTCCATCCAACCCTCTAGGGAATCTCCATTGTGGATGGCTCCTAAATCGAAGGTCTGGCCAACCCTCCGGCCTCCGGCCCCTGCTAAGGGGAAACAGGGAAACACATGCCTAGAGGACCTAGAGGGGCATCTGGACCTCCTTTTATAAGTATGCGATAGAATTCGGATAGCTACAGGCCCCCTTGCTATAGGAATTTTCCAAAAGTTACAGGAGCTTTTACAAGAGTTACGAAGTTTTGTAGTGGCTTTTGGCTTCCGACTTCTTTATTAAGCTTCCAATGGAAAGCTATTGGACCTCAATTGGAGGTCCAAGCTATAATGGCAAAGAGCTCTAAGAGCATCTCTATTGCCCCCTATGTTTTGGCTAGAAACATGAAGACATGGAGCCTAGTGGAAGGAAGACCTACAATCTGGAGCCAACCAATTGAGGCCCTACTTTTGTTGTCCTAGTCATGGCAAAAGTTGGAGTTTTGTTGGCTTGCATTGGGGTTGGATGACCATGCTAGCTAGTCAAAAGTTGCCAAGTGTCATTGTGGTAGGACAGTAATAGTATAGGATTCTAAGAGGTGGCTAGCCTACTAGTGCTAGTATGGGCAACTTGCAAGCCCAAACCTCAATGCTCCCTCATCCCCTTCAGGTGGTCGGGTTGTTGAACGGATCTAAGGGGGTCAAGTATAGATGCTCTAAGCCCAATCAAAAACTATGTCTTCACGTTTGGAAACTAACATAAAAAATAAATGTCTTATTTTTCCATACTAACATCAAGTCTAGCATGTGTGTCACTCAAACTCACATAGTAGGAGAACTAAATTTGAATGTCATACATGCTTTTAACTTTGTGGCCTTGTGTCTCTTGCCTTTTTGTTACCTTGATATATTTTAGCAAGAAATATAAAATCAACCTCATTGATATGAAGTTTTTTAGCTTTTGTCATCAAAGAACTTCATTAGTAGAAAGTTTTTGCACAATTCTTATAATCAAATTTCAAAGGCAAAAGATTGAATTTCGATGCAAATAAAAATAAACAAATAGTCAATCAAGTGCCCTTGCCTCCTTTCAATTTGGCACCCATTAGATTGGATTCTTGAAGAAAATACATTAGATTTTTGAAAACACATGATAAGATGAGTTGGAATCTTTATTTAATTATCAATGAGACCCAAACAAAAGTTAACAATTTAATCCTGAAAGGATGAGACCTAAGGTGTCACGTCCTTATGTCTTTGGAGTGCCCAAAGTGCCTTAGTGAGCAAGGGGTCCTTAGGGGTGACGTCCTAAGCCTTGCAAGAGTCTAAGAAGGGAAAAATGAGGACTCCCGAGAAAATAGGACGCCCCATATTGAAAGAGCATGGTGATTTATCTCACATATATGGAAAGCCTTTGAAAAGACGCTTCTAACCGTACAAAGAACGCATGATTTGAACTAGTTGGCTAAAAGTTATGGCCTTTCAAAGTTGGGGATATCCCGGTGGCATTGAGACACTTAAGGATAAGGAGTGAGATGTTCCCAATAAAACCTTTATGAAAATAGGGAATGTAGCATATCATTTTAAAGATAAGAACGCAAGGAAGCTAGAATGACAAGCTTTACCAAGTTTTAAGATAAAAGCCCAAAGTTATGGCCAAAAGAAGGGCCGTAGTGAAGGCGTGATGCCACTAGTTCCAGTGTACCTGTATCTTTGGATGGCCATAACTTTGTGAGAACTTATTCAAATGAAACAAGTGAGAATTCCATCGGCATCTACTTGTCATGTAGATATCTGAAATGGTCTTGTGTGTGGTATTTGAAGCTCTAACTACAAAGTTCTATTGTTTGTGAAGTCCCTTCGGCCATAGAAAGTACTATAGGAGGAATTGGTCTCCCCTCACTCCCTCTTGGAGACTTGGTGAGTCTCAATGATTCAAGGGTGGTGATGTAACTTCACCACCGGGTCCAAGGCATCATGGAACACTTGTGTGGGTTCCATGGCACCGTTTGGGTAGAGTCTTGGTCCTTGCTAGGCCACTCTCGATGTGTCCCAAGTTGTGAGTCTTAATTAGGCACGGTGTATGAGTAGCAAATACACAATGAGCTAGCATGGGGTCGGGTAATACTCAAGGGTGGTTAGTATCCTGGTGAGTAGTGCCACCACAAGTCCTAGCACATTAAGGTGGAAATTTTGCCCCATGTTACCAAGTGACATACACGATGTCATGAGTAGAATGCGTGCTAAAATCCTGGGGACTAAGACTTAGTAATGTGAATTGAAAATAAGAACTCATGTTGTGAATACATGGCATGTGCAATGTGAGAAGATTGTGATCTAAGCTCAAGGAGGTCACTATACAAAATGTAGAAAACCACGTGAGTTAAACTATAGGGTGCATTTTATTCATTGGAGGAAAAATTTATAAATGATTTGGATCTACTTTAGTGTGGATTTAATTCTTGAAACATTATTATATGTAAAATAGGATATTGGAAAATCCCTTTATTTAGAAAAAGAAGTAGATACAAATTAGTCTAAATAAAATCAAAGAGAAAAAATTAATTTTAGGATGAGTATAATCCTTGGTCCTTCTAGTAGAAGAATGAAGAAGAATATGTTTCTAACCATTTAACGCTTTGGATATTGTAGCTAGATGCATTGGATTTTAGACACTTCTCTACCAAGATTAATACCAAAAAAATAAAATGGATTAAAGCATAAATGAACTATACAATTGTATTCTCAACTATAGTTGGGGTATTTTGTCAAAATTAGAGAATCATTCAATGGTAGAATTGGAAGATCATAGTGTGTATTTGAATTGAATTATGTACATTCAAAAATGAGATTTTTGAAGATGCGTGCCTTTAGAGTTAAATAGAATTTTGTTAAAATTCAAAAATAGAAGTAAAGAGATTTGTTAGTTTTTGATATCATCACCTCTTCATTGCAACCATTTATATCAAGAATAATAGACTCACACATAATTATTGTGAAGTTTATGAGTGAAAGTGATGTTCGAGTCAAATAGAATTGTGGTTAAATTTTCAAAAATAAGAGTAAAGTGATTTAGCAATGTCCAATGTCATCACCTTTTTCTTTGATTTCTTTGAATTTAATGTTGACTTCAATGCTGAATTTTCTAAAATTATATTTCATGGAGAAACCATCTCTTTGCCACCCGCTCCTTGGACTTTGTTCTAAATTTATGGGTCCCTCCAAAATGTAAGATGAAATCCGTTTTCATCCTAGGCCAAAAATCAGCCCTAAGTATGGCTTATCCTTGCTCTTCTTGGCATTGTGTTCATCGTAAGTCTAATTTAACTTGCTTGAGTATATCTCCCTAAAAGTTGAGTACCTCCCCTCCAATTGCAAGACTATGGTATCTCAACTTGAAAAACTAGTTTTTCTAGCACTTTCTATCCCAACCCAAACTTAAGATGACATGTGACACTTCTTGATAAAAATTACTTAATTTATACAAAATTTGATCTTCACAAAGGAACTCTAGAGTAAGGTTTTCATTTCATTTTGGAAGGCAATGCAAAGAAACAAGCTTCATTGGAGTCATGGAGCTCTTGACATCCATAGACATTGATGAAACACTTAAAATTAGGATGATAACGCATTCATTCATCCAAATGCACATACATTCATAGAAAAAGAAGCAATATTGTGCGAAGATTATGTAGAAATTTAATCATTTCATCCATTGCTAATGGAGAAATATATTTCACCAAATATACCCTAGCAACAAAACTTGTATCACTTTTGAGCAATAAATTGCTCAAAAAAGAAATCCCTATGCTTCAAACTTGGTGGGTTGTGTGTGTATTTTGAGCGACATATTGTACATTCTACCAGCTTCACTACATTGCATATTTGTCATTCAAAACCAATTTCCTTTTATGCATGATTTTTTGCCAATTGGCTACAGCCAAAAGAAGTTGACTATTTTTTGTAAAGGAAATTTTCATATTCTGGGGTCAAAAAAGCCAAACTATTGTTGTATTTTAAGACCAATGGCTAAAATTTACCTAGGTATCACTAGGTTATCATATAGATATCACCAAATATCACCCAAATATCACCCCAAACTATTGAAGAAACAACTGTCTCCTTCTCCAAATGGAAGAAAGAAAAAACACTGCTCAAACACTCTCCAAGCCCCACGCGAATAAGAAAGCCGGTAAGAGGGAAGAGGGCTTCTCCAGCGACGGAAGAGGGCTTTGGATATCGGAACTTATCGGTCTGATAGCGACACAGGGAAATAAAAGGGGGCCCTTGTAGTACCTCAGCACTCAGTAGTTGCCCCGCCCGATCGGCTTGCACTTGGGTTGCGATTGCGTTTTCTTGTGAAATTTCTTCGTCGACAATCGTCCTCGATCGGTTTATTTGGAGGTGGGTGCTTGGAATCCAGCGTTCTCTCTCTCGACTTCTCTCGGAGTGTTATTCTGTTGCTTCGTAGGCGCCTGTTTCATCAGTTACTTCTTCAAGTTGGGTGCAGTGATTGTTAAGTTGTCATTTGAGGGTTTTGGAGTAGTCGGATGTGCGTCGGAGGAGGAGTCGGCGGCTTGGTCGTCCTCTTGAACTTCTCTTTGACGTTCGTTGTTTCGTTGTGTAAAGTGGGTCTGGGATTTCAGATATGGACGGAGGGAAACTCAGTTGTCTTGCCGCTCGACGTACTGTGCTTCTTGGTAGTTCAGTGATGTTTGTGATTTTACGTATTGAAAATACGTGCAGGCCTTGAATTTCTTACTTGTTTTTGTGGACGTGTTTCGTGAGGCTTCTGGAAAGGACTCTGGCTGCCACTGGACTTGATGTGAGGTTACTTTACTGTGTCTGATGTCCAGTAGTTGGGAGTTCGAGATTGAAATTACTCTGAGTGAGGTATCTCTGATTCTTCAAAAGAAATTGAACTTTGACCATCCGCAGTGAACTTCCTGCTTGTTCATCTGGGGGGGGGGGGTTGTCCTTTTCCTGCTTGTTCATCGGGTCTGTTTCACGACACTAAGTGTGGCGAGCAGGAATGGTATTCCTTGGTTCAGATTTTGCAGTGGCGTAGGTTCTTGTATACCTAATTCAAAGCCAGAGCGAAGCTCCTGACTGGATGTGGCCATGTTTTGGCTCTGATGTGATTTGTTACAGCTCTGACTATGCCGGACGCACAACTACGGATGGACGCTCTGACCATGTCGGACGCACCATCCCAGGTGCCCGAAAGTAGTCGGGCACAATTTTATCAACCTGTGAGCCCTCATCCTTTTGGGGGGCTTCCCTTCCATAACGATCACGCGCCCCATGAAGGTCAGTTCCTCGCTATGAGATACAACTGGATATTTGAAGTGCAATAACTGTTCTATTCAAATGTGAGTGGAGTTGCAGTGCAAAGACTTCCAATTGCG
Source organism: Rhytidiadelphus loreus (assembly GCA_947034895.1). Taxonomy (NCBI): domain Eukaryota; kingdom Viridiplantae; phylum Streptophyta; class Bryopsida; order Hypnales; family Hylocomiaceae; genus Rhytidiadelphus; species Rhytidiadelphus loreus. Next base: position 4,074,817 of record OX344761.1, on the reverse strand, counting down.
TTCCGTTTCAACACTTCAAATTTATGAAACAAATTTGGCCTTGTCTTTTCTCGAATCCATTTCTCTTACCCAGTCTGTGCTATACATTTTATTCACGGTTGTTGCAGAAGTAAGCTTGGGAGGATCTTTGCCGAACAGTACTGCCATAGGAGGTAGTATAGAATGTGCACAGAGTTCTGAAACACATGAGCATGGTAACCATGAAGATGTCATAGCAGGTAGTATAGAATGTGCACAGAGTTCTGAAACACTTCAGCTTGGTTACCATGAAGATGTCCTGGTTGACCCTAAACCCCGGAAAGACACAAGGAAAAGAGATCGGGATAAAAATTGGACTGACGAGGAGACTTCGGTTCTGGTGAAGGGCAAGGCCTTAGCTTTCCACGACAAAGCAAGTCCTTTTCGCAAGCAGAAGTCCACTGCTCCCGACTGGGAGGCCATCTCTAAAGAACTGAAGAACAACCCAGACACTAGTGCATCTGAAAAGACGGGGGACCAGTGCAGGCTTCGATGGGACACTCTGGTGAAGTCCCACCGAATAATCAAAGAGCGTTGCATGCAGACAGGGAAGGAATATGCTGAGCTCACGGAGGAAGAAATTAGTGGCTTGAAGTTGGCAACGGCATTGACGAAGGAACGGTACGAGGTCATCGACGCTATCTCTCGCAAAACCAGGTCTCAAAAGCGTGACAACCCTCCTCGCGGCGTTGTTGATTTGTCAAACCATGTGGGTTGGATAGGAAATGGTGCAGATCCTATGAGTCCGCGCATTCCACCAACTTCTGAGGGGCCGCTTTTATCGGCGAGTGCAGGGATTTCCCCGCCGTGCAGTCGACCTTTGCAATTGTCAACTGGAAGGCCTGAGCCTGGGAATTCCTCCTCCCGGAAGCAAATCGTAAGTCTTGGCTGATGTAAGAATTCAGACTTTGAAGTGTTTGATTTATGATTGAGTTTGTTGTCTTCTCAGAGGCATTATTGCCAATCGGTTGGTCATTTATTCGATATCGATGGTTTGAGTGCATGAAACCGTGATCATGGCTTAGCGGAGCTTCTGCGATGGATCGTTCATACCAGCACTTACAAATAGCATGCACCAAAGATATTCACGGCCATAGGCTTTCTTCCCTGGTTCGGAGTACACTGGAAATTCTTCGTGGAATGAAGGATTGCAGAGCGTGTGAGACATTGACGCTGTTTGGTGTTATTGGGTGTGGGGCAGGCTATACCGGGATTTTCGAGGCTACCTGATCAGCTGAGATCCACACTTCTGGATCTGATATTGGGAAGGCGATTCCTTAGTACGGAAGATGTGGATGGTTTACGTCATATCCCGACGAAAGAGCTGTCGGTGTCTTGCCGATGGCTTTCCATCGTTCAGAATCGAAGTTTGTCGGACATATATGGCGACGTAGGTTATGCCAGTCTCCAAGTGTGCAGTGAAATCATTTAGTTTGTGTGCTATCCACAGTTATGATCTTATCCTTGAAAGTGCCTGTCATGTCGGATTACTAGCCAATGGAAAAGTAATTATAACACCCGTCCACGGTTTTTGCAATTTGTGTTTCCAAGCTATTTCACACTTACTTGTGGATGCGCATTTGTATGCAGGTGAGCGTGCTGGTGAAAATGGGGCTAGTGCGCCTCTCCGAGGGTTTAACTTACAGAGAAATAGTTGCATCCTATTTCCGCGTCTTTGATAAATTCGTGAAGAAGGTGATCCGAAACAACCCTAGCTGTGACACTCACAGATGTTTTAAACTATTGGGCGACACCAAGTTTATGTCAGCAAGGGAATTTTCATTGCCGGAGCGGATTAGGGTTCTGAAACTGGACAGATGTCGGGGACTGGAGAGGATCGATTTCAGGGGTTTGGGGAGTCTGCGCTCGCTCTTTATCATAGAATGTTGTGTGCTCAAGGAAGTGACCGGGTGGAAATTTCTGAGAGAGCTCGCCTGGCTAGAAATCGCTAATTGTCCGTCTTTTCACGTTTATCCTGATTTTCAATACCTCCCCTCTCTGAAAGAATTTCGGTTCGGTGGAGGCTTCGTCTCAGATTGTATTCCAAGCTCCGAGCTTGGCATCAGCCAATGCGTTCGACTGCGGAGACTGGAGATAAGTGCAGACGGTCTACTGCAAGAGAGTGGGGATCTGAGCTCTCTAAAGTGCTTGGAAGTCTTGTCCTTCACGTACTGTTATGCGCTTTCAACCATCACCGACCTCAGTGGACTGCATTCACTGCAACGTCTATGTCTTGAGGGTTGTGAGGTCTTCAGTAGGCTACCAGGCTTGAGTGACATGAAAGAATTGGTTCACATTAGGGGTAGTCACACCTTCTTCACTTTGCACTTGGAGAATGGAGAATGAGAGTTGGTGAGGGTTTTGAGGAGCCAATAGCAAGCCGTGGGGAGTGAAGGAGGTGTGACACCCCTAAAAGATGTGTTGAGAGTGGAGAATGAAAAAAGTGGAGAAGCAACTTACCTAAACCTAAGATTAGACATAAAGTTGGAGGAAAATCGGCAACAACAAAGGTAAAGCGGCAATGAAAGGTAAAAGTGTAGAGCACAAAAGAATCTTCTTAAGTGCTTAAATCTTCCGCACTCCCAACCTTCACCTCAAGAGGTGAAGACTAGGAGTGTGGAAGATATAAGCACTTAAGTATATTCTACCAACATGAAGCCAACCCCAAACCGCCACCTTTCCATTCTCCATTCTCCAAGTGCAAAGTGAAGAAGGTGTGACTACCCCTATTGATGTAATCAAATGTGCCTTGGAAGTGATCCCAGGTGTTGAAAATCTGGTGAGTCTGGAGTATTTGGACTGCCGGTTCTCAAAGCTGAAGCATCTTCCTGACCTCCATCACTTGCGTGCTTTGCGGGAGGTTTTACTACATGGCACGCCGCTAATAGAAGACGATCCATCGTCGTTTTACTTCGATAAGGGCAAGGTGCAATTTAATCGTGAGGAGACAAGGCATGTCGATGTTAGTGATATTAGTGACACGGAGCACAATCTCTCCGATTCTTCTGATGAGGAAGATGTGGAAGGTGATGAAGAGAGTATTTGATTGGATGATATGTGCATATGGTAGGTTGCTGTAATTCCGACCCTGTTCTTATGACCATCCGTAGCCAGGGTCTGAAATGGACATTAAGAGGTTGGAAAATGGATATGTTGTAAGTATTAAATGTTTTGTGAATGTTTTCTGAAATGGACATCAAGAGGTTGGAAAATGGATATGTTGTAAGTATTGAATGTTTTGTGAATGTTTTGTGAATGTTATCAGAGCGGTACCTACAAGAAAAAGGGGTATTATAATTGAAGTTTTTAGTTAAAATATGCATATGTAAAGGTCTTGTGTTTTTAGTACAAATTACTTAAAATGTTGTCTCTAGGACATACATTAATATACCTTACTAGAAGTCTTGCGCTTGTCCTTTCAATAATTTTTGTCATGATTAAAAGACAATTTCAATTTTTCAGCAAGAATTAAAAGACAATGTCAATTTTTATACAATGTCCACGTGTCACCCATCTACTTGCCCAACAAGGCAATCCACTAGCGAAGTAGTTCCAAGGGGGTTTGAACCTTGCACCACTTGGCTAGTAGGACAAGGCCCTTTGCCATAACACCATGCACACATATACATGATGACAAAATGATTATAATGTCATTTATTTAGTTGTTTCCTATGTTTAACATTTCCTTGGTGAATTCAGCAGACTTCAGATGCCCTTTAGGCATAGGAAAACAGTTTTTTTTGAAAAACTTTGAACTAAGAAAAGATGAATAATCAAGATTAATTTCACCTCCAAAAATCCGTTTGCAATTTCAATTCTCTAATAAAAAGTTATGGACAAAATTCAGAGAGGATGTTTAAAAGTGTTTAAGAAATTGTTCATTCCAACCCCTTTCTGAATTTCGTCCATAACTTTTGATTGGACACTCAAAATTGCAAACGAATTTTTGGAGGTGAAATTTAGATTGATTTTACAGCTTTTGTTAGTACAAATGTTTTTGAATTTTTTTTTTTTACCGTGCCTAAATGGACCCTGAAGTTTGCTGATTTCAAAAATTGAAGTTCCATTGTACATAGAAAATTTATTTGACACTTTTGTACTAAAGTGAACATGTTGATTTTTCGGTGACTTAAATTGCGACTTAAAACACGACTTAAAATGCAACTTAAAAACATGACTTAAAACATGACTTAAAATGCAACTTAAAATGCAATTTAAAAATATGACTTAAAATGCGACTTAAAATGCAACTTTGTATTCATTCCCATGTCCAATTAGCAAAACATGCCTAAATGTACATATAAAAAAAATTCAGCTTGACCTTTCAACAAGAAAATTGGATTTTCAGTACTTTCATACTAAAAACCTACTTAAATATACCCCAATCTCTTTTGGTGGGTTAAGCATTTGTCAAATGTTCTTTTATACTTTGCTACACTAAAAAGGATATTTAGTGTTGGATTACATTTAGTGTAATTACCACCCTACTTGACCCTACACTAAATGTCAATTTTAGGACAATTAGTGTAGTGCTAAACTTCAATGCGTAGATTTAGATTTACCAGATTTCAGATTTCAGATTTTTGATTTGTCGTAGAGTACAGATTTCAGATTTCAGATTTTCCATAGAGTATAGATTTCAGATTTTTCATAGAGTACTTTTAGTGTTAGAAATTACATTTAGTGTTAGTTACTTTAGTAGGGTAAATGATATTTAGTGTCATGGTTCGCAAATAGTGTTGCCAACACTAAATATCCTTTTTAGTGTAGTGGATGGAATAAGAGCGAAGGTGGATTCATTTCTGAAATGTTGACTTGAATTCAAAAAAGCTTTTCCCCTACAACTTCAAATGCTAGTATCTTCCAATCTGTATGGTCAAACTTCATGAAATTTTTATCACATGATCTCATCCAAGTATAGTACAAGATCCTACAGTTAGATTTTTTTAATTTTAATTTTCTTTTTCCTTGGATGAAGGCAGCCGAAATGGCAATTTCTAGTGATTTTTGTCAAAAAAAAGAGGACTTGGCCCTTTAGGAGTTAAGTTCAGTAAAGGTCGTATTTTGGAACTTTGTCTATTACTTTTTGCATGCCACAATTCTTGTTTTTGGTGAAGCCATATCTTTTTTCAGACTCCCCATGGGTGGGTTCTGTAAGGCCTATGATCAAAAAATAGTTTATGACAGAATTCTTTAGAAATCCATAAGTATTTCAAAAATGCTCCAAAAAATATGAAACCACTTGGGTTAGATTTCACATCAATTTTTCTTCAAGTGAATAATAAGGAAAAATAATTTCGTGCATCTAGGAACCATCGGAAAGGCTGACCAGCCCTTAAGAGCTTTAAGAGCAGACTACCATAGTATCCGCTAAAATGGAGACACTGAGCTGTTTCAAAGTGCTCAAATTGTGACAGTCAAGTGAACAGACTGAGCTCTAAAAACTAGATTGAACTAGTTCAAATATGAGGTTCCATTGGAGTGTTTGGGAAAAGTGCCAATCTCTTAAACTTTCTCCAAATGTTTTTACAAATATGAAAATGCAAGCAGTAGATACTTCTTAGGTCGTTGTCAAAAAGAATTAATGCTTCACAAGTATCTTCATCATTTGACATGAAGGAATCCTAATGGATTGGGTTTTGCAATTTGTGCTCTCAGGGTCTTGCAAAAGGTGACTTCATATATTATCAAGTTTGACCCCAAGAAAGAATCTCGGCTGGGAATTTTCCCACGATATGCAACCAATGGGTCCCAAATCCGGTGGTTCACTGTGTTACGTCTTTCCCACTGGTAAGGTCAATTCCGCAGCTTATTTTAATTTTGAGCAGGAGGAGATTATTGCTATTCCAAATTGCTTGTTACACAGGTCATACTCATTAATCCTAGCACATCGCAACTCTCTCTCTTCGAGTCTCTCATCAATCTCAGGCGAGGGAAAAACTGAGAATCGCAATAGACTTGCAACAAAGCAAGCGAGGAGGACAGGTGAGGGTGGGAAGAAGACATTCGAATTAACTTCCTGGGGTCGAACTTCCTGGGGAAGCTGGGGCCTGGGCAGCCCGGATGCACAACAGCGCTGGTGCCTAGCCCACGTGAATTGCTCTAGGGGCGTACGTAACCCTTAACCCATAAAAGTCGCTGAGGACATTTTCCGGCCAATGAATGACAAAGAATGTGGGACAAAAGTATAACTATTCATCGTCCAAATTTTGTGTGAAAAGGGAACGTGTTCTATAGTAGTTTTGACTTCTAATGAGTGCTTTTGCATTTTTTTGAGCCAACAATTCACACAGCTTCAAAACAACTGATTTCCATGGTGACGAGCTTGTTGTTTAAGGCTTACAACTTGCAAAATCCTATCTTTTCTATTTTTTTTTATACTACTCACTCTCACGAAAGTCAAAGTTAAAGTTGATGCCTGTTTGTCTTGAACGTAGCATATTGCACTAAATTCCATAAACTAGTTCTGGGATCACTGGTCGTGAGGCATGCGTGTCCGGGTTCCTGAAAAGTACTATCGGATCCCTTCTCCAGCGACTGACGAGGTATTATCAGTTTACGGTCACCGGCCCTGCAATCAGAAGGCGCTGGAGAAATCCGACAGTGGCACTGGGGAATAGTCGGTAAAAGCCATCATACAAAAGGATTCCCTTGTAGCACCTCTTTCGCAGACTGCCACTCCGCCGCTCTTGTACTCAGTAGTATCCCCGCTCGATTGTCTTGCACTTTTGTTGCCTTTGCGTTCTCTTGTGGAATTGCTTCGTCGTCGATCGTCCTCGATCGGTTTATTTGGAGGTGGGTGCTTGGAATCCAGCGTTCTCTCTCTCGACTTCTCTCGGAGTGTTATTTTGTTGCTTCGCAGGCGCCTGTTTCATCAGTTACTTCTTCAAGTTGGGTGCAGTGATGGTTACGTTGACATTTGAGAGTTTTGGAGTAGTCGGAAGTGCGTCGGAGGAGGAGTCGGCGGCTTGGTCGTCCATGGTCACGATTTTGACCGTCGTTTTGAACTTCAGTCTTTGACGTTTGTTGTTTCGTTGGGTAAAGTGGGTCTGGATTTCGGATATGGACGCAGGAAAACTCAGTTGTCTTGCCGCTCGGCTGTCCTTCTTGGTAGTTCAGTGATGCTTGTGTTTACGTTTTGAAAGCACGTGCAGTTCTTGAATCTCTTACTCTACTGGTTTTTGTGGACGTGTTTCGTGAGGCTTCTGGAAAGGACTCTGGCTATCACTGGACTTGATGTGAGGTTACTTTTTTACTGTGTCTGATGTCCAGTAGTTGAGAGTTCGAGATTGAAATTACTCTGAGTGAAGTATCTCTGATTTTTCCAAAATTATTGGGCGTTGGCCATCTTTTCTGTTTATTCATCTGGGGGTTTCCTTCTGTGAATTCGGTGAGAGATGGATTGGATTCGGGGTTGTTTCAGCACACTAGGTGTAGCTTGGAGGAAATGTATTCCTTGCTTCAGATTTTGCAAAGGCGTAGGTTCTTGACCACCTAATTCAAAGCCAGAGCGAAGCTCCTCACTGGATGTGACCATGTTTTGGCTCTGATGTGATTTGTTACAGCTCTGACCATGCCGGACGCACAACTATGGATGGACCCTCTGACCATGTCGGACGCACCACTATGGATGGAATCTCTGACCATGTCAGACGCAACATTCCAGGTGCCCGATAGTGGTTGTTTACAATTGTATCAATCTGTGACCCCTCATCCTTTGGGGGGGACTCCCTTCCATGACGATCACACGGTCCTTGGAGGTGAGTTCCTCGCTATGACATTCAAATGTGAGTTGAGTTGCAGTGGAAAGACTTCCAGTTGCGTTCCGTTTAAGCACTTCAAATTTATGAAACAAATTTGGCCTTGTCTTTTCTCGAATCCATTTCTCTGACCCTGTCTGTGCTATATATTTTCTTCACGGTTGTTCCAGAAGGAAGCTTGGGAGGATCTTTGCCGAACAGTGATGCCATAGGAGGTAGTATAGAATGTGCACAGAGTTCTGAAACACATGAGCTTGGTAACCATGAAGATGTCTTGGTTGACCCTAAACCCCGGAAATGCACAAAGAAAAGAGATCGGGTTAAAAATTGGACTGAAGAGGAGACTTCGGTTCTGGTGAAGTGCAAGGCCTTAGCTTTCCACGACAAAGCAAGTCCTTTTCGCAAGCAGAGGTCCAATGCTACCGACTGGGAGGCCATCTCTAAAGAACTGAAGAACAACTCTGGCACTAGTGCATGTGAAAGGACGTGGGACCAATGTAGGGCTCGATGGGACACTTTGGTGAAGTCGCACCGAAAAATCAAAGACCGTTGCATGCAGACAGGGAAGGAATATGCTGAGCTCACTGAAGAAGAAATAAGTGGATTGAAATTGGCAACGACATTGAAGAAGGAATGGTACGAGGTCATTGACACTATCCCTCCCAAAAGCAGGACTCAAAAGCGTGACAACCCTGCTCGCGGCGTTGATGATCTCACATACCCTCTGGGTGGGATAGGAAATGATGCAGATCCTTTGAGTCCGTGCATTCCACCAACTTATCAGGGGTGGCCACCACTCTTACTTGAGCGGCTTTCATCGGCGAGTGCAGGGATTTCCCCGCCGTGCAGTCCACCTTTACATTTGTCATCTGGAAGGCCTGAGCCTGGAACCTCCTCCCCGAAACAAATCGTAAGTTTTGGCTGATGTAAGAATTTAGGCTTTGAACTGTTAATTTGATTTGTGATTGAGTTTGTTGTCTTCTCAGAGGCATTATTGCCAATAGGTTGGTCATTTATTCGATATTGATGGTTTGAGTGCATGAAACCCTGATCATGGCTTAGCGGAGCTTATGCGATGGATCATTCATACCAGCATTTTGAGTCTTTTACAAGTAGCATGCAACAGAGCTATCCACGACCAGGGGCTTTCTTCCTTGGTTCGGGGTACACTAAAAATTCTTCGTGGAATGAAGGATTGCAAAGCGTGTGAGACATTGACGCTGTTTGGTGTTATTGGGTATGGGGCAGGCTATACCTGGATTTTCGAGGCTTCCTGGTCAGCTGAGATCCACACTTCTTGATCTGATATTGGGAAGCCGATTCCTTCGGGGTAGTCGGGAATTCACTCCCCTGTCGTATTGTTGCCGATGGCTTACCATCGTTCAGAATCGAAGTTGCTCAGACATATATGACGACGTAGGTTATGCCAGTCTCCAAGTGTGCAGTGAAATCATTCAGTTTGTGTACTACACACAGTGATCATGTTATCCTTGAAAGTACCGGTCATGTTGGATTACTAGCCAATGGTAAAGTAATTATAACACCACAGTTTTTGCAATTTGTGTTTCCAAGCTATTTCACACTTACTTGTGGATGCGCATTTGTATGCAGGTGAGCGAGCTGGTGAAAATGGGGCTAGTGCGCGTCTCTGCGGATTTTCTTCCTAGCAGTTTAGATGCATCCTATTTCCGCGTCTTTGATAAATTCGTGAAGAAGGTAATCCGAAACAACCCTAGCTGTGACACTCACAGATATTTTAAACTATTGGACGACACCAAGTTTATGTCAGCAAGGGAATTATCATTGCCGGAACAGATTAGGGTTCTGAAACTGGACGGATGTCGGGGACTGGAGACTATCGATTTCAAGGGTTTGGGGAGGCTGCGCTCGCTTTTTATCAGACTATGTCCGGTGCTCAAGGAAGTGACCGGGTGGAAATTTCTGAGAGAGCTCGCCTGGCTAGAAATCGCTAATTGTCCGTCTTTTCACGTTTATCCTGATTTACAATACCTCCCCTCTCTGAAAGAGTTTTCGTTCGATGAATTCGACGCCTCAGATTGCTCTCCAAGATCCGATGTCTCAGATTGCCCTGCAAGATCCGTCCTTGACATCAGCCAATGCGTTCGACTGCGGGCAATCAACATATGTGGAGACGATCTACTGGAAGAAAGTGGGAATCTGAGCTCACTGAAGTGCTTGGAAGTCTTGGGCTTTATCAAGTGTTATGCATTCACCTCAGTGGACCTCAGTGGACTGCATTCACTGCAGCGTCTATGTCTTGCGGCTTGTGCTGCCCTTAGCAGGCTACCAGACTTGAGTCATATGAAAGAATTGGTTCACATTGATGTAAGCGAGACTGCCTTGGAAGTGATCCCAGGTGTTGAGAATCTGGTCGGTCTGGAGCATTTGAACTGCCGGTTCTCAAAGCTGAAGCATCTTCCTGACCTCGATCACTTGCCTGCTTTGCGGGAGGTTTTACTACAAGGCACGCCGCTAATAGAAAACGATCCATCATCGTTTTACTTCGATAAGGGCCAGGTGCAATTTAATCGTCAGGAAACAAGGCATGTCGATGTTAGTGATGTTAGTGACACGGAGCACAATCTCTCCGATTCTTCTGATGAGGAAGACGAGGAAGCTGATGAAGAGAGTATTTGATTGCATATGCGTTGCTGTGTGCTTGAATACTTGCACTCTGCCCCAGTCCAACTGTCATTGGCTTCTTGTTTGGGACATCTTCAAATGACTTGTAAGAAATTGTATGTCGTAACTTTGAGATAGTGTTTTCACCAAAAACACTCCAAAATTGTCATTTCTAATACAAGACCCCAATTTTATTTTTTCTAACATTTTTAGACACGTGTAACTATAGGATCTTGTAGTTAACTGGTTTGAGAGGATGTGGAAGAAATTTCAGAAATTTTCACAATGTAGATTGCAAGATATTAGCATTTGAAGTGGCAAAAAGTCTTTTTTGGGCCCTGCAAAAATCCGAGTAGCTACACTTCACAAGGTCACATTTGTACAAAGAAATGTCCAAAATGGTGGTGCCTCTTTGGATTCATTCTTCAAGAAAAATTGGCTATATGCTTGAAAAATTTCAGATCATTTGGAATTGTACAACATATAGATGGGCAATTTCGTTAAAATGGCGGTATTCCATTAAAATGGCGGTTCCAGGGACCAACTAAGGCATGAGATCTTGCGGAAAAAAATGGTGGGAGCAATGCCATATGTAAATGAGTGGTGATTTGGGCACGCATGGGACACAATGGATGCTTGATATGAGATGAATAGGTGCCTCAATACACCTCAATCTCCATTATTTCATGTACAAATGCCAATGGAATACCGCCATTTTAACGAAATTGCCCATATAGGAAAAATATAGTAAGTAGAAAGATGTAGAAAATGATTCAAAAGACTAAATTGTTAAGATTTAGTTATAGAATTGAAAAAATGTCAATGGCTGTAATGTTGTAATAAACAATCTACGCCCAATCTTTTTATTTTTTTCCAAAAATATCAAAAATTGAGTTAAATAAAGGACTTCAAAGTTTATTTTAGAGTAGAGATTCCATAACTACCCGCAAAAACTTCCAAACTAAAACCCCTCATAACTTTCATTTTATTACCCAAAATAGAATGATTCAAAGCTTTCCACGTATATATAAATCTAGAGAACCAATTTAAAAATATTATTTCTTAAAAAAGTGATTTTTTCAGATCTACCCAAATCGCCCTGCTTGGGAAAAAAACTACATATCATGCAATAATTTTTTAACCATATAGTCAAAAGTTATGAAAATTATTGGGCCTTAAAACTACTCCTCAACCACATGTTGTGGGAAAATTTCAAAGAAAAAAATGAAAATTATGTTTGTAGTGAGTTGCTCAAAAAATCTATAATTCCAAAAAAAATTGTTTGGGACTTTAGGGGTTAAGGTACCACTACCTTATTCTTCCATGAAATGCTTCTCGTACATTGTTGTTTTCACTTAGGAAAGTAAGAACCTTTTGCTTTTTTGTGCAACTAAATGGAATATTAGTGCAATAGATGGAATTTTGGTGAGAAAATGTGAAAGTGAAGTGACAACCTCCAAAACATTCATGAATGAATATCTAGGGTGGGTACCTCCAAAATTGTACAATGCCTTGAACCACACCCTAAAGTAAGCCCCAAAATGGTTTAAACACATATTGAAAATTGTCAATGAGTGAGATATGGCAACTTTTGATTATATTAGTGTTATTATAGTACATGTGCCAAGCTTTGAAGCTCACATAACCTAAGGATTTAAGTCTTTCACAAGCCTTTATGTTGCTTGCTTGGTTGCTTATTGGTTTCTTAGCTTGCATATTTGTTTAAACATAAATAATATGATTTCAACTCCATTTCTTTTACTTTTGACACCTTGGGAGGAGGAACTTTTGAATGTGACTATTTGCTTTGAAGGTTGCCTATGAGCTATTTCAAACACTTTGCTTTCAAAATTTTGTACCTCTACTATAGTCTTGTATTTTCCAGAATAAAAAAATAGATTGTGTATTTCTTTCATTTCTACACATCTCTTTGTTTCTTGTTTTTACTATTAACTACTTTAGTTAACCTTCAAATTACCCACAACCCAATTTATGGTAGTTTTAGGTGTACCCATCTTATAGCTCCACAACAAAAGCATTTAAGATTGAGACATTGTGTTGATCCTTTAGCCCCTATAGGTTTTTAACTATGTTTTTACCAAAAATGCTCCAAAAATGCCATTTCTAGTACAAGTATCAAAGTTTAGGAAAAGAACATTTTTTTTTTGGAAACACATGGACGATTTCCATTTATAGAGGAAACAATACATTGAAACTAGTAGAGGAAATTTTTACTTTTCTATCAGCATTATAATCCTTTTTTTTTCTTTTTTTTTTAAAATTTCACAAAACAAGAACCTACCATACTAACCAGCCCTACTTTTGGCCCGGACCACAGCTCGACCCGGGCAGGAGAGACCCGGAGGCTAGGAGCACCCCAAGTCAAGTAAATGCCCCTAATCTAGGGCTCATCAGGCTCCAAGTAATCTATTGATTAACCCAGACACCAAAGAAGTTAGTTTGCAACCAAACGTTGTCAAACCTCTTGAGAAATAGACCAACCTTGTTTGGATAAAGGGCGCAGAGATTTGAAGTGCGCAACCATGCAACTTTGGCGTGGTCAACAAAGTCCTCCTAGAACGCGAGTTCAAATTTTTGAGTAGACTACGGTGAGTGGTTGAAGTAGATGGCGTTTCTTACCAGCTAGGAGTTCCACATCACCAAGCCCCTAATTAACAATGACCACATGGAGGAGCCACGTTTCAATCGTCTAAGGAGCTTGGAACCCCAAACGCATTACTGCCAAATAAGGGCCAACTACCTACCAGTTGTAGGAAGAACTTCTAAGGCCGAATAAAGCACCATCAAAGCGTAATCCCATATGTGTTTAGTAATTGCGCAATGGTGGAAGCAATGTAAGATGGTTTTGTCTTCCCTTGATTGGCAGTAGTTGTAGGCGGTCAAAACGTTGGGCAATATCTGGTGTCGTTAGTTGTGCATTGCAACGGTATGGTGATAGACCGACCAGATGTAGCCTACCTCCTTTTGGGGGCAGGCTTTGTTAACTACTAGAAAATTTTGTTTTTTTGTTAATTTGGACATGTTGATTTAGACAAAAATCAATAGTTTTTTTGTCCAAATCAATACTTCACTATTGATTTTTGTCCAAGTCAACAAAAAAATAGAATTTTCTAGTAGTGCCCAACGGGAGTAATACCACATCTCATCCCAACAGGGGTAATATCGGTCCCCAATGGCACCCTAGTACCCTACCACTTAACAGACATCGGTATGTTCAACTTCGACTTGTTTAAGAAGAATGAGTGGCCTTGGTTGGGTGAATATTTAAGGAGGGGGTTAGCTACACCCCAATGTCACCGGTTAGGATCAAAGAGCAGGTCAGCCACCACTCTAGCATACATGAGAGGCCCTTTGCTAGATTGAACTACACGGATCTTTTTTATCCAGTATTGGAATATCTAGTCACCGTATGTTGCCACTATAAAAAACATGTGTTTTAGGTGACGTTTTGTAATTTTTTTAGACGGATTTTAGGTGACGTCGGAAAAAACAACTTGTGTTTGTTTGTCAATAATCACGTCGAATACAACATCTGGATATATAGTATCCAATGAGAAGGACAAATTTGCGGAAGATGTGTTCTTCTCTAGGTAACGTGAAGTTAACATCATCAGCGTACTGGCTGATGATTTGCTCCCTAGCTAAGTCAAGGATTGGGATACCCAAGAGTTCACCCTCCTACATCAATTTTTTTGTAGCTCTATTCAAGGCCTCTCCTACAAACAAGAATAGATATAGGGCGAGCAGGACCCCTGTTGCACTTCTTAAGTAGTGAGAAAGGTTTGGTATTTACGCCATTTATGCACACGGTGGCTTCAACATTAGCGAAGAGAGTTTTAACCACCTATATAAAATTGGGGAGGGATGCCATGGAATCTAAGATGCAAAATAAAAAAGGAAGGTGTACAATGTCGTGCACTTTCTAGAAATCAATCTAGTTTAAGAAGAATCATGCTTTGTTTTGACTCTTTGGTCCAAGCAATGGTCTCATGTAGTAAAAGGATATTGTTTAGAATGTATTGAGTTGGGATAAATGCCGTTTGGTTGGGGTTGATTAAATCCACTAACATTGATTGTAGTCTCTGTTGGAGGGACTTCGCCAAGATCTTGCACCTCACATTGAACAGACTAATTGGCCTCCAATTGCCGAGATCTTTCTATGACCTACCCTTGTGTAGAAGTGTGATTGTGCCACTATTTATGCCTTTCAAAAGGGAGCCTCGGGCGATGGATTGAAGGATCATTGTTGTGAAGTTGGGGCCGATCATGGTCTAATATTCCTTGTAGAACTTGGTGATGAAGCCCGTCAAGGCCTGGGCTTTTGTCGGACGCCATTGTTTCTAGTGCAAGGTATAGTTTCTCCTCTATGATTGGTTGTGAGAAGGAGACTTTGTCCACTTAGGATAGAGAATCTGGTAGGAGGGCAATGAATTCCTCCATGGCTGTAGTTTGGTGAGGTGACTCTAATTTAGCAACATAGAGGTTGTTGAAGAAATCCACACATGCTTGGCTGAGTCCCATATGGTCATTCATGAGTATGTTGTTACTGTCTTTGAGGCCCGTGATGGTGGAAGACAAAGACTTTTCTCGGACTGCCTTAAAGAATTATGTAGTGACTAGATTGCCCTTGAGTTTCCAACGGATGCGGACACGGACTCTTTTCCCGTTTGTACTGTGAGCTTCCATGGCTTGGAGTTGAAGTTTGGCTTTGCCTTGTCGGTGTTGGTTGGAGGGGCTATCTGGGTCGGAGTATAAGTCAGTAGTAGCAAATGAGTGTAGTTGACAGGCTTCATGTTTTTCCTCTTTGCAGTTCCTAGGCTTTGCACTTATAGAAAGCGTAGTTTACATAGGAGACGACTTTCAACTTTACATAGAACATTAGAAGATTTTTCAGGCCAAAACATGATTGTAAGTTCCCAAGCGTTCCCAAACAACGGGGAACGTTGGAAATTGTGCCACAACAGCCATCTGACGTGGCCACAAATGTGCCACATCAACTACTATTAATTAATTAATTAATAATTAAATAATAATAATTTTAAAAAAATTTAAAATTTTGACCGTTCCCAGGGCAGGGAACAGGCCCGAAACGGCCCTCCCTTACCCCAGAATCTCTCGTAATGGGTGGATGTTACGGAGGCACTCTTCCAAGCTAGTTCAATTACTAGGCAAGCTTCCTTCAGCCATCCGCCATTCATTTTGTGGACGCAAATTTGACAACTGCAGTCATGGGTGAGTAGTCTTACCATCTATTATCACCTTAGATCACGTAGTTTAGAATCTTCCCTTGGGATTGGCTCAAGTCATTTTTGAAGACCTAGATCTAGTCTAGGCAGGCGAGTATACGATGGTGAGTATATCGGAAGTTATCCCACGAAAAAGGATAGGCAACCCATTGAATGTGGGTTGTCTTCCACGTGGAGATGGTTGTTGAGGTTGTTGAAGATGGTCCATTCTAGTATTGGGAGCATGCGGCCACATGGATTGGTTTTGTCATTCCAAGACTCAACCATATTGAAGTCTCTAGCTAGTATCCACCGGCAATTTGTGGGGAGTTTGTGGATCATGACTTCCCATAGGTGGCATCGGGATTGGGAGTCGTTTGGGGCATAAACGTTGATGATGCCAATGTCGCCTCCAGGTAGACCTTCAAATATGGTCCATTGCATTCAATTTGTCATAATGGTCCCTATTTGCATCACTAGATGAGCAATTTTTGGGGATACTAATGTGATAATGCGGCCTTTCCCAACGTTGGGGCCATTGGGTCATTGTTGTAACCTTCACTGGCCTTTGCCAACCAGGACAAGGCTTGGCTCCACAATAAAAAATATAAAAATAAATAAAAAATAAATAAACATTTTTGGACACATGTAACCATATGATCTTGTAGTACTCTGGTTAGAGATGTAGAAAAAATTTCAGAAATTTCCACACTATAGATTGCAAGATATTAGTGTTTGAAGTGACAAAAATTCTTTTTTGGCCCTGCAAAAAATGGGCAGCTACACTTCACAAGTCATACTTGTATGAAAAAATGTCCAAAATGGTGGTGCTTCTTTGTATTCATTCTTCAAAGCAAGTTGGCTACATGCTTGAAAAAATTCAAATCATTTGGAATTGTACAATATATAGGAAAAAAATAGTAAGTGGAAAGAAGTCAAGAGAATGATTCAAAATACTAAATTATTAAGAATTTGTTTATGGAATTGAGAAATGCCAATCCCAATAGATGTAATGTTGTAATAAACAATCTATATCCTATGATTTTATTTTTTTCCAAAAAACATTGAAAATTGAGTTAAATAAAGTTATAAAGGACTTTAAAATTTATTTTATAGTAGAGATTCCATAACTACCTACAAACTACTACAAACTAAAACTCCTCATAACTTTCATCTCATTAATCAAAATGGAATGATTCAAAGCTTTCCATGTATATAGAAATCTAGAAAATCAATTTCAATTTTTTCTTTTAAGAATTAAGGGATTTTATAGGAATTTTTGGGCTACCTAGACTCTTTGCAAATCGTTGGAAATTACATATCATACAATAACTTTATAATAATGTAGACAAAAGTTAAGAAAATTGTTGCATCTTAAAGCTACTCATTGAACACATATTGTGTGAAAATTTCAAAGAAAAATAAATTTCCATTCATAGTGAGCTATCCAAAATCACTATATTGCTGAAAAACTCCATTTGGTCCTTTAGGGATTCACCCTAAAAAAAGGAAAAAGATAAGACCTATCACCAAGGTACTTTGTCAAAAATGATCCGAGTTTTGAACCAATAGGTTTATTCTTCATTTCTAGAGTAATATATAAGAAGTCATTCATCGACCACTTTTTGGCATTAGAGTCCTTCAATGGTTGACCGCACCCCCCTCCCCCGACCTTGACTCATTGGGTGAATGCTTGGAGATCTGAAAACAAAAAATGTGATAGTGGATAAACAGAATAGTGTCTTTTCAGTTTGCAACCAATTAAGGTAAATTGTCCCATTGTGGGCAAAATGGGAGCAAGCTCATTGTGGGCAAAATTGTAAAGAATGGTGTACATTCAAGTTCTGAAATGTACACCACCATTACAATTTTGCCTACAATAGGCTTGCTCTCATTTTGCCCATAACGCAGTAGTTTACCTTGTCCACGACATCATGAAAAAGCTCAAAAATAATTTCCTCACATTGGATTTTGGAAAGGGCAGAATACTGAGTGGACCAAGGCTGATGAGGAGTTGGCTCTTTTGGAAAGGGCAGAATACTGAGTGGACCAAGGCTGATGAGAGTTGGCTCTGTCGGGCAGCTTCCATTACCCTTTGAGATTGAGGGTTCTGTCCAGACAATCATGTTCTTAAAAAATTCAGCAAAAAGTTGGTCTCCATACAAGAGGAGGTAATGCACATGTTTAACATTTTGGGGAAGAAGAAATCAGTGCGGAATTCGACTTAGCAACAAGAGGCTCTTATGTGAGAGTGAGGAAATGACCATGCCATCAGGAGCCCTGCGAAAATTGAGAGCTGCAGCAGGCTACCAGTAGAGCATTGGATGTCCTTAACCCTTAAAGGACTGTCACTATACTTTCACCAAAAACGCTCCAAAACTGCCATTTCTAGTAAAAGTACCAAAATTTTGAAAAACAACTTTTTCTCAAATATCTAACCGTAGGATCTTGTATTATATAGTATCAAAAACATGTGGTAAAAATTTCAGACATTTCCACCGGGTGGATTGCAAAATATAAGCATTCAAATTAACTAAAATCATTTTTTTTATTCTGCAAAAAGCAGGGCAGCTGCACTTCACAAGCTCACATTTCTATGAAAAAATGACCTAAATGGTGGTGCTTCTCTGGGTTTGTTTTCCTAGACAAGTTGGCCACATGCTTGAAAAATTTCAGATCATTTGGAATAGCACAACATATAGGAAAAAAATAGTTAATAGGTAGTAGTAGAGAATGATTAAAAATACTAAATTATTTACAATTTAAATATGGAATTGAAAATTTCCAATCCCAGTGGTCGAAATGTTGTAATAATGTATCTACATCCTACGATTTTATTTTTGTCCAAAAATATTCAAAATTGGGTAAGATAAAGGATTTCAAAGTTTATTTTAGAATAGGAAATCCAAAACTGCCCGCAAATAAAAAATCCTCATAACTTTTGACTCATTGATCAAAATGGAATGATTAAAAGCTTTTCGTGTATATAAAACTCTAGAAAATCAATTCCAAATTTTTGTTTCTGAAAAAGGTGATTTTTTCTGATCTGCCCGAACTGCCCAGCTGGGGAAAAAAGTAACATATTAGGCTATAACTTTTGACTCGTATTTCCAAATGTCATGAAATTTGGTGCATATGAAAGATATTCCTTGCCCCCACATTATTTTAAAATTTCAGCCCCAAATATTAAAATCTCCGCTCGTAGGTACCTGCCCAAAATTTCTATACAGCCAAAAAACACAGTCCGGTCCTTTAGGGGTTAAAAGGACAAACTGATTATTGTGAAGTTTCATTAAAGAAAATTTGGGGTCATTTGACTCTCAACCAAAACCACAAAAATGCAAAGAAATTTTATTCTATTTTATTCACAAGAGAAATATTAAAAAAAATAATTATAAATCAAAACCTCAAGGGCTACATCAGATTCCAATTGTTAATTTCTTTTTCATATTTTTCTTGAAAAAATAAAATAAAACTTATTTGCACTTTGGGGAGGCTAGTCTACAGTCAAACAATCTTCTTGAAACCCCAAGTTTTCTCTAATAAATTCCAAGCTTATTTATGAAGAAGGTGAGTTTGAAAACAGTTGCTAATTCCTTTCAAAAGCTCGCGTTGGGAGTTGTGTGCAATAGGGGTAGTCACGCCTTCTCCACAAATGAAATTTCTATGAAAAATGAGAAGTTGGTGAGAGAAAAGAGGAGTCAATGGGGAGTTGTTGTGCATGAAGATCATGTGATTGGTGTGTGGATCATGGAGAAAGGAAACTAGAAAATGGATTTACTTGCAAATTTGGATGGGGTGAAGTGGCATGGTTTAAGGATCCAATTAGACAAGCTAGAGTTTTTGACTCCATACAAACACACTAGAATTCTAAAGATGTCGCAAGAGGGGGGGAAAAGTTCACTAGGGGGGGCCTTTTCAAAGATGCAAACAAGCCCCTTGCTTCATTGGTAAACAATGTTATGGAAGAATCATGTGGGACAAGAGTTACTTGACTAGTGGGGTAGGATAACTCAATGCCATTCATTTTCTTTCTTTTCTCTCCAATGGGGATGCACTTTTGCTCCTTGCAGTTGACTTTTTAATTTGTGCTGAAAATAAATAAATAATTTGACTATTTAATAACTTGAAGATGAAAGGTGATTTCATCTAAGAAAGTTGAAATAAAGTATTTTCATTCATATGTAGAGGCAAAATGGACAACACAATGTATATTCCCTCCATCCCAAAATGATCTTTTGATTCCCCTTCATTTTTTTGTCCCAAAATGATCTTCATTTTTCTCAAAATTGATCATTTTTGTTCTTGAAGATTCAATGAATGGTTAACAACTTCCTCAAAATACTTAAAAATGGGTTGAAATAACATTATTTTCTAGCCTTTTTCACCAACATTTTGTTCAACTAGAAGATCATTAAGGAATCATTAAAGGGGTACAATTTTGACATTGGACAATGTCATCGTAGGTTCCGCCCTTACAGATTCAAAGTATGGAACATATGGAACCATCAATGAATCAACTTTCCCAAATGTATGCCATCAATCATAGCCATCAATCTCAAGTTCTTTCAAATCATAATCATCTTCACCTTGAAGATGATGTACCATACTGCAATGTTGAATAGTGGAGCAAAGGCAAAGTTAAGCCAAAAATAACAAATATGAAGAACCAAATTTGAGTGACTATGTAGTTGTAGTTGCAGGATGGATCAAGCAAGCAAAAAATCATTCTAAAAATAGATTCCAAAATTTTAGGAAAATTATTTTTCAAAAAGCAAAAATTTGAATGGTAAATAAACAAATATCAACAAAAAAAATTCTATTTACAGTGGCTCTCATAAATATTCACATAATTCAGATTCTGTCATAATATTAGATTGTCCCAAAAAAATTTGGACATGTTGAAATACAAGCAATACACTTGTATGCATTGATTTTTTTTCTAAATTTAAATACTTTTTTATACTTTTATAATTTAATCAGATACACAAGTGAAAAAATAACTCTTAAAACAAGAAAAAAAAATTCAAGATATTTTAGTAAGTAGAATGAGAATCTTTTTAGAATTTTTTAGTAAGAATTTCATTGATTGAAATGTTACTGACTAAAACTCCAAATCTTTACATTTTTAAATTCACTTTGAAAATCTCCAAAAATTGTGGAAAATTGAAAAGTTTACAAAATATTTATATATTATTTTTCATAATATTTTGGATATTTTCGGATTGAATTTTAAGAAGCTTAAAGATTTGAAGCCACATTTTAATCAGTAATATTTCATTCAATAAAATTTAAAAATTTGTGGAATGCCCACTAGAATGTTTTAAGAAGAATTCTCATCCCACTTACTAAAACATCTTAGAATTCTTTTTAATAGTATTAAAAAAAAATCCACTAATAAGTTTGATTAAATTATTAAAAAATCAAAAAGAGTTTTAAAAATTATGAAAATTTATTTCATGCACGTGCATTATTTGCACCTCAACATATCAAAATTTTGTTCAACATTTCTTCTTCCTCAATTAGTTTTGGCAATTTTTGTAAGTGAACAAAACAATTTGAGAACTACTATTATGTAACATTTTTTTAACCTTATTTTTCAAGAAGAAAATAAATATTCAGTTGAGAGGTGCTACCCTATAGTATGAGTATATAGCAAAGAAGGAATTGAAAACTGAGATATTGCCAGCATAAGCTTAAAGTGATATTTTTCATTAGGTAAATTAAAACAAAAAATAATAATTTTGGCAGACACTAGACATACTCCATTTTTAGATAGAGTCCTAAGATTTAAGTGAAATGATTTAAGCTAGGAAATAATTGCATATAGGAAAGTGGACAATGTAATTTTCTTGTCATCATATCCCACCTTCCATTTAGTAATATTTATTGAAGTGAATCTAGATTTCAATTGTAATTTGTTTATTCATTTATTCCATTAGAAGACCGTTCTAGACCTGTTCCCGCGGTAGCAGCGAACACGGCAAGCGAGCGGGCTGTCAATTTTTTTTTTAAAGTTCCTAATATATGAAAAAACGTTAAATTTTTTTTTTTTTTTTTAAATCTAGCTGGCAGCCTCTCGGCCACGTCGGACTGCGTTGTTGGCAGTAGTTCCGACGCCGCCAAACCTATTCCCTGTTGCAGGAACTCAAGGCCTTCTAATGGCCCCAAATTATTTCTAATGCAGAAATGCATAAGTTATGAGACACACAAGACTTTTACTAAAACATTTGAAACACAAAGCATCACTTTGAACATTATCATTGTTCCACCTCCAAGGTATACACTAGAATCTATTTATCATCAATGATAAAATTTGAAAAATTTGAATCTATATTTTAAGTCAAAGGCCACACTTTAGCTAGATAAGGTCATTAGTTCAAGAAATACAAAATCAATCAACCATACAAAATAGGGAAAGAATTTTACATTAATCTAAAGCTCGTGGGAAAAAATATCCCTCTAAGAAATTGAGAAATTGTTGTTACTAATTGTCATAACTAATTGTCATAACTAATTGAGATATTAGATTTTCCCAACAAATTTTGGACATGTTGAAGTTTTAGTAACACACTTGTAAAAAATGATTTTTCAAAAATTTTAAAACATTTTTTGATTTTTTAATAATTTAATCAAACTTTTTAGTAACAACAAGCTCTTAATATAAATAAGTTATTTTCAAAATATTTATTCAAGTTAAATGAGAATCTCTTAAAAGAATTTTGGTAAGGACTTCACAAATCTTAAAATTTTATTGAACGAAATATTATCAACCAAGTATGATTTCAAAATTTCACATTTATATATAATTCACTCCAGGAATTTCCAAAAATTGTGAAAATTTTATAAACTGTATAAAATGTTCACATACTATTTTTTATGATCTTTTGCAGACTTTGGAGTGAACTACAAAAAATTTATACCGGCACAAAAGTAAACCGATACTTTTTCTTTTTTCTTTTTTTTCTTTTTTTTAATTTGAACAAATGCCGCGAACCATTGCATAAACCGATACTTTCATACGTCTTTCGGACAGCACTAATGTAGTCTCTCTAAAAGCGACCATGTTCAAAATGCAACCCATATCTAGGTAAGGGTGATATATTGCTTGAAATATCTATTACATTCAATGATGAGTTTTCAATGAGTTATGCAGGCTTTAAATGGTCGCTTTAAGAGCAGACTACCTTACAGATGCAGGTCCACAGAGAGACTAGGACAATCGTATTAGAGATAGCGACCCGTAATCGAATGGTATAGAATAGACTTGGACGCCTTAACTACTTTTTACACTTGCATCAATCTAGATTTGGACAGAAGATACTTCCACACAATCCCGATAAGTGCCTTCTAAACACAAACCATTCAGAACCCCAACCCGCCGAAGATATCTCGAGAGACCCATATTATTGGAAGTACACACGTACAGCTCAATGCCTCTACTTTTACAATGGACACGTGAAAATGAACACAGAAGTGAGATCCTCAAAACAAACAGAACAATTAGCGCATCAAAATGTACAGTCAGGCCTCAGTCCCATGCCTACAGTTACAACTCTTCTTCACCTGCATGTTCTAAAAGATAGTTGGCAGCTAGTTGCTCGTTCTTATCGCACGCAAGGAACGCCTCAATTACAAGCGCCCGGTCGAATCCCATAGCCTCCAACTGGCCAAGCAACGCCAGTGCATCAACATTATTCATGGGCATCATGGATCCAAAAGCATTAAACAACTAGAATAGTTCGCACATCTTCAAACTTCACTGTTACAGCGAACAGATATCTGGTAACAGCAAAAAAATCTTTAAGAAGAGAGAATTGTACCCGTTCAATGGATTCTCGTTCTTCAGGGGTCACATTCACAGACTGTGGGAACGCTCCCGCTAGCTGTCCCATAGCATCCCTGCATTTCAATCCAGGGATTGGTTGTGTTAGAAACAGCGATGCAGTAGCCTGACACACAAACAATAGAGAGTGAACACATTCAATAGAGATACTGATGACAAAAAAATGGGAAGGGGACTGCGCTTACCCTCCTTCAACACCTTCTGGACCAGCCTCGTTGATCAGACGCAAAAACTCAGCCTGGTTTTCATTAATCAAGCGCAGAAGGGCGGGATTTTGTTTCCCCAACTCTTGGAGCATGGGCTGTCGTAATTGACCAACAAAGAATCTTAGACTGAGCAAAGCAATAAAAGGATAGAAAGAATCCTAAGATCACTTGGAAAGAACACAATCGATCCAACCAGGAATACCGAAGTGCTTACGAAGTTGACAATTCACTAGCAAATGCTAACATGCATATGGATCCAAAGTAAGGAGTCGTGGTGTGCCTACCTGCAAGATCTGAGGATTGGCTTGTACCATGGTCCTCAAGGCTTGGAACTGCAGGCATAGGAAAAGGAATGAACTCAGCGCAGATTTAATATCATCCACAATTGCAAATGGCATTGAAGACCATATTGACTAGAATCGGAACCAGGATCATACGGGCATTTGCTTCAAACCGAGAGCAACTCAAGGATACACACGATAACCCTCGGGAAAAAATCACAGCACTAAGAAAAGCGTAGAACACTCTGGAATCAATGCCATCAGACCTCACCCCTTGGTCACACCTACAGATTTGGAACGGCAGACCATATTTTATGAACGTAGGTTCACAAACACCCACAAGATGATGGTTGAGAGGGAAACCTGGGGGTTGTTTCGCAGAAAATCTAGCGCACCTAATCCACCACCTCCGCCACCCACACCTGGCATGCCCTGCCAAAGAGAACAACTCATTTCAATTCATGTTACACATCGCTCACTATCTCGGTGAGTATCCCAACAAGATGATAAGTAGAAACAGACGACACGTAACAAGCTTGACACTGCAAACAATTCACGTATTCTGAGAACTCTCCATACAAGTACTTGGGCTGAACGCATAGAATCAGGCCCCAAATACCACTGCATTTTTCACAACATATCAACTTCAGGACAACGTGTCTCTTCGTGGCCGACCTCCACTGTACCTGGGGGAACAAGTCCAAGGGTGCGGCATTTGGCCCTTGCGGAGCAGCGGGAGCTGCAGGAACAGGGACTGCGGGGATCGCAGCAGCAGGGGCTCCAGCTGGAGGAGCACGGGCCACAGGAGCGGGGACTTCAGCCACTTCGGGAATACCCTACAGAACAGACACAACAATACGTCAATTCTTGTAAACCATCGGACCCACTCTCAAAAACACACCCTCACAATCGACATTACCCATCATGAATCGCAGAGATAGTATTCATGTCTGCTAATTCTCAAAAATAGCAAGTCATGACAGGTTCACCAACCGAGTAAAGATACTCCACAGCCCTCTCGGGGTTGTTGAAAGCAGCTCGCAATGCACGCTGAACAGTATCCCGGTCCCAGGTGCCGCCACCCATGTCAATAATCTGCTGGACGGTGGACTCAAGAGCAGAACCTGCAACAAGGGTTGATGCGGCCTGGCCATACTCATCTCTGCAAAACAGAAGCATACACTCAATACCAAAAATCCCGAGCACAAAAAACACGAGTCCTCTGCATCGGCATCAAATTCCGCCACATCAAACAGAGGTGAATAACAAAGGAGGAATCCTAGTAAAAAACAACAGGACCCACAGAAAACAAATCAACAAGCATCTACAGAGCTGCATACCAATTCATCGATCGATATACATAAAGTTCAATATCATATCTAATGAATCGAAAGATGCTTCCAATCACAAATACAACTAGATAGTAACCGTGGAAATAAAATCAGGTCCAAATAAAGACTATTACCCTGCCGAGTTCCTCAATTCAGACTCTAAAGCAAATTCAAACAGAGCAGTGTCAACTCACGCTGGAGCTAATGCAGCTGGAGCTGCAGGCGAGGGAGGCGCAACCACTGATGGAGCCCTGATGGACAAGAACAACGTTAAAAATATCCAAACAAACTTCCATATCCCTCCGACACTCGATGAGCTACTTCAACTATTCTGTCATCAACAAAAATGCGGATGGAAGTGATGCAACCGCCAGTAACCATCACCACCACAAACTCGACCACATCATTTCAACAACATCAACACACTGCATGTACAGCACCGCATTCTATCGATGACTCAATTTAGGTACTTACGGAGCTGGAGAAGCAGGTGCACGTGCTGGGGCTGGGCTGGGAGCCGGGGCAGCAGGAGGAGCCGGAGTAGGAGCCGGAGCCGCAGCGGCAGCAGCAGCAGGAGGAGCCTGAAAATTACAATAATATGTCACTGAACCAACAGTCGGCATAAATAGTAATCTAACTTAGCTGACATCTCCTCGTACTAGTCATCGCCTAGTTAGGTACAGGATACTAAAACCATTGGAGATCTCATCACGTCTCCTGCTAATGACCCCTGTCACCAACAACAGCTCATCTGTTCGTCGACTCAACCGGACTTATTAGCAAGTGGTGTAGTTCACTTGGCTAAATGGCTATGGCCGCTGATATTTGGATAGAAATAGGGTTGTCCACTGTCAATTATTGTGGCCTACAACCTCCCAAATTGGAATTGCATAAAAATTCGAAAACCGTGATGAGAACCTGATTCGACTCCAGCACCCAAAGCGATCTCGCCACAACTCTTTACTGGTCTCCCTAAACATCACGCTCCAACATATACCAAAATGCTTACCGGGACGTAAGTAGTATTCACTACCCTAGTGAACAAGCAGGGAACATAAGCCAATCGGAAACTGCGTACAAATAAGACACCCCTCAATTACCTGAACAGATCCGGACGATGACGCGGGCGCTTTCGTCTAAAAAGAAAAAAAGGATTAGGCGTGTCAGTTCACAGAGCGGAGATGTTACAATTCGGATTGAAAAACAATTCGAAACTGGACCTAATAAACCCAACGCAATAGCTCGCAGCCAAACAGATATTGGAAAAAGAAAAAACGGGAACCCATAGAGCCAATGACACAACAGACCAACCCCAGTAGCTCACCAAAGAAGTCCTACCTTGGTCAACATGACCACGAGAAATCCACCCTCAGACACCTTGTTATCAGTCATGGTCGTCTCATCCTTCAGAACTTTCCCTTGATGAATCAGAAGCTGTTGCGCACAAGGATACGCATCCTTTCCTTGAGACTCGGATATCTTCGCTTTCACGGAACTAACCTGCACACAACAACCACCACCTTGCCATTTAGTGCACTTCAAAATGCAATACATCTTTCGGAACGAATGTTCATGCATCCCACCAATTAGGTCACACAGGAAGAGTGCCATGTCCAAGGAGAAATCTGGGAATTCTGTTTCTGTCACGATTAAAGTCGACAACAACATCATGGGAACTATCTCATTGAGGCTTGAACATATCTTTGTAATACTAACCAACCATAAATAAGCAATTGATTTAGGATTAGCGTTCTAAAAAAAACAGGAAAAAAGGGAACCCTGCAGACAACCCTAAAAGTGGCACATCTTAGGAGAGACTTCACAAAGAAGAAAAGAATGAAACCTCCATCCGTCTTTCAACCCAGAACAGCGAAAGATATCAATCAACTCTGTCTTAGTGCGAGTAATTCCAGAACCAAGTGCAGTAGAGAACTCAGGATGCACTATCATACCCTAAACATATCCAAGTACCCGAAAACGGAGACAAGAAATGAAACACAACAACCCTAAACCCGAACCCGCAAAGCCCAACTCCGTACCACCGACCACAGCACCCATCGATCCCCTCAATCGAAAGAACGCTCCTACTAGCTGCAACAACGGACGCAACAGCGACCAAATAGAGAAGCAGAGAGTCAGGGTGTCGAAGCAAGAGCACGTACCAGCTCGTCCTCCGCCACTTGCAGATCGAAGTGGTTCCCTTTGAGCGTCTTCACGGAGATCTTCATGCTGCACCGATCCAAAAAGCTCCCGAAATCGTCCTCAATGATGGAAGCGGCACCGCTGCTGCTCAGTTACTTTGCAAAGGATCTTCGCAATAGAAATGCAATCTCTTCGTTGGGGAGAATTGTTGCCGAGGGAGGGATTGGGAGTTGCGAAGCCCTAACTTCGGTGCTGGGGTGATGGAAGGCAGGCGAAGGCGCAAGTACTGGAGAACGACGGGAAAAACCTCCTACCCGTTGCCGACTCGGTCAGACTTCCGTCAGGGCTGCCCCAACGAAAATTTCCAAACTGCCTCTTGTCATGCTGCCCGACGAGAGTTCTTCGGTTTCCAGTGTCACTGGACTTGGTCATGCTTCAGAAATTCAATGGCACTAACTTAACTGAAACAAGATACCGTACTCCGCTATCAAGGTCGGCATTACTCAGGAAGCTGATTGGATGGGCATTTTTCAGCCAGAATCCTCCGTCCCGGAGCTGGTATGGAAAAATACGGTTAGTGACAACCATATTTTGCTCTCCCATCCTCAACTCATCGAATTGGCTACACACATTGTCTCAGCCAAAGTTCACCCTTTATCTCAAATTTTGGTCTTTAACCCGACCTCCTCTAACTCCATCTTCCTATATGGAAATATTCGAATGGTACGCATTCTCCAAGTGGCAAACAGACGAACATGTTCCCCAATTTATCTATATGCTGGGATTATGCAACTGCTTTCCTTTGATCCCGAGAGATGGCGGTGGGATAATGGCTCCAAGCTGATGGACTACACTACAGACCTTGGTAGGAAACTCCTCTCCAGCCATTGCCAGTTAAAGAGGACGATCCCAGCCAAATGGTCAGGACATCTCACATCTACCTTCCTACCCGACTGGAAAGACCTCTGGTTCAAATGCAGGCCTTTGAAGGAAGCCACCTTCATGTGGTCAGTTTGGCATAATGCAGTAGCCATTCACACATGGCGAGCCCGGATAGCCCCAGGGATTGATACAAAATGTTCATGCTGCACTATTGGGGCTGAAGAATCTCCATATCATAGATTCTATTCGTGCCCTACATCTCGTGCAATTTGGGACTATGCTCAGTCCATTATCCACCAGCTACGAGAGGCTCCTTTTTCCTTAGGGCCATACGACAGACTTGATTTTTCCCAATGTGTCTTTGGGTCTACAATCCCTCGCCGGTTTCATGCTTTTAGGACTATCTGGTCCTTGCTTCGGGGCTCTGCCATTTGGATTATGTGGATTTCTCGTAACAACAAGGTCTTCGCTCAAGAGACCTGGCCAGTAGCACTCATTCATAAAACCCTTTGGGATGCACTTCTCGACTCAGGACGGGCGGCACAGCTGAAGGCCCAGCTGGCTTCTCGCCAACGCCATGCTGACAAGGACAAAATTTGGGCCAAATTTGATAGTATTTGGCTTCAGTCTCCTGTCCTTGCCACTAGGTGTGATAGTTTTATTTGTTGGAATAAGGAGCCCCCTTCTCTTTGTTCCTTCAATTAGCGGTTTTCTCTTGTCTTCTGGTTCGTTCGTTTTAGGTTTTGTTTCTGTTTTGGTGGCCTTTTGGTTTTCGCTCTTATCTCTTCATTATCCGGCCTTCTCAGCCTAGATGTTGTGTTCCTTGGTTTCTTTTTTAATGCAATGGCTCGCCATTTGTTAAAAAAAAAAAAAAAAAAGGTCGGCATTAATTAACTAAATAAAATCGTTAATATCAGAAACTTATTTATTAAGGTTTGATTAAAATATCTCATGAAACATATAATATCAAAATATTTTTGTTTGCAAACATGAAGGCTGATTTCTTTGATATGGTGTTAGTTAGAATAGTGAAGAGGTCCTTGTTATAGTTAAATCTATTGTTCTTTATCCATCTTCAAAAGTTATGGGTTATTTGAAGCAAGGTGGGAGTGCAAAGAAGAAGTAATTGTGGTGACTTCAACTAAGTAACTTCAAAGTTTTTTTAAGTATTGTAAATCGATTTTTTTTTTAAATGAGGTCAAATATGAAATTGTGAGAAATCAAGTGAAATTTCACCTCCAAGAATGCATTTGTGATTTGGAGTCTCTAATAGAAAGTTGTGAAGGTTTAAATTTCAATTTTGAAAAAAATTATTGTATTTTTTTGACTTGACTACGAGTAGTTGATCCATTTCATGTTTTAATTTACATATCCCACATGGATTATTGTACCTCCTATCTCCCAAATTCTATAATCTACTTGCCATCTCTTTGCAAAATTAAACATGAAGTGGCTAGTGAAGATGTGTAGGATACAAATGGACAATGGGCTTGAGTACGAAGGGCTTGAGTTTTAGAAAATTGAAAAAATATTGAAGATTTTAATAATATTCGAAAGTGTTTGGAGAGCCAATTTCCTAACTTCAATTAACCCCAAAGTGACATTCAATTTTTGGGGTTCAAAAACATCATTGCTTTTGAAGCTTTATGGATCTATAAGTCTTCAAGTTATACAAATCTCAACCGTACAATCTTGTAGTGTACATGTTGTAGAGGACATGTAGTAATTTTGAAGTCATTTGGCCACATAGATTGCAAGATCATAATGTTTTAGTGTTAAAAATGGATGCTGAAATTTTCCCAAAAACACATTTGGAGGTGAAATTTGATTTCTAAACCTACTCATATGTAAAAACTTTGCACTACAAAATGATTCAAAACTAGTATACAAACATATTGGTGAAAAAAAAATTCATTCAATTGACTCATTGTGTCTACAAAACGGCTTTGAAATGTCAAAAATCAACAAGAAAAATTGCAAAAAACACATCTAAAGGTGAACCTCCTTCTACTAGAATGCTTCTCAGTCACTCATTAATTTTTAGATTAACATGAAATTTTAGCCACACAAACTAAAATAGTATACACAACTTTTCCAAAAAGAATGATTGAAAACAAACTTTGTATGAAGAAGAAACAAGTCGCCAAAGTTCACTATACTCCAAAAATGGCAGGATTTTGAACTTCGAATTGGCCCCAAACATTCAAACAACTTGGATTGACATGAAAACTTTACCACAAGAACTATACTTTAAGGGAAACAAAACCCAACAAATTTTATTGAAAATGAGCAATGGATGAAGGAGATACAAGACCCCGAAGTTGCAACCCTAAAATGCAGTTTGGTGAACTCAAATTGAAGTTGTGAACTTTGATTGGCTTCTAAAAAATCAATAAATCTTGGATTGATCTGAGAATTGTACCATACAAACTAGAGGGGCGAACGCAACATTCCCAACAAGTTTTGTTGAATTTGGACTTTGGATGCAAAAGTTACAGCACTTTGAATTAGACCTTAAATAGTGTGAGGACACTTTTTGTCCTCTTTGTCACTTCGGGGTTAAGTATTGAGCATGAAATACCAACCCTAATAGTCATGCGTAGTATAAGGTATGATACAAGGGTTTTGCCCAAAAATTATCATTTGAAATGCTTTAGGGTTTGTTTGGAATATGGCATTTTTTGGTATTTGAAACAAAAAGGTATTTTTTGGGTAATCATCCTCTACCCCAATCTATTGTGCTTTAGAAATTGATGGAATAACCACCAAACAACCTCACTATTCTTGAAACATGTTAGAAAAGTTGGAACAAATTCAAAACAAGAACACTACAACTACATTGCTAGGGAACTTCAATTCCCATGCACTCAATTTATATAGCCACCAAAGTAGAAAAAAGCAAATTGTATAGAGCAAAAGGAGACACACACCTCATTTTGTACTACCCATTTTATTTTTATTTATTTTATTTTCCACCTATACAGCAAAGCCTTGCCCTCATGAGTACTTTTAAAACATATTTTTCATGGTGGAGTTTCCCTTGATGGAAAACCAAAAATCCAATTAACCCCTAAATGATTTGGACTATGTTTTCACCAAAACCACTCCAAAATTGCCATTTCTAGAACAAATATCAAATTCTAGAAAGAAAACCTTTTTAGATATATGTAACCATAGGATCTTATAGTGCAATGGTTTGAGAAGATGTCAAAAAATTTCAAAAAATTTCACTGTGTAGATTGCAAGATTTTAGCATTTGAAGCAACAAAAATCCTTTTTTGGCCCTACAAAAAATCAAGCAATTGCACTTCACAAGGTCACATTTGTATGAAAAAAATGTCCAAAATGGTGGTTACCCTTTGGATTCCTTCTTCAAGGCAAGTTAGCTACATGCTCAAAAAATTTCAAATCATTTGGAATTGTGTAAGGTATAAGAAAAAAATAGTAAGTAAAAAACAGTAGACAATGATTCAAAATACTAAATTGTTAACAATTTATTTATGAAATTGAAAACTGCCAATCCAATGGTTGTAATGTTGTAATTAAAAATCTACATCCTATGATTTTATTTTTTGAAAAAACATTGAAAATTGAATTAATTAAAGGACTTTAAAATTTATTTTAGAGTAGAGATTCCATAACTACCCACAAACTACCACAAACTAAAACTCCTCGTAACTTTCATCTCATTAATCAAAATGGAATGATTCAAAGCCTTCCACGTATATTTAAATCTCGAGAACTAATTTCAAATTTTTATTTTTTTGAAAAGTGATTTTTAAAGAAGTTTTTTTTTGCTGCTTAAGCTATTCATTGAGCAATGAAAACTACATATCATACAGTAACTTTTTGACCATTAGTTGAAAGTTATGAAAATTGTTGGCCCTAAAGCTAGATACTCCTTGGACACATGTTGTGTGAAAATTCCAAAGAATTAAAATTAAAATTTGATTTGTAGTGAACTACCTAAAATCATTATGTTGCCAAAAAACACAGCTTGGACATTTAGGGATTAACGTAGAACTGCCCAATACCACTATCTACCTAATTCCGTCACCTACAAGATCCTTCCAATTGTGTTAGTAGCCCATCTATTACCACAATCTTTACAACCCTTTATCATAACGGCAATGCACTTGGGGAGCAAACATATCAATCCAAGCTTTAAATCCTCTTCGCCTGAGGGAATCAAAAAGTGTCCTCTCATAATTTCAAGTCCAATTCAAAGTGATTTAACTCTTGCATCCAATGTTCAAATTCAATAAAATTTGTTGGGAATTTTTTTCTCTCTCTTCTAGTTTATGTGGTAAAATTTTCAAATCAATCCAAGATGTATTGATTTCTTAGAAGCCAATCGAAGTTCACAGGTTCAATTTGAGTTCACCAAACTGGATTTGAAGGCTACAATTTTGAGGACTTGTATCTCCTTCATCTAATGTTTGTTTCCAATCAAATTTATTGGATTATGTTCCCCTTGAAGTCTAGTTATTAGAGTAAATTTTCATGTCAATCTAAGTTGTTTGGAATGTTTGGAAAGAATTTGAAGTTCAAAAGCCCGACATTTTTGGATTACATGCATGAACTTTAGTAGCTTGTTTCTTCTTCATAGAGTGTTTGTTTTCAAATTTTTTTAAAATTGTAAAAGTTGTGCATACTAGTCTAGTTTATGTGGCTAAAATTTCATATCAATCCCCCGGGGAGGACACTCCCTATGTTTTAGCAAACTACGTGCGGCGGAAAAAGTAAAACAAGTAATACACCTTAAAGTTTAATTTCTTTTTCAAAAAAAAAATTATGGATAGATTTTACTACTTTATAAGTTTATGTTTTGAATTATTGGTATTTTTTTGTGCTAATAGTAATTAGTTATAAATTTTTGAAGAAAAAAGATACACTGTAAAGCTGAAAATAACTTTCACACCTCTATATTATATAAGAAAAAAAATTTGAAAAATGAAAAAAAAATTATATAGAATAGCTTTCTATTGAAAGTTTATTTTGGTTGAATATTGATGCAATAGTCATCTTCATGTGAGCTCTATAAATATTTTAGTTGGAGAACATGCCATTTTAGTTCATTTTTCAACCCTTTCTAGACAATATATCTTATGTTATTTGGAATTGAATTTTTTGTCAATAGAAACCTTTAGTCATTGTTAAACAAAGCTCAAAATTTTAGAATGAAATTATAGTTTATTCAAGGTGAATTACATGAATTACTTTTTCCACCGCCGCACGTAGGTACCCCAAATGTAGTGAGAGTGTCCTCCCCTAGATCAATCCAAGAAGTAATGAGTGATTGAGAAACATTTTAGTAGGAGGTTCAACCTTAGATGTTTTTATGCAACTTTTCTTGCTATTTTTTTGACATTTGAAAGCCATTTTGCAGACACAATGAGTCAATTCAATGATATTTTCTTTCACCAATGTGTTTGCATGCTAATTTTGAATCACTTCATAGGTTAAAGTTTGTTTTCATTTGAGTAGGTTTAGAAATCAAATTTCACCTCCAAATGTGTTGCTAGGAGAATTTCAGCATCCTTTTTCAACACAAAAACATTATAATCTTGCAATCTACGTGGCCAAATGACTCCAAATTTGATTCATGTCATCTACAACACGTACACTACAAGATTGTATGGTTGAGATCTCTATAACTTAGTGACATCTAGATTTATAACACTTCAAAAGCAATTATGTTTTTGAACTCAAATAGGCCTTAGGCAATGAGGGGTTAACAAGGGTCTACTCATACTTCAACAAGGGTCTAGTCACAGTTTAACATTTTATCTTAGAAAAATCATAGCTATCAAACTTCTTGTCAAAATGTCTTCATTCTTTTTGCAATTGACTTCTCTCAAACTTTTTAATCACTGAAAAATATGGGAGCTGACAAATAGCTTCTCCAAAGTACCTAGATAGCAAATTTGTGTGGTAATGGGCAGTTCTACCTTACTTGTGTTCAAGTCCGGTCCAATTTGGAGATCAAATTTTGGTCCAGTTTGGGGAAGCTATAGACCAGCTCAGTCAAACGAGGGCCAGCTAGCATTCCAAGGTCAGAAGGGGACCATGCAGAATGGGACCAAGGTCCAGTAGTAGTTATTAGATTGGGAGGGCCCGGGATCTCTTGATTTTTAGACATAAGCTTACGACATTCAGAAAAGACCAAAACCACCAGCCTTGATGCAGTGGGGATCATGGTCAGTGTGGGCCATGTATTTGCCCCATCACAGGGTAAATGTAAAAATAGCCCCCTATTTTGTGCTGCTTAAATTTTGTATCTCCTAACTAATTTGGGGTCTTCATAACATTGTTAACTGGCTTTGAGACCTCTCCCAAGTGGAGGTATAATCCTCCCCTAGATACATGGGGGAGGAATTCAGTTATAATGTTGATAATCTAATTAGCTTGGAGAAGGCCATATCATTGGGCTGTCAAAGTGGGTTTTCATAGGTTTTCATGGACAAAAATATTTTTAGATCATTTTTCACAGAAAGAAAAATAGATGTGGAATCTAACATAAGTGTATTTTTTCAAGCATTTTGAATCACTTATAAATTTTCAAAGATTTCGGGCATAGGTACCTATTTGTGATTACAGGTCTCCCGAAATTTGTCCACTTGTAACTTGCAAAGAGATGTGAGGAAATCAAAGACAATGATTGGCTCTTGCAATAGAAAAACAAATTTTCCTCAATTCATTAATTGGCTAAAGTGATCCATTTAAGGATCACCTCATCTCCATTCTCCAACTAATAATAGGGGCAATTTGAAGGAAGGGGTGATCTTACAACAAACTACTTTATGATTGTCAAAACTAAATGCAAACAAGTAGATTAGCTTGGAAGTTTAGCAAAATGATAGTTATAGGGTTTAGGGTACATTCTCACTTGGCTTTATGTACAAGCGGTTCTAAAACATAACACTACAACAAAAGCAGTGTTTTATGACTGCAAAAAATGACTGCAATGAGTTGTAAAATCAAAAAATATGACTCGCGCAGAAATCACTGTAGATGACTCGGAATATGACTGACTGCAGTCGTTTAGAGGCAGTCGCTTCAGACATCAATCACATTGGTAGTCATATAAGTTGAAGGGTATAAATACCCATAATTAGCCATAGTATGCCAACAAGGCGTATATTTTGACTTTCTTTGATTTTTTCTTGAGCTACCCGGATAAATGAAAAAATCCTATGTGGAATATGACTACGTTGAGTCATATGTTTTGATGATGTGGAATATGACTGTGGTCAATCATATTTTGTGGAATATGACTGCGTTGAGTCATATTTTTTGATGATGTGGAATATGACTGCGGTTAGTCATATTTTTTATTACTATGAAATATGACTGCATTGAGTCATATTTTTTTAATGACGTAGAATATAACTGTGGTGAGTCATATTTTTTGTTATTATAGAATATGACTGCGGTGAGTCATATTTTTTGATGACGTGGAATATGATTGCGGTGAGTCATATTTTACAATCATGTGAAATATGACTGCGGTGAGTCATATTTTGCAGTCATATGGAATATGACTACGGTGAGTCATATTCTGCAGTCATGTGAAATATAACTGCGATGAGGTATATTTTTTGATGATTTGTAAAATGACTCTTCTCAGTCATATTTTTCAGTCATATTGAGAGCACCTAGTCATTTTTTGGAAATTATTATAATCATTTTGTGACTCCAAGTAGTCATTTTTTTATTGATATGTATTTTGAACTATGAATTGAACAAATCATACAACAGTTGTAGGATACCTAAGCATTATTGCAATGATACATTGAAATAATTTAACAATTGAATAAAAGATTTCATATAGTTAAAAACAAATATATATGATTTTAAAGATATACAAGAAACAATTATATTGGAGAGGGAATATATAAGAAGGAATGTGACTCCTTTCAATGACATTTATAATTTATTAGTTACAAATAGAAAATATGTATATCACAATGAATTATTTACACAAGTCAATAGAGACTATATTTCTTACAATAATATGAAGTGAGTTGCAAGTAGCCTCCAATGACTTTGTTCCAATTTTGTTGCCTGCATATACAATTGAAGAAATAGGAGGTTAATTTTTAATGAACATACAACAAAGTTCAATCTTCAAAAGTTTACAACAATAGAAAATATGTAATACAAATTTAGGGTAAGAAGAAAAACAATGGTGATGCAAGGAACAAGAAGAAAAAAGGCAAAAAGTGCTAAAAGATAACAACAAATACAAGTTAAGATGCACAAGAAACAATAAGGAGCAACTGCTAAGAGGTAACAAGAAACAACAAAAAAGAGTTAAGATGCAACAAAAAGAAACAAGAAACAAAAAGAGAGAACAAAAAGTAAGAAAGAAGAAAGAAGAAGAAGAAAGAATTAAGATGCAAGAAGAAAAAAACAAGAAGTAAGAGTGAAGACGCAACAAAAGACAACAACTCTAAGAAGTAAGAGTAACTCAAGATGCAACAAAAGACAACAACTAAGAAGCAAAAGTGAATTCAAGATGCAACAAAACACAACAAGTAAGAAACAAGAGTGAACTCAAGATGCAACAAAACACAACAATTAAGAAATAAGAGTGAATTCAAAATGCAACAAAACACAACAACTAAGAAACAAGAGTGAACTCAAAGAGACAAGAGACAAGAGACAACAAAAGGTAAGGAAGAAGAGTCAGAAGAAGTAGTAGCTAGGATTTCAAAACCCTAAAAAAATGATGGCTAGGGTTTCAAAACCCTAAAAAGTGGTGGCTAGGGTTTCAAAACCCTTAAAAAGTGGTGATTAGGTTTCAAAATTTTAAACAATGGCTTGTCTATATTTTTTTTAATTGCCCATGTTTTTCTTAAATTGCCCAAAACCAAAAAAATGTTACTACCATGAAAATATGACTAATAATATAACTCAATGTTCTCAAACGAGTTCCCTACCGTTCCCTATGAAATACTTTGGTGTTCTCAACGGACGTATAATATACGCCCGTGAAGTACAAGGCCTAAAAACGACTGGCAGTCATATTTTGCAGTCATATTTCTTCCCAAGGTATTGACCTCCAAGAATATGACTGCGAGTAGTCGCCAATCATCCCGTATGTCGCATTGTATGTCGCATTGTATGTCGCATTGTTCACATCCGTGGCGTTAATCAATTTCTAGTTTTAACAAAAAAATGTCAGCTAGGCAAATGACGGGATGGAAAGGAGAGAGATTCACACCGATAGTTGTTTTTTCTCCTCTCCTACATTGCACATCACATCAGACACATTTTCTAGCATTTCACTATCCAGTGAAAAGATGCAACTTAGGGTTTAGAAGAGGCCCCTCCCCGCCTCCCCTCCCTCCCCGCCTCCCCTCCCTACAAAAAATCCACAACCGTCGATCACAGTGTAAAAAATATGCCCCCCCTTGCCGTTGATCTCATTTTCAAAAATAAAATGTCGATGTCTAAATCACAGCCTTTGATCAAGCTGGCTGGCCATGTTGAGAGAGGAAGGTTACAGAAACTGGTACAAGTTTGTCCCATATTGTTTGTCAAGTATGTTGGTTTCTGAAATTACAAGAGGGGAGGGGGAGGGGGAAGGAGAGGGGTAATGAAAATTTTAAAATTTTAATTTTTCTTAAAGGGGGGCAAGGGATATGAAAAAAAAAATTAATTTTTTTAAGGGAAGGTGTATAGTGAAGCCTTCTTCTCACTATCCACTCAGAAGACAGGTACACTTCCTTTCAATTCTGTTGCTCGGAGTTCTTGTACAATTTGTTGTTTCTTTGGCCGATTTTTTCACTTGGAAGGAGCTGTAGTTTACTTCACTTGCTTCATGAATTGCATCTTGAATTGTTGGAATAAGAGCGGAAGGCATCAACACAAAGGAAAAGAGTATTTAGTTAGTTATATGTACTACAACAAAAACAATCTTTTATGATTGTAGTGAGTCATAAAATAAAAAAATATGACTTACGCAGAAATCACTGTAAATGATTTGGAGCATAACTGGATCCAGTCATTACCGACGAGTTGCTTCGGACATCAATTATGTTTTGAGTCATATGGATTGGGGGGTATAATTAGCCATAATTAGCCTTTTTTTTTTGCCAATGTGGCATATATGTTGACTATCCTTGGGGGCTTGACTTTTTCTTGAGCTATAGTTTGGGCAAAGAAAAAAATCTTACGTAGCACATGACCCTGTTTAATCATATTTTTGGCTAACGTGGAATATGACTGCGATGAATCATATTTTTATGTTGATGTGGAATTGATTGTAATGAGTCATTTTTTTATGTGAATTGTGGAATATCACTCTTGTGAGTTATATTTTCTGGTATGTGGAAAATAACTCTCATGAGTCATATTTTGGATGATGTGGAATATAAATATGACTCTTGTGAATCATATTATTTGCTAAATAATGTGAAATATGACTCTTGTGAATCATGTTTTTGGTTGACATGGTAGTTAATGTGGATGTCATTAGTAGTTTTGTAACTGATTGTAGTTATATTTTGGGATGTGTAAGGTTACATTTTGATATACACAAGTATGAGCATTATATGACTATAACTAATTATATTTTGACCAATATATATTATGAAATGTGACTCAAGCAAGTGATATTTTGGATAATTGAGAATCATATTTTTAAAATTTGTGTGTAATTTGTAATTGGGGTGATTGAGGTCCAAAATAGCTTTAATTACAAACTACAATTATATTTTTCATGCATTTTAAATGGACATGACACATTGCAATTATACATCAAGATGATTTGAAAATTGAAAAA
This sequence comes from Rhytidiadelphus loreus, assembly GCA_947034895.1. Lineage (NCBI taxonomy): Eukaryota > Viridiplantae > Streptophyta > Bryopsida > Hypnales > Hylocomiaceae > Rhytidiadelphus > Rhytidiadelphus loreus. Next base: position 4,035,670 of record OX344761.1, on the reverse strand, counting down.
AATCCTTCATAAAATTAAAAACACATATACATGATTTTAGGGATATACATCAGACAATCATATTGGAGAGGGAGAATGCAAGAAAGAATGCAACTCTCTTCATTGACATTTATTAGCCAACAATATAAAACATATATCGAGACATATACATATATATATATATATATATCTCGGGGAGGTCACTTAGAGTGTCCATTTGAAACCACGTGCGAACAAAACTTTGGACCCCCTATATACTTTTTGAATTTTAAGTAAAACAAAATAAGAAAAATATGAATAGATTTTTCTACTTTGAAAGTTTATGTTTTAAATTATTGATATTTTTATTTGTTAATAATAATTAGTTACAAATTTTTGAAGTAAAAAGATACACTACAGAACTGAAAAATAACTTTCACACCCCTATATTATATAAGAAAAAATTGTCTAAAAAATGAACAAAAAATTCTTAAAAATAACTCTCTATTGAAAGCTTATTTTGAGTTGAATATTGATTCAATGGTCATCTAAATGTGTTCTCTATAATTATTTGAGTTGAAAAACATGCCATTTTAGTTCATTTTCAACCTCTTCTAGAAATCATTTCATATTTGATTTGAGTTGGAAATTTTGGCAATAGAATTTTATAGTCATAATTAAACAATGGTCAAAATTTTAGATTGATATTATAGTTTATTAGAAACCACTTGTTCGCACGTGGTTTGCTGTAGTAGAACTAAGTGACCTCCCCGAGATATATATATATATATATATATATATTTCACAATGAATCATTCACAAAATTCAATAGGGTCTATATTCCTTACAATAATGTAAAGATGACTCCATTGGGTTGCAAGTAGCTTCCAACAACTTTGTTTCAACTTTTGGTGTCTTCATATACAATTAAAGAAATGGGAGGTCAATTTTTAGTGAATGAACAACAAAGCTCAACCTTCTAAGGTTTACAACAGTACAAAATATGGAGCACAAGTTTAGAGTAGGATGAATAAAAATGGTGATGAAGGGAAGAAGAAGAAAATAGTGGCAAGTATTAAAAGATAACAACAAATAAGATTTAAGATGCAACAAGAAATAACAAGAATTAACAACTAAGAGGCCACAAGGAATAACAAGAAACAAGTGTTAAGACACTAGTAGAAAATTTGAAATTTTTGTCATTTTGGATGCGTTGTTTTGGACAAAATCTAACAGAAATTTGTTGTTTTGGACAGATTTCTGTTAGATTTTATCCAAAACAACGCGCCCAAAATGACAAAAATTTCAAATTTTCTACTAGTAAGAGACAACAGAAAAAACAAGAAGTAAGAACTGAAAACCAATAAGAGGAAACAAAAAGCAAGAACTCGGAAGAAGAAAGAGTTAAAATGCAAGAAAAAGAAATAAGATTTATAAACTAAAAAGCAACAAGAAGTAAGAAGCAAAAAATAAGTAACAACAAGGAAGAGCTAAGAGACAACAAGAATCAACAATTAAAAAGCAAAAAAAAGAAGTAACAAGTAAGAGCTAAAAGACAACAAAAGGTAAGGAAGAAGAGTAAAGAAAAGTGTCGGCTAGGGTTTCAAAACTCTAAAAAAATGGTGATTAGGTTTGAAAATCCAAAAAAAACTGGCTAGGATTTCAAAATTTTAAACAATGACTTGTCCATATTTTTTTGGATTGCCCATATTTTTCTTGAGCAACCCAAAAATTAAAAAATGTCACTCTCATGAAAATATGACTAGAAATATAACTCAATGTTCCCCAAACATGTTGCCTATGTTCTCTATAAAATACTTTGGTGTTCCCAATGGATGTATAGTATACGCTTGTGAAATACAAGGCCCAAAAATGACTAATAGTCATATTTTGCAATCATATTTCTCTTCAAGGTGGTGGCATCCAAGAATATGACTGTGAGCCATCCCTAATCATATTTTTGTAGTCATAAAACACTACTTTTGTTGTAGTGATGTGCTACCCTTCGAAGATCTTTAATCACATTCGGAGTATCAATGATACTAATTGGTGGGTCGTAACCAATACTAAGGTACAATTTCTGTTGTTTTAGATCTACGGGTATTGAAATTTTTGGTTTTACAAAGCAGAATCATCATAGAAGTTCAAAAGAACTTTCAAATGTTGTCATGGAATTGAACTACCATTGTTTCGTAATCAAGCTTGACAACGGAGACTAGTAAACACTACAGGTTAGACTCACGATATTTTCTTGAATCTTCATTTTGATAAGAAGGATGTGTTACAAAAAACTTGGTAATGAAGCTGAACTTTTCTCCCCAAACTCCGCAGCTTTGCACCTAACACCGCAATTACAACTTTGCCAACTAGGACTCCATATAGGTTCAAGGGATAAAAACCACAACTGATGTGAACATAAGCAACTCTAAACAGTACAACCATTGCTCTTTCCAAATCCTTAAGGCCAAGTGAAAACTAGGCTTTAGATTTCAAGTTAGAGAGAAGTGAGGATCCAAAGTCAAAAGACAACCATCAATTAAATAATGTTTTAATCTCTTACGCAGGGTTTGACTTAGCTTAAAGACAAGGGGAAGAAGTCAAATTAGAGAATCATTGACCTTTGAGATATTTTAAATTTTAATTATACTTTGAAGAAGTTAAACAAACTTTGTCTTCAATGTTTGTTTAATTCCTTAAACAATTAGCAAGTAATTAGGGAGTTAGATTTGATAGATTTGCCTTTCAAAATATCCCAAAATAAAAGAAGGAATTAGAAAGAAAGATGTAGAAAAGGAAAGAGAATTGTAGAAGTAATAAAAAAGAGTTGTAGAATCCTTTATTTTATTATACTTTCCTATTAAGCGCTATACTCAAATACAAAAAAATATAAAATGTAGGTCAATGGATACTATGACGAGATTAAAATCATGATCCATGAGGATGGGGCTATTGCATCAACAAAATTTGAGGTATGTGTTTGAATTTCTTTTCTCCATTCATTCAATTTAATAAGAATACTAATTTTGAAGAAGAATTATTAACTTAGAGGCTAGGGAGTCCATTCAAACCATTGGAAAGTGAAGGAAACCAAACTTTGACTTTATAATTTATTATGGTTGTCATTCTGCATCGTTAATAGTTGGTGTCATAAACTACATTTACTATAACATACACACCGGGACACATACATGCACATTGAAGCAAATTCACACTACAATAAAGCTTGAATGAACAACCATCCAATAATAAACTTTCCTAAATCTCCTAGGTTGCTTCTACTTTGTCTTAATCAAATTAGTCTGGCAATAAACTTTGAATTAAGTAATAACACTTAGTAAAAGATTGGCAAAACACCATCCATCATTTACAAAACATGCTCCAGTTCCTATCAACTCAAAATCACTAACATTTGCAAGAATTGAAGAGGATGAAGAAGCAAAGGGGCGGCTTAGGATTACAACCACCCCAAAGACACCCAAAATGTCTATGTTTACACCTTCAATGGTCCCAAGACATGGCCATTTGCACTATACTAAGTCTATAACCAACCTTTGTTGAGCCCTATAGAGCCTAAGGTAGAGGGCTCAATAATTGCTCATTTAAGGAAAAACAAACATCTATAGAGAAATGCAAGTGTACAAAACAAAAGTGAGGACCACTTCACTTGAGATTTTAATCAAAATTTTGAGAGTTAGCATGAATTATATACACTTTATGCAAGTTTTGTGCTATTTTTGCTCATAGAATTCAACCATAATTAATAGAAACATGTCTATAAATTGAGAAAGTCCGGGAGGAAGTCATGGCATAAATCGGATAATAGGATGCGTTGGATGTTCATGTTAGTGCCTAAATGTGTCCACATAAAGTCCATAATCAATCAAAAAGGATAAATTACAAAGATCCTTGCTAATTTGAGAATGCACTATACACAACTGCTTTCCGTGGCAAACTCCCTATTGTAAATTGAAATTTAATGCAATTCATTAACTGCACTTGCATTTTTCCTTCACCTCTTGAAACACTCAAGTCTAAGTAAGAAGCACGCATTACTATGACCCCTTTTGACTCATTTACATTCAAAAACCATGCGCTTAGGACCTCACCTTCTCACCCCAACTAATTATTTCCATTTTAGACAGCCTCTGCACTGTTTTATACACATTTATAGGGGTGGATCTTAATGCCTGAATTGTTTTTGAGCCCTCTACCATAATAGCCACCCATCATCAAATAACATGACAATTGAATAATTTTTAGAGCTTTTCAAAAAGATATTAAACTCCAAAAAGTTATAATTGGATGAAAAATAGTGGTAAGAGAGAATGAAAAATTAGAGAAGTCATCCAAAATAATCTAAAAAATAATCTTAAAATCCAGAGTAGAATCAGTATTCAAAACCAAAATTAAAAGTTAGTTTGGAAATTTGAATGAATAGAATTTAGTGGATGAAGTTTAAAGCAACAATTAGCGATTGAACTTCATCCATGGATAACTTTCTTTAGGAAAGTAAAAAATCTAATTGCTTTAAAGACAATTTTATTAGCTTCAAACTAAAAATATCCAAAACCTAAAACTAATAACTTAAAAATAAAAGTCTCAAGTTGTAAGTAACAAATAGAAAATTAAACTAAATCTTTTTAAATTCAACCAAGGAACAAGATAAAATTTAAATCAATTAAAAAACATTTTAAGAATTCCAGAACTAATTTGAACTTAGGAAATAGACCAATATTGAAGGAGATAGCTTAGGATGAAGTTTTGACTTAGTTTAGAGTAAATCAATACTCAAACTCAAAACTTAGAAAGTAGAAACAAACCTAAAATCAACCCCAAATTCGAAGTTTATTTTCTTAGTTAGATTGATAGAAAACAACATATGAAGTTTTATAGTTTAGTTTAAAAGTTAAACTTCATCCTTGGATAACTTTTAGAAGGAAAGTTCAAATTAGACAAACTTTATCATTCTAGAAAGTAGAAAGGGCATAAAAAATCCTACAACTCAAGCCAATTAGCATTTAGTCTTGACTAACCCTTTCTAGTCTTTAGTTTGGACTTATCTTAGCCAAAATTGGTCAATAGTACTAACTTTCAATTTACTTATGTAGGAATTATACTTAGAAAAACTAAGAAATAGGAAAAACAACATCTATTCATTATTTAGAAGGCGTAATTGGATGTCACATTAGACACCCATCTACGAAATCAACTAGTGCTAAGGATGAAGATAAAACGCTCTTAAAGCTCTTGGGTCATAAGTTGTACGTAGAACCTCTAAATCCGTCATGGCAAGTAAAGGAGTACTCCTAGTCCTCAAACATACATTTGCAGTACTACTTGCAGGGTGCGAGCCTAAATAATCATGTGATGACAATAATAAATGCTTGATAGCCTAAAACCGCAGTTCGTGAAAATCTTCTACAACAAAAAGGTATAGTACAATGTAGAACCCTTGAAATTGCTACACACAAAGATTGCACCACAAACAACAATTGAGAAGAGAATTTTTGTCCCCGCAATAACTAGCCATCTAAACAACAAGCAACTTTCATGTTCACCATTGCTGCAACATTGAGACAACAAAACCTAAAGAACCATTGAAGAAGAAGCAAAACTATAACCCCAAACTGCCAAAATCCCAACATCATTGAAACCCTGGCCCCGTAAAACTCCAATGTTGGCATAGAATACAAGGGGCAAAACACTGATGCCAATATAAAACATGAGGCCATGTACCATCATACATGGGGCATGCAACACTAATGCAACATAGGGTGCCATGTGATGTGTATGTCCATGAATGATAGGTTGAAATCATGTGTACCAAAATACTGGGTTCAAAACATTGTGGAGTTACTACCAGGTAAAAATAGACGTGCACACGCACAACATTGTTAACCAATGTGGAGGGGTCCATTTTGCTCCCCCCAAAAGTAGGTGCCCCCAACGTTGAAACTTCACATTTTTTATTCTTGAAGTACAAATGAGTCAGAGTTTGTGACCATTCAAACTTCCCACGCAATGTACCCGCTTTCCTCAAAATCCAATGCCCAAGCACCAGCTCACACGAACGTGTCCAACTGACCACCCAATAGTTTCTTTCACATTATAACTTTATTTTTCCCAGGTATCTAGGAGCAAATGATACCTCCACTGAGGAGCAGGAATAAAAGGCAGTTATGAATGTTATGTGGATGTCAGGTGGGAGACAAAACCAGGCCATCAGGTCAGAACGGGCCGGACGGGGCCAGACGGGGTCACGCGGGGTCAGACGGGCCCAGACGGCGCCAGACGGCGCCAGGCTCATGATGAGCCGCAAAAGGCGCAAAAGGCAGGGTGAGAACTGAGAAGGAAGTTAGTGACTGAACTTGCACCACAGAGCCCATCAACCCAGTGAAGTAAGTGAACCACCTGCTCAACTTAGCTTACATGGGGAAGATCTATTATTAACGCAAACACCTCGCACTTCCTTATTCTGCCTTGCATCAGCTTGCATGAGTTTATAGTAACCCAGTTTCGCTTTGCGACGATGAAAACAATGGAAGCAAAAGAGTTGGAGCTCATCACTATGTAAGGAGGCAGGTGGGGGGTACCGGGGGATTGCATTCCTGATTCCGACGCTTTGTGCGAGAGTTTGTTTTGCTTGTCTTTTCCATTGGATTGATTGCCCCTCCTTTCGTGTGGGGATGGGGACGGAGATTAGCGCTTGGGGTGTGGTGGTGGCGGCCGTGGTCGCAGGGGTGTTTCTAGCGGTGTCGTTTCTGAGAGGGACGCGGACGAAAGCTGCCATCGACAAAAATAACAAGAATAAGAATAGGAATAAGAATGAGAATGATAAGACGAAGAGCATAAGCGCGGTCGGGGATGCGGTGGTGTTGGAAGCGGGTGACGACGGCGGATTGGATGCTATCATTGTGGGCGCTGGCGTTGCGGGGGCGGCGCTAGCGCATACGCTTGGGAAGGTTCGCTTTCTTTACTTGGGTAATTCGCTTTTTGCGTGCTTGGGATGCTGTTTTGTTGGATACATTGGTGAGGTTCACACTCTCGATGGGTATGGTTATGATGGCGTTCATGCGTGGGACAATGCTGCCTTTTAATTTGCAATATGAAATCAGACAGAGCGAATAGCGTGGAGATGGGTGCCAGCTTTTCTTTGGGACTCTTGTGTTTTGATCTTCCGTAAACGGTTTTATCCCTGGTGGTGTTGGGTTATTGCTTTTGATGGTTGAAGTGTGTTGGTTATTTGTTGAGCTTGGTCTTACCGGTGTTTGTTTGGGTTGATGGTAGGATGGGCGACGGGTGTTGGTGTTGGAGAGGGACTTGAGTGAGCCCGATCGCATTGTAGGGGAACTCTTGCAGCCCGGAGGATACTTGAAGCTTCTGGAATTAGGTCTAAGAGGTAACGTGAAAGCGCGAATCCAATATCCCTTATGCAAGCTTCAAAATTACAGGGCTTCGGAAGATCTTCACGAATAAAATTTTTTACGGAGCAGAGGGATTAGGGTTGGTAGGGTTTGTGAATGAGTCCATCATGCTTAGGGATTTGTAAAAGCATTATGAAGATGAGTCCCCTAAGAGTTGATCTCGACGTTTGGTTTTTGCATGTAATCGTGTAGGGTCCTCTATACTTCAGATATGATTTCGTCGTCTTCCATGCTCCATAGAATGCTGGGTCTCCACTGCAGTTCCGCTATATTACTCCTCTCCCGTTTGCTTCATGAGGCTCTGATCTGTTGTAATTACACGTTGCTACAGATTGTCTGGAAGGCATAGATGCACAGAGAGTGGTGGGATATGCTCTATTCAAGGGAGGGCGAGATGCGAAAGTTGGATATCCTCTTGAAGGATACGGAGATGACATAGCAGGTCGCAGCTTTCACAATGGTCGCTTCATTCAGAAAATGCGGGAGAAGGCTGCCACACTTCCACAGTAAGTTCTGAAAATCGCCTCATGGATAATAAGGCTTACATGGCATCAAAATTATGTACACTAGTCAGTTGGATGTGTTCAACGAGAATCCGCATGGAATTGGTCTGGTGGCAGGTCTCTTTAGACGAGCGCGAATGGATTCCTGGTGTCTCGGTATTTTATACATCATGTGAAATTGATGTATTTGCAAGCCTCGATTATTGTATTCTTGTTACCTCTATTAGGCTTGTATGGGAAGGAGGCCTGGAAGACTATATTTTCATCGTGATTCCTTGGTTCTTCAGGAATTTCAACAGTCAGCGCTGATGTTCTTCCTGAACTTGCCTTGATGTTTTCAGAGTGAAGCTGCTGCAAGCTACTGTCCTTGGGTTAGTTGAGAAAGACGGTGTTGTCAAGGGTGTGAGGTATCGAGCACCCGATGGTTCAGAGCAAGAGGCCAAGGCTCCGCTTACGTTCGTCTGTGATGGTTGCTTCTCAAATTTGCGGCGCAATCTTTGTGACCCTAAGGTTAGTTATTCTTCCTTATTACTCCAAACCTTTCCATATCAGATTAGATTGATGTGGATTGGGCAAGGAGGTACTGGCCCGAGTTAGGGTGCTTTTTGATTTCTCTGTTTATATGCATCCAAAGGTACCTTTGTTTAGCTCATACCCTTTTGTGATGGAGGTTAGTTTGCATGCCATGATGTACATTGTTCAGTCTTCAGTCTGTCTATAATACAGATATCAGAGAAGTAAAAGTGTGGTGGGTATTTATGAACCTTCAGCTATCTTTCCGCATGAGGATTTTCCCTGCAGTGATCTAAAAGTATTGCTGGGCCATAGAAAAACAAAGAGAGACGAGTAACTCTCCTTGGGAAGTTTTGTCCTATGCAGGTTGACATTCCGTCATGCTTTGTTGGACTTGTTCTGGAGAATTGTGTGCTGCCTCACACTAGCCATGGACACGTTGTTTTGGCGGATCCATCACCCATCCTTTTGTACCCTATCAGCAGTACGGAGGTCCGGTGCCTAGTGGATGTTCCAGGCCAGAAGGTGCCCTCTATTACTAATGGTGATATGGCCAAACATCTCCGCACTGTGGTGGCTCCTCAGGTAATTGCCTGTCTCTCACTGCATTTATTTCCTACATGGTCCCAATGTTTGTTGCCTTTTCAAGTTTTCATGCACGTTTCGAGAGTTTTGGCTAGCAGTGGCAAGACGTGCTCTCTTTTCTATACCTTTACCGAAAACTCAAACACTCCTTTCTGTCATTTCAGCTGCCTAAGCAGATACAGGCTTCGTTCATTGCTGCCATAGAGAAAGGGAACATTCGGTCCATGCCGAACAAGACCATGCCTGCATTGCCTAGGCCTACCCCTGGGGCTCTCCTCATGGGAGACGCATTCAACATGCGGCACCCATTGACCGGAGGCGGCATGACAGTGGCCCTCTCGGATATTGTTCTACTGCGGGACATGCTCCGGCCTTTACGCAATTTCCAGGATGCTGAATCGTTAAGTGACTACATGCAAGCATTTTACACCCGGCGAAAGGTTTGTGTAGCAATATAGCATCAAATTCTTTCTCTGCCCTCTGAATTCTATGCGTGATGACTTTCCGTTACTAATTTCCATATCTCCATTTCTTACTTATGATAAAATAGTGTTCATCCCGAAGGGTGAATCGGTGGTTTTGCTTTATACAATAATATGATTTCTGAATAAAGTAGAGATTTGGGTCATGTGAACTGATTACCAGAGGTAGCATCCGATGCAATGTCTTTTCCAACCATATGAGCCTAGTGCCTTCACAAGAACTGTGTTCAGAATATATGCTGATTGCAGACCTGCTTTTCCTTGTGCAGCCTGTCGCAGCCACTATCAATACACTGGCGGGTGCACTGTACAAGGTGTTCTGTGACTCACCAGATTCAGCCATGAAGGAAATGAGGCAGGCTTGCTTTGATTACTTGAGCATTGGAGGCGTATTTTCAAGCGGGCCAGTTGCCCTTTTGTCTGGCCTTAACCCTCGTCCCTTGAGTCTAGTTGTTCACTTCTTTGCAGTCGCTGTATATGGGGTCGGACGACTGATCATCCCGTTTCCTTCACCATCAAGGGTTTGGATTGGTGCACGTCTTATTCGAGTATGTCACCTATATTGGCTTATTTGGCTTTCAATTCAGTTAAAGGCTGTTCTTGTTGCATTCTTGCATTGAGGCTTGCAGCTTTCATTTAGGATAGCGTCAACATTGTGGTTGGATTGGATGTTTGCTGAACACTCTTTTGATGGTTCTTTTTCAGGGGGCGTCCAATATTATTTTCCCTATTATTAGAGCTGAGGGAGTAAGACAGATGTTCTTTCCCAACATGGTTCCGGCTTATTACAAAGCACCCCCCCCCGGGGCGTGAATGGATTTCAAGGGTAAAATGCTTGGTTTTGTACTGAATTCTTTCTATGTCAACAATACTGGGACAGAGTATCTGAAAAATATAGATTGATTCATTCCAGGCATAAACAAAACCTACCCCTACCAAAATGTAACCCTCTTTAATTGTGTCTTGCTTTGTTCTCAATCGGATTAGTTCCAAAACAGATTACAATTAACCATGTAGAATACAGTCAATTAGGAGGTGTTGTCAAAACGCATTCCTCTTGACGGACATCTTGAAGAAACATCTTATTCCATTTATTCCATTTGTAGTTTGTGTTCTACAAGAAATTTGTCTTGATTTTATTTATTAGTTATTTTGCTAATTTTGGGACTAGATTGTCAAATCTGCAAATAAATGTTGCCAAAAAGCCAAAGAAACCATTGAATCAAATATCAATTTGTGATTAGACCATGTATCATTAAGAAACTTTTTGGTGGCAAAATGAAGTGTGAAAAGGTTGTTTTTTAGAATTATATTTATTGTTTGTCATGAATCTTCAAAAAGGTATGGTATAATTTGAAGATGAGAGCTTGATTGCTCATTGTCAAAATGGAAGAATTGTATTCAAAGTTGAATATCACACTTTATTTTGGTGTAGTAGTATAACTTTTCTCAAAAAGATTAAAGTAAAAAAAGTTGAGAAATGAAAGTAACTTCACCTTAAAAATCCATTTGTGATTTTGAGGCTTCAAAAAAAAGTTATGGACTAAGGAAAATATCCCTTCTAATCTCTCTTTGAGCTTTGTCCAAACTTATGACTAGAGACTTGAAAACTCAAATAGGTTTTTGTAAATGAAAATTAACTTTATTCAAAGTTCAAAGTTTTTTGGAAAAAATTATTCTATTATGTTACATAAGGTTTGAAATTCTACTTTGAATACAATTCTTGCTTTTGAAATGTAAGTAGTTGAACTCCTACTAATTTTAATTTATATCTCATATGGACATTAGATGGATTTTCCCTACTGGGGAAGGCTGTGAGTTCCCAGCCCCGAATTTGGCCGAAACTGCCGAAATAGGCTGTTCCCAGGCACTGCTGACCTGGCAGAACGACTGCCACGTCTTTTTTTTCAAAAAAAAAAAAAAAAAAAAATTTAACTTTGTTTCTCATTTTAAGAACTTAAAATTTTATTTTTTTTTGAAAAAAAAAAAATTTGACACCCGCGTTCGATGGGGGCCGGGGGAACGGAGCTGGGAATGGGCCTGAAACGGCCCTCCAGCCCTCTGAATCCCATCTAATGTTGTTTTACCTCCTACCACCTTACTTGTTTAAAGAACTTTTCTTCTCTTTATATATAAAACATAAGTGACTTTAGAAGTTATGTGATAGGGTTATTGAATATTTTTGTTTTCTTTGAATTTATTGTTGAATTTTTTTAAGTTATATTTTGAAGTACCAAAGCTTATTTTTACACTTTAATTAAATATTCAAAACCATAATATTAAAGTTGCTATTTAGATATACTACTCATCAGTCTCATGTTTAATGCTAACTACCTTTATAGCTATTGATGGGATGGACAAACTCTTTGAAGACTACTAAATGTTATACTCCCTAGGAATTAAAATCCCTATTATTTTGAAGAAATTGATCAAAGTTTGTACATTTTGTATCTTAAGTAGAATCCTATCATCTTTGTAGAATACAAAGTCATTAGAAGAAAATCTCACACATTCTAGTTGATGTTTTGTGTTAAATCTAATACAATTATCTCAACAATTATATTGGAAATAGTGTAGATTTAACAAAACTTTGACTAAACTAATACTAAAATTGCATTATTATAAATAGAATTGTGTCAGATTCAACACAAAACATCAACTAGAATGTGTGAGATTCTTCTAGTGAGTTAATATTGTATCATGAATATCATGTTTCTAGTTGTTGAACTTGAGCTTGAATATGTGACCAAATATACTATTTCATATGATCCAATGGAGTATAGGCCATTTACAGAAGAGTACTGACAATATTGAAGTAATAAATTTCACTAAATTTTTGGGCCTTAAATAGTTTTTATATACATGCACAAATATAGAATATAATTTGTCTACTAGCATTTAAGGTGTAGAAATACAATGACTTGAGTTTCAATTGTTTGATTTTTAGAACTTTCAAGTATAGTGCCTACTATTGCAAACTTCCAAATCTCTAATTGTAGTCACCCACTTGTACTAAAAAAAAATTGCGTTGAAGTCAATACAACCAACTTAATGTTTTTTTTGTTTCCAATGTAGAATTTTGCGTTAGAAACAAAAAAAACATCAAGTTGGTTGTATTGACTTCAATGTAGATTTCTCAAGAGATTTCTTCCAGTGTTGGTGTATTGTTTGTCCTTCCATGTTTACTTTTGATAGATGATTTTAGGGTTTCATGGATCTCTCTGAGAAGAATACAACCGTGCCCACCTTAGATTAGCAAAAGATGAGGCAACAAAGGTGGAACTTGCTCAAAAGTACCACAAACTCTTAGGTTTACATTTGCATTCAATTTCTAGTCGTGAAAACCTTGGAGTAGAATAGTGATCCAATTCATAATGAGCTCCAAAGTCTCATTTACATAAAAACATTGGGACCTTTGGAGAACTTGCAAATCTAACAATCGCATCAAAATTATGTTTTCTACTCGAACTTCTTCAATTTGGAGTTCCAACTCTCACACCCTAATTTGAGTGTTGATTTTGAACTCCAAATTTTGATTCTAATTTTGGGTTTGTAATTGGGGAGTTTTGAATTTGGATTCCAATTCTGGGTTTGTAATTGGAGAGTTTTGAATTTGGATTCCAATTCTGGGTTTTGAATTCAGATTTTGAATTTGAGTTCCAACGTGAGGTTTTAAATTTAGGTTCGACTTTTTGGTTGCATTTTTGGGTTTCGGTTCAAAGAGAGGCAAAGATATGAATAAAGTAGAGCATTGGAAGTAAACATCAAGAGAAAAGAAGAAGATTGGAATAGCAAGAAGTAGTCACCCTTACGTCAATTGTTGCCTAGCACACATAATCGTGACATTGTTGTCTAAAATTTGTGTGCAAATAAGATGACTTGTAGTATGGGCCACAAAAAAATAGAGGTTAGCAATTGAGAACACTAAACCTAGAATATCTAAAACCGAGGTCTCTAAATCATGATTGTTGACCCCTCAAATTGCAAGTGGCCAAATGGTCAAATTGTATTCTATACATAGGTCTTTGCTTACCAAGTTACTATTATTGCTAATTTCCATTCTATGAAATAGAGGATAATGGCTCAAACTTAGGGACTTCTCCTATACTGATGCACTTTCAACTACTTGTTCTTCATTGGTTTTAAAAGATTTCTCAATCAGTGGATGTATCCAATTGGACCTTTATTAAAGACTAATTTTCCTTGTTTATGGGAAAGATTGAACAAAAAAGGATTTAGAAGTTGCAAATACCAATGGCTTGCTTTTGTATTTTCATTAGGAACCTCTACATTTGCCCTTCAGAATACAAGTATAAGTTCCTTTGAACTTCAATTTCAAAGGACCCATGACACTCTAAATATATGTTTATTAAATAGTTAATGAACTACACTGAATAGTGAAATTAGGTTGCCCCAAACTATAGTTGTCTGAAAGTATTAGATATCAGAAATTAGTGTGGGGCAACCTAATTTCACTATTCAGTGTAGTTACAAATCATCTTATTTATAATATAGGAAAAGATTCCATGAAAAATGCACCAATAATCAAGAATAAAAATTCATCAAGACTTAGAGGATGATTTGAAGGACTCATTGTCATGAAGAAATATAAAGAGTTGATGGCAAAACCACAATAAAGACCTATTATTAAATACTTTCCATCTAGTTTGTTTTTTCCCACTACACTAAGAAGTGTAAACACCCTTACAAAATCTAAAGTGCAATTCAAAACCACCAAACATTCATAGAAATTCTTGACACAACATGATAATCAAACCCATTGAATTGTGATTGCTACTTGAAGTCACAATGTCACATGTCTACAAGGCTAATATCAAATTGATAGGGAGGCAAGTCTAACCACTAGATTGATGTAAATATAACAATACACCAATATATAGTGTACTTGCAAACTCCCCCTATCTTATTGAGACCATAGTGTAGTATGAAAAAAAAGTGATAATAATAAAATACATGTGCTAGAAAGTACCACATTTTGCAAATCTACAAATTTGTATTACCAATTCCAATTTAAATATTTTAAATAAAGTTATTAGCTACCCCAAGAGAAATCCAACTCAAGTCATTTTGGTAGCTAGATAAAATTTCGTGAATTTTCAAATCTAGAAGCATGACACTATCCATAGACTCCCTTCAAGTGGTTACCCTGGAAGGTTTCGTGAGCCCAAAAGTAGATGGCACAATTGGGTGCAGCTGCCTTACACGCATTCACAAGTATTTCATGAACAGCATGAATTCCACAATTCATCACATATTGCATAATGATATAACTGTCACAGGACAACATGACTGCTTCCTAAATAACACGATAACATAGTCAAATAATTCTGTTAATTAACTCCCGTCATAGAGGTTTAATAGTGTACAATGTGTCAAAGGGTAACCACGCCGCCCTAGATGCAAACCAATAGAGTGTCCGACCCGTGCTTTGTACATAGCTCTTCCTCGATACCGGTTCATGCCATTGCACGCTGCCGAGACGCAACAGGATCTATGATATATTAGAAGGAAATTCCTTTGTCAACACTAACTAGTAATTATGGGGAGCCTGTTGCGTTGGCAAAAGGTTGAACCTCTTCTTCAAGATAATCCGGTGCTTCGAAAACTTGTCATCTGGGGAGAAGCGGGCAGGATGCGCAGATTGAGTTGGCTGCTCCGAAGGACTCTCCTTCTGCGGGGATTCAGAACACATAAATTAACACAAAGTCAGTGTACAATTGCATAATTCACAAACTCAAGCAATTACGAGGCATTGCGATACTAGATCTCTGCAGTCATACGACATAGGTCAGACCTAGAATTTAAAAAATACAATTGCTACAACCGAATATGCAATGCAGGCCATTATAGAGGACAACACTACGTAACCTAAAATAATACCCCCAAATGTAAGTTGCATGGTTTGTCTCAAAGGGCTGCTCCCCAGGACAATGGAATATGCAACGTCATTTTCACAACATCATCCCCTGTTCTGTGAGGAACGCCAGGGACAGCATGTGGCCATATCAATCTTCAAAATTAACATTGGACTCAACGACCAAAAATAGCATACAATGTATCCGAGGCTGAACCCGCAACATTCGGGAGCGACCGCCAAAGACGAATCCCCCGCCCTAACTAACTAACTAACTTAGCACCTAAAACAAATATGAAATTAATTTACTTGTGTTGGTAGCATGGTCTGTCCCAAAGAGTAATGGCAGCGATGCAGCTCCCTAGGGCAATGGAATATGCGACCCCAGTTTCACGAGCGAATTTACCGTCAACCCGAGAGCGGACGGAATTCATTCGTGACAGCGTCATTCTTCGACGTTAACAAAGGACTCTACGACCTAAAGAGCATACAGGATATGTATGCTATAGCCGCTCCTTGTAGTTGAGAATACATCCCGCCAAGGACGCATTCCCCGTCGTATTTAAAGCTGAGAAATCCTCAGTAAGCAACTATACAAAATATATATTTTATATTAGTAATGTGATCTGTCCGAATGAGTTGAAGGTTTGGGGCTTAGGGTTTAGCGCAAAAGATCCCGCTTTCAAGTGAAAAACTATTGATTACGATCCTCGAAGATCTGAAGGGCATACAGTTTACGCTCCTTGCAGCTGAGAAAACATTAGGGATGCATTCCCCGGCGTATTGAGAACTGAATCATCTTACTCATACGACTACAATTTTTTGGTATTGGTAGCATGGTCTGTCCCAAAGAGTAAAGGCAGCGACGCTGCTCTCCAGGGCAATGGAATATGCTACCCCACTTTCACGCAGAGAAACCCTCAACCCGAAGATGAGAGAGCACACGTAAACGCGTCATTCTCCGACGTTCACAGAGGATTCTACGACCACAAACTGCACAGAAAGTGCAAAGTCGCTCCACAGTGTAAGATCAACACCCCGCCAAGGGTGCAGCTCCCGTCGGGTGAAAAATTCCCCCAAACCCTAAACCCTAAACCCTGAACCTCCAACATAAAAAAAGAAACGCCGTTTCTCTAATGCAAAATTCACGATCACAAAATCAAAACCAAAAGCCCTGGTCAGCACTGACCTTCAAGGTGTACACCTTGTCCCCATTCTCGTTGGTATAGCACATGAGGTACATGGCTGCAAGTACAAACTGCGCTACCCAAAGCTAGCACAAAACCGAAATGAAGAACTAGCAAAGATAAACGAGCAAGGGTGGAGCAAAAAGATCTATAATCTTGCTTGACGAAGGAAGGGGCCCGAGAAGACGTGATTAGAAGCTATGTTTGACAAGAGGGGCGCGAAGAGTTATACCCCAAAGAGTCCATAGCCTACGGCGGCCGCGGTATCAAAAAGGAGCCAAGTTCGGAATTAGCCTCGGACTATTGATTTAGGTCTGGTTGTGTTGTGATTGGGAACAAGTTGTACGTTTGGCCGGTTTCCACCTTCCCACCTGGACTTACGTATGTACTATGCCGTTGTGACAACCAAAATAAAAGTAAAAAATAATTTTCAAATTTTTTTATTTGTAAAAGTATTGAAATTCAATATCTTTTATGTACAAAGGAGTGCAAGGGCTTTGTTATGGTGTACGAGGTTGCGTTCTTGATACGAAAAGAAAACTTTATGCATGAAGGAGTACAAGGGCTTTGTTTTGTGGCATTTGGACATGCAATGTGAAAGTTATGGTTTTTTCAAAGGAAAATATAATTTAATTCAATTTTCTAATTCATAGAAACTTTGAAATTCAATAACTTTCACACCATATGTCCAAACACCACGAAACTTTCCTCACAAGGAGCTTTCAAATAGTACCAAGAATTGTTTCTTAGATCTCAATGTATCAAACAAAACAAACAACCTAGTTTTAGGTGTGGACTAGTGCGGCATGTGTTGTTGCAACAACAGCCAGAATAAAAATAAAAATAATTTTCTAATTTTTTAACTCATTACAACTTTGAAATTCAATAACTTCAACACCATAGTATGAGAGGTTGCATTCTTGGTATGAATAGAAAGTTTTATGTATAAAAGAGTGCAAGGGCTTTGTTTTGTGGCATTTGGATGTGCCATGTCAAAATCATGTTTTTTTTCAAATAAAAGATAATTTAATTTAATTTTCTAATTTAAAAAATACATAACTTTCACCACAACTTTTACATTATAGGTCCAAACGCCACGAAATCGGCACTAATAGAAAGCTTTCTACATGAATAAGTGCAAGGGCTTTGTTTCATGGCGTTTGGACTTGTGATGTGAAAGTTACATTTTTTTAAAATAAAAGATAATTTAATTCAATTTTTCAATTCATGAAAACTTTGAAATTCCATAACTTTCACACAGTAGTCCAAATGCTATGAAACAAAGTCCGTGCACCCCTCTTTGCAAAGAGCTTTCCAATGGTACTAAGAATGTTGTCGAATCCCTCATAGTTTCTTAGATCCAGGGTTGTCATAGTGGGTGGACGTCCGGTTCGTCTGTCCGATAGAGGTCTCGCCCATCCAATACATTCAACAAATAGTTGATTTTTTTATAAGGAAAAAATAGGCGACGTAGCTGCCACATCGCTGCAACATGACGTAGGCATGACATTGGGTGCGGATGGAATCGGTAGGGGCATAGACAAAAACTATAAGTGTTGATATAAGACAAGGTGCGGACATCATTCTGACAGGCTTAAGTTTGCGCCCTAACAGGTTTAAGTCTACACCCTGACCTGAAGTCCGCGCCCTGACTTTAAGTCCATGCCCTGACGTCCCTCATTCAGGTGCGCGCCCTGGAGTTCTTGAAGGGTGAATTGTCACTCCTCGTGTCCACGTTCTACATCTACACCCTAATGGCCCTTATTTAGGACTGCCAACCATTTTTCAACCAAAAGATTTTTTTGACAATGCATTCTTGTCTCTCTAGAAATAACATGAATCCATGAACATTTAGGATGAATCTATAAAAATATGTTTTACATATGCATACAATAGAATATAAATTCTAAATTGAATTAAAAAAGAATCCCATGTAGCAACTATCTCTTTAAATTCATCGTTGAACATGTATCCAAAAGAATACAACTTGTAACTTCAATTAAAAAAGACTCCTATGTAGCAATTATTGCAAAAATTCAACCTTCAACATATATCCAAAAGAATACAACTTGTAACTTGAATTAAAAAAGAATCCCTTGTACCAATTATCTAAAAGAATTCACCCTTGAACATCAATCTAAAAGAATATCACTTGTAACTTCAATTTAAAAAGAATCCCTTGTACTAATTATCCAAAAAAATTCAACCTCCGTCATGTATCCAAAAGAATATAAGTTGTAACTTCAATTAAAAAAGAATCCTATGTAGCAATTATCCCCCTAAACCCTAAACCCTAAAATCCTAAACCCTACACCCAAAATAACCATCTGCTCTAGTGGAGAAAAAATATGAACATCAAAGAATTTTGTGTTCAAAGTTTCCATCATTCAATATATTTTAATGAATGAACTTCCAAAGTTTTTTTCTTTTTTTGTTCGGAATAGATTTCAAGTGTTTGAGGAAGTAAAGAATGAGAAGTTCTACCACAAGAAAGGGAAAATGTTGTTCCATGAAGTCAAGTGCAAATCTTAAAAGGTAGAGCTCTTAATATAGGCATTTGACTTTCATGCACTTGAAGATATTCTCCGAATTGATAATAACAGCTTGCTGCAATTAATGGTTTCCCCCTCTCTATAGAAAGGAAGAATCCCATGCCCAAGTGCATTTGAAAGGCCTGCCTACTTTGTTGTATGATTGAGGTCTGTGCCTTGACCTTAAGTCCACGCCTTGACAGGTTTAAGTCCGCGCCCCGGCCACGCCTTGACAATTCGCGTCCATGCCCTGACGATTCGCATCCATGCCCTACATGTTCGCGTTCGCGCCCTAGCCGTTCGCATCCATGCCTTGACTATTTGTGTCCACGCCCTAACCGTCCATATTCACGTCCATGTCCTATCGATGACGTCTAAGTCCGCGCCTTTTAGGTGACATCCACGTCTGTCTGTGTCCTTGCTTTGACGTCTACGCCCTGACTGCAGCATTATGACACACTACGAGGTGATGTGTCATTCAGAAAAATTCCACAACTTACAAAATGAAAGGTGTCTAGACCGTCCGGACGTCTGGTTTGATTTGCTCGTCTATCCGTCCCGTTCGATGACCCTAACTCGACCGTTATGACAACCCTACTTAGAATTCAACGTATAAAAAAATAACTTAATTCAAATTATAAATATCCAAAATGGCCCTTACCCACTTTGGTCCCCTACTCTTGGGATCCAATTGCACCTGTTTTGCATTCTAATGCACTTAAAATTGTATAGGGAGTCAAATTGCAGTTAATAGGAGTGGAATTGGGTTAATCCCTAAAAGACCATTGTATTTTCGGGAGACAAATGCATTTTCAGGTAGGGACCTACGGGCTGAAATTTTCTCCTAATTTTTTGAAACTTTTTTTGAAGGTAGAAAAACTCATAAGCTTTGTGGGAATATAATTTTTTTCACAATCGGTGCCCGGGAACAATAATTATGACCAAATAAGCTCAAACGAGGGGACGGTGGGCAGTCCGGGCAGCCAAAAAAAATGGACAAAAATTTGAATTTTTTTCTTAATATTTTTTTTCTCTTAGATTATATTTTTGTCTATCTGGAAAGCTTTGATTCATTTCATTTGGATATATTATGAGAAAGTTATGGACATTTTTGTTTTTTGGGCAATTAGAGCATCTTCTAGAAAAAAATAACTTGTAGGATTCAATTCTGAATGCAATTTTTCAAATTTTTCAATTTTTTGTTTTGCATGGTCTAATTTACTTGCTAGAACAATCTCACCATTGGGATTAGTGCATTTTAATTCCATCCAAAATATATGAATATTTTAGATTTTCCTTCTATCTTATACCTACTTCTACCTAACAATTTTTTTAAGATTGATAATTAAGTTTTTTTGAATTTTTTTTTTACTTAGATTCTCAACTCAATTCTCCACTAAAAAAATTTAAAGCTCAAAACTCTATAGTGCAAAAATTTTAAGTTAAAAATGTTCAAAGTCAAAAAATCTAGTCCCTCAATGTACTGAAAAACTTGTTTTTTCCACTTTAAATGCAGATATCTTGCAATCTAAGCGGTCTAAAATTAAAAAAAAAAATCCACACACTCTCATACTAGTCAAGTGTAATATCCTACAGTTAGATATGGAAAAAAAGCAATTAAAATTTTGTTTTTACTCCTTGCTATAGATATGGCAGTTTTGAGTGTTTTTGCCTTTTTGGTAGAAAAAAGGCCTTGGTCTTGTAGGGGTTAAATAGTCTCCATATTATAACTTTCAAAAATAACCCTATGCGGTTTAACTCCTAAATGTCCAAACAACATTTTTTGGCAATATAGTGATTTTGGGCAGCTCACTACAAATGCAGTTTTTCTTTATTTTCTTTGAAAATTTCACACAATATAGGGACAAGGAGTAGCTTT
This sequence comes from Rhytidiadelphus loreus, assembly GCA_947034895.1. Taxonomy (NCBI): domain Eukaryota; kingdom Viridiplantae; phylum Streptophyta; class Bryopsida; order Hypnales; family Hylocomiaceae; genus Rhytidiadelphus; species Rhytidiadelphus loreus. The sequence continues at coordinate 4,014,733 of OX344761.1, read as the reverse complement.
AAGGCTCAACAATTTTCATAACTTTTGATTTTATGGTTCAAAAGTTATTGCATGATATGTAATTTTTAATGTTCAGCAAGCAGTCCGAGCAGCCCAAACAAACAAAAAATTCTTTGAAAATCATTTTTTTTAAAACTAAAAATTTAACATTGATTCTTTAGATTTTTACATATGTGGTAAGCTTTGAATCATTCCATTTTGATTAATGAGATGAAAGTTATGAGGAATTTTGTTTGGGTTAGTTTATGGGTAGTTATGGAATCTCTACTATAAAATAAACTTTGAAATCCTTTATTTAACTCAATTTTAAATATTTTTGAAAAAAAATAAAAATATTAGGTGTATATTGTTTATTACAACATTAAACCATTGGGATTGGCATTTTTCAGTTCTATAAATAAATTGTCAACAATTTAATATTTTTAATCATTCTCTACTTCTTTCTACTTACTATTTTTTTCCTATATGTTGTACAATCCCAAATGATCTAAAAGTTTTCAAGCATGTAGCCAACTTGACTTGAAGACTGAATCCAAAGAGTTACCACCATTTTGGACATTTTTTCATACAATTGTGAACTTGTGAAGTGCAGCTGCCCTTGTTTTCACAAGGCCAAAAAAATGATTTTTGTCACTTCAAATGTTAATATCTTGCAATCTACATGGTGGAAAATTCTGAAATATTTTCCACATCTTTTCTAACTATTTTACTACGAGATCCTATGGTTACATTTGTCTAGAAATGTTTTACATCTAAAATTTGGTGCTTGTAAATGCAAGGGCAGTTTTGGAGCAGTTTTGATGAAAACACAGTTTGTGACGTTTAGGGGTCCAGTACAAAGACTCCTTCACTATTTCACCATTCAAAGAGAGACTTTCGGACAACCGCTGCAACTATGTAGGAAGTTCAAAGAACCACAATAGAATCCAAAAGGACAAGAATAGTCAATAGGGATAGGGCAACAATGGGGAGCTATATGCATTCAATGTTTTTTCAGGGGGATAAAGGTATGAGTTCTCAGGGCTATGGGAACTAGGGAACTGTGCCACTACTGTGGTGGCGCAACAATTTGACATGGCTGAAGTTCGGCCACATCACAAAAATAAAATAAAAATGAAAAAAAATCGAAATTTTTTAGCATTCTAAGAATTTCCCCTTTTTTAATTAATATTCTAATAGGTTGGTGTTCTTTCCCTGCATATGGAACAACCCGGGGAACAAGCCTGAAACGGCCCTTCCCTTGGTTGAAATAACATCTAATGTTTTTACTTCAACCACCTATAATGTGTGTATTTTTGCTAATAAATGGGTCATCCAAAACATGTGTAATTTTTTTTTGAATTTGTGGTTTGATTGCAACCAATCAATGTAAATATTTACAATTACTAAAAGATCTACAATGGCTCTACATATCGTAGCATTTCATTTTGTGAGTGTTCATACTTACTAAAGTTGTTTGGCATATACCAAATTGCTAATGGATAAGTGATGTGACACCTTTACAACCACTCTTAAGAGTTGTGTTTGTTACCTCAACCATAAAATGCATCACATTCTAGGTAAAAGTATCTTTAAATTGTCTAGATTTCAATTAACAATCTTTGTAGAGGTCTGTGAGTGATTATTTACCCACCCATGGTAAACAACTTCACAACGGGTTCTTTGTGTTTTAGATTTAATTGCTAAGGGTGTCTAAACGTTTGTCCAATGAGCCTTCCAAGCAATTGACTCTTTCCTAAGTTCCTAAATTTCACATAATTCCTCAAAAATACCCTAATTGCAAAGGTCAATTCCAACTTTTACTAAGTCTTCAAGTCACTGTGGTTTCTAGGGAAAATTTGAGACAGTCTAAATTTAGACACATAAAATGGAAGAACATGTCATGCCATTTCTAAAAATATAAAGTTCAACTCCATACGACTTTCCTACTAGGAGTTATTGATGGATGAAGTTTGATCACTAATTGGTGTTTGAAACTTCATCCATTGATTTCTACCAATCTATAATGCAAAATTCACTCTTGACTTTGGATTTAACTTCTATATTTTATCTTCTAGCCAAGTTTTCATTCTTGTCCTTGTGGGATGAAAGTTACTTACTTTCATCCAAAACCACTACCAAACTTCATCCAGACCTATCTTACTCAATTTAACTCCAATTTCAAAGTGTAATTTGTTTTTGGAAACCTCTAAGCAATATCTATAAGGTTTTCAATCTGTATCTTGAAAGAAATCTAATCTTGAGGCTCTGAATGGTACTTGCAATTTCCTAACTTCTACCTCCTTCCTTTTCCTTCTCTATTCTTCTTTCCCTTCTAAACTATTCACATTCAATTATTTATGGTTCCAAGAGTTGACCTTGGCATTTCAAAATAATTGCACCTACTTCTAAACAAGAATCAAGTTGACCTTTGAATGGTCAACTATTATCTTATCTAATTTCTAATGGTTCAAATTGTTTTTTGAGATTTTCTCTAAATCCTATCAACTTCTAATCTTCTCCCATCTTTTGCATATCTACCTCCAAACCCCTTCACATCCCTCACACTTGACAACTTGAGTTTGGAAATGCTACTAGATAGAAGTTAGGAGAGACAGAGTGGTGAGATAGTTGCGAACGATTTCTTTCCTATTTTTATATTTCAATTTTTCTTCTCCCTTGCTTCTTTTCACCTCTATTTCCTTCCCTCCTTTTCTATTTTTATTTTTTTCCTTTTTTTTTCCTTTCGTCTACTAATCCAAAAATAAAATAAAATAAAATAAAACAAAAACTGTGATTAGGTGGGAGGGGGTGATTAAGCCCCCCTCCAACCGCTTGGACTTGTTGTCGAACCGCTTGGGCTTGGGCCTGCGTTGCTTGGCTGAGTGGCTCTGCTGTCGAACCGCTTGGGCTTGGGCCTGCGTTGCTTGGCTGAGTGGCTCTGCTGTCGAACCGCTTGGGCTTGCTCTGCCTGGCCAAGCGGCTCTACTGCAGGGCAGGGCTCTGGCCGGCCTGGCTGACTGAGCCTTGTTAGCTGGGCTGGCTGGGCCAAGCCTTGCGGGGGCTGGCCCCAAAATTCAAACAAAAATTGGAATTTGTTGGGATAATTTCTACGACAAATAGTCGTTGATTTCAATGACTAAAATAATTGAGACTTTAGATGCTCAAAGTTGAGAGCTAAACTTTGTATTTTTCCACCAACTTTTGGAAACTAAGCTTTGTAATAATTTATACTCGAAGTCAAAGCTTCACCGTACTTTCAAAAACCACAACAATTACTCTAATTGATTCTAATATTTGAAGTCAAAGCTTCGTCGTCTTCTTGAAAATACTCTAAATTCTAAGACAATTTCTAACACACAAGTTCAAGGCTCCGCCGTCTTCTTGAAAATACTCTAAATTCTAAGACAATTTCTAACACCTAGGTTCAAAGCTTCGCCGTCTTTTTGATAACACTCTAATTTCTAAGACAATTTCTAATACACAAGTTCAAAGCTCCGCCGTCCCGAATGGGACCTAAATAAAACCAAGTGTATCCAAAGGACATCAAGAAGCTACATACGAATGGCACGATACAACAAGTGTTAGTACAACCACCAAACTATAAGTTTGTACACGTGTGTTAATCTTAAAAATCACTCAAATAATTACTAGAGGTCTCCCCTAAGCGGCATCGCCAGTCATAAGGGAAGAGAACTCTCTAGGATTAGTACAAAATTAGTACAAGACACAAGGAAACTTCAACAAAATACAACCTTGAATAAAACAACAACAACCAAGCTTTAAATACTTCAACAAAACACAAGAAAAAGATAGTTAAGGTTGAAGGGACCCCAAGTCCTTCAAGAGAGCTCCAAAAACAACAACAAGGGAGCTTCAAATGCTCCAAAAACACGAGAATTTGACAACGTGGCCTAAATGGCTAAAATCCAACTAAATGGATCCAAATGATAACAAGGTGGTTCAAAAATAAACCTAAGGGGTGATTTGAGAGAAGAATGAGCCCCCTTATATACTCTTCCAAGGTGGCTCACCCCCTCTCAATTCCTAAGCCGTAATCTTATCAACTAAGATTTTCATCCTAATCTCCAATTTTTGACTTTCTACGCTGGTCCGAAACTCTAACTTTTGGAGAAATGCTCCAAATCAAAAACAGATTGCGCCAATTGCTTTAGAAGGCCATTTTTAGCCCATTGAAACCTCCACCCCTTTTTTTTACGCTAAAAACTCAATGAATCCTAGTGCCAACTTAACGACCAAAAAAGGTAAAAACTCAACTTTTGGAGGTTGACTTTTCTATGAAAAGTAACTAGCCTTGGCTCTTAAGTAGGCACAAGGGAGTAAGAAAAGACCCCACTTCGACCTCATTCCGAATTCGTATGCCGCAAGAACGTCGGTCAACTCCTCGAATTAATTTAAATTTCACCGGTTTTGAGGAATCTTGTTGGTTTACTGTCTTCTCGTTATCAGAATGTCTTGAAACTTGTTGAAGAATCTTATTATCATAAAACAACATATACTAATTTTTAGTGAGATTTTACCGCCACCTGGGTAATTACTAGAAATTTCTCATCGTAGGTTTAGGCGGTTGACCGCTAGAAAAAAGATCCTTCAATGATCAGAAAAAACCGAGATTTTTCATAGAGTCTCTCATGGAACTCCATGACCCAAGTACAAGCATATATTCTCACTCTACACTTCGGGATAGCAGCAATTAAATCCCCACTCGTCTTGAATTACCGACAATTAGGGAATCTTTCACATACAAGGGAATCTTGGTGAACCAACTTCACTTTTGATTTTCTGGCACACTTCTAGTCCAAAAACACAATCCGGCAGCCCCAGATTCCTCCGTGGGTCCATCTTGAGAATGTAACTCCTACAGGCTAACCATTGGGGTTTCTACTATTTCGTTGATGGAATAGGGAAATTGAAACCTCTCTTTGGGAATGAACTTTAGAACCTTTCTGGACTTCCCTCGAATCAATTTAGCCTTGATGAGTTACAGGTTTGGTAGGCTTTAGGCTATTTTGGTAATACTCACTCAAATCCCACTATTTACATCAAATTTGGGGTTTTTTCCTATTCACATGTGGGTTTTGGATGAACTAAAAGGAAAATACTGTAATTATGACCAAATACTATAATGGCATGACACATACCTATTTTGGTTTTACACTCTTTTGGGGGCTTTTGTACCTAAAACCTAACTAAATTTTGCAAAAATTGAAAAAAAGAAAATCATGAGTCTCAAGTGACGAATTGGGAGCTCATAAGGTCTTACATAATGGTATCTTTTCAACAACAATTTATAAAACTTTAATTAGTTTTCCAACAATCTTGCAAGTGTATTGGACACATTTTTCTATTTGTCTACTATTGCTAAAGAAGTAGTTATTTTCACATGAAAGCATCTGATTACAAATATCTATTGTGATTTTACAAGACCAAGATGAATCACTTTTTTCTAATATTAAACAACAATGGTAGAGGTCTTAATTTTTAATATCCATTGTTTGCAAATGTCAAGCAAGATTGTACCTTGAAGTAGACAAATTAAAAACGAATCACTTAAGTAGATGTGCATAGATAGAGCCAAATTTACAATCAAGGAGTTTTTTTTTACTTGTAGAGTGTAAATTTTTTTTTTTGTATTATCTTGTAAATTTCCAACACAAAAACTTATATATTACTTATGAAGGTGCATATTTGAAGCACTTTCACAAAGAACCAAAACCATTCAATAAAGGCTTTATTACCTTGCAACCACATTGAGCAAAGTGTAAAGTTGGAGACATCCCAAAAATGATTTCCTATTTCGAGCACTTTGAGAGACCCTTACTTCATAGTATTGGGAGGTGGATAGAAATGGTTGTTTCTACTAAAGAGATCCAAATTTGACTTTATAATTTGTAGCAAATTTGAATGGGTCTTATTTGGGCCTTTTGTCAAGTTTCATTATTATTCCGTATCATTTTAACCAACACATGAAACATTGCAAATGATTTTTATTATTTAACCCCTAAATGTCCAAGGCACCAAAATCAAGCGTCACCAAAACTTTGAAGTTAAATAAAACTTTACCATATTATTGTTTTTTAGTAGTTTTTAGACAAATTCTTTGAACATTAGAGGGGATTCATCTCCTTTGGAGGATTGTGAGTTCCCCTGGGCTGCGAACAACCTTGCACTAGTTTGTAGTTGCTGCTTGACGTGGCACGATGATTGCCATGTCAATTTCTTTTTCAAAAAATCCAAAAAAATTCAAAAGAAATCTAATAGTGGCCATTCCCAGACTGTCGAGGGAATAGCGCCAAGAACAAGTCTGAAACGGCCCTCCCGACCCCCCCCCCTCCATCTCCTCTAATGGTTTACTTTTAGCATCCAAAATTTGATTTTTAAAATGAATGATTATGATTTTTCTATTTAAGATTTTGAGCAAGGGTGTCCATTGCAAATCTTGATTTCTAGTGTAAAGGGCTCTTAAAAATGAAAATTAAATTCACTAGATCTTGGAGATAAAATCACATTAGAAATTCATTAAAATAAATTATAGAGTAGATTTTGAAAAATCGTAAATTGATTGGGGTTGTGCATGTTAAATCCTTTAACCTCATTTTTTTTGGTGACCTCAATTTTAAATTTGACATGCAAAAAGAAGATTGAAAGACTTCAAATCATTTTCATAGTTTTAACCCCCTTATGATCAAACATTACTTTTTATTATCTTTCAATCTATAATTGATATTGTTATTGTTGTGTTTTCCTTTCACATATGATCTTACGTCTAGCTATTTGTTGGTTATTATTATAAATTTTTTTATAAAACTTATAAAAGAATGTTGACTTCTTGTTTAGAACGAATTCCAAGAAGCTCAAATAAGGCCTTGAGCATTTAAGGATTAGAATTTAATGTCACAAAGAGTCTACTCCAAAAAGAGGCAACAAGGGTAGACTTCACTACTCATTACTCCAAGGCTTGAGTGGTCAAACTATTGTACTGAATGGTCATGGTCAACAAAAAATATTTCTAAATTTAATTTAATTCTTGAGGCATTATTTTTCTATAATATAAATTTTCCTATGAAAAAGAAAAATCTTTTTAATTCTTAATATTTGCCAAATCATGTTTTCCAACTACATTTAATTATTTGGCATCAAATGTTGATCCTAACCACTAAGTAAGGGACCTCCAATTTGACACACATACATATTTATAGCACATTCAAGTTTTATTTTGGACCCTATAGGATATCAAAGGTTAAAATGGTCATTTTAAAACCGTGAAATTTTGGTCTGTTATTACTTACTCATAGGTCCAAATTGTGTGTAATCTTTCATTTCAAACTACATTTGTCATTTATGACCTTCAAACACTACTTCAATGCCCAAAATAAAAAATCAATTCATTTATAAATAAACATTTATATTTTAGATTATTTTAGGAATTATTACATATATTATTAGATAAAAAAATTTATGCAATCTATACTACAATCATGTACAAAGTTCAATTTGACACTTATAAATTTGACCATTATATTGACATGGATGAAGATGATGAAAATATTAGAGGATAGCATGACAAATTATGGATCTTGACTCTTGAGTTGTCAATAGAAGTTTACATCAAATCATCTTTTAACCTTGGGGGCCCAAAATATATGATTTAGAATTCTTATACTATGGTTTTTGATATTGCATTTAACTTCTATGCAGCCCAAGCTACACAAGTCATAACAATAAATACTTAAGAGGTAACCTATTAGGCAAAGGAAAATCCATTTTAATTCTCAAAAAAACAAAACTAGTACCACTCGACACTCGTCAACATCAAAACTTCAAAAGAAATCTATAAAAAGATTAACCACCTTAAACAACCATAAAAAAGAGAAATTACCACTTTTCGAATTAAAATGAGGACATTATAGCAAATGAATAAATAAACAAAGTAATGTAATTAATAAAAATATTTAAGCAAAATCCTACTTTTTCCTCCTCCCATGCAACCAATATCAAGAATTGTGATTTTTTCTAAAGTTTGTTTTTCTTTTTACATGTAAATTTGTAAATGATTTGTAGTTGTCCTTGTTTTAGTATGGAAGCACAAACAATAAATTAAAAAATACTTTTAAACAATAAAAAATAATTATGAAAGTTAATAAATTATTTTATTCAATTAATTAATTCAATAAAAAGCAATTATGAAAGTTAATAAATTATACTTTTTTGTTCTTTCAATGTGCAAACCTGAAGGACGATGGCGGTTGTAGCGCTACTCCAGAGGCACCCTTGCGTGAGGTCTTGGAGGTGCGAGGTGTGGTAACTTAGAGCAATTTTAGGTTCATTGCGGCTATCAGAGCAATTTATTTCTAATTTGTGTTTTGTATACTTGCTGTAAGCAATCATTAACTTCCTTTGTGTTGAGTATGGCAATAGAATCAAATTCAGGTGGGATTGGTTAGGATTTTTTAGGGGAAAATTAGGGTTTCTTACATTATCGATAGGATCTCGGTATGCGATGGAGAGATTGTTGTACGTTGATTCTCTTTGGAAAAGGCTAGCACGCGCACCAATTGCACCACAACGGGTGAATGAAGGCAAAATGTGGGGGAATGATGGAGACAACACAGTGGAGCTTGAACTCGTCGCAACTGTTTTGAATATGGGCAAGACGAGGAATTCCATCTAACAATTGCAAAACTATGTGAGATTCTCCCAGAAGGTTATGCTAGAAGCTCCGTAGGTTTTCTTTTTTGCACCATGGTGGTAGAGGTCAAGGTTAACCAAGAGGTGGTGAGAAAGGAGGCCAAAGGGCTTTGCAAGCATGCCATTCTAGCCTACTTTGTGGATGGATGGCAAAACTCAAAAGTGTTGACTCAATGGATCGCATCTTTATAAGCTCAAGTTGGGGAATGGGTAGGCTTAGGTTGCGATATTGGCAAAGAGTTTTTTCAAAGAGTTATAAGGCATGGGGATGTGACACAAAGAGTTCTTACACTCACCTTGCATCACTCAAAGTAGAAGACGTGCATTTTACAACCGTGGAGAACATGCTTCAATGCCAACCACCCGTCTTGCTTGAAGGTACCCACTTGGGTAACACTATGTGGAATACCGGGTGAATTCCTTGGAGTTGCAAAAGACATTGCGGGAGGCTTAGGGGAAGTACTTGGCAACGATAAGAGGAATCACACTGCAACGAATTAAGGGTTTTGTATCGCACTCCCCATTGGGCAAAGGTAGATCCAACTCTCTATAACAAATGAAGGATCTCAAGAAAAGACGGTGATTGCAATCGATTATTGTCATCTCCCAATTAGATGTTGGTTATGCCACTCTACCAAGCACTTGATTAGAGAGTGCTCAAGATCAAGGAAAAATGAGAAAAAAAAAGGCACCTGAGGAGGCACCAAGCTTGAAGGATAAAGAGACAAACACTAGTAGAAAAATAGTGATCAAATCAACAAAACATCAACAGAAAAGTGTTGATTTTGATACTGTATCGTCCATTTGAACAATTTTTTGTTGATTTTGGTAAAAAATGACATAATCAACAATTTTTTTTGTTGATTTGGATACTGCAACTCTAAATCAACAAAAAAATCAACACTTTTTTGTTAATTTTGACTTTCAAGAATCTCAAGTAAGTTTTCTGATTTGAAAAATGTTTAAATCACCATGGTTAGTATTCTATAAATAATGTGGTGTTTTTTTTAAACTAAATCATTCACAATTCAGTATTTTTCAAAGTCAGCAGACTTAAGAGGTCATTTAGTAATAGAAAAAAAACTTTTTTTTTAAAACTTTCAACTAATAAAAGTTGCTAAATCAAAGTATCTTTCATCTCCAAAAATCCTCTTGCAATTTCAAGTCTCCAATAAAAAGTTATGAATTAATTTCAGGGAGGGGTTGGATTGAATTTTGTTTTTGACATCATGAAAGACCCTCTCTGAAATTAATTCATAACTTTTTATTGGAGACTTGAAATTGCAAACGGATTTTTGTAGATGAAAGATACTTGTATATAGCAACTTTTCTTAGTTCAAAGTTTAAAAAAAGAAGTTGTTTGCTATTCTTAAATGGCCTTCGAAATCTGCTGTCTTTAACAAAAAAAGGAAAAAAAACACTTTAACTAGATAAAATAAATAAAAATCTACAGACATGCATGTGTATGTGTGGTGCATTGGTTTGAACCTTGCACCCCAAGAGTGAGGTGCAAGGTTCAAACCTTGCCGGTGACCCCAAATGGGGTGCCACGTGGCGGGTTGCCCGTGTGGCAGGTTGTGTCCGCGTGGCATTGCCATGTGGCGGGCCTCCTATGTGGAGGGCTTCCCGCGTGGCAGTGCCATGTGGCAACTTTTCATTGATCCAATTTTGAAAAAAATTGATTTTTAAAGGAAAAAATTAGTGTCCAAATTAACAAAAAACTAACAAAAAAATCAACAGTTTTGTGTTATAAAGTACCCAAATTAACGCGTCCAAATCAACAAAAAAAATCAACACTTTTGTGTTGATTTTTGTTGATTTGGGCATTGTTTTTTTCTACTAGTGAAAGAGGAGACATACACATGGGCTGTGAAGAGGAGGGCGTAGCTCTAGCAGGAGTTGCCATACCTCCCCCGCCTCCTTCCCTCAATGGACACAATCCTATGATTCTTTTTAGCATCGACTCTACTAAGGCAGGTGGTTCCTTGGCAACTCACAGTCAATACCCAAGCTTCTCAGGGCATGAGGAAGGGAAAACACAAGACGATTGGAAGGTGGTAAGCTGGAGGAAGAAAGCCCCTCGCCCCTCTAGATTGAAAGACCACAATAAACAACAAAAGAAAGTCATTCTGATGGCAAGGAGATCACAACCTCTACAGCTTGGAACAATTACCAAAGGATCGAATTTTCCAATAGCATGAGAGAAAAAGAAGCGTGGAGCTGAGCAATCAGTTGGTAAAGTGCAACTACCCAATCCAACAGTTACAAGAGGGAGATGTGAGTTTGTAGGGGTAGTTATTACGGAGCTCTTCTCGATCTGTACTAGCGATAGGCAACAAGCAACCTCCAATGTGTAGGCTGGAAGACAAGAAGGGAGCGGCGAGATAATCGAGGGAGGAGGGAACGAGCCAGATAGGATCGGGGCTGGTAATTTGGAGGTCAGTAGACTTGAGGCGCGTAGACTTGCAGCCAACTAGCAAGAGGGGAATGGGAGCATGCAGGTAGGAAGTGGGTTAGGAAGCAATACTGAAGGAGAAGAAGTAGGCATCTTCCAAGTTGAACACCAAGTACGCTCTACATTTCCAATTGGGATGGAATTGGGTGGCCATGGGGATATAGTTATGGAGCTAGTAGAAGGCGATCCTCCGGCCATTGATCGTTTTTGGAGAGACAGGAGTGATCTAAACAGAGACGCTAGGACATTAGGCTCATACTGAAGGGCCACAACTTAATCACCTAAGGGCCCAAAAAATTCACGACTCTAAGAACAGGCTTAGACCGTTGGATTTCAATAACTCTGCAGTAGCATCGGCATCTTTGGTGCACACCATAAGTGGAGGGGAAGCGTTGCAAGCTTGCCCCCCACTTTTATGTATTACCTCAACAATTTCCAAACAAATACCCGACGAAATACTCACCCCTCGCACCCCAATCTTCTTAGAAGGGGTTCCCATTGACATGCAAAACAAATTTCTTGAGTTTATGAGGATCTGAAACGCAAGCAATGGTCACACACCTCAATCAAAAGGGCTAACTCCCAATCAACAAATATGTAGGTTGGAAGCTTCAAAGTTAACAAGGAGACCATAGTCGACAATTCTCACTCAGAAGCAAGATACACCACAACGAAATTTGGAGAGTAATGGCTTGAGAAATGCAACACTTTTTCATGAGCTACCCCCTCTCGGGGGGTGCACTTAGTTCTACTATAACAAACCACGGCAAACAAGTGTTTCTAATAAACTATAATTTCAACCTAAAATTTTGAACATTGTTTAATAATGACTATAGCTTTCTATTGCCAAAATTTCCAACTCAAATAAAATATGAAATGATTTCTAGAAGAGGTTGAAAATGAACTAAAATGACATGTTTTTCAACTCAAATAATTATAGAAGACACATTTAGATGACCATTGAGTCAATTATCAACTCAAAATGAGCTTTCAATAATGAGTTATTTTTAGGAATTTTTTGTTCATTTTTTAAACAAATTTTTCTTATATAATATAGGGGTGTGAAAGTTATTTTTCAGTTCTACAGTGTATCTTTTCACTTCAAAAATTTGTAACTAATTATTATTAACAAATAAAAATATCAATAATTCAAAACATAAACTTTCAAAGTAGGAAAATCTATTCATATTTTTTTTAATTTTTTTTTATTTAAAATTCAAAAAGTATATAGGGGTCCAAAGTTTTGTTCACACGTGGTTTCTAATGGACACTCTAAATGACCCCCCCGAGTATCCACCACATCATCTTTATTATGAAGGTAACACTCCTAATGCAAAATGTGCAAGGGCTTAATGACCTCTTGAAGGTAGATGTTGTAAGAAATTACTAGAGATCACTCAAAAAGCTAGACATTCTTTGTTTCTAGGAGCACCGCTTGAGGGGTTCTAAATTGGCAACACTTGGAAGAAGAATATAGCTTCAAGCTGTTTTTATAGGGCATGAAGTAGCAATGGGATTTAGGCATGAGGTGAGGATGTGGAAGTTGATACGGGGGGATTTGTCTATGGATCACACCTCGCGTCTTCCATATGGTGTTAAATAGGGGTCATACACCATGTAGCCAGGTACAATGGGTGAAGTTTAAAGGGTTGCTTGGGGGCGACCTTTCAATTCTATATGCTTTGAATTGTAGAAGAACTAGGTGCGCTTTATAGGAAGAGTTAATTGGCTCCCTTCCCCGCAATTGTCGTTGGCTTATGTAAAGGGATTGGAATTTTGTCAAGAGACAAAAAGACAAATCCAATTTTAATGGCTACGTTGTGGAAAGCAAGGTGTTTACACTACTCAAAAACACCCTAAAGGTGGTAGATCATTTCCTAGAGTAGTGTTGGTTGAAATTTTCTTGGGATAATAGATGTCGTAGTGGACTAAGATCATTAGCAAGATTAGATGGATGCAATGCATTTAAACAAGAGGGAGAAGGACTCAACCTAGTAGTTGGATATCTCATTAAAGGCGATTGTAGCTACTCTGACCATCTTCCAGTGGCCCAAATTGTCCAATTATTAGCTACAAGCCTACAGAAATCCTCATACAAAATGTCTAGCTTTTATTTATCAGATTTTGAGGTCAAAGACACCATTGAACACATATGGAACCAGAACCCAAGACTAGAGTTTACAGGGAAACTTAGGCAAGTAGTTAAATACTACAAAGGTTTTTGCATTCAGAGAGGAGAAGAGAGAAAGAAAGCGGAAGTAGAGTTACGAGGTTAGTTGATGGACTTACAACAAAGACTCCAAAGTGACCTGCAAAATCACAATATCTAGGAGCAAATTAGAGCCCTTAGGGATTGGACTTGAGGGGGTCACTTAGAGTGTACATTAGAAAGCACGTGTGAACAAAACTTTGGACCCTCTATATACTTTTTGAATTTTAAATATAAATAAAATATGGATAGATTTTTTTACTTTGAAATTTTATGTTTTGAATTATTGATATTTTTATTTGTTAATAATAATTAGTTACAAATTCTTTAAGTAAAAAGTTACATTGTAGAATTGAAAAATAACTTTCACACTCCTATATTATATAAGAAAAAATTGTCTAGAAAATGAACAAAAAATTCCTTAAAATAATTCTCTATTGAAAGCTCATTTTGAATTGAATATTGATTCAATGGTCATCTAAATGTGTTCTTTTTATTATTTGAGTTGAAAAACATGCCATTTTAATTTATTTTCAACCTCTTTTAGAAATCATTTCATATTTTATTTGAGTTGGAAATTTTGGCAATAGAAACCTATAGTCATTATTAAACAATGGTCAAAATTTTAGGCTGAAATTATAATTTATTAGAAACTACTTATTTGCATGTAGATTGTTGTAGTACAATTAATTACACCTCCGAGGGATCAGACCAACTTTCAAAATATGAAAAGCACATAGCGGAAGGCCAAAGAATCTAAAGTAGGGTGAAGTGGATGAAGGTGGGTGATGGTTGCACAAAGGAATTTATTTTGGCAACTAAGGCACATACTAAGGCCTCCAACATTATGGAGCTTGAAGATGAACAAGGGAGAATTTTTTCCAACCAACCCAATCTTGAATCAATTTGCTCCAAATACTATTAGAAATTGTATACAACCCCTCCTTCCTTAGCCGAAAAGGTGTTAGCAATTAACAATGTCATCTCAAGCCTAAGAAATAGGCTCAAGATGGAAATGAATTGAAGTAGGCTCTCTGTAAACCAATTACGTTAGAGGATATAGATGCAACAATCTTGGATTTGAATAATGACAAATCTCCTGGTCCAAATGGGGTCATCTCAAAATTCTTCAAGTTGTACTAGGATATGATCAAGGATGACTATTGGAAAATGATCACCAAAGCTATCAATATGGAACAACTCCCCCAAGGAGTCATCAAGAGCCTAATTACTTTGATACATAAAGGGGACTCACGGAGCAAATTGACAAACTAGAGGCCTATTATGCTTCTTAATGTAGCATATAAGGTGTTTACCAAGGCGTTGCAACTCCGTCTCCAACTTGTCTTGATGGAGATTATCAATTTTGATCAATTGGCATTTTTGCCCATGCAGTTTATCTTCAACAACATCTTACTAATTCATGAGACGATTGAGTGGGCGAATCATACAAAACAAACCCTCTTCTTTTTGAAACTCAAAATTTTCAAGGCTTATAATATGGTGGATTGGGCATTTCTCTTCTAGGCCATGGAGAGTCTTGGCATCCCCACAGAATTTGTTTTGATGACTAAGCTACTTTTCAAAGACGCAACAGTGGCAATTAAAGTTAATGGGTTTCATTTGCAACAATTTTCAACCGAGTAGGGAGTCAAGCAAGGTTGCCCGTTGGTTCCTTACCTCTTCCTCATTGTGGCCGAGGTACTCAATTCCATGGTTAAGGCCAAGGTTGTAATTGACTCAATCAAAGACATCCGGCTTTCCGATGGTAAGCGCCACCAAGTACTTGTCCAATATGCCACCGACACATCTTTCACACTACATGGTGAAGAAGGTATCTTTAGCTATGGTATCATTATTAAATGGATTCTACATGGCTTCCAGACTAGTGATTAATTGAACCAAATCATGTAGATATTGGAGTGCCAGAGCTATGGTTGTGCGACCTCATTGGACGAATCAACTCAATATCATTCGAGTGGATGGACCTGACGTAAGTAAACTCTTGGGCATGCCCTTTGACATTAATTTAGGGACACGCTTAGTGGATAAATTCTTCCACGACATGATGCTCAAGAAACTCTAATATTGGTGTACTGCAAGAATTAATTCCAATAGCCGGGGTGTAATTGTCAATTGCGTGCTTTTGTCGTCTACATTGTATTTTGTTTCCATTTGGAGAGGAACCCAAAGTGGAAATTTAAAAAATGACATCCTCCACCCACAATTTTCTGTGGTCTAGTTCAAAGCACCGTGCTTATACCAAAGCCTCATGGATCCAATGTTGTCAACTGAAGGGGAAAGGGGGAATCAATATCATCAATCCATATGATGCTCTCACTACCCTTATGACTAAATGGATCATGATGGCATGTGAGCCCGGGTCCTCCAACTTGCACATGGTCTTAAGACATTGTTTGAGTAATTTTCAACCATACAAAGGAGGCCGTTAAGCCCTAAGTATGGAGTATTTTACGTTGTCGTGTTGTATATACATACATAGGATAAAAATTTATATTATATGTTATACGAGTAGCTTTAACTCTTTAAGGTGACACCTTCTTGTAAGGGTGTAAGTCATTTGTATAAGAAGGAGGATCCACATAAGAGTTGCATCGAATTAAAATATTGTTGTTTGTTTTTCACTTTATATTTAGAATGTTGAACTAGAGGGTTTTTTTGCTGAGTCTCAAGATGAAGAGCCTCAACTGGAGGCTAAATTTGAGCTTTCATTGTTATAACTGCCAGTTGAGTTGCTTTTAACATGGGATTTAGTATCACCTTATGTGCATCTACAAGATGAATCTGGGCTTCTCGACCACCAAAGCAACTTCATGTAGAGTAGCGGTGACACGACAACCTTCAGCAGGATGTTCGTACATTGATAATCTTGTTATAAGTTGAATGTATTGAACCCTATAGCTGTGAACTGACTTTTGAAAGAATCTTTGAAGGTCTAAACAACGATCAATAGTATTGTATGGTCAAGTCAATCAAAGGGTGTCGCGGTCACCAACAATGGTTAGAGGGTCCAGTCAATCCCTTAACAAAGGCGGATTGTATTGAATATGTCGCTGTGACTATCAAACATGTTCTCAAGTTTTTGCAAATGGAGTGAAGGTTGTCTTGGAATTGTAGTTTTTTTACCTCTAATAGGCATTGGTTTGATTTTAGTGATTATATCTGTGCTTGAAGTATTTTATAGAATTATTTTATATGGTTATAGTTGTGAAAGAAAAAATGAAAGTAGTTTGCCTTCTAGGTGGACTTTGAAGTGATTTTCTTTCTAAGTTAAAGATAAAAATATAGTTTTGGGGTCAAATATGAAGGTAAATAATTGTAGTTAGCCTTAGGAGCAAGTTAAGGGTTGATGTCTATTTGCTTATGTGGTGAAAAGTTGTTGATAAGGTGGAGAAAAAATGTGGACACTATTCATCTTCTCTTTAGTTGTAGTTTTGGGGAACATGAATGTTTGGAGGCCCATTGTGGACTGTGTATGAAGAATTTTGAAATGGAAATTGGAGGAGTTGTGTATCATGGTGTTTAGATTCTAAATTGATCTTACTTACTTGATTTGAAATTGTAAATCAAAGGTTGTACTAATTTGAGTGGAGGAAAGTCTACTGCCTCCTATGAAGAGAGACTGAGACTGAGACTGAGACCGACCATAAAAGACGAACAAGTCCTTTATTTGCAATGAAATTTTGAGAAATTTTAGGAAATGTTGTTAGATTTCTAGGAAGATATGAGATATCATTCATTCAATTTGAAGTTCATATGAATGAATTGTGAATGTTGAAGTGAAGGAGGGTCTATTGCCCTCACTTTTAGAGGCCAAAACTTTGAACAACCATAGATATTGGATAGAGTGTTGGAATGAGTTGAAATTTGGAATAAGTGTAGAAAATTGTGATAGCTTTTCAAAGAACTATCACCCATTTCATTTGAAGTTTTGAAGCAAATGAAGTACTCAATCAAAGTTCAGCCTTGAAATTGGAGTGAAAATTGAAGATGGAAGAAGACTTGTGGCTTGTCTTTCCTTGTAAACTTTGTTGTTGCGGGCGGCATGGGTGAAACCATTTCTTAGCCTCTTTTTGTATTGTGGATACGACAAAGTGGGGTTCTTCGCCCACATGGTCGTAAGTCTTTTATATTGTTCCTACTAGTGAGGCATGATTGTTGGTCACCGTGGGTTTGAAATTTAAGAGTCAATCCCTCGGATGGTTCAGCTTGTGATCTGGCCATCCTATTTTATACGTCCAAAGCCTGTAGTTTCTTATCACCCTACCCTAACCCTTGGGCCTATTTAGAACCATTACAAAATAGGCCAACGGGCAGCAGTCCAAAGATTTGAAGACTCAAAGATTTAAAGATTCAAAGACTTAAAGATCATTTTTTGTTGTAGCCAGAATCCCTGTGATTTTTTGAGGAAAACTTCTCTCTACTCGACAACATTTCCACGGTTCAAAGCTCACAAGGGCTCTACAGTGTAGAAACGGGTAGGGCCATCATGGCGAAAGCTACGAGAGGATGTGATTCAATCCCCCCCAATATACCAAAAGAAATTAGAACCACTACTAGAAATTGACATCCAAATCAACAAAAAAGTGTTGATTTTTTGTTAATTTGGGTACTACAATGTTCAAATCAACAATTTTTTTGTTAAAATCAACACAAAAATGTGAAGATGGACATTGTAGTACCCAAATGAACAAAAAAAAATCAACACTTTTTTGTTGATTTAGACGTTATTAGTTTCAAACAATTTTTTTTCATTTAAGCAATATTGAAATCACCACAATTTGAATTTATGTACAATGCAAATCTTTTTTAAACTCAATCATTAAGAATTCGGCTTTTTTCAAAGTTAGAAGACTTTTATGGCCATTTAGGCATAGTAAATGAATTCTTTTCAAAAAACTTTGAACTTCAAAAAGTCTTAAAATGAATCTATCTCTTACCTCCAAAAAATCCGTTTGCAATTTTAAGTCTCCTATCAAAAGTTATGGACAAAATTCAGAGAAGATGATTAAAAATGTCAAAAACAATTTCCATTCCAACTCCTCTCTGAACTATGTCCATAACTTTTGATTGGAGGGCCTAAATTGTAAACGGATTTTTGGAAGTAGAAATTATCTTTGTTAAACAACTTTTGTTAGTTCAAAGTTTTTTGAAAAAAGTTGGTTTACTATAACTAAATGGACTCTGAAGTCTTCTGAATTTAAAAGAAATACCAACCTTAAGTTCATTTTTACATAATCATTTCAAGTTCGGTATTCCTTAAAATCAGCATACTTCGAAGTCCATTTAGTCATAGTAAACCGACTTATTTCTTAAAACTTTGAACTAACAAAAGTTGTTTAACAAAGTTAGTTTCCACCTCCAAAAATTCTTTTGCAATTTTGAGTCTTTTATCAAAAGTTATGGACAAAATTCATAGAGGAGTTGGAGTGGAAATTGTTTTTGACATTTTTAATCATCCTCTCTGAATTTTGTCCATAACTTTTGATAGAAGACTCAAAATCAAAAAAGGATAAAACAACTTTCGGGCTCCCTTCTTCCTCTCAAAACACCCCTTTTCTTGTACTTGGGTTCGTTGAATTTGCCCTGTGTTAAAGATTTTGGCCATTTTGGCTAAAACCCTTCAACAATGTTTTTAGGCTCCTTTCGAGCCATTGTCATTGTTTTTTGAGGAGTGTAGAGGACTTTGGATGCTCCTCTACACCTTGTTGTTACTTTGATTTTGAGCATCCACGCCTTTTTGCTTGCAAGTCTTGTGTTTGAGTGGTTCACTCACCTTTTATAGTCTTCATCGTTGTACTAATCCTAGAGCTTACCCCCCATTGTACCTTGGCGATGCCCACTTTGGGGGGCCTCTAGTTTCATGTTTTGCTTACCAACTTTGTACTAACTACTGGGTCACTCCCTTCCTTGTTACTAGTCCAAAGTCCTATACATATTGTGCCGCATCTAGTTCTCCTTGTTTTAGTTAGGAAAATAGTGGGGTGGTTCCCTTCGGGGTGACAAAACTCTACCTTTTTTAACCAGTCAAAGTCCTAGATTTGGTGTTAAAACCAAACTAACAATGTGACTTGAAAATACCCAAGGAATTCACTCCAAAGTTTAGTCTCAAAAACATGTTGGAGATAAGTCAAAATTTAGTGTCCAAAAGTAGACAATACCAACGAAGGATTGGAATGGTTTTGTCCCCCCTTTTCATTTGCTTCCCCATCCCCTTTCATTCTTTGGATTACATCCCTTGTTTTTTCCGTTTTATTCTTAGTCAGCAAAGCCTCTAGCTAGTCGGGGCCTCTAAGCTCAATCAAGGCCTCTTAGCCAACTCAGGCCTCCGGCTCCTTCTTTTTTCTTTTTTTTTGTATCTCTACTGCTATAGTCCATCCATACAATAAGTAAAAAAGGAAGGGAATAAGAATGTAAAACTAGAAATTAGGAGATAGGAACATAGAGCCACATAGACAAAAGTTATGATAACATAGAGGAATTAGGAAATAGAATAGCATAGACAAAAATAGGATAGCATAGAGAAAATTAGGAAGAGAGTTAGCATTAGAAAAAGGTAGGGATAGAAGTTAACTTGGAAGAAATATGAGCACCAAATAGCATAGCAATAGTTAGAGTAGGCACAATACGGGAAAAATTTCTACCTTATAATTCTACAAGTCATAGTACCACCACCATTCTTCTTTCAAATCTTCCATGCAACAGTAACATCAACAAGGGCAATCTAGAGGTGCAGAGAATGAAGTGAGAGAGGAGGAAGGAAGCTTAGATTTAATGAACCCAAAGAAGCACCAACAACATGGGCATTTTCTTTTATACAAATGTGACTTTGTGAAGTGCAACTACCCTTGTTTTTTGCAAAGACAAGAAAAGGATTTTTGTCAATTCTAATGCTAGCTAGTATCTTGCAATCCACATTGTGGAATTTTTTTAACCCTTTTTCAAATCTGTTCAAACTAGTGTAATACAAGATCCTAGGATTACATGTGTCCAATAATGTTGGTTTTTCTAAAATTTGGCATTTATACTAGAAATGGCAGTTTTTGAGCATTTTTCGTGAAAACATTGTCAAGGAACTTTAGGGGTTAAGTCCAACTGTGGATAATCATGAACTCATGTAAGTAGTCTTTTTTTTTCCTCTTTGAACAAATCGTATACTAGTGCAACCAATTTTTTTGTGTCCTTTCAAACAATGTGTACTTGTATCGCATGCCACTCACATGTGCATCAATCCTAAGGGACACTTTACACTTAGAGGCCGGGCTACTCCTCTTGAGGCCAATTGCACAAATTTTAGCCTTTTCTCCAATCACAAGTGAGGATTTTAGGCCTCATAGACAACAAATTGGTCCAACCTCTAAGTGTAAATATAGCATTCCTAAGATGATAAGGAGTTTGACAAGAGTGAAAAGGATTCTTAGTCGACCACCCTGCAACTTTCCCAATACTTCTTTAACCCTTGAACATTGGTCCAGTCATCATGGAAACCATCTGTTTTGTCATTGTGTGAATTGTTGGCTTAAAAAAATGAAAAAGTACTCATTGGAAGATAAACTACTGTAGATGATCTTTCCTTTCCACACAAATTTTGGAGGATGAATAGTTGCATTTTTGTCCTATAAGGAGAGATTCTTTGTCATTCATCAGCCAAAAAACGTCCTCTGCATCGTTTTTGGGTTAAGGTAATTCAACCCATTATGGTCAGATGACCCATTGTGGACACCTAGGAAATACACCCATTATGGGATTTTTCAGTTTGTAGAATTTTGGCTTTAATGCATGTTTTAGATGAAAATAATGGAGTGATTACTAATTGCATTAGGAACTTCCAATTTTTCAGTGTATATTCATTGTAAGAATTGACTTTTTAAACCCTTCATGTTAGAAAATACTATGACTGCTTTGGGTGAACAATGAGCATGATGGATTCAAATTTTGTTTGTTGTAAGGTAGTCTATAGATTCTTTCGGGTCATGATGCATTTGAACACTTCAAAAATTCATAATAAATTCATACTTTTTCAAAAAAAATATAATTTTAACTGTTCTCACTTTTTCTCACACTTGTACTACTGTGGGGAAAAAATTGAATAATTTCAGCAACCACATGTGGTCAAACTCCTAATTCTGACCACAATGGGTTGTTTTACCTTAATGCCACTCTTACATGGAACACTAGTACACTACATTGTCACAAAGCCATGGAGAACTATCGCTGCGACATTAAGTTAAAGTGATTTGCGTGTACAGGAGCTGCAGTCTGACCACATAGCAGCGTGTCACCTCTCACATGAAGTTCAAGCCCGTAATTTCCGCCCTGCAGGCCGTCACTCACACTGCTCACTAATCGTCCTAACCCTAATTGCATCATCACGCCTTCAAATCATGTGCAGGTCGACCATAACTGTACTCGTTGATGAGACGAATTTGTTTCTTTCATTTTCTTTTTTCGATTGGGAACGGAAGCCATTTCAGTACTAACATTGCATTGCATTGTGTAAAAGATTGGGAAAAAAACACTAGAAAAACAATGGAGCAGTTGATAAGACAAATTAGCAGGAGCTAGCTTCCATCATGACTGCTGCACTGGCTCGCTCGCTCGCGCCTATGGAAAGAGAAAGCTGCCATGTGCCAATCCGTCCAGGCTACTCTTCAAATATCAATGTATTTGGTGATAGCTTGTCAAATGTCAATTCTGCGCATGTGAGAGTGATGTCCGCCATTGTATTTCCGGCGTGTGAGAGAGATGTCTGCTAAATGCAGGCATGGGTGATCTGTCCTCAGTTGCTAAATGCAATGAAAGTTTTCTTATTAGCAGATGTGCTTTAGCTCTAATGTGAGTCGCTAATGCAATGAAGATAATCTAAGATGCGTTGGCCTGGCGTGAACATTTCGGTGTGTACATTTTATCGTTAGCTTTTGTGTGAGCGGTTTCATGAATTTCCAAAACGACGGCAGTCAAGCGCTTGGAAGAATTGGATCCTGTGATTAAGAGAAGTTTAATTCAGAGGAGGGAGATAGAGAAGGGGCTGGGGAATCCGATCGGAGAGTGGTGAGGTTTAACAATCATGGATGATAATTACGACGGCAGATTGAGCGGGTTCTTGGAGATTGCAAAGAGGCTTCGAAGTGCGGGAGTTCCTCACTTCGCAGCAACTGTGACGCAAAGTTCATTGGTAAGCAAAACTAGTGGAGTTATTTTGAATTCGTCTTCTTGGATGTTACTGAAATCTGATTATCGAGAGTAGATTGATGTGGTTGTATTTCAATGACAATGATTAGCCACGGGATTTTGGAATTTTATGTGGTTTAATTGGTTAGGAAATTCCTGCATCGTTCGTGCGTGACCATGGCGAGAACATGAAGTCGTCGGCAAGTCTACGACTCGGATCTGGATCCAAAGTGTGGCCCTTGCAAATTCAAGTGTGCTACTCCACAAGATTCAGAGTGCGTTTCTGCCAGCTGTGGAGGGGATTCTTATCTGACAATGGCCTTAAGAAAGGTGACAAGCTAATCGTTTCACTTGTCGCGATGTCGGAGTTTGTTATTTACACGTTGAAGACGAATCTTGATTCCTGGAGATTATCACGGAACTCGCAATTCAACGACACGATCTCTCCTTCAAGTGATGGACTTCCTGACGCGAACACTCCGAAGAGCACGTTAAGAACATCACCTTTAAACCCCTCAACACCAGGGATGAAGGTGGAGATGATGCAGAGGGGGAGCATTTCCGACAACTTTCGTGCTTCTCCAATTCCCCTTGATCGCGACAAATTTGAAAATCAGATTGCTGAGACAGAAAGACACGCCGAAATCCCAGAAAACAGCTTCAATGGAACGATCTTTTTCCAAAAGCAAATGTCAGAAGCATGTACCGGGCACTTCGGAAATCCTCAATTTTCCCGCATTGTAAGAATTTCTCGTGAATCTTTAGTCTTCATTTGTGTCTCCCATGGCAGATCGCTGGAATACGAGGATACGGTGGAACACATAATCAGTTGAATTGGCATTTGTTTGATCAGTAGTTTCTCATCAATATTGCGAACATCTGCAACCTGAGTAGCTCTGACTGCTTCTTTCGTGGCGCGAGGTGACTGCCATGTGATTTGCGACTTTGTGATTTTTTCAGGAGATCCCAGCTGATTTCGTCCGCCGCCATGGGAGACTCCTCAGCGAAGGCACATTGATTACTCTCGAAGGGCCGATGCCTGGTACCATTTCTCAAGTAGTCTGCCGCCATGAACCAATAAACCGCAGAATAATGTGGAGGCAGGGATGGCCCAGTTTCGTGAGGCGCAATGAGTTGAGAAAAGGCGTCAATCTTGAATTTAGTCTCACTGCCCCCAGTCGGTTCACTGTGCTGCTGAGAAATTCGTCGATACGGGATCCGTCATTTCCTATGAGGAATGCGAACGTTTCTTGCAAGGACAGAGGTTCAACCGCACAAGGGGGTAAGACTTCCAACGCGCGACCTCCCAACCGCACAAATCGGAGTGCAGCTGTCGATCCGCATGAGAACCCCCACTTCATCAAAACTCTTCCAGCCACGAGTGTCCCAAAGCTTACTGCTTATCCTTTCATGGTGAGTCTCCTCTCATAGTCTATCAATCAAAAGGTAACAAGTTCAAGATCAATTTAATAAATATAATCCGTGAGATGAAGAGCTACATCACTAGTCCACCGTTTGTTAAATGCATCTCTACCTACTCTCTTTTTTTTGAGAAAAAGAAAAGGTGAATTCAATTCGAAGTAAAAATAAAACTCAGAGGTGAACGCCACCCACAACTCCCCAAACTTTCGATGACTGCTTTCAGACTTCGCTGTTTCAAAGTCACTAGGTTCGAAATGTTCGTGACTGTGACATGAAATCTACTTGCCTTTTATTTATGGGTCATAGTGAACCACTACAATAGCGATGACTTTCCTGCCCTCAAACGGAGACCAAATCATTAGCACATCAAGTCAAGTACAGAGTTGCGGCGACCATGTAGCCGAGTCATGTCACCTAAAAATTTATCTCTGAATTGATAAGAAAATATTCCTCTCCAAGGTCACCTCAAACACCTCCTAGGGTCGGTCCTTCAGAGCTATCATCACAGGTTCCAATCCACACCGTCCAGAGACCATAATTTGGCAGATCTCTTGTTGTAGCTAGGCTGTGCAGGAACTAGGATTCGGACCAGGAGAGTTCTGTATTAATGAATGAAGTACGAAGTCATGAGGAACGTTCCCCACCAGAAGCAATGTGACCTGATAGAAAAAAAGAGAACGTTTGACAGACACATGCTGACGGGGTTGGGCCCCTCGCTTGTCAGCGGGCAGCACCATGCCTGATAAAAGGAGGCAGTACAACAGATATCTATTACTTGGCATGCAGGAGCGTGATTTAGGGAGTTATCTCTCATACGGCAATGTCCAGGATACATCGTTCAATTCCATCAACCTCAAATTTCAAGATCATAAGCAGTTCTTTAATATGTTCTTTAACAAGAAGTAAGACGTCTTGAACAGTAGTTATTTCACTTTTAAAGAATCCTGGTTGGTCCTTTGATTTTATGATTGAGTATTAAAATATTCTAAAGTTCTGGTCTTTTGTCTTCTTCGGAAAGCCCCCAACCTCGTTTGCCTCGTCAAAAGCGAAATAAGGGTCTTTGTCTCGACGACATTTGCAAGTACAATGTTTGGAAATGTTCTAGAACACAGACTGACGTTGGAGTTTGGAAGCACAGGGAACTCAGATCTTCGTGCAATAACTTCTCTTGTCTTGATTTACAGGTGGTTCCAACATCGTTCCGGCACATCGTTAGGTTGCCACCAGAAGTCATTCTGCAGGGTCCCAATAGCGATGAGATCTTCCCAGTGAAGTACTCAGGCGTGGTTAAGAAGGGTACCACACAGAACTTCGCTTCCGGATGGAAAGACTATGCAAACAGCAACAGACTCGAAGCTGGAGATAAGCTACGATTCACTTATATGAGCGAATTACATCTTTTTGTTGTTGATTATGAGTAAGAGTATCAGTTTAGATCCCTGGTCTTAGAGAGACAACAAACGTTTACTATATCTATATCTGCTACAAACCTGCATCTACCACACAACTTTCCTGTAAATACATGGAAGTATTTTGTAGACATATATGTATCTTTACCCAAAAAAGACAATCACAAATACTGGAAAAATGTATTATTTGTTTATTTAAATATGTACTGGCAAAATATTTGTGCTTAACAATGTATACTTTCTGCCAAAATCACATGGTAATCAGACCGATTCTCCCAAGAAATCCTGTACGCAGATTTCCTGGATTCTAGGTTACGGTTAATTCCAGAGGCTAGGAACCAAAAGCATCATGGAGACAGTGAGTCACAGGAAGGAAGCTTCCATCTCATGACGAGGCTCCTTTTTTTCTCCGTCCTGCGCGTATCCGTTTGGCATTAATTTTTCAAACCAAAAGTGAACCATGGACGGAAACCAGGAAACCACGAAGCCTACCGACCTTCGAGGTACCGAATTTACGTAATTACGTTGAGTGAAGTGAACCACACACAGAAGTAGAAGCTTCTGTACAATTATGGTAAACCTTTCCAATAAACACAAGGCATAATTTTGACACATATAAGGTAAGAAATCCTATTTGCACCATGGAATTATTTGTGCCACTTCATGGCCATTTTCTATCAATGGAGGACATTTGAAAGTATAGAATGTAGACTTCAATAGAACTTCTAATAAGTAGTAGTATTAGGACATTACATTACACTAGATATGACACATTACATTAGAGAGGTTATTGCAATAAAGGAGGGTCATTTGTATTCATGATGTTTGTATAGGGTTAGAGTTGGGACCAACAATCAATATTACTTGAGAGAGGTTTATTACTTTAGAGAGGGTTGTTTATTAAAAGCTCTATTGTACTAAAATATAGTAACCTAAATAAGGTTTCTTTTGAATTGTGGTGCATATAGGGTCTTCTATCATACTGGTGTCATTTGGGAATGCACTTAACCCTTGAAGTTTGACCACCAAAAACCAAAAACATTCCAAAATTACCATTTTCAATGCAAAGTGTAAAATGAAAAACAAAAACAAAAAAACTTGTTGTAATTATAGGATCTTGCACTATGATCTTGCACTAGACAAGTATGAAAATGCAAGGAAGAATTTTCAAAACCTTTGACCTAGAAATTGCAAGATTTTAGCACTTAACCTCTAAACGACTAAGGTCTTTTTCTACCCAAAACCATAGAAAACTGTCATTTCTATAGCAAAGAGTAAAAAAAATTGAACTTTTTCTTTTGCACATTTAACTGTAGGATCTTACACCTAACTAGTATGAGAATGTGTGGAAAAAACCCTAGAAATTTTGCCAACACAAATTGCAAGATATATGTGTTTAAAGTGAAAAAAACAAATTTTTTAGCACACTGCAAGACTAGATTATTTGACTTAAAACCTTCTTAAATTAAATTTTTTGCACTACAAAGTTTTGAGCTTTAATCTCTGATGTCGAGAATTGAGTTTAAAGTCTAGGAAAAAAAAATTAACTTAATTTTTATTCTTTAAAAAGTTATAAAGTTGGAGTAGGTATGAAATAGAAGGAAAATCAAAATTATTGATATCTCTAAAATGGAATTAAAATGCACTAATCCCAATAATGAAATTATTCTAGGAAGTAAACTAAACCATGTAGAATTTATTTATTTTAACTATAAAAATTGCATTCAAAAATGAATCCCTTAAGTTATTTTTTCAAGAAAATGCTCTATTTGCCTGGAAAACAAGATTGTCCATAACTTTCTTATAACAAATCCAAATGGAATGAATCAAAGCTTTCCATGTACAAAAAATAAAATCCATGACAAAAAAAAAATAAAAAAAATAAAAAAATTTAAATTTTGAATGTTTTTTTTGTTGCCCCTTCTCCCCTGCTTTGAGCTTATTTGGACATAACTTTTGTTCCTAGGTACCGATTGCAAAAAAAAAAATATTCACATGAAGTTTTTCTATCTTCAAAAAAAGTTTTAAAAAATCATGACAAAAATTCAGCCCGTAGGTACCTACCCAAAATCCCATTTGTCCCCCAAAGAGACAATGATCTTTTAGGGTTTAAAGTGGAAAGAAACATTTTTTGTGACTTTTCCATATTGGGTTATCATGCATTGAATTTTCTTAATTTAAATGACTTCAAATTTTAATTTAAAAAAATTATGTTGGAGGATAAAGTTTGGAGTTCAAAAAAAATCTTAAAGATGATTTAACTTGATTATCATTCTTTAAAAAATTAAAAGTAGATATAAGATGAAAAAAATGGTTAATATCTCTAAGATGGAATTGTAGTAGGTCAATCCTAATGGTGGGACTATTATAGCTAGCAATCTAAACCTTGTAGACCTTTTCTTTTCATAATATTGTGAAAATTGAGCTCAAAAACAAATTCAATGCATTATTGTTTCAAGATTCTTTGATTGTGCATAAAACTAGATTCGTTGTAATTTTCACATCAATATGAATATGGAACAAATCAAAGATTTTTGTATTGATAAAAATATATATTCTATGAGAAGTTTTTTTTAAATTGTTCAAGTTTAGGTGAATTTGGAAGGACTACCTGAATCCAACTATTTTTGCTTTAGGTTGCATAACTTTTGGTCTAGGGCATAACTGTAGGTGTCATAATTGATTAGAAAAAATATATAACCTCATAAAGTTAATTATTTTTTTAATCTAAAAATATAATTTTGAAAAAAGTCATACTAAAAATTGAAATTATAGATTCTAGCTCAAACTTTCATTTATCCCCTAAGGAGACAATGATCATCCTCTAGGGGTTGAAATGAAAGTGTGAGATTGAAAAAGTGTAGAAAAAGTGTGATTTGACAACTCAAAATAGTAAAAGTGTCCTTAATGCTTGCTTGCGATCATCTCCCTTATAAGACCATAATTACAATCAACATGCGTATTAGACTCTTTGACAGAGGCAACTTAGCGATGAGTATATTGGATAATTTGAGTTGGCATTATTCTCAACTCAAAAACACATAAAGTTATCTTTACAACGTAGTTTGACTGTTAATCCCTAAGTCATATTGCTGTCTCAAGTGACAAAATGGATTTCAAGTAGGTTTCTATTGTCTCAAATCTATTGTTGTTTTGGAAACTTTTTTTTTGGAGATGTAGAGTTTTGAGAGCTTCACTTAAATATAATTTTCATTGAAATTTGATTTATAGTGTAGAAGTTAGAACATAGAAATGTTGACTGTGAATTGCTAAAGCAAAAAAATTTCAAATCCAACATCCAATATACCTTTAGAAAGTTATTCAAATTGCACTTCTAATGGTATAGAATGCACCTCCTATTTCAAAAAATTGGAGATGCACAAAGCCTCTAAACTCTAGTGCTCATGGTATTAACAATGAAAACTTTGACTATAGATTGCACAAGCAATTTCCTTCAAATTTGACATGCAAATTACTATTGAAATGTCTTCAAATTGTACTTCAACATGTTTTTTCATTAAAAAAATTTGAAAACACATGAAGCCTCCAAAGTTTTTTGTGAAAGTTTAAGACAATCTCCAAGAGAAAAAGTCTTGTCAAGAAATAGAAAAGGAACATGATGGGAACAAAAAGTGAACTTAATGGGATCCTTTATTCAATGATTCCCAATCATTAGATGGGTTTCCAGCATTGTGGAGGGCCGTGAGTTATCAGGCCTTGGGAACTGCTGCAAACTCCCTGAGAACTACCTGCTGATGTGGTCGAGCAACTGCTACATCGGCAAATTTTTTCTATTTTTTTTCTCATTTCAAGAATGTAAATTTTTTTTTTTTTTTCTCAAAAATTTTCTATCGGGAACGGCTCGGGAACGGTTGTTCCCCGAAACTGCCGAGGGGATTAGGGTCGGGAACAGGCCCGAAACGGCCCTCCCCACCCCAAAAAAACATCTAATGGTCTTTGGCATTTGGGTATTTCCATTAGCCATCTATTTTCTTCAAAAGTGATAAGATTTGATTTTTATATTTTTGGTGCTTATGACAAGTGAATTAATCTTTCAATCCACCAATAAGATTCTTGTTTTGAAAAATTATGTAGGAAAAGTGTTTGCAAAAAAATATAGTATATTGTGAATTCTAAGTTTATCCACGCATGTAGGATTTCATTGGATGCATTTCACATCTCTATTACAAATGAAAATTGGTGGAGACATGCCTAACATGGTCTTCAATATGGTAGATTTTTTAATTCAAAATCCTTAGTGCAAAATTTCTTGTATACAATAGTCAAAGTCATCTAAAATTCTCAAGTAGGATCTAAAAGAAACTTTTCTTCAAATTCTACAACTAATCTCTTCCAATCTACAAAGTCAAACTTCACGAAGTTTTTACCACATGCTCTAATACAAATGTAGTACAAGTTTCTATAGTTGAATTTCTTTTAGAAATCATTGCATGACTCAATGTAACAAAAATGACAATTTTGAGTGGAAAACCGAATACGAGTTGCAATGACAATAATTCCAATAGAGTTCATGAACTTTGAAAAAATATGAATAAAATATGATGCTTTTAAAGACTAATACTTTAAGAATTGTTTTGTGTCAACTGTTGTTTTTATTCATACTTGTACTTCTAAGTACGTTACCATATTTCAAATATTTCCTTGAATGCTTTTAATATAAGAAATTGTGTTCATATTATACCTTGTTGACAACTTCATAATTTAAACCTATTGTATATAGATGTAAATATGAAAAATAAGAATTGTATTTTTGGTGAATTTTCAAATTTATTGATTTGATGAAGTTCAATAAATACTTCTTACATTTGACCATATGGATAATTTACAATAGTCATTTCTACAATCTTCTTTTTCAATGCAAACTTCAAAAAATGTTGAAAAAGTCACATATTATAACACATTTCTAGATTTTTCTAGATCTTCTAAAAGACAAAGATCTTAAAAGATTAGGGCAAACTTTCATGCAATGTTGGATTTGGAGACAAATGTCTAAGTTTCCATAAATCATAATTTCCTTTGCCAATTTCTATTACACTTCTAGTTTTGTGTGATTAGGTAGAAACTGCATTTTAAAGGTAGCTTTGCCTTGTTGTCAACTCAAAAAACTCACCCTCTTGTTGAAAGATTCTCCCTAAAAATTGTGCAAGCCAACAATTTAGATTCTTACACACATTGCTAACCTCCATGTAGAATTCCAGATGTTTTGTTTGTCTTTTCTACAAAGTTTGGCCAATTTTTGTACCTTGAAGTTTGCTATGAGAGATTGATATCAAGTAAGTATTGGAGGTGGACGCTTTGAACACCCAATCTTAATGGAAGAAAGCGTTTTGACACCCGAAATTTTTTTTGGCCACAATTCCTACCCTAAAATTAATGGGAAAATAGCATCCAACACTTTTAGGAAGGTATCAAATTTATGGCTCAAAATCAACAAACAGATTAAGGCTGGCCGAAGCTGCAGCGCATGTTCCTCCTTAGCCTTTTAATATTACTATTCCTTTTTCTAAAACAGTTCCACGGCTTTTCGAAACGACCGAATATACCCCAAAGCGAGGTGCCTGGCATTTGCAAGCCAGTTTTGTCACACATGTGAAAGGGACGAGCTCCCAGACCTGTAGTCAGTGAACCCAACGCTTGGTATCCAAGCGTCCACACCACAGGAAAAGCTCCAGCCTACAGATGACCGCAAAACTGACTCAGTGTGGTGCTGGGTGGTCCCATCCCTGCCCCAAACTTACTTCAACGGAAAAGAGTGTCACTCCAACAATGACCTCTGGTCAGGATACACGCCCCACTTTGAGATTCCTCACCCCTAAACCAAGCAGCTCGTCTGCATGTCGGAAGGAAAAAATCTGAGTGCTTGAAATTCGCTAACCACTAAAAAATTTGAGAACATCCTGCTCTGCACTCCAAACATGCTATGAGACCTACTATCCCTACTTCTCTTGCGGAGACATTTCAGCGCAGAGAAGGTTGATAAGGTACGACAGCGGAATGATGACTCTGCACACAAGTGTATCCACAACTTGCGAAAACAAACACAACTAGTGAGTTTCATCCACTGCAAATCAGGCTAATTTCAGAGGATTATATGAGGTATCATTGATGTTGGGTCAGAGCGAAAATTCTGCTCGACAAGGAGGGCGATGGGTCCACTGAGTGAACTTCAACAAGACCAGAGGGCAAATGGCATATTCTTGGCCGATCAACAATGCGTGAAACGCACTGTTTGAAGGAACTCTCACTGATCACCTCAAAATCAAGCAGAAATATCAAAAAGCTCCCAGATCAGCAAGAAGCGATAAACCCCACGGGTTTAGGAGTTGAGATAAAAGTTCCAGCAACCTACTACCCTTTCTCTCTCGGAACAGGGGAAAAACAGAGGATCAGCAGCACAAATTCTTGGAACACCCACAAAAGAAAATCCATGCAAGGAAGAGAGAAGCAGAATGGATGAAAAGAATTGTTGTTGTGGATCGGTTTCTATATGGATTGAAAAGAATTACACAATTTTTTTTTCTACACCTTCTATTCAACATGTTCTACTTTGACACCCATGCTCTTGGAATGCTCATGGTGCAACGCAATTGCATGAACATATCCGGTAGCAGTGGAATACGCAACGTCATACTTTTCACAGAGACGGGCAACAATTGGTTGCAGTTGCGGGAGGTGGCAGTGATTCACCGTGGGGAACAAATGGTGAATAACTTGGTAATTGAGTCCGCCGCTGAAGATATGGCAGAACTTGCTGCCCACTCCGAAGTCCTGCGCTGTGATCACCTGGTGCTTGTACCAATCCGAGTCTTCGATGTGCGTTGTATGCGGAAGAAGGTGATTGATCTGCGTGTTCACCATGAAAAGAAAAGAAAATACCAAATACGGCAAGAGCGAAAAGACGAAGCACTTGGTGTACGAATCCAGGCAAAAGAACGGCCACGCGTGGATGATGCCGATCGTCGAAAGACGCCCGACGATGTGCACAATTCGACGCGGGCCGGAAATAGTCATCATGGGCACCACCTCGTTATACAAATTGCTCTGAAGCATCCAAAGATCCTCCATGGTGGTCAGTCCAAACTCCACAGCCACGACCCACCAGAACAGCATATACCACCAGGTGCTCTGCGTCTTGTGGTTGGGTAACCATTTCACGTCGCGATGCTCCCGCTTCATCCAGTAGTGATGGAGAACATCCGGGTCGCGGTCGCCGAGGTTCGGGTAGCTATGGTGACCTATGTTGTGTTGGTGGTACCAAACGAAGGGAGAAGAAAAGAAAGGGTAAATGTAAGGGACGATGGCATTGATACGCCAGTTGGAGGTGAGTGCGAAATGAGTTGCGTCGTGGAAGGTATTCACCCCGACGAGCCAGGCCGTGAGCGGGAAAAGCACCAAAAATCGCCAGTCGCCACCAAAGAAACCCGAAAATGTGGCCACGTAGAACACGGCCATGATCGCGATCTCTGTCCAGCGGGCTGGGGTTGCTTTCGTGGCTTCACGTAGCGACACATTCCGCCGATTGGCCTCCCCTTGGAAATACTCCTTCACCTGAAATTTCAAAGCCTCCCCGAAGGCACTCGGCCATTCAAACTCATGCTCCGGGATGCCGTATTGCTGCTCCAGCGTCTGCAGACGCTTGCTGTCGGAAGCGTCGATTTCGTACTTGGCAAGAATGGCGTTCAAGACCGCGCGAGACGTGAACGGATGGTGGCTCTCGAACATCACCGTCGAGTCGCGCCCACGCGCTAAGCCGAGCGCCACCGGCCCGCCCGGGTGATGTCTCTCGAATTCCGTCAAATCGTACCACTTCCCATGGATTTTCGTCAACAGCTTGCTCGGTTTCGCTGCAGTGAATAATCTCCACGGCTGTGATATGTACTGGGGCCTGCCGACAATCCCTGGCTTCACGTGTGGAATTGTTTCCAATAGAGAGACGACTGCTGCCGCCCTAGTCTCGCCCTCCGGCACTGGCGCCTCCATCGAAGAGGCGCGCCTGCCGACTCCGGTCCAGCTCGCTTGGACCTCAACCTCCCCGCACCGAAACTCCTCACCAGAATCTCACCCAACAGAAAGCAAGCTCGAAACAAAATAACAACAGCAACAGCAACAACAAAAGAAACGAATCCCCAAACAACAATCGTCTGCAATAGACCAACCGACCTAACACCAATGCAGAGTGAGG
The DNA here is from genome assembly GCA_947034895.1 of Rhytidiadelphus loreus. Taxonomy (NCBI): domain Eukaryota; kingdom Viridiplantae; phylum Streptophyta; class Bryopsida; order Hypnales; family Hylocomiaceae; genus Rhytidiadelphus; species Rhytidiadelphus loreus. Next base: position 3,981,155 of record OX344761.1, on the reverse strand, counting down.
GCGAGCAAGCAAGCGAGTCCAAGACTCAGCGAGGCTCCCGGAACTCTTAACGATCGAGCTCAGGATTTCAGGCAATGGACCAGGCCACGAACCCAACCAACCTCAGATCCGAGAACAGAGGATCCGGACGCCGGGCGCAGCTATCTATAGACTCAAGAAGATGAAATTTGGGCAATGTGCCAAAGGACCCTTCCGCGAACTGCCCTACATGGCCAGATGTGCATGACGAGAGAGATGAATCTCTTCCAAAACGATGAGACTTGTTTGCGATACTATCCAACTGGGCAAAGAAAATCGTTCCGGCGCCAAACCACCTCGACCACCACGACGACGGCCGCCGACGCCGCAGCGCAACGCAAAGCAAACGCAACGCAAACGCAACGCAAACGCAACGCAACTGGGCGGGAGGGAGCGCTAATTCCGGGTTGTCTTCATCGTCGCCCTAGTCCTGATTTCTTTGGCTTGCTTGTAATAACTTAGGCCTTGTTCTTCTTGGTTAACCTTCTCTCTCTCTCTCTCTCTCTCTCTCTCTCTCTCTCTCTCTCTCTCTTCGGTTTCCGTTCTCTTTGGGTGGGGACAAAAATGACTGACTTGACTGGGCTCTCGTTGCCGGCAAGAAAAAGACGTAACAACAAACCCCAGGCCAGGCTTCAAGTTGGTCGGGAGGGGTCAGCAAGTTTACTTTTACTTTTTGAAAATGAAACCCCCAGTGCACAGAGTGTGAAGACCAGTTTGATGGGTGACAAACAAAATTAATACATTTCACACTGATTTGTCCTATCAGTGAGGGGGTAATTAGCGTCACCTAGAATATTAGTGTCACAGTGGAAATTGGTAAAATAATACAATAATTAGGGTCACACGCGATGTTTTTACTTTTACATTGCAACATTGCAATGCCAGGAATCTAATGAGTACCAAGAACAAGAACAAGAAATTAAAAAAAAAAAACCCACCAGTCCTGCTGATCATTTTTCTTCATTGTTTGGTCTATGAACTTTTCCACTCTTTCTGGTATCCCCTGTTCTCCTCTGATCCCCCAACCCCATGTTCCTATTGATAACCCCTTGATAACCCCATGTTTGTTCGCCTTGTGATAACTTCTGATAACCCTCTGTTGAATGTTGATAAATCCTTATTAGTGAGCCTTGTTATAACCCTATTCATAACCCCTAAAAACTGAAACACCTTGATTACTGCTTGATTACCCCAAGGATAGGCCAAGGATAGCACCATGATAAACTCCTTGTGCAGAACCCTTTTGCTATGGTAACTATGGTAGGAGCACCCCCAAACCATCAATGTACCCAATGGCATCACTTTCTTGGTAAGGCAATGATTTTAGAACCTAAAAATGTAGGTAGATTGTAGATAGCTTATCATTTTGGTCAACAAACAATACGCTATCTATGGTTTACCTACATTTTTAAGTTTTAAAATGACCATCATGTGTAGAAAGTGATTTTGGATGCTCCCACCTTAATGTTCCACTAGTGCCTTTGAGTTGTTCTTTGTGTCCCCTTTGCCTTTGTTCCCCCGCCCTACCCGGCCCGAGTCAACAACCCTAGCCATCAAATGTGACAGTGAAAAGAGGAATGGAAGGACCAAACTGGCAGAAAGACAAGTGCTGGGCTGGGCTGGTGTGGCACCGTCCGTCAAGGCGTCAACAGCAGCAGCAGGCAGGTCAGGCCCAGGTTCTCAAGGACAGGCCAGCCCGGTCTCCCTGTGAAGTGAAGTGGAGTGGAGTGGGTGCCCTGTCTGCAGTCAGTTTCTCCGTCGTTGCCTTCCCAGTTCCCAGCACCAATAAGCTTCTTACTGAGTCCATCCATGGTGCAGAAACTACCCGTTCCGTTCCGTCCTCTTCTCTTCTGAGTTAAGCTGAAGGTAAGCTCAAGTTAAGTTAAGTTAAAGCTTAAGATTGAGTTAAGTTAGCCACAAAGAAAGCATTGGTGAAAGTGTCATGTCCCCTGCTGCATGCAGGTGAAGTGGGGGTCATCAACAATATCAGCAGTTTGTGGGAGCTGACTGAGAATTCCATGCAAACAGGAATGCCAGCAAGAATCTATTACGGTATGGTTGGAGGGTCGTTTTCTTTGGGTTAGGGCAGGCGGGAGTCACGGGCATTGCACCACCCAATTTTCTTACTTTAGGCATTTAAGTTACTTCTTGCACTACTAGGCATCCCATGTGAAATGAGCTTAGAGCATCCCCACCTGTCTTGCATTGGGGATGAATTCTTCATTGAGGCTTGCAAACATGCCCCACTCGTCTTGCATTATGGATGGTTGGCTTGTCAAATCAGACTGCAAACCTAAACCAGTTTGCAAACAAGGGTTATTTTGCAAGTGGGAGCTTGGCCTACTCATGGCCAAGTTGAATAGCAAAATGACCAAAAAAAAATGCTTAGATCTCCATCAATGTAGGGTTGGCCAAGCATCCCCGTCGATGCAGTTTCCAAATTATAAATTTCTCTCCCAAGATAATAATCTCCTAATAGCTAGGGATATTTCAAATTGGTTGGACCACCAAGCTAGCAGTTTCAGCCTTCTTTAATTGCAAATGCAGTTTTAGCTCAAATTGCTAGCAAGTTATAGGTGGGGAGGCCATTTCTACACACCTTACAAAGTAGATGGGCAGTGGTTTTGCAAGTCAATTCACCACATACACTTTGCAAGACGGGTGGTGATGCTCTTACATAGAATTGGTAGTAACCACTATTCAATCCTATTGAATAGCATAACATTGTTAACTAATTAAAAACATTCCCCCCTTTGAGGAGGGATAATGCCTCCCTTGTATGTCTGGGGTGAACTTAGTTATAATCTATAGATAATCATAAGATGGCTAGGAAGTTACAATGCTAATTTGATTGGGTCGGGAAGTTGCACAAGAGTCATTGGTTGGCTAGGAAGTTGTCATGCTAGGAGCTCCCACTTCCTATGGAAGCAAAAGCCCCCCCTCCCCTCTCCCCCCATTTGTTAACAATGTTATTATGAAGATTGGGGGTTCATAATGGGCTCTATATCCATGTATAAATATAATGAATATCATCCCAAAATTACCAATCATATGTCCCATGTCCTAAAAATAGGTATATTTAGCCCTCCAAAATGGTTATTGGGATCCAATCACCATCATTGGAGGTTACTAGGAAGCCCCCCAAAATTTGTTAAAACTCAAAATGAAAATTTTCAATTTTTGTTTGTCATAGAATTTTTGATTTTGTACATGTAAAGCTTTGATTCATTCCATCTTAAAACTATCGAAGATTTAATTTTTCCTTCTATTTTATAACTATTTCTACATAATAATTTTTAAAGAATGAAAACTAAGTGTTTATTTATTTATTTTCTTTCTAGACTGTCAACTCAATTCTTCAACAATTTTTTTTTAAAATTCAAAATATATAGTGCAAAAAATTTAAATTAAAAAAATACAAGTCACTCTCTAAGTTTAGGGCCTATGGTTTAGGTTTAGACCCTAAAACTTAAAAAGTGGTACAATATATCATTGGTTTTCAAATTGGTCATAAATTAATATATTCATACGTAGTAGAGATATTGAATTTTAAAGTTTAGAAGTCATTCGAAAGCGTGCAAGGGACAACTCGTTTTTTGTGCCCCATAGAGAACCATGATCATTTCCTCATGAATTGATTGCAAATTTCCAACATGGACCGTTTCTTTGTAAAAAAGCACAACCGAAAAACACAAAACAAAATAAATAAATGTGCAGTCTCCTTTTCATGAGTACTGAAAAATCATGAATTCATCACATTTAGGCTTAGTACACAATCAGATGTGCCACCCCCTTCAATCCATAAGTGTCAAGTACTGTCCTCCGGTCACTGCTGCTGTGCTGCAGATTCAAGACTACCGAGTTTTGTTTGAGTTGCTGAACTTGTCCAATTGTGATGCATTCAGTCTGTGTGACTTGTGTGACTTGACAAGATTTGAGTGAGAAAATTAATGGTGCAATTGGCTTAGGTAACTACATTTAAAATCACACACTAAAGATTCTTGTCTTAAATGTACTCCTTTTCACTATCAATATGACCCCACAAACCAAATTCCAATATAATAGGTAATGGGAACCATGCTAAATTGTTTATTTGTGCAATTTTAGGTGTAGTTATCTTAAATGGAGTCACGTTCAGGTATGATAGCGCAATTAAGGTGAATTGGACCATTTTTCAATTCTACACTCATTATACACATGGAGGACATTTGAGAGGGGAGATGTACATCATGTGTATGTGAGGGTGGAATTGAGAAGGCGACAGTGATAGGTTGGTTCACCTTGTTGGTATTAAGGAAGTCATCATGAACCACAATTTCCTTGAAAGATTGAGTATTTCCATTTCAAATTTTTGTGCCTTATTTTTTTGGCTTGCATGAGACTCTTCATCCCTCCAAATCTTGTGCCTTCTTTTTCTTGACTTGCATGAGACTCTCCATCCCCCAAAGTTTTGAAGCACTTCAATGTGAGATATTTTCCACTTCAGAAAATGAAATATGAAAAATTCACATTTGAATCTAATTAAATCTACCTCTCATAACTTCAATTGCATTTTCTACTTGTTCAATGAGTTTACAATTAAGAAGTGAATCTCTTTATATACATAGGAGGTGGTAGAATGTGGAACAAACCATGTGGGATATGTTGATTTGACTTCACTCTGAGTTCTCAAGGTTCTACTAATTCCAATTAATATATCCCACATAGAATGTTTTACTTTCTACCACCGCATGCATAACGGGAAATTCAACTGCTTCACATGGTCGTGAGTTCCTTAAGTTTTCTAACTTTGTGAACTAAGCCACATGCGTAGTCTGATGTGGCCGAAGTTCAGCCACATCAGACTTTAATATTTAATTATTTTTTATTTTTTTTATCAAACTTTAATATTTTTTTATTTTTTAAATTATTTTTAAATTATTTTTTTATCTGATTGCATACGTTTGGTTCACAGCCAGGGGAACAAGCTTCAAACGGCCTTCCCCTGGCCCGAAATCTCTTCTAATGTGTATATAGTGCGTTTACCTTCAAACAAGTAAATTTCAAAACAAGATGATAAATTCATTTATTTCTATTTTTGAACTACAAAAAAATGCTCATTGGTGTTACATTGGTTCAAAAGAAATAATTGAAATGCATTTGAATTCTTGTGAGCGCTAGTTGGGGTCATTACCTTGAAATCAACCTCCATCACCTTTGGCTATGGTTAGAAAGGCAAGAACTTATTGGAGCTTTGTGCCAGAGTCGACCTCGTGCTTCTCTAGGTTGAACTCCAATAAGGATCCAAGTCGACTTCCAACCAAGATGGAACATTTTTGCCCCTAAATTGTGGACCGTTGATTTGTGAGATTGTAGAGATGGATTGTGTAATTTTGAGCCCATCATAACAAATATTTGAGCCCATCCTGCAAATCTTGGCTCAATTAATGAGTTCAGAAGGTCATTGCCACCCAAATTTTTGCATTGTGAAGCGGACTCTTTTGGGGTTCATTTTTTCCCTAATGAAAATTTTCAATTTCTTTTCCAACAATAGTAGAAGTGTGAGAACAATTGAGAACAATTGAAATTATGTTTTTTTGGCAAAATATGAATTTACTATGAATTTTTGAAGTGTTTAATGCATCATGACCCAAAAGAGTCTATAGTTTACCTTAGAATAAATAAAATCTGAATCCATCATGCTCACCTAAAGCAATCATAGTATTTTCTAACATCATGGGTTTAAAAAGTCAATTCTTACAATGGATATACACTGAAAAATTGGAAGTTCCTAATGCAATAAGTAATCACTCCATTATTGTCATTCAAGACATGCATTGAAGCCAAAATCTTACAAACTGAAAAAATCCATAATAGGGGGATTTCCTAGGTGTCCGCAATGGGTCATCTAACTACAATGGGTTGTTTTACCTTATGTTGGGCAATGGTTCTATCTTACATATGACATCCCTATCATTGAGTAACTTAGGCTCAATTCATATAAATGCGTGGACAAAAATAATTTCAAAGGTCATTGGTTGAAATAGCATCCTTGTCTAGTGAAGTCTTCAGACCTAGGATTTGTCCACTTCTTCAACTTGCTTGGTCACTTACTAATGTAGCCAACTAAGTAGACAAGATGGAGTTGTTTTGGGGCTCACTTTGGGTGTGGGAGGTGGCTCTAAACTTCTCTAGTAGAAGAGCAATCATATTTGTTGCAACACTACAACATCAGAACTCATATATAGGAGAGGGCTCTAAAACCAACCGGGCATTTTCAACAACCCAGTAGGGGCTTTGAAATGGACATGTGAATTGTGGAAAATAGGAATGTAAATTACAATGGATCTTGATGAGATTTGTTTTAACTTCTTCAATGGATGGTTTAAGAGCCACATGGGGTTCATTCCTAACTAAGTGGCTAGGTGTCTACTAATTTAATTCAAAATTAGAATTCGTTGTTCAACTACCTTTGTACGAGCATTGAGAAATCTAAAATAATGATTAAATCAAGCATTCATTTTAGATTTTGAAAGGGATGCTTTTAGAAATCATTTCAATTGCTTTATACATGTTGCAATGGTAGTTTTTGATCAAGGCTTGATTTTTTTCAAACTATGCATGGATAGGTTTCTAAGGGCCTATGATTACAAATAGGGACCTATAATAGATTGTATTAAAAAATTCATAACTAATTCAATAATGCTTCAATAAATATGAAACGACTTGAGTTATATTCCTCATCTATTTTTCTTTGACTAAAAAATAAACTAAAAATACTTCCATCTGAGGAGATACATGAAAAAGGTAGATGAGCACTTAGATGGTCACTTTTTGAGCCTCTTATCTTAGGGTTTTTTTTAGCACACAAAGGTATTTACATGAAAGGCTTGCAAGGATTAGGATTGCTGACAAGTGTAAAGTTGCATCTAATGACCTAGAAGGGACACACAATGACTTGGTGATGTAGAAGTACTTTAGAAAGATGAAAAATTGGTTGGGGTGTCACTATTCATGCTTTCTCCAATTGCTCATTTGATTCAGGCTTTAGTCTGTAAGGATTTGTGCTATGTGATCTTCATATGCTGCAGCCACATTGAAGGTAAGGAAAACCAGTCTATGACACATAGGATGAATAATTTTCCATATTGGCATTGTTGAAATCCTTTAAAAAAAATTCCATATAAAGACAAATGTGAGAAATGGGGAGAACAATTGAAATTATATTTTTGACAAAGTATAAATTTTTTTTGAATTTTTGAAGTTGTTGCCGAATTGGCCACTACCTTGCCACAACTTAAAGACCTAGAAACATTGTTTTTTGTGATGAATTTACACTTTAACCCCGTAAGGACCAAAGTCCCCGCGGGGGACTTTTGGGATTTTGGGCAGGCTCATTCAAGTTGGTGTTGCGGCCTGATTTTCTGAAACTTTTTGAGTGCGTGCAATTAGTCACGAGCTTCCTATACATAAAAATTTCATGGAAATCCGAGTTGTTTGTAGAAGTTATGATCATTTTTCCGCCAAAAGTTGTTCGTTGGGCAGCTGGGGCAGGGGAATATGTGTTTGATTGTGCAAGGGCAGCACAAGTGGGCAAGAGGACAAGAGAGGGGAGGGCAACAGGTTTGAAGTGGAAACCCAGGTCTTGGAAAGTTGGGCTTTGATGTTGGGGGTTGGGCCGTTGGAGACATCTAAGGTCCCTTTCTACAAGTGCTGCCCAGTCTGTAAACTTCTTTGCAGGCAGCTGCAAACTTCGGAAGGTCATAGAAATCTCAGATTTTCATATTTTTCAATTTTTTTTTCCCTACTTGTCAAATGTAAGTATGTCTTTCTATCCACCGTTCGGATTTTCAATATCTCAAAGTATGTGGTGGGAAAACCGATTCGAAAATGACCTAGTGCATTGTCAATTTCTGGGACATTGTGGCATTGCAAGATTTTTTTGGAGGTGTTAGGTGTGTTGGATTGCTTTGAAAATTGGTATGCACATGTCTAACTTCAATACCTATAAGAAAAAAATTTAACTTTATGCTGTGTAGTGAAAAAAAATTGAGCATGAGGCGGTCAAAGGCATCTGAAATTCTGGGGCACATTGGGAAAAAAAAAAACTTTGACTTTGAATGTAAATATCTATCAATTCGTACGGTGAAACCTCACAAAAATTTTACCACCTCCTCTCATGCAAGTTAACTTCAAGATCCTACAATTACATTTTCCAAAAAACTATTTCCAAGACTTCGCGAATGATTGCAGCAAAAATGGCATTTTTCAGTGGTTTCAGAGCCAAAAGATGCCTTGGTCCTTTAGGGGTTAAAGGTGGAAGTTCCTATTGCAATCACTACTCACTCCATCACCATCATCTAAGACATTGATTGTGGCCACTAACTCAACCTAATGTAGCCCAAATTTCATTTATTGAAAAAAGTTTGTCATGGGTTAATGAAACACTTTGAAGGATCATTCCCTAGGTGTATGTGATGGGTCTTTTGCATGCAATGGGCATGTTTACCTTATCTCTAATTGCAAGTGAGTAATATTGCAATTTATGTCATTACAATATCTTAATCTTCTTCTTTGAGGAACCATTTGATATTGGGATGAAATTGACTCTTTGAAAGAATCTATGGGCCTTGTTATATGTATTTGCAGGTGGAAAAACTTTACATTGGGTGCTACAAGTGCAAATAGCAATTGCACTTTCATGTGGATCCATAGGGTGGGAAGGATACAATAAAAATTCCACATGTACTAGATTCCCTCAAGATTTGAAGAATTTAAAATTAATTAATTTTTTGGACAGCTAGCCATCTTTCATTGTGAGAAGAATAGTGAAGGGAAACAACCCTCAAACGGTCTCTCGGAGGCCTGAAAAACCATCTAATGAACCTATTTGTATTATTACTTGGATTAGGCACATAGCTACCCACTGGGCTCACATGTAAGTTGACCCTATGTCCATGTCAATTAAGATTCAGATTCTCCATTGTGAAACATATTTGGAATATGGAAATTTTGAAAAATATATATTTGCAAATATATACTATATAAATGTAAAAATCCTAACACAACAATCTAAAAACATTTAGACAGATCGGAAAAAAAAAATTCTACATATATAAGGCATATTTGAATTCATATACTATCTAAAATGTGTTTGATTATAAGATGCAAAGATTATGCTTAAAGTTATGTAATTGCATTTTATATTTGTTGTATAAAGCACCACTAGATCTTGTTGTAATTGTGATAAATGGTACAATGTCCCATTGTTGCATTAGATTTTGATGTTTTTAATTAGTATATTGTGACCACTTTTGGTGATAATTCATTGTAACAATAATATTAATTGTTTTAAAAAGTAAAGGTCATAGGAGGCTATAAGATTGTGCAAAATGAATTCCAAATCTATTTAATGTATACAAAAGAAATATACTCATAGTATTGAAGCATTGCCCATCAAGAGTATGAACTGAAAAGAACTTAACCAAAATGATTCCTTTACAAGCTATCACTCTACAATTTCATAGATGGATTCATGCATTATCCAAAATGGTTCCCAAGTCTACCTTTTTGTTGTCCTTCTAATACTCATCATTTGGGAGATTCCACTTGTTCATTTTTAAGATTTTCAATCCAAAAAGTCAACATTAGCATTATTTTAGAGATTGGTTGTAGGTGTGGTTACTTTATGTCTTGGAAAAATGGTGATTTAGAGGCTTTGGGGCTTACAAAGGAGGTGGGGAGCCATGGCATCAAGGGACCTCAAAAATGACAAATGGAATTTTCAATCCTCCCAACATGACTTGTGAACCTCTTCTCATCACTACTATAATTAATGGATATAATCCTTTGCAATATCTACCTTTTATCACTATGATCCTCTAGCTATTGAAAAAAAATCATCTTTATAGTACCAAATAGAATTAGCCCCTTAAAGGCGGAGGGTGTTTTTAGGCCCAAACCCGCTTCAAAGTACTTAAACCCAAAGCAAGATTAAAACCTTTATCTATGTTTATTCATTAACAAATCTAATCACAAGACCCTTTCAATTAATTTATTAGAGTACACCCTCCTAAAATTTGGGAATAAGAAACCTTACCAATTGCAAGATCATGTAGCTTGAATTTCAAAAAGAAGTATTTTCAACTCTTCCCAAATGGTTAGATTTCATCTTTCAAAACTTTTACAGAGAAATGTGTAGATCCTACAACTTTTAACTCACTATAATATGTTAGGGAAATAAGTTGGAAATACAAATAAAATATTTTATATCTATGCTTGAAAAAAATAGTGAGTAGAAAAAAGTAGAGTATGATTTAAAATACTAAATTGTTAAGAATTTAGTTATGGAATTGAAAAATTCCAATCCCAATGGTTGTAATGTTGTACTAGTAATAAACAATCTACACCTAACATTTGTTTGTTTTTCCAAAAATATTGAAAATTGAGTTAAATAAAAGACTTCAAAATATATTTCAAAATAGAAATTTCATAACCAAAAAAACACAATTTAGTCCTATAGGGGGTAAAAGCCGATTTTTGTTATTCCCAAATGTGAGTGTTTTAATACCCACTCTTGTTGTTCAACCGAGCACAACCAAGTCTTAGTGCTTGTGTGAAAATTTATCCTAATTGAGTGCCTAGGCGTGGTTCATTGTGCCTTTCAAGCAATCGATCTTTTCTAATTGCTTTGAGAAGTGCCTAAGGGATGAAAAATTGATTTTTTTTGTGGAAATATAGTTTTTTTTCAATTGGCACTTGAGAACAAAAATTAGGAGAGACCTAAATATGCCTAAATAAGCTCAAAATAGGAGGGACCGAAAAACATTTTTTTTTAAAAATTTGAATTGATTTTTTTTCTCATAGATTTTCTCATATGTTTTTGTCTAGATGGAAAAGCTTGAATAATTTCATATAGATAGGTGATGTGAAAGTTCTGGACAAACTTGTTTTTTTTGGAAATTGCCAAAAATTACACCAGCTAACCTTCATAAAATTGTTAGTTTTCTGGCGATATTGACAATGATAGTTTTTTTTTTTAAATTTGTTGGATCAATTATGTGCATCGTGAATTCTAGTCTTTCAATGAAAATATTGAAATAAAAAACGCATTATATGATTGTGAAATATAAATTGAATGCATTGCCCAATTCAACAAATGTTTCAAATGCAAGGACATTAAGATGTAACAATGGTCCATATTGCAAACCATACTCTCTCTACAATGGCTATCCCATGCTCTCAATTCCAAAAAAGAATTTGAGTATCGTGAGAACCAAAATCATTTGCATGTTTGTCAAACTGTTGTTATTTTTAATTCTATAAATGTCAATTTCCTTCAACTTTATGTGTACAACAATTTGAAATGATGTATACCAACATGCCAAGGCACAAAAAGTTTCTTTGGAGTTCAAAGAAAAAATTGGCAAAAGATAAAGTAATTCCAAATTATGTTGAGCAAATATGAGTTTTTGACGTGATTAACTTTGAAATTGATTTTCTTTCAAATATCAAATAATTTTTCCTTCAAATTTCTATGGTGAAAAATAGTATGTTGCACACTACAACTTTCTTATATCTACTTTTGAACTTTGTCCATTGATGCTTATGGTATGGTTGTTTGAATGAAAATGTTTCAAAATTGTACTCATGGCCACTTCACACTATGTCCTGCCAAGTCGAAAGGCCATAGGATTGAGTGGCCAAACTTTGTTGATAATCCAAATAAATGAGCACTAAATAGGTAATAAAATATAGGAATTGGAGCCTTTGGCCAGCCATAGTGTGAAGCCTCCAAAGGTGAAGTCCAAAGTCCAAACTCTTAGTAATGAACACCCACCTACCAATCTAACCGTTGCGCATCCATTTCTAATTGACCCAAACTTCCTTTGAGAGTTCTTCACCATGTAGGCAATTTATTGCCATGTAAGTAGTTGGAGGGTGATGGCCTTTGGACTTGTGCCTTTTACTATGAAGGGTCAAGAGGCCAAACTTTTGGTTTCTTGAAATTTGATTGGTGGAAATCCATGGCCTCTCAACCTTTGACCATATTGTGAAGTGGCCCTCACTTTCGTGAATCACTGTAAGTATTACATATCCATAAATCAACCATTTAAGAACTTGAACTGATTTGGGGGGAGGTGAAACTTCTTGAAATATTTTTCAGTAAATCATCCTTGAAAGAAAAGTGGAATTGGCATCTAACCCAAGTTGTTTAATATGTTTTGGAGCTTTTGGGAATTAATTATGAATTTTTGAAGTTCAAATGCAGTGGGCTCTAAAATCGCCCACCTCCTGAAATGTACATTGCTTGTACATCGCTAATACCATGAAAAAGCAACACATACAAATAGTGTACATTTTCAGGAGGTGGACGATTTTAGAGCTTGTATAAGACAATATATGGACCTGTTACCTGTATAAGACAATTTTGTTCAATGTAGGGATCACCTTTTTTTCAGGACGGGATGCAAAAAAAGGGAACCCGGCCTCATTGGCAAAGGATGGTACGTTGATCTCCGTCAGCTGACAGGGGCTGATAACTTCGAATGGAATCCACTCTTTCCCGCAACGGAGCTGGATATGTCTCCATTTTGGCAGAAGATCACACGCCTGCTTGCTAATTGGAATTGGGACTGGCAGGCACCCATGTGAGGACAAGCTGTCAGAAGGAAGAGCTCACGCTACGTCTTCAGTTGCACTGGAGGGATGGCAGTGAAATCTTATCAATAAAATGGTGTTCATTTCGTCACCCTTGAAATAGACTCATTAAGGTATATTCACACTTGGTGTTGGAGAGTGTTGCTATTGAGAGTCTTAGTAACAAATGTAGACCTACTTCTAGACCAGATTCGCATTGCAAACATCACTCTTAATACCAAGTGCAAACATACCTTTAGACTTTAAATTTTGCGTGCAAAAAAACTTACAAATTTACAAGTTAAATTTTTTATTTTACATAAGTTGCACTCAAAGGAAAACTAATCCACAAGTAATAACTTATATAGATCATTTATGGGTCTGCACTAAACTTCAATACTTGAGTGGGAGATAATTTTAAATTAATATATAATTCATCCATTCATCCATTAAGTTTGTTAGTTTTGTTAGTTTTGTTTGTGATAGTGAGATCTCTTGAACCATGTGTCTCCCGGTCATGTTCTTCATATTGTTGGAAAGCCTCTAGGAAGGAGGGGTGTAAGGGGCTTTGTTTCGTGGCATTTGGATCTATGGTGTGAAAGTTATTGAATTTATAAGTTTTTATGAATGTAAAAATAAGAAAATTATTTTTATTTTTATTTTATTGTGGCAACGACACGTGATACACTAGTAAAATATTATATTATATCAAGTTGTTTGAACCCCCAAAGGTTCAAAGCTATAGAATAAATTTTTTCAAGATTTTGGGCAAATTATACTAAATTAAAATATATATATATCTTTGGAGATAAATATATTAGCTTCCTAGGAATATAGCATTTATTTCATTTGGTGTCTAAGAGAAAAAGTTGTGCCCTCCTAAGAATGAAATGCTTGAACTTAGGCAACAAAAAACTAAATGCAAAAAATCTAAATTTAAAAAAATATATTTTCTTCTCACTAAGTATATTTATGTCTTCACGAAAAGTTTTTATTTGTTCCATTTGGATTAGTGATGTAAAAGTTATGAAGTGTCTTGTTTTGAGGGCAATGGGCATTCATCTAAAAATTAATGTATAAGATTCATTTTTGAACCAAATTTTCAAAAAAATTAAATACAAAAATATTTTTAGGATGGAGAATACCTCTTACAACAATCTCACTATTAGAACTTACATGTTTCCATTCCATTTTAGATCTATTAAAGATTTTACATGTCACTCCATTTTGAGCCTACTTCTACTAAACAATTTTTTTAAGAATATGTTTTTTAAATTAAAAACAACAACTAGTTTCTTAGTTTAGTTTTCCATCACAAAGATTTTAACCTCAAAACTTTATAGTGCAGTTAAATCAAGTCAAGGGGAATTTAAAGTTTAAAATCTAATAAAACAAGATACAATTTTTTTTATTTTTTCAAATTGAACACTAATATCCTACAATTTACATGGTCAAAGTTTATGAAAATTTTCTATACATTCTCCTATAAGTCTAATGCAAGATCCTATGGTTATATTTAAGAGATATGTAGTTTCTTTATTATGGTTATTTACTTTAGAAATTGTAGTTTTGAAGTGCTTTTAGTGAAACATTGTCATAAACCTTTGAAGATTAAACCCTAAAGCTCTTCTTAACCCCTGAGTGCCTAAGCCTTTCCAAGTGTGTTTTTCCCATGAAAAAATAGCACGGGCTTATAGATATCCCCATTGAAGCAAATTGATTTTTTTTCAAAATCTAACCGTATGGATGTTTAAAGAACTTGCTTATTAGTATGCACACCAATTTTGAGTGCAAAATTGCATAAGAGTTGTGAGATTATAATAAGAGAAATGTACATTTTCTATTTTTAGTATATTGCCCCTCTCCACAATGTTTCAAAAATTTACACATAAAAGTTTTTGGGGATTGGAGGTGACATGAACAACTACAAATTGTGTTAGCACACTAAAATGCCTTTTCAAAAAACTTAATATCACTTGAAAAGCTATTAAATTAATTACACAATTCACCTTGCAATTGTTGAGATGCTAATTTTTTTATAAGCATAAATCATAAATAACTCTAAATGAAGACTTGCTTGTTTAAATTTTCAATGGTGAAAATCATGAAAACACTTTACTCTTTCCATTGGGACCATTTTCAAAGCAAATGAATAAGTGGAAGTTTTTAGATCTCAAATCAAGTGAAATTGCTCAAAGTTGAAAAATGAAGTAAAATTAGCAAGCTTTACTCTTCCACTAATGGACATAAATGGTTTTGGAGACCTCTCAACAATCAAATATGTACCTTTTTCAGTGAAAAATGAAATTTTTGAATAGTTAACCCTAAAAATTGCCCAATTTTTTTTCTGAAACAGGCAAACGAATTTAACTGCCCACTTCAAAATGAGCCTGAAATTTCAGAATCGACCATATATGGTCGATGAGGCAGTTAGGGGTTAATCCAAAATGATTTGGGAGTCTTTGGGGCATCCAAAGTCATGTATAAGACTTTGTTTTCTTCCTCTCATTTTTTTGGAGATTGGAAAATCAAATGACCCTCTAGAAATCTAACTTTTACAAAGATCCAATGGTTGGTAAAAAAAAATTGTACCTTCAATTCAAGTAGGTAGAGTAAAGCATTATTTTGCTTTGAAAATTTTCAATTTTTCTTTGCAATTTTGATCTCTACTCGAATTTGAAGTCCTTAAATCTTTTCACAAAGTTGGATTTGAATTATGGGACTCAAAGACTTAACAAAGCTACATTGTCAAAAACTCCCAACCTCGAAAAAACCCTCTTTCTCTGTCATATCTCACATATACTTTGCTTTTACACCCCAATTTTTTAGGCAAGACCTTTGCTCTAATCATGAATAAGATCTTACCATTAAAAATTCTGAAAAGTGAATAAATTTTGAATTAGACTACAATCCTATTTTAGAGGGTTACTATTGTTTTTTTGTGGCAATTTCAAGAGTGTTTTATAATTTTTCATCCATGGAACTTTAGGGGTTTAGTTAATCCGTAAAGGACCAAGTGGTTGCTGAACTACTAATTGAAAATTCAAATAGGTTCCAACAAAGTCAATTTTGAATGGATCTTTTGAAAATTTGGTAAAAGGTATACACATATTCTCCTTCTTGAAAATGTTTCCTTTTTCTAATTGGGTGCATAGATCAAAATTTATGTTGCCCAAAGTTCATCAAGCAGTTTGGACTGATTATGAAACATGATCCTTTACTTTTGAAGTTTTGCAAGCCCGTAACTAATATAATGTATGATACAATTGTAAAAAAATACTAAGTCTAGAATATAAATCTCACTCTAGGTGTAGTTAGAGTCTATTAACCTTGTTGGGTAGGGTCAAAAAACACTTTTTTCTAACTTCAATGCTATGATCTTAAAATATGTGTAGTAAACAACTATTAAATTTTCCCTTATAGGACTCTTGAAGATTTGGATAGGTACTTATGATCTCAATTTTTGGCTAGATTTTTTGGAACTTTTTTTCAAGATAAGAAAACTAATTAACTTTATGGGAGTATAATTTTGATTTCAATCAATATCCAAGAGAAAAAATTATGCTACAATAAGCCCTAAATAGGCAAGACAAGAGGCAAGGGTAGGCAATCAAGAAAAAAACTTGAAATAGTATTTTTTTTTAAATATATTTCTTATAGATTAATATTTTTCTATGTGAAAAGATTTTATCCATTACATTTGGATAAGTAATGTAAAACTTATGAAGCTTGTTGTTTTGTGGTCAATCTTAGCAAATTCTTGAGAAAATAATGTATTGGGATTGAGTATAAATTCAATTTTCACATTTAAAAAAATTTCACATGATTTAGTTTGATTTCTAGAACAATCTTACCATTGGGATTAATGTGTTTCAATTCTATATTAGAGCTATCAACAATTTAGTTTTTTCTTCTATCTTGTATCTACTTTGACTTGAACAATTTTTTAAAGTATGAAAATCAATGATAGAGGGAGGGGGGCTAAGCTCTCAATTTGATTCTTCAACATAATTGTTTTAATTCACAATCAATAGTACAAAGTAGTTTAGTTAAAAGGATTCAAAGCCTTATAATCTAGTCAAGTTAGGTACAGAAAAACTTGTTTTCTTTACTTAAACTCCTGAATCTTGTGATCAATATGGTCAAAGTTTCTAAAATTTCTTTCAATTATTCTCATACTAGTCTAGTATAAGATCCTATGGTTGATTATGCAAAAGAAACAAATGCTTTAATTTTTTGTTGTTTGTATTAAAAATGGAAATTTTGAATGTTTTTTGACAAAAAAATGGCCTTGCAACTTTAGGGGTTAAGGTCCCATTTCAATTCCAATCCCAAATGCAGTTACCAATCAAATTCTTAATTTAGAATCACATTGGCCACTCTACAAAGTCAATATATCTATAGTTTTTATTTATTTATTGTTTTTTTTGGATTGAAAACCAATATTTTATGCTGTCAGCGCTACTTAAATCTTTTGATTTTTTATCATTAGTTTTTAATGTTCAAATTGGAGTGCAAAGTGCATTGGTAATTGTGATTTACAAATACCATTCTAATTTTTCTCTTTTAGCTAGCTTTTGAAGTGGTTTATTTTTTGTCTGCAATATCTAAGTTTGAGTTTCTTTGTACCCATGCATTGTACTTTTGATTGCACTTTCAATGAAAAAAAATTAAGGTCTAATTATAAAACAATCCAAAGTCAGATATTCATTTAGAGGGGCCTATTCCGGTTTGCATTGGACCTGTTCTAATGTATGTGATGTATAACATTTACACAGTAATCTTACTATCCTCTTGTGTCATCATTTTCATAATGCAGTCCATTTTTTATACTTGGCAATCAATTATTGGAAATGGATAGGCATGTTATTTTGCATAGCAACTTAGAGGGAATTTACCTCTTTAAAAGACTACAAGTTCACTACAAGTTCATTGCAGTTCTCAAACTGTGAAAATGTGTGCACTACTGCAGTTTGACGTGGCAGGAGCAGTGCAACATCACATGATACTAAAAATTTGTTATTTTATCATTTAAAATTTAAATAATTCTTTAATTTTTGTATCATTTAAAAAAATTATTATTATTTTTAAATAATTTTATAATTTGATTGTTTCCAAGGCAGGGAACAAGCCTGAAACGACCCTTGTTTGCCCTCAAATCTCATGTAATGTCAGCTTTAGTATTATAGATATCCATTAGGTAGCAAAATAGCATGTAAGTTAGTATACCCAATGTGCAGTTATTTTTGAACTCCGATCATGTGGCCTTACTGGCATCTATTGGAATTTATGTTGGATGTTGAACTTTACTCCGAAGTGATTCTAAAATCATTTATAATCTTGAACTAGGCGTAGACCAAAATGGTTATAGTTAACAATAAATTGAATATTTCATGACCTTCATGCAGAGGCTCTCAAGTAATTCTAAAATGATTTATAATCTTGAACTAGACTTAGACCAAAACAATCATAGTTAACAATAAATTAAACATTCCATGACCTTCATGAAGAAGTATTGTATGATCAAACACTTGATCAATGTGAACGACTTAATTGATCTTTAGTGATAATCTATAGCAATGGCATATATATTGGTTTGTAAATCTTTGCAAAAGAAAATTTCAAACATGTTTGTTTTTCTTCATCAAATGCATTTTTTTGTCATAGCAAACTCTAAAACTTTGGCTCAAGGTAGCATGCAAAAAATTTACAAATAACAAATGATCAAATCAATGCCCAAGAATGATTGACAAATTGTGACAATGTTACAAATGATGGAAATGGTGGCATAGTGTGTAGTTAGAAGAATCTACTTGCATGATAAATTGATCAAATAATAGTTTTAATGGTCGAGGTTTAGGACATGTATTGTCCTAAAACCACCAAGTTAGAGTTCCAATAGACAAGAATGGTGGCACATTGAAAAGTCACTTAACTTTCATTATAAAATAATGATTCCCTTTACAATTATGTTTGGTAATTGTTGTGCAACCCCTAGTTATGGAAAATAACAATGGGCTAGTACTTTCGTTGACGCTATTGTAGCTCAAGAGGTATTAGTCCACTTTTATTTTCCATAACCAAGGGTTGCATACCAATTATCTAGTCTATTTTGCATGTTATCAAAGTGCTTTGTTGTACTTTTTAATTTGCTTTAGAAAGAATTCACATTTTCTTTCAAAAAGAAGAAGAAGTTTGTGTACAAACACTATAAGAAACTGGCGTTTTTGGTGTTGTTCGGCAATGACATGTGCTGTTTTCTGAGACGTCTGTGCGTTGGGTAATTTTTCAGTGTAGTAGACTTAATTGTATATGATGTTCCGAAAAACATGAAGTTGTTTTTTCAAAAACGATCTCTTGTTCACATTGACGAACATGTTTGCCAGGACATCTGAAGAAACACGTTAATGTTTTTGCAAAACATGTGTACACAGGGCACTATGCCACGTCAGCAACTGTCTGACTTTTCCCTGTAGGTGAATTTCGGGAAGTTACTGCTGTCGAAGGTGAAACGTTGCCCTGCAAGTAAAAGTACAGGGCACGTGTAAGTATTGTGGAGGGTATGGATAGAACTTGCTTGGATGGATGTAGAAGTGCTAGATGTTCATTTCTCATGCTGTTCTATGTGCCTATGCATGGCAATGCTTTAGGTGACAAATGTATTAAATGATCGAATAAGCGACAATGGAGTAGAAGTAATGAATTGTAGAAGAGAAAAATAGGAAATGCTATGTCTACAACAAATCGTGAGTAATTGAGTATGAAATGAGGAAAAATGCTCGACAATTTATCCATTTAAATTATACTGAGAATGTGTTTAAGCAAAATTTGTATGAATGCATTTTATGTGTACAGATTAATGTGAAAATTAATAAGAGAAATTGTGATATATGAACGATATGTATAGTAATTAGAATAATACAAGTAGCCATTGACTCCTATAAAAAATGAGTACTAACGTGTCTTTACGAAATGCATGTACAATAGAGTGTTCTTGATGAAAAGAATTTTAGTTTGTAGCTTCATTTGCAGTGGATAAAGTTTAATTGTTCCTATTTGTTGTTTTTCATTCTATGATATGTACCACATATTTATTTCCATGCATGTTAATGAGACCACATTTTTAAAGACATTCGGGGACGCCATTTTTTGTCTTTGAACATTTTTAACTTCAAATTAATTTTGGACAAAATTGTGAGCTTCACATCTTTCTAGTCAATAATTCAATTGACCGACGAGTACAAAAAAGGAATGTTGCAAAACTTTATTTGAATTCTTCACAAAATTGATAAGTAAAAGTACGTATGATATAGAAGGAAGCTCAACAATATTACTATCTTTTTGATCGAAATGAAATGTAGTAATCCGAATGGTCTGATTGTTATAGTAAGAAAAGTAAACCACGTGGACCGTAATTTACTTTTCATTCCAGAAACTGCAGTCACAAATGATTCCTGCAACTTTTGTTTTGGAAGTACATGCTTCAATTGCTAGAAGAAGAACATGGTTCATAACTTTGTCAGAACATATCCAAATGGAAAGAACTGAAGGTTTCCATGTATAGAGAAAAATTGTACATCAGGTAAACAAATAAAAATAAAAATAAAAAAGTTAATTTCAGTTGCTTTGTTGCTGCCCCTCGTCCATAGTTTTAAGCTAATTTGGACTAGCGAACGTAAGTTCTGTTGTAAGGCACCACCTTCATTTTCAATTTCTCACACAGCTTATCATCTTCTCTATCTTTCAAGAAAATTTTAAAACAGGAGGGCAATATGTAAGCCCGTACATACTTGTTCGAAATGCCATCTTTCTCCCAAAGGCCCGAAGGGACTATGGTCTTCCAGAGGTGCAGCAAAAAGCACTTCGGTTGCTTTCATAGTATACAACGCATACGTCCACAAAATGCAAACAAGGCACATGCCCTTTTTCACTACAAGCATGTCAAAATTATTGAAGTCGTTGAACTTGTCTAGAATGATGATATGGAAATGCTAGAATACCAGTACATGACCTGTCACCGTTATTGAACTCATCGGTCAAACAAAAGGTATAGGAAGTCTGAAAATAGTTACAGAGTTCTATGTACGTTTCCATCATGTACGAAAACATTAGCTCAAACGGTGACATTGTACTGAGGATAACATACTGCGTTCACTGACAAAAGACATGAGAAACTACTGAAGAAGCACATTTGCATTGGCAGAAATGGAAATGACCCATTCCAAATGAAGATGCAAGTCCTAGAGCTTTTCCCATGTACAACCGACAATATGAAACTGTACTTCCAAAAAATCAAGTTACACGATATTTGTCGCAGACGTAGAAGAACAGTTCGACCTATACAAGATGCAAGAGTTCCCCTGAATAAAAGAAGGGAAAAATGTGCATAGCAACGTATGTATTTTAAATAAAAAAACATTGACAAAATTAATATGTTGTGCACCTGAACGGTAAAAGAACAACAATATAGCTTCTAACGTGACCGCCGTCATGTTATATGCTGGACGTCCATGCTGATGTCATTTTGAACGCATAGGTTGACAAGCGTGGTAACACTTACTCTGTTACGGAAGACATTTCCTATGACGAAACTATACACATACTTCAGACAACACGGAAGAAGACCATTATTTTCGGGACGATACTTAGCCTTCCTAGTCCCTGCCTTCTACCTCGTGAGGACTTTCCAACTGAGTAGGTGCGAGAATGTATGCACCGCCCATGATTGTAGGATCTCGTATGGGCTCCTCGTCTAGCAATTCTGGTTGCAAACCACCAAACAGGTCGTCCTCTCCAACATCAATGATTCCAGGAATGCCTTGCTCAACTTCTAATTGTCCGCGCCTTCCTCGAACGTCTGTTCGACAAATGATTTTCCAGCCCTACTTATGTGGATCGTCAGAGAAAAACACCTGTTGGCAATGTAAGGGAAATGCGAATGAATCAGCATGGATCCTTCCGTCCATGCGGTTGAAGTTTGCCATTGTGAAGCCATACCGGTCTCTTTGAATGCTTGGGAAGCGAGCATCGCGGGTACCTTTCACCCAATCACAGACTAGAACGACAGTGCAGTGATTCTTGTAATCCAACTCCAGAATCTCTTCAATGTAGCCAACATAGTCATCAGTCCTATCAATGGGCCGGCCATCACGCAAACCCCAACGAAGTTGCCTACGAAAGGATGCTACCACGCAAGAATCACGTGTCACAAGGCCAGACTCAGCACTGCGGATACGAAAGTGCATGCCAAACGCATACATTTGCCGGTGAGATGTTGTGTAACGCTCAGGAGGTTGAACATACTGTAGTACATCATTAGCGACGTGCTGACGTGCATGGATTAAAGCGTTCACAGTCGTTGTGAACCAACTTGCAAAAGGTGGCAAATCGACAAGGTTGGGCGGGTACCGCACGGACATTGCAGGATGACGACGACGAAATTCTCTTCGAAAAGTCTCCCTCTCTTTCCATCGTTGTCCTATGGCCACCATGTATTCCTTGCATGGAATTACATGTACGATTAGTTACAAATGGCATTGTCGTCACCACAACTGCCGTACAGAATTACATATAAAAGGCGTCTTCCTAAAAACATTGCGTTGGACGACTACATGTCTTTGTGGATGTTCATGAAAACATTGATCGCCTGTTCTGAAAAAGAGTTTCAACACATGTCAAGCAATAATACACGTACGAACAGACGACATAGTAAACATGAATTCCTAGAAAAATGTCTCCTTGCACTCAGGACGTCAACATTGAGAAGGTTGTTATACTCACTCTCGAAAACACTCCAAGCCTGCAGTATTGTCCAATACAAAAGAATGTGCGTAGTTCCGAAAGTCATTAGACATTTTTCGCTTCTTCTGACAATTGGAACGAAGAATTTCATCTGTCATTGTTGCGTCCTCATCAGGATCCCACACACGATGTGTTGTCCCTTTGTACTGGCGCATATACTCTGTACAGAAACCAAGTGTATCTTCCAGTTGGTAGCCTTCTGCAATGCTGCCTTCCGGATGTGCAAATGTGCGAACGTAATCCTTCAATGTCTTCATATATCGCTCTATAGGATACATCCACCTGCAGTGTACAGGACCGCAGCGAAACAACTGTTGTACTAGATGCACTGGTAAATGTGTCATTATATTTAAAAATGTGGTCGGAAACTCCTTCTCGAGCACACATTTGGCCATGATGACATCTCGCAACATATCTTCTTTGTCAACTTCTCGTACCTCTTTAGCACACAATCTTTGGAAGACTCTGCTAATTTTTATAATTGCCACACGCACTCTATCATCCAATACGTTGCGGACAGCCACTGGCAGAATCTGTTTAAGACATCCCAGCACAAAGCGAGCATCAGCTTGCAACAGGCACACACTGTGGACCAGCACCGATTGGGTTTGCTCTCACTGGCACATGAGTATATAGTACTGCCGTTTCTTGAATGAGAAAATGAACCATGTCAGAAATTTCCGGTGCGACGTCTTCGTAGACATCATTCTCTGTCAATACAGAGTTACAGACAGCCTTCCTATTCCATTCGACATCCCTTCAGATATGCGTACATGACGTTGTCCGCCTCATAGAGCTTCACTCATTAATTATACAACTACTGGAAATGAAAGACAAGATACACACCAACTCCAATGACGGCATTCAACATACCTGTTGCATGAGCACATGATAATCATGCGTCTTCATGTACTGTAACTTTCCATCAACCAATCGCTTGTGGATGCTGCCTACATAGTTCGATGGGGTTCGGATATTAGACACGATTCCTATGAACTCCCTCCTTTCAGCTAGGTTCAAGACATATGGGGCATGGGGCATGTAGTGTTCATCTTGAACCCGTCTTGGAGGTTGCAACCAAATCTCCTCGCGTATGCCTAAGTCCTCAGCATCCACTCGACTACCTGCATTGTCATTTATGCCAAGTAGAGTCTTCACTATATTCTCACAGAGGTTTTTTTCGCAATGCATTGCATCAAATATGTGACGATCTAACAAGTGCTGCAACCACAACCACAACAACACACTTTCATATTAGGTCTTGGGCTTCCAATATGAAGACGCTAGCTATTTTACTGTCCATGCATGCATTTCAGTTGGCACTAAACCTTCACAGTACATTTAAGAACTAAGAATGAGAAGGTATCAATTATGATTTAGCGTGAATTCACTGATATGCAGAAACTGCTGGCGGTACAACGTCATGTCTTGTCAACAACAATGCAGTCCTGACTATCATGACATCTGTACTAACATGCTTTGTTACTTTAGACATCTCCACTGATAAGCGCAACATTGTCTGTACCAACTGTGACAACCACATGTACAAGGACGTAGTACAGGAATGCCAAGCACCCTGAAGAACAAGAATTTCACCTGCCAATACTCTAACTCAT
This sequence comes from Rhytidiadelphus loreus, assembly GCA_947034895.1. Lineage (NCBI taxonomy): Eukaryota > Viridiplantae > Streptophyta > Bryopsida > Hypnales > Hylocomiaceae > Rhytidiadelphus > Rhytidiadelphus loreus. The sequence goes on along the minus strand of OX344761.1, from coordinate 3,957,102 downwards.
AAAAAGCACTGAGGCGTTTCACACCCGTCACATGCACTGGATCATAAGGTCCATTTTCCTTTCCCCCAAGGTCAAGAAACGATTGACGCCAAGCTGCATAGCGAATGACATCTTGGCCCGATAATACTTGTGGCTGTGGACGGTGTTCAAGTTTGCCATTGAATCTTCGGTTCCTACGGTAGGGGTGATGCCAAGGTAAATATCGGCGGATGCCGCCGTATACTATTTTTGAACCCCTCACTCTTCTATTAGTGAGTACATCCCCTGTCTTTGCCATTCGTGCATCCGTGTCTGGTCCACAAGAAGGACAACCTTTATAACCTTTACAGCACAATCCGGAAATCAGACCGAATGCTGGGAAATCCGAAATGGTCCACATCAGTAACGCTCGTAAACGAAAAGTACGTCTGCCTTCCACTTGCGAGAAATCTAATGCGGACACGCCTAACTACAATTCTTGCAATTCCTTCAGAAGTGAACGCAAAAAGATGTCTATGTTCTTAGCCGTCGGTGAGTGCTTCCCTGAAATCAATATGCACAATGAAATGAAAAACTTCTTGGTCACGAACTAGGGTTCAAAGTTGTATATCAAAATCAATACCGGCCATGTGGACCAATTTGTGTTATTCAGCTTGAATGGATTGACTCCATCCAAAGCTAGAGCTAGCCGCATGTTCCAAATTTCTGATCCAAACGTGCCGAAGGCGACGTCGTTGTTGATGTGCTTCCACGCTGGACTATCTACTACAGAACGCATCACCCCGTCTTCACTAACATGTTTTCTGTATCCTGTCAACATGCGCGCAATGTCGGACGACCTCCACATCCTTTTCAGACGAGGAATGAGGGGGAAGTGTCAAATGACCTTAGCAAGAACTGTATTCGTGCCATCCACCCATCGTCCCCTGCTACACTGTGGACAGAAATTATGCTCAGCATACTCTTCTTCAAATAGAATTCATCCGTTGGGGCATGCATGGATGTTGTTGTAGTGCAAGCCCAATCGGCGAATGCTTTTTCTTGCGGCATAATACGTCTGCGGTAACTTGTTACCGTTTGGCAACAAATCCGTTGACAGAAATCGGAACAACTCATCAGTGAACTTATTGCTCACACGAAACACTGTGCACATATTTATGAGAATGATCGTGGCTGACACTATGCTTGTTTTCGAACCTGGGTACACAACGGTAGTTGCTTCATGGTACAAGTCCTGTAATCCATCAATGGTGTCGTCAAGAATTTCATCTTCTTCGACACAATCATCAGCTACTTCTGCCTCGTCATGCAAGGCATCCCCCCTATCAAAAGCCTCCAGCACCTGACGTTGCACTTCGTGGTACTCATCCACAGAAGCTTCCCCTTGCACTTCCGGGTCTTCTTCAGATCCAACGGGCACATTCATGTTCTCATTGTCGTCGGCAGCATGCACGATGTCATCACCGAAAGCTATGTCTTCCACCCATATTCCTCTTGCTGGATAGCCGTCTGGCGGGTCGCCACCGATGAGTGACTTCTTCAGAAAGGGATCACGACCAACTGCCAAATGGTGTCTTCGTATCACTTGTATAGTCTTCCGACGCCCACCTTTGCAGTCCCTACAAGGGCACCTAAAAGACATGACATTTTTCTCAGTGGCCACTCGCAACTCAGTTTGTAAAATTAAGTCCTCGACTGGGATGTGCCGTAGTGTACGTCCATCACTACATATCCGAATGGTTGCACCCGCCCCCCGCATACTACGGTTTATATGCTCAACCACAGTGCTCGTCGTCTATGTTGAAGGTGGATATGAATGTACCACAAACTTGCAGCGAAATGTTGTGCACTCTCTGCATACAGAAGAGTTAGCATGTCAGAGGACGTAGTCACCAAAAAGTAATGTGAGCCATATATCCTGTGGATGCCATATCCGACATCAGAAGGGATCATTATTGTCAAAGAATACATTGCCCTGCAAACTTACGTGACGATGGCAATCTTCAGGACGTCCAACATGTCGTCCACCTTACTTTATGACGCTGGGACAAATGCATGGCATTTTTTTGCATTTCCACAAACATGAAGAGGAACAAGCTTTGTCCAATACTTCGTGAACTATTCATTTCTCAACAGAACATTAAAGACATACTATAGACATGTTACATGTCCTTTTTCGACATACATGACAACAGACGTTTTCATGATGGGCTGCAGAGGACGTCCACAATAACGTGTTCTACGACAGCAAGATGTCTACTCTGACATGTACACGTCCAAGCGGACGTCTCGTTGGACATGCCAGTAGACACCCCATCGAATAACCAGCATCCCAAGACTTTCTAGTATAACAAGTCCCACGTGTCTGTCCACTGTCGCACACGGCAGACGCAGTACAAGAAGGCGGGACACTTTTTGTTCGTCTGGCCGAACCCTAACGTTAGAACTTAGAATAGCAAGTGAAATTTAGGATTGTAGTGCAAGTGCTCACCGCTATGGCAATGATCGCTGCTGTTGTTGACCACTGTAGGGTTCTTGAATTTCCGAAATGTGCACACGAAGCGCACCTCGTAGAGGTAGATGACTGTGAGGCAGCTGTTGTTCTCTCCAATCTTGTATCAGCTTCCACGGTTCAGGAGTGCAAGAGGAAGTCGATGACTGCCAGATTGGACTGTGACGGCCATGCAGTTCTTCGACGAAGCGCACGTTTGCACAAGGAGACCATAGTGCCCATGGCCGCAGAAGGTCCGCAACCAATCCCACTTGCTTTCAGTGCACAAGCTATTGAGGTAAATTGAACAGAACCCTACTTCTCATTTTTTGTTGTGCTTGTGAGCATCATGAATTGCCCATTCTCCAGTGAATTTGGTGCTCAGCGTGTCCGGTACATGGGAATTCGTGCAGTCGTCATTCACGAAAGTTGGCATTGGCGGCGGAGCCCTGGGCGGCAATAGGACCCGGCCACGTTGGTAGGGCCTTTCACGGTTATAGGTCGGCTTTACATTTTCATAAATTGCATTTTCGTGTGCCGCCATTTCCATTTCTGTGTTTTGTGGGACGTGGGGCTTCCTTTGTGGCTGTCGTTTGCTGCAGTCTTCCCTGCCGGGGTTGTACGAAAGTGGTGACCTTAGTGCGACGGTGAGTTTACTGCAATGCAATTTGGGGAAGTCATGTGCACATGCTCCTCATGTTTTTTTGCACCGCTTGCATTTGCATTGCAGAACTTTGATGTCGTAAACGTCAGGTACTTCAAAATGTTGTTGTCACCTGCAATTCAGGGTTTGTGAGTAAGTAAATTATGTTTTGTGAATGCCGGTTCTGTCATTAAGTCCCAAGTCGATCGTCCTTCAAATTCTGCCAGGGTTTGGGCGCACCAAGCACATTGTATGCAGCAGTAGCAGTGGTGCTAGATCAAGCCGCCGGCCTGACAAGGAAAGTTGTACATGGGCCGGACACGATCACACAACAAATGCTGTGAAGAAGGTCGTTGTACAAAGAACATGGCGTAGGAGACTTTTGGCAAAACAAACGGCCACATAATGAGGGTTGCGGAAACACAAGAGAGTGCTAATACTGGTTGCTGCGCTGTCATGTGTGTTAGGACCGCAAGTTCTTTTTGAAGTGGGCAGTGCCTGCAGTGAACATGCCTCGGCCTCGTGAGCATTCCGGGAAGCGGAAGTCTGCCACACATCGGGGGAGTCCTGCATCTGACGAAGGACGTCCTGTCGCCGTCGACAGTCGCATGCGTGCAGAGGGTGAGCGGAGGTCGAAGGCACGTGAAGACCCCCGACGTGGTGCAGTAGGCCAATCGAAAGCCCTCGTTGTTCCAGCGTCTCCTTCTAGGAAAGGCAAAAGATTGATTCTAGTGCCGTCAGAGTCTGAGGATGAACAAGCAGTACAAGGCGACCACAGCGTAGGCATGCCCGACATCTCTCAGTCTTGGAGGTAAGTTGTCATCAATTGTGGCTATTTTCATGCATAGTTAGTGATTGCTTAGGAGGACAGGCATGACGCGAAGACGTTCATCCTGACGTCAAGAGAAACATGCGCGTGTCATAGTAGACGTCACCATGGACGCGTGAATTGAATCAGTCGTTTGCAGTGACATCTCAGATGACATCTATATAGATATGCATGCGTTCCGTCTGACGTTTAGGAAGGCATTTTTGGTTGTGGTGGTCCTCAACTTTCTCATATTGTGCCTTCTTATGTTTAGGAGCCCATAAGATGTGTTTGTCAATGTTGTTGCAAAACTTTGTATTCATAGAACATATGCATAGTCATGACAAGTATTTGTTGAAGTGAAAGCCTTTCTTCATTGCCTTTCTTCTGGACATGTGTTCTGGTATATCTAAGCACAGGGATGAATGGACAACAAAGTTGCAACCTTGCAACGATATGCACAAATGAGTCATGGCATTCAAATTAGTCCTCGCCGCCTGTATGTTGTCCAAGATGTGTAAGCCTCGATTTCTAGAAATTGTAGAGGATGTATTAGCCATATTGTTTCTCATAGTTACTATTGTTGTGCAGCCGAGGCTATGATACAGCATCTGAAGAGGACTCAGATGCTGGCACAGATGATGCCATTGACGCATTGCAGCCATTGAAGAAGCGGAAGGGCACGGCGTCATCGGCAATGAAGAAGCCAATTGAACTAGATGGTCAGGGACAACCTTTTGGTTCTATGAAGGCATGCCTAGCGGATGATGTAAAGAAGTACGCAAAGGAATTAGATCCCACTACAGGATGGGAAGGACAACCACGGCGTAGACGAAGGCGCTTGTTCAAGCGGCTTTATACAGGTATGTCATGGACACCTTCTCACTGTGCATCGTGCGGTTGATAGCTTCTTCTGATTTTCATTCCTGTATTAGACATTATGGAAGACGTCACCCGTGACATCTCTTTTGACATTTGTATGTTCATGAGGACGTCAGCTGGGATATATGTGCACGGCAGCCACTTCTCCCATCGCCGAAGGATTCATCGGCCATCCACTGTACTGTTTGATCTTCTTAGTCTATAGTGATGTCATTAATGTACATTGCCAATGTCTGTAGACGATAAATGATTCATGCAATTTGTTGTCCATGCAGACTGGCAGATGGGTGGTGACTCCAATAGAGTTAGTGAGAAGTGGATGCGGCCTATAATAACGAAGGTGCTCATTAACAGCAGGTGGAAAATCAATCAAATGATAGATGCCGACTTGCCTAGGCCAGCAGATGTGGAGCCCGATCATTGGAAGACACTAGTTGCTATGCGGAGCACGGAGGCCACACAGAAGAAGTCAGAGCAAATGCGGTCAATATCACAGGGAAAGGGCTCACTAACAGCGCAAATGAGGGCCATTGAGAGAGAGGTCATTTCACGGCTGGTTAGTGTCCTACAGTCCATGTGTTTGACTTTGCTTAGTTCTACATCCTTCTCACAGACGAACGTGCACTCCGATGTCAACATTGATGTCCACATTGACATGTGATGTTCTTCCCTTCCACGGCAGTACTACAATGAAGCAGTTTGTCAATTTTTTATAGGGTGGTCGCACAGTTACGATGCACTAACAAGACTGTTTGCCGGAATGTGGTGGATGTTATGTGCAGACCATGCTGAAGAATCGTCCACCACACGATAAGGAAGTAGACGCAGAAGTGGCAAAGGAATACCAACGCCTGCAGGAAGAGAAGCGTCAGAAGCGTCCGAACGTCGGTCGAGACATAGAAGACATGCAGAGTCATGTCACTGACTTGGAAGACAGCGTCACACGACTAGGAGAGAACATGACAACATCGCACAAGCGTTTGGAAGAAATGCTCCAACAATTGCTGTGTAGTCCACGGCCAAAGGAAGTCGCGGCATTAGAGGACAAAACAGAGCCGTCATCATCCGCAATGGTGTTGGACACATTGGTACTCACATGCACTCCAAATTGAACATGCAGAATTGCGTAACATACTGTCTTCGTAACAATGCTAATTCAGTAGTCCACTCTGTAGGTGCCAGCACCATCCTCGACAGCCGTTCATGGACACGGGAAAACAAGTCCTTTAGGGGACGCCTCCATCGACGACGAAGTCATGGAAGACGTTCTAGGAAATGGCGTGGACGTAGGAAACAACGATGAAGGAAACAAGGTACTAGAGCCTGTCAACAACGTCGATGTCGTTGACACTCACGCAGAGGAGGTGGATGTGTATGCGATGGTCAGCAATGACGATGTGCAGCAGGTGTTGCAGACTTCCATAACTGCTATCGATGACATTGCAGACCATGAGGTGTAGCACATTTCCGCTCTTCAGTATATGAAAGAAGTCGTGCTTCTGTTGAAGAACTGCAACTAAGCTTCCAGGGTTGTGCTTTAAGTGACTGTCCATTGAGGGCAGGGATGTAGCAATGTGAAGTCGCTGTGTTTTAGGTGGCGCGGTCTATTTTGGCCGACATCCCGTTGCATGTCCAAACAAACATATTGTCTACCAATGTCCATGAATAGAAGCACTTCTTTTAATATGTCATTGCAATAAATATGTTTTGCTCGTCTGAGCACACGCTACTTTTTTCTTCTTTTATGGTGGGGTTCCATGACAATATATATTGCAAGTGTCCAGGAAATATAATAAAAAGCTCTTGTTCAATAATGTCTGCAACGACTCAGTCATTCATGTAGACATACTAATACTTGCACATTCTCATGTAATTGGAGGAATGGGGCTTGCAGAATGACGTCAACGTCCAAGGGGAGTCCGCAATTCGCACGCGACAAGCAGCAAAGAATACTGTAGCACTGAAGGCACCGAAGGTACTTCCGAAGCCTGAAACAACCAAAGCAGTTGTTCCAAAGGCAACTGCCTTGCCTAAACCTCCTGCAACCTCTGCCAAGGTGGGTATGCATTCACTTTTTCAGTAGTTGACAATCTGACATGTGGTAAAGAAGTTTTCATAATTAATGTCTGAGTGATGTTTCATTTTACGAATTACAAAGCCATGCATTGAATTTTCACAAAGATTCCACTGGTTTCTCATGCACTGCTTCTGTTCACATGGAATGCCAACATTGCAGGTGCCTGCTTCAAAGAAAGCTGAGCCATGTCGACAGAAGAAGTGAGCATGTATGTACATTCATGACGTAAATGTCAGCGCAGGCGGACATTGTTAGCGATGACGTCTACGAAAGCATTGTATAGTTGTCTGCGTCTCTGAGTAGGCAGTTCTATCATGTTTTTGTTTTGGACTTCTGCAACATCAAATTTTTTGCTTGCTACTCCAGTATGCATATACATAGTTCACATGACACTACCACTTTCTGGCTTGTACAATGAGTTCATTGCATAGCCACTGTTGTACAGGACAAAACGATGGCTTTGGTAAACATTTCTGTTTTTTCTGTACTCTTATGGGTGAACACGTCAATCACGCAATGATATTGTTCGGTAATATTTGTAGGCACGGCATTTGCAGCGACGTTGCCATGCATATAGTGACCTATACGGCCCATACTCCTTCATGTTTGCTATCACATTTCATGGGACGACTCTTAAAGAATTGCTTGTCCACCAAGGCATCTACAGTGATGTTTCAGAAAACTCAGTCACATGTTCCATTGGGGAAATTATGACATTCAAAATGCTCTAGCAAACAAGACGTGTGTAAACTTATACATTGTTGGAAGCAACTATGCAAGGTCTTCGAAACATACTTTATGTCCACGTGAGTGCTGAAATTTGATAGTGACGTCCACTCCGTTGTCCCTCACAATGTCGTCGAAGATGGCGTCAACACTTTCACTTCCATGCATGTTTCATTCCTTGTCTACAAAAACGATCATCTCATAAGGAACAATCAGTATACATGTCTCGCGTGACGTCCACTGCCACGATGTACAAAATTCCTACACTCGGACAACGTCATTTTTCATGTTCACCAGGACAACATTTTAGACACACCTATGTTCTTCAACATGTGTCCTACAATGTCCCATGCTCTACTACTATATATTTGAAGATCAATTATTCGTCCGCTTTGACGTCCAATAAAACATCCTTCTGTCATATACGATGTCCTAAAAATCATGCATTCCTACAGCCAAAACAAGAATGCACTGTACACGTATACATCTAAGAAAGCCAACTCACATTTAATGAGGTCCACGTCACTATTTCCCGCCTCCACGTCAATGTCCACGTAAGTCACGGGCTGCAAGAAAAAAATCATTACGTGGCACTTGTCATCTATGTGGCGCTGATGTGGACAACAATTGTCGTCCATGTGTCGCACATTTACAGCATTGGAAAACCTTGTCTTCAGCAACGTTTTCAGAAAACAAGCTCAAATCTGTCATGTTTCTTTTTATTTTTGCATGTTTTTTGGTGATCCATTATAACAGATTTTAGGAGACGTCTACGCTAATCACTGACACGTTTTTTTAGACGTCAACTACTGTTTTTCAAAATGTCAAATAAAACTACTGTTTCTTATAGTGAAAGTAATGCAACAAGAAGATACTTTGAAATTTTAACCCCTAAAATTCTTTGATGTTTAGAGGCCCATGACTTATTCAAAATACTAGTTGCCAAAGCAAAGCAAAAATCTTCATCTATATTTATTTTTTAACAAATCCAATTGCAGAATCCTTTAAATAACATTCAAGTATATCATCCAAAAAATTTAGAGTGAATGTTTCCATTGATTACGTCTAATGTATCAATTGCAGAACATAATGAAGAAGGTGTGACTACCTCTAATGTATGAATTGCATTTGTCAAGTTACCAACAATGAACACATTAATCACAACAAAAAGCTTTTAGAGCCTGATGAGATTCCAACTTCAAAATTCATAGACTAATTTCATGAAGGTTGAAATAATAACAAACTACTTGGAAGAAAGTTCAATTCTACTCAGTTTCTTTCAAGAAACATTTATTGAAAAATATTTGAAGAAGTCAAACTTCCAAAAATTGTGAATCTTGTTGGTAAATGGCCCTTTATGAATCTAAAGTAGATACACCCCAAATCGCACCTTGCCTAAAATTGCCATCATCACTATATATACATATGCCAAATCAATATGTATGTATGTTCAAGAAACGATTTTAGAACATCTACCAAAAAAACCTTTGTGACCCTCTATAACTTTTGCATATGATATCCAAATGTTGCATTCTTTGGTGCATTGGAATCTCCTCTCACTTACCAAATAGGAAAAACAAAATTTTGATCCATCTAATAATAGTAACTAGGCATGGTAGCAAAAAATGGCGGTTTCAGGAATACCCACCTTAACCCCTTAACGCCTCAATCCTTTTTCAAATTTTGTCACATTTTTGCTTATATTTTTCTACAGAAATATCATTTACCACAATTTCATGGAATTCATCATTAAGGAAAGTTGTCTTTTCAAGATTCAAGTGTTACATTGGATGAATGAAAAGTTGGTTGGACAGAACAAAGCCTCAAAGCCCTCGTTCATTGTCTAGAATATGGATGTCGGAGTGCTTAACCCCTAAATGACGGACCCATCACTAATGATTTCAAGCCTCACTGCTCATCATTTAGTTTGTTGCCATTTTGCAACTAGATATGTATGAAAAAATTTATATTTATTTTTCAGAGATGAAATTACATGTCGTCATTACTTCACAAAAAAATTAGTTTTTTTGGTGGAAAATTGAGAATTTTGAGAATTTTTGAAGATAAAGTGAAGAAAAAGCACATTAAATAGAAAATTATTTCAACAAACCTGAAAATTTCACCATGTGAATACATTACAATGAAAAATATCATAGTGTAAACTCCATTTCCATGTCATTCTATAATTAGAATTCAATAAACATTGAATATACATCCAAAATTCAAATTGCAATCAAATATTTAATACTATAAATTTTTCCAAAATTCAAATTAGAGTAGAAACTAGAGTAGATGACCTTCATATTGTTAGTGGGGCTCAAACTCAAAAAACATAATTTTTGTGGAGAAATTTTAGATTTAGAGCAAGGAGCAACAACTTTCCCAAATACACTAAAATAGCATATTTTGTGATTCGTTTTTTTTTAAAACTTCTCATTTTTGTGAAAACAAACATTGGCTAGACTACAAACTCAATTGGATACTCTTTATAATTCAACATGAAAGGTCAACAAGAAGAACGGGGATGAAAAGTGCTTCCAATAGCTTTATAGCTCACTGGATTGCCATCCGAACGCCATAGAATGGTTTTTCAAGCGTTCCAAGGTTAAGGGTTATTTTGATAGCCAAGTGACCCCTTTCTGATCACTTAACCCCTAAAGGACCATTGTCCCTTCGGGGGACAAATGCGTTTTCGGGCAGGTACCTATGGGCTGAAATTTTCTTCTAATATTTTGAATTTTTTTTTGGAGGTAGAAAAGTTGATTAGCTTCGTGAGAATATAATTTTTTTCAAAATCGGTGCTTGGGAACAATAGTTATGACCAAATAAGCTCAAATGAGGGGACGGCGGGCAGCTCGGGCAGCCCCCCCAAAATGGACAATTTATTTTATTTTTATTTTATTTTTTCTCATAGATTATATTTTTGTCTATCTGGAAAGATTTTATTCATTTCATTTGGATATATTATGAGAAAGTTATGGACATTCTTGTTTTTCGGGTAGTTAGAGCATCTTTTTGAAAAAAATAACTTGTAGAATTCATTTCTGAATGCAATTTTTCAAATTTTTCAATTTTTTTTTTGCATGGTTTGATTTACTTTTTAGAACAATCTCACCATTGGGATTAGTGCATTTTAATTCCATCTAAAATATATGAATATTTTAGATTTTCCTTCTACCTCATACCTACTTCTACTTAACAATTTTTTTAAGAATGATAATTAATTCTTTTTTGCATTCTTTTTTTTACCAAGACTCTCAACTCAATTCTCCAGTGTAAATATTTAAAGCTCAAATCTCTATAGTGAAAAAAATTTAAGTTAAAAATGTTCAAAGTCAAAAAATCTAGTCTCACAATGTGCTGAAAAACTTGTTTTCTTCACTTTAAACGCATATATCTTGCAATTTGAGCAGTCAAAAATTCTGAAATTTTTTCCACACACTCTCATACTAGTTAGGTGTAAGACCCTACGGTTAGATATGAAAATAAAACAATTTCAATTTTTTTACTCCTTGCTATAGATATGGCAGTTTTGAGTGTTTTCTGGCAGAAAAAAGGCCTTGGTCCTTTAGGGGTTAAATGATTTAGCATATCTGCAGTATGGATATGTTGAGTGGAAAAATTCAGTTTCCCCATTTACAGAAATAGATTTTAGAAGGATTTCATATTTTTTTACTATTTCACTATTACCTTACCAATAGAATCAATCCAGGAAACGAAGGAATATTTCCTGGCAGTCCTTTACGACTTTTTACTTCGCATTTGCATTTAAGTTCCAAGCCCCGTGTCCTTCGGAGAAATTCCCAGTCGCCAGTCCTCCTCTCCAATGGAAATTCGACACCTCAGACATTCCCCAACGCACCAATGGGAATCGACGCTACCGCAGAAGAAGCCAAGTGTCAGGCCGAGGATTCTCGCCACGCCTGCGGATGTGGGGCCACCACTCAAGTAGTCAAGGATGGCGTATGAAATATATATTTAAAAAATGTCTCCACCACTGAATGCGTGGATGAGGGGGATCCAAATTTTTGAATGCACACACGACGCAGGACCGCGCCACGTCACCACATTACGAAATCTGTTGGTACAGAAATGCAAAAGCTGAGGGACGGACGGAGGACAGAACTTGGCTTCATCCAGAGAAACTTCATCCATATGCACCGGTTACATAGAACCAAGTGAGTATGTAACACGGTGGCCCCCCAAATGAGCAAGCCCACCATCATCACTCGGGGTACATCAATATGTACATATGTGGAAGAAATAATTTCAAAACCTCTACCCAAACGCACACAAAATCTAACATTCTTTCATCCATCTAAATGTTTGTAGATTCTTGTGCTAATCTTGAAACACTAGAGCTTATAATTGTGTGGTTTGGACAACATCAAAGTCCTCCACTTTGGATGATTCATTTTGCCAATGAAAATGAATGAAGTTCATATTTCTGATTTCTCAATGATTAAGTCTCATGTCCTCTACAAGCCGTACAATTTAAAGAAAAAATGAAAATAACTCATATCAAATGCTAAATAAGCTTAGGAACTATGAAAATTTCAGAGTATGCATATATTATGGTGTAGAACATCACGATGTACACCAAATCTTTGTATCATACTATAATTAGGAAACCAATAGATAGTGGTACTATGCCCAAAGTTCAAATGATATAGAATAATCAATTTGGGGGATTTTTTAAGATTTCAAATCGGAGTAGAAAACTAGACTTAGTAAACTTTATTTGTTAATTAGATTCAAATTCAAAAAAGATCAATTTAATGATTGAATTTCAAATCAAAAGCAAGGAGGTAGGAATTTATGAAATACTTAAGCATCTTGTGTGATCCATGGATTTAGCATCTTCTCCTCTACAAAATTATATAGTTACTCATTGAGGGACTTTCTACCACCAAGTGATGCATGCACACTCAAAGAACTCACCATTACAAATTGGATGAAAATCATCCATATTTTATTGAGATCAAGGCATGTTTGATCTACTTGACATAATTCTCATTCTTTATGTAGGTACCTAAAAAGTTGTGGACATACTATTGTCAAATGAATCTGTTGTGAGCAACATAGTTGAATAAGAACCTTTTGATTGTTTGTCAAATGAGACGACCACAATCAATGATTTCTAGCTAGATCTTAAGAAGTTGTTTCCCAACAATTCAACTAATGCCATTGAAAACTTTGTCATTTCTTTCTACTCAAAGGTTCTATATAATTGTAGTTATGATTAAACTCCAAATTTTGTCAATCTTTTTAAATTTCATCTTGATTCTTTCACTAAATCTGGTCTAATCCCAATCGAGTTGTGAGTCATGAAAGGTGGTGAGAGAATTGAGGATTAAGGTGGACCAATTCTATATGCATTGAGAAATGGGCACACCCAAAACCAATGAAGTATTATCTTACACTCACCTAAGTTGATTAGTGAACAATTCATGTCAATAATTGTAAAGTGTTGGAAATGGGTACCTTCACTTTATGGCTAAATGATGTGAAGTAACACCCCCAAAGAAGTTGAGAGAAGATGGAAATGTGAGCCCAACTTACAAAGTGGTTTAGTTGGATGGGTGGCATGAATGTGTTTGGGAGAAAGAATGTTTTTGCTAGTGTTGTAGCACAACCAAATAGAAAGAGCAAGATTTTGAGTTTTATTTACTATTGATAGTCACTTTTAAAGTCCTAATAGCAACTCCACCACAAATTCCAAGTCAAATGTGACTGCAACTGTAGTGCAATTTAGTGTTCCATTGCATCATCGGTAAGACATTACAAAAATTTGAACCCTACAAAGGTTTGCAAATGTTTGATTTTTGGCCCCCCACAATGCAAGTACAAAAAAATAAAAATAAAAATAATTTGATTTGATTTTAAATATTTAAAAAATATTTAAATACTTAAAGAGTTGCCAAGTTTGACATTAGATCCAGAAAAAAATCCCTAATTGCACTAAAATTGCACACAAGGGGGGGGGGGGGTTGCAAAAAAGGCAGTCCTTTGCAAAGTTTAGATTTTTTGTAATGGAATTTTGATTTTCCTAGGCAACACTATAATGCTCCGCCTACGCCTTTGTTGAGGTCTTTTGAGTTCACGCAACGGTTCAAACCCTTTGACTATAGAAGAATCATACTCTTTCATGATGTCTTTGATGGCACAAAATAAGTTTTATAAGGTGTTGTAGAGGGATGAAGCATGGATGCACTTCAACTCATCCGCAATTTTATTATGTGAAAATCTTTTCACATTCCATATAAAGTTGAAGTAGTGGAGTTGTATTAAGTATGTGGTAGTACCATAACTTAAGGTGGGGTGCTTTAAAAGTAATCTTGCTCTAAAAGTGACCACTAACACAAAGGTGCATTGTGCTTTCTTCAATGTGCTAATAGTGTACATTTCAACAAGTGGTTGCTTTCAATGACACCACTATGTTTCAACTTCAAAAGTTTGTAACTAATTCCATAAAGGTCCCAAAAATATGAAACAATTTGGGTTAAACCTTGAAGGACCAAGGCCTTTTCTTTTTGCCAAAAAACATTATAAACTGTCATTTCTATAGTTTAGAGTAAAAAAGAATGAATTTTTTTTCCACATCTAATTCTATGATCTTACACATAACTAGTATGAGAATGTGTGGGAAAATTTCTAAAATTTTTGACTGCACAAATTGCAAGATATTTGTGTTTAAAGTGAAAAAATACATATTTTTCATTACATTGTGGTATCAGATTATTTGACTTTGAACCTTTCTTAAATTAATTTTTTTTCACTACAAAGTTTTTGAGCTTTAAATATTTTTGTGGGGAATTGAGATGAGAGTCTAGGAGGAAAAAAATTCAAATTTTTTTAATTCTTATTCTTTAAAAAATTATTAAGTAGAAGTAAGTATGAGATACAAGGAAAATCTAAATTATTAATATCCCTAGAAAGGAATTAAAACACACTAATAGCAATTGTGATATTATTTTAAAAAGAAAACTAAAACATATGAGTTGTTTTTTTAATTTTTAAAATTTGCATTTAGAAATGAATTCTACAAGTTATTTTTTCCAAGAAGATGCTCTAATTGCCTGAAAAATAAGATTATCCATAACTATCTCATAACAAATCCAAATAGAATTAATCAAAGCTTCCCATGTAGACAAAAATTTAACCTATGATCGAGAAAAACTTGAAAAAACTTGAAAAAAAATAAAACTTGAAAAATTTTGAAAATTTATTTTGATGCCCCCTCTCTCCTATTTTGGGCATAACTTTTGTTCTTGGGCACTGATTGAAAAAAATATAATATTTCCATGAAGCCAATCAATTTTTCTATCTTCAAAGGAAGTTTGAAAAAATCATGGCAAAAATTCAGTCCATAGGTACTTGCCCCAAATCCCACTTGTTCCTTTAAGGGTTAATGGTCCTTTAGGGGTTAAATTCCAACTCCAATTTTCCTTCCTATGAGAATTGACTGAAAATAGTTTCAAGGAGTTCAGCTTCCTCCCAAAATGCAATCAGCTCTTTCAAAGATTGCTTTAAGAGCATCCCCACCCGTCTTGCAAAACAAATGACTAGGGGATTTTAGTGGTTGGCAAATTCTGAAAAGCTGGCAAATGAGGCTCTTTTGCAAGTTGAGAGTTGAATATCGGAGCAACTTGCATAACAACAAGTGACAAGGTCAACCGCCTTTCCGCAACTTTGGGTGCTGAATGGATTTACTTGTTTTCACGTTTTTCACCTTGGCATTTCACTTTTTTTACTGTTTCGCATTGCTTGTGTTTACTTTCTAACCACCTGTATTTATTGCCATCCACTTGTGCAACACTCCACCTCTTAACAGGCTATAGGTGGGACGCAATTCACCACCTAGCTTGCAAAGCGGATGGTTCTGCATTTTCCAAGCCAAATCACCACTGCTTTTTGCAAGACGGGTGGTGATGTTCTAAGAGCATCCCCACCCGTCTTGCAAAACAGATGAACTTGTTAAGAGGCCAGGCAAAAAGCCTTGGGTGGCTTGCTAAATGGGAGATTTTGCAAGCCAAAGCATGGCTTGCAAATTGACTTGCAAACCACATGAGATAAGAGCAGCGACACTTTCCTCCAAAGTACGGACCTTTAACGCTATAGCCCATTGCAAAGCAGTCCAAATTTTGCAAGCCAAACCACCCCGCATTTTGCATGACAAGATAAGAGCAGAGTACCATATACCTCCTTTTGCAAGGGGATCTGAGCAGACTGAGCCCCAGACTCAATTTCGTGAAGAAACCGAAAAGTACGCTGCCGTGATGCGTATTCACCGCACCTGAAGAATTTTTTTCCCACTTTGGCCGAGAACTGGAATTGCCACTTTTGCTAATTATGCTACACGCTTAACTTAAACTGTCAGTGATGCCGGCAGTATCGTATTGTACTGTCCTCCTGTACTACTGCACATCTGTTGGGTGCCCGGAAAGGCGGCAGAATACGTCCTTTAGAGGACCCACTCACAGAGATATTTATGCATGACTGGAATTATTAATAACTGAAGTTATCGATGCCCTCACTCACTCACTTGAATTGGAAGATATGTTCGTCTGTGGTGGCCTCACTGCTACCGAGACTACGAGAGCGAGAGAGAGAGCGCGTGACGTTCGGGGGTCATTCCGAGACTCTCAATTGGAGGAGTGACCGAACATTTTTTGGTGCTGCAAGGTTGCTTCTCAACGGGGCTACCTCGGAGTAGGCCAGAAGAAGGCCTTATTATGAAAGCCCAGCGAAGCAGCGTGAGTGAAGCTTCTGTTGGGAACGGATCAACTATCCGAACCTTATGGATCTAGATGGCAAATTTCATCTTTGATACCACCATCATGTGATAGATTCTATAAAAAACAAAACGTGTTCCTTCCCTCAAAAAAGTTCTCAGTCCCCACGTAACGACAAGGTCATTTGTCCATCCCAATCTAGTTGGGTGGACTATAGAGGTAAGAGCGTCACCACCGGGCGTGGTGGTTCAATTTGAAAAATATGATGACTCACCCTTCAAAATCCTTTCCGGAATAGAGGCCACCAATCATATGAGGCAGACCATTTTTAGGCCCCCCCCCTTTGGCTTGCAAAACGAGCTTGTTTTCAAGCTCAAATGCCAACTTGCCTTGCAAATTCTATGACCTCTTTAAGAAGTTCATGTGCTTTTCAAGCCCAGTGGACATGCTCCAAACACCCTACTAATGCTTGGATTTGAACTATTAACTACTTCATTGGCATGCCAAGGCCTTAGGTGATTCGGGATAGGCCAAGTTTGGTCTCAAAGAATTTATATCCCAAGAAAAATGCTATTTTTTGTTATGACCATAGATGATCAAATTTGGAAATTTTTAATTCATATTTGAAATCAAGGACTTATTTGTAGGTCTAATGGATTTCAAAGTATATAGTTAACCTTTTTAAAATAAGAGGCAAATTTTCACATTCATTCACTTGGTGAAAAATTTAGATTTTTTGCACCCTAGGTAATACAAGACCAAATGTGGTATAGTCTTTTTTACTTCCAATCCAACAATTTTTATATATTTCTAATTTATTTCAAAATTTCAAAGAATTATGATATTCCTTGGAGTGATGAAGCTTTTTGTAAGGTAAAAGAGCCCATTGCATACTTAATTGTTTTTGTGATGTACATTTTACACCAAACATGTTCATCACAAGGAGAAATTTGTCTACAACAAGATTGCCTAAACTTGTGACTTAGAAAGACCTTGCTGGTTCACGTCATAAAACGTCATTTGTTCATTGACATATGATTGTGAACATTTGAAAATGCTTTCATGATAGAAAACTTTGACATTCAATATCTTAACCCCTTAACGCCTCAATCCTTTTTCAAATTTTGGCACATTTTTGCTTATATCTTTATACAATAATACCATTTACCAAAATTTCATGAAATTGGGCATAAAAGAAGGTTGTCTTTTCAAGATTCAAGTGTGAAATTGGATGAATGAGAAGGAAGTTGGATGAAACAGCTCATGCAAGGCCTCTGTTCATCGTCCAGAATATGGACGTCGGAGCGCTTAAGGGTTAAATGTTTACAAGCTTAGAAACATGTTTCAGTAACCTTCAATTTACACAACATTTTCTGATAAATTTTAATGGTACTAATTAAAAACACTGTTATTGACTTGACAATTGCAAAGATCAATAAAGCATTCGTAAAACAAAACACTTCTTATGTTCTTTTGAATTCAAATTCAAATTTTTCAATCTTTATTTTGCATGTTATATTCTAATTTTATATTTTGTATTTTTTAAGCCTTGAAAAAATACTTCACAATTTAGCATCTTTGGCCTTAAAGCTTTAACCATGATCATTTTTTGGTCATTGACCCTCTTTCACAGGTTGGCTCAATAAATAAAATAAAATAATTTTATAATTTTATTTCATTTGTTTGGTTGTTTTTCATAGTCAAATAATGTTTCTGATTTCATTATAAATTCACCTTGGGTAATTTTTCAATCTTACACCCTTCCAAAAATATTCAATGTGGTTTAGGGGTTAATTTGTAAATCTTTTGAAAATTTGAAGTTAGCCTTGTAGCAAGCAAAAAAACAGAGTTCATTTAAAAGTCATGCCCTCTAGCCAAATTCAAACTAGAGTTCATTTGAAGTCAACTTGTGTGCCAAACTCAAAATCCAGGTTATCTCTAAACTACAGATTAGAACCACATTTTTGAGCCTCCATCTTTTTCACATCCAAGCTAATTCTCAAAACTAAATTGCAAAAGTGAGAATTAGTGTGGAAGTGTGGAAGCTTTGGATAGTTTGAGGTGACAAGAATGTGAGCCATATGTTTGAACCCTTTAAACTAGGTTTGACTTTGCTTAAGACAAAGGAAAAACTACAAGAAAGGGAATAGTTGACTTTTGAGATTCTGGAAGTTAGTTATTTGTTAAAAGAAGTTAAATCTTGAAATTTGTTTGATTCCTAGACAATTTAGCAAATATTTAGGATTAGATTGGATTGAATTTGAATTACAAAAACATATCCTAAAAGAAAGGAGTGCTTCAACCTATTCTTGTGCAACTAGGCTACCCTGGCCTTTGAGAAGCCGGGTCCAATGATGGTGGTGAAGTAGGACCACCAGAATGGCTCCACGCTCACTTCTTTGGCCTTTGAGAAGCCGGGTCCAATGATGGTGGTGAAGCATGACCACTAGAATGGCTCCACGCTCACTTCTTTGGGAGTTTTGGGGCGGTTAGGGAGGATTTTGTGTATTGCTTTCCGCCATGAAATACCTGCTCTATTCCATGTTGTTGAGCCCTTGTGCATCTGAAACTGGGGGACCGTGAAGAATTCTATGCTGGGGGCCCATCGTCTTCTTGCGTATGGCTGAAAGTTGCATAGTATGTGCCTGAGTAGCTTGTGTAGATTGGACGTTTCAGGCTCGCATGCCTTAAGCACCCACTTGATCATCAAGACTGTGAGTGCATCTTGCGGGTTGATCATGTTGAGACCTCCTTCTTCCCTGGACTGACAACATTGGATCTATGCGACCTTGTGCTTGGTGCGATGCTCTCCTTCCAACCACATGTAACTCACTACTGCCGAGGTAGTCTTCTTAACTCCTGCTTGGGTTCCTCTCCAAATGACAACCAAGAAGATCATTGATAAGAGCGGTACATTATTGGCAATGAGTCCCCTTCTTGTTGAGTTGACCTTGTGTAGTAGCAATAATCTAACAACCTAGGAAAAGATTGTTAAATTATTTTGTAGTATAGTATAATATGGTTCATTCACTAAGGATTTAAAAGATAGAATTGATATTAGTTTAAGGTCATATGTTGAGACTATTTTACAAAAATAAAACAAAAACTCAAAAAATTCATATGCTTTTGCAATCTTCCATAATGAATTCCAAACCAATACTCAAATTTAAATTATTGTATCAAATATAGTCAACAAATTCCACAAAATAATCCTTTCACTACAAAACATTTCTTAAAAACATGACATTTAGAAAGGGTCAAATCCCTCTTGGACTACCATGGAATTCATTGTCAATGTGTCTTATATAGCATTAAGAGTAAAGAGTCACTATTTTTCTCATCCATTACGGCCATTCACTACTTTCCAAAATATGATTCTTTAGAATTTTTTTTAGCTATTATCTCCTTATATCTCCTCTATAATATCATTTATATAACCAATAGTCAAATGCCATTGATTAGTACTTCAAAATCAAGTAAGACTACTTATCACATTCCATTCATAATATAAAGAGAAAATCAACTATAAATAAATAAATTCACATTACACCTTGGCGGTGCACCATTTCTATAGTTGTTTCATCATTTTCTCCTGTCAACCGAGGGTACCGCCACACTCATAGCAAAGGGCGTGCTAAGCAGTTTGGTCAAGTTGTCTCCTCTCACCCAAGTAATTCCTAGCTATTGAGTCCAATCTGACTGCTCTGCACCATCACTTGAATGCCAATATCCGCATAATTTTAACTAGTTGAGGACAAGGCTTGCAACACTAAAAAAACAGTCCAATAAAGCTACCATGGCCAGGACAAAATCCTGTTCAGCTTGCAGTGTGAGGGAGGTGTTGTCTGCAAACTAGGCTATGACCTATTGTGCATCACCACCCGACAGTTTGATGCCCCTAATTTGACCCACTGCCACACTCTTTTTACCATTGTATTAAGGACTTTTTCCACGATTTAGAAGAGGTATGGAGCTAGCAGGTACCCCTGCCTTACACCTCTTAGGATGGAGAATGTCTATGAGTGTGCTTCGTTTACCTTTACTAATGTCTGAGCTCCCTTGAATAGCATTGCGGTCATGGCAATGAAGTTTGGTGGGAGTCCCATTGCCTTCATCATGCACAAGAAGAACGACCAATCCACAGTGTCAAACGCTTTAGAAAAATCAAGTTTGAGGAAGATCAAGGCCTGCTTGGAAAATTCAGCCCATCCAATTGTCTCATGCGTGAACATTATGTTGTCACGAATGAATCGAAGGGGCAAGTATGCTGATTGATCTGAGTCAATGATCTCCATGAGTACAGGCTGGAGTAAAGCTTGTAGTACTTTAGAAAAAAAATTGTAGGCGACGTTAAGGAGTGTAATTGGGCACTAGTTGGTTAGCCTACATTGATCCCCTCCCTTGTGGATCAATGAGATGAGCCCGGTTGTGATGCCCGGCTGGAGCTCATTTGCCTCTAGTGCCTTGGTGATCATCTTTAGGTAGTCCGGCTAAATGAGATCCCAGTAGCATTTATAAAACTCAGTGAGCACTCTATCCGATTCTAGAGCTTTTCCTAGGCTCAACTCTTTTAGTGCTATGTCCAAGTCTTCCATTCCAATCGGTTGTGCTAGTAGGGACTTCATCTTGATCGTGACCCTGTTGCCGATATCGTCAAGGGTTAGTTCTTGATTCCTTGCTTGGAGGGGAGAGTGAATTGGGATAGAGTATAGATTTTGGTGAAACTTGGAGCAGATGTGCTCCAAGTCGCCTTGATTGTCTTCTTGATTCTTTGCTCATCTTCAATTTCAGAGATGTTGGAGGTGCCAAAATGGGGTTTGGTGGCTTTGAAGAAGTCCTTGGTACATTTGTCCTCTGATTTCAACCACTTGACTCTACTCCTTATACATTGCCTTTCTGCTTCATGTTTCCTGTGCGCTGCTAGTTCGTTGGTGAGGGTGCAAATTTTGGCCTGCACTTCTTGGTTGTAGGGGGACATGTACAGCTCTACCTGTGCTTGTGCCTGTGCGAGCTTGCTCCACAACTCTTTTTCCGTAGCCTTTCTCTCAATTGCTCTCTGCTTGCAGTACTCTTTATAATACTTGACCATTTTCCGTAGTTTTCCCGTGAATCTAGAGCACTAATTTTACAATAACTAATTGTTGTAGCTAGCCTTGCAAATTATCACTACAAAAAAATGAGTACATTTGCGACTGCAAAGAATGACTGCTTTGCAGTCATTTCGGACACTTTCGACTACAAAATGACTTAAGCGTTTTGAAGTCATTGTGGCCAAGTCATTTACGAAAATGACTGCTAGTGTATTATCACCATCCATTTAGGACTTGGATGTATAATTGGATGAGAAATTTGTGGTTTTAGGTTGATAAAGAAAACTTAGACTTAAGGAAATGGCTATAGAGCTGCCATGTGGAAAGCGACCAAAAATTGGACCTACGTGGACATCCATGTGTCCAGTCATTCTTCAATCATTTTGGAGTGACAATGGACCCTTTTAAAATCTGACATGGACATCCACGTGTCCAGTCATTCTTTAGTCATTTTGGAGTTACAATAGACTCTTTTTAAATCTGACTTGGACATCCAAACATGAAGTCATTTTCTAGTCTCTGTGGAGTTGCAACAAACCCTTCAAACATCTGAGGTGGACATTCTTGTATCTAGTCATTTGTCAATCATTCTTTAATTTTGAATGACCCATTATAAATCTGACATGGATTTCCACATGGAAAGTGCAAAAAGAAGTGTAATGACAAGTCCAAAATCAATCATTCTACGGTTGCTTACAAATACATTCATATACAAATACATTCAAATTTCCACAACAATACCTCATACAACATATACAATACCTCATACATTATATACCATACAATATATGTCATACCACAATTGGCATATATGTCACATGACTTCCCAAGTCAATTTGAGTGTGAATGTAAAGAGTTAAAATGACAAATATTTTATACAAGTGGGGTGGCAGAAGGCAAGACAAACCATGTGGGATTTGTAAAACGCAGGAATTGTGCTATAAAGTAATATTTTAGATCTCATTTAGGCAAAATAGATTAATTTTTTCCAAAAAACTTTGTACTAATAAAAGTTGAGAAATCAATCTCACTTTGATCTTCAATTTTTTTTTAAAGATTTGGAGCCTCAAATCAAAAGTTATGGACCTATTTGAGAAAGGGATTATAAAGAATATTTTCTTTGACATTTTATAGTCGCTTTTAAGTCATACATTAGTTTTTTCTTAGTGGTTTTTTGGTTGCTTCCTAGTTGCTTCCAAACTTCATTTCCATTTGTCTTATATCAATTGTCCCATATCAATTGTAAAGAGTACCATCAAAACTAAATTGTTGGTGCAATTAGGGAACTGTAGTCATTCTTGAGTCATTCCGGACAACCAATCATTCTTTTGCAGTTGCATTTGTGGCCATTTTTTTGTAGTGTGAATAGGTGAAACCACTTGACACGTGAGGGAACCGCCAATGTACTCTTCCGTAGCCAATCTACTCTTCCGCCAAGTCAAATTATCGATGGAAGAGAACTTATTAACGCAAGAGCAGTACTAGGTCCACTCGTGTTGAGGTTCATCGTTGTCGTGGTCACCACGTCATTCTAAGTGTCCGTTAGTGTGTCATGCGAAGCGGTACAGAACCGTTGTGGCATGCAGTAGTGAACCAGGTGGACCATTGCTCTGACATTGGAATGTTAGTAGTTATGCCCGAGTCATTACAAATCTACAGTCATATATGAGTCATTCTGTAGTTGCGTCACAGACGTGCCGTAGTCATACTGCAGTCAGAACACGATATTCGTTATTTTGGGAGTTTCCTATCTCCCAATTTCGGTCGGTTTGGGCTGATCTGAATTCATAGATTGGGAAACTGGAATTTTCGAATGGCCATAACTTACTCAAATTTTGTCCAAATTGGGCATATGAGGTGTTTTTTGACATCTACAGATTCCGTAGATGTCAAAAAACACCTCATATGCCCAATTTGGACAAAATTTGAGTAAGTTATGGCCATTCGAAAATTCCAGTTTTCCAATATGTGGTGCAGATCAGCTCGAATCACGCTGAACTGCATACTCCCAAAATCATGGAATTCTCCCAAAATAACGAATATCGTGTTTCAGTTAGGCTTTAGTTGCAACATTAATGTCGTGTCCTGCTAGTGTCTTGCCATTTATTAGGTAATTACAGGGCCTTTGTCATTGTTTTCATTCATGCTCAATACAATTTCCAGAAATTGAGGCTTCTACATTTGCCACATTTGTATATGCCCTTAGCTCAAATGCAAAAGTTTGGGCGACTAAGATGCCTCCATGTGCAATTACCTTCCTTACTGACTGTTCGTTTTGGTTCATTACTGAATTAATGTTCAATGTGTTTTATTTTTACAATGACACTCCCACAGCTTCCTCTCTCTCTCTCCTTAAATTAATTCATTTAAGGTGGGGTTGCATCACTTTTGTATTGTCTTTCATCCATTTGCAGCATGATACACTCCCATATCATATTCAAAAAATGCCCTTATTGCATTCCCCTTAGTAATATGCAGAAAAAACATGCCAGTTGCATTGCAGTCATATGCCAGTGACATACCCAAAACATATCGTGTCCCTATCCTCCCCAAACAGCGAGGACGGCTACATTTCTATTTTTTTATCCCTTAGTAAAAGAATACGACAACCTCGTGACTCGTGCTAGTCGTGGAAGTCATTGTGCAGTCAATTTAAAGTCACTTGCAATCGCAAAAATGGAATGCGCACGACTCGTCCATGACTCCGCCTTCTGCAGTCGCGTTCCAATCGGCCACGTCACGTTATCGTCGACCCTGTGTACGGAACATTGTGGATGAACCATACGCACAATCACTGTTCATCTGGCAGTGAAACTCACGACTGTAAAACAACTCCAACACTGTGGAGATCCCTACGGTGGTGCAATTAGGGAGGTGAAGTCACAGTGTAGTTGCAAAATCTCTGCAGTCACGTTAAGCCCTATTTTTTTGTAGTGTATGGCAGACCACATCCCATTTGTTCATTTGTATGGTAATTGCTTTACTGACTAATTTTCATTAAGCTTCTTAAATGACGATTAGATGGACCTTCATATGATCCAGTAATTGCATCCAATATTTTGATAGACGTAATCTATCACATTAGCTATGTATCTTGATTTATTGAATGCCCCCTTTGTATATTGTATTTAAACCCTAATTGTCCGAGGCACCAAAATCTGGTGTTTGCAAAACTTTTAAGTTAAATAAAACCTAATCAAGTTGCTATTTTTAGTAGTTTATATTTTTGAAAAGTTCTAATTGAAGTCTAATTTTAGCATCAAAAATCCAATCTTGAAGATAAATGATAGTGATTTTCCTATTCAAGATTTTGTGCAAGGGTACCCATTGCAATCTTGACTTTTCGTTGAGAGCTCTTGGAAATGAGCCTCAGATACACTAGATCTTGGAGACAAAATCACATTCAAAATTCATTTAAAAAAATTATAGAGTAGATTTTGAGAAGCCATAAATTGATTATTGGAGTTATACATGTTAGACCCTTTAACCTCATATTTTTTGGTCACCAACTTTTTAGATTTGACTTGTGAAAAGAGGATTGAAAGTCTTCACATCACTTTTGCAATTTTAACATCCTCATGTTCAAACATTATAATCTTTCACTCCATAAGTGATATTGTTGTGTTTTCTTTTCCTATGAGATTTCTAACATGTCTAGTTTGAATTTGTACGGTTATAATTCAAACAAAATTGATACAACTTATCAAAAGGTTGGCATTTTGTTCAGTTCAGAGCAAATTCCAAGAAACTCAAAATAGGCCTTGGGCATTTAGGGGTTAATAAATCTTTTGGACCCAGGGGGGTTATACAACTATTATGTCAAGAAGATTATCAAATAATATAACCTACAATTCCATTTTTTGACTAAACATAAATGTGGGAGGGTGGAAAATATATATCCTTATTACCCCCAAAAAATAAAAATAAAAATAAAAATATATATAGTAATAAGTCCCAAATCCCTATTTTTTGGAACAATATATGGTTTAAAGTTAGTATATCATCTCGTAAATGTGGAGTATTATTTATATGTTCTAGGACTTTAGAATCTTAAAATTTAGCACACTATATTCTAGCTTTGTTAACATGTTGTTCATGCTTATATGAATTGCTATTTTTGATCTATGCACTAATCTGGTGACTAGTGCTAGATGAAGGAACTAGAAAAAATAAAAAAATAAAAAATCTAATTTCTTAAAATGCAAAAAGACAGTTGAAAAAAAATAAAAAAAATAAAAAAATGTGGTGGCAGCCTTGTGGACACGTAGGACTGCTGCAGTGTCATTGTAGTAGTCAAGTTCACTAGTTATCACATCATGATAACTCGCGGTCTTCCAGATGCCCAAATCTCACCTAATGCTTAAGTTTTTGTTTTTTTTAAAAGCACCAAACTGTTTTTTGCTAATTGTAAGATTGGACAATTGAATCTATAAATAAAATTAAAGATGGTTTGCCAAAAATCCAAAGAACTTGTTGATTCATATATTAATGTATCATTTGGCCATCTACCATGAAGCAAATTTTTTATGACAAAATGAAGAAATTGCTTCATTGACATTTGACAGGAATGAAGAGTAGAGAGGGTTTTTTTATAATGAAATTCATTATCCATCATGAATGCTTAAAGGGTATGGCATAATTTGAAGATAAGAATTTGACCGCTCATTGTCAAAATGTAGGAATCATATTCAACATTGAATATTAGACCTTATTTTGGCATAGTAGAATAACTTTTTCCAAAATCTTTGAACTAAGAAAAGTTGAGAATTCAAGCTAACTTTCATCTTCAAAAACACATTTGTAATTTTGACCCTCCCAAACAAAGTTATGGACAAATTTAGAGAGGATGTTTGAGAATGTCTAAGAAAATGTTCCCTTAAACCCCTCACTGAAATTTGTCTATAATTTTTGATTGGAGGCTCTAAATCTCAAACATTTTTTAGTAGACAAAAGTTAGATTGGTTTCCCATGTAACTCAGCTTAAATTTTTTTGGAAAAAAATGATTCTACTTATCTACTATACCTAGATGAGGTTTGAAATTCTCCTTTGAAGACAATTCTTGCTTTTGACTTAACTATGAGCATTTGAGCTTCTAAAATCTGAATTTACATATCCTACACAAGTTGTTTAACCTGCAACCACCCTACTTGTTTAAAGAGCTTGTCTTCTCAACTTTCCACACAAAAGTGTGTGACTTTTGATGCCACGTGAGATAGTTGTTGAACATTTTGATTTTGTTGAATTTTTAAAATCTATATTTTAAAATATTAATACTTATTTTCATATTTTCACTAATATTTAGCAACAAAATATTTAAGCTACTATCCAAGTAGGGCACTCACCATTTTCTTACTTCACTACAAGATAAAGGGGTGTTTTAAGTGTGTTTTTACGTATAGTCCTAGAGATAAGATATTAAGTAATGATCTTTATGTAGATTTTTAGTAAAAATTTACTGAAAGTACACGTATTTTCAGTAAATTTTTACTAAAACTCTACATAAAGATCATTACTTAATATCTTATCTCTAGGACTATACTTAAAACACCCCTTTCGCTTGTAGTGCTTAACCCATGAATAACGCTAAGGACGTTTGTAGTCAATCAATGACAAAAATTCTCTCCATGTAGGATAGAAATACAACTATTCATCTTCCTAATTTTGTGTGAAAATGGAAGGTTTTCTACAGTAGTGTGACTTTCAATGAATTTGACTTTTGCATTTTTTTAAGCCAACAATTCATGCAGTACAAAAACAAATGTTTTCTATAGCGACTAGCTCATCCTTTAAGGCTTAAGGGCATTTGCAATGCAAACTCAGCATACAAGCCCTCTAACAAGAAATAGTAAGGCCTTGGAATTGTAGGTTCTTTCTTTGGAAAAATCAACCCAATACAAAGCCGGCAATCCCAATGTCAAGAGAATTTTCTTGCATTATAAAAAGAAAGAAAAGAATCTACATTAAAAAAAAAATCATTGAAACACGGGACGTTTGAATTGATTGGCACAATCTCCAATTTGGAAAAGGGTTGACAATCATTATTATTCTTACAATGGGCCAACTTGCAGGCCTTTCAAATATTGCAAATTAGTTGGTCCCGGGTGGTCGCATACCGAGGCCGTGGAATTGAAGGCCCCAATAACAGTTGCTTTGGAGCACAATTTTAATTAAATATTGGTCTGGGCCCAGCACACTGCCGATATTGTCGTGTTTCTTGAATGCATTGCAAATGCTCTAATACCATGTGCCCCGTAAACGACGTTAAGGACATTTTCCAACCGATGAATGACAAAGAATCTCTCCATGTGGGACAGAAGTGCAACTATTCATCCTCCAAATTTTGTGTAAAAAGAGAGCGTCTTCTACAGTAGTTTGACTTCCAATGAGTGCTTTTGCATTTTTTTAAGCCAACAATTCACATGGTTCCAAAATAGCTGATGACCAACTCGTCGTTTAAGGAATACTGTTGATGAGATGTGAAATATTCCACAACATTCTATTGGGGAAACAGGGGAAGGGCAACCTCTGTGAAGACTATTGAATGTTATGCCAGTTCTGAACTCTACCTTGCTGCCACGGACCTTGGCCAAAATTCACCACGTAAGCCAGTTGCAGTAGAACTTTCAGTTCAGTTCAGTTGTTCATTCGCGAGCAACGACATTCATCCATTTGGCAGCTTCCCTGGACTTTCATATAGTCATTGGTCTTGGTTAGGGGTGCATCATTATTAATAGTGGTTCTCAATAATGGTATCTCAATCTAAGTCCCACCCGGTATCAATTTTTTTCATGTGGTGATCAAAACCACACTAAACATGTTAGCTTACACAGTAGCCTTACAAGGTGAATTTTGAGTTTTGCAAGGTAATTGTAAGAAAAAAGCTCCCTCTTGTGTGTCGTGTTAATTCTATGTTTTTCACTTTACCTAACTAATTTGGGGCCTCTAATTGTAAATATGAATTCAAAATTTGCAAAATTTTAGCATGCGTGGCAAATAAAAAATTCTTGTGTTTTTCTTAGGGATAAATTCACCCTACATGGCCCACTTCATTGGATGGCTTTAGCTACCTATTATGAAACTCATTGCATATTTTTGTTTGCAAGAGATAGGGAAACGTGTGCATGATGAATCATAGGAATGTTTGTCATATTCTGGGTTTTCATCTTGAATGTTGGATGAAATAATTAAATATTTTGGATGACATTTTGGATGAAATAATTAAATATGTTGGATGATATTTATTTGGGATGAAAACATTAATTTTTTGTGATAGGAGTCATGACAAGGGTCATGACATTGTGTACTTAATATAATAGATTACATGACTTTCAAATCTGACATGTTGGGTGCTTAGATTAGTATTTAGTTTATTTCTCTTGGTACCACAAAAAATTCAATTTTTAGATTACGTACTATCGATGGTTGTTTTTTTAATTTACTTTTCATGAACAATGCAATGAAGCTTGAATTCAATTATAAATGCATTTTTATTTGATTAAGAACCACTTTGTTTCCCTTGTTGAAGAAATTGTTTGGTATGTGGATTTCCCTTATTTTTGACAAGTCTTGTGCAATTGAATTTTTTTTTCTTTTTTAATCTGCAGGTAATACCATTATTCAAAACTACTATGCATGTTTTGTAGCCCCAACTCATACCAATACATTATTTGGAACTTGAAAATTTTATTAATCTTCTCTAAAGTGAAGTTCCCCAAACCAATATCCTCTTCCTCAATGACATGAGTCAAAACTCCGGACTTGGCTGCTGATACCAGTCAAAACTCCAGACCCGTATCCGGCTGGTATACAGTAAACATCACACGCCCGACACTAGTCTTGACCTTCACTGTCGCGTGCAACGCTCTTACGCGTTTCCTTCTAGGATTTGGAATCTCCAATAAATGATGGTCGACTGACCTGCGACTGACGAGATTCTAGAGACAAACTGCAATTTCAATTGAGTAAACTCGGTTGGTGGATTATAATGTTCTAAAATTTCCCGAAATTCAACAACGAGCAAGGGGACAAAGTCCACAGATCTGTGTTCTCCCGCAGCGGCACGGTACCGCGGCAAATGCGCGTCCTGGATAATTGTAGTTTCTCTCTATATATATCTTGACTGCCATTCTTTGCAGAAGAGAGCTTCACAATCGCCCACTTCGTCTTCAGTTAGAGAACTATCACTCTGTTTTGTGTGAGCTTGGAGAAGATACTGAGAAAACGTACATAAACTTGGAGGTAATTGGGCTTTTATCCTAGGAATTGCAACTTGGATCGACAGTCGATCGGTCCAGCTTCCGAAAGCTCTGTGAATTCCCCTTCCGGTCACCATGAACGACCTGATGTCCAGGAGTTTCAACCGGGTGAGGCATGGCGTGGATATATATGAAAATATCGACCTGGAGACCGGGAAGTCTCCGAGCAGTGTGCAGATGACAAATTTGAAGACGAATTCCGAAAGCATGGCGGAGTTTTTCAAGGAGATTGAGGTGGTGAAAGGGGAGGTAAACAAGGTGAAGCAGATTCTCCTGAAGCTCAAGAATGCAAACGAGGAGAGCAAGGGGATTACGAGAGCGGACGCACTGAAAGCGCTACGTGCGCGGATGGACGGCGACATCGCCTCGGTGTTGAAATCCGCGAGGCTCATCAAGGGGAAGCTGGTGGAGCTTGATGATTCCAATCTCGCGCACCGCAAGGTGCCGGGCTGTGGCGCCGGGACGGCCTCGGATCGGCAGCGCGTCTTGTTGACGGAGAATCAGCGCAAGAAGCTCAAGGAGCTTATGGACGAGTTCCAGAGATTGCGTGGGAGGATGGTGGGCGAGTACAAGGACACCATCGGGCGCAGGTTGGTCTCAGCTTCGCAAACCCTAAACGATCCCCTAATTTCTTTTCCCTAACGAAATCCAATCCTCCTCTCAGCTCAGCTAAAATCCGGCATTAAAACGTCAATCCTATGAAATGCCCGTCTTCCATGTGACATGGTGACATTTACAGTAGCTTGCTGTGCGGATAGATATGGAAACTGCAGTTCTGCAACATTCTGGTAGGCTAGGCTAGGATTTTCAACCCCATCCCCTCTCGATCGACTCTCTAAATCATTTCATTTCCCTCTTTGCTTGAGGTTATACTGCGCCATTTTGATGGAATTGCGTCAATTTAACTAAATTGATGTTTCAATCGGCATTACAGGGTTTGTACGTATTTCCGTAATCTGATCAGGTTTGCGATGTTAACCCTGCAGATACTACAATCTCACCGGAAAGCAAGCCGACGAAGAAACGATCGAGAGCATGATCCGCACGGGCGAGAGTGAGACGTTCATGCAACAAGCAATTCGTGAGCAAGGGCGCGGACCCGTGCTGGAGACCATCCGGGAGATTCAGGAACGGCACGACGGCGTGAAAGAGATTGAGAAGCAGTTGCTGGAGCTTCACAGCATCTTCATGGACATGTCGGTGTTGGTGGATGCGCAGGGTCACATGATCAACGACATCGAAGCCAATGTGAACCGCGCGGCGTCATACACGCGGGAAGGCACCCAGCACTTGGTGCAGGCGAGACGGTTTCAGCTGAGCAAACGAAAGTGGACCTGCATTGCAATCCTGTTGCTCACCATCATCTTAGTCGTGATCACCCTAATCATTTTGAAGACTACTCGTATAATCTGATTCACCGGTGCTGCTAGATTGTTGTAACATACAGCTAGGTTGTAGTGTACTGTACATTCTTTCAACCATTCATCAAGCAGAAACAGTTTGTTTAGGAATTAGGGCGACACCATCAACTGTTGCAAAATGTAACATGTTCAACGTAACTGGAATGAAGATCCTGGTTATGGAAGCCCTAGGTACGACATGTCGAGCTGCACAAGTGACTACAGATGCATTACATAATCTTTCATATATAAGCTTGATTTTCTTTTTAATTTGTCCCTAAAATTGCTTTCCACTGACAGTGATAGCATTTTACTGGTGGGTGTTAAAAACCCACTGACTCTATTTCACAAAACTTCAACGAGACCAGACAATAAAGGATTATTCTTCATCAGCAATGCGTGAAACGCACTACCGGTGGAAGCAACTCGTTTGTCACTCAAATCATATTTCGATATCATGGACAGTTGACATTCATAAATGTGCTCCTCACTGTTAAGAATAAGGTGAACTCACAGGCGTCGCACTGCAGCAATAGACGATGAGGTGATTAACACTCACAAGGGTCGCAGCGACAGTCCGTTCTGAGCCTTTTGGGTCTTGTCAATGAGCATCAGGGGCACTTCACATTATGGCCATCCAAGTTGAAAAGCCATGGGATTGAGTGGCCAAACTTTGTTGAGAGTTCAAAGAAATGAGTAATAAATAGGCAATAAATTATAGGAATTGGAGTCTTCGGTTGATCTTAGTGTGAAGTCACCAAAGGCCAAGCCCAAAGTCCAAACTCTTAGCAATGAACTCCCATGGCCTCTCAATATGGATGACCATAG
This sequence comes from Rhytidiadelphus loreus, assembly GCA_947034895.1. Lineage (NCBI taxonomy): Eukaryota > Viridiplantae > Streptophyta > Bryopsida > Hypnales > Hylocomiaceae > Rhytidiadelphus > Rhytidiadelphus loreus. Next base: position 3,925,187 of record OX344761.1, on the reverse strand, counting down.
TGTGAAGTCACCAAAGGGCAAGCCCAAAGTCCTAACCTATACCAATTTAACAGTTGAGATCTTATCATAAGTCGATGGCCTCTCAGCCATAGTTTGGATCTCTATTTCTAGCCGATCCAAACTTCCTTTAAGAGTCCATTGCCATGTAGGTAGTTGGAAGACAATATCCTTTGGACTTGTACCTTCTAATGCGAAGGGTCGAGAGGCCAAACTCTTGATTTCTTGAAATTTGATTGGTGGAAACCCACGGCTTCTAGAACTACTGGAAATTATCTCCACCGTTCGATAATAATAGTTCATTAATTACAATGGAAAAAAAAATTAAACTCTAAACATGATGAAGCCCATATTCGTTGACACTCTAATGGCAAAACAAATTTTTGGCCTGATTGAAGCTCTAGAAAGAAACTGGCAAATTCCAAACTAGTAATCAAATCTATCCCAACACTAGTAGAAATGTGACCTAGGAGCACCAAGTTCTTGCATTGTAGCTTGGTGCTCGAGGGTCACATTTCTACTAAGGTTGGATCACCTTAAACCAAACAGATTTCTTTGGCAAGTACTATTAAGAGTAAGAATGCTCTCATTTTTTAATTACATAAAGACAAATTTGCAACAAAGTTGGATGAAAATCCAAGAACAATATTTGTTTGTATTAAGTAAAAATTATAAGAAGTCAAAGTTGAATTGGTAGGTTTTCTAAAAACCTTGCCCTATTTTCAACATTTGAACCTTGTTGAGAGTACAACAAGCATCTAATTTTTATCTAATTTTTCTAGGGCTCACTTTTGAAAACATACTCGGATTTGGGTGATCCTACTTTAGTATTGCAAAGTCTTGCCCAAATGGCTATGTCTTATAATTGCCTTGCTATGTGCATGCAAGGTTTTTGCTAACCTTGCCTTTTCATAACACAATAGGTAGCAAAGACCATGTCTACTATTGGTCGTGGCTACCATTACAATTATCATACTCAAATCTCTACCTTCCACTTCTTCACTCACATTGAGTTTTAGATTATCACCAATGTGACTCTATCAAGTTTCGGTAAAGACTATACTACAGATAAACTATTGGCACTAGAAGAAAATGAAGGGTTTTGAGACTACAAAGAGCAATTGATTTTTAGTTGTAGCAGCCATTTGTGACTGGTAAGAATCTAGAGGGCTCTAGTTGTTGTGGAAAAGTTTTCTATTTGCATCGTAGTTGCAAGGCGAAACGATTTAGTTTTTCATTCGGTTGCTTACTTGACAATTCATCAATGCGCTTTATGATGTGGTTGCTTACGTGGTTTTCACTATGGTGGTGCAATTCGCTTCTTTGCAACTTCATGGCAACTAGTGCATAACTTACTTTTAACTCATTTGCAACTTGTGAATATTAACTTGCAATTTTTTTGTGACTTCATTGCAATTCGGATGTAATTGGTGTGCAACTTCATTTCAACTTGACTTCGACTACTTTGCAACAAGATTTGGTGTATGTGCAACTTTGGGGCAACTTAGTCATCACTAGTTTGTGATTCATTGACAATATGTGGTCCACTTCTTACCAACTAGTCTACGACTAGATAATGACTTTTACGTGACTTCTGTGATTATTTTATGGCTTGTATGCAACTTCTTTGTGACTTGTGTGGATCAGGTGTACAACTACATCACAATTTATTTGTGATTTGTAATGGTTGAAATGTGCAACTTGTTTGCAACTTCATTAATACACTATGCATTGTACATCCAAACAACACACCACAAATTATACAACATGTACAATACTCCAAACATTATACAACATACACAAAACACAATACAACTTATATTACATTTAATGTTTATTAATCATGGCTTGAAAAGCCACTAAAGATGGGATGAGAAGATAGGGTTTTATAGGAGTAGGGTGGTAGGTGGCATGACAAACAATGTGGGACATGTCAAATGTGTAGTTTGTATTAACCCCACATAGTTTCCAGTCCAATTCAAGGGTCTGTAATTTTTGCATCCAAGATCCAAATTCAATAAAACTTGTTGGAAAATTTGCGCTCTTTCTTCTAATTTATGTGGTAAAATTTTCATATCAATCCAAGATAAACTAATTTCTTAGAAGCCAATCAAAGTTCACAACTTCAATTTGAGTTTACCAAATTGTACTTCATGGCTACAACTTCGGGGGCTTGTATCTCCTTCATATAATGTTTGTTTTCTATAAAATTTGTTGGGTCATTAGATGGAATTCTACTATAGTAGAGGGCTGTGTGTTCCCCTACATTCTCAAACGTTGAGAACTCTGCCACGCAGGATGCTGATGTGGTTAAGAGACGACCACATCATCAAATATTAAAAAATTATTTTTTAAATACTATTTTTATTTTAAAAATATTTTAGTATTTTATTTTAATATTTTAATATTTTTTTGATATTTTGATTTAAAATTTTATTATTTTTAAATTTCTTTTTTTTCCAGACAGCACAAGCTAGTTCCCAACAACGGGAACCAGCCTAAAACGGCCCTCCCAAAGGGCCAAATCCCATATAATATATATTCACCTTCAATTCTTGTTATTGTAATAGAATTTTCATATCAATCCAAGTTGTTTTGAATGTTTGGGAGAAATTGGAAGTCCAAAATCTTGACATTTTTGGATTACAGTGAACTTTGGCGACTTGGTTCTTCTTCAAATAGTGTTCGTTTCCAATATAAAAAAATTAAGAAAGTTGCTCATACTAGTCTAGTTCATGTGGCTAAAATTTCATATCAATCCAAGAAGTTATGAGTGACTAAGAAGCATTTTAGTAGAAAGAGGTTCAGCCTTAGATGTGTTTTTTGCAAATTTTCTTGCTATATTCTTGACATTTCAAACCCATTTTGCAAGCACAATGAATCAATTCAATGATTTTTTCTTTCGTTAATGTCTTTATATAATGTTGATGAATCACTCTATAATTAAAAGAAATTCATTTGAGTAGGTTTAGAAATTGAAATTCACCTCCAAATGTGTTGCAGGAAAATTTTAGCATCTTTTTTCAAGACTTAAACATTATAATGTTGCAATCAATAAGGCCAAATGATACTATATTTGATTCATGTCATTTACAACATATAAACTATGAGATTGTATTCTTTTCAATTCAAATAGGCCTTAGGTGATGAAGGGTTCAAAGTAGTATTTTAGAGATGGAAACCATTTAAGAGTGGATGACGATGCCTTTAAGCAACTACAAACGTATGATTCTGGTGTTGCATCTATATTCCATATTCCAGACCATGATCTATGGAAGGTGTCAGTGCACTATGTCGGAGTATTGAAAGATATATTGAAACTAGATTATGGATCTCTTAGCACCACTGTGATATTGATGTGGTGTGAATGGGTGAAGAGAACAGACAATCGAAGAAATCCTACATACATTAGAGATGAGGCCGGTTTCCTTGTAATAAACTTTTGCCACAAAATGCATAGGAGGTTTGATTCTTTTATATTTTCAAGCCAAGCTATTCAAGTATTTTTTTTCTGATGATGTGAAGAAGGAGGGTTAGAAAGTAGTATTGCATAAAAAAGCTCGTGCTTGGTGGGAATTTGTAAGCACCACTGTTCAAGCTTCTGATTTAACTACTTCAGAGGATGTGCCTCCTCTTCCTAGTATTCCATGTTTGGTCGGAACCATAGAGTTGTCTGCAGAGGACAGTCTCTTAGCATTTGCAAGATATTGAGACCTTTGCAACTAAAATACCATTTTATTGTTTTGAAGTTTGAAACTACCATTGCACTGTAACCACCGTTGCTTAGTTCAAACACACTTTATACATAGTTGTATGCAATATTCTTCCATTCATGAAAGAAAGAAGTAACAAAAAATTAGATATACTATGACAGACTATGGATAAATATTATCATAAAGCATGGTAGCCATTATTTGGTACTATGGCTTTGAATCGGAACAAGTTTGATGTAGGAAAATAATACATTGTATCTCATGCAATAGAACAACTCATTGCGAACTTGCATCTACAATTGTCTAGCAAAACAATGTTGTTGTAGTTGCTAAACTCCTAGTTCGATAGCAATTCGACTAACAATCCCAACTATAGTTGTTTGTAGTCAAAATCTTATCGTTTTGTAGTCAGTTCTCAATCATACTATAGTTGTTCTATATTGGTTTTCCAATCATTTTGTAGTTGTTTTCTAGTCGCCATCAATAGTCATTTTTTAGTTGTGTTATAGTTATTTTCTAGTCGCAATGTAGTTGTTTTCTAGTTGCATGAGTAGTATTCATGTAGTTGTTTTGTAGTTGTTTTGTAGTTGTATCTTAGTTGAATTCTAATTGTTTTCTAGTCGTCTTCCATGTGATTTATAGTTGCCACCGTAGTTGTTTTCTAGTCAAATTCTAGTTGTTTTCTAGTTGAACTATAGTTGTTTTCTATAGAATTTATAGTGAAATGAATAAGTAACATGCAACTCTGGTCTTTGACAGAGTGGATTCTGCGGAAAGTAAAGTTGTCCACATCGACAACTCTAATGAATATTGGATGTAGAATACCTCATGTTAATTCTAAATGACCAGTCTGTTACGGTTCTATAATCTTGCACTTCATTCTAAGACTAATCTGTAACTACAACAATATACATGTTGAAGTTGGTGCAAATAGAGAGTAATTACAGTCGCAATGTAGTTATATAGGACACTTAGTCGCAAAGTAGTTGTTGGATACCGGTTGTGGCGGACATGTTTTTCTTCTAGTGTGGGAGAAATAAAAATAAGACCCACTTTGTCTATTACAACCTTCACTATTTTCACAGCCTCTAGTATGTCAATTACACGTCCAACATTTCATTACTTTGTTTTGCATTTAGAATAGTGTACATCAAGTTCAAGATTCATGACCATAGCTACAACAAAAAATCCTTCCTATATTTGCAAGAGGAAGAACTACTCCATCAACAAAGAGTGCTAAGTTTGCTTGAGCGTGATCTACATTCACAAGATCCAATCTTAGAGAATGGACAAAGGAAAAAATCGTTTTGGAAGAGATTTTGTGTTCATTACCATGAGAATCGCTCTAGTGGCATTAGTGAGGGTCGTCATCATTCTACAATGACTAAATGGAGGTACAATCAAGTATGAAGTAGTAAAATTCATCAACGACTACAAACATGTATATACTTGTCAAGAATTAGAGACATTTTTTGACAAATCCTTTAGAACACACTGGAATTGTACAAGGTCCGACCTTTGAAGCAGGACTCATTTGCATTTTGTATTGTTGGTTGATTTTTAAAGAGTGTTCCAAGTGAATTCAGACACCTAGGAAAAAGGACACCGGAAAGTGTCTCCATCAATATCTTTGTTGTAGAAAAGAGGGAGCATTTCAACTCCTGAGCTACTAAGCAAAGACATTGGTAGGGTTAGCCCAAACCTTGTGATTAAAGATGAAGTGGCAATTAATGCTTCTACTGTGCTTTTTAGGCAAAACATGGAAGGCCCATGTATCAAGTACAAAGCTACAAAAGACAAACATCAATAAGAAAAACATAGAAATTGCACCATTAGGGTCAAGCCGACATTTAAGTGTTTTCTAGCAAAATAAAGTCTTGACCCTGAAGGAGTTAAAATGGCCATGAATCTTGTAAGAGTGGTATTGAAAGAGATGGGACGGAATCATTCAACAACATTTGAAGACATATTCAAGAATAATGGGAGTTTCTATCCAAATTCTCTTTTCTTGTAGATTCGAGAGCACATTTTGGGAGGAATTTATTATTTCTTTTAGAGCAAATAGAAAGAAGATTGTTGAGAGGATTTTCAAAATGTTTCAAGTGTTAAGTGAACTAGAAGTTTTGATGCATTTAAATATCATATAATAAAATTCATCTTTAGAATTATTGTACTTAGACCAATTGTAACTAAATTTGCATAACTAGAATCAAAATGTACTATAGTAAAATTGTTTTATCTTATTATTTGAGTGTAACATTAATTTGTCAACAATGTCACACTAATTAAATTTTTTGCAGGTTGAAATATTATTGCATTGTACTACAAATAGTGACACTAATTTTGCAGTCACCTAAGTAGGCGACAATCATTTTGTGCCCTCACTTAATAGGATAAACTAGTGTAGTCCATCTTGTTTTGAAAGTTTCTAACAATTATTATACATGACTACTACCCTAAGTGGAGCTACATGACTCAAGTCTTCAACCACAAGTGATGGTCAAAGGAAGCATAACTTAGTATCACATTCTACAAGTCCACCAACTGAGCAAGTATCAATTTGATCAAATCACCATTCTTAGTAAACCAACAATGTCAACAACCATCGTTGTTCTCTCTTTCCTTTCTTGCTTGATGCTCTTCTAGTTCTCTTAATACAAATTCTTTGCATTATATGTCATCTGCCTTGGCACTGAGTTCATGAAGTTTGTGATTTCCTGTAGAATGTTCTAGCACAATCATCGAGTGCGAAATCCCTCGAAAGTTTGCTCCTTTTGCAAGTGTTTGATCTCAATAACATGAAGTACATGTACTATTGCATTTTGAGTAGGAAATTGGCCTCCTAAGGTTTAGCAAATGATGGAAGTTTAGGGATGATGCTGCACAATAACAAAATACGGTAAAAGAAAACTACACTCAAAATCAAGTGCGATTTTTTTTTGCCACAATTTTGTGGAGGCCCACTATGTGCACAATCAACTTCTTTTGCAATTTCCAACTATAATCTTAAGAATTTCAAAGAGTGTGATATATTGTTGGAAATTTATTTTCAAGACCTTTTCAATGGTTTATCACACACTCCAAAATTCCAAAAATTGAAGTTGAAAATTGTAAAAGAAGTTGTAAGCCTAGTACGCTCACATGCACAAAAACATGGGAAAAAAACCCACATATGATTTTGAATCTGTTTTTTTTTACCATGTTTTGTTATAGTGTTGTCACGGCCATTGCTTGACATTGCTGCACAATCTCCAAAAATGGAGATGACATACTATTTGGACCACTTTAGTATAGTTTTGCAAACATGGCACAATCTAAATCAAATTTGGAGCCATTCATAGAGGCAGGGCCGATAGAACAAGTGGCTACAAGTAGTTGCTAGAGGATTAGTTGGAATTGCTATGCAAATGTGGCACATTAGTGAGCTATATTGATACTTGAAGCTAGACAAAGCCAAATAACTTTTTTCCATGAGAATTGGTCTGTCTTCCAGGTTTAAATAAAAAAGCTTATAAAGTAAAGACTCAAAATCCCAAGTACATATCAAAGCAAAGATTGAGAACAATGAAATTGGAAAATTAGATGTTCATGGTCAAGATGGAACCAAAGATAACAAGAGTGGAAGATGTAGGAGCAAACAACTTGGCTAAATAGTTTTCATTTTGGTGGCTTTTGATTCCACCCTAACAAGGCTTTAAATTTTTGCTTAACCATTGTCGACCGCAATTGAAGCATTTGGTATCAAGGCGAATTCTACATCTGTGTAATTTGAAGGCAATTCTTAGCAATTGGAATTTGAGAGGATGTGCTATGTGCTGAGGACTTGACACATGTTCAATGGCGACACAAATCTACACAACAAACATGAATGTGAAGGCGACATAGACTAGTGTAGTGCTTGAAACGCAGCTAGTATATGCTCATCTTATCCTCTGGTTTTGGAATCTTTGCACACAAAATTTGACAACATATTGGAAGTGCCATTAGAAGAAATTCAGCTAGTGTAGATGCCCGCAAGTTCCCTAAGTTCCCTAACTCTGTGAACTCAGCCACATACACAATCTGATGTGACTGAACTTCGACCACATCAGAGTTTAGTATTTTATTAATATTTTATTAATATTTTCTATTATTTATTTATTTTAATTTTAATATTTTAATATTTTTTATTTTTTAAACTATTTTAAAACTATTTTCTTATTCTAATTGCGTAAGTCTGGTTCACAGCTAGGGAAATAGGCTTGAAACGGCCTTTTCTTGGCCCAAAATCTCTTCTATTGCTTGGATTTCTACAAAAAATATTCAGTGCTTAAATTTCATAACGAATTTGTAATTAAATGATTTAACTTATTTCTATTTTAGAATCTTCTATGTATTCATGAGTACTATATGGTACTCATAGGCAGTTGTTGCCTCTTTTGAGCTCATTGTGGTGGTGTTTGTACATGTGCAACTTATATCTGCACCTAAATAGGGGTCTATAGGTATGATAAAATACACATTGCCAAGCTTTACTAGGGATGACTGACAACAAACAATGGATGACATTGAGTATCATGTTAGGAGAGGTTGTTTTTCTATTTGCCGTGAGATGGTCTGGGACATCCACTAAAGGTACTATATAAATAAGTTTGAAAATGCCTCCTGATTTCTTGCAAGAACTATTACTTAATTATGTTGGGCATTTGATGAAAACAACCTCATCCAAATCATCCTTAGTAGGTTTCAAACTCGCTAGCCTTGAAGAAAAGAACCCCTAACTTTGTTATCTATGTAGCAAAATTCAATATTTCAGCCACTTCCAAAGGCATTTCAACTCCAATATGCATGTCCTATTCAACCATGACCAACCAAGAAACACAACATCTGTCAGCAAAGTTCACTATGAAATTAGGGCTCCCATAAGGTTTTTGTAGCTTGATTTGTAAGATAGTAGGAGAAGTTTCACAAAGTGGAGGCTCACTATTAAGCATGCAATTTGTCTAATGAAAGAGAGGTTCATGGCATGACTCAAAATTAGTCAGAGTTTTTTCATGTCATCAGTTTCAAGTGGATCCATGGATGGATCCATGGTGTGGGCTTCTCAAGTTTTGAGCTTAGAGCTTCTTGTTTTCACCTAAAATCTCTTTACAAAATACTTTGATGTCCGACAAACATTTATCAAATGGCCCACTTTGCCACATTTGTGGCAAAAATGCATCTTTGACAAACTCATACCATAATTGTTAGTAAAAGAAGTGTTATTGCTATAGCTGTGGCTATCCAAGTGGCTATTTGAGTATTTATGGTTATTTTTCCTATGTTTCTGTGCCTCAGATTTAACATTATAGACCTTAGCAACATAAAACTCAAGAACTGTAGTTCCAATTCAAAGACGACTCTACATTGTGCAAAAAGAGTTCATTTTGCTTTTCAACAAGAAGTAATAGAGACATGAGATTTGAGTGATTCTCAAATTTCATATTTCTATATTGTTGTGCAAATATAGTAGATACCGGTGAAAATATTGAGAGAGTCTTCTCAATCATCTCTTTCTTAGTAATGACCTAACTACACAATCTCAATTGTGATATAATATAATATAACTCATTATTGAAATAAGCAAGTGTTGAAAAATCCAACACTCGTAAATGAGTCCAGTTATGATGGGTTTTCAAAAGAAAGATGATTTTCTGGTGATCAAAACGAGATTTGAGCTTGTGCCAAAGCTCATTTGGATTTTCAAGTTCTAGATATTGATGCTACTAAGTGAAGGAACAAGATGGTGACAGAGCAAAAACAATGTTTTGTAAGAGACAGTGATGGAAATACAAGTATTTATAGTAGAAAGATGGTCAAAGTATTCATGATAGAGGACAAAATTATTTATAGAGAGGAAATTGAAAATTCAGGATTTAGAATTAAAATAGAAGATAAATTATATAATATCTAAATGTCCAAAGTCTTTACCAAAGTTGACAATTTGGAAAAATCATTATAAAGTACTATTCGGAAGAATATTTTAGAATTGATATACAAATGAAAGTTGTAGATTTTGAATTGTAGATTCCATCCATATGGTTAGATTCATCAATGCTACTACAAATATTTTCTTATAAATTTTGAATGGAATATTTAAAAATTCCTTCAAAATTTGATTATAAGAAAAATATTATCATTTTTGGAGTATAACTTGTTGAAATGGATTTGAAATGAGGTTCTCTTGGCATGATGATTTTTTGAAATTTTTGTATTCTTTACTTCTATGACCTCATTTTTGCAAATCCAATTTTGAACTACAATCAATGCAATTTTGGCTTGGTCAACCACTTGACATACTTCCACATTTGTAATTTTAGAAAAATATGTACTCTAGTAATAGAAAATCCAACCAATAGATAGGACAAGAATTTGATAAAGTATCTCCACAAATTAGGATGACTTTCATCCAAACAACAAGAAGAAAGAAACAAGAATATGAATTTATTCATCATCTAAAAATTGGACATCGGAGTGCGTAGAGGATAAAGATAAAGATGGAGTTGATATAAAGATGAAGATAAAGATAAAATAAAAATAAAGGTAAAAATAAGGATAAGGATAAAAATTTAAAACAAAAATACAAAATAAATAGAAGATAAAAATAAAAAATAAAATAAAACAAAGGATAGGAATATTAGATTTAGACTCCAATCTTACAATTCAAACCTCTACATGTACAAAAAATCCAACAAATTGTGAGAAATGTTAACAAAAGCCGCTAGGGGAGGAGGAACATGAAAATAGGTAGAAAAAAAGTGCCGATAATCTCCCTCAAAACAAAAAAACAAAATCGGGATTGCAAATGCAAAGTTCGAGATAAAATCATCAAAGAGCATGTTCATAACATGTTGAAAATTGAAAATGAAACAAATTGCAAAGGATTACAAAACCAAAACACGCAAGAAGAAAGAAATATATATATATATATATTCAAAGTAGGTTTGAAATTATATATACCAAGGAGAGATAATAAAAATAGTTCACTTCTTCTACTATTGGTCTAACGCATTCTAGTACAAGGTAACTCAGCCTATGATGGGCCAAGTTTTGAGCAGGATAATGCAGGCCCAAAAATTCTTTAGATGTACATGTGTCTTGTAAAATATACTTAATAAGAACTTTTTGGCTTGCATTAGCCTGTGCATTAGGTCTAGCAACTACAGTGAAATACAGTGGAGCGTATTAATATAATATGTTTCTTGACAGAGGGTTTCGGTTTTGTGTGTTACAAGAGCGTTGTTCTCGTATGAGGGTGCGGTCATGCATTGGAATTCACGGTTGCAGAGTGTTTCCAGGTGTGGTGAATCTGCAGTGCACTTTACTTCTCGTGTACTTTGTTGCGGTTGTAATGAGGGCTAGCTATTGTTTTTGGTTGCGAACTCTTATTCCTTTGATCCGTTGTGAGTGCAGTTACCCATACACTTAGGGTTTTGGTTTGGTAACAGGATGATGTAGAGAAGAGCGCGATCCTGTAGTTTCCAGAAATTGCAGCTGTAGTTGTCTGATGAAATATTGACAATGTCGATGGAATGATAGTTTTGTCCTAGTGTGTTTGCTTGTATTTGAATCAGCTGCATTTTAATTTGATCTTGCCCTGATAATACTGGCTGGCGAGTTTTTCAGGAGTTTACTTCAATACTTTCAATACTTTAGACCCTTGACCTTGTTTATTAGCTGGGAAATCAATCTTGAGTTGCTCCAATCGCGAGTTGCTTCTATAACCTCAGGTACTACAAATTATTGTCGAAATTGGTTCTCTTTCTTTCCTTTCCTTTCCTTTCACTTAAACTGCGTACGTTTTGGGCATCATCTGGTTCGAATACTTTACTTAGGGTTTCGCCCTTGCCATTTGAATTTCATTTGCTAGTATCGCTCGCTTGGATAATACGGAGTAATAAACTTAGAAAGTTTGACAAACTGAAGCGAACTTCTTACTTTTTTGGTTCTGCGTTTTAGGGTTTTAGAGAAGTTTTGGAGTTTTTTCATCTCTGTTTTCCAGGAGTGGTAAGAGACGGTGCGCCATGGAGACCTCCTGGTCCCTGGAGATGATGGAGGAGACGGAGATGTCGATGCTCAAGGAGAATTTCGGAATGGCCAATTCGGTTGTCACGTCGGTGAAAGACAGCATGCGGCGCCAGGGTGAAGGCCGGATTAACGTGAAGGGGAAGGAAGACAGGGCCACCGTGGAGCAGGTGTGACGAAGGGTTGTCTTCGTTTTCTCGACTATCGACAAATTTGTAGTTCCTTGTTGTGATGGTTATAATGTTTCGGAGTTTTGGTTAAACCCTAAACCCCAATTTCCTTCTGAACTCTCTTTTTATGCTGTCAGGCCCTCGATCCTAGGACGCGTATGGTGCTGTTTAAGATGCTGAACCGTGGCGTGTTTAAGGAGCTTAATGGGTGCATATCAACTGGAAAAGAGGTGAAATTGAACCCTTTTCGTTAGAGTGGATTGCGACCTGAGGTCACCAATTTTTTGCCGGTAGAGTTGATGCACCTCTGGGTGCTGATTGTATATTTGAATAGGTCGTATTTGAGCCTGTGGCTTCTGAAGAGATAGACGTCCTCTGATATGCACATTGACGCACGATTTGACATTCTTTCAGGCCAATGTGTATCATGCAATCACCGCCACAGGAGAGGAGCTGGCTGTTAAAGTCTTCAAAACCTCCATTCTTGTGTTTAAGTAAGCTCTCTGTGATTTCACAAGCTATGAACCTCTGGTGAAATAACCTATTAACCCCTGAAGGACCAAGAGGCCCAATTTGGGTTTAGGGTTTAACCGAAACGGAGATTTTCGAAGTTTTCGTGAAACCCTAATCTGTTTGGATTAGGGCACATGAGGAGTTTCTTTTCTCCCAATTTTGTTTACTTTTTGACCAACGTGTGCAATTGAAATAAAATTCGACAACATTTGAATCATAATTTTCAGAACGAGATCAATCCAAGAGGTCAATTTCATGCCGTGAAATGTTGGTCCTTTAGGGTTGAAGTAACAGGTGACTTTTGCGAAGGATTGTGATCAATATTCTGTGCTAGTTAGTCGGATATCTTGAAGAAAAGAAGCATCAGAGGTTGTTTTTGACGTTATCTCATCTTTGTCATGACCAGGGATCGGGAGAGATACGTTCAAGGAGATTTTAGGTTCCGAAATGGGTATAGTAAGCATAACCCTCGGAAGATGGTGAAAACCTGGGCTGAGAAGGAGATGCGTAACCTGAACAGGTACTTAACATGGGTGCTGTGCTTCTGTCTAAATCAGTGCTCCTAGATGCCTGTCTTTCGATGCGTATCGATTAGATGCCTGGTGATTTCGTTTTGATGTCGGCTTTTAATTTGTCAAAAGCGTTCCAATTGGCACACTTCTGTGCTTCTGTACATAATTGACGAGGTGAAATATATTTGCAGGTTAAATTCTGCTGGAATTCTGAGCCCGACTCCTGTTCTTCTTCGACTGCATGTACTCGTCATGTCCTTCATTGGTACGTTTCGTTTTTCTTTCTAAATTCTAAGTTCTATTGACTTGTGAATCGACAGTTAGCTTAAAGCTCTCAAATCTAGAAGATGACAATTAGTAATTGTACCAGCGCGATGAGCTTATCTTTGACCGTCGCTACGGATGATAATTTGCAGCCAGCACCCTTGACACCAGTACATGAAATAGATTGCAAGCTGATAATTACATTTTTAGGCTGCGACGGTCTGTTCTTTGACACTTGATTGTATCCTGGTCACAGGAAAGGAGAGCTGGGCTGCTCCACGACTGAAGGATGCTGTCATTTCTGAATCCAAAATGCGTGAATGTTATTTTGAGGCAAGCAATCACAAGCCCCTGTCCTTCTTCTCACTTGAATCCTCCATCATTGACTAGTGCATTGTGGCAGCTTCTCTTTGGGGATTTGTTACAGAACATCTGAGTGCAGATATTGTCGAGTTACATGGGCGCTCAATATTGACCAGACTTCTGGAATTTTTCGTATATGCAGATAGTATTGACGATGCGCAAAATGTATCAAGTGTGTAAACTCGTACATGGAGATCTGAGTGAATACAACATACTTTATCACGAGGTATTACTCTAGTTGCATGGAGTGGACTGGTTATGATCTTTTCACTGTAATTCTAATATGTTTTTCATTTCGGTCAATTAGAATAATGAATGGGATAGGTGATTTATTTCCGGTGAGAAAACTGATCTAATCGGGAAAGAAAATCTTAATGAACTAAAAATTATTAGTATTACAACATAAGGAATTCTTGCACTTCAATGATTTACGTGGTATATTTGTGCATCAAGCACTACTCATTTCGAGTTCAACAGACGAGATTGTTGAGGAAATGCTTGTAATAGTCTGAATGATTATCGTATTCTTCTTGGGATTCTAAGCATTTGGACTGTATTGCAGGGTCATCTGTACATCATCGATGTTTCGCAATCAGTTGAATTAGATCATCCTCGTGCCTTGGATTTTCTAAGGGAGGATTGTTTGCATGTTTCGGTTGGTCTCCTGCCTCTCTTCTTTTGCTAAAAATTGGTTTTAATTTTTCTGCTTTGCAATGGTAGCTTTTCGTGACGGTCCTTTTTATGCTCAAGAAAGAACTTGCTGATGGTGTAGAATCCCTAGTTTGTGGCGATGTTTGTATATGCAGTTCTTGTAGAGAAGGTCTACGTTTTTTGACGGTTTCTGATTGCTTACAAAAAATTTCAATCTCGATGACGAAATAGCACATCAAGACTACGATGCATCTTAATTTGTGGATATATATCTTAATATGTTATAATGATCCAGTATGTTAAGGTTGTGCTACCAATGTACAGGACTTTTTTAGGAAAAACGGCGTGGGAGTGATGAGCACTAGAGAGCTTTTTGATTTTGTTGTGGATCCATCTCTTGCTGAAGACCAGATTGATGACTATCTTGAGAAGGTATTGTCTCTGCAACAGTATGTTGACTTTACTAAACTTGCCTGTGTTAGTTATACTTCCAAAAATCCTAGACGTTTGACTTTGGTCTACGTGACCTAACAGTAATGCTTTTTTTTCAGATTCAAGGGAAAATTAAGGATAGGTCGTCAGAACAGACTGCTGAAGAGCAGGTTGCCGAGGCTGTCTTCATCCAGGTGTGTCCTCGGTCTTACCTTTTGTTGAAGTGGCATATTTCATACTCTTCTTTGCTCTGCTTTTTTAACCCTTAAATGTCACAGGTAGCCCCTTGGGTCAGGTTTTCATTGTATTTTCAGAAAAACTGACGTTTAAGGATTAATCAAGCCTGTAGTCCTTGTAAAATATTTTCAGGTTGTTCAGTAAACTTGAATCATCTGTTTTTCTTTTCAGTCATTTATCCCGAAATCTCTAGACCAAGTCGAAGACTATGAAAGAGATCAGGAGCGGATCAAGAGCGGCAAGGATACTGAGGGCATCTATTACCAAACTATTACTGGGTTGACAGAGGATCTTTCCGGTGTTCGGTTATCATCCGACCATGCAAGACCTACTGAGGATGCCAAAGATCTTGCAGCAATTGGAGTCTTCACTGATGACGAGGATGATGATGAGGAAGATGATCACGCAGGTTTTGTACGAAATACCAAAGACGAAGATGCCAAAGATCTTTCTACGAGTCAAGTTCAGAATGGTGTGGAAGGAGCTTCAAGAGATATTGCTAGACCAGCTGAGGATCAGCCATCGAATGCCAAAGATCTTGCCACAAATGGAATCCAGAGTGACGATGAGGAAGATGATGGAGCTTCTGAAAAATCTGATGATGAAGACAGTAGTGATGATGATGAAGGTCAGGCAGATGGTGAGCTCAGGGACCCGAAGAAGGAGGCAGCTCGTTTAGCTAGGAAAGAAAACAAGAAGAAAGTTAAAGCTGAAAAGCGAGAGGCACGGAAGACCAAGCTTCCAAAAGCCTTAAAAAAGAAGAAGAAGAAATTGGCTAAATCCAAGTGTACGAGGTAGTCTGTAGTTTTGTGTTCGAGAAATCTGCGAGGATAAATATAAAGCACTTTTTCTCTGTCATTCCGGTTTCTCCAAATATGCTCCTGAATTCTCGGCAACTGTTTCTGCTTCCGTATCTAGAGTATTCGTCACTACTGTTGCTTGGTGGTACATATTCAGTACACTAATTATGATCAAATACTAATTGTCATCTAAATTTCCACCCAAGAAGATTGAATTATAACCAAGATGGTTCAATCTGCACTAAATTAGTATTTAACATGAACACTCATTCTCAACTAAATGAGAATTAGAGTGAGTTACATGACAGAATAAATAACACTACATTTCATTGTTAGTATTTCATTGTTAGGATACTGCCATTGACAGTCGATTTCCAGTTGCTACGGGTGGACCCCAAGAAGAGTAACACTAACCTTACCATATTATCATTGGGTGAAGATATCTGAAAAGTGAGTAGTTTGAAGGTTATCTGATTAGTTTGAAGAATATTTGCACTTGGTGATCTGATGAGACAGGCATGGACGGAGCAATTAGCAGGACTAGCCACGCCCCTGCTTGAAACTACTCCACTTTGCAAGCATTTGTCAATTTGTAGATCCGGTAGTCAACTTAGTCAACTTAGAATTAATTGTAGCTGTGGTGGGCCGGCTTCGTTGCTGCTGCGGGCAAAGGCTTGCGAAGCTGCCGCTCATACCCGAGTACCCGACCTTTGTAATTCGGGAATCTAAAAGTTATGCGGAAGTTTAACAAGCTCACATCCACCATTCACGATGGTGGCGCCTTATCTACGAGACTGACCTTTTGAGTGAAGTCGTCTTGCAGCCGGGTTTTCCTGTCAATGTTGAAGAAATTCTGTGCGCTCCAAATGTGGAGGAGCCGAGTCCTCAGACTGTGAGGTTCCCGCTCTAGGAGGGGAAGGAGATTGAAGCCGCTTTTCGCTATGGACCGTGAAGATGGAAGTCCGAGACCCAACTTCTAATCGGCACG
This sequence comes from Rhytidiadelphus loreus, assembly GCA_947034895.1. NCBI lineage: Eukaryota > Viridiplantae > Streptophyta > Bryopsida > Hypnales > Hylocomiaceae > Rhytidiadelphus > Rhytidiadelphus loreus. The sequence goes on along the minus strand of OX344761.1, from coordinate 3,908,504 downwards.
CACCTTCTCCCAGGTTAGTGACATTAACCCTTGCCGTGGATTTCATTGACTGTCTTTGAAACTTTTCAATCCGAACTCAGTAGCGACGCAGCCCAATCCTGCAGCTGGTGGTTGTGTGCATAAGTGAAGTCCCTGGAACAGTTTAGGGATTGAATTTCTAGGGTTTAAAGATTACTACTCTAGGGTATTGCCAGTCGTCTTAGGATTTAATTCGAACTAGGAAGCCTGATGACTTTCAATCGGTAGTTTATAAGCGTTATTAGAATTCAGTCGACCGTATTCATCGTATCATGTTTTCGTGAAGCAACAAATCCTGGCATGCTTGCATTCCTTAGTGACCGCATGACTCCTCTGGCTCATTCGATTTTCTGTACCTAGTCGTTTTGGCACTTGGATTTTGCAGAGTCGAAGAAATTGATTGCTTGGGTGCTTAACATCAAATTCTGTAATATGTCCTTATGCGACATTCCGGAGTTTTTGCCTCCTGAATCAGAAAATAACATAAGGTACCAGAAGATGTGCACCAAAACTGTCTGGACTGTTCCCAATACAATGTACTTAGAAATTGCCATTCTACAACTTGATAAAACAATTCATACCTTAGAGAGCTCTGGAAACTAGAACGACGACTTTCAAAATAACTGGACATAACGTCTCGACTGTGGTGGTATGGGCGTGGATTTTGGGGAAGACGAATCAGGCGTTCGAAGGGGAATGTTGCCCTTTAGGGCGACGTAAGTGGCGGTGGGTTTGGGCCCATAAGAATTGGGGAGTCCTCGCCTCGGCCCTTGCTGCAGTCCAAAAAAGCACAGCAGCCTAGGTGCTCCTCTGCCCAAGCGCGTTGCTACATCTCTCGCCTCGCCACCTGCTGAACCCTAACCTTAACGAATATTGCAACTCTGATTCTGTCGTGTGCTGTGCTCCTGTAGCAGGTTGTATATCGGCTTCAATAAGGAACGATGATGTTCTTATCGTGGCATCGGCCATCGCCGAAAGATCAGGCTGCATTTCTCGCTAGTTGCAAGTAATGATATCTCACCTGCCTCCGTGATGGTATAATTCGTCTGTTTTTATATCTTGCGTTTCGTGTTCCGGCTTCACCTAAAATCCTAAATCTCAAGGGAGGTTTCGTCCAATTTTTTAGTTGCTGGACAAGCACAAACTACACAGTTGCTAAACCAGTGTTGTCGTGACAGAGATGATGAATTTAACTATGACGTCAAATTTAAGGGAGCGACCCGAGAGTCTCCAATGTCCGGACATCGTGCCGAGGAACTCAAGCGAGAGGGTTTTGCCATCAACCACGCCAGCGCCAAGCTTGGATATGGGGAAGGCGCTTTCTTACAAGGGAAGAAAGTCCTGCAGAACTGGGGGTAGGGTTACATTACCAATTCCTACTTATCATGCTCTTCTTTGCAGTAGTCTATGTTCGGGAGCAATTCTGCACGACTTTCAAATCTGGCGCCTTGTGATATATCTCTTCGCAACTCGATTCCATTGTTGATAACCCATGAATCATGTAGGCACTTCCAGCTACCCTGGGCTTCCGTAGACGCACGCACTCCCATAACAGAAGGAACCAAGTTTTGCGTATGTGCGCATGAAGTAGTAGCATGGATTACGACCCCGCTTCAAATCCTGTACGTGGATTCCAAGAAGCCTGAGCAAAAACACCGTCAGCAAGCGGCCTTCGCGTATGCAAGTGGGACGCTCCACGGTCACCAGTTGGTAATATAAATTCTTGCATCTCCTTGTTACAATGAGGTTTGCAAGGAGATAATAGGGGACATCAGAACTGGGTTTTGAACCTTCACATTCAAAATTCAGTTCTGATGCGCCCCCTAATGCTCCATAGTTATGCCTGACTTCGACGATGTTGTGCCAGGCAGGGGAGGAGAAGTTTATGGTGGAATGGAGGGACGATGACTCCGTGTGGTACGAGGTTTTATCGTTTTCCAAGCCTGCAAATTTCTTGTCATTTGTTGGATACCCCGTTGTTCGCCTCCAACAAAAGATGTTCGCCAAGCAATCCATGGCCGCAATGCAGCGCGCAGTGTCAGTCACCGAGAGGGAATCTCCTGTGAGTCCAGCTTGATCAATCTTCACAAAGCTCATGCCAGGGTCACACACAGGCTTTGGAGACGAACGGCCAACCAGTCTTAAGGTGAACCTGATTTCGGTACTTCGCTCAACAGACGTTATTGCTTCACCATTGTTTATAAGGTTCTAGTTTGTCTTTGGCGTGATTCTCTTGTTCGGAGTTTTGGGTTGAGTGCTGTTTCAAAGATTGGCGTGACTGGCGTGTGAAAAACTGGCTGCTGGAAAACTGACTCCTAGTTTGAAGGTCTCAAGATAACATTCAGAATTTTTTCAGTTTTAGGTGCATGCGGATAAGATCTAGATACAGATAAGTTCTAGACAGGTTTATTTTCTCACCGCACAGATATGGCCTGCCATTCAGTTTTCCAGACTTTTGTGACCCTGCATTCAGACATTCCTTGCTCCAGTAGTTTAGAACTTGGTCTGTATTGCAATCGCAGTGATTGAATGCAACTTGAAGGTTGCCTATTTATTTAATTCGTCTAGCCATCTCTTTCTCTGTTGTGCTTGTGGGTTGCAGAATAAGGGCTAGGCTGCCATTTTCAAGGGTGGGAAGATGGATGGGAAGATTTTTAGTTCATTCTTCAGACAAAGAGAAACAGATGCGGCATGTAACACAAGTGATTTCATATTTTAGCAACATTATCGAATTGCATATGAATATTCAAAGATTTTTGTCATAGGCACCTATTTGTGACCATTGTCTCCCAATATTTGTTCCCTCAACTTGTAAAGAGATATGGGGAAACCAAGGAGAATGATTGTCTCCACTTAATGGGTAAACAAGTCAATTTAAGGACCACCTCATATCCATTCCAAAGCTACAAGTCAATTTAAGGACCACCTCATATTCATTCCAAAGCTAATTATAGGGTCCATTTGTAGAAGATGGTCACTTTTAGAGTAGACTACTTTAGGATGTGAATAAGTCAATTTTTTGGCACCAAGTTTTCAATCGTTGCTACAAAAGTGTGCTAGAAAATAACACAATCATTAAGGAGTCATACAATTATTTGTATGTTTTGAATGATTGTATTACTTTTTAACTTCTTGCAACCATACCTTAACAAAAATAATATATATTGTTTAACCTTGACTTTGCTCTACATTTTCCAAACATAACCAAATTGACCAATATTGAACTTATTAGTAAAGAATGTACTCAACAATTCTCAAATAAGCACTCTGTGAAATCATAGATGTACAAACTATAGATATGAAATTGTACAAACTATAGATTTGACATTCTACTATGGACAATTGAGCTTGAATTGTTTGACTTCCTACCTTAGCCCTATATCTTTGTTCTAGTGAACTCACCTTTCTTGAGGAAACCTCCCACTAGAAGAAGACTGTGTTTATTTGAATGTTTTAGACGTCAAAGTTGATGGATTTTGCTAGACATCTTTTATAACAACTTGTGTTTTTATGTCAACAATGACATTTAATGTAACGTCAAGATGTTACATTAAATATCATTGTTGACATAAAAACACAAGTTGTTACAAAGGATGTCCAGCAAAATCCGTCAACTTTGACATCAAAAAATAAAATAAAAACGAGCTTCTTCTAGTGTCCTCATCAATATTGCAATTTAGAACTCTCAACCCTTGAAGGCCCATGGCCTTCTAGGGTTTAGAAACATCATTGCTTTTGAAGTATTATAGGTCTAAGGCCCGTTTCATACATGGACGTCCACAAGCAGTGGACAAAAATCTCTACAATTTCATTGGTCAAAGGCTAGGTTCTGTCCGGTGGGGCTTTCACACTTAACGGACGTCCGCTAGATGAAATTGCCATGTCATCACTCACTCCTGCCAAAACTCAAGATGAAGCCATAGTTGTAGTGGACAAGTTTGGGGTCACCTTGGGAGGTGACCCCAAATTTTGTCTAGTGGACAAAACGGGTTTGTTTAAGAAGAAAGAAGTTGTGAAGGAGCTTCCATGCAACAATAATGCAACTACAAAGGACCTTTCATACCACCGGACATCCGGTTCCATGTGTGAAGTCATATACCGGACGGACAAAACCAACAATGACATGGCAATTTCCCTCCACACCAAAGGTGGACAAAGTAGTGGACAAAGGGTTTCGTCCAGTACCCACTAGACAAACATGTGTGAAATGGGCCTAACTGTCATTGAGGTATAGAAATCTCAACCATCTAACCTTGTAAATCCAAAAATCCAAAAATGTCTAGATTTTGAACTTTGAATTGCTCCCATACATTCTAAACAATTTATATCGACATGAAAAATTTAACACAATAACTAGACTTCAAGGTTAACATAATCCAACAAATTTGATTGAAAACAAACATTAGATGAAGGAAATACAAGCCCCCAAAGTTGTAGCCATCAAACTACACTTTGGTGAATTCAAATTGAACCCATGAACTTTGATTAGTGTTAAAAAAATCAATGCATCTTGGATTGATTTCAAAATTTTACCACACAAACTTGAAGGGAGAGCACAACTTTCCCTACAAGTTTTATTAAATGTAGACATTAAATGCAAAGTCATAGCACTTTGAATTGAACTTCCAAATTATGTGAGGACACTTTTTGTCCTTTGAGGCACTTAAGGGTTAACCCTTTGAAACATCTCAAATTCTTAGGGGTGCATCAAATATCCAAAAACATTGTTAAGTACTTTCTAACTCCCTTTTTGTAATTGCTTGGAAGATACATTTTTAAGTAAGGTGAAGGCACCCATTACCAATAATTGCCCCACCAACAATCAATAGGGTGTCTAAAATTCAGTAGAGGTTGCGGGTACTTTCCAATGATCAAGTTTTTGGTTTTTGACTATCAATTCCTCCATTCTTGTCACAATACATGTCCTTGGTTTTGAGTGCCAAAGTGAACAAGAGGTAGTCTCTTAAATGAGCGGTTTTGGAATAGTCTAGATATGGATTTAGAGCAACTTCTGGCATTCAAAATTCATAGTAATAAGCAATAAAATTCCATAAATTTTGCAATCCTTGTCATTTTATCTTTGCACATAGGAAAATATTTGCTTTCACTTATACAATTCTATATCATGTCTGGAATTGTTTATTTGATCAATTATGGATGCCTCCACGGCTCCACCGTACACTCTAACTCCCTTAATGCGATTGCTTGGAAGACAATCATTATAAAAGTCAAAGAGTTTGAATGTAAGATAAGTGTGCTCTAATCAATATTATTGTGGAAGTGTGCAAGATATTCCAGAATGTCAATGAAGGGAGGGCTACACTAAAGAGGTTTGAGTATAGTAGCTCAACAATCTTTGCAATAGAGTCAATCAACCCATTGCTGCCAATCACCAATTCCACCATCTACAAGTTCCTCCCATTTCTACTAGTCTCCCATACATTCCCACAATGTCTAAGTAATGTATTTTGGGTTTGCCATTAAATGGTATTGTTAGATAATGACAACAAATTCACATCTACTTATGGATGATTTGAGGTCAAATCTTGGTGGTCATAGACTATTCTACCTTAGTGCGTTCCTCGCGTGCTTGTGTCAGAACGACTTACAAACTGATCTTGAACTCAACGACAGAATCCATTCACAAAACGGAGAACTCATTTACTCTTAATATGCTTCTTAGAAACAGATTACTGAGCGATTGCTGCACATTCAATATCGTAGTTGAAGCCATTTTTTGTAACGGTCACTGAGGTGTTAAGGAGGGTGTGTGGAATGCCAAGTCGAGTCCCAGCAACCACCTGCGCAATCGACCTCACCTGCAGAGAAATTACTACGATTTCGTAGAATTCCACCAATGTACGTAGCAAATTTGGACAAATTATTTTCTGGACATGGGTCTTAAAAGTGCAGAAAATCTTGATAAGTAGAATTTCTAAATGTGCATGCAAATCATGTATGAATTTCTGAGCTACTAATGACAATTAATTGCTGGTGTCGAATTCCAATTGATTCCATCATCATATATGATAGGTTAAAATGTAAAGATTTCAAAACTTTTTCTTACTTAGGTGAACATTTCAGGTGGCTCTATACACTTGGATACCATAATTTTGGAACTTTTGAACACTAATTCAAACTAATATTGTTATTGAACACTTAATGGGCGGATCTTAGCACCCAAGTACAAAGTCAACCAAAAATAATCCAAATTTTAGGAAGAATAGGTGTATTTCTCGTTTCTGCAATAACCTTATGTGTCATTCAATGGAAACATTGTACACTATGACTATGACATTACAAGGTAAAGGTGGAGTTCTCTAATTTTATATATAGTACACCAAATTGTCACATTGGGTCAATCTAACCTCCAATGGGCAAAAAGACAATTGTCTTCAATTTTGCATGTGGAACAATATAGTTGAAAGGAAAGATTATTCTAGGCAAGCACCTCAGTGACACTACCAATACTCCCTCTTCAAACTGAGGGGAAAAATTACTCCAAACCATGAATTATTTTTTAATTGATTTTCTTAAGAAACTAAAATTCGTTTTGCCTAAATCAGATCCGATTATGATTTGCATCGTATGTATGCTTCAAAAGCGAGCGAAGGCAGTCCAGTGAACTTTGGTGCCAATCGATGACCTAATTATTCGTCCTGAAAAGTCTGCTCGCGACCGACTCCGGGGCTACCTCATCATTCCCTGCAGCAATCGGCGTGGGCGTGATTCTTCTTCCGAATCGTTGCTGGTGCCTGACGAAGGCGCTGGCGAAGTTTCTGGCCCCGTGCACGGTGTGGTTCTCCAACTCCGCAATCCTGCGACTCATTCTGCGCCTGTCATGCTCGCAGTCTTCCAATTCCCGGAGCACAGCCAAGTTCATTTGCGCCAAGTTCTCCACCATCTGTTCCAGCACCCGAATACGCTCGCCCCGCAGGTCGCTCACATGACGACTCAGAGTCAACTGGATGTTGTGGAGGTGCTCGTTCTCTTCCTCCAAGCAGTCCTGCACCAAGTCCATGCGCGCAGTCGAGATCAGGTTGGAGCTAGCTGTCATCGGAGTGCGAGCAGCTGGTCCCTGATTTCCAGCATTGGGGATCTCTGAATTAGTGGCCTCAGGAGCCCCGATTCTGTTGATGGGAAAGCTCTTCGCCGTTTCTTCCAGTAAATCCGCTCTGCAAACTGGGCATGGCTGCACTTGCTCCCCTTGGAAGGCTTCGTTTAAGCATGACCGGCAGAAGAAGTGGCCGCAAATCGCAGCGACTGGACTGGTGGCTATTTGTATGCAGATGTCGCAGCGGTGCAGCCACGTATCCAAGTCGTCCAGAAGCTCTACCGAAGTCCCTTGAGTTGCGTCCATGCTGCAGTTTCGATGTCAGTCAGTTTTGATCTATTACTCGGCACAGAAAACTGAACCATCGGCCTCATACTATTCGAGAGGTTATGAATCACGGAGAATAATTGCACTACATATACCTAATTCGATAGTGGATCACGGGAATCAGCATCGAATTGAAGAATTGATGGTACTCAAAACATATATTTCTATCTGACACGAATACAGTGAAATCACCTAAAGGAATGTAGTGAAACATAAGGTCCAGATAGATATTGTTTGGGATCGAAACTTAAGGTATAGATTATTCATACCACACATACATTATCGGAAACCAACAGATCGAACAGCTGGAACTCAAGGGTGTGACTTCCGAGTAATTGAAACCTACCTTGAGTACTGCCAAGAGCAAGAGTGTGACTGTATCTTCTCAATGCTCCCTTTCCACCTTGACTTCAAATGCTCTCACCCAAAGTGAAATTTGAACGGCACTCTTCTACTTGCTCGCTCAGGACGGACATTGAACCGAGAACTAAGGATGTCAAAGCCAAGACCAGCCGGCTATTTGAAGACATGAGGCGATCACACCTCGGTGGTGGAAATGGTTCGATTTGAGACTCGGTTGTGAGTCTCGAATTGGAAGTGCCAACTGCTGAGATCTCCGATGGTGTAAGAGCATAGCCACCAGTACTGTGTGACAGTCTTGGCAATGGCACTCGGTCCTTAGCGTGCTTTTTTTTAGTGGCAAACGGCTCCACACCAACAATATGTCACGTTATAAATTTGTTGTTCATCCCATTACATTCACATTTCCATGGCAAGGGAGGGCATTTGTAGAGGGTAGTATTACAACTCATGCTATCTTTGATTCTTAGTCAACGTAGACTATTCCTTCAATGGATGTCGATGTGGAAGCAATGAGGGGGGGAGGCGTGCGAAGAAAGGAAAGAACTTTTGTGAGGTGGAGGAGAAGCAACTTTGTTTCCTTCTTTACACATTTCACAACCTCATAGGACCCGAAGCAAGGAATTGGACAGAAGAGTGAAATTTTTTGGAGACACATCATGGAGTACTACAACTTGAACAAGACTTTTTCCCATGTGTACCCTCAAGAATGTGCAGACACTTTGAAACCAAAACTTTTCAATGCACACATCACACTTTTGAGGGATGGGAAAAATAATAAAAGACTTTTTATATAAAAACATAACATGATATAAGATTTCATTCAACCTTAAAATTATAAGTTCTATAAATATTAACAAGTATTGTATATGTTATACATAACTTCAATGTAAGGGATAAACCTTTTATTTTTAATCCATTAGTATATGTTCATATGGGGTACAAGATAAAAAGTTTTATTTTTAATCCAGTAGTATGTGTTCAAACTTAAAATTATAAGTTCTATAAATATTAACAAGTATATGTATATGTTATACATACCTTTAATGTAAAAGATAAACCTTTTATTTTTAATCCATTAGTATATGTTCATATGGGATACAAGATATTTTTAATCCATTACTATGTGTTCATATAGGGTACAAGTTAAAGTTTTTATTTTTAATCCATTACTATGTGTTCACCTGGGGTACAAGATAAAGTTTTTATTTTTAATCCATTACTATGTGTTCACCTGGGGTACAAGATAAAGTTTTTATTTTAAATCCATAGATCCATTGCAATGTCCAACAAAAAACTCAATCCTAAATTTTTTATTTCCAAGAATAAGCCACATTGTCCGGTGCCCCGGTGGCACTTGAAAAATTATGTTCAATTCAATTTTAGAGGGTTGTTTGTCGGGATCACTATGTGATCACGGCACAACCACATCTCACGGGACTCCAAAGCCCTCGCTACTTTTGGGTATAATGCTCATTTGGCGTGCAACTGGTGGTGATGCTCTAACGTCAATTTCGTTAGATTGACGGTATTCCAATACTTTGGCACGAACGTTGGAGAATCTAAAATCTTCTTTTAATCACCACCAAGACCTAAGTGAACAAAATATGAGACAATCTAGTAATGGGATCAACGCTCAGATAGTCACAGCATTTGGTCGCTTTTAGGTGTACTTTTGCTACTTCTTGAGGTGGTATGGTAAAAGGAGACCGTATATCTGCCACGGCCGAGCAGATTTCTCTCACCAAAGTTCTCAGTTGCCTTTTGGAGTTGATTATACGAGAACACGTGTGGTCCTGTGGATTAACCTAATGCAACGCCACTGCTGGATGGCGTTGTAAATGAATGGATGGACCAGAGAATCACCGAGGCAACCCCCGTTCCAAATAGAACTCCTGAAGTGACACCAACCCACGCTCTCGACTTCATATACTGAAGCATCATTTGGAGCTTAGACTCTGCTATCCCGGTGCTAAAGAAGCTCCAGGACACAATCTTGAGCTCATGCTCTTCCACATGGTTGACATCAGAGGCTTCCCCTGAACGTGAGAATCACATCATCCCCGCGCGTCGATCTTTGGAAACACATAATTTGAAATGAGCAGCACGGATTGCACGGATTTGCAACTTGATTTATTGGCCATCCTGATTTCCAGCACGTGTCTGTGATGAGCTAGCTAGTGTAATCAATCCGGCCAGGCAGTGAAAATTTTCCAATTGGAGAAATACGGCCGGAGACATAAATGCATAATTACCTGTCCTAGTTTGTGGCCTGAAATTAAACCCTTGTGAAGGTATTTGTCACAATTTTTGACGCCAGCAATCCAGCATCGCACCAATTTGACGTAATGAAATTGCGCTTCTGTGTGTCATTGTCTTGGGGAACCTGATCAGGGATGCCTCGATCGACAGTCGCCACCATTAAGCAACTGTTTGTGTCTATATATTTGTTAAACTGGTGTGTTTAATTTCAAACCCCCAAAATTCTGACATTCAAGCTTCAAATTCTATTCCGCCCTCTAGCTTATTGACCTAAGGATTTATAAGTGTTGACCATTCGAAACTGCCAATTTCTTTCAATTTTGCCATTTCAACAAATATGACCATTCATTGACCAATGCCAATTAATTCTGTAAGCTAAGCATCCAATGAAAACATTTGTCAGATTCAAAGTTTCGCAAAGAACTGAGACTTCATCTGAATGACAAAGCCCTTTTCCCAATTGGACTAGGGCCGTGGTGAAAATTTACACCGTACCGAAAATTCACGTACCACCGAGGAATGATATGAAGGATTGCACTTACCAGCTGGACCGAATTCCACAGGCCCGTGAGTCCCCACTCCCGAGAATCGAATTCCGACAAGGTGGCGACTCCCGAGGCGAAACCAGAACGACTCAGGCAGCTGAGGCCTACACCTCTCAGGAAATATAAGCTCGAAGAGCAAGGGCCTTCGAGTCATTTTCATTTCAACTGATGTAACTTGGAGCTTTGGTTAGACTGAGTTCCATTTCTGTGACTCTAGCTGTGAGTTTGAGTAATTAGAGTCTGTTTGAGGGTCGGGGAGCATTGCATGCACTCCAGTTACACGAGTACCTTCAGCTGCTACTGTAACATGAAGGGAAGCAGTTTCGTTTCCAACGACGCTCACACTGAAGACCCTGGTCAAGTATGCGCTGCAGATAAGTTGTTGTGCAACATCTGTGATTTGGAGCCCCTCGGAGCCCCAGTGGTAACCTCATGCGGTCACTTATACTGTTGGTCCTGCCTCAACAAACGCCTTGAAAACCAATCGCAGAAACATTGCCTGGCATGCGCATCTCCCTTGATTCACAGTGCCAACTTCATTAAAATTTATGGCACCGATTCTCAACCACTCGATGAGCAACCAGGTCTGCAGTGCCGCATCTGCCTGGAGTCCCCGCCCCCGACAAACGCAGTTGCCACCTCATGTGGTCATGTTTTCTGTTGGTCTTGCCTGTACCAGTGGCTCCATACGCATCACCGAGAACAGGGACCGTGCCCAGTCTGCAAAAATGTCTTGAACGGGGACGTCAATATCCTTCCTATTTATGGCAACCACGAAGTGCACGCTGACAACGATGTATCATCCACCGTGGGCACAGTTGCTGAGGTTGCCGATTCAGGTGGATTCATTATCCCGCCCCGCCCCAGTCCACCAGAGGATGCCTTCGCTCTGAGCTCACGACAATATGCAACAAGCGACGACGAGCTCGAGAGTGACGAGGACGAATTGGAGGATGTATCTGAGGAGTTCGATTTCCCCGGGAATTACGACCCTTATGACATGACCAATGGAGACGAGCCTCATGAAGAGGTAGTGGAGTCTCTCATGCTTGCAGTTCTAAGGGAGCTGGGGGAGAGAGCATTTCACAGATTAGAGCCGGTGCTGAGGAGCTTCCTGAGTCGAGAGCTGTTGCGGATGATTCGATGGGAAGCTTATGACGACAGCTAATTGAGAAGGACAGGAAGAGATCTGAGAAGAACATGAAAATCGAGAGCTGGGAGATGCGATGCTTGATGAGAAGACGGATCCAGCTTGCATTGGCGAGAGTGGATCTGGTTAAACTGAAGACTGAGAAGCGTCGAGGAAAGGCACACTGGAGACTGAGGAGAAAACTTTGGAGGCAGATGCCTAAGGATTTTCTTCCAAGGCTTCACCTGCGAAAATTTAGCATCAAAAACACAGCATCTACTTGAATTGGGTCATTTCATGCCCAACACCAGGCAAGGAGCCCAACACCAGGCATACTGGTTCTATGGGTTGTTGCTGGACACTCTTGTCGATTTTGTGTAGAAGAGGTTAAAAGGGGCTAGGGCATACTTCGAGTGTTTGGAAAACAATTTCAAAATGGGATGAATTCATGGAAACTTAGTAGAACAATAAAAATAGTGCGGTCCCCAAAGTTCAGTCCATAATGCACTAAAAATCCAAACTAGGTTTAACTTGATGAAAAACTTCAAGACAGTGAATACATACTTGAATGTTTTTATTTATAAAAATATAAGATATTTTTTATGAATATTTCAAGAACACAATACCCAAATTTTCATTTTCCAGCTTGATGAAGGTGCAATCCCAGTAGACAAATGTGTTCTTTGAAATGTTTAGTGAGAGTTATCAATTTGGGAATTTGATACAATTGGAAAACCCGAAAACCTAAAGTGCGACAAATTAGAGAAATTGAACAATAAGTCAATAAATAGTATAATACTTTTAGAAATTACAAAAATTATGGATTATATTAGGCAATGTACTTCACACTAGGTTTTGAGAACTAGGTTCTACAATATGAATTTAAAGTGCAACAAGATTAAATGTTAAAGTTATTTTCAATTTCAGGTTTGATGAGCATGTATAATGCCAAAGCAATGGAAGGTTTATACCATCATGTACATGTTGCACACAATCTAATCATGTTGAGTTGGCTTCTTTCTTAATGGAATTTTTGGTCTCATCTTGCAAACTTGGAGAGGGAATCAAACTCAAACTTGCACCACTTGCATGACTTGGAACTTGTATAGAGTTGTATTCTTGCATGAAAATGTGCAATTAGAGAAAAAAATTCCCCCTCATCCACAAAAGAAATAATTGTAATTTTTTTGGTCCACGTGATCACCTGGTGTGCCATTGAGGGCTAGGGACTAAAAAATATTCCCTTGGATTTGCACATGTGCATAAAGTTGAACAACCCTATAGAAGCCCCACATTTTCCATAATGAGGTGTTCATTTGAGACTTTGTGTTTGATCGATCCTCTCATTTTACAAAGATAGAATCAAAACCTCTTGATATAGGAAGAAGCCATTTAACATGATTAGCCATTGTATGCAACGTGGCTTGTTGACATTTTACGGTTTTACCTGACTCTACAATTAAATCAACAAATTGTGAATTTGAAGTCTAATGGAATTATAGCCCCAAACCTAGGTAAGCTAGCATGGCTAAAAAATATTGCTTGTAGAAGCCCACATTAGAAATTAGGATAAGTGTTTTCTGCAATCACTGATATTAAAGTGTAAGTTTTAGGATGCCAAAATAGTAGCATTATATATATAGTGCTTTAAAATTAGACCTTATGTTTTAAATATGTGCTTCAAAATGTGCCAATGGGTGGTTGTAAAACATAATTATATTATTTGTTACTTGTGATTTCCTTGGAGTACTATAAAATTAGAAAAACAAATCCTAAAAATTGAGGCAATTATAGAGATTGTAACTTAAGAAGATCAAACATAGAATAATTCTCCACGGAGGAGAACTAAAAAGCGGCAAAACTTAAGAAAATAGGAACTTTGATATTTAAATTGTAATTAAATAAGAAAATAATTTTAAAAATAAAACAATAAAAATTGGCCTTTTGAAAGACCTCTTTGAAGATGGTTAATTACTAATAGAACCAAGAAAATATTTTTCTACATTTAAAAAAAAAAATCAAAATTCCACAAAGTGATGCTTGTATTTTAATTATAAAATTGAAGTCAAAAATTTTGGTGACTTTTTGATGCAAAACCATCTTACACACAATTCTCACAAATGACCAAGAAATATTTTTTATATTGAAATTCTTACATTCTACAAATAAAAATAAAAATATGAAAGTACATAATTTCTTGAGATTGTACTTTCTAAATCCCTAAATGCCTAAAGCATGACATGCATGACATATTTGGTGTCAATAACTTTTGAAGTTAGATAAAATGTAACCAAAAACTTCATTAGAATAGATTTTAGGCTAGGGGGAGGCCGTTTTAGGCCTATTCTCCTAGCTGTGAAGCAGAGGTATGTAGTCAGAATAAAAAAATAAAAAAAATAAAAAAATTTAAAATTTAAAATATTTTTTTTGTAGAAAAAATAATTAAAAAATAATTAAATATTAAAACTTGACATACCCAAACTTCGGCCACATCAGAATGTGGCAATGTGCATGTGGCCGAGTTCACAAAGTTAGAGAATTTAGAGTTAGGTTTATTCTTTTTAATGATTATTTTTACTATTTTTGTAGTTGATTATCCTTTGAAGCATTATTTGCATCAAAACACACTTTTGAAAAAAAAATGTTTATAATTTTTTATTGAAGGTTTTATGCAAGTGAAGCTATGATGAGTATTTATTGCAAATCATAATTTTCTATATTTAAAGTTTATTGAAGATGAAATAAAAATACTTTGGATCTTGGGGGGAATCTTGTTCGAAATTAATTTAAAAAATGTAGAGTAAATTTTCAAAAGCTGTAAATTGGTGTAAATTTGTCATAATTATACATGATATTTCCTTAAATCATGTATTTTTATATGACTACAATATTAGATTTAATTGTAAAAAAAAATAGTTCACTTTCAAGTTCTTAATTCCTTTAAGGTCAAATATAATTATCTTTCAATTCATATGTAATATCATTGTATTATCTTTTCCTAAGTGAACAATAACACGTCTAATTCAAAATAGAATGGACACATTAAAAAAATAAACCAACAAACTTTTGTTTAATTTAGAGCAAACTCAAAAGAATTCAAAAAGTCCTTGGACATTTAGAGGTTAATTCTCCTAATATTCACAATTATTTCATGATTGATTTTACTAAAATACAATCTACTTTGGGATTTGAACATTGATTATAATTTTTTGTTCTAAATTTTGAAATACTATCAAAATATTTAAGAATACTTTAGAAAAATGCATTTAGTAATTGAAGCATTCTTTATAATTTCCAATTGATTCTTACTCCAGTAAATCTCACCAATGTATTATTGTTATTTTGAGTGCTACTTCAGGGTAGTTGCAAGAAACACCTGCTGATTTTCGTTCAAAACGGCAATTTCACTCCTGTTCGTGGATTTTGGAATAATTTTTTTTTAAATAAAAAAAATATGGATAATGTGTAAAGCATTAAAAGAATGATATGTGCAAAAATTCAGACCTAAAATTTTTTATCTCTAAGAGTTATGCACGGTCAAAGAGGGTTGAAAAATGGAAGAAAATAGACAGTTTGGAATTTAATTCTTGAAAAATAGTAAAAAAATTAAAAATTAAAAAAAAAAAAGACATTTTTCCTAACTTATAGATACTCCTTTTCACTAATTTTCACTATTGGAAAAATAAAATTGTGTTCTCTACACTTGCGCAAATGTAGTGCTCTTTGAGCACATGTGGAGGGTGGACAGTTTACTATTTTTAGAAAAAAAATTCGTGAGATTGTGTAACTTTAGTATAAGTCCTTGTATACCAATTTTGAGATTCAAATTCTTATTTTTGGATCAAAAATAGTACTACAAACCCCCAAAATGGCCAAGGTAGACATTCAATCGGGGGCAGTTTAAAAATAGTAAAATAATTTTTAAAAAACCAAAAAAATTACTCAACATTTAAAACTACCACATGTACCTTCATTTCAAGTTTCATAGAAGATGGACACACAATGCAAAAGTTATGAGCAAAAACCTACATGTCTAAGGTCAAGAGGACAAAAAATAGGACAAGTGTTTCTTGCAATCACCCTTCAATGGAACTAATGTGCCCTATGCCGTTGCCAAAATAATTGCCAAAGTAAAAGTAATTTTGTAATTTTGTAATTCTTAGAAACTTTGAAATTCAATAACTTTCACATTGTAGGTCAGAACACCAAGAAACAAAACCCCTGCACCCCTCCTCACCGATAGCTTTCTGACGGTATCCAAAAAGAGACTTGGGGACACACAGTCTATCAGATCTCAACGTAACAAACAAACAAACATCCTAACATAATGGATACTATCTTGATGGATGGATAGTCAACCCAGCTTCACAAGGGCACCCAGGAGATCATGCTTTATTGTTTCCCTTACACTAGAACAGGGGATCAGGGAAAGCAGACATCCTGGCACCAAGTCTCTCTGCTGCCATACCGTAAACCGGGAATGCCAATCCCGGAAACAGAAATAATCTCCGTGTGGGTATTTCAAAGCATCGAAATCATACTGTGACATTCAAGCTCATACGTGCACAGATTCTAAGGACAAGCATAATTCTAAGGGACCAGGAAGCCATCTGAAAAAACGTCGATCTTTGCCAAATTTTGCCGAAAGAACAAACATGACCGTGCGTACCACCGAGGCTTGATATGAATTATTCACAAACTACCGAGGCGTGAAACGAATTAAATAATGTACTTATCAGACAGACTGAATTCTTCGAGGTTACACCAAAACGTCACAAGCAGAACGAGGTCACGCTCAGGTCTACTTAAGCACAAAGAGCCAAGGCCTTCAAGTCATTATTATCCCGGATTCAATTCGAAGTTCGTTTTGAGCTTCAACTCTGAGTTACATACCGCAATTACAGCTTCTGGTCGAGCAATCTTACTTCGGTTACACTTCATTCCTATTCCAGTACTTACATTAATACCATAACAGGGGGATACTTGTCATTTGCTATTTGATTGTGCATTGCATCCCGAATTTGAACAAGTTGCACGTATCTAACTAGAGAAATTAATTTCACCAGTTGCAGATTCGAATTGGTGCTGAATCAAAACCGTGAGTACTGGTCCCGCCGGGCAAGAGGATCAAACGACGACGGTTATGGAGGGAAGTCCAGGGACTCCGTCATCCACTGGCTCCGCCGTTGTTGTTGGTGACACATCAGCGAATTCATATGGAAATGTGTTGGAGTGCTTCATCTGCATGGAGCCCCCAACCGACCCAGTGGCAGCCTCGTGCGGTCACGTCTTCTGCTGGCCTTGCATGTACCTGTGGCTCCAGAACCAGCCCAAGCCTTGCCCAGTTTGCAGGAACCTCTTACGGAGAGACCTCGACATCATTCCTCTTTATGGCGCTGGAGACCAAGCTCGTGCAAGGTCAAGCATCACCAGCAACAGCCCTGGTGCGAGTACTATTCCAGATGCAGACAGTGCCAGGATCCCACCACGCCCTCGCAATCCACTACTAGTCGAGGATACTGCAACCCCTGAGGACCCCAATCAATTGGTGCTCACTCCAAACTCTGTACTTGCTGCATACGAGAGGTCGTTGCATGAGCTTTCCGATGCACTCGTTGAAGAGAGAATCCGAGTGCGCCACCTGACCACGGAACGAGGGAATTTGGAACTTGAGGTGCACGTCTGGGAACAATGGAATGCGACCTTGAGACGGCAGGTTCAGGATACTGACTGGCAGATATTTGTATTGCGAAACCGAAGGGTGCAGCTTGAGGGCGATTTGAAGGAGAGGAACGCGAGGTTGGAGCGAGAGGCTGAAGAGAGGCGGGAGACAGACCAGTGGCTTGTGGAGAGGGAAAACGAAATGGGGGCTCATATTGAAAGATTGCAACAGCGCTTGGCCTCGGCGATCTAGTGTTCCGAACTTTTCATGGCCCGAATGTTGACCGAATTTCCATTTTTTTTTTTTTTTAAATCTTAAAAACATGTATTGAAGATTTCGCAAATATCAAAGTATCTACTTTTTGTAATTTTTTGGACCAACTAAGTACTGCTAACAATGTCCAGATCTAAAACTTTCTTTGAATTTCTTTAGTAATCGGAAATGAAATCTGTAGCCGTAAGAGATTATGGAAGCTAGTTTAAGGTGTTAAAGCCATATCAAGTGTCAAACCTGTCCGTGTATATAAAGAACATCATATTTTTAAAAATTTACAAATCAGATTTCAAGGAGTTACTTTGTAAACTCTCCTTTTCTGGTGCTTCAAAGTCTGAGACGCAAAACTGCACTGGTTTTTAGTTTTAAGAGATTTATATTTGCACCTGAATGTCTTAATTTGGACGCTCTAAATTATGCCATTTTAACCAACAAGTTGGATTGTGGAGACCAATGCCACAAAAATGAAACCAACCTACACATGTTACTGTCCACAACTCCATTTGCATTTTGACACCTCAATTTTCTGGAGAGATTGGTTCTTCCCTCTACACGTTTTTGCCTTCTATTTTGTAAAGTATTCCTTCAATGCACTAAAGGTCTCATGTATTGCACAATCATGGAGAATTTAGTACTTCTTGTCATTCAAGTCCTTAGAATCATTGAAGGAATACATTATATGGAGAAGGACAAATTTGCAAACAAAATTTGGTGCAACCATGCAACTAGGTACTAGTGGCTCATGACATTTATACAATGAAAAGCTTCTTATTGGACAATAGAGACATTAGGTACCTCATATCATTAGGGTCCTTGGTACTCTATGAGTGAATCCTATATTTTGAAAAGTTCATAGGTACTTGGTGAAAATCACACAAGGTAAGGACACATTTATGTACATATTTATATACTTAGGTGATCTTCTCTAGCCTCTAATAAATAGTTTTGCATGTCAACTCTAGATGGGTACTTTGGAAGTTCAAATTTTTTGTAATGTGACTTTGACTTGGATTATAGATTTGCACACGTTGTTTGGACGTTTAGGTTAACCTCCAATGAGTGCTTAGGTTTATCTTAACCCCTAAAGTATTAAAGGCCTTTTTGGATTTAAAAACATCATTGCTTCAAGACATTTACAATGAAAACAATTTTGACAAAAAACTCCATCTATAGTGAACAATTTTGACAAAAGCAATCACTTCAAGACATTTACAATGAGTAGCAATTCGGAAACACACACGCAATTTAGAAAATATTATTTTGGATCAATTGATACTTTAGATTTCATTCTTGTCAACTCCATCAATCAACAATTATCTCAACTCAACACATCTTTGCATTATGCATATATATCCAAAACTGTCAAATATACACAATCAAGATAATCAACAATTTTGCCATGCATCATCTATTGTAACAAACATTATCCAAACTTATCCTTCCCAACAAACATAAAAATAAACCAGTTAATTTGTAAAATTGCCAAAACTCCTCTCTTGGATTTCTAATTGGAGCTAATATACAATTGATTACGAAATAATTCCTATTTACACATCACTGTAAGAACCTCGTGTTTTAGGTGATGGATTATAGGTGGTGTTTACTATGGCAATCCATGTTTTTATGTCAACTATAACATTCAATGAAACATCTTCATGTTACCTTGAACATCATAGTTGACATAAATACATGGGTATTCTCAGTAAATGTCATTTGAAATCCGTCATGTAAAACCAGTTTTTTTTTTTTCATTTTTCATGAAGTGGCGAAGTGGCGATATTAAATGTTACGGTGGTGCTCCAAGTTTCAACATTCATCCATGTACTAGATAGAAAATGTGTTACTACGTATCTATAATTCTGTTTTCATTCACAATGTGGCGATTTCATCCAAGATTTTTCTTGAACTTGAAATTTTTTGGCGATTTCATCTAAAAATTTCCTAAAAATTTCCTATGGTTTGGTGCTAGGAAAAAAAATTTGGTGCAATTTTGCACCAAATCGCCAGAAAAAAAAACCCTGTGTAAAACCTGGGTTAGTTAAATTTTTTTTATAGTGTATGAAAATTGAGTTTTGTTTACTAATTGGTGTTTGGTGTCCTTACTTTGTCAAAATAAAATTCAAAAAGTTCTACTTACTCTCCTACCTTCTACAAGCTCTATGAATGCACTTGTTGGTTAAATTAGCATGATTTAGATCAACAAAAAAAAAATATTTAAACATCTCAACCCTTTAGATCCCAAAACCTTTTTAAAGAACAAGGTTTTTAACACCTATTTACAAAACAATATTCTTTATAGAAATATAGAAGTATAAATATAGATTCCAATTGTAGAAAGTGGGAACTCATGCACTTGCAAGTGTGGGAGTATGTCAAATTTGGTGTGCATACAACGGTGCACATTGCAATAGATTTTTTGTATTGTTAGGCAAACATTGAATAGCAAAGGTTTAGGGTTTAGGGTGCATGGAGTAGAGGGTTCATGGAGTGGAAGAAAAATGACAAATCAATGAAAATCCTAAACTCTAAAGCCACCCATCATTTAGTATTGCAATAGATTTTCTATATTGGAAGGCAAACAATTGGATAGTTTGTGCATTACTAAAAGACCTTGTTACATCCATAGCCATTTAGAGATCTCAACATTTTGTTTCCTAGTGAAACAAATTTGGAAGTGGTATAAGATATTCTATCTTTTTTGACAACACATTCACTACAAGAGAAAGGGATGTTTTAAGTATAGTCCTAGAGATAAGATATTAAGTAATGACCTTTATGTAGATCCTTGTGTAGATTTTTAATAAAAATTTACTGAAAATACATGTACTTTAGTAAATTTTCACTAAAAATCTACATAAAGGTCATTACTTAATATCTTATCTCTAGGACTATACTTAAAACACACTTAAAAACACCCCTTTCTCTTGTAGTGATTGTAAGCAACCATACAATTTTTTCTTAAATTCATGTTCAAATTCAAAATTAGAGAATGCAATCTATCTGCAATATTAATGTATAGGCTTGTACAAACCTCTAGCACTAATTCCTATATTTATTGGAAGATTAGAAGGCCAATCCTAATAACTAAATGCCTACCTCATGATCTTAAGGAAAAAAATATACAAATTGCATTTGCACATGTTAATACACAATAGTATATTTCTATATATAAGCATACAATGCAATATATAAATATATTTTTAACATATTGTTAATTTATATTGTGGTATTTGGAGATCATCCACAACTTAGATGGCAATAATTCTTCAACCATGTGATGTAGTCTAAGATTTCCAACATCTCTTTGGTTTGCACAAAGTTCTAGAATTGAATAGATTTCATATTATTCAAAATTACTTGCTCAAAGTGATCACTTTTGACTTCTTTGAGATCAAAAGGATAAAAAATAAAGACTTCCTATAGATTTGAGGATTCACACTTTTGTGCAACATAGAAATAATGTAATATTTTTTAAATTTAGTTTATAATTTTTATGAATATAATGATGTTTAAACATAGAGAGTCTTGACAACAAATATGATTTTATTATTTTAACTTAGCCAATTTCTTATAAATAAATGTAGATTGAATTTATTGTTTGTAAATTCAAAGAATGTTCAAGTGGATTGTATTGTAGAAATTGGTTCAAAATTTCACAAAAGAAGAAACTTCAATGCTTGCAAATTTATTTAATAAATATTTTAATAAATAAACAATTTCAAATCAATAGTTG
This sequence comes from Rhytidiadelphus loreus, assembly GCA_947034895.1. NCBI lineage: Eukaryota > Viridiplantae > Streptophyta > Bryopsida > Hypnales > Hylocomiaceae > Rhytidiadelphus > Rhytidiadelphus loreus. Next base: position 3,887,141 of record OX344761.1, on the reverse strand, counting down.
GTGAACAATCAATTGTATAGTTTGGATCACTAGACCTAAAGGCTAGTAGGAATTTCCTTGATCTAATTGCTCCATCAACCTTGCAATTTGTGCACCCATCTTGTTTTCCTTCTCAATAAGCTATGATCCTTATCTTGACTCTTTTTGGCCTCTCAAAGCAACTTTAATTTTTCAAAAATTTATCACTATTTCTAGACTTGTCGATTCAAGATCATACTCTCTTATTCCAAGTTCTCCACCTCATCAAATTGACTTGCTTTAATGCCAATCAATGCACTTGGGGCTCTCTCCTCAACTAAAACATTGGATATATCATGCAACGAACTTATGAATGCATTAAGCACAAAGTTTAGAATGAGCACTAATTTGTGAAAAAGCATCTTCAAGGACTAACCCTTTGGTGCTTGCAATGACCTTGACTAATAGTGGATTGTGTGGACATGATAGAATCTAAAAATGTTCTAATTTATACTGTAGTGATGGCAATCTAGAAGGGATCTAAGCCAGTTCGCACTTTAGACCGACAATTAAAGGCTCAGATTCACCACCACCGAGGCATGATTGAAGGGCTTGAAAGAGCCAACTGGTTTTAGAAGTGATGCCTTCTATTTCACTGAAATTTGTTTCTGGAGCAAGTATTTGGGTGAAAAAGTAAGTGGTTGTAATTCAAAACTAAGTCTAAGTGAGCAAAGTTAGAGAGAAACGAGGGAAATGAGAGAATGAAAGAAAGGTAGGTTTCGCTAGAAGACTGTCAGCTTTAAAGTAAAACTCCCACTTTTGTTGGTTTTCAACACTACATATAATTATATTCACTGCTCAGATCAATTACAAGTAATCTGTATCTGTTCCTTTCTTTCATTCTCCATTTCTGCACAAAGCAATCTACATTGCTAGACTGGGATTTAAGGTTTGAGAAGTTTGTATGAAGCCTGACTGTCCTCGACACTATCAGCAGCACGTGGCACGTGTACCGTTAACGTGTCTAAATTTCAAGAACTTGGGACTTTTCCAGAAGCTTGTCCTAGAAATCTGATCCATAGTTTTCAACCCTAGTTTTCAGGATGTTGTGTCTGTCACGATTTTAGAGCATTTAAACAGTAACATCAGTTTGAAGAATATGACTATCACCAAAGCATTATTGCACATGCCTGAAAATGTCAAGCTTTTTGGCTAGAAATCGATTTAGAAATCCATATAAGCTATTGCACGGACTTCTGCTCGCTAAGTTTTACCATACTAAATTCACGGTTACAAATATGTAGTGCGTTTCTCGAAGATTTTGCATTCATAACCTCTCGAGTATCGAAACAATTGTTCAGGTTTCAGTGCTGAGTGATAGGTCAAAATTAACTGACGGACATCTAAACTACAGCATGGACGCAACTCAGGGGACTTTGGTAGAGCTTCCGGACAAATTGGATATGTGGTTGCAGTGCTGCGACATCTGCGTAAAGGTAGCCACCAGTCCAATCGCCACGACTTGTGGTCACTTCTTCTGCCACTCATGCTTGAACGAAGCCTTCCAAGGAGAGCAAGCGCGGCCATGCCTAGCTAGTTTGTAGAGCGGATTTACTACAAGAAACGGCGCAAAGCTTTCCCATCAACAAAATCGGGACTCCTGCAGAGTCAACTCCTAAGGCCACTAATTCGGAGATCTCCAATGCTAGAATTCGGGGACCAACTGCTCGCACTCCAATGACAGCTCGCTCCTCAACTGCGCGCATGGACGTGGTGCACGACTACTTGAAGAGGAGAACGAGCACATCCACAACATTCAGTTGACTCTAAGTCGCCGTCTGAGCGACCTGCGGGGCCAACGCATTTGGGTACTGGAGCAGATGGCGGACAACTTGGTGCAAATGAACTTGGCCGTGCTCTTGGAATAGGAAGACTGTGAGCATGACAGGCGCAGAATGAGTCGCCGGATTGCGGAGCTAGAGAACTCCACCGAGCATAGGGGGCGGCGCCTTCGCCAGGCGCCAGCAACGAGTCGGAAGAAGAATCACGCCCACGCCAATTGCTGTAAGGAATGAAGAGGTTGTCTGTCGAAGGCAGATTATCCACAACCAATTAGGTCGTGGGCGCCTAAGTGGACTGCTCTATAGCTATTACTCCTCTTTAGCATTTTATACAATCCAAATCCAAATCGGAGCCTTGTAGGCAAAATGAAATCATTTTTACAAGTGAGGTGCATCTAGAATACTATTCAAAAAGGGCCAGTACAATCAATAAGAGACTTTACTAGCAACCATTTTTTTCCACATGTAAGGTAGTATGCTCTAAAGCAACCATTTCAGAGCTGGGCTGCCTTTTTCATAGGTTTCTGTAGGCAGAATTACTTTCAATCATTTTTCAGAGAAAGATAAACAGATGTGGAACCTAACACAAGTGGTTTTGTATTTTCCCAAGCATTTTTGAATTATTTATAAATTTTCAAAGATTCTGGACATAGGCACCTATTTGTACCTATAGGTCTTCCAAAATCTGTCTACTTACAACTTATAAAGAGATGTGCAAAAATCAAAGACAATGATTGGCTCATATAATAGAAAAACAATTTTTTATTGATGCATTCAATTGCTACAATGGTCCATTTAAAGATCACCCCATCTCTATTCTCCACCTAAACATAGGGGTGGTTTGAAGAAGATGGGTGCTTTTAGAGTATACTACCTTAAGGTCAAAGACCCAACTTGAACCCAAAATCTTTTAGACTTTAACCCCTAAATGCTCAAGGCCCCCAAATCTGGTGTTTACAAAACTTTGAAGTTAAATAAAACCTAACCAAGTTGCTATTTTTTGTATTTTATATTTTTAGAAAGTTCTAATTGAAGTCTAGTTTTTAGCATCAAAAATCCGATCTTGAAAATAAATGTTAGTGATTTTTCTATTCATGATTTTATGCAAGGGTACCCATTGCAATCTTAACTTGTAGTGTTGAGAGCTCTTAGAAATGAAAAAATACACTAGATCTTGGAGAAAAAATCACATTCAAAATTCATTTGAAAAAATTATAGAATAGATTTTGAGAAGCCATAAATTAATTAGGGTTATACATATTAGGCCCTTTAACCTCATATTTTTTTGATCACCAACTTTTTAGATTTGACTTGTGAAAAGAAGATTGAAAGACTTCACATCACTTTTGCAATTTTAACACCCTCATGGTCAAACATTATAATCTTTCACTCCATAAGCAATATTGTTTTCTTTTCTTTTCCTATGAGATCTCTAATATGTCTAGTTTGAATTTGTACAATTACAATTAAAAAAAAATTGATACAACTTATTAAAATGTTGACATTTTGTTCAATTTAGAGCAAATTCCAAAAAGCTCAAAACAAGCCTTGGGCATTTAGGGGTTAAAACTCTGGGCACTTTCTGGCATTGCAAAAATCATCATGTAAACAATTAAACCATCCTAGCTGAAAATTTGGCTGATTGTTCTTGATGAGTAGTGGCACTCTGAAATATGTCAATTTAATAAATACGAGGTTTTGTATTCAGAAGAAAACTGAGCCTGCAATAAATTTGGTAACAGCAAGGAATTCAAAGACAGAATGCCTTCTTGAATATGCACTAAGATCACAAGCTAATAAAATTTTAGAAATGCTTTGGTATCACATACCAAAATTTGTAAGCCGCTTCCTGGGCATGAGAAGAAACTCTACACTGGTAACAATATCTGTGACCCAGAAAATGGATCAAGTCAACTAAAAAATAGAATTTCAAAATTAAGACTGAAATTGAGAGCGCCGGGATAGCGTGCGGTTCTCAATACTCTACTGAAATTGCGTTAAATGTATGCCTCCATTACTTTGAAGACATTCCACATTCAGGAGTCGTTCCTCCAGAAACGAATTTCACATTGCATTCGAACCTCAGATTCGTTAAAATGGTAGATTTCAGCGAAACTGACGCCGCTTCAGTTGCCCAGTTAAAACCTCAGATCGAAATTAGTCTTCATTTCTAGAGCTCTGGACAATTAAAAGTAACGATTTTGGCGCCTTGGAACACGCCATATTAATGAATATAATAATTTTGACATCCGAAACAAATGACACAGCATCCCCCAAAGAACCAAATATTCTATACTTGAAATTCCAATTGAATGAACGCTTGGGAGCTCACCAGAACCCCGAGGAAGAAAATTCCGTCCAACGATACTCGACGACAGAAGACTTTTCGGAACTCTGTAGAAAAAGGAATTGGTTAGGAGTGCGAGCAACACCCATACTCTTCATGACCCACAAAGATCCGGATTGATATCGACAATTGACTCCCCAAAGACAGGATTCAATTAGGATTACAGAACTCTAGCCTATATTGCAAATAGACAATTAAGGAAAATACAAATATGAAGTGCAATATTTGAAACGATGCTGGAAATATGGGAAATTAGGGCTTGTCGTACCCATAATCCAGACCCATAAAATCAGGAACATAATGCACAAGCTTGATCGGAATAAAGAAGTGAGATGGTCCCACCTGACCGCAAACAGCGACTGACGGTAACGCCTCCCAAGGACTTTCTTCAGCATGTTCGACACCATAGTCCATAGTCACCAAGGGCAGTGCACGCCTTCTAAATCCTGTTCAACAATCCAATTAAGTTTATCAATCTCCCCCTGGATTTCAGAGGACCGCATCCACACCCAATGCCAGAACTTGCAATTCACACTCCCAACAATCAAGATCTAGGAAAAAGCAGGACTTGTACTATTCAAATCACAGAACCAGACACCATCAAGAAGATTTAAGAAAAAACATTCAGCAAGAAAAGAGTTTATATAAACAAGACTCTTGGGCCCTCTTCAAAGACAGGCCAAGGATTCAGATATATTCACTAGAGCTCCTGCGGAGTGACCAATTTACAGTGAATGAAAAAAGAGATTTCTGCGGTAAGTGGCATCAACCTTCTCCACGATAAGAGCTAAAGCATCTCATATTTCCAATGTAACTCCAAAAAGGGCTGGCACTTATCAACAAGAGAATGAAACAGGCAGATACTTAGAGGAACCTAAAAGTTTAAATCCACTGCACCCGTTCCTCGCTCGGCACGATCCGAACGAGGAAAGAGTCATCGACAACCACAATCATTGAATCAAATTTGAATCTAAAAAGTACAAACCAACTGCACAAACAGGGTGCGGGAGGAGTGCATTCGTGATCGAGTACAGTCAATGTGAATGTGAGAAACAGGAGAAGAACCCCAGAAAACACGAATGGGGACGGATCCATGACAGATCTAGGAAAAAACGATCCATGGAGCAGCGAGGTATGCCCTAATTGATTGGCACTCAGCTCACCAGACCTGGATTGAATGAGTAACTAAGCCGAAGTTGCTACATCTGACGAGCAATCCTGATCTTCTCCGCGTGATTCTGAAAGGTGCGTGCTTGCGCTTGTTCGAACTCTTCCATTTCACTCACCAGCTTCCTCCATCTCTCGTTTTCGTCCTTGAGCGCCTTCGCGTCTTCCTCGTACTTCCTCATGGCGGCATGCTGGGTAGCGAAATGCTCCCGAGCATTCTCAGCCGCTTCTTGCAGCCTTCCATTCTCAGTCTCGCTGCGATCAAGCAAGACACGAGCTGTTCGGAGCTCGGACCGCACAAGCTCGGCAGCTGCCTCGGCGCTCTCACGGGAAGAAGTGATCTGCGAGATTTCAGTGGAAAGAGCAGTGTTGGTTCGTCTCAATTCATCTCGATCTCTTTCCAGGGCATCCGCCCGAGTGTTTTCCCTCTCCAGTTGTTTGGCAAGGCGCTCCACGGTTTCCTGAAGGGTACGTGAAGAGTCCTTCACTGCTACCAGCTCCCCTGCCACTCTCTCCAGCTTGGATTTCGAGTCGGCTAATTGATTGTGTAGAGAGGATTTCTCTTTCTCGTGATTCTCTCTCGCTTGCTCAAGGTTCCGAAGCTCCACTTCCATCTTATGCGCCTTCATCCTGTGTTCGCTGCATTCAGCAGTTGCTGCTTTCTTCTCCTTTCTCGCTTCTTCCAGCAAACGACTCATTTCAGATACCTTAGTCTCCGCTGTTCCAAGCATCTGAAGCGTCTTGCTAAGCTCTTTGTCTCGTTCGACGTACCTTTCCTCCAGGGAGGAAAGTTTGGAAATCATGTCCGACCTCTCTCTTGTCTTGTCAGATTTCTGTGACTCCAAAACATGGAGCCCTGACTTGAGGCTTGTATTCTCTGCAGTAAGGCGCTCCAACTTTTCGTTCAACGTCGAGACTTGCTGGCGGTGGACTTCAAGGTTGTGTTCCAGAACCGCATTCCGTTCTCGTACATCCGTCACCCCGACACTCTTGGCCCGAATCTCACTAGTCAAGGTCGCCACTGTTTGTTGCAAACTGGCTACCTCTCTCCGGTGGACATCTAGCTCATTCAACCTCTCTGTACCGTCTGCCCTTGATTTCGTCACGAGCTCCTTGACCTGCTCCTTGACCTTCAGAAAGTCCTTCTCTAGTGGAGGAGTCTCCGATAGCTCAGGAACTGGAAAGCAAGGAGCAATATCATCATCCCTGCCGTTTGCATCCATAATATAATCCAGAGTCCCAGTAGTTTGTCGTCGAGGTTTCTTAGTACTGCGCCACCCTTCATTTGGTCCTGGTCCTGGCCCAGGTCCTAGTTCCTCCACCGGGAAAGAAAATCTCCGATTACTTTTTCTAACCGGTGGGATCTCTCCAATACCAACAAGCCCTGTGACCTCAGAGAATTGACGAAGCACGTGTAGATCATCATATGTCACACCCGAACCACCATATCCACCAAAAAGATAAAGATCCTCTCCATTAGCAATCAGACTATGAGCTGCTCGACCACCTGGGTTGCTGCTCGACAGGGCCTCGGTCGCTGCATCGCCAGTTCGTTTCCGACCTCGAGGTTTGGCAATAGGCTCTTGTGGAAAAAGATGCCATGTCAATCGAACTTGACCAAAATAGCCAGAGCTTACACTGAGTACAGAAGTGTCGCGCAGCCTCTCACTTCCATTGCGACCTCCGTGAATCACAATAAGACTCCCCCCAAGCAAAGTAGCGGCGTGATTCGAACGTTGTAGAGGAGCTGTCCCCTTGATCTCAACACGGTCTTTCCATTTGTTGGTAGCACTATCATAAACACTGAGATTGTCATCCCCTGAAACAATACCATGTTCGCTTTTCCCTCCATACAGCACGACATTGTGCCCTACACAAGTCATGGTGTGGTACCCTCGAGGGCTAGGAGAAGGACCCTTTGGGTTGAGAAGCTCCCACTCCAATGTATCGGTGTGAAGAACAGAAAGATCGCTGCGCCAGGAGTCCACGCCGCCATAGCCACCGTAAACTAAGATTGCACTGGAGTGCAAGGGGTGTAAAACAGCCGCATGAGTGGCGATCAATCGGCCCGCCAAGTCTCCCTTGGTCGCTGGAGTCTTCCATTCAAGAGTCTTGATGTTGAATACGTGAACCTCGCCATACATGGTCAATCTGTCACTCCCACCAATGATCCAAAGCTCGTCTCCGATTAGAGTCGCGGTATGGTAAGCGCGCGCGCTGATGGATGCATGCGCCTGCAGGAGCTGCCATTGCTCAGTCTCCATGTCGAACCCCCAAACATCGTTGTGGAAAACGTTGCCGTTCCGACCACCGAAAACATAGATTTTCTTGCCAACCAGCGTTGCCGAGTGTCCTGCTCTGCCCTTCAGGCTTCGGTGCCCGGGCAAGCGCTGCCAATTGAATTGAACCATCAGTGCTCAACCGAATCTCACAACAGCAGCACCCCGTCTCTCCTTTTTGCTCATCACACGAGCGCTATTCCTAAAATTCCACAGCAAAAAATCACTGTGAAACTTCCGTTGTAAAATTATCCACTACAAATGATACCTTTAATTACATTTGTCAGCTGAATCCTAATCTCGTGAGCCTGCCAACACCTTATAAGCAATCCGCCCTTCAACTCGGCCACTGTGAGCTCACTCCACCGCCTTCTGCAGCTCAACACCAAAGGAAACAGAAAACAGAATCCCGGTACAAACAGAGTCCCTGTTCAAACAGCGTCCTCGTTCAGTCCGCTCGAGTCCTCCAATAAGTAAATTACAGAAATATAGACCACCACTAAAATTGATCGAGTGCTCGAATATGCCTTTATAGCACCGCAATCACTTAAATACCAAGAAATGCAGATTCTCAAGAAAAAACGATTCTTCGACACGCACTGACAGCGATGATAGCGTGCATGTCTGAAAACCCGGGAGCACCAAATGCAGAACTGATAAACTGAAACAGCAGAAGCCTAAAAACGCAGAAAATTCGGCTCGCTCGCACAATGCGGAATCTCTTGTGATCGATTATGCGTGAGTGAGCTTGCAAGGGCAGGGTCCGGCGTTGAATGGAAGCAGGGATCATTGGAATCACAAATGTCAGTGATCCTGAATTGGGAATCTGCGAGGGACTTTATTAACTACAACAGCTTCAAGTTCAATCTTCTCATCTTCAGAAACCGACTCCTTCAAGACGACGCGCCTGAATGACGGCAATAACCCTAATTCCAGGAACCTTCAAGTCCTTCGGCAAGCTTCAAATTCAATTTTGAGATCACCGAAACAGCATTCTTCACGACGAAGCTAGGAACCCTAATTCCAGGAAGCTCCGTTGACACCAAGGCCACATGGACGGATGAAAAATTGACATGTACGAGAATTGCATTCTCAAGTTTAACGGGCATGGCCGCATGTGCACCGTAAAGGCGCAAACCGTAACAGCATCCTCAGTCCAACCGGTATATTGGCCCTCCAAGTGTATTTCTAACTTATGACTCATATATAATTGGAAGTGTACTCCAAAGTACTTTGTATAAGTAAACATACAATTGTGCTTTGGTAAGCATAATTTGTCAAAACCTCTATAATTTATGACATTCACCTTGCTTTTGAAGCAATTGTCCAGTATCTAAATTTGAAATTTTTTATATCTATTCAAAAAACTTTGGAATATGCTTCAAACAATAGTAATTTCAATTTCTAATTATATATGAATCAAAAAATAGAAATACACTTGGAAGGCAAATATATTCGTTGGTGACTAAAGATGCTCTTAAAACACCATTAGTTTCTTTCTACCAAGTTGTATTTTAAAGTATCATCCGGTCATTTCAAAATCAATTTTCATCTTACTAAAAGCTTGTAGAAATTTGGTGATGAATATTGCTAAATGCATGAACAAGTTATTTAATGCAGAATGTTGATAGATTCTTTTAGGTATTTACTATATTATAAAATTAAATTACAAAATACCCAAAGATTTGAATTTTTTGTGTTAAAAAATTCATCACAAGAAAACATTTTAGTACTTTCATAACATTAATTACCAATGTCAAAAAAGTTCCCTTTGCATCTTTGAAAAGAAACCCATTCAATAGTGAAATGATAATCAGTAAAGAGAAGTTGATTCTACAATGAGTACATTTAACCCCAAAGAGACAAAGAGGACAAAAACTGTCCTCACAGAGTTTCAAGTCCAGTTCAAAGTGCTATAAATTTTGCATTCAAGGTCCAAATTCAATAAGACTTGTTGGAAAAGTTGTGTTCTCCCTTCTAGTTTGTATGGTAAAATTTTGAGATCAATCCAAGATGTATTGATTTTTTGGAAGCCAAGCGAAGTTCACAACTTCAATTTGAGTTCACCAAACTACATTTTAGGGCTGCAACTTTGGGGCCTTGTATCTCCTTCATCCATTGCTCATTTTCAATAAAAATTTGTTGGATTTTGTTCCCCTTGAAGTATACTTATTGTAGGAAAGTTTTCATGTCAATCCAAATTGTTTTGAATGTTTGGGAGCAATTCGAAGTTCAAAATCCTGCCATTTTTGGAGTGTAGTGAACTTTGGCGGCTTGTTTCTTCTTCATACAAAGTCCATTTTCAATAATTCTTTTTGAAAAAGTTGCACATACTATTCTAGTTTTTATGGCTAAAATTTCATGTTAATCCAAGAATTAATGAGTGATTGAGAAGCATTCTAGTAGAAGGAGGTTCAGCTATAGATGTGTTTTTTGCAATTTTTCTTGCTGATTTTTGACATTTCAAAGTCGTTTTGTAGACACAATGATTCAATTGAGTGAATTTTTTTTCCACCAATGTGTTTGTATACTAGTTTTGAATCTTTTTGTAGTGTAAAGTTTTTTCATTTGAGTAGGTTTAGAAATCAAACTTCACCTCCAAATGTGTTTTTGGGAAAATTTCAGCATCAATTTTCAACACTAAAACATTATGATCTTGCAATCTACATGGCCAAATGACTTGAAATTTTGTACATGTCATTTACAACATGTACACTACAAGATTTTATGGTTGAGATTTGTATAACTTGAAGACATTTAGATCCATAAAGCTTCAAAGCAATGATGTTTTTGAACCCCAGAAATTGAATGTCACTTTGGGGTTAAGCTACATTATTTTTTGCTTTCTTTATCCAAGTTTCAAACTATCTATTTTATACAATATAACTAAACCCTTTCTCTAAATATCTATCCAAGGCTAGTACCTTTATTTCAAGGATTTAAAGAGGAGAGCTAAGAGAAACTATGGACCCAACAGATGCATTCACCTCATGTCCCTATAATTTTCCCTCCCCCCTTCTCTAGTGAAAAAAACACAATTGTTGACCTTCTTACAAAAAAAATGCCCCTCCTCCATTGTTGTTGATTAGAGGATAAGATGGAAAAAAAGTAGCCATTAAATAGACAATATTGGTCGTTGAATAATTAGGGTTTGGTGATCTAGGATACAAAATACATAATACATATGAAATACATACATATCCACATAAATTCATATGAATATATATAAAATACATATGGCGATCGATATCCCATATTGATTGTAGTCCAAATAGGTTCCCCAAAAAATACAAATATGGAGTTGAGGTAGATATTCACAAATACAATTTATGAATTCATTTCACAAGTCTTTATCACAACGTGCTCAAAATTACATGTATACTCTCAAGATTTTCATAAAGACTCAACAACCAATGGAAAAATCACACATGTACCCTTCTTGTTTTTCATGTGTGAGTTGGAAAAAAAGCAACATGTTTATCACTATGCACCCAAAAGATGCAATCTATGTCTCTTTTAGGTTAATATGAGCAAAGAGACAATTAGCAATGCCATATTGAACACATATGCCATTCCATTCATATTAGAATATGCCATGTTGATTGATTCTTATTTTAGCATATTGTACCATAACAAAAAGTCTTTAAACTAAAAAATAAAATCTTCGTGAACTTTCAAAATTATGTATTTTTAAAAGCATAGGATATAAATATTTTTTCACTTCTACCAATGTGAATAGTATCTAAAAATCATATCCAACTTTTATTTCTTTTCATATGAAACTTCAAAAAAATTGATTAGTCATATACCATTTTATATCTAGAATTTGACCAAAACTCTCATGCATTAATCTTTAATAGACATAAGAATTCATTTTGATTTTTTGAGAACTCAATAAGCTTTATTGACATCATAATTTAGAATTCCTATATAAAATCTTAAGGATGGATGCTAATCATCCAAATCTAGATGTGAAGCTTTGTTTTACATCATTCCAATAAATATTGCAAAAATTTCAATGTCAAGCAAACAACTACAAATATATTCAAAAAATTATTAATTAATTTTATTTCATTTTTAGATTGATATCTACACAAAAACATTTGAACCATTCTATTCCAAATGATGAAATGAAAATTATAAGGAATTCTATTTTGCAAGCAATGAAGGTAGAAAAAATAAATAAAGTTGTTTTTTGAACTTAGGTCTAAAAAATTCAAATAAAAACAAAAACATCATATATATGTTTCTTACAAACACATTCTCACCATTAGAATCTAAAATCCTCAATTTCTAGTTAAAGTTATTAACAATATAGGTTTTTCATTCATCAAGTATTACCTTCTATTATTTTATAATTTTTTAAAGATGAATATGTGAAAGTGTTTGGTCAAATTTTTCTCCATGTATTTTCAAACCAATTTCAAAATATTATCTAACGATGAAATGAAATTTTTAGCCTTGTTCTAGATATGAGTATTTTTTAAGCAATTTAGGGCCTCAAAACACTACAATCCTTGAGGCTTGGTGTTAGAATAAGTATTTTAGCTAAGAAATATAAAATAATCAACATATTCCTTAACCCTATAACAATGTGGTGGCACAAAAGTGTCTCATGGATGATATAGAATCCTTCTATGTAAGACTAAAGTGCAAGTATTCATCTTTAGAATTTTGTATGAAAAGGAGAGGTCTTGTAAAGTAGTTTGACCTCCAATGAGCACCTTTGTTTTTATTAAGCAAATGATTTACATAACACCCAAAAGGCAATTTACACAATGAATAGCTTGACCTTCTAGGGTTGACCCTTTAGCACTACAATTTCTAGACAACAAACAAATTGAAATTCATATTTATTTCTCATTATTGCTTGGATGAAAATCATTCTAATTTGTGAAGATACTTTACCAAATTCTTATCCTATCTCAAATGGTTAGATTTGGTATTACTAGGGTACATAATTTTCTAAAATTATAAATGTAAAAGTATATCAAACATTGGTGAATCTAACTATATGGATGAAATCTACAACTCAAATCTACAACTTTTATTTGTATGTCAATTCCAAAATATTCTTCAAAATAGTACTTTATAATGATTTTTTCAAATCCTCAATTATAGAGAACACTCTATACTTTAGGAAATAATAGTAGAGCCCCAATAAGAAGTCAATCCCTTACTAAATATTGTAGGATTTAGTCCTTTGACCATTCACAACCTACATTGGTGTGAAAGGCTTCGTAGCTATCACACATGTGATGAATTTAGGAATTGGATATTTAGGTAGTAGAGGGAGAAAAACACTCCTAAAATAGAACCAAAAATTTTTACATCCAATTTTGTTAGATTGTTATATCTGACAAAAAATTGTATAATATAAATTATCGAAAAAACTATTTGCAAAAAACGAACATACCAAAGTGCTTTTGAGTAGGAGTAATGAAAGTGTGATATCATCCATCAACCTAAATCAATTTGAACAATATGTACCTACTCTCATTACAGCAATTTTAGAACATCTACCAATAAAACTTTGACCCAACATAGCTGCTCACAGTATCCAAATTATGCATACATGCTTTGATGTCTTTGACTCCAATCATTTGGAAACAAGAACAGAATATAATTTGACCAGTGTAATAATATGAACTCTTCTCTACAACTAAAGTGGAGACTTCAGGCGTCCCAACCTTAATTGCTGTGATTACACAATCCTACTGCATGAGCCGTAAATGAATGGATTTAGCTACCAAGGGCCAGGCAATTACTTGTATAGCAGCCACAAGAAGCTATGCTAAGATGTGCCATCAAATAATCTCGTAGGTGAAAGAATGGGTCAAATGTGGGTGCCTTGATCAACACAGGGCTTACTACAGGGTTTAGGAATGCTGCTGTCTATCCGCGGCATCTATGAGCTGCAATATATTTGATGTTTCCACAGTATGAATGGGTAGTGTCACAAAACACACCTTCAAGACTGTCAAGTGATGACTTGAAAAAGATGATTGTGGCGTAGTACGTTGTCTACTTCCAGGCCACCGCATCGATCTCGTCTCTGGCTGATTTGTAAAGCTCGAGCCTTTTGGACAGCTGAACTCTGCGCTCCATCAAAGCAGGGTCCTCATCCAGCATGGCTGACAATTGCTTTCCCTGCAGAGACGAAAGAAAAAATTTCAGAAAGACGGAGCGAAAACGACCTTGATTAGGACTGCTAACAACAGGGTTTTCAGAAACTAATTCAAGAACTTGTAGACCACATTTTCGAGAGAATCTCTCATATTTCAAGGATAGGCCTCCCTGTGGCCACAGTTACAATAATGTCCATCTATGGAAACAGTCTATTTTACTGAAAGCCTTGTTGCTCTCGTTGTTCTGAATGTGAAGGTAAATGTGACAGAATGGGTCACCTCACGCTTGCCGATTTGAGTATAAAAATGATCCAGCAAAGAACGTTTCGCTTCTCGGACTTGACAATGAACAGCTGCTTTGGGTAGAGAGTTTCTCAGTTGATCACAAACCATGCCGATGTAGGCGGACACGTTGGAACCTGCAATCAATAAAAATGTTTTCCAAATAGAGGATTAGGATCTCGAATAAAAGAAAGGTCACTAAGATAGATCAATAAAACTTTCCAGTAAGACTCAGATTGTCCCTCTTGTATTCACATCTCACGATAACTTTTTTCAGAGGTAACGGTAACGCTAGCAAGCAAAATTATTCAGAAAATTCTCGTTACCAATTCGTCGCAAGTGACCGTCAGTATAACGATCAGATGCTGAAGCAGCTGCATTGCCGCCCTTCCCTTCAATTTCCTGAGGAAGTTTTCGGAAAAAATCTACTGTTAAATAGCTCGCTTCCATGTCCACCATCCTCAAAGTGGTCTTCTTACTGTCATCTCTCATCCTCTCTAAAGCCTCAATGGATGCTTGAGCAAGCTCCCCTTGGAGTGAAGGAAACCTTTTCAGCTCCTGCATGAGGGAAGTTGTTGTCAGAACATGAAGACTTCACTAGTCAGTGATGGCGTTCAGAATCTGCAACTATGATTCACTTTAACAAGCACAGAATCTCAATCGAGTCCCACAGCCTTGGAACAGCCAAGAAATAAGTTACGATGAAATCGAAGGAAAGGTGCGAAGAGTATGATTACCGAACACTCTCCAATCGATTTTCGAACGAGATCCCTGAGAATGAAGTGCACCTGAACATTTGCAAAACATAGATTAGAAACGATTCATTGACTTCATTACCAGTACTAGGTTATCAGAATAAGACAATTTAGAATTCGCAGAGAATCGTCTCAAATAATCCTATCCACCAAGATTAAGAGTGAGATTCTAGAAGCAGATTCTAGAAGCAAAATTTACACGTGACAGAGTAAAGAGTAACAATGTGAAAGGAGTCTTGAAACTATTGCAGAGGGACGTACTGCGTCAACAACTGCCTCTGCAGGGCCTCTAAAGAAATGCAGCGAACTCTCGATAAGGCGCCTGTAACCTTGCTCTGGGGCAATAAGATGGGGCTGGTAGCCATCAGCCTCAGACACAATTCTTCGCACATTTTGCCCAGACAAATGCTTGTCGAAGGGAAGTTTCTTCAATGCAGCTGGCAGTTGGTTATCGAAGACGGAATATATTTTCTCACCACCAGGGCGTCTGGAATATGCAAGAAAACCCAGACTCCGTTCAAAATGCAAAAATCAATATAGCTTGCAACAATATTAGAGAGTACAAACACAATTGACAAGAGAGGAGTTCATTGGACTTACGCCCCCTCTAAATGCTCCTTGAAAATGCGGTCAAATGCTCTGCATAGTTCCAAGATGGTGTACAGCTGAGCCTGCAAGTCATTTTGAAGTTGGGGTAAGTTTTCACACAGCGTGTCCAAATTGGTGGTGGAGCAAGAGAGACTTGTACTTGGAAGGATCAGTATTACAATGATATGCAAAGCTAGCCATGAATCTGAGTGACCAGACTTACAGCAGCAGAATTCTAAATCCCTCTTACCCCAGCATCGTTTGCAAGAGGCCTGCCAATTTGATTTAACTCAGTCTCAATATCATCGATGCTCTTGTTGATCATAGCTAGAATACTGGGAATGCGGGACTTGATAACAGCTTCCAGATGCTGCAGTGGACACAAGAAATAACGTTAGCAAAATGTTTGTTTGTAATTCTACCAATTGAAAATCACAGATCGAGAAAAATTTGGCAAAAGCTCAAATGCAACTTGGAGCACTTCACCCTGGAGTTGAAGGAAACGCGGTTCAATACCTTTGAGAGCAGTTTACCAAGATATTCAGAACCCATCTTGCTACCGAGGTGACCATAATCTTGGTTGCTCGCAAAGTATTCTCGTTCTCGGCGTCTGGCTGCAATCATGTCCACATTCTTGTTGATGTCCTGCTGAGAGCGGTTAACCACTCCCACCCAGGGATGCTGTAATCGGTAAGAACGGCCTTCTAGGACCTGTTGAAACAACCGGGATTTTCAATGATTCATTTCCAGAACTCCTTGAGATTGGAAACAATTGTCCAGGATATGCCCAAAATAAACTGAGCTGGATACAAGCGAAACCAATTCCATGGCGCATATCCAGACCACGAATGAAGCTCACTGGTTATGACGAGCAACTGGCACTTACATCAAGAGCATTGGTACCCTTGTCCATGAGGTCCAACTTCGTGAGGACACCAAAGGTTCTCTCTCCTGCAAAATGATAGAAGTCAAACCATGGGACCAACAGAACTCTGTACGAAGTGGCCCCAAAAGGAGACGCATTCTGTGTTCAATGAGACACCCACACAGATACGAGGAGGAATCAACCGCTCCACAAGAAACAATGTGAACTAGAAGTTAATTTGGAGATATTGGTGATCACCATTTGGATCGACTTCTCTGGCTATTTTGATGGCATCTGAAGTGGCGATATCTTGATTCGCTGGTGATACAGCAAGAATGATGGAGTTTGGCTGCAAAAAGAGCACTTCAGTTAGTTTCATTAAAACAAACTAAACCAATTTATGTAACAAAATGGAATATGGGATGTTTGGATAGCCTCGCTGTAAATCAGTGCCGAAGAACTTCAGTATGCTAAAGAGCCATGTAGTACCTATATATAAGAAGGATAGACCAGAAATACCTTCTCAATGTAAGAGCGGACCATGTCCTCAATGTCTTTTACAATGCTATCGGATTGACCGTCTGCACAAGCAAAAACCTTGAGAAATTGGACAACCCAAAGGTCAATTCTACATTCTCAGGAGTGAAACTATGACCAAGTCTCGGAATTCATCTAAAGCAGAAAGAGTCAGAACCGTGACCGTGAATAATTACGGGATTACTGCGAGGAAACGAATATGATATGATCAAAATATGGCAGAGATCTTACCAACAGCAATCTTTGTAAGACCCGGCAGATCGATGAGAGTCAAATTCACAACTGTCAAAGCATTGACGTAATCAGTGCTTAATTGATGCAAGAAGGCAGCAAATCGAATCTTTCGAAGAAGAATTTCATTTCAGTGCAAATACAAGCTCCATGAAACATAAGACAAACACTCTATCTCATTTATAAATGAGAGATTGTCAAAGAGGCTCAAACGAGAATGTACCATTAGGAGAATATACACTCAGATGAATTGGCACAACAGAAATCCCCTTGCCGCGCCCAGTAATTCGTTCCGTCTCGTCCGAAATCTCTTTCCTTACAGCAGCTGCACAGGAGACATACTCAACAATACATCCATTGGCATAAACTGACTTTGTAAATAAAGTTCGTCTACTACTGTTGAAATCTGTGACCAATCAACGACGATAGTATCTGACTTGCTCAGCAATAACAGCAAGGAATACAAGCATAAAATACCCTCTTGAATATGAACTAAGATAATAAGCTTATAAAAATGCATTGACATCACATACCAAAGTCTGTAAACCGCTTCTTGGGCATGTGAAGAAACTCCGCATACTCGTGAGATTTTTCTTCAAGTTTATGCAACTGCAAGACTAATGGTCGCCTAGTAACAATGCCTGTAACACAAAAACATTTGATTCAGGTAACTAAAAACTAGAAATATGGAAATAATAGAGTTTGAGAGCACCGGAGAGTGTGGTATTCAACACGCAAATGAAATGAAATTACATATATATGCCTCAATGACATTGACGACAATACAAGGAACATTATTCCAGAAATGAATCAGGAATTACATCCCATTTATCTTCTGTAACAATTGACAAAGTTGTCGAACAAGTACGAAATATTATAAAATTTTAATGGCAGGCATTCCAAGCTGCTTACCAGAACCCCGAGGAAGAAAATCACGTCCAACGATACTCTCGAGGACAGAAGACTTTCCTGAACTCTGTAAAATACAAGAAATAATTGGTTGGAAGTGAGTGCAATGCCCATGTTGATCAAAAATCACAAAGACCAGGCATAATATCGACAATTAACGCCACAGTGACCTTCCACAAGGAAATATTATTATTAAATAGTCTACTAGAACTCTAACCTGTATTGCAAATAGCGAATACACACATTATCATTAAAAATTTACAAAAATGGAGTCCAACATGCTAAAACGCTGTCAGGAATGTCAAGGGAATTAGGTCACGTCTCACTAACAATCCAAGTAGATAGATTACTGTCCAGGACCATAAAATCAGGAATAGAAAACCTCATACTCGTTAAAAAGGCGGATTTCAGAGAAATTGGCGCAGTTTCAGCTGCCAGACTGAAACCTCAGATTTACACCAGACCTAGAGTTTAGAGCTCAGGGCGCTTGATCGCCACAATTTCGGCGCTCTAAAAGCAGCCCATTACAACAAATATGACCTCAAAATGAACAAGCTTGATCGTAAAGATGAAAGAAGAGTGACCCACCTGCCCTCCAACAACAGCCACTGATGGTAACGCCTCCCAAAGACTGGCAGCCGCGCCTTCACCGCCATAGTCACCAAGAGCAGTGCACGCCCTCTGAATCCTGTTCACCAGCCCAATCAAGTTATCCATCTTGACCTCTCCTCCTGCGCTTCAGTTCACCGCCTCTCCTTTCAATGCCAACACCTGCACTCCCAGCATCAAGATCTTGAGAAAAAAAAAGAACATTCAATTCGCAGAAATAGCAAGAATTAAGAAATCAATTAAAAATAGAAATAAAAAATCCGCACGACAAGGGTTTATACAAACAGACTCTTGTTTCCTCTTCAAAGACACGTCAACTACTAACTTCTCTCCCCAAGAAATCTGACTGGGCAACCCGTTTACAATGTATCAAATGATGAGAGATCTCGCCAAACCAAGTTAAGATCTAAAGTACCTCGTAAATCCAATGTTATATCTCCAAAAAGTATACATCAACTACGTTATAAAACCAGTGGGGGAGTAAGACCTATGCATTTCAATCCACTGCACTCATTCGGCGCGATCCGATCGAGGAAAGAGCCACCGACAACGAAAATCATTGACTCAAATTCAAATCAAAACAGCACAAACCACCTGAAAAAACAGAGTACGGGGGAAGAGTTGTTTGCGTTTGAATGCATAGTCAATACGAATGCAACAAACAGAAGAACCCCGGAAAACACAAACAGGGACGGATCCACGCCAGATCTAGCGAACGCCGTACCAGAGCGTGCCGCAACCAAATGCAGAAGAGAAAAAATGTGGGTTGCGGGCGATGAAGATCCGAATGTGAGAGGGGATGCCGAGTCCAACGCGAAGGAGACTGCCTGGATCGCTGCAATCTCACTGGCAAACCTTCAAAGGTGGGCAGCAGCAGCAACGCGGTATCGTGCGACGAAGGCTTTGAAGCAGCTGGTGAGGGCCGGGACGCGCCATCAGTGAGGGCTGGATGACTGATTGGATGGATTATTGACGGACGCGAATCGGGCAAGTTTAGTTGCTGGCTGGCCATGAGCTTTCGCGCGGCTGATGTTGTTGGCGCCGCTGGACGCCGACGCACGGCATCGTCGCTGTCAAGCCGCGTCCACTTCAGTTGCTCGCACATCTTGGTCATCTGATTGGCTGGCACTTCACCTGGCTAGACTGTGAGTGGACAGGCAAAAATGGAGTGTTGATGAATAATACGGAGTACTATTTAGGATTTCACACCAGCTAATGTAACTTTTATTTGTTGTATGACGTGAAAACAAATCTATAATATATTAAATATGCAATGTCAAGACTCCTGTTACAAAATCCATTATGTTTCCATCCCGAAAAATATATTTAAGCCCTTAATTTCGGAGGCGCCATTCTATGCCATTTTGACAATTCAAAAGGATGGAAAGAAATTGGAAGCATTTTTTTCATTTTTCTTTATTGACCTTTCATATTGTGTTACAAAGGGTATCCAATTTGATTTTGTAGTCTTTTTAGTGTTTGCCTTCACGTAATTGAGAGCTTAGTAGAAAAATGGATCACAAACTATGCTATTTTAGTGTATTTTGGGAAGTTGTTGCTCCTTGCTCTAAATCTAAAAAAATTCCACAAAATTGATATTTTTTGAGTTTGAACTAAACCAATAAAATAAAGGTCATTTGCTCTAGTTTCTACTCCAATTTAAATTTCGAAAAAGTCCCTAAAATTCAAATTTTTATTGCAATTTGAAGACATGTGATTTCATCTCTGAAAAATAAATATAATTTTTTTCATACATATCTAATTCCAAAATGGCAACAAATTGAGTGATGGGCAACGAGGCTTGAAATCAATGTCATGGGTCTATCATACATTGCATAGGCCAAACAATGGCTAATGGATGACTTTTTAGATTGTTTTAGAAATGAAAAATGCACCTATTGGTTCATAAATCAAACCATACATTTTTGGCAAAGTACCTTGGTGATAGGTCTTGTCCTTTTAGAATTAAATTGTCTAACTTTTGATTGGGTCTTGTTGACAATTGAGAAAGGATTCTAATTCATCTTACCATGTGTTTTCAGAAATCCAATGTATTTTCTTCAAAAATCTAATCTATTGGATGCTAAAGCAAATTGAAATTTGAAAGGAGTTGACAACACTTGATTGACTATTTTTTTTGTTTTTGAAATTAGATTATAAGAATTGAATTTGCCCTAGACTTGAATGCGAATTCAATCTTTTGCCTTTGAAATTAGATTACAAGAATTGTACAAAAACTTGCTACTTTAATGAAGTTCTTTAATGAAAAAGGCCAAACAACCTCTTAACAATGCTCGGGGAGATCATTCTTTGTAATTTAAGATGTACAATTGAGTTAAGAGGGTATTTGGTGTGGGGCTATCTACCTTAATTATTGCATTTAAGAAGACTATATTTTTACATAAAAAGATACAAGTGGTATATTTTTAATACCCTATGGTTTTGTAAATTCATTCATGCAGGTTTAGGTGTGAAGCTATCTTATATAAAAAATTTAAGTGTCTAATTTTTTTCCCACCCCTACTCTTCTTCAAAAAAAATTCTTTTCTAGTCTACTACATACATGTATGGGGGATACACCATGAAACCAATAATAATCAATTCAATTCAAGTGTCATTGATTAAATGGCAATTTTGAACCCTTGAAGGTCAATTATTCATTGAATGGACAATTGAAAATTTGATGGATGCTAGATTGAATCTTCACGTTTCTTGGTCATACATTTGTCCAAACATGACATGATGGTGACAACCATCGGATTGATTCTTTTTGTTACATTCAATTTTATGTGCTTGAATTCTACTCATGGATTGTTCTCAAATGTAAAAAATGCATACCTGAAACCCTAAAATAAGGCTTAGGCATTTGTTGGATTAAGGTGGAAACACCCAATACCACACTTGCACCTAATCTTTGCTCCTAGATGGACAATAAACCGTCCCTAGACTTTTATCGAATGGTCCTTAACATGTGTCATAAAGTTTTATCCTTTTTTCATTGTGATTGGATAAGTGCTGAATTTTTCAGAATTCATATTTAGGTCCACCTACAGGACGGTTCCAATGGTCTAGGGGACTGCAACTTTGAGAATTCATAGAAATTACACACCAAGTTCAATTTTTTATTTTTTTTAAATTCATGATTTTCTCTCAGTAACACCACAAAATATTAATTTCTTGAAATGATGCCTCCAAGTATGCTAAATTCCTTTAATTGACGGTTTTGGGTGCTTCCACCTTAAAGTTGTAGGAGCCAAAATGTTTCATCTTTTTACAAAAAATTACAGATTTCCAATTTTTTTGGAAATAGTGCATTTCACACAAAGAAATTTTCCAAAATTTAAAATAATTTCTTATCTTATAGATGAAATTTATTAGTGACAACAAATTTTAATACAATGAATTGTTTTTCAATGTTCTTTTGTAATTGGAATGAGGATTCTTTTTGGAGTTTTGTAGTAAGAATTTCACAAATTTTAAAATTTTATTGAGTGAAGTATTAATGACTAAAAGAAGGCTTCAAATACGACTTTGTTCTTAATCATTTATTCCAAAATCTTAGGAAATATTGAAAAGTATGTAAAATATTTATATGTTATTTTTCATGATTTTCTAAAAGATTTTTGGAGTGATTTTTTAAGTAAATAAATATTTGGAGTTAAATTTTAGTCAGTTAAATATTTCATTTACAATAAAATTTTAGAATTCATTAAATTCTTACCACAAAACTTCAAAAAGAATTCTCATTCCACTTATTTGAAGAATCTCAAAAAAATTTACATGTATTAAGAAAAAAATTCACTAGTAAATTTGAGTTAAATTTTAAAAATGACTTAATTTTGTTTTAATTTTGTTTTAAACAATGTATATTGTTTGCACCTCAATGTGTCCAAAATTTGTTGAAATAAACTAATTTCTCAATTAGTTATGGCAATTTCTAGAGTGTATGAGAACTTATATGAGCCATTGTAAAACTTATTTTCTTCACTTTAAACACTCCTATATTTTGATTGACACAATCAAAGTTCTCAAATTTCTTCTAGACTTTTTTATACTAGTGTAGTGCAAGATCCTATTGTTGGATATGTAAAACAAACAAAATATTTAAATTTTTTGTTGTTTGCATAAATATGGAAATTGAGTGTTTTTCACAAAAAAATGGCCTTGGGACTTTGGTGGTTAAGCCTGTAATATTCCGTTAGCTTTTAGTGTTTGAAAACAAATTGACACCAAATACAAGGCTAATTTATTATTGGATATAAGCGTTCAAATTTCAACAACAAAGCTATTATTTGTACAAATTGTACTTATGATAATTCTTCTAGTCTATAAAACTCATACAACAAACACTTGTTTAGTGGGCAAAACTTATAGATTGAAGGTCAATTTTCCATACAAAAGTATTATGCAATTCACGATTAGTCATAAGAAATTGATCTCAAAGCAACAAATAGACCTCCAAACAACTTATTTTCTTAATCTAATCACTACAAGAGAAAGGTGTGTTTTAAGTATAATCCTAGGAGTATAGTCCTAATAAGTAATGATTTTTTTAGGAGATTTTTAGTAAAATTTTACTAAAAATACATGTGTTTTCAATAAAAATTTACTAAAAATCTCATCTAAAGGTCATTATTGTTAGGACTATACTCTTAGGACTATACTTAAAACACACCTTTCTCTTGTAGTGAATTGATCAAGTCTACCATTCTTCAACAAGGTTAACGATCAATTTGCTCTTTTTGTCTATGGTAGCTACAAATCACTAACCATCAAACAATCCAAACAACTGCATTAACCATGAGTAATCCATTTCACAATGAATTCCTTATTGTCAATACCTTAAGATCAACTTGTCCAAGTACGACTTTATCCACATATACGGACACATTATAATGACAATTTGATTTATAATAATTTATCAATGTTGCTTTTGGACCAACTAGGCTTTCTATTAGCTATTAGCATGTACAAATAATATTTGTCAATTCTGCTAGGCTAGTGATATATAATTTGATTGTAGATACCATTAATTGGGTTTTAGCTAATACTGTCCATTTGATCAAACCGTGCTCATCTCTCCATTAAAACATTTTCATCACCATTATAACTACTAGATAATTTATCTAAGACCCATGCTTATTCAAATTGACTCAACATTCATACCACAATCCTTGCAAAATCAACTTCTTTAGTTGTTTTACTTAAAGCATCCCCATCCGTCCTCCAAAACGGATGACCTCTTAAGAGAGGCCTCCAAAAATGCCCCACCCGTCCTCCAAAATGGATGAACTTGTTAAGAGGCCTGGCCAAAAACCTCAAGAGGCTTGCAAAATCGGCTTGTTTTGGAGGCCAAAGCGTGGCCTCCAAACCAGCTTGCAAATCGCATGAGACAAACATGGAGACACTTTTTCAACAAACATGGGCTTGTTTTTTACCAAAAATGGTGGCCTCTTAGCAAGCCATGGGTGGGGCGGTCCTTTTCAAAGTGGCTTGCAAAATGGATGGCCCTCCATTTTGCAAGCCGAATTTTGTAGGACGGGTGGGCATGCTCTTATCATTTATGGCATGGAACAATTCAACTTCCACGAACAATTAGTTTGCAACTTCTAAATCTCCACTTGTTGCTGTTTCTTGCAACAAATCATCCACTACACTTAGATGTAATGGCTGCCAATAATTAAAATTGGCCAAATTCATCAAATTAACCATTTCAAAATATAATTTAGACAATGAAATAAATTTGTCAATCAATCAATCCCTCATTGATTTTAGTGGCTCATGTATTCTAGTAATTCACAGACATTTGGCAAATTGAATAAATACAAAACAAATCATTTTTGAACCACAATATACATGCACAACTAGTCATTTAATTGCAAATGCAACAATTTGACTTAATAATATTTCTTACGATTGAACGAATTTGCAAGTACAATTCACCAATGAATTGTTTGTAAAAAAATTTGATATGTAGGTTTATAGTCTCCAAAGGTTCAAAGACAACTCTAGAGGTTCTAATATTGAAAAATTACCATATCTATTAGATTATGCAACTATTCATCCTCAAAATTTTGCTATGAAAAGGGGGAGTCTTCTATAGTAGTTTGACTTTTAGTGAGTGCTTTTGCTATTTCTAAAGTCCATAATTTACACTGTAATAAAAAGGGATGATTTACAAGGTCACCCTTTCATCCTTTAAGGGTTAAAAAAAATTGGTTTACAAGAGTACTACACCATTTGGAAGGTGCATGCCATTTGGAAAGGTAGAGTGATATTGTTTGATTCAAAAACCCTACACTAAATCCAATTAAAATCCCACTAACGCAAAGCATAGTGATGGTGTGCCCCAACGCATGAACCCCAATCCCATGCAAAAGGCCACACCAACAATGAGCATAGTGGTCTTGGAACCATAATGTCATGTTGTGTAGGAACTAACAAAAGAAGCAAGGGGGGCCATGATGTAAAGGGATAAAGTGGACACTTGTTCTTTAAAAAAATCAATAATACCATAACAAGGGAATATGCAATACTATTCACTGAAAATGCATTCAAGCAACTTCCAAAAACGAATTGGATGAAAAACTGATTTATCCATCCTACAGCCTCCAGAGTCATCCAAAGGAAACAAACGTCCTCAGCAGCGTTTCAGGGTTAATTGAAACAGACAGCAAAGAAGCATACCAGAGTGAAATGTTAAGCCATCACATGCTTGTAAACCTTAAAAAGGCCTACAGGTAGAAAAATGCATAGAGTCTATACAAATCTAAGAAGAATAGTCTGCATTGATCTTACCCGTACACAAAAGAGCGTCGGCAACATAAAGTCTAATAATTGGTCCACATCACTTATAACAAAATGATTGCTGAGAGGTTGAAACGAAAGACTCAGGAACGGATCATGCATTGCCTGTTTCCCAATATACAACCTAGAATGAATCAATGAGCACGAAGGGGAGTGGGGCGAGGAGCAATCTCCTCATGGAAGAGGGGTAGCTTGTCTCCGGCGTGGAACTTGCGCTGCACTCCTTGCTCATTGACCTGCACGCAGGTCCCAAACAATCTGCTTAGTAACATACAATGAACCCTGGTCCTCTTATGCATCAGTTGATTTCCCTGATTTGCAACGATTCAGACAAAATCTTGCTGTCAAATTATCTCAACTAAAACAGCTCAAGAAAAAAATACCTCACATCCTCACTACGATGAAACTTTCACAAACTAAGTCAATAGGGAACATAAGGACCAGAGAGCAAACACTTTTTATATCATATACAAAAGGAAAAGAGAAATGCACTAAAATGACAGGTGATAAAAAAAGCTTGTGGTAGAACATACCGTCACAGTCCGGACAACTCCACCACTGGCACCATCTCGTGCAATAGCCAAGGCAATAGACTTGACCACCAAATCCTGCACCCACACCAACCAGCTTCTCCATTAGGACAAGACCAGGTAGATGAAAAGACCGAGTCTTCTGCTTACGCAAATGCAAATGCACTGGTCCATTGTACTTCCCTCTCACTTGGATTCAAAAGCACGAATCTGATGATATGAGTAAGAACATACCTCTGCTTCTTTATGAGTCATATCAGGCTTCCAAGCTTGATCTAAAAATCCATAAAGATAGCTAGATCCCGACCCTGACACCAGAACATTCAAAAGGAAGCGATTTCAAGTTCAACAAACGACGAATCCCAGTGTGCAGTTTCATTGATCATACAGCAACTCACTCACTACCAGAGCTCAGAACCACAGCAAATCATTTCGGAGAAAAATTTGGAAAAATAACACACCTCCTGTAGAGAAGGGTAGACGCAGCATGGTGCCTCCCAGAGGGATACCATAAACACTGCCTCCTTCATATTTATCCCAGCCTGCTACTATTAAACCAGTCTCCAAAAACGACTGCAACTCCAAGAAAATGTGTCATTTGCTACACAAAATGTGAAACATTCCCTGGTGCATCTAAACAGGCCGGCGCATGATCAAAATAAAGACAGCAAGGAATGAAGCATTTTTCTATATTTGTGCAAAGTAGCATATAGAGATTAACCTTATTCTGGTATGAAAGATCCTTGACAAGATTTGCAGCGGTTTTCACAGTTGACGGCCGTCCTAGCTGTATCCTGTGCAAGCAAGAGATGTACAGAGAAATGCTCAATTTGTAACGCTCCATGCAGGTAAATCACGCAATCGAAGTTTCCGGTCCTATTTCCTCGTTCTGATACAAGAAAGCACAAAAGTGAAATGCAACTTACGTGTGCTGGTCAAGGAAGTAGCGCACGTAATCTGACACCACCTGTGAATCTGCTGCCTGTCATCCCCAGACACAACATGAGATGATTGTCATGCTCCTATTAAACCAAAGGAAATAATTTTTTTTAGTTTATCAGTATTCGAAGCACGTGAACCTTCAATATCCTCCGCTATCAAGTTAACCCCTAAATGTCCAAGTGGACAAAAGTAACCGCTTCCAAATCTATAGGAGTTGAAAGAAATCGTTTATAGAAAGCTTCAGGAAAATAACAATTTGTACCAATAGAAAGAATAAATCATACCCTCTATTCTTGAACCCACCATGTTTTCAAAGTTTCAATAATCGACTGTCAATTTCAAAATTAGACTTTTTAAAATTCAGCTTGGGGGTAGAAACCCGGATACATTAAATTTTCTGCTCAATTCTCTCCATCGTAAACCTCAAACTAATTCAGCTATCCCGGGAATACAGATCAACCGAAACTTCGAAAAATGCAGCACTCAGCTAAAAACTAAAATTAGGGCAGAAAACTAAAAACAGAGCATATAGCTACAGATATTAAGCAGAAGTACAAATGCTGTGTGAAGACAATACCGAGCCAGAGCGACACAGATAGACATTATCAGTAAGCTGCGTGATTTTGTCCGATGCACGATTGGCAACATATACACCTGCACAGGCACAATCAAATCAATTAAATGCAAAAAGAAATTTAAAATTCATATTCTGACTACTAATGAAGCGAAATGGATCCTACACAAGTTCAATCGACTCACCAGTAGTGGTACGAGAATCGGCTCCAAGAATTACTCCACCTTCGTATTCCACGGCCATAATGGTGGTCTGCAACAACATCGACAACCTAACCAAGTCACAACCGGAAGCCCTAAAATCTCACTCTCACCATCAAAGAATCAATCGATGAAATACAAGGCATAATGAAAGAATTAAAACAACCTTAAACTTAAAACGATCGAACAGTAACCTTTTAGTCTCAATTTCGAAGAAAAGAAGACAAAATGAGTGGAACTCACCCCCATGCTGTGAGGAGCCTCGGTCCACTGGCTCGCCATGGGCTCCATGTCGATGATTCTGAGAAAAACGTAATCACAGTAGCAGCTGAGGATTGCAAGAGAACAGAGGAAAGGAAAATGGGTAGAATGACCCTGCGCAGGAAAGTGTCGCAAGGGCAAAGCTTCGAACAACTGAAGCACAGACTGAGCAAGACTTGCTTCCGAAGACAACTCCAGATACCCGGATCTATATCCGTTATTCACCCGGTCTCTGCTACAAACTGGTTATTTTTTAATTTTCTATGAATATTTGAAATTTAAGGGTTGTTGGAACCTATTAGTGTTCCTAGGCTTATCCAAAACCGTTCTTGAAATCCAAGGGATGAGAGTCCATAACTATCTCACAAGGTGACTAAGGGCCACTTCACACTATGGCCAAAGGTTGAGAGGCCATGGGTTTCCACCAATCAAATTTCAAGAAATCAAAAGTTTGGCCTCTTGACCCTTCACACTATAAGGCACAAGTCCAAAGGCCATGACCCTCCAACTACCTACATGGCAATAAATTACTTACATAGTGATGGACTTTCAAAGCAAATTTGGGTCTGCTAAAAATGAATGCCCAAACTATGGCCAAGAGGCCATCAACTTATGACAAGATCTCAACCATTAGATTGGTAGGTGGGAGTTCATTACCAAGAGTTTGGAGTTTGGATTTGGCTTCACACTATGACCAGCCAAAGGCTCTAATCCCTATAATTTATTGCCTATTTATTGCTCATTTCTTTGGATTCTCATCAAAGTATGGCCACTCAATGCCATGGCCTCTTGACTTGGACGGCTATAGTGTGAAGTGGCCCTAAACTTCACTTTAATCCACACTTTAATTGGATTATGAACAAGTTGAAAATGGGTCCAAAAGTAAGGCATGCACATGATTGGAGAGGGGTTGAAATGGGGTCTAGTTATCTTATATGGAACTATTCCAACAAACAATTATTCCAAAAAAACATAATGTCTCTTATTGGTAATCATATATATTTAATATTTAAATTATTCATTTCATAACTTATAATATAAAAATAAATTTCATATAAAATTTTGAAATATTTACTTTTATAATAAATAAAAATAATAGAAACTCTATTAAATTAGCATGAGAGGGTTAACAAAAATGGAGACAATAGTGAAAAAATAGTACAAAGTTATTTATTTTAACCCCTAAAGGACCATTGTCCCCTCGGGGGACAAAATGGATTTCGGGCAGGTTCCTATGATCTCAATATTTAATGAAACTTTTTGAAACTTTCTCATAAGATAGGAAAACTTATTAGCTTCGTGGGAATATAAATTTTATTTCAATTGGTGACCGGGAGCAAGAGTTATAGCATCTTAAACATAATTTTCACGTCGCCGGGCAGAAAAAGAAATCTACACAAATTTGAAATTATTTAAAAAAAAATATTCTTCTTAAAGATCATATTTTTGTCTACATGCGAAGCTTTGATTCATTCCATTTGGATTAGTAATGTGAAAGTTATGAACAATCTTGTTTTTCGGGCAATTTGAGCATCTTCTTGAAAAAATAACTTATAGGATTCAATTTTGAATGCAATTTTCACAATTTTTCAAAAAGAATTGTTTGACAAGGTTAAGTTTTCTAGCTAGAACAATCTGACCGTTGAGATTATTGTATTTCAATCCCATCTTAGAGCTATTCACGATTTAGTTTTTTTTTCAATCTTGGACCTACTTCTACTTAACAATTTTTTAAAGAATGAAAATCAAGCATGTTTTTTATGAATTTTTTTTTCTAGACTCTCGACTCAATTCTTCAACACAAAATTTTTTAAATTCAAGGTTCATGGTGCAAAAATATTCCACAAATGGCAATCAAAGTCATCTGAAATTGCAGGCCAGTGTTCAAAAAAACTTTCTTTTTTCAACTTTGAATGCTAATATCTTCCAATCTGTACGGTCAAACTCCTTGAAATTCTTACCACATGATCCTTGACTAGTAAAGTACAAGATCCTTTGGTTAAATTCTAAAAAAAGTATTTTGGTTTGTTTTTTTGGATGAATGCAGCAGAAATGGCAGTTTTGAGTAGTTTTTGACAGAAGAATGGCCTTGGTCCTTTAGGGGTTAAATGCCTCTTCAACTCCAATAATTTACCTACTACTGAATGTGACACTCATTTTTAGCTCACTCAATATAGTACTTGCTCACTTTCCAAGTAAATCCTACTCAAACTTCCTCAAGATTAGTTCTTGAAAATGCAAAGCTTCCTCCCCTCCGATGCAAAGTCAATAAATAATTCATCACCGAAGTAATAAACAATTGAACCTATTTCATTTTTTTGAAATAAAAACAAAAAACTCAAAAACTGGCGGTTTTAGGGGTTGACATTGCAATTCGTCTGGGTGTTCGTCTGGGTGTTCATCCCGGTGCCGAGCTCCCTTGTCCAGGTTCCGTTCTCCACAAGGTGCCGACCGATCATCGGAGTTTCGAATACTTTCGAGCTCTCCTTGAGAATTTCGAGCAATCTCGTTCAAATTTGCAATGAACTGCGTTCCTTTCCTTTTTTTTACTAATTTTTTGACTTACTCTCAACTCAATTTTCTGCGATTACCTCGTCTGCTCATGAGTTGTACTTCGGGAAAACAAACGAAGGAACTCGAGTCCAAAATCCAGAGTGCTTCTGTTTTTATCTCCAGTGTTTATTCCCTTTGTACTTGACGACCATAGTGAGCGCTTTGGATGTCGGTGAGTATTGTCAACTCCTGCTGGATTGGAACTACCGTATACTTTCTTGCTTCTCTATAATTATATATTATAGTTTTCATTTTTAGGTTTCTGTTGAATATCGAGGAATCTATTTTGTTCAGTTTGGATGTCCTCTCCCCTGCGATTTCCTATTCTAAGTTTCTCGAAATTGAGACGAAGTAGCAGAGTGTCATCTTCCTTCGTCTGTTTTAGGGCATTGGCTATTACGTGACCGTGAAAATATGTAGATTTGAGTGACACGGGAATGTACGACAATTAATGTTAGGGAATTCGTGATGTCTGCAGCTGAATTCTAGGGTTTGGGAAGCCACAATCTCTAGGCGACATGCTGTTCAAATTGTGGAGCAATGATGGGAGGCTATGTATCACGACTAGATCCCGTGGAAATTTCTTCGGAAACTGATTCGAGTGAAGGTGAAACAGAGAGCGCGACATTCATTTCTTCAAACAGAAGTTTCAAAACAGAGGATGCAGGAGTTCGCATTGACGATGACGATGACGATGATTGTTTAGGCACTCCGTCATCTATTTTTACTCCATCACCTTCTCCTTTAGAGGAGAAAGTTTCACAACCTTCAACAACTCCTTTAACCCTCACTCATGAGCAGCAACAGGTGCTTGACTATGTGCGAGCAGGCGAGGTACACCATCTTAACTTCTCAGCAATGCAAATAGGGTAGAGGTTTCCAAAAGAAACACTTTGAGTGCTAAGATTAGACTTTGAATTATCTTATGTTTTAACGAGTGATTCAACGAACTTTAAATCATAAAATTCCAAGGTTCTGAAATTTTAATGCATAGAACTTGTTGACCTGAGCTGGGCCAGAATGTGTTTTTTTCGGGATCTGGAGGAACCGGAAAAACTCTCGTACTTCAGCAGATCCTGAAATTCTTCAAACAAAAATACTACAAAAATCATAGTTCATATCATCATATGGGAGATGCTTGTGCTTGCTTCGCATGCAATGTGGCTGTCACGGCACCAACAGGCATTGCAGGTGAGGTTTGGCTGCCTGTGTTCTCCTTATTGTTCTTGAGTTTTAGATTATGGTTCTCACTTTTCCAATGCACACATGCTGATATTGAGGTAATGTAATTCTGCTCTGCATTCATTGTTTTGGTATCATTAGTGACCTCGTTCTGAGGTTAGTCGTCCTCTTACATATTTTGGGGTTTTGGCTGGTCA
Organism: Rhytidiadelphus loreus; assembly: GCA_947034895.1. Lineage (NCBI taxonomy): Eukaryota > Viridiplantae > Streptophyta > Bryopsida > Hypnales > Hylocomiaceae > Rhytidiadelphus > Rhytidiadelphus loreus. Next base: position 3,855,399 of record OX344761.1, on the reverse strand, counting down.
GCAATTCCTATTGGAGGGTCCACTTTACACAGAGCTGCAGGGATAGGCATACCACAGCGTCCCCGGGATTTCAACAGAATGTGGCATAAGCCCGTTAGGAAGAAGTGGCGCAACCTAAACGTCTTGATTGTGGATGAAATCTCGATGGTGAGTGCTGAGTTGCTTGAATACTTGGAGCAGACAATCAGACGGGTTCGGACGTTTAATCTTCCGAACGATGATCTTCCGGTTAGACCTTTTGGTGGACTTCAGGTATGGACTTCTTTGGACATACATTCTTGATACACGAGTATGCCGAGGTTATTTGTCGTATGTGATTCATCAAATATTTTCTTGCAGGTCATTTTTGCAGGTGACTTTTTCCAATTGCAACCTGTAGAGGACAAGGATTATCACACCTGCAGTGATCAGTTTCTCAATAGAGGTCTTGCATGGGAGGCACCTGCTTGGGACAGAGCCGAATTGAAGACTGTCATCTTAAGTCGTGTCTTCCGTCAGGTATGTCCTGTACCTAAAAACAGAGATGCACATGGTTTGTATGGCTTAGTTCTTGGTTTTCACAAGCAAATTGCCCTTTTTAGAGTCTGTCTTGAACTAGATTGTCTAGACGAAATTACCCTGGGACTGAAGAATGTGGGGTTTCCGTCTGAACTTTGAATAGTCTACTAGTGTGTCAAAATTTCGTAAGAGTTACTTATACATTTTCTGGAGATTTTAATTGAAAATTTATATTGCGGGTTTGAAAATCTTACCCGGAGTATGTCAATTCCAAGGTGTGCAATACTCCAGAGTAGGCGTCTAGTGCAAGCTCAATATCCCATGTCAACAAGAACAGTCATACAGTTAGAAAATGTTTATTAAAATTTTAAATTTAGTAAATCATTTCAAAGCTAACTATATGAGAAACCATCTCCAGTTGACGGATTTCAGTAAAGTGTAAATATGATGAATTTCCAACACTCCTAAGTCTTCAGTGTTCCATATTAGGCACGTTTACCATATGTCAGACATCGTCGTAACAGTTTAGCTCTGCGTTCTAAATCGCATGCCTATCCTGCCGAAGCAAGGTTGTCTTACCTTTCTTGAACTCGCTTGTCTCAAAGATCTGACGTCCTCTAAATTGTTTCTGAATTTATTATACCGCTTAGTTAGGTTGGCAGAGTTGTCCACACATGATTCGTCTAATTTGCGTATCACAACGTTTGACGAAGCTATAGAGCTCTTGGTGAGGGCCAAGCTGTCAACGTGTTCAGATGGTGCAGGTAGATTTACAGACTCCGTATGACACGATAAACTTTCTGAGGCAATTGAATCGACTGAGTGCAGGAGGATAGTCATTTCGTTGACTTGTTGAATGGTATCAGAACTGGGGAGGATAAAGCAGCCTTTGAAGAGATATTTAGGAGGTGCAGTAGGCATCTTCCTACCAGAAACGGCATTCAACCGACTGTTTTATATTCGAAGTAAGTTCAATCTTTTGCATTGTAGATAGTTATCACAGAATATCCTTGACTCTGTTGAGGTCGATTCTCGGAATTGTAAAAATTGACCGTTGAATTTGCTTTGATGCTGTAGTTACTGTGATCTTCCATTATATAAAATGGTGTATGTATTTTGTCAGGAACTCGGACGCGGAAGTATATAATAACGAAAGATTAAATGCCTTGTCGAGTAGAAAGGTACTTGTAATTGCTGACGAGGTATTAGTAACCAAAGAAGGACTCCAAGGTGATGCGCGTCGTCACGAAATGCAGCTTAATATCTTGAAAGATGCAGACTTCTGGAAGGACTGCATTGCGAGTGCAGAGATCAACCTGAAAGTTGGTGCACAGGTATGACTGGACTTCACACATGATTCTACATTTTTACAATAAATCGGTCATGCCTTTCTGCAATTTTATAATGAATTCTTTGCAGCTCAAATTACTCTATTCTCGTCGCTACGTAGGTCATGCTACTGAAGAACTTGATATTGGAGGGGAAAGAAAGTGATCTTGTCAATGGATCCCGCGGAATTCTGGTGGGCTGGAAGCCCAAGGATCAGACTCTGCATGAGTGTCAGGAACGGCTGAAAAAATGTGCCAGAATTCTGAGAGAAAGATCTGAAACCGATGAGGAACGCAGAGTAAGGATTAGAGAAGAGCAAAAAGTCTACAATATAAGTTGCAGCAGAATTGAAGAGGTTCCAATTGTAAGGTTCAGAAATGGGCGCATCATCGACTGCGTGCCTGAGAAGTTCTCTTATGAAATGTTAAATGTTGGAGAGTGCGTAAGGTGGCAGGTCAGCACAGTCTATCTAGATTTTCCTGATTGTTTCTTTTTCTATTCAACCTGAATTTCCTTTCTATGAATGTTTGAGCTGCAGTTGTCCTTCACAGTTCCCAGAAAGAACCTGACATTCCTACCTGATTGAATATTATAGTTCGGGTGGAATGTATTTTCACTTGCTATGGTCACTGAGAATATTCCCTGTACCTAAATAGGTTCACCAGATCTGACCCACTGTTCAATAAGGAAATCACAGCATAGGATGAAATGCCTGTTAAAGAAAGAATTGGGCCTCTTTGTTTTGCTTCAGCTGCCTTCATGCCTATGTCCAATTGTTGTCGATTATATTTTAAATACATATATGAACCCGTTGACTGAATTTTCCTTTCCTGTGACGCTTGCTAAATTAAACTTGTTTGGCAGGTCCCTCTCAAGCTGGCCTGGGCACTTACGATCCACAAGTGCCAAGGTACACATGCAGAGAAGCATATATGCTATCTTCTTTATTGAGAAACTACGTCCTTTGGATAGATTAAGAAGCCTTGCAACTGCTTCATAATTGAAGCATTTGATTAATTGCTTTCTGTCTTGTTGATGTCGCTTGCGTGTCTTGCAAGAGATGACTGGTGCTTATTGGTTGCAGGAATGACCCTGGACTATGTAAAAGTCACTCTCGCCGGTATTTTTGCGGACGGTCAAGTCTATGTGGCTCTCAGTAGAGCGCGGTCGTTGGAAAGTTTGGAAGTGATTGGAACCTATAATCCCAGAGATGTTAGGTGCGCTCTGCCTTTCCAACGTATAGAGGACCCTGGTGTGTTTTATTGAAACCAAATGTGAATGAGATCGATCCTTAGGGGACAATTTTTCGTAATGATTTTAATAGACTTAGCCGGAAAGCTTACGCGGCCTAGCAGCCGTTCTAGTCTTACCACAAATCCACTCCATAGGATTTATGAGGATCTTTTAAGAGCACCTTAAGACCAGGATTGGGGGCGGGGTCTTCAAAACATCGGGCCTAGTGGTTTTCGTCCTCTAGGTCCTGTATAGTACATACTAGTCACGTTTTCTCTCCAAATTTAGCACATGCTACTGTGATGGGCTTGGTAAACGAGTAACACTTTCCTAAAGGCGATGGAACAGAACCACTCTGAACCCATGCTTTTGGGATATTGGCTTGATCTGTGGCAGGGTTAGTCAGAAGGTGGTGGAGTTTTATAAGGCTCTGGCTGCTAAAGAGGTGCCTTCTATCAGCAAGTTTGTATTTCCTGCCATGACTTTTGAGATTCCTCCTGAGGAGGTGCAGGCTGGAAGAAGAAGAGTGGACGGAATATCGGATGCGTTCTCGGGAGTCTTCCAAGAGATACCTCCTGGAGTCTTCACGAAGATCGTCGTCACCTGTTACCATTGCAAGAAGAAAGGCCATCCTGCATCTGCTTGCAAGCTGGGACTCAAATCTATAATCAACGCATAGACTTCTGTTGCTTTCATTGCAGTTGGAAAAGAGGAGACTCCGAATTCATATTCCCGTCTTTTCGTGCACTCTCAGGGAGCTGTAGATCTCCATCCAAGATTTGACAGTCTTGATTTAGTTTAGAGGAGAAGATTATGTTTGATACCGGTCTCCAAGATTTGACAGTCTTGATTTAGTTTAGAGGAGAAGATTATTTTGATACCGGTAATTGTCTTGGGCCTTGTGAATCCTTATCTAATTCAAGTTGACTTTCTCTGTGGACCCCTAGTCCAAACAGCGGCATGTGAGGCTGGTTCCCATGAGAGCTGGGTGTGTGGATTTCTCCCTAATCCACTGATTGGTGAGAGCTAAAGTTTCAGAATGAACATTTTAGTTGAGTGTTCTGCTTTGCACATGTACAGAAAAAAGTTGGGCCCATTTGCTTCTGTAAATCTTTTATGAGTTTCATTCACGATACTTCGTCTCTTCTATATGAAGCCACAATCTTTGTTTTGATTCTGTTGGCACTTTCGAGTATTGACTGCACAAGGTCTGTAATCTGCTGGTAGGATAAGAAGGGCATTTCACCATATTGTACTAGAAAATGGCAGCCCCAATTCCACCAAGCCAGTCCAAGGTCAATCCACAAGGCGTGAGTAATAAATATAAGTTCGTTTCCCCATTTCATGGACTTTCAAGCAAGAGTGCCCAGAAGAGACTGCTTCTGCTTTGCCATGTCATCCTTTGTGTGCTACGTAGGCATGCCCAACGGAAGAGGAACTCCTCCATCTCTCTTGCAATTGCCACTTGCTCTAAATGGCACATCAATGATGTGATTCCACTTCATTGCCTTCCCTGTAATTTGCCTCAAGATGCTCTTGTAATCTTCCTCAAGGTGTGGTAGGAACAATACACTACATGCAAGGATGACGTGAACCATTCAAAGCACGGCGTGAACTGATAGGCAGTAAAAGAAATTCCCGAAATTTCCAACATTGATGAGAAAACGAAGCTAGCCACGAAACAAATTACAATCTGTACAGAATGAATTGGAAACTTTTTTCCCAGAATGAATATGTAAAATCTATGGCATCAAGATGGGAGTAAGACCAAGACTAGAAGTGTTCAGGCCCGGTGTTTTCTCTAGCTCTTTCAAAGTTCCAAAGATCTCCCATTAATATTCGACATTCTCGCAAGGGGCAACCAAAAATTGTCCCTTGTAGTAAAGAAGCCGGAGCGGCCTCCACAAATTGCTTCACCAGCATCCCCTTGAATCTCAAATTATGCAAAGGAAACGCGAGGGTCCTTCACAACAGCATCTTCGCAACGTAATGGCGATATTGCGGTTCTCGAGTACCAATCTACAAAGCAGGGCGAACACGGTAGCAATGAATCCCATGGTCTAATGAACCCTAGGCTACCACACCACTTGATGTTATGCTTCTTTTCGTGACAAGCACTAGTCATAGCCAATCACTCAAGGCTCGAATTTCAAACCCAAACACCACGGCGTCAGAGGAAGAAGATGAGCGCCCCGAGAAGGATGGCAGCGATGACGGCATATTTCAAAGCCGAGAACGTGATGGCCGCGGCTACCAACACCAACTGCCACCCGATCAAAACAACAGCATACAGGAACAACCCTGTCAAAACGAGAGCGAGCACATTCTCCACGCTCGGCTCCAGCACATCCTTCCACCGGAACTCCTCTCCTCGTCCTTCCAGAAACGAATCCAAGTCCTCCAGCTCCTGCTGACCCCTGGGGTCCTCTTTCCACGTCTCCCCAAACCCTAATTTCCTCGCTCCCACTCCCCATGCCCTCTGCCACAAAGGCCTCCTCCGTTGAGTTTCCGCTTCTACCTCCGAAACCCCCAATGATGAGGCGGAGTCTTCTTCTTCATCGCCTCCGTTTCGTCGCCTGGCTCGAACCGAAACTGTGCCAATCCGGTAACCCTTGCACCAACATTTGCTGCTACGAAAGAATGCCTGTTCTTGAATGCTCATAGAGTGAGGGGAGATTGGAAACTCCTGGGTAAGTGAGGTAGGCAGCAAAAGAGCGCTGCGGAGTTGCAAGGACTCCATGGCGAAGTCCAACAATGGGCAACTGGATATGATCTCTGCAAGAAATTCATTCTCGGATTCACCGTCACTGCCAAGAGGAAGAGGCTCGATATGGGTCTCGCACTAGGCGAATCTCCCAACTGCCTCCTATGAGTATACTCTGGGAGGTAAAGTAGACACACCCATTCCTGTCCCTGTAACCTCATGTGTGCACATTTGTTTTCTAGAATGTACTCCTTTGGTACATGAGGGTAGAATTGGGTGCACCCATGGGAATGGGTACCGCTACTTTAGGGATTGCAACAAAATTCGTTTAAGCCCAATTCAAGTGCTTTTCATACTATAGTAGAGTCAACAAAAGAAATTTGTAATTTTCATTTCTTAAAATCCAAATAGGATAAGGCTTTATCTTACAACATGTACAACATATTGAAAATTGAAAATCTCATGGGAAGACAAGATTTAATGCAAATAACATGTGAGTTTTTAGCCAATCAAACCTCGATACATCAATGTGAAAGAGAAAATAGAAGAAGTTATGTGACACATGAAAGATCACATGGCAATGAAAGATAATTCTTCCAAACACTATTGCTTGGAAATTTATAAAATGAAGAAGAGGAAGAACTTTTATTTATTATTCATAGCGTGTGAACTATGTTTAAGTGATGTTGGTTGCTTCTAGTATTGTGTGGTAATACCCTTGTTGGAGACAAAGGATGGGAAATGAAAAAATGTGCATGAAAAATGCACTAAGTTTGTTCCATCTTTGTACCTAGATAATACAATAAAACTTAAATAATCACAAATTCGTGATGACATAAATCTACAACAAAAAAAGTTATGTTGTTCTCATGGTCTTGTGGGCATCGGTGCAAGACCTTGGACATTTAGAACAAAAGGGTCAAAATATTCTCTCTTCAACAAGTTCCTAGAAATCTTTTGTAACTCCCTTAATATCACCCATCCAAATCTAGATCTTTTATCTTGTAGAGAAGATAGTATTGGTCTAGTCTTCATGAGAATTTTTATGTGCTAAACAAAACAAGTTGCATAGGAGTGAGTCCATTATTGAACATTATCTTCTCTTAACAAAATCAAGTCCATCATATCTTTCAACATCCTACCCTCATACTCAAAGCTAGTGGATGAGGATAGACCTTTGAGAGAGGCATAGGTACCGGCAAAGAGTGAGTAGTGGATGAAGCTAGAACTCTGAGGAGTCTTAGCCACCCTCTATTTCAGATCACCTTTTGCCATGTGACAATTAGAGTGACAGGAGAAGGCTATGAGCACAAAGTTGTTGACTTAGATCCCTCATAAGTAGACTTTCCTCATCAACAAGCAGCTACACTACAAGAGGCTCTGTGCCTACGGCGATGCAAAACTTCCAGGTTTCAGTCCAGAAACAAATTTGACTCCGTGCTTGCAAGGGACGATTGTTGATGCAAAAACTACACACGTCTGCGATATCTCTTGCTGGCTTTGGATCCTTACAAGCAGAATTGTTAACACTTCGTGTTCTCTATCTACAACTGTAGAACAAAGACGGTGAGTGAGGGAACAGATGGTATGAAGACGTCGGGTCTCCGAATTTCCAAGTAGGAAGAACATTGATTTGATTAATCATGTGTTGAATCCAATGTACAAGTGTAATACCTAGTATGCAGCTTTGAGCTGACCTGTTGGTGAATAAATACAATACCTGAGTGAGTGGCTCCATTTGGGAAAGCCTAACTTGAATTTGAAAGACTCAAATTCAAGTGACAAATCTGTGTGGGTGATGTATATCAACCTCCCGTTGACAATGTTGCTACTGCACAGCCTAACAAATAAATGTACATGCTCTGCTGAGTGGGCAGATCAATCCGAATAATCAAGTAATCTAATGTGTATTTTACTATGACTTGAGGAAGTAGCTTGTGCTAAGACCTGCAGGAACACCTCCAGGGTGGATTGCTGGTTCCAAAAGATTGAACAGGTTCGTTGAAACAGCAACCACGCTAGAGAGAATCGCCAAGATCACCATCACCACGGCCTCTTGCTTGTCTCTCTTGGTTGCCAACAAGGGCTTGTCCCTGGAAGACAAAAGAAGTCCGCAAAAGTGAGAAAACAGCACTTTAGGTATATTGATAGCCCACAGGGAACACACACTTACTCAACTGAATTGAGATTCACAGAGAGCACGCTAGTCTGTCACTATGGCCAATTACGGTTAAGGGTAAGGCGAACTGATTCTACAGCGCCAAGATAATAATATCCAACAAAAAGCTCATCAAATCTTGCTAATCGACAGAAAGAATCTGAAACGAGAGAAAAAGAAACTTACTTGAGCAAGACGAGAGCAGGAAAGATGAACCCCAAGCAAACAGTGGCGGTGGCACCGGTGAACTGGAACACGATCCAAATGTTGGGCACTACAGCCGAGCCGAAGAAGACGCTGCAGACGAGGAAGCCGGTGATAAGAGCGAAGCGGAGGCTGTCGTGGGCGAGAGGGGAGGCTCTGGGGAAGAGAATGGCGTCCAGGTTGAGGCGAAGGGAGAAGTTGAGCAACGGGAAGACCAGCATGATGTGCACGGCATAGCTGATCCGGACGATGACGCAAAGGGCATGGGAGAATGGCACTCCCAGATCAGTGTCAAAGTTGGACAAGATGTCATCCCCTGTTGCATCCCCAAACAACAGGTACCCGAACGTGGCTGTGCAGAGGTAGATGCCGCCGCACAGGAACATCGACCAGCGCACTACCTGCTGCATCTTCTCGTCGGAAGCATCCGCCGTTCCAGCCAACTCATTTGCAATTGGATGTACTGCAGTAATCAGTTTTAGCAAATCAGCACAAGATTTAGGGTTTCGTACTAGCCTGCACACATTTCAAAAGATCTACATACAATAGGTAGAGCAAAAGGATGTACGAGAGGGAGTGGAGTGGAGAGAGTGTAAGAAATTGTTATACCATTGTGGTGGCAAATGTAGGCAGTCATGATGACGGGAATGACGGTGAAGAGACGCCAGAATGACTTCTGGTCATGAACATCGGGAGTGAGCCTTGGCCAAGGAATGTCGCCAGCCACCAATTTCCACATCGTCACCCCAGCGACGATCACCACAAACACCACCGCCAGTGCCACCGATAATGCGGATGTCCACTTCAAAGAGTCTGCGAGAATCACCGCCGCAACATTCAATCTCGGTGACATCACATGAGCCTTTTCAAAACTCTCGGAGATCAAATCATTCAAGGAAAATGCAAAGATGAGAGATGGTGATGAATTGCGTACCGACATGTCGCAACGAGACGAGTGGCAACAGCACTACAACCATGATGGTGAAGAGAACAAAGGTGCGCTCGTTCCACCATGTTGCACCGCCAGCCCACTCTTCAAGTACTCCAGTGTAATGCTCTCCTACTCCTGAAGTTCCTGACAACACATCACCTGCACCAGAAAAATCAAATCCAAAACCATCAGTTCCAATTTCTCCTCAGATACACAAACCCTAGCATTCACAGGCCAGTAAACAACGCCACCTGAGGTAGAGGATACTAAAATCGTTAGGGACCTGATTTCGTGCTACCAAAGACAACTCATATTTTCCTACACTTGGTTGGCCTTCATTAGCAAGTTGAGTGTAAGCGGAGCTTGGCTGGATTAGTCTATGCCACCTGATTTTTGAAGGGAAACGCGATTGTCAATTATAAGAGGTCTATAGTCTCTCACTTTGAATGGTTGCAAGGAGTTCATACGTAGTGAATCAGTGATACAAAGGATTGATCTCAACAGATTTGGTTGTTGTAACTAAAGACCTCACCACAAAAGCCACACTTGGGAACATGTTCAAAGTGACGCAAATGGTATCATCTATGTTAGTTCCTCAATACCAAGGTAAGAAAATGAGCTTGCTGTGAAGGGGTGCCAAGATGTACCGATAATGATCAAGTAAACGATAAGGATGCCAAAGTTGTTGATGATGATACAGAGCTGGACGAGGGCACGGCCAAGAGCGCCGAACGCGTCGCCCATCAAGCCGCCGTAAGAGCGAGCACCGGACGGACTAGAGTAGCGCAGCATGATTTGAATCGAATTCTCGCTCAAAATCCCCATGACGATGATGCTCACGATCCCGAGCGGCAGGCCCAGCACCTTCATGGTGGCCGGTAGCGCCATGATCCCGGCGCCCACGACGGTGGTGGACAGGTTGAACACCCCGCTCGACACCGACGCCTCGTGGTAGTCGTCGTACACATCCTCCTCTACCAGCAGATCCTGCCTCTTACTCGGCAGCAACGGCGTCCTCTCTGTCTGCGCCATGCCCACGTACTCTTTCCTCGGCGAGTCGTCTGCCATCGTTACCCACTTCAAAATTGGATCGTTGGAAACACGCAACGGTTTCCCCTTTGCTTCGATCCGCCCAAATGAGCCAAAATCTTTGCCAGTATGGCCAATTCCACAACGCAGGCACAACTTGAAGGATCCTCTGTTGTAACAATCTCAATACTGGGATTCACCACCTAGTTGAGGCGACGATGTTGACGAAAGAAAAGACCCGTGGTGTGCACTTGTGAACGAACAATTTCCTGCGCAGCGAAGGTGGGCCACAGGAAGAGTGCTGGAGACGACAATGGCGAGAGCTAGCTTGGTTCCGTGAAGCGCTCTCTACTCAAGACGTACCTTGCAAGGACCACAAATCCTACATATATCCTAACTTATACACGCACGCTCCAGGCAGAAAATCGTGACAATTTGTATCCCAAGAATGCCCACTCAAGCGTCGGACAGGCACGAATGCGGCGTCTCAACCAAATGTACCAAGAACAAACTCTAAACCTGGAAACGCGAACTCGTATATGATAGTTCTTGCGCGAGGTGTGAGAATGGTGCAGAATCTCTGCTTATATAAACCGACCGACCAGCAAACCGGGAGAATCGGAATCCCTTCCAACCGTCCAAGTTACGAACGCACATGCACAATGTAACTTATCGCCCCAGCACGCTTCCTCGAATAAGAAGACCAAGTAAAACATTAGAGACTGCAAGTGGGGTTTACAGTCCACTCAGTCAACGAAGTTCAATGCTTTGAGATCGAAATAAGAGTGCAAAGGCCCTACCAACCACGACTGCGACGTGAATGATAAATGGAAGTGAAGATGACCTTGTTTTAAATAGTAAAGCTTGATGCATTTGACACACGCCATTTGACGAATAAGACTATGAAGGTACAGTAACAAGAGAAAAACACAGACCGTGAGAACTGGAGGCTGGCAACAGACATCGAAATTGCCTACCGTTCTGGAAATGGGGCCCAGTGTATGCTCCCGTCAAGTTTGGACGTTTGAACTCATCAGAAATTCCGAATGCTTGAAACTGGAAGGAAATTCACCGAACATCCGGCGCAGCCAGGTAAGGACCCAGCCTATCAGTTCTTTTGCTTTACCCTACGTGAGGATCAGACTCGGCGATAAATTAAGTACTTTCTGTGTACAGGGACTCACATGTCATCTATTGATTGGATTAGGGTGCCATGGACCAGTCACAATCTGACATGGAAATTCAATCTGACATGGCACTTCCTACCGAATGTTTAGAATGTTTCGAACTTTTGTGCACAGGGACTCATGTCATCTTTTGATTGGACTAGGGTGACGTGGACCAGTCAATCATAATCTGACATGGAAATTCAATCTGACATGGCACTCCCTACCGAATGTTTATCAGAACTTTTGGCTGCAGGGACTCATGTCATCTTTTGATTGGACTAGGGTGACGTGGTACTTCCATCCTACGGTCTTTGTTTAATAGTTCCTATCGCAATCTAATTAAGAAACCAAATTGTAACGAAAAGTATATTAACAGACGACCTCACTGACAATTCACCAAAAGAGGTTCAGTATTACAAAGACGACACGTGGTGACCCCACTCTTTCGTTGCAGCATTCATCAGTTTCGTGTGGTGTGGGTGGGACTGAGTGAATCAACCAATTCAGATCAGATTCAGATTCCTAACGACCTTTGTTCATCGATTTGCGTGCAACTGCTGCGACAAGATACCTGGCTGATCCCTATTCGGTGATCCAGAAAACGAGGTCACTCTGGGCCTCATGTCAAGGTAACGAATCCAACCGTCGCCATGACTGGAATTGCACATGGGGTTGCCTAACTTACCTTGCAATTGCAAGACCATCCGCAAGCCTGAGACTTCGTCTGAGAGAGACGACAGCGGCGAGACAGAAAAGTCCTGAATCTGTGCGTGATTCTACCAACGTCGCTGTAACTCGGTTCTCAAGCAGCTTCTGATGAATATTGAATTGTGAAATAGACCCCCGCCGTGCACATCGATCGTCGCGGAATGATTGCTTGACGGGGTTCTGAGGGCGAGCCTGCTTCCCTCTCCAATGGATTTGGGTTCTTCGGCTCTGCTTGCAACATAATAACCAAGTGGCCAGTTCGGGATACTGCTACTGTTCATGAGGATCACCCTAAATATGCATGTTGTATGTGGTCGATTGATTGCACCCTTCTACGCTTTGGGATGATTTATTCACAGATGGACATCACCACAAGCACGCCCAAAATTAACCAGATGTAACGTACTACGAAAGAAACCCTACAGCTGACAAAATGGAATCGTAGAAATCCTGGCCATATTGTGAACAGCCCGATTTCAGGTTTTGGAGTTGAATGCAACATTTCTTTGTCATTTCATTTCCATGAACTGATTGCATGCGGAAATCTAGTTTAGTCCTTAACCCTAGAGGACCAAGGCCTTTTTTCTGCCAGAAAACACTCAAAACTGCCATACCTATAGCAAGGAGTAAAAAACATTGAAACATTGTTTTTTTTTTCATATCTAACCGTAGGATCTTACACCTAACTAGTACGAGAGTGTGCGGAAAAAATTTCAGAATTTTTGACCGCTTAGATTGCAAGATATCTCCGTTTAAAGTGGAAAAAACAAGTTTTCCAGCACATTGCAGGACTAGATTTTTTGACTTTGAACATTTTTAACTTAAAATTTTTGCACTATAAAGTTTTGAGCTTTAAATCTTTATAGATGGAGAATTGAGTTGAGAGTCTAGGTAAAAATAAAAATAAAATTTAAATTAATCATCATTCTTAAAAAAATTGTTAAATAGAAGCAGGTATGAGATAGAAGGAAAATCTAAAATATTCATATAAAATATTCATATATTTTAGATGGAATTAAAATGCACTAATCCCAATGGTGAGATTGTTCTAGGAATTAAATCAGACCATGGAAAAAAGAAAATTTTAAATTTTTTTTAAAATTGCATTCAGAAATGAATCCTACAAGTTATTTTTTTCAAGAAGATGCTCTAACTGCCCAAAAAACAAGAATGTCCATAACTTTCTCATAACATATCCAAATGAAATGAATCAAAGCTTTCCAGATAGACAAAAATATAATCTATGAGAAAAAAACAATATTAAGAAGAAAATTCAAATTTTTGTCCATTTTTTTTGGCTGCCCGAACTGCCCGCCGTCCCCTCGTTTGAGCTTATTTGGTCATAACTATTGTTCCCGGGCACCGATTTTGAAAAAAAAAGAAATTATTTACAAAGCTAATCAACTTTTCTACCTCCAAAATAAATTTAAAAAAATTAGGAGAAAATTTCAGCCTGTAGGTACCTGCCCGAAAACACATTTGTCCCCCAAAGGGACAATGGTCCTTTAGGGGTTAAACAACGAGCTGGTCACTATAGAAATCAGTTGTTTTGGAACTGTGAATTGTTGGCTTAAAAAAATGCAAAAATGCTCATTGGAAGTCAAAACTATTGTAGAAGACGTTCCGCCTTTTCTCACAAAATTTGGAGGATGAACAGTTGCACTTTAGTCCCATGTGGAGAGATCCATTATCATTCATCGGCCGAAAAATGTCCTCCACGTTGTTTATGGGCTAGAGTAGATGAACAAAGGACTAGTTCTAAGTTTGTATACTTGTTTTTAGCTTATTTCACATATAGTCTTTTGTCCACAATTGTAGGTTAATGGTTACAAACCCATGCTTATAGGTCCCACTTTGGCAGTTATAGGTTCACGTCCATGGTCTTAGATCTTTGGTTATAGGGATTTAATCCCCCAAAATATTAGATTTTTTGCATATTCCATAAAAAATTGCCACTTTTTTGAGCAAACTAAAAATAGGCAGAAATTATATTTCCACTTAAATTTCCACACTCCCGTTCTATTCTCGTATACTAGCTTTGTATCTAATGGTTGGATTCGGTAATTGAGATTCGGTTAAATCGGTTATTGAGATGTAATCTTCCTCTCATTAGTTTTGTGAAAGCAAACTATTTCTTTGATTAACCCCTAAAGGACCGGACTGTGTTTTTTGGCTGTATAAATTTTTTGGGTAGGTACCTACGAGCGGAGATTTTCATATTTGGGGCTGAAATTTTAATAGAATGTGGGGGCGAGGAAGATCTTTCATATGCACCAAATTTCATAACATTTGGAAATATGAGCCAAAAGTTATAGCCTAATATGTTCCTTTTTTTTCCAACTGGGCAGTTCGGGCAAATCAGAAAAAATCAATTTTTTCAGAAACAAAAATTTGTAATTGATTTTCTAGAGTTTTATATACACAAAAAGCTTTGAATCATTCCATTTTGATCAATGAGTCAAAAGTTATGAGGATTTTTTGTTTGCGGGCAGTTTTGGATTTCCTACTCTAAAATAAACTTTGAAATCCTTTATCTTACCCAATTTTCAATATTTTTGAACAAAAATAAAATCGTAGGATGTAGATACATTATTACAACATTTCAACCATTGGGATTGGAAATTTTTAATTCATTATTTAAATTGTAAATAATTTAGTATTTTTAATCATTCTCTACTACTACCTACTTACTATTTTTTTCCTATATGTTGTACTATTCCAAATGATCTGAAAATTTTCAAGCATGTGGCCAACTTGTCTAGGAAAACAAATCCAAAGAATCACCACCATTTAGGTCATTTTTTCATAAAAATGTGAGCTTGTGAAGTGCAGCTGCCCTGCTTTTCGCAGGGTAAGAAAATTGATTTTAGTTCATTTGAATGCTTATATCTTGCAATCCACCCGGTGGAAATGTCTGAAATTTTTACCACATGTTTTTGATACTATATAATACAATATCCTACGGTTAGATATGTCAAGAAAAGTTTTTTTTCAAAATTTTGGTACTTGTACTAGAAATGGCAGTTTTGGAGCGTTTTTGGTGAAAGTATAGTGGCAGTCCTTTAAGGGTTAAAATGCAAGTGGATTATGTGTGACTTGAAACAACCTATATTTAGTATAGTAGAAAGTCAATTGATAGCACTATTTTTCTTGCTGAATTTTTAGGAGGTATGCACATGTTTAAATATGACCATTATTCCTAGTAATAGACAAAAATGAAATTCAATTATACCATAAATGATCCTTTAATTTGTATCATGGGTGCCAAAACTGATAAAAAAATCATAGCTCTATTAATGTGGTAAACTGCATCTTTTGAGCTCATTGCTCATTGTGACAAAGTCACAATGAGCTCATTAATTAATTTCATTCCTTAATTAATTACCAACCACCCCCTAGCCCCCCCTCAAAATTCAGAAATTCAGAATTATTTTTAATTAAATTTTTACAAAACCTCCCCCCTCCCCCTCCCCCCCTCTTTTGTAATTTTGAGAAACAAATGATCTTACATCAGTATGGGATAAGTCAATGTTTCCCAAGTATGTATCCATATCCGTATCTGTATGTACGTATCTACATCCGTATTTGTATCAACGTATTGTATTCGTATTCGTAGCAGCGTAATGTATCCGTATCAGTGTATCTGTATCAGCGTATGCGTATGCATATCAGAGTTTTTTTGAGATCAATGGCTGTGGAGGTGGTTTGTAATTTTTTTTTAAATCAACAGCTGTCATTTTTAGGAGGGGAGGGGGGGCAACCAATGGCAGTGATTGCATCTTTTGGGCTCATTGTTATGAACTTACAATGTATACAATTCAAGGGTTGCATTTTTTAAAGCAATGTTGAAATTGTAGGATTGTAAGAAGAAAACTTACATTAGAGTGACTTGACAAGTCAAATTCAAGAGGTTTGTAGTGTTGTGGGGTCAAATCAAACAAAAGAGGACTAAAAAGGGGGTCAAACAATATAAATTTGCACTTTAATTTCTTTTTAAATTTTAACTATGATTTTTTCAATTTAATCCATTAGTTATGGTTAATTTAGTCCTTTTCTACTAGAATTTGACCATAGACTAAAATTGGCATGATTTTTTTCATCAAAGAATCTTAATTTTTTAACTAAAGTTCCAATTGAAGTTTAATAAACAGCCTATCAACTTTTACATTAGTAGAAAATGAATTTATTATGTAATGAATATCAAAGTGATTGATTCCAAAAAAATTATGTTATTATATAATCATATGATAAAATAGGAAAGAACTTTTCTACTACAATTTGAACACTTTCACATTTTGTATAATATTCAAAAATAAAACCATTTCTCAGGGGGTGCACTTAGTTCTACTATAACAAACCACGTGCGAACAAGTGGTTTCTAATAAACTATAATTTCAACCTAAAATTTTGAACATTGTTTAATAATGACTATAGCTTTCTATTGCCAAAATTTCCAACTCAAATAAAATATGAAATGATTTCTAGAAGAGGTTGAAAATGAACTAAAATGGCATGTTTTTCAACTCAAATAATTATAGAGGACACATTTAGATGACCATTGAGTCAATATTCAACTCAAAATGAGCTTTCAATAATGAGTTATTTTTAGGAATTTTTTGTTCATTTTTTAGACAATTTTTTCTTATATAATATAGGGGTGTGAAAGTTATTTTTCAGTTCTACAGTGTATCTTTTTACTTCAAAAATTTGTAACTAATTATTATTAACAAATAAAAATATCAATAATTCAAAACATAAACTTTCAAAGTAGGAAAATCTATTCATATTTTTTTTATTTTATTTTATTTAAAATTCAAAAAGTATATAGGGGGTCCAAAGTTTTGTTCGCACGTGGTTTCTAATAAACACTCTAAATGACCCCTCTGAGAACCATTTGAATGTCCTTAATATAAAGATCAACCTAAATGTTGATCATATAAAAACAAAAATGTATATATTATTCATATAGAGGGCACTATATAGACTACTTTAGAAATTGATTGTTTAAATTTATTATTTGAACATAACAACAATTTTCAATACTTAATTATTTAATTAAAAAAATTTCCTATTTTTAGTGCAAGATTTTATCATTACAAATCATTTTAGACAAGTGTATACTTCAAAAATATGAAAGATTTGGATTAAGCTATTCTTTTATATCCTTGTACTATAATGTAGTAAGTAATTTATGTCCTAACTTCCGAGGATCTTTCTAATGGAATTTTATCTCCAAATTATCAAAGGGATTCATTATTGTAGGTATTGCATCAAAGTTTTATTGCAAGTACTGCATCTTCGGAGGTCATTGCCATTGTGACACAATGAGCTTAAAAAAATTTAATTTTTAAATTTTTGAATTTTCATACCCTCCCCCTCCTCCCCTCTACCCTCTTGTAATTTTCAGAAAGCAATGTAATTGACAAACAATATGGGACAAACAACATCTTGTATCTTGTATCCATATACGTATCCCATATCCCATATTTGTATTCAGTATTGTGTCGTATTTGTATCTATATCCACATTCAGTATTCGCTATATATTTGTATATGATACTATATTTGTATACAATATTGTATCCGTACCCAATATTCATTTTCGTATTCATATTTGTATTGATATTTGGACGGCTCAAATTAAATCTCACAAAATCAACAGCTTGTGATTTTTTGAGAAATCAACAGCGATTTCGAAGGTAAGCATTTAAAAAAACAAAAAATAATAGCCTCTAAATTTTTTGAGAGAGGGGGGAAACTAATATCCTTGAGAGCATCTTTTGGGCTCATTGTCATTGTTATATTATCCATCCATAAATTTACCATAAAAATGACAAAATGCAATTAACAAATTCAAAGATTCAAGAAATTGTCAAAAAAGACTAGAGTCCTTTACTTTCAAATGTGATTTTGACCCTGTAGAATGTCATTACAATCATGGGAGATAATTGTGAAAATATTCTCCATAAGCAGGTTTACTTTCAAGGCATCCATAGCAAACCCATTCACTTGAAAGCGGGAAGTGAATCCATGATAGATTCACTTCAATTGCAATCCCTTTGGCATTAGTTGCGACAACTTTTATGATGATGTTCTAAGGGATTTGGAATATGTCCCATGGACATGGGAAGAATGGGTAGTACATCCTCTTTATAACATTCTTGCCAACAATAGAATTGGTGGATATATTTGATTGAAGTGAAAATGGAACCCAATTGCTTGTTTAAGATAGAGTGATACATTCTACACTTGAAACTCTATAATACAATATTACTATTGTTTATTTGATAATCTATCTTTTGTTCAGTTTGGATTGTATTTTTAATCAAGCAACACACATATTGATGATTGGACTTAATTTGAATAAGAGTGTTTATCGAGAAGATAGAAGATGATGCTGTTCAAATACATAATTTGATGGATCTTATAGACAAAGTTATCCTAATTTGATGTCTACATTGTGCATATACAAAATTCAATTACCAATTATCATTTAAAAATTTTAGCTAGGTAATACTTATTGACTGAGAATCAAAATAGTTGACTCTTAAAATTGTTGTGGACCTACACATCCATGTCTTCATTGAACTACACTAGTGTACATTGTCAAATTTTGACAACCTCTTTGTATGTGTAAATATTTCTTTGAAATAAAAAGAATTTGAACATAAGTTTGTCGTGTTCTCTTTCTCATCTTTGGTGTTACAATGCTCTCTCAGGTTTGTCTCACAAGAAGTTCTTTGAATCCTATAACCCTGTTGTAAGTTCTAAGATGTGCAAATATTTTCATGAAATATAAGCAAACTCTATTTTAGAAGACCTTTCTTCAACTGTGAATTTTGGGTTCATTTAGGACCGAGCACCATAGGTGTCCATCCTAACAGAGAATATTTAATTGAGATGGTGAATCCTAACATCCAAAATGTGAATATGCTACAAAATAAATGGGAGAAAGCAATCTTTATTACATTCTAGGCAAGGATTTAGCCCATTGTACGCCCACCAACAAGAGTATCTTACTCACTTGACTTCGTACAAGCAACCTTTCCAATGTGTGCTTGTTCCATTAATTCCAATCCAATGTCTAATTTTCTCAATTCCATTTTTTATTGTTGAAGACGCACTCCATTGTGTCCCGATAGGCTAATAGTTCAAGTATCTAATTTGTTTGTTGAAGAGTTTTTTCACAATGAAATATATCAAATATTATTTACTATCGATTGCAATATTGGTTGCAATTGCTCTAATTACTAAAATTTTCTACCAATTGGGTGTCATTGCCTACAAATGGCCACTAGAACTAATATGCTCAATGGGTCTCATATAAATCTATTGGCTTAGGATTCTTTTTGATAGGTAGACTGAACTTGAACAAAGGACTACAATGATCACTAGCAGTTGGAATTCTCATACCAATTAAGAAACTATGTCTCAAATTATGTTCATTGTTGCTATTGTCTCCATTGGCATTTATTCGTTTTTTTTGGTATTGAACTGTATCACGGACGACATGAAGCACAAGGTAATTGGACAATACCTTGAGGTCTAAGTCACTTCGATTGATGCTTGATCTTTGTGCTTTGCATTTTTCTAGCATTCTAGTAGAGTTCAAGCTTGTCCATCCCAACATGATACTAGCTTTTTATGTCAAGATGGCTATGAGCATTGGTCCGTCGATCAAGATGGCATGTCCATCAACTAAATGGCTCAACCATTGATTAGGACAGCCCTAGCATTGACGGGATAGATGGACCATCCAATAATTCTTCTTAAAGATTTTGACAGGTACCGGGGTTGGATCCTAACATTTGGTTAGCATCACGTCTATCCAGACTTGATTTGACAATGACAACCCTCGTAGAGTCTGCCAAGTGGGACACTATTTTTTACTTAATTGCTTCTTTTAACTACTCGCAATAGCAACAACTCATCTGGATTTGACACAAATCTCCCTCAATAATGAATTATATTTTTATTGTACACAAATACATTTCAAGTCAATTTTGGATTATCTCAAATTGTAAATAATTCTAGTGATAATCCAGTGAAAAGAGGTTGTCCACTCTGGTTTGTATTAGTTGGCCCCTATTCTCTTAAAAAATTCAAAGGCCGTTGATTTTTTTTAAATGCTTCCCCCTTCAGAATGCCATTAATTTTCCAAAATTTCTCAAGTTGTTGATCTTTGAGATTTAATCTAAGCCATCCATCCAAATGCAGATACAGATACGTAATCAAAATATGGTTACGAATATGGTACCAAAATATGGATATAGATATTGGATATTGGAATACGGTACAATATGGGTGCAGATATGGATACAATATACAGATATGGGATATGGATTTTCATTGTCCCATATTGTTTGTTATGTTAACTTTGTTCAAAAAATTACAAGTAGGGAGGAGGGGGGATGAAGAATTAAAAAATTAATTTTAATTAATAATAATTTTTTAAACCCGGGGCGGAGGGGAGTTTAAAAAAATTTAATTAACTAATTAAAATTTTGAGTGCATTGTGATAGAAGTATTACAATGCACTCAAAAGTGACTTTACCAGTTGACACAATCACTATACAATGAATCAGTGTCCACAAAGGTCAAGTGTGTTTTAATACATTCTTTCATTTGCTCTAGAAGCTCCCTTCCTTTCTTCACAACCACAGCTACCTACTAAATTGAATAAATTAATCATTGTTCTAAATGTTCCATTTGCATTCATTGGACTTAATGAACTCCTACTTGATTGGAACTACCATATATTTTGTTGCTTTTCTACAATTGTATAACATAGTTTTCATTTAGGTTTCTATAGAATATTGAGGAATCTATTTTGTTTTGGATGTTCTCTCCCCTCCAATTTTCTATTCTAAGTCTTTTGAAATTAAGGCAAAGTAGTAGAGTGTCAAATTCCTTTATCTATTTTAGGACATCGACTAATACATGAATGTGAAAACATGGAAAGTAGTAAAAAATATGGTCACATATGTCCATAAAAATATAGTCACAACAAATGGGAACTAGTGAAAAACAAAAGGTATTTTCAACTTCAGCTTTTTAACTACCAATTTGAAGAAGATTCATTTGTGTAGGTTTGGTAAACAACCTTTTGGAGACTTACCTTTAGTTCGCAAAACTCCTAGTTAATAGTAGTGGCTTGTTTGTGATTTTGTTGTCAAATTTTGACAATGCAAGCCCTCCTTATGATTGCCACAATTCAGAGTCTATGTTCCACACCCATCAAGACAAAAGAAACACTTTGTTTAAGATGTATGAGATTCTTATTGTAGAAGGAGCAAAATACTAGTGGTTCAATTTACCGGTCAAGCTTTGGAAAAAATGTTTGATGATAAACACATTATTGAATTTGGGTATCCTTATTTTGACTCAAATGGGAGGTGTAACTTAGTTGTGATAATACACTACTATATAGGATAAATGTTAAGATACCACATGGCAATAGGGTCAGTGGATGTATTACCTAAATGCCCAAAGACTGACAATATTTGGATAAGGGAAGGTGGATTTTTCACTTTCCAAGTGAAGGCCATGAACTTGAATTTGCAGATTTTGGTGACGTAGTTCTCCACAACCTCAATGGAGACATTTTCAATGAAGAATTCCTCTTCTAAAAGTCTCCCTTCTAATAGAAGTATATTGTTTAGGGGTCACTGACTTTTTGTAGTCAGTCATGGTGGGACTTCAAATGAAGTGACTCTATTATACACCAACCATTGCAACTTGGTTGGCGTTTCTCTCTTCTTGTTCTACATTTTTTCCTACAATTTGTTTGAGATTCCCTATGTACTTTTTAGTGAATTTTTCAATGTATTTAATTGCCTTATGCTTAGTAGTACCTTTACTTAGTGTGTTCAATAGCAGGTTGTACTATCATGTGTTAAAAAATCAACCTTTCCACCTTGACCTCATCTTGGATTTGCAATATTTTCTTGACCGTCATGTAGGCAAATTAGGCCATGAGGGATGTGTATGTAGTTTTTATTATTTATCACAAAAGATTAGTGAATTTTTGCATCACCCTTTTCCTTGCCCATAACTTTCTTGTCTCTCACAATTAATAAATGTTTTGCATAGCAATGTAGTTTTGTGAAGACATCAATGTGTAGATCCACAACAATTTTAAGAGTCAATTTTTTTACTCTCAATCAATAAGTATTACCTAGCTAAAATTTTTAAATGATATTGATAATTGAATTTTGTATATGTACAAAAGACATCAAATTCAAAATCACTCAATTCAAAAGAACCATTAGATTACATACACAACATCATCTTCTACCTTCTCAACAAACACTTTCTTATTCAAATTAAGTTCAATCATCAATATGTATATTGCTTGATTAAAAACACAATCCAAATTGAACAAAAGATAGATTATTAAATGAGCACTAGTGCAAATCAATTATAGAATTATAGTTTGGAATATATCATTCTTGAACAAGCAATTGGATTCCATTTTCACTTCAATCAAATATATCCACCAACTTTATTGTTGGCAAGAATGTTACAAAGAGAATGTACTATTCATTCTTCCCTTGTCCATGGGACATATTCCAAACCCCTCGAAACATCATCATAAAAGTTGTCCCAACAAATGCCAAAGGGATTGCAATTGAAGTGAGTCTATCACTGCCGGCTTTCAAGTGAATGGGTTTGCCATAGATGCCTTGAAAGTAAGCCTGCTTCCGGAGGACATTTTCACAATTATCTCCCATGATTGCAATGGCACTCCACAACACTACAAACCTCTTGACTTTGACTTGTCAAGTCACTCCAATGTAAGTATGATTCCTGCAATCATAAAATTTCAACATTGCTTTAAGAAATGCAAGCCTTGGCCTATACATATTGTCTTTTAACTGTGATCAATTCTAGCACCCATGTTAACAAAAATATCATTTATGGTATAATCAATTTCATTTTCATCTATTACTATGAATAATAGTCATGTTTAAACAAGAGATTATCTCTTAAAAATTCAACAAGAAAAAGAGCACTATCAACTGACTTTTTAAATTGCCAAACATAAATTGTTCCCAAGTCACATAAAATCCACTTGCATCCTAATCAGAAGAATAGTTTGCTTTTATGAAACTAATGAGAGGAAGATTGGCTCTCATCAATGCTTTAGTATACTCCTTAGTTGTCTTGATTCAATGCAACATGAAATATGTGTTGTGAATTACTTCAAATTAGTATATGAAAAGAAGTATGTCAATCCAAAAACAAACCAATAATTTTAATCAAATTCAAAAGAACAAAGAAAATAATGTTCATACTCTTAGTGCCAAGGCAATCTTCAACTCATTATGCCAAATCTTGCCAATAGTTTTTCTTGAGTTTCAAAGGACAACTTTTGTTGTAGCCAAGGCTAACAAGTGGAGTGAAAGGGTGTCTAATAGAGAATAACCACCAATCCTCCCTCAATTTGAAAAGAGTTTTGTTCTTGCTCCTCCCAAGTTCTCGGAAGATAAAAAACAAAATTGACACCTAACATACATGTACTCTACCCACAAGCATCTCCTTCCCAATTGTCTCAATTACAAGATTTTTGGGTTGCATTGTTGCGGGCATGTAGAAAGACATGGAGACGGGATGCTTTGAAGTATACTTACTTGTATAGGCTAACTATTTCAACAAAAATCTCCACATATTTATACCAATGTTGGAGTAGGATAATCATTTGGTAGCAATACTAGTATTTTTTAACTACTTTGAAATAAGAAAGATGTCAAATGCTCAAACATCATGTTGAAGCACTATTCTTTTCTTCAAAGTGCAAACAAAGCAGAATGGAACTTAATTGTATAATAAGACCTAGTTAGGTTCAATTAATAATTGATTTTGTCAATGTGCAACAAGCTATTGGATTTATCAAACCAATATAGATACTCTACTAGGGTATTGATTCATCATAATACCATAAACTAGACTAGTACTTAATCTGTATCAAATTATCAGAGTTTGCAATACCAATACTAGTATAATTTATATAATCTTGAAAGGACCCATTTTTTATGTTCAAATATCAATACTGATTTAACAGAGGAATGACAATTATTAGCATCTAGTGTCTACTTGAACGTGGTTTCTTTAATTAGAGGATTACCTTAATTTTTGTTCAGTCTATTTAGCAATTGATAGACAATTCCAATACATCTTAGCATATAATTATGTTTTAGAAACATCGTATGAATAAACTTTGAAATTGAAAATGATAATAATAAGTGTAACTTCACCTTGTTCAAACCATTTAAAATTTAGGCAAACTCTATAAAACTTGCTAATGGGTAAGGATAGCAATTAGATGTAGGTGCCTGACATAAAGACAAAAGAATAAATTGTTCTCTATACAGAGAACAAAAGTTTTCCACTCCAAAGGTAGACTTTAAAGCAATAATTATACTCACGTAACTGCTTAAGATTAGACAAAAAACATACAAAAACTCATAGTGCATGATGGACTACAAGATAATTTGAGAAGAAGAAAAAAAAAAAAAATTGAAAAGTAAATACTTGATGTACTCAACAGGGTATGGTCTAGAGTTGGACTCATAAAAGACTACTAATGTTAGGGAACTCGGTAGTCTTCGAACAAATGGTTAACAAAATGTCAAAAGAAGAGACCCAAACGTCATTGGAGTGCAACTCCATACCACAAGCACTTACCTTTGAGATGATGAATGCTTCATACATTATTGAGAACTTTTCATACCAATAGAAATCTTCCAAGGCACCACAATAACAATAATCTGCATTGATTAAATATAAAAGAAAAACTTGCGCAATTGTTTGATGAGTAAGTCACATCCAATAATATAAAAAAATCCTCAAGAAGAATGCATACCTCATAGCAAGAAAATAGTTTTTTCCAAATAATAGTTGCTTCTACAAATCCAAGGAGATCATCAAAATTTGGAGGACACTCAAGTTGTTGAGCGTCCACACTTAATCTACGGATTTTACAATCTGCTAAGAGACAAATGAAAAACTCAAGTGCGGACACTAATGTGCATCAAACTCGTAGAATTCGAGCATCAATATTGTTAGCAATAACTATATTCTCCAAGTATTTCTTAAATATGATAACCATTTTGGTCTCAAATGCAAAGAAACTAAGTGCTAAAAAACAAGCATTGTAAAATAGTCGAGGTCCCATTCCTTCGTCAACCCAAGTACTCCTTCTTCCAACCATATTTGATTCAAAGTAGAAGCAATGCTTGTGTACATGTACGCAGCTATAGCTTGAGCTCAAGCAAATACTTCTACACAGACTCCAAATATGCCAAAATTGGAGATTGTCTTACTAGCCTATGTCATCAACCGAGTCTTGACCACATCCAAGGGCATTGTTATAGAAGCGGACAATGCTCCAATTGTTGCACTTGATATCACGTTTTGCCGCAATTTGAGAGTTGTCTTCTCACCATTTTTCAACCAAGCAAGTTTCAAGTACTCCTGAGGATCATGACATGCATTGTGTGAGTACTAAGATCGTGACTAGTTGCTCGTGCAATGTGCGAACTGAGTCAAAATTCATGGATGCTTAAAAATATGACCAAGGATAATGTTTACAAAAGGACTCACAAAAGTAGAGAAACTGATGATATTTGACGGCAAATTTCTCAAAAGAGCAACAAAGTATCCTACATATAACCACCAATGCCCTCAGATTGAATAGTTTGTAAGAAGACCTCTAGTGTGGTTCCAACCATCCTAGCTTGCATTCGTTGTTTTATGACTTCCTTCGAAACTAGGATTGCTAATGAAGTAATGTTTCCAAAAGTTGTTGTTAGTGGAGGAACGAGAGTTTTAGGGCAATTGCCGATTGAGGTGAAAACACCCTTTCCTAGTCCATAAGTTCCAAAGTAGACAAACAATGATATTATAGACCCCACAAAAGCCATTTGAACTCCACTATAAAGACTTGCTATTCCTTGCTTTGCAATAATCTGCATTCAAAACAGTATCTAATTAAGTGAGTAATAAATCCTCAATTTTTTTAATTCCAAACTTTCGAATGATAACTGCAGTGGTGTTATACATACAAGAAAGTTGCTTATTCACCTTAGAAACCACATTCAAAGAACCAGAGTACAATTTTGAGACACTTTTTGTTTGCAATTTTGTCTTCACGATATTGATTAGATGCAAGGTCGGATTTGTGAAGCCTCCAGCAATGCCACCAACAATGCATTGATACCGGCTCTTTCAAGCAATGACAATTTAACCATCCTTCTGACGCTACGGTTATGCACCTAGAAAAGACCAATTCAAACTATCAAAGAGAGCCAAACTACAACGGATCTTAATGGATATTTACATGGCATGCCATCAAATCGTTGACAAGAGTCTACAAACTAATACAATTTCATTGTGTATGTGCACCAATTTTAATAAGTCCTAGAACCTATCCGTAGCAACAAAGTAGAGAAAAACATATCAATAGCCTAATTGTAAGTCCTTCGCTTCACAGAAAAGAAGATAAAAAAATAAAAGGATTTAATACTATAAGGTGATAGTTGCCATTAGGCAACCTCCAAAAGACATGGCCACTTCGCAAACTTTGATTAGCAGTCGCTTCTAGGAAGATACGATTTTTCTTGTCTTCATCTATTGAACTCACTAGTCCAAGATATAGTAGAGCATTTCCATTTCTAACTCATATAAACTCCAATTACATACATATTTAGGAATGAATTTGTAGTCTGGCTTAAATTCCATTTGACAATATTAATTGTCATTTACTTATAATGAGAGCAACTGACCTGACCACTTGATTGACTCGCTGATTGTTTTCCCACACGAATTCACTAAAATCGCCTTCCTACTACGAGCCTAAACTTTTGGTAACAAAGACTCTCGCAAAAACAAACTCTCCTCTTCTTCTACTACTTTTGGAATATTATTCACTCCATTTGAACTAAGTTTTTGTCAACATTGCTACGCCATTTTGAGTCTTGATAGTTTGCGAGAACAAAGTGTGCCTCGACTTGGATTACCATTGCGACATAAAGACTTTGAAGCAACACAAAGTCTCTTCATAATAGAGGCTGAGACCTCTCTCGGACGACAATGCCATCACAAAATTGCTCTCTAGTCAAGCGACTGCCTCACGTAGATATGCACTTCCTATGGAGAAATCCCAAAACCTCACCACATTTCATGAAAAGGAAAACCAAACCAAACTCATGGAAGAGAAGAGAGTCATAATCTAACTACGACTCTGTAAAAGTGAATCACAATCTAGAATTTCGCTGCAAGCTCACTGTCATTGCCCTAGAAGAATCCTCCTAAATTGCAACGTCAAGAGCTCACACCCCCAAAACCTAATAACAACTACACCACAATCAATCCACACTAAACAATTAGGGCCCTGGAAGCAACAATCTGACTAGAAAAAATAGCACACGTTTGGAAAATTAAATGATAAGTGCCAATGGATTGACTAAACCCTTGGCCTTTTCACCGCATTGGAAGAGCATGGTTTGCAATACATCTGTGAAGAAGAGGAAGCTATGGAGGAAGGCACAAACTAGCTGACAAGAAAATGCTTGCAAGGTGGGTGCTACATCTAGAGTTCACACTATTTACGAAGTTATTCTAAATAGGTTTATGAGAAATTAGGGTAAGACATTCCATATCCAATAGGCCTATCCGCCTATGACAGGTAGACTGCAAATTGGGTTATTGAAATAATAATTGTCTGGTTTCTTTTTGTTAGGAAACATTTATTTCATTTCATTTACCTTGAATAATGTCTTAGTGACATTGCATGGCAAGTTGGGTTGACAATGGCCACCTCAAGGCCCTTGCTTAAAGCCCTAAAAGAAAAATGTCAAGGAAGATTGATCCCCTTATCAAAGGTAAATGGAAAAATTACCTCTATTTTGTGTTGTATAAATTTTGTATCTCTTCACTTCTCCTAGCTAATTTGGGGGTCTATAATTGCAAATATGAATTTGAAAATTTGAAAAATTTATCATATTTGGCAAATAAAAAATTTCAGTGTTTTCTCTAGAGATAAAACACAGGCAATAAGGGGGTCAATCCTCATTGGTCCTAAAAGAAAGGATGGAACCATCAAAGGTAGACCTCATTCCATGTGTAATTTGGCTTTTTAAATTTTTGCTTTTATATTTTGGGTACTTGAGGTTATTCGAGTAACTAAACAACCTTTTGGTCGAGTTGATTTTCTTTTTAAGTGTGTCATTGTATTATGATCCTAACTTTTGATATTGCCCTAGGACAATTAAGGAAGTATCAAATTATTTTTCTCTTACTAAAGAAATAGTATGTATAATCACTACAAGAGAAAGGGGTGTTTTAAGTATAGTCCTAGAGATAACGTTTTAAGTAATGACCTTTTTAGGAGATTTTCAATAAGAATTTACAAGATATTTGTGTCTTTCTAGTAAAAATTTTAAATGTGATTTTTAAATGAATGGTACATTAAATTTTTTATGAATGTATATGAAATTTTAACGATTGTCATTGATATGAATGTACAAATTTCTATGTACATAATTTTAAAATGAATTTACATTAAATTTTTAAATGAATTTACATTAAATTTTAAAATGAATTTACATTAAATTTTAAAATGAATTTACATTAAATTTTAAAATGAATTTACATTAAATTTTTAAATGAATTTACATTAAATTTTAAAATGAATTTACATTAAATTTTAAAATGAATTTACATTAAATTTTAAAATGAATTTACATTAAATTTTAAAATGAATTTACATTAAATTTTAAAATGAATTTACATTAAATTTTAAAATGAATTTACATTAAATTTTAAAATGAATTTACATTAAATTTTAAAATGAATTTACATTAAATTTTAAAATGAATTTACATTAAATTTTTAAATGAATTTACATTAAATTTTTAAATGAATTTACATTAAATTTTTAAATGAATTTACATTAAATTTTTAAATGAATTTACATTAAATTTTTAAATGAATTTACATTAAATTTTTAAATGAATTTACATTAAATTTTTAAATGAATTTACATTAAATTTTTAAATGAATTTACATTAAATTTTTAAATGAATTTACATTATATTTTTAAATGAATTTACATTATATTTTTAAATGAATTTACATTAAATTTTTAAATGAATTTACATTAAATTTTTAAATGAATTTACATTAAATTTTTAAATGAATTTACATTAAATTTTTAAATGAATTTACATTAAATTTTTAAATGAACATACATAATTTTCATTGACATGAATGTACATGAATTCTTTTTACATGATTGTCAATTGAATTTGAAAAAAATAAACAAAATTCAATGCATTATATGTAAATCAATTCCAAAATATCCTACCGAAGAATACTTTCCGATGATTTTTCTCAAATCATCAATTCTAAAAAACACTCTATACCTTTGGGAGTTAAAGAATGCAATAAAAGACTTGATTTCAAAATAATTTACAATAGAAAATCATGCTTTCATTGTTTCATTTCTACCATCCTGTTTTGAGACTCTAAAGTAGTTTTTCCCACAATCACAAAGTCACATAAGGTAGCAACACCCATAAGCGTGAGTGTACCTTGATACCAACTGTAGAGTTCCCTAAAAATGCTCCCAAAAGTTTCTTGAAACCATGTCCATGCTTAACTGTGGTTGGTGGTCCCTGATTTTTTTAGATTTTTGTACTAGAATCGAGGCAGATTTATTAGAGTGCGGTATAGGGTGCCCTAGGGAGTTCAACTTTGAAAATTTGTAGAAATTAGATGCCTTATCCAAAAATTCTAATTTTTTTTTTAAATTCATGATTTTCAATTGCTAACATTGAAAAAATATTTTTTTTTGAAAAATTTGCCTCCAACTATGCTGAATTGCTTAATTTGACGGTTATGGGTGTTCCTACCTTAACATGTGTTTTTTGATGAAAATTGTCAAAATTGCTATTTATTGATGATCCTACAATTTTTTTCCAAATATCAAACTTACAAAATGGTACTAGAGCATTATTGGAATGTGTGAAAAGCATTGAGCCCATTTGACCACATGGATTGAAAGATTATAATGTTTAAAGTTTTCAAAAAAGAAATTTTCATTCTAACTCAACAAGGACAACAAACTTCAAACTTTCTTGGACTAAAAATTTTCCTCTACACAAGATTGGGGGTCTCCCCATTGAGTGTTATGTCCTTTTAGATACGCTCATGCAAAATTTCTAAGACAAATTCAATTTCTAAT
The DNA here is from genome assembly GCA_947034895.1 of Rhytidiadelphus loreus. NCBI lineage: Eukaryota > Viridiplantae > Streptophyta > Bryopsida > Hypnales > Hylocomiaceae > Rhytidiadelphus > Rhytidiadelphus loreus. Next base: position 3,825,190 of record OX344761.1, on the reverse strand, counting down.
TTGCTTTAAAGCACATTGCAATACAACAAGGTATAAAAAACAAGTATACACTAGCCAATTTTGACAACTTTTATTCCCTCAATTTTTTTGTGTAGAAAATCCAAACATTGAGAATATGTAGAAAGAATCTTCTTTATAAGTAAAAATGTTTTAGAAAACAAACAAGTCAAGTCAACCTAGTTCCCATTTCTTTGTGAAAATTGGAAGGAAGTCAAGGAACTATAAAAATGTATACTTAACCCTGAAACGACGAGAATGCCATTTTGTAGCGTTTGGAATTTTGGATGGACATAAATTCAACCAGAGAGCAACTAAAAGTAATTTCTCATCCACTTTTTGCTTGTTGATCTTGCATGGAGGATTATGAATAGTATCCACTTGAGTTTGCAATCATGCAAGTGTTTGTCTTCACATGGATGAGAAGTAAGCAAAAAAAATGGATGGCAAAACTTGCTATTTCAATGTATTTTGCTCCTTTCACTAAATCTAAAATTTCTCCTTGAATATGATATTTTTTAAGTTTGAGCCCAACTAACAAAACAAAGGTAAGCTACTCTAGTTTCTACTCCTATTGGAATTTTGGAAAAATTTGCAATATTGAATATTGAATTTGAATTTGAACTTTGGATGTATTTTTGATGTCTTCTACATTCTAATATAGAAGGAAACGGGATTTGAGTTTACACCATGATGTTTTTCACTATAATGTACACCTAAGGTGAAATTTTCAGATTTTTTGAAATGATTTTTTATTTGATATGAATTTTTCTTCACTTTTTCTTCAAAAATTCTCATAAAAAACAATTTTCCTTAAATTTTTTGTGAGGCAAAGAAGACATATAGTTTCATCTTTGAAAAATAAATATAAAAAATTTCAAACATTTCTAGTTCAAAAATGGCAACAAACTGAGTGCTAGGCAATGAGGCTTTGAACCTGTGGTCATAGGGCCGTCCTTTAAGGGTTAAAGTAAGTTGATTGGAAGTAAGAGACATTGGATTCCTTACCAGGAGCGGACTTTATACCAGTGTATGGTAGTGACATTGATTGTCCACTAAGATGTAAGGGTGTAACACTCCAAAACAACATTTTTTCTATTGTGGACTGTTTTTACTATTAGACTTATCATATTATTTAATTTTTCATTGGCAAGTAATAGAAGATTTCAATGCACCAAATAACACATCATTTGGATATTGTATAAAAAGTTATGAAGAGTCAAAGTTATTTGGTAGATGTTCTAAGAAGTCTCTTCAAGAATAGGGACATATTGGTTTAGGAAATGTATATTATGTGAGCATCTCTTTAAGTGGCTCATTTAGGCACCTACTTAAGGCATTTGGGATTTTGGGTGTCCCTATCTTAAGTCATTTAGACTTTTTGATTGAAAGTACAAAATCATTGACCTTTGTACTACACAAGTTAATTCCTTTAATGCAACTTGCACTAATAGCATTAACTCATACTAAATTGGATGTAATGAAAATTTGAAAAGTGTACTATTATAGTAGTTCAAAATATCAAAGATAATATTAATATAATGTATTTTACACTATTCAATATAATGTGGTCTTCAATATCGATGTAATGTGGCCTTCAATATGATGTGGTCTACAATATCAATATGATGTGGTTACACTATTCTCATATTATTCTAAATATTGTAATTTTCATTCAATTTTCATCCACTTCCATCTAATTTCATCCAATTTAATTTGAACATTCACATTGATGATATTCATCCATAGTTTTTTCAAGTAGAATTAGTGGATTTGACACTATTCAAATGTTACTTGTGTAGTATGTGAGTCATAGGATTCTTTCACTTTTTAATTCTTGATTATTTCACCCCTAAATTTTTTAAATTTTAGATTGATAAAAATCTTTGTAATTTTGTAATTTGATTGAACAAGAAAAACTTTGGATTTTTAGACAAAAAAAAAATTCAAAGTATTCATTTTGAAGAGGTCATTGAAAGTGAGTACTCTACATTTGAAATCAATGCTCCAACATTAACCCTTAAAAGATGTGCACCCACTAGGTGCATTCTTTGTTCTACAATGAACAATGAAGTCATCCACCAGACACTTTGGGTTGTCAACATCCTTCAAGAGTTAAACATAATATATTATGAGGAAGAGGATGAGCTCCAAGTAGGGTTTTCATTTGTGCATTGTCTCTTCTATGATCCAATCCAAGGAAATAACTTTATTATAGCTCAAGGTATTTGTGGAAAGGACTCAAGCAATTCTCTGTGCAAGCTTTGTGCTGGCAATTTACTCTGTTTTGAGGCGAGATGGTATGTCAAATGTTCAAATGTGCTTGCTTCCCTGCAATTTATGAGGTGTGAGATAGCAAAGATGAAGATGCGTAGCACAACTTTTGATTCCTCTCATTGTTGCACAAGTCACTTGCAACGTGTGCATTTCATTCAATTTTTTTTTGGCGTTTCATGGTTAGTATTAGCAATGTGGTTCAAATATGACTGGGTGTTGGTTTCATTGATTGTCTGTATCTTTGTTCAAGACTGGTAATAGGGTTCTAGAGGTCTCATGTATACAAGTAAACGATTCCTGTGCATTGCAAGCAATGACATAGAGGTCACAAAGATTGAATTCTCTACCTTTTTTATTTTGTTCCTGGCTTATATCACGGCATTGAAGATGCTTCTGCCGACTCCAGATCATTCAATAGTAGTTTTACTAAACTAGAGTGCTACTTTTAGTATCTGAAGTGTAAGAAATGTCAAAATTCACACAAAAGCACAGTAATAGTTCAAATTTGATAAAAAAATGTAAAATTAGACATAGAGATTGTTTGTGGTCCAAAATTCATATGGACAAATCTACTAATTAAACAATCTGTTTGACACCTTCAATCCTAAATTCTGAGCCTTGCGAATTGGTTATCTATTTAAATATTGCTTATGGTTGCTCAGTGCTTTCACAAATGAAGGTGTTGAAAGGATTGCTTTTGAACTTAACCTTCACAATCACTAATTATTGAGAGATTACAAACGTCATTTGGAAATTGAATTAAAGAGGCAACTACTGTACATAAACCTCAACATAATCTTTGCAGTAAGACTCGGTCCCAATGGTGCACTCAAGAAGAAAAGCAGCAATGCCAAATACATCACCCAATATTGTTAATTGCCAGCTCGTTGTCAATTCTAGTGACAATGAGAATTCTTGCTTTTGACATTTAACGAGGTACAATAAATAGTTCAAGACTTCAAGTAAAGCGAGGATCTGAAGAAGTACCTCGACAAAAGCCCCAACGAAAGCTCTTAAGATACCTGTCTGTGTCGGTGAGCGACTGCTTGCAGTCTGCGCAGAGACCTCAATGAAAGCAGTACCATACATTGGTATGTTTACTCTTTAGCCCAAACCGAGTTTGTGGATTAAGCTAAAAATTAGAACTCATCGTTTGTAAGTTACATTTCATCCTCATACATCAGCTACATTAACCCAATATATCAATTGCAAAGTCAAATACTAGTATACACTCCGTATCTCTGTGGGTCTAAACAAGCTACCAAGTCCAATAAAAGTTGAACTAAAAGTGCATCATAAATTTGTCTCACCGGAAGCTGAATGGAGAAATGTGCCCACAGCCTGCTAAAAGGCGGGGCTAAAATTCTTCCCCCAAATTGCAGACCTGTAGAAACCAACAATTTAGAATATCAGTTTAGGGCCTTCATCCCCGAGGCCTTGGCCAAAGAAGGCTACTTTCACTGGAGACTCAAAACCGAATGAAGAAGATGCTAGAATTTTACTTACAATTCAAATCTCTATGTACACTTAAGTTAGATCCGAAGAGTCAGAAAAGTCAGAAGCATAATCTTTCAGAAATTGTTGCGTCATAGAGCGTTTATTACATCAGGTAGCCTTATTGGAAGGCATGATGAAAACCAATGGTCAACCACACGTTCAAATTTCAAACAATCACACCTTCTTCACTTGGCACTTGGAGAATGGAGAAGGAGAAGTTGGTGAGGGTTTGGAGGAGCCAGTGGGAGGCTACGGTGGGTGAAGAAGGTGTGACACTCCTAAAAGGTGTGACACTCCTAAAAGATGTGTTGAGAGTGGAGAATGAAAAAAGTGAAGAGTCCACTTACCTAAACATAAGATTAGAAGTAAAGTTGGAGGGAAATCGGCAACAACAAAGGTAAAGCGGCAATGAAAGATAAAAGTGTAGAGCACAAAGGAATATTCTTAGTTGGATATATTTTCCGCACTTCCAATCTTCACCTCCGGAGGTGAAGACTAAGAGTGTAGAAGATATATCCAACTAAGTATATTCTACCAACATGAAGCCAACCCCAAGCCGCCATGTTTTCATTCTCCATTCTCCAAGTGCCAAGTGAAGAAGGTGTGACTATTCCTAATAGATGAATGCAAACACATCCTAGCACACAAAAATGTTTTTTTTCACCCATCAATTTTTTCTTAGATTCTTCTATTAAATTTGACATTTTCACGATATAAATTTTGAAGACTTTGTCTTGCAAATATTTTATATAAATTCAAAGGATACTAGTAGATCTGGCCTCAAAAATAACATTTTCAATACAAAAAAATGACCCTTCAAAAAAGACTTAAATAAAGAAGTAAAATAAAAATCTTCAAAGATTAGTGTGGTTAGAACTTAACATTTTGAGCTTAAGAGAAATCTTGTAAAAACCACAAATAATCTATCTACAATCAATTATATATTGAATTTTCACCTTTGGGCTTCAAATTTTATTGAAAAATACTGGTTTGTATATTAGTTGATCTAATCATATAGATGTGATCTATGAATCATATTTTACAACTATTGTTTAAAGATCATCATCAAAATATTCTTCTTAGTTCAATTTCATTATACATCTTCATAATTTGAAAAATCATGACTATCCTTGATCCTTAAGGGTTTAAAGTGCCATCATTGAGGTTTTGTTTTACAATAATACATAGCTTTACAAATATCTATCAACAAGTCAATCAATTGCAATGCACCATTCATACCATTCACACCATTCACAAATAAACTCACTAATCTCCTCCTTTTTGTGGATGATGGGCCATCTCTTTGGTGCATGGATTGATCATTTTGTGAAAGATATAAATATGCATTATTGGGGTCATGTACAAATTGATATCTTCTTATATTGGATGGACATGGCTCTCACATCACTATAGAAGTAATAAGGATGGCTTTGACTTTGTCATCTCACAATTCTTATAGCATATATGCATTTTTCAAATGTCTCATGTTTTAAGCCTTTCAAGCAATCCTTTTGCTTGCATCATGATGTATGGACTTTGAGAAACAAGTCTTGTGGTGCAAACACTTGAGAAAGTAATAGTACAATAGGTATCAAAAAGTTTGGCCATAGCCTTCACCAAGAGCATTATCATGAACAAACAAGGTTTCCATCAACTTAGTCAAGCCTATTGAAGGTAGGCTATGATTGAGCTTGGATGACCACCATTCAATATATCTTTGCCAATTCAAATGTAGACCCAAGTTCAAAAAGGCAAAATAGAGGGCCAATATTGTGATTCTTTTTCAACATATGTGGTGGCTATAAAATGGTCATGGCTATGTCATTCTTTACTTTGGATGAAAAAAAACGTTTTCTCATCAATTTTTGAGCAGTCACTTGAGTATATTCTTAGTGCAATATTGCATAGTATTGCAAAAAAAATTCATTATGAAATTATTGACTTTTCCAAGAAGAAGATGCTTAATCCACAAATCACCTTTGTAATGTAATTTGGTCATATCTTGCTATTTAGTCTTGATGTGAATTTTAGCCATAAAAATGAATTAAAGTTGAATCCACCTAATAAAATGAAGCTTATTAAGTTTAGTTTCTACAACAATTAGAAAATTTGGAAAATTTGTCAATTCTAGTATTTTATAGCAATGCGAACTTTAAACCTATAACCATGGTTTGTTGGTTTTTTAATTTTAGAGTGACGCAATAACTTTGGTTTATACCATGATGTTATACACTATAATATACATCTATAAGGAAAAGTTTCAGATTTTTTTAGTATATTTTATATTATATGAATTTTTTTCATTTTTCTCTCAAAAAATTCATAGTAATTTTAAATTTTCCCAAAAAAATTTGAAATTTTTATGACTTGTAGTAGACATATGATTTCATCTTTGAAAAGTCAATACAAAAATTTTCATTCAAATTTTATTGCAAAATGGTAGAAAACAAAGTGATGAACAATGAGGCTTGAAATTAGTAGGCCCGTCCTTCATAGGTTAAGTCCCTATGGAGGACTCTAGGGATTTTGGATAGGCTCGTGTGATTTCAATTTTTGACATGATTTTTTTAAACTTGTTTGAAAGATAAGAAATCAGATTAGTTTTAGGGGAATCTAATTTTTTTTCAATTGGTGTCTAAGAGCAAAAATATGCCACTCGAAGTCTAAAACGCAACTCGAAGGACCGATGGTGCTAGTATGTGAGCCTAGAAATGTAAGCCTTTAAGCCTTGAGCCTAGGCATATAGGTACTCTACAACTATTGGAGATATCTATAACATACATACTTATAATATAAACATCCTATAACTATAAGAGATGCCTATAATATAAATACCTATAACATAGATACCTGTAATCACTAGAAGAAACCCGCGTTTTATGTTACTTTTTATAATTTTTTAAAACAAATTTTAGGTGACGTCCATTGCAACAAACCCATGTTTTTATGTCAACATTGATGTTATGTTGAATGTATTGTTGACATAAAACATGGATTTGTTGCAATCGACGTCACCTAAAATCTATTTAAAAAAATTACAAAATGTAACATAAAATGCAAGTTTCTTATAGTGAATATAAACATCCTATAACCATAGAAGGTGCTTATAACATAGGTACCTACAATATAAACACCTATAGTATAAGTATCCTATAACCATAGAAGGTGCCTATAATATAAGTATCCTATGCTCATAGGCTCAAGATCCTAAGCTCACATAATAGCAACTATACTTGAGGGACAACTCCAAAAAACTGAATTGAAGATCATATTTTTAATATGATCTGAAGCTTTGATTCATTCTATTTGGACTAGTGATGAGAAAGTCATGAACAATCTTGTTTTGGGGGCAATCTAAACATCTTCTTCAAAAAATAACTTACATAATTCATTTTTGAATGCAATTTTTACAATTTTTGAAAACCCCCTGTTAGACATGGTTAATTTTGTTTGCTAAAACAATCTCACCATTGGAATTATTGTGTTTCAATTTCATCTTAAAGCTATTAACAATTTAGTTTTCCCTTCAATCTTTTAATGACTGAAAATTAAGTTTTGTTTTTTGTTTTTTTAGACTTTATAATCTATGCCTTAATCCTAGGCATTTTATAAATCTACTGCTGATTCTTACAAATTTATCGATACACTTAAAGTTTTTTCAGCTTACTTATAATGGATAAACATTTTCTTACATAAAGATTGGAAAAATAATTTATGGTTTACATAACCTGATTTTATTAGTTCTTGCAGAGGTTTGTTATATACAGAATAATGTCCCGCCTATGCTCCCTTTCCTAAAAGGTTAGCTCCTGTTTTTCTATTAATTTCCCTTCAAAGCTTTCAGTGATAGTTACTGGCTTTCCAAACCTTGGTTGTTAATCTGCCCTTTGAGGAGGCAAGTACAAGGCCGGGTTGTCACAGCTATAAGCTCTTCTTGCTTAATCATATCCAATATGATTTTGACAGAGATTTGGGGCCTTATGTCTTGATTAAACGAAGACCAATTACTCACAACCATTTAAAAGTAATTTAATGTGGTTGGTAAACTAATATATGAATGTGCTGGATACGTCAGTAGATGACCATGTCCACTTTAGGCTTATGTCTCATCTTTTCTCAGAGTTCTTTAGGCTTTGCTTAGGTGGACTTTTTTGAAATTCTTAGTACAAGAGAACGCCTAGCCACTTGGAAGGATTAGTAATATAGGTTGAAACTTTTTTTGCGAAAATGGTGCTAGGGTCACAGTTTGTGTTTATCCCATAGTATTCTGATTACTAACTCTTTGAAATGCAAATTGTGTGGGGTTTTTTTGGATTTGGATTGTTCTTTTTTCTTGGGTAAATATATGATGACAAGTTGTGGTAATTTGTAGACACCTCATGTACGTCTTGTGGCATACTAATTGTTTGTTGTTGGACATGGGCACAGGTGAGGGTTACCACCTCCTGAGAAATTTTCAAAAATTTCAAGCTATGGTTTTAGGCATGAGAAGCATTTTTATGGCACCAGTTGGTTTTGTTGGAATCTTTTTGGTTCCATGGCAGTAGTTGGAGTTTATGTATCATATTTTTTTTTTTTTTTTTAAATGTTTCAAACTTTTTGCTTGTATTTCTTGCTCAGATTGGTCAAATTTTATACACTCTGGGCCTTATTGGCCATAGATGCTGTAACCAGACAGGGTTGTTAAGAACACTTCTTACAGATATTTGGATGTGTTTTTTTATACCAAACATACATTTTCTCTCTCCAATTTTTCGTTGTTTGATCCAGAACCTTGCTGATTTTAACCCAGAAACGACGGTCTGGTGACCGTGTAGCGAAAGTTTGCATTGGACCTACCACCGTTCGATTTCAAAAAGTAGACTACATTAGAGTGCAAATTTAGAATGCTAGCAAGAAAGTGGGTCGGATTACAAGTGGTGAAGCCTGCAGATTTAGAAAAATATAATATCCACCCAAGAGCAAGTCGGCTACAGATTCCCTGACAAAATTTCAACGGAGGCATGAGGTCGGAGTAAGTAGGGCAACTGCAAAAGAATAGGAAAAAAGTAATGACATGCATTCTCATAGGACTAATAATTGAGCATTTCAAAAGATTAGAAAGATAGCAATTGTCACATGAGAAACGAGGGAGTAAATTTACAGAGAATCTTGCTCCATGGACCTTGCTTTCCATTTCCTTAGCAGGAAGCCAAAAATAGGAAGAACGTGAAAATCGCCTGATTAGTCCTGACATCATGCATGCGGCAAGATTCCAATGAGCAGAGAGTTGCACAGGTGGTATTTAAATGTTTTCTACAACAAGAAGTATGAAAAGCCCAAAAAAATGAAAGTAACTAGATCTCCGGCTCCTATCGACAAGTAGTGGGGTCAGCCCGCATCCTGCCAAATTTCGGACCAGGGTAGCGCACAACAAGCGGGCAAACGGGCTTGTCAATACCCGACCGTTGCTGCCCTACCCGCACTACTCCACATTTGCCTGTCTCCGTAGCTGCCATACACCCCGCCTAGTGGACTTCAACGGCTCCCCTACATGTGGCTCGTGCAAGTGTCGTTGTAACCTTCACAAACGGAACAGCAAGCATAGAGTTACTGTAAACCTTCAGAAATACATGTCATTGCCTTCCTTGACAACCACTGCTAATTTCAATCATGTACATGTGCGATAGTGATTTCCCCCCTACAAAGGCAGAAACTAAAATGAACAACCCTCATTACAGAACATGGTCCTATACATAGCGAAACAAGCCTGCTGTACATTATATATGACATCCAAAAGTGATAAGAAGAATTTGTTTTCAAGAGTGGTTTTCCCAGTAATAGACACCCTTGCAGATGTATCCTCCACAAGCAAGGCATGCTTGATTGGTGCGCCACCCACATATAAGACAATTTCCTCTTTTTTTGCTCATGCTCTTCGTGCCATGTGCGGATGCAACATGGGGTGCCAACTTGGAATAACGTTCAGTTTGCACACCCCATTTTGCTATGAGTTCCTTCGTCAACTGCATTTGAAAAGACAAATGCGTCATTGGTTCCTCCAAGAATTTGAAACTTATGTCACTGTGAAGAATCCATGCATTGCATACAGTCGTGTCTAACAAATAAAAAAATAATCGATGCCACCACTTGTGGCTTCGGGACAAAGAAGAGTAGACTCCCTATAGTTGATCAGTAGTATCCACCTCCTCATGTTCTTCGTATATTGCAAATGCATTGGGCCAATTCTAACTTTTTTCTTTTTTCCATGTATTTTCCAATAGACAAATTGTTGTGTTCTCGGCGGTGACATGGCTTCAGCATGTGTAGAAAGAAGAACTACAACGTTCTTGTCCTTCCATACCGCGCAACAAATGTTTCCTTCATGCATGCGATAATCCATCCAACCGTAATCTTGTTTTCTTGTGGCTTCACGTGCATACAAGGCCCGAGGTACATATTTTCTATTCGCTTTCAACGTCCTCGTTGCCATTATCCTGTGCTCTAATAAATCCAGAAACAATGGCACAGATGTGAAGAAATTATTCGTTGTAAATATGTGCCCTCTTCTGCCCAAATCTTTGAGAAGGTGCTTCACAACGTGACGGCCTTGAAGCCCTTCCCCTTTGCCACTTTGTAATGGAAACTTTGAAGCATTGGCTTTGTCCTCACTACCACTACAATGTAAGCCTTCATCATGTGGATTGCCGGATTGTCCGCAGTAAATTTGGAAATTCCAGACGTACTTCAATAACACATTAGCCAACACCCACACTTTCAAGCTAAAACGCACTAGCTTGTTCACCATATATTGCCGAATGGGTGAATATTTGCCTTTGTACTGCACCATAATTTCATCCACTGTGAGCTGTTGGTTAGGTGACCACATGGTTCTGAATCTATCGCACACTTCATCCACCAACCAACACATCTTGTGCATTTTATCATAAGTACAGCTTCTCCAATCTTGCACATCCTCAAGTGCTATAGCCAAATGCAAACACCTTGTAATGCTTTCAAAGCGATTTCTCTTCAAGATCTGGGATATGACCTAGCAGTGGAAAAGTTTTTCAGTTGTAGACCAGTAAAGCCTACAGTTAGGAACTTTCTTGATTCTCATGTACAAATATATGCTAAGATACGCTCTGAATTCCGTAAGTCCAAGTGGAATCCACTCCAAACCACCTCTGGTTTGTCCATCTTTGTAAATCACTTTTGATGCATAGATATTTGTCTCCCGGACAATCCGTCGTTGCAGTTTCTTCAACCAAATGTTTTGGAATAAACCCAACACAAATGGAAGACATCCATATGGATGTGTGCATTCAAGAGTGGGTCCATTGAAATGTAATGGTAGATTCTGGTAATGTGGAGTATTTGCTTTCCAAGTTTCTGGATTGAATCCCACGAGCAAGGGATCCGGTCCTGTGGCTTTCCTTTTCAGCATGCCCCTTCCTGAAGATCGCGATGCAGGGCGTAGTCCAAATTTGGATGATGATGGCTGCAAGTTTTTGGAAGGTGGCCTACTGTACCACGAATCCGACTTATGCCCGCCAACATCGCCACTATCAAGTGCCATTAATTTCGGATCGTTGCAGAGCCGTTTTGAGCTTCGGTCTGCCTTATTGTTGTCACCGTCTTTCCTGGAAGTCATTGAGTTTTGCTTAGCGCCACTGCTACATTTGTTTCTCCACCCTTCATGCATGGGCGCTTTTCCTCGATTGTCTCCGCATTGTCGCTTCCCCTTCCTGCGTGCTACATTGCCACAATGCTAGACCCTTGGTGCAGCTGCGTTCTCTTCGCTGTCTTTGGCTATTGCGAACACCCATCGTCCTGTGTTGTTTGTGCATTGGACCCCTCGTATTGTAGGCACGAGCTGTGGAGGAGCAATGGGCCGCCCACGTTGTTTGTATTCCTCCTCCAAAAGCGTCAACTCTGAATCAAAGCCATCAAATGCGCGATGTGCAGGAGGAGACTGACTGCTACGCATGTTGTACTTGAATTCTGCATCAGTGTCGTCAAAGGTGGACGAACTGCAATGCGACAAGCTGCTACCACTTGTGCTAAAGAAGTCCTCAACCAATGACGGATGCCCATCATAAGGCAACTCACGTTGCTCGTTCTTTGTGACGTCCTATGATACTTGTTCTTTACTTCTGCATGATCCTATTGCTAGCATGTTTATAGTTTGCAATCAATGGGAATGTCGAAGTGCAAGTCTCCACATAGCCCCCGCACAAACTTTCTCCACATCCCCGTTGCTAAATTGTAGTTCTAAGAATTGCACATGAGTTCTAGGGTCCACGCTCATTCCCACTATGTGAGCTTCAGTCCACTCTTCTAAGCCTTCAAATGTGTCCCCAATGTCGTCATGCAGTAGTTTTTTTTGCATAGTGACAATGTCTCCATTCACAAGCATGAACTGTAAACTAGAGGGGGTAATCACTGACATGAAGTTGGTATCAGATTGCACCTCATCGTGATGTTCGCCTGCCGTAGGATGTTCCCCTACTTTGTTGACGTAGGAGGATGAGTACCCAGGCAACGATGGCGGCCGTGACAGGGTCTTGTCGACCACTTGGACCGGCACTGCTTCGGCCTGCAATTGGCACTCCTCTTGCTGAGGCTGTTGAAGATCCTCTGTCCCCAAGCCCTCCGCCCTGCACTACATTGCCGCCATCTTCCACCGTTGTTCATGCGCGGCTGTCGTCATGGCTCCATCTGCTCCTACCGGTTTTGCTGCTCCAATTAGTTGTGCTGCTTCTACCGGTTCTGAGAGTAGTATGTGCCTGTTGTCCAAGAGACGCCCAAGCGCGCTTGCATTTTCATCCATAAGATGGATGTCATGTTCGATTTTCGAAAAAGGAAAAACTTGGTCTCTCAAGGCATCATGAATTTCCTTTGAAAAACCTCGCTCATGACCCTCTAGCTTGTCCGTTGCCCAGCCTAGCAATTTTGATCCCCATGAACACCAAAGCCATCGCAAGTTCTGTGGTGATCTGTCAAAATGAAATGCTCCACTTTTGTCCTTCTCTAGTTTAGGGAGGCTCATCAAGTAATCTTCATCCAACATTGATAGTATGTACTGAACTTGCCAGTTCTTGGCTCTGTGATGTATCAGTAAATGCGTTGCTATGGGTCCTACCTCCTTGGCACACCATACTGGATACAAACGAGGATGCGGACGGTGATTGAATTGTCTTTTTGTGCTACGTCTAGGCATTGTTGATTCTAGTACTCTAAAATTCGAATGCAAAGTTCATAAGTTAGTAGAAACAAAATCGTGTCGGTGCTTTGTGAATGCAAAGCACAATCTTCAAATGAGTTTGAACTTCTTGCCACAACCGCCATTTGGCCCTTCCTCAAAATTGAATGCACTTGCATAATTATGGGTCTACCAAAAACGACGACTACTGCAATTATGGGCTTTGGGGGGGGGCCTTCCAGACTTTCAACCATTGTTTTTTTCTGAACTCAATGCAACAACCAACTGTCCTGTTCTACTAATGTGAACCTCCCCGGACGATGACCTGGTAGTATGATCGGCACAAACTTTTAGGCCTTTCCACAAAACTTTTCTTATGCGGGCTGCCATTGCTATTCTTCCTAAAACTTTCCAAGCTGCTAGAACATTGTATTCGGTCAGGTAGCCTGCCTTTGAAGTATGACTACCCCATACTGTTTTTTTTACTCTCATCAATTTCATTTGAAGAAAAACAGTTGTACGACTGCGTTGACAAGATGTACAACTTCAGAACCTGGTCAACCACATGCTAATACAATAAATGGATGAAAAATGCATAGCACTTGCTGTCCACATCTAAGATTACTCATCCAAACACCACAAAATGGCGTTGGCGGCGTTAAGGGGTTAAAACTGTGAGGATTACCGGGACATGCTAATAGTATTAGAACACTAGTTTGTGCTATGCTACTGAGCATAAAACATCTTGCTATCAACACATAACTAGCTAAATTTCTGGATTCTTTTTTGGCTCTGATGGTATGGACTTCTCTACATGATCAAAAGCTGAATCGGTTATTGTTATAGTAATACAAATTCAATTCTAATCTTGTGTATGATTTTCAATAGAGAAAAAAAATCTACTATGTAACTAGCAGGGAAGTTTTGAAAAAGTTTTTTTTTTTTTAATTTATAGATTTTCAACTCAATTCTTCACCTTGAAAAATTAGAAAATCAAAATTAGTAGTGCAAAAAATTTAAGTTAAGAAGATTAAAAGTCAAAGAATCTAGTCAGGCAAGGTATAAAAAAACTTGTTTTCTTCAATTTTAAATGCAAATATCTTGCAATCTACGTGGCCAAAGTTTTTGAAATTTCTTCCACACATTCTTATACTAGTTTAGTGGAAGATCCTATGGTTAAATATACACAAAAAAAAAATTTAATTTCTTTTGCTCTTTGCAATAGAAATGGCAGTTTTGAATGGTTTTTTTCCATTCAATAATAATCAAATTGTGTTTAATAAATTTGAATCCCTTTCAATTTTTCATTCGAGTTGGTTTCTCATTGCTTTTGCATTGTCCTTTTGGGGTTGGTCTCAAATTGCTTATTGGGGAGTTTACAGCCACATATGTCACCCTTATGTTTGCACTTCAAAAAATCGCCAAATAATCACCGTTGCTTAATTATTTATTTATTTATTTTGTGCACCCTCTCAAATCTTCCATTTCTTTTCTAGCTTGTCCACTTCAAACTTTGATGAAGTGATCTCAGGTACTTTCAAGTGGGGGTACCATATCTTTAGGGCTCAATCTTCTGTTTCCAATTCTGAACCGGCACTAACCTGCACTATTGACGACCCACTGGAGTTGCTCACATAGCGCATCTCCACACTATAACAAAACATGGTAAAAAAAAACTGCACTCAAAATCGAGTGCGGTTTGTCTAGCCACGTTTTTGTGCATGTGCGTATAGTGGGCTTGTAACTTCTTTTTCAATTTCCGACTGCAAATTTTAGAATTTTGGAGCGTGTGATATACCGCTGGAAAGGTCTTAAAAATACCTTTCCAATGGTATATCACACGCCCTAAGATTCTTAAAATTGCAGTCGGAAATTGAAAAAGAAGTTGACTATGCGCGTAGTGGGCCTGCATGAAATCGTGGCAAAACAAACCGCGCTCGATTTTGAGTGCGGTTTTTCTTACTATGTTTTGTTATAGTGCCATTGCCCTCAATCAGGGTGGATTGCCCCCCTCGCTCGGCCTTACCAAGGGTGCAAGTAAAAGAAATGTCCCCTATTTTGGGCCGTTCTATGGTATACTCTTGACCTCACCTAGCTAATTGGGGGTCTCTGATCGCAGAAATGAAGTCAAAATTTGCAAAAAAATTCATGTGCAAAAAACAAATAATTCCAGGGTTTGCCCACAGGGCTGAGCTAGGGGGTCAGTTCTCCCTAGCCCATTGCCCTCCTGACCCTCCACAATCGGAGGGGTCCAGGGGGCTCTTAGAGCACGTCTCCATTGCGGAGGATGGCCAGGCTTGAGGCTATAACCCGCGCATTTAGGGCGCGAAGGGCTGGAGGGGCCGGACCCTCCCTACGACTCCCTATTTTGAGAAAAAATCTTGTGTAAAGGTTGTTTCGGAACAACAGTAAAGTTTATTTTGGCCGGGTCCTCTGAAAAGTAGTTTATATTGGGCCTCCAGGTATGGAAACTAGTCGGAGGCTACCTGGCCTCTGACCTAGAGGTCCAGGGGGCTCCAACTCCCGGAGGTCCAAGAGCGCAATGGAGACTAGCCCTCAGGATTGATGAGGCAACCGCACGTCAGCCATGTAGGAATAGAAAACGAATAAAACACCTTGTCACCAAAGATCAGGGTGGATTGACCCCCTTGCTTGGCCTTACTAAGGGTGTATTTAAAAGAAGGCCCCCTATTTTGGGCCATTCAAGGGTATACTCTTGACCTCTCTCAACTAATTTGGGGTCTCTAATCACAAAAATGAATTAAAAATTTGCAAAAAAATTCATGTGCGGAAAATAAATAATTCCAGGGTTTGCCCGTAGGGCCGAGCGAGGGGATCAATCCACCCCCCGTCACCGAGTGACCTACACTAAATAGTGAAATTAGGTTGCCTTAACAATTAGGTTGCCTTGCTTCAAGAAAATCACTTTATAAGCGAACCAATCAACAAATATGTCTACTGTTTTTCTGTTTGTACACATAGAAGTTCATAAGTCCCACATGCATAAATTTTTAATTCAAAATAGTAGTAAATTCTTGTAAAGAAACAATACATATTTATATAGTGTAGAATGTCGAGAAATTAGTGTGGGGCAACCTAATTTCACTATTTAGTGTAGCCTGCTGGTGAAATGCCTGGAGGTGTCGCAGCTTTGGATTTGACGGAGTGACAAAAGAGTCGGCGAAAGAAACGACGGATTCCGCGTCAATCTCCGTCACTTGCACTTGTCTGCAAACCACCGTATTCAGTTCAATTTCTCCGAAGTGACCGAGTCCCGGTGGCAATGCGAGGTGTCCCTTACTAATTAATTTATACTTAAAGAGCTGGACAGTCGGAGTTTTGGATTACATACCGACGATGCGAGGCTCGAGGAGAATACCGCGTGGAACAGTGACCGAGCAAAAGCTGAAAGTCAGTAAGTTACTGTATCATCCCTCCCACGGGCACCCATCTATGCAATCCTTCTCTTTCCTTCACTAAAGTACGACTCATGATATCAAGACGGCAGCTTGACCTCGGATGACACAGTATCAGTTTTAAAATTTGTACCGATTCAACGATTTTGCAGCTGGCAACTTGATTCCGCGTTCGGTCGGTTGCAGACAAGAATGGCTATGACTACGGCAACTTGGAGTGGTCTTGTTCAGTTCGGAGCCGTGTTCGTTCCAAGTTCTTTGTACCAGGTTCAGTGGAGAGTCTAGTATGGCCCAGAATCCTCGAGTTTTTACGGGTAGAGTCGATATCGACAGTGCGCTCGACCGAGTAGAGGATATCGAGAGAGGCGGGGATTACACCGGTCCCCCAGTGCAGAATTTTGGGCAACCTTACCAGGAGGTGAAGAGTCTGGTGTGGGCTCGGAACAACCCCGTGTACGGTGTGGCCTTGGGAGAGTGGGAGCGGAAGGAGAGGTTGTTTAGTGCCCGAGTAGAACGGCGAGAGAAGAGCAGCGCAGATCTGATCAACCAGATCTTCAACCTGGTGGGGTTTTTCAGTGGGTTCCAAGGATTGGTGCTCACTGCGGTGACGCAGTTGTTGTCGGCGGGCAACTGCAAGTCGCAGTGCCGGAAAGTGTGGTTCCCGATCGTGTTGACGGTAGTGGCTGCATTCGTCGCCATTGTTGGGGTTTTGCAAAAGTTTCTAGCGCTCAAAGATTTGGAAGACTCGATCAAAACTGAAAAGCAAGCTCAAGCAGTACGTAATCGCATGCTCCTTCCACCTCTATCTCTAGGGTTTGATAGTTTTCACTTTCAGTAGGGGTTTGTGTGTGGGGGCGCAGGGAAGTGTTGCGGTATGATAGTATACATTTTGCAGCTGGAAACTTCACGGGAATCTTTGAAAACATTGTATCTAATGGGCATTTAGTTTTATGTGAGAGAAATCTGAATTGATTGTCTCGGGTGCTATTCAGGAGGTAATTAGAAGAGGAGAGCGAGTAAGAACAGACGGACCGAACTTCCGATTCTACAAGATCAAGGAGCTTCCCGAGGTGCAGAAGAAATCGTTTATCAACAACAAGGGCATGATTGGCGTCATTCTTTCCCTTATCGTTTTCACCATCATCTTCGTTTTTTCCTATTTGACAATTCTTTGCGACTTCTGACGGGATCGATTGAGCACACACCAGTAACGGAAAATCAATCCTCTTTGCTGGAAATATGATGTCATCGAAGTCGAGGACCAAGGTGATCAATGACACCGGTGCGGTTGTCATTCTGAAGCTGAGCACCGGCGGGATCATTTCGAAACTGAGCAATGAGCCCTTGGTTAACGGGGGTCATTACTACATTTCCATTGACTTGACGACCACATATCGAGAATACTGGTGTGCGGTGCAACCGAACGCGGGACCGAACAATAGTAACGACAATGTGATTCTCAACTCAGATGACTGTGCGGAGTATAGCGAAGTCACCTTAACCACGGAAAAAGTTCCCAATGGTTCTGGCCATGAAGTCACGAGGTACAAGTGGGTGGGGACGAAGTGTCGGGATCCAAAGAAAAACAAACAACTGCAAGGCTCCTCAAGTGCCTCTTCTTCGACTTCTCTGCATAATAGCGCTAATGGCTCTCAAGTGGCTCCTTCTAGTTCGACGCCTCAGAATGCTGACCGTGCCCTTGTAAGATCTAGATGCACAATACTCTAGGGTGTTGAAACTGCACGAGCTGTGACAGTCGGTAGGGGTGGCGGAGCTGGCTCGCAGAAGAAGGCCATTGGAATCGTGGTCCATACGGTTAGTACTTTGGGGACAGAAGACTTTCCGTTCCAAAACTCTGTGATAAGGTTGGTGTTTGGGGGACAGAAGAATCGTGTTAAGCCTAATCTGGTAGCAACTCTGCAAATTGTGGAGTAACAATTGCAATTTGTTATGTTTTGTGTCTAGGGTTTCAGTTTCAGTTGGTAGTGTATGTGTTTGTAGGGCCAGTAGGGATTATAGTTGATTCTCTACAGAACACTATGGTTTTTGTTGAGGAACTTCTTAAGACAAGTGGTGATTGTGCACTGCTAGGGTTTTGTGCTAAGATTTCTGTATAGGCATTTGTGCAGCAAGATTTTTCTCTGTATAATTACCATACATTCTATTTGACAGATTCATCACCCCAGCAGAACAGGAACAATCATGATGAAGTTTAGCCTTGACTACTAGAAGCGGTTTGAAGTGCAAACTGATTGCATTGAATGAGATTACAATTCCGAGCCCAACGAGTGCCTCTGCACAAGAGGGCAAGTAGGATCTGCCCTTACCTATACTATAAAGGTAGACCAATTCTGATGGGTCAAATTTCATCAAATTTCATATCACCACAAGCAAGTTGCACATATTTATTTTCGTTCATTTAAAAAAAATGAACGAAAGAAAGTTCACATATGACCTACTCAAATTTGCTTAACACACAACAGGCCCACTTCAGGCTTCTTGGTTCTTCAAGGGGTTAACTTCAGCCTTTGAATAGATTGAGAAGGTCGGTGGCAACCGAAGATGAGTCGCCATCAGTAGCATAGACCATGGCAGACGTGAGATTCACACATTATCCCTTCCGCGCCTAAGATCAGCAATTACAGTAATGTTTTGTCTTCGCTGTAGCAAGAGGGTGGCTATATCTATGTCGTCTACATCACTCCGACCCTTAGAAATTTTGTCGCCAGAGGAATGCTCAGGTCACCTCATAAGTTCCTCAAATGTCTGGCGGGCCGCTACTCTTGCTCCTCGAATAAAAAGCAAAACGCACAAACAATGCTTTTGAAGAACAAATCGAACAACGCACTAAGATTTCAGTTCTGATGTTCAAACATCTGCACGTAAAGCATACGATACCCCCAGCCAACCATCCATTTACAACTGGGCAGCAGGTGCATCGTCCGCAGGGTTTACAATTGACAACAGCTGTGCATAACAAAACATAGGCCCGTGTCAGCATATCCACAAACCAGTAATTGAAAATGGTACATCTTGCCTTGAGATTCCAAAACAAGAACTAGGATGTTCATACCTTGTCCGTAAACTCTCGAAAAGCAGGTCCCTCCATCGCTCTCTCAAGTTCCTGAATATCATCAGAAAAATTGAGGCTATTGCTGAACGATAGAAAATAAACTAAAAATATTATCAAAAAATAAAAAATTTGTCTCAAGAAAGTGGAATTTAACATAGTTGACCTAAACGAATTTCGAATACAAAGTCGATTGTCCATCACCAAGAGTACCACTGGACTTCAAACTTCAGAGGCATGTTTGAACTTCAATATAAATAATACACTAAACGCACTTCACTGAGTGTTTGGCAATCGTCAGTTAATCTTCAAAAACAAAAGCAAGGTGACAAATTTTACGAACTTACCGCTTTAGAATTGACTGAGGAATCTATTTTGGAGATAAGCTCCTGTAGCTCTCGATCTCTAAGCATCTTACGAACCTCTTCTGATGCAGCTGCAGACAACCACAATCTTAATAAAGTTAGAGGTTCCATCCAAGTATACTGTTTTTTTCAATTTGCCTACCGCATACCTCCACAATACTGCTATTGCTTTTCATTACTGTGAGATCGACACTTACTCAATTCCAGATACTACATTTCCCTGTCCCAAAATCAAAGGTAGAGTTGAGGCATTGAAGGGCAGCAACACTACCTACTGCCTCGAGCTGCGAGCGTTTCAACCGGTGATTAGACTCATCATCCTCTGCCACCGTAACAGGTTCCTCGTCAACTCTGACCTCTGCAACAGAACACATTGATCACATTAGACCAGTCACGCACCAAGAATGGGGTTACCCTTAGAGAGAAGCATATACCCAGCACCAAAAGAAGGTAAGTAGCACTAAAAATCAGAAACGGAGCTTCTCGAAGGATCGGAAAGCTTACCAGATTTACTTCCGTTCAGATCTGGTCTCGTACATGGTATTTCTGTAAAGCACGATACAAAGTGAGGATATATGCAAAGTGTTAGTAACCCTATTCTCAAATACTGAAGCAATTCGTTAGTAGGCGCAACCCTCCGCCCAAGAATGAATCAGATTCAATTCTGCCACCGTCTTGATTACAGGAGGAATTAGCAGGCACAGGTTACACTCTCTACGTACTTAATGGGAAGAGGTCCCAAAATACAATCTAAGTACGCCGTAACATTGAACGCTGCTTGATGAGGACATCTCTACCTCTTCAATTTAAGAAAAGAACTGTTCAGTTTCATTCTAAACACATCAAATAAACCCGAAACCTTACCAATGCATTGCAAAATAAACACCTCAAATTCAATATCATTGCATTTCTCCTATCTTGAACTTTTTAGTATAATGATATACGCTCCTACCTTTATGCTTCTTATAGCAAGCCAGAGAGCAGCTGCAAAACAAATCCACAAAATCCCCACAGTCCGCTTAGTCACAAACGTTCGCAATGATGTCAACGTAAGCAACTAATGAAGGGAAAAGAAAACCTGAATACGAAACCAGTACCCTAAACTAGACACCTCAAAAGCAATTCAATACTGCCGACAACAGAAAGCTCCATTCCAAAAGTGAAATTCTCTCTATCGCGTCATGAACTATGCAGGGACACCATGCTGTACAACTCGCAGTTTAGCAACAACACTAAAATTGTCATCGTGTGTAAGGGACAGGATATAAACAATAACGTGTTCACAAGTAATTGGAGAGTGTGATCGCTTACTAGGGAGTCAAGCAACTTGGGCACTTGTATTTGGACTCCGCATCTTTACACACTTCACATTGTTTACCCATCGTGGCTCCGCTGTAAAAACCTTAAACCCTAAACCCTAAATCTTAAAACTGGTACAACGATTACAAGAAGACCTCTTCAATGACAAGATGCTCTACCTCTGGAGTAACAGTCACAATGTGCTGACTTTCTACAAGTGTGACGAGGCCCCTCAAGTACCGGTACTCAATGAAAACACAGTCTAAATAATTACAGCTTCAGAAGACCACAATTTCACAGCCCGCATCCTCGACTTGCAGGGTCCAGCGCGGCGACTCTCGACCCTTCCACCAACCTTACGACCGCCCCGGACAGGAGGAGGGCTACTGAACAACAAGCTGAATTCATACTCCGCCAAATTCTACAAGAAATTGATCAAGGCGGCGGCAGGTTCCCAACCCCGACCGGTACCCACAGGAGGCCGCAGACTTCGCCGACCTTCACATGCAGACAGTAGATCTAGCAATGCAAGAAACCTTTACAGGGACATTACGGACGAGTATGCTCTAATTGCTCCCTTTATTTCTAATAGTAGCCACATGCAAAAGAAAAGTAAAAGTCATTTTCTAATTTTTTTAAGCCAAAAATAACTCAAAAATCCATAACTTTTAACATTGGAGGTCCAAACACCATGAAACAAAGCCTATGCACCCCTCTTCATAGAGAGTTTTCCAACGGTACTAAGAACACGTTCGAGGAACATATGGTTTAGGAGATCTCAATGTAACAAATAAAACAAACAAAAGAAACTAATAGAATCTAAGACCCTTGTGTTGTTGCCATAGCCAAAAGAAAAGTAAAAGTCATTTTCTAATTATTTTAACCAAAAATAATTTAAAAATTCATAACTTTCACATTATAGGTCCAAACAAAGTCCGTGCACCCCTCTTTGTGGAGAGATTTCTAATAGTAAGAAGAATTTGCCATACGATGCACGGTCTAGGAGATCTCAACATAACAAACAAAACTAGCAATCTAATTTAAGGTATAGATTTTTCTTTGCTTCTATATTGAAAGCTAACCCATTCATGCTTTGGGCGTTAAAATGAGTCTTTGGTTTACCCATATATCCATGCCCACAATGTTTTTTGCATGGGGGCTTATCTATCTTTATCTTGTCTTCTAGCACTTGTTCTCATTTTTCCTCCTCTTGTCAAGCCTTCGAGCATGTAATTGCCTTTAGACACTATCTTAGTAAAGGATCCCCCTAGAATGGGTTTTTCAAAATACAATCTAAATATTGTAGGCTTATAACCCCTAAATCCTATAATAGGAAAATAAAAGCTAAACATTACTTTATTTCATTTTCATTTCACTTTTACAAACTATCTTCTCAAAAGAGACAACTTCACATAGACTAGCTAGGAAAGTGCCAAAAATAAAAACTAATGATGTGGTAGGGATCTTAAAATCTATCAATACACTGTAAAAAAAAACTAATGATCTTGAGTTGATCAATGTCGGTCATTGGATGCGTTGTCCAAGTTTAGATTGTCTTCTTCCTTTGAGGTGTTGGATTTTAGGTTGTTTTGCTCCCTTGTTCATAGGTGCATCTCCCTCCCTCCATCTCTCTTGCAACTTTAGGCTTGCACACATGAGGCTTGTAGAACCCATGTGATGTTGTATGTGAGGACTTGAAGATGCGGGTTTGCTCCCTCTTACCTTTACTATGCATGGCTTACAAAAACTATGACCAAAGTCATCACGATGTTAGGTAGAGAAGGATTGCTTTGGGAAAACATTGGATTTCTAGCTGCAATTAAATTTGGTTCAAAGCATAAAAGATCCAATAGTCAAGTGAAGAATTAAGCATAGCGAATATATTCCACAAATAAATGTCAATGTATGGAAAAATATATATATCAATACTCATATGATATATATGGAATATAATACAACCATGGAGATTTAAAATATATACAATACTCGGGACAATACTTCAAGTCATATATATACACATATATACCTTGTATAATATATCAAGTCACGTATATACTTGTATATGCATTATGTAACCTGGTCATATAAGTCAAATAAATATTATAAACTTGTATAGAAGTTGTATGAAACCACATGAAAACCTTTGAAAGTAGACCTAATATTCAAATAAGTGCCAAAGTTGACTTAAAACTCCAAATAAAGAGTATAATAACTTTTTGAAAAGCTAATGCAAATGTCTATAAGCACTTAAATTCCAAGTTTGAATCTCTTGCTGCCCAACTTTATAGCTAGTTGAAGTTTGCTTTCTTCAATTCAATGGCAGCTCAACATTTCTTTACTCCCAAGCCTATATTTTTTGCATCCTAACTCTAAATAAAGGTTGAAATATTTTTTTAGAAAGCTCATGAAAAATTCTATAATCCCTCTCAAATTTAAATCAAAATCTTTCTTTGTACGACTTTTATAGCTAGTCAAAGTTCTTTCTCCTCAATTCAAACACAACTCAATACTACTCTATTTCTAAGCCACAATTTTTTCTTTCTAAATTCAAATTGAGGGTTCTATATCTTTATAAAAAGATAAAAAATTCATACACAACTTATCCAAATCTCAAAACCAAAAGTATTATAACCAAACATCTACAAGCCCTCAAAGCTATTGCCCTCAAATCTAGTTCACAACTAACCCTTTCTTATTCCATCAAGAATAACTTTTGCATCAAATCTCCAAATAAAGTGAGTCATAGCTTTTTGGAATCATAGCAAGAAAAAAAACATCCTCTCAAAATTTCATTAAAAAAATTTGTAATATACAACTCTCTACAACTCTTTAAAAAAACAATGAACCAAAAAAACCTATAAGGGAAGGAAGCCAAAGAGCCTTTCCTTATCCAACCTCAAAGAAGCCACATCAACCCATGTCTATGCCACATGGGCTCTTTTCCTAATTGGCTACATCTTTTGACCCTCTTATAATTCTATCTACCCCCTTAAGTATTTTAGCCACAAACCCTCTTAAGTCAATAAAAAGGTAAACTATCTCTATCTTTCTCTCTTTCAACTTTGCACATTCAAATTAAAATTTGAAAATATTTCTAAACACGCATTACAAAAAAATTGAACCCTCCAAAAGGCTACCAATTTTGCGCACACACACCTTTATGCAATTTTGGTGCAATTAGGGAATTTTTTCTAAATCTAACATGGCACTATTGGTGTCACATCAAACTGACAATTTTTTTTTAATTATTATTTTTATTTAAAATTATATATATATATATATATATATATATATATATATATATATATATAACATTGTACTTGCATTGTGGGGCTGCCGAAAATCAAACATTTGCAGGGTTTAAATTTTTTGTAATCAAAACAAAGGGACTAAGATTTGACAATTGTCTATTAACCCCTAAAGGTTTTTTACTATGTTTTCACCAAAAGCACTCCAAACTACCATTTCTAATACAAATACCAAACTTTAGGAAAAAAACATTTTTAGGCATACATAATTGTAGGATCCTATAGTATGCTGGTTTGAGAAGATGTGGAAAAAATTTCAAAAATTTCCACCATATAGATTGCAAGATATTAGTGTTTGAAGTGACAAAAATCATTTTCTTAGCCTTGCTAAAAAATGGGTAGCTGCACTTCACAAAATCACATTTGTATGAAAAAATGTCCAAAATGGTGGTGCTTCTTTGGATTCATTCTTTAAGGCAAGTTGGCTACATGTTTGAAAATTTTCAGATCATTTAAAATTGTACAACATATAGGAAAAAAATAGTAAGTAGAAAAAATAGAGAATGATTCAAAATACTAAATTGTTGAGAATTTAGTTATGGAATTGAAAAATGCCAATCCTAAAGGTTGTAATGTTGTGATAAACAATGTACATCCTATGATTTTACTTTTTTCAAAAAATATTGAAAATTGAATTAAAGAAAGGACTTCAAAATTTATTTTAGAATATAAAATTCATAACTACCCACAAACTAAGATTCCTCATAACTTTCATCTCATTAATCAAAATGGAATGATTAAAAGCTTTCTACATAAAGTAACTCTACCTATGACACACAAAACTTGGAACCAACCAATGAAGGCCAAAAAATTCATGAGCAGTACATTTCACAAGACACATGTACTGCTCATGAATTTTTTTGCTTGCATTAGGCTAGTCCTAAGTTTTGCTTGTCATAGGCAGAGTTACCTTATATATGAATTTAGGAAACCAATTTCAAATTTTTATTTCTTAAAAAGTGATTTTAAGAGAATTTTTTGAGCTATCCATAGTTCAAAGAAAATTACATACTACCTCTATCCCAAAATAATCTTCTTGTTGGACAATATGATCCATGTTAACCCCTTGAGGACTAATTTGGTTTTAGGAGAAGCTAGATTTGGAAGGGAGGGTCGTATTTGGAGCTTATTGGAAGGAAGATGGTTATTTAGATGACTGAGATGACCGTACAGAACTGGTGTCTACATAATATACTGCACACTATATTTATTTCAAATTATTTGAACCATTGGATTATGATATTATAATGGAAATCTGAAGGTGGTTTGCAAGAAACTGCCACTAATTTTAGATGACAAATAACTCCAAAAATTCTAGAAAAAAGGGAAAGTTTGGGAATCAAATTTTTTTTCCTCCTTATCTAGACACCTAGTCTATACATTTGTCGGAAAAAAGAAGTTCAAAAGAGCATATGAGACTGCCTTGGCCTTCTTCAAAAAGGGGGGGTCAAAATCAACAACTATGAAGGTCTACAAACTCACTGAATTTTAGAAAATTCAAGGCATTGGTTCTACTCAGATCCTTTGGTGACAACCAAAATGTTCTTGATAACTTCAAGAAATAAAAAAAATTAAAATTAAAATTCTCTTTATTTGCCTTTGATCTTCTTTTGTATAGGCCATACCTTTAGAAGCTGAAATCTTGGGGTTCTTGACGTAAGCCCAGCCACATATGAAGGCTACGGCATACTGGGCCAGGCTACACTACACATTGTTAGGACGTGCCCCAGGATATTTATTGCGGGAACTGAGGCTAATAAAGAGGGAACACATCTCACGGGACTCAATCAACGGCTCATACAAACATACAGGACAATACAAAGGTAACTCTAAACCATCGACGCAGGAACCAACTGCCGTTGCAACAGCCATGTGAGTCTACGGAGTGCGGAGGCAAGCTTCTTCATAAATTCATGGGCGCAATTTCATTGCAAGTCGATTACAGAAGTGCCAAGCTCAAAATTGAGCCTGAAAGTGTTCCCAACAAATAACTCCAGTGCTACACACACCCAAGCCGATCAAAACTGAAGAACAAGCCTAACGATGCTGAGTCCACCGAAACTGTTCAAAACTGACTAACAAACATACAAAGTGTGAAAAACCCAAGTCGAAGGCAACCCTGAACCATTGACGCGAGAACCAACTGCCGCTGCAACAACCATGTGAGTCTGCAGAGTGTGGAGGCAAGCTTCTTCATAAATTCATGGGCGCAATTTCATTGCAAGTCGATTACAGAAGTGCCAAGCTCAAAATTGAGCCTGAAAGTGTTCTCGACAAATAACTCCAGTGCTACACACACCCAAGCCGATCAAAACTGAAGAACAAGCCTAACGATGTTGAACCCACCGAAACTGCTCAAAACTGACTAACAAACATACAAAGCGTGAAAAACCCAAGTTGCTCACGACTAGAAACCCAAACCGATGATGCTACCAACACCCACAACGCTCCAAATTAGCTAACAGACCTACGATGCTGTGAGTCCGGGAAAGTCATCTATGTCTGATGCAATATACCAAGCTTCGGGCCGGCTTGGAATCCAAGTTGCTAGTGGTGTATCCAGGTGCTGTGATGCATTTTCGTGCTCCTCGCTCCAAGGGGAACGACACGATACCGAATGCTCATTGTCGAAGGACTACCAGCCCATTGAAAGTCCTGTACAACACCAGAAATATGAACTACCACTTTGACAAAACACGAGCAAACCACTTCGCACGACTATGGGCTTTTACGAAGCACCATCCCTTGCAGATGTACTTCCCGCCACAAGCCTTGCATATTCTCACTTGTTTTCGTCCGCATATTCGACATTTGCATCGCTTCTTCTTCGAATGCCTTGAACTGTAGTGTAGTCCTGAACGCATCGGGAATCCCTTGTATACAGTTCGGCCCAGCTTTACAAAACCATTGCTCAACCACTCCGCAATAGCAACATGATATGCCTTTCGGGACATGGGAGGAACTCTTCTCCGTTGGCAGTCTAGCTCATACAATTTTATACGAGTTCCCAAGGCTTGTATCTACAAGAAACAACAAAAGCCGATGCCACCATTTATTTGAACATATTTGACAACTACAGTTTGCACATTTCTGGTCCACTACATCAATGGCCTTCATATGGGTGATGTATTCTAAGATCATAGGACAAGTGGGCAATACTATATGACGACTCCGAATCCACCTCCGTGTAAAACAATTGACAGAAAAAGGACTACTGTGTGTATTCAAGAAGTGTACAATTTGAGAGTGAAACCAACAAACAACCGTCATCTGTTGGGTGCCGTGCATTTTATGGAACACAATGCCCCTACTATCCTTGTATGTCTTTTGATGCCCTGTTAGACTCTTGGGAAAACCTTTCACAGTACTCTTGCACGTACCAGTAGCGAAGAACCCTTTTGACAACAAAGTATCAAAGAGCTTTACTCCTATGAAGAAGTTATCAACAACGATGCAATGACCTCTATGTGCTAACTCATTGATTTGTCATAACACTACTTGAGCACCCAATAGGTGATCACTAACACTACTCTCACTACAGGCACCCAAGTATACCTCAAAGTTCCACGCGTAACGAGTGATTGAACAAGCGGTAACATAAACCTTGATGCCATATTTGACAAGTTTGTTCATCATATACTGTTGAAAACTACAATAGCAACCCTTATATGCTATTATAATTTCATCTACAATGAGGAATTTATCTGGATTCAAAAATTTCTTACACAGCACTACAAAGCTATCCACAAGCCAACGTACCTTCCCAAGTTTGTCAAACTGTGGGTCAGTCCGATTGATACACAACTTTGAGTTATCTACAAGATGAATATTTCTAAGAATGCTGAGGAAGCGATCTCGAGACATTATGTTCCTCACTCTCGGGCACCCAAAGAACGAGTCCTGTGCCCAGTAATCTTTTAGAACACGTTCACTTTTCAACCCCAAATACACCACAATCCCAAGCCACGCCTTAAAGGCCTTGACGATTAGTTTCTGCCACGTGGGTCCTCCATTGAGAGCTGTTTTTTTCCTACCACAACCATTATGAACAACCTAAGCAGTGTACAAGTTAGTTTGGTCAACTATCTGCACTAAAGTTGTTTTAGGCCAAAATTTTGAAAAAAAGGAATGAACTTCAGGTTTCCTTCTTCCATAGAAGGACGTAGGGCCGGGTCTAGGTCCACTGAACGTATCTTGAGAACTTGTAAACGACCATTACTGACTCTCCCAGTTGGAGTCAGAATATTTCTCTTCGAATGACAAGTTCTCAAAGCATTAGAAGGGATTCAGCCCCTCGGGAGGGTTGTGAGTTCCCTTGGTCTGGGAACAACCCCCCAGCAGTCCCCAGCAATTCGTAGCAGTTCGCAGGTGCTGCCTGACGTGGCAAGGCGACTGCCACAACATTTATTTTTTTAAAAGCCTTTTTTGGGACACCTCTTTTATCAAGAGCCCTGATCTATTCTTGTCTGTGCAAAAGCAAGCATAATTATTTCTTC
Source organism: Rhytidiadelphus loreus (assembly GCA_947034895.1). NCBI lineage: Eukaryota > Viridiplantae > Streptophyta > Bryopsida > Hypnales > Hylocomiaceae > Rhytidiadelphus > Rhytidiadelphus loreus. Next base: position 3,796,281 of record OX344761.1, on the reverse strand, counting down.
AACTAGCATTTCACACCTTGGATGTAAGTACTTTATACTCTAAATACCCCACATAAACCTTAGCTTGTTTAATCCAAGGTCATAATATGAGTATTTATATAGATAACACTTTTATATAAATAAAAATATAGCATAACTTTCAATCATGCCAAATACCATAAGATAGTATTTATTTGCCCCATGTAGAAAAATATATATTCATAAACATGTAATCTAAGTATAACCTACTAGTACATGTTTACAAGTTTATTTAGGCAAAAGCTATCAATTTATAGAATGGAAACAAAATAATTTGTCCAACAAAATCTTCATCTCTCTATACAAACTTTTTTCTTAATAAGGACATTGGACAAGTAGGAATGTAGGAATAAAACCAGTTCAAAAGTCTCTAAGATGTTTTATGAGGACAAAGGCCTCACCTGCATCCATACACCACAACAAACAATTAGTCAGTTATAGTGTGTATGCGAGGTGTCTACAGCCTTATGTCACTTGTCATCATTTTCATACAAAACAACTTAGAAATGAACAAAACAAACCAATAAAAGTCCATGCACTTTATCAACAAAATGTAAAACACAAAACCTGACTGTTAGAAATGGATTGTGAAGCAGCCATCCTTGAAATAGAACTCCAGTCCTCAGCCAAGGAAAAAAACAAACAAGTATGCCTGGACAATCAGATTACACTGGGCCAGCAACAATGGGTAAACAGCTAAGAATGAAAGAGACTAATAAAAATCTCAAACATCAAGATATGGTGGTGGAAGAAGGGGACCAACTCCAACCAACAAATACAGTCAAGAAGCTCCCAAATCCAATCAGCCAGCTCATGAGGGAGTATATCCACACATGAAGAGCATGTACCATATTAAGCAGGAATCACATCAACCACATCAACTCATGTGGCAATTAAATCAGGTCAACCAAGTTACTTAACATAGCCCCAAGCATTAAAGGTATATTAGTAACCAAATTAGATGCAATTTAAGGCACAGAATAAGATATCTGTCCAAACATGCTCCAAGTAAATAAAATTAGTTGTTGCATCACTGGAAGAAAAATAAATATCATGGTGGGAAGTTTAACCATACTTGCCAGAGTGCATCCATTAAGAATTAGTTAACAAAATTAACTAACATTAATTAATTGTACATACTTTGAGATGTAAATATCCATGTGTGAACAATATTCCCACATTTTTGCATTCTCTAACCCATTTAAGCTAGAGACATAGATATTTTTCATTTTAAAGAAAAATAAAATACATATATATACATATATATATTTCAAGGCTTCAAAATCAGCAATCCATACAGTCATGTATGTCATGTAATAAAATTGCCCAACAAATATCAAGCATAAATGTCAGTCTCATAGAAAACATTTCAAGAATTTCATTTGAAATGAGAGCTTGAAGTGTAAATCTAGAAAATAGAAAAAAGAAAAAAGAAAAAATTCAACTCAATCTTTCGTTTTAAAATTTTGAAAAAAAAAAAAAAAAATTCAAAAAAAAATCTGATAGCGGTTGTTCCCGGACTGTCGGGGGAACAGCGCCGGGAACAGGCCTGAGACGGCCCTCCCGACCCCCCAAATATCATCTAATGTCTTTCGTATAAATACCTATCTCACCGAGTAAGTCAATATTATTATCTACGCCAGAATGCTCGAAATCAATATCCCTTGCATACGGGTCAGCTTCAGGAAAATCCTGGAAGCCTGCCTCCCAATCAGAACCATCAGAGTCATCTGTGACCGATTCAAGCTGACAGATGGCTCTGACAGGGCTTGAAAATCCTAATCCAAAATTGGTATCAAGCATCGAAGGAAGTGCAAATGAAGACATACCTGCGTTGGGGCCACTAGCAGCTCTTTCAAAACATTCGACCACCGTAGCAGGGGTAGTCTTTTTTGGTTTGAAAAGTCGGTCTCCAGGATAGATGCTGCACTTGAAGATAAATTCTTCAAAAAACGTGTCACTTCCACTATCGCTACTCGAGCCATGGTCGTTGTCGCTTCTGGAATTATTTACCATTTCATTGTGGGTACTGTAATTGTCTCCCCCTAGCAATGGAGGAATGCCATTGTACTCCGCCAAAGCCATCTGAATGCTAACATTAATACAATCAGCTGCTCGAATGTCAACAATGCCAGTTGTCCCTGCAAAATTCACTCGGTAAATTTCTTCTCCAGTGGAAAGATTTGTGTGCATTGAATGAATAGATGCCAAGAAGCGTTCCATATGAGCCCATTTCGATGAAACTCCAATCAACTTATTTGCAGGCACAAAGACCTCCTTAGGAAATTCTCCAGGGGCGTAGAGATCTCGGTGATTGGGGATCTTCGTCCTTGCGCCTGGCTGTAAAACCTCTGAAACCTCCTCTATGCTGCAATTTTCAATGTCACCTTCCGAAATTCAATCAACTCCGTCAAAATTCAGAGCTCGGCGTCATACTCGATCCCGCAACATTGGAGGTGAAGTTTCCAAAACTTCCAGCTCTAGATTTGTCTAGCCCTCCGATGTTTCTGGTGGTGTGCGTGGCGGGGATTCACTAGTAGAAAATTCAGCGTCCAACTTCACAAAAAAGTGTTGATTCGGACAAAATAGTTTGTGTTGATTTGGACCTGCTGATTTGGACAAAAATCAACAAGTTTTTGTTGATTTGTACATCATTTTCAACAAAAATTTGTTAATTTTTTTTCAATTTTTTGATTTTGAAAAAAAAAAAAAATTTAAACTACCGTGGGAGCGCCTAGGTGGCACCGCCACGCGGGCAGCGCCTAGGTGGCACCGCCACGCGGGCAACGCCTAGGTGGCACCCCACGCGGGCGGGGTGCAATGGGGTTTGAACCTTGCACCCCTTGGCTAGGGGTGCAAGGTCTTATCCATTGGGCCATGTGAAAAATTACATGACCATATTGGGAAAAAAAAGTTATTTATTTCGGTTTTCAAATTTTGGTCATTTTTGGTTCAATTCAGCAGACTTTGGAGGCTAATTTCTCATAGTATAGTACCTTTTTTCAAAAAACTTCAAACTAGTAAAATTTGGAAGATCAATTAAAATTTCATCTCCAAAAATCCGTTTGTGATTTTGAGTTTTCAGTAAAAGTTATGGGCAAAATTCAGAGAGGGTTTGGAATGAAATTATTTTTTGATATTTACAAACACTCTCTCTGAATTTTGCCCATAACTTTTTACTGAAAACTCAAAATCACAAACGGATTTTTGTAGATGAAAGTTTACTTGATCTTCCAACTTTTACTAGTTTGAAGTTTTTTGAAAAAAAAGACTGTACTATGCAAAAACAGCCTCCAAAGTCTGCTGAATTGAAAAAAGACTGAATTGTGAGTTAAGTAGTTAATAGAAAATATTTCTATTGCTTATACAATGTCAAACTTGGTGGTTTAAAAATTTTCCACATGAAATTTTAGTGTTAAAAACTTCAATTCAATTAAAGATATTTTAAATATTTGGCAAACATTTTACTAGGAGGTGGTTTGGACACAATTCCTATTCAAGTTTTTTGTAATGTAGAACATACAATTTGAATAGCTCTAAATTAGAATTTGGAAATTGCTCATCTAGAATTTAAATATTTAAAAAATTTTGTGTTCAAGAATTGTGTTGAAAGTTTAGAATTAAATTTTGTTTTTTTAAAAACACGCTTGATTTTCATTTTTTTTTAAATTATTAAGTAGAAGCAAGTTCAAGATTGAAAGAAAAACTAAAGCGTTAATAGCTCTAAAATGGAATTGAAATACAATAATGTCAACGGTGAGATTGTTCTAAATAGGAAACTTAAAGTTGTTAAACATTTTATTTTGAAAAATTGTGAGAATTGCATCCAAAATTGCATCCAATAAGTTATTTTTTCAAGAAGATGTTCAAATTGCCCGAAAAACAAAATTGTTTTTAACTTTCATAGTACTAATCAAATGGAATGAATAAAAGCTTCACATGTAGACAAAAATATGATTTTCAAGAAGGAAAAAATTAAAAAATTAATTTCAAATTTTTGTACATTTCTTATTCTGCCTAGTGACGTGAAATTTATGGTTAAGATGCCATAACTTTTGCTCCCAAGCACCAACTGAAATAAAATCTATATTACCACGAAGCTAATAAGTTTTTCTATCTTATGAGGAGGTTTCAAAAAGTTTAACTAAAAATTAAGATCATACAAACTTGCCCGAAATCCATTTTGTCCACCGAAGGGACAATGGTCCTTTAGGGGTCAGAAAAATTAAAATTAAAATTTAAACCTCTAAAGAACAAAGTATAATTTTTTGACAATATTTCTAGTGTTTTTATTCATGTATTTAGAAATTGAATTCCCTTTTTTTTCCTTTAAAATTTTACACAACATGTGGTGAAGGAATAGTTTGAAGGACTCACAATTTTTATAACTTTTGATTACATCATGAGAAAGTTATTGTATGATGTATAGATTTTCTAGATATGTATGCATGTTAGCCAAGTAGATTTGAATGTATTTTTCAAATATATAGGAATTTCAAATTAGTTTCTAAAATATTAATCTTGTGAGAATTTTTGGATTGTTCTATATAGATTAGGGAGGTGAAACTCATGAAGAATTTCAATTTCCAATTTAAAGTAGAAATTGCACTGTATTGTAAATTTTAAGTTTCTTTATTGAATGCAATTTCAAATATATATTTTTTAAATTTCAAAAATAGGATGCAAATTTTTGACTACAACATGTACATTAGTACATTACAACCATTAGATTTGGAAATCTTTAGTTTCATTACTAGAATTCTTTTCATTGAATGTTGTAAATCAATCTCTATTTATATCCACTTATTATTTTCTCCAAGCATGAATATAAAATATTTTTTGTTGCAATTTTTAATATAGATTCTTTAACATATTTTTTTAGCATATGATGGAAAATTACAAATTGTATAATTGATATGTATCTAAATTTTTCAAATAAAATTTTGGAAAAATGAAATATAATCATTTGGTATGAATGAAACATTATTTTTTTTAAATCCAAGCATCATGATGTTGCAATTGGCGAAGTTTTTTATTTTACAATTTCAAGATGGAAAATAGGTCAAAATAAATATAAGTTAGATCATTTAGTTAAATCTATTGAAAAAATAAATATAAATGATGATTTAAGCCTTCTTTGAAGACTAATATTTAGAAGCAATTACGGGCCTTTCATATGTTAAAAACCTTGATACAACCAAAGTTGAATTACATTATGAATTTAATTAGAACTTCAATCAAATTCAAAATATAATTGAAAATAAAATACGATTTGAACTCTAAATTCATAATTTTTGAAAAATTCTTAAAGATTTCAAAAACATTCCACAAACAATCCAAAAACAACTCCAAAAACAACCTCAAAAAATCCAAATCCTCCCCCCTCCCCACACCTCCTCAAACCTCCTCAAACCTCCCCAAATCAATCCAAAAACAACTCCAAAATCAACCTCAAAACAACCTCAAAATCAACCCCCCAAACAATCCCCAAATCAATCTCAAACAACCCCAAAACACCCCCCCAAACACCCCTCAAACAACCTCCCAAACAACCCCCAAACAACTCCCAAACAACCCCCAAACAACTCCCAAACAACCCCCAAACAACTCCCAAACAACCCCCAAACAACCCCCCAAACAACCCCCCAAACAACCCCCAAACAACCCCCCAAACAACCCCCCAAACAACCTCCAAACAACCCTCAAACAACTCCCAAACAACCCCAAAACAACCTCAAAATAACCCCCAAAACAACCCCAAAACAACCCCAAAACAACCCCAAAACAACCCCAAAACAACCTCAAAACAACCCCAAAACAACCTCAAAACAACCCCCAAAACAACCTCAAAACAACCCTAAAACAACCCTAAAACAACCCTAAAACAACCCTAAAACAACCCCAACACAACCCTAAAACATTGAACAAAAACATGTTGATTTGGTTGTTGCACTATTCACATGAACAAAAATTTGTTAAACCATTTTGTTACTTGTGCTCAAATCAACAAAAATTTGTTAACCATTGTGTTAGCTTGGGCTCAAATCAACAAAAAAATGTAAAAACGGTCAATGCAGTATTCAAATCAACAAGTTTTTGATGATTTTCTGTTGATTTGGACACAATTTTCTACTAGTGTTTGTGTTTGCGACCTGGCATACGCTTCAATTATAGTTGCTTCTAGCACCAAATGCAATGGTGGAATTGGCGGCTCCCTTGATCGCTCCATGATCACAACGGCCGCACCCTCCCAATTCTCACAGAACTCCAATGCACCTTCGTATTGTTTGAAGTGTCAACAAAACATAGAAAATTCTCATGCACTCAGAACACTCATTTTTTGAACTTTGGTTGAGAAGGACGCACAACAATTCTAACAATCTAATGAGAGAGTGGAGGAAGGGATTCAAGAATAGAGAGAGGCGGGAAGTTCAAAGTTCTAGCGGAAGTGCCATCAGCTAAAGCTCCAACAGGTCAAGCTACGAGGAGTGGCGCGTCTAGGGCAATTAGGGACCCAACCCACTCCTTTTTTACCCGGCCCATGAAGGTATAACAGGTTTCTAAGTCTCAAACCCAAACTGGAAGCTTATGCAGATTCCTCCATGGCAGATTAGAAATTATGTATTAAATTTTAGATTAAGTTCTGGCATCATCAAATTTTGCATCTACACTCTTCACTTCATTCCTAGTAATTTGATTTCTTAATTCTTTGTGAAATTCGTTTTTGATTTTTCCCCACAATGCATGCAAAGTTTTTATGAGGACACATTGTGTCCTAAAAGTCCTCAAGGGGTTAAGGCTAAAAATACCATTTTAAAAACCAATTTTGCACTATAAGTAGACTTAAGTGAACTCCTAGCATTCTAGAAACTTTGAGTTTTGGAGTCTTTTTCAAAGTGCAATTTGGAAGTATTGATAAGTAGATTTTGGAAGGCATTTTTTAGGAGCACCACTAGTCAATTAATTGTTGAGTGTGAGGTTGTGATTTTGCAGGCATTTAGTATATGCCTAAGATCATGTATGGCCTTTTATTCTACCTCCAAGAGCTTCATCCCCTTCAATTGAGCAATATTTAAAGAGATGCAAAAAATAAGAATGAACAATGTTGATTGACCCCTTTATTCATTTCATTTGTCTTTCGATTGATGATTGCATGGATGGAGGAGGAACTACTACTTGGAGTTATTTTGTTGGTCCCAAATAGCAATTGAAAATCAAATCTGACCAATTTGCAACATCACAAAGTGCAACATGAAGATCATTTGGGACAAAAAATTAAGACCAATAGGAAGATCATTTTGAAACAAAGGGAGTATTATACAATAATTTTTTTAACCATATAGTCAAAAGTTATGAAAATTGTTGGGCTTTAAAAGATTCTTTAGGCCTTAAAAGATTCCAAGTAATTCCTTGGGCATATGTTGTGTGAAAATTTCAAAGAAAAAAATTAATATTTCATTCTTAGTGAGTTGCCCAAAATCACTATGTTACCAAAAATGCAATTTGATCCTTAAGGGGTTAGAAGCAAAAACAAAGTTTTAAGAGGAATATTACTCCATCTACAAGAACTTGAGGATGCATTTGACAATAGCTACAAATGAATGCATTCTACACAATCTACCTAAGTTAATCAAGAATTCTATTGTTGTACACAACATACAAGGTTGGGATGAGATTTCAAATATAAAATATATGTATGCACAATGGGCTTCTATGTAGATTATAGCATGATTTTAGTACTTTTGTAAATAATTCTATTTTTGTATAAATGAATTTTTATATGATGTATATGGAGCAAAGATCTTGCATTTGTGTAGATGGTTGTATTGCATTCTACATTAAAAACAAAACAAAAAATACTTAAGACATTGCCTCTTAGTTACATCATTTATAAGTTGGAAAGTCATACTATGACTAGTTATAATTTTTTCCTCAAAGATCCAAAGCAAAAAATTCAAATTAGAAACAAAAACTTATCAAGTTTTTTTTTAAAATTTATGGTCATACATCCAAAATATAAAATATTGAGTTATTTATTGTAGTCTAAACTTTGACTTTTAGAAGCCATTAATGTTCTATAGAGAAATTTGACTTCGAGATTATTTTTAAGGTAATTAACTTTGATCATTGACAGTATTTCTTTTATTGATCTACAAAAATTGAAGTGCATTGAAAATAGGTTTGTCATTTTAAAAAAAAAAATTATTACAATTATTTTTTCAAATTAAATTGTTGTATAGTCATTCCTCCAATTTGGGCGGACCCTATGGATGGTCTACAGAATGTAGTATCCCGATGGCCTCCAAATGTTGGTCCATGGCACCAATCACTACGTATCTTTGTGTTCACTTTCTACCCCCAAAATCCATCAATGTTGCTTAAGACGCAGAAGGGACACATCTTTTGCAATTCTTTCCACATACTTGCATCTATTAAATATAGATTGGCAAACATACTTGTGTATAAATGCACATAACCATTGCATGCAATTGTATTTTCTATATTCTTTATCAAATGAATAAGGGACTTATATTTCTTAACCCCTTAGTACTCCAATGTTCAATTTCTAGATGATGAACAGAATGGAACTCTTGGTTCTTTCTCATTCTGCTTGGATGAAAGTCATCATAATTTGTGGAGATACTTTATAAAGTTTTTGTCTCATCTAATGATTGGATTTGGTGTTACTAGAGTACATATTTTTTCCAATTGCATAGACTCTACTTCAAAATTGGATTTGCAAAAACAAGGTTACAGATTTTTAAGAACATAAAAATTTCAAAAATTCACCATATGAAGAGAACCTCATTTCAAATGCATTCCAACAAATTTTACTCAAAAAATGATAAATTTTTTGCTTGTAATTGAATTTCGAAGGAATTCTAAAATTTCTCTTTAAAAAAATATTGGTGAATCTAACCATACATATGGAACCCAAAACTTAAAATCTACAACTTTCATTTGTATATGAATTCCAAAATACTCTTCCAAATAGTACTTTATGATGATTTTTCCCAAATTTTCAATTTTGAAGAAGACTTAGACGTTTAGGGGTTAATTCACTTCCAATTCCTCTCAGATTATGAGTTATTCTATTTTTCTCACTCCGAGAATCAGTTTGTGGTTCCCTGTGGTTCCCTAGAGCGTTAGTGAGTGACATTGGTGGTGCAGAGAGCAACGAAGAAGAAGCTCCCAGTCTGGGCCTTAAACCCTAAACCCCAGTGTCCACAGAAGCCCAGAGCACATCAATCAGATCAGCTATGGCGCCCCAACGTCGACCTCCACCACGTTCCTCACGCCAGCAAGGGCCTCCTGCCACCTCCGTCGATGCGCTGCTCACAGGTTAGCCACTGCGTCGTCTTTGTATCGCGTGATTTGGTCTATTTCCGTGATTCCTCTGTTTTTTGTTCTCGCCCCGGTTTCCCTGTTGGGGGGGACAGTGTGGTGATTGTCAGAATGATGTGCGGGTTCTGGTTTAAGCGGTTGATTCAATTGCAATTCCGAGACGGCTAGACATTCGTTAGTGATCACGAAGGGTTTCTAAACTGAAGGGATTGAAGAAAATAATTCCACTGCAAAGTGCTTCCTTTTGAACCAATCGGAGTTTTTCTCCGATGGATAATCTTGGAAATCCTTTTCTGTTTTAATGATTGGTGTCTCAGCTCAAGAATTCTCAGTTTTCTGTTAGCAATAGTGCGTGTCTCACATCGTTGATCACATAGGCGAGAGTAACCGTCTGGTCTCTTGTTGAGATTTTGTGTATATATTGTGCACCTTCCGCGAATGGTGCTGATAATATAAGCGGTGTATGAAATCTAATGGAGGGAATGGAGGAAAATCGGTTGAAGAGCTTAGAAAAGAATCACGATTTAGCACTTAGAGTGAAAAGGAGGTCTCGTTCAATTGTTGTTTCAAGAAACCTAACCCTCGAAAAAAAAAAATCTTCACCAGCTCCTACCTACCTCGTGGGAGATAGCATTAACTAGACCTCGAATTGGATAATTCGCTGAAGATAGCCTGACAAGCGGTTTGTGAGACCCACTAATGTCAACTTACACAGGCGTGGATCATTAACCGGGCCTTTCTGGGTCTGCAGAAGCAAGGAGGATAAAGCAAGCAGCTGAAAGGAAGTCTGATGGAGCTGCTAAAGTCGGGGCTTTGGAGCAGACCGTGCGCTTGTTTCAAAATGCTTTGTCCATGTCTATGTCGCTACTGGTGCAAGAAGAGGCTCTTTTTGATCTTGTAAGATGGCATTCAGCTCACTTAGGTGTTGATAGTAGAATTTTACATCCGGGAGGGATATTTGAGGCTAAAAAACATTGGGTGTAGGGCTCGCTTGTATTCTTGGATTGTGCAATTTTGTGTTTGCTTGTTGGTTTAAGTTTCCAACGGTGCTGCGACATTGTTGCGATCATCATCCTCTGCTCGGCTGTTGTGTAGGGAGAAGTCTTTTTAGAGCTAGCTTGTTCTTTGCAAACCCGAGGTTTGCATTCGGCAGGCAGTCCGTTTCGAAATGAGAAGATGAAGTCCCAAACCTTGGAACTTCAATGTCAAGCCTCTGTGGAGGCTGCCAATGCCGGCAGGTACGATGCAGTTTTTTTTAACTTGGACGTGGTCATGGAAAGATTTCGAGGTATTTGCTCGTCTGTGATAAAAGCAAGTCCTAAGCGTTTGGTACTGTTAGGATTAACCAGTTGCAGGAATATAATTCGTACTGTTTGTAACCAATCGCAGTGGGTGAAAAATTACGGTACCCATAACAATCATGTCCAAGGAGGCGGTAATCTACTTTGTAGCTCCCAAGGCGGTCAAATGCGCCTTGGAATCTAAATCTAAAAAATACATTACTATGACCTCTCGTAATTACTGTGGTCCGCTGTATATGTTATGTTTAGTTTAGGTAGTGTCGTATTGTTTAGTGTTTTTGGTACTTCTCTCCAAGAGTGTTTTCTCAGCAAGAGACTCCATGTGAGAGCCGTCAGATGGTCACCCTGGTTGGTATGTTTTACAATCAACAGAGGCTGTTGGTTCTGCAGGCAGAGCTTTGAAATGTATGAGAGGGTGTGTGCTCTTGAAGGTGTGGGAGAGCTGAAGCAGGAAGCTCTTGTCAACTCGGGGAACGCTCTCTGTGAATGGGCATCACTTGCTACAAGTATTCCCGAGGACAAAGGAGGCGGGGCTGCCGTTGCCGCTGAGTTGCTCAAGCAAGCCGATGAGAGGTGCAGTATTTGATCCACTCGCTTCTGCTTTTCCCACCAAAGTAGATCGAGGAATTTCCCACGTTCTCTAGAGTTTGCTTGGGGACGTTTCTTTGAAGTACAGTCAGACCTCTTCAAATATGACCTTCTCTAAAACGACATTCTGGAATATCATGCACTCTTGTCACACCATCTTGACTAGCACACTTGTCAGACAGCCTATGTCGTAGACATTTTGGGGGGACTTCAAGCAGGCAGATTAAAGAGGTTAAGGTTTAAACAGTTTCCTAGACAGTATTTATATCTAGGTGTTGTCTGAGACAAGAGCTTGGAATGCAGAGCAGATATTCACGAGCCCTGGCTGTTACACCTGAGGATGTAGAGCTTCTTACAAACGTGGGGGACTGCTGTGTTCAACGAGCAGAGCTCTTCCATTCTGCGTTGCACCAAAGTGAATGCTCTACTGTCTCGCTCAAAGCATGGGCTCCAGTGAAAGAAATTTATGAGCATGGCCTTCAGGTGTACAGTAAGGCATGTGCCAATGCTGATACGCGTATTGGTGACGACCTTGGAGGGTTGCTGCAGAACTGGAGTGCTTGTTTATCCTCATTTGCAGAGGTGAGAAATAGAGGAATTTGCATTGTCACGCACTCACGACATACTTGTTTGCTTTTGCTCCTCTTAATCACTGCATTGCATTGTGTTCCTTACAAGAATTTTCTGCAGCGAACACCAGATTTGCAAGAAGCGAACGAAGCCTACAGGCAAGCGCAGGAGAAACTGAGGTCAGCAATTAAGTTTAAGAAAACAGATGTCACTCTTTTTATTGCTCTTGGAGAATCATTTGCCAGTCAGGCTGAGCGCTCCATCTCTGATCCTGCTTCCCAGCAACAGGTATAACAATACTGTCGGTGCGCCCTCCAAAAAAATGGGTGTCAGTGAATCATTTTGACTCTTCCAGAAACGTTGCAGTAACAGCAATGATGCTATGTTTTTTATGAGGTTCTTGGCCTTGGTGTTTATTTTGGGCCGTCTACCTGATAGAACTGGAGGTCCAATACACCACAAGTAGACAGCGGCAGGTTGCTACCATTTTCTAGATTTTGAATAGTTTTCTACAATGATGTCTCCTTGGTGTTAGATATCTCAAAAGTTCTACTTGTATTGCGTGTGCTGCAGAGTTTGAAACAATTAGGGGAAGCAGTGAATGCCGGCTTTGCTGCTGCACTAACTATAGATTCGACAAATGTGGAGAGTCTCTTGGGTTTAGGTGATGCTCACCTAGCAGCTGGAAAGTTACTCGCTCACTCAGGGATCCTGGCTACTGCAAACATACATTGGAAGCAAAGTTCAGACGCATTTATGAAAGCATCAAAATTTCTGGCAGCAGGTAATTTATACTATCCTTGTAAGGTAGAGGATAGTACTCTTTCTGTTGCTTTAAGCATTTTAACCGATATGTAGGAGTGTGATATTCGGGAGATTACTGTAGAGCTGTGGAGGGATCACTTTAGGCACAAGAGCCAACTCTGTTGAAATCAAGCTTTTATCACTACTGTATGCAAGACTTGTCTTATGCAAAATGGAAGTTTTTAGACCACTTCAAGTGACAGTAGACAAAGATAGTGTCCATGGATATATAGCCAAGTCATGTTTTCACCACTTGCCAAAAAGTCAATCAGGTGTATGAATAGATGAATTGCTGTTATGTTTTCACCACTTGCCAAAAAGTCAATCAAGTGTATGAATAGATGAATTGCTGTTGGTAACAGTAGTCAGTAAAGGAGATGGGATCAGGTCGCTAACGTTTTAGTATCCTCTACCTTCGCTCTAATTTTCGTAGAAGGTAATTTGCTACTGTGGGCCTTTCCAGACACGGAGTACAAGTACAAGCTGAGTTTTGAAGAGCAATGCGATGCTCTCTACAATCTCGCTTGTGCAGCTGCCCTTGCAGGGCAGGAAGCCGATGCTGCCAAGGCCTTAAATCAGCTCGCATCTGTCAACGCCATTTCAGCCTACGATTTACGCCAAGATGCCGATCTGGAGTCCTTACGGTCTAAGGACTGGTTCACTGCTTTGTCAAAAAATAGAAGCTCTAGCAGCGCCATGGAGTAGGCCATGTTCTGTACTGCATGTCCTGGCTTCCACTCCTGGCAAATCAGCTGTTTGGCTCCTTAGAATTCGAATAACCGTGAATGAAGTCATTTACCATCAGTTTATTCTAACTCAATTCCTAGTTATCACTTATAAATATCAGTCATATTTTGAAATGTCATGGTGTGTTTGATGGTGTCTTCTTTTTTTAATCCAATTTTGGACACATGTTCCAATGGGCTTGAAAGTTGTAAGTGCTCGACTTAGGACAAACACAATCAGTGGCAAGAAAGTAAGGATAGGAAAGTAAGAATACGTGATCGACTTTGAGGTGCAAAAGTTGTTTAGTCCCTTATTTGGGCTCACAGTTGTAAGAATGTCTTACTAGTAAGGTAAGTGACCCTATTTGTGAAATTATTTTGATGTGCCCCCTTCAAGTGGTGAGAAAAATTTATTCTTTTCTTTGCAAACGGGAAAGTGTGAGAGAAAGCAATACCACTTGAAAATTTATTTTTCCAACAAAGTATAAATTTGTTACGTAGTATATATTTTTAAGGTGTGCTACTTGAATGGCTTTATAAGTGTCACTAGGTCACCTTCAAATCAACAAAAAGTACATTCATAATGGTCACCTAAAATGACCACAAGATTATTATAAGTCTATCATAATATTGAAGACCATGTTCTTTAATGTTTTTTCATCCAAAAGGTACAAGAGCCTATTCTTATCACTAAATTACTTTTGAATTGTTGCTTGAACACTTCAAAAGTGTCACCTCCACACTACACATTAGTAATGCCTGTGAGCTCATTTCCTCAAAAGTGACACATTAAAACTTTTTGTATGTCTGTAATGGGCCTTCCATTGCATGGCACAAATAATCAATGACATGGCATGAAGAGGGCCACTTACCATATTTCAGTTTAGAAAATGACCAACTAGATTGCAACTATAATTTGTTCTCATTAATTCTAGGAAAAACACTAAATTGAACACTAAATCAAATATAATTTAGAAAAATAATTCAATGGCTCCTTATTAGAAACACTTAGATTTTAGTATTTTAAATCTAAGCATACTTGATGAGGGGCCATTGAGTTACTTTTCTAGATGAGATTTCTCCTACTAGCAAGGAATACAGAGACATTAGTAGACCAAAAAATTGCAAACTAGATTGAAATGTTGGAAAATGAACATGGAGTGACAAAAGTTCAACAAACCAGTTTTCAAAATTAGTGAAAATGATTTTTGTAGGTATTGAAACTAAATTTGGAGGTTAGGAAATTTACAAGTTGTTTGCATGGTGAAGTTTAGTACATGTTAACCCCTAAAGGACCATTGTCCCCTCGGGGGACAAAATGGATTTTGGGCAAGTTCTTATGATCTCAATTTTCAGTGAAATTTTTTGAAACTTTCTCATAAGATAGGAAAACTTATGAGCTTCATGAGAATATAAATTTTATTTCAATTGGTGCTCAGGAGCAAAAGTTATGGCATCTCCAACATAATTTTCACATCACTGGGCAGAAAAATAAATCTACAAAAATTTGAAATTAATTTTTTAATTCTTTTTTTCTTAAAGATCATATTTTTGTCTACATGTGAAGCTTTGATTCATTTCATTTGGATTAGTAATGTGAAAGTTATGAACAATCTTGTTTTTCGGGCAATTTGAGCATCTTCTTGAAAAAATAACTTATAGAATTCAATTCTGAATGCAATTTTCACAATTTTTCAACAAAAATTGTTTGAAAAGGTTAAGTTTTCTATTTAGAACAATCTCACCATTGAGATTATTGTGTTTCAATCCCATTTTAGAGCTATTAACGATTTAGTTTTTCTTTCAATCTTGGACCTACTTCTACTGAACAATTTTTTAAAGAATGAAAATCAATCGTGTTTTAAATAAAATAAAATTCTAGACTTTCAACTCAATTCTTCAATACAAAAAAGAATTAAATTCAAGGTCCATGGTGTAAATTTTTTCCCCAAATGGCATTCAAAGTCATCTGAATTTGCAGGCTAGTGTTCAAAAAAACTTTCTTTTTTCAACTTTGAATGCTAATATCTTCCAATCTGTACGGTCAAACTCCATGAAATTTTTACCACATGATACTAGACTAGTAAAGTACAAGATCCTATGGTTAGATTCTAAAAAAAGTTTTTTTTTTTTTTTTGATGAATGCAGCCAAAATGGCAGTTTTGAGTAGTTTTTGACAGAAGAACGGCCTTGGTCCTTTAGGGGTTAAATGAACAAAATTATAAGCCTACCTTATTACATCACATTGCATACATTGTCATTTTAGAACCTAAATCTATAATTGTCATTCTTCTTTTATTTATGTGAACAAAATTAGGCGAGGATACATCATGATCCATTCCCAATCCACTTCTTCTCAACAACAAACTCAAACCACACAAATCATTGATGATGTAGACATTCATAACATACAACATGCCAATAGACATAAAAAAAAAAACCTTGCACATCATCAAAGACCAAAACACATATCTAATACACTACAAGAAGTTACCAAAAATACACAACCTTCACAAACATACATCACATACAAAAACACATTACAAAACTTCCAATGCCACTAAACAACCTCATCTATCTAAAATTGATGGCATGAAATTCTCTTTTTCCTCAATCTAATACATCCATAGGCACCTATAACATGTACCTTATACATCAATACCATAAAAAAGAGACAAAACGCACATCTACTAAACATAAATTAAAAAATCAATTCATCCAACCACAAAACCGAAGTATATGATTTATAGTCAAAAATTTACTAATGCCACTCATTACTATCACCCCAAAAATGAATGAAATTAAAAAAAACTTATAACTTTTGCAATATTTATTGGAATGACATGAAACAAAGCTTCACACATAGATTACAATGAGTAGCATCCATCTTGAAAAATTCATGCAAAAATTTCAAATTATGAAGTCAATAGAGGGTGATCGCACACTACAGTCACCCCCCTACTGAATATACAATCCAGTAAAAACTAGTACAAAATGTACACATATTGGTACAAAATGTATGCTAATTGGATTTAGCTCTTTGAATTGTAAAAACGAAACCCCAAGCCATGCAAAAAAAATACAACTTTGCTCAAGCTGAATCTGTGACAGTACAAACATTTAATGTTTGTATTCCGTACATTAAATTAATAGATGAAGTTCACTTTTTGTTATGCAATTATCAATGTATGCAAGATATAAGACTCCGATCTTTTTTTCTTTTTTTTTAAGTCACAAAAACTATAAGAAAATTGACACCAAACTTTCATCATGTGTAGAAATTCCGCCATGACTATGATTTCGGACAACCGTAGTGTGCTTTCACCCTAGAGCCTACTTGAGTTCTCAAAAAATCCAAAGTAGGCTCTTTGGTCCTTTAGGGGGTAATAATTGAGAAAACTTTATGTACCAAGCTCACTTTCATCCTAAGGTGAAAACACCCAAAACCATCCCTATACCCACTCCTAACAAGTAGACTTCTATTAAACAATGTCCCCTAAAGTGTCATTAAATTATTCCCATACTACTACCATTAGGTCTACTATTAGGTCACTACTCAATTCTCTAGATTTTGGTTTTAAAACCAAGCTACATGACAATTTCAATAGCCTAGGGAGCTTCCACTTTGAAAATTCCTATCCAAAATATTTTCTTTTCTTTTTTTGAAAATTCGTGATTTTCAATTTACTAATACTACAAAAATAAATTCCTAAAAAAAGGGCCTCCAACTTTGTTGAATTGCTTATTTTAATGGCTTTAGGTGTTTCCACCTTCAATGAAATCCACAAAAATATTTGCAAATTCCATTACAAAACTGGCACTTCTTTTACATTGGGTAAGAACTTCAGTTGGCCCTTCTAGAATCAGATTCTGTACAGTAGTTTTGTGAAATAGGAACAGACCATTTTTCATATAGTGTGGTCTAGAAATTAAACATCATTTTCTAAGTTCCACTGGATTCTTCATGTATCATGAGGATTGAAGGGTCGGTGATTTTGTCCCTGGTAAGATACTGCCATGCGGTGAATGATGGCACCGTTCCAAACTTCATGGAAAAGAAGACTGACGAGGGAGGAGGAACTAACAAAAGGTATGCACACCTATAATCATCACTGATTACAACTGAGGATGGTTACTATTATTAAACATAAATTATTTTATTGGGTCTTATTGGCAATTAAGCAATGATTTTAACACATTTGGACACCCGATGAATAAGTTATGAATTTTTAAAAGTACTAGCACTACAATTGTTGCATCATCTACCAACTACAAAAATGTCTTTAGAGTTTGGGGGAAGATTGGATGAATGAAGAATTGTACCAGTCAATGAAAATGTGACAAATATAATCAAGACACTCTTTGTATTGAATATAAAAGATTGTCTCTAGGTGTACCCAAAATTGACTCTAGCTTCTCATGTTTTAAATGTGTATATCTTGTGTACTCAAAATCTAGTTTTTTGTGACACTTTTTGGTTCCAATGAAGGTCTTTTAAATTTGGCAATGTTGATTATGAACAACTTCTCACCATGTTCCAAATCCCAATTTTACAAAATGACATTTTTTTTAACCAATGTGTTTGTATGCTAGTTTTGAAGCACTTTATATTTATATTTTTTTCATTTGAGTAGGTTTAGAAATTGAATTTCACCTCTAATGTCTTGCTACAAAAATTTCAGCATCTTTTTCAGCATTAAAACATTATAATCTTGCAATGTATGTGGCTAAATGATTCCAAATTTGATTCCAACTACAACACGTGTGCTATAAGATTGTACGGTTGAGATTTCAATACCATAGTGACATTTAGACCTACAACATTTTAAAAGCAATGATGTTTTTAACCCAAAAATGCTATGGACTTTCAAGGGTTAGTGCTTGATCTTTGGATGTAGTCATTTTGGATGCAAATGAAAGGAAAGATTCTTTGTGAGAATGTAAGTACAACTCAACCCAAGTCAAGAGTGTCTTATCCAAGGGCCAAGGAGACTCCACACTGGATAGATCACAAACTCAATGCAACTTAGTTAGAGACTAGGATGAAACTTCTACCTAAAAATAAGATTTGTTCTACTGCAAAAAAAAAAGATGTCTACTCCACTATGCATCAAAACTCAAGATAACACCTTTAGCAACTATAGCTAGGATCTTCTTCATAGACTTCATTGTTGCTTCCATGCGATTTTCTCATAGTCTAAAAGACCTTCTAACTTATTTCCACCGGATCCTTTAAAAAGAAAAGACCTTCCAACACCATATCCACATATCGATTAGGCTCCCAAACGATCTTTGGATTTCACGTTTGGGGATTATTAGTTATTTTGTTTTCTAATTCAAGAAACAATAAACATTAAGGCTTGCCCCATTCATTTCTATAATAAATTCTCATTTCTTTTTAGCCATTGGCTTGTTCAATTAGTGAAGTAGCTATATTCATCTTTTGTCTCTAAGGTAGGGACACCCAATTCCACTACAATTTGTTTGGGGCCATCTACCAAGGTTCCTAGAAGGAGAAAAGAAGGGTGGCAAAAGAGTCATTAATTACATCTCCTAACCACTACCATCACCACAAGCTCGTTAACCCCTAAAGGACCAAACTACATTTTTTGACAACATAACGATTTTTGGCAACTCACTACAAATGGAATTCATTAGAAGAGTTTCCAGGCCATTGGGAGACCTCGAGTTCTCCGACGTTCCCGAACTGTGGGAACGTTACAAAACCAGCAGTCTGACCTGGCACAGAGACTGCGAGGTCGGACTGCATTAATGAATTTTATTTTTTTTAAATTAAATATTTTCATTAAAATAATAATAATAATAATTTCATTTTTTTAATAATTAATTAATCAGACTGTCCGGCCATGGTTCGCAGCATGGGGAACCATGGCCGAAAGGTCTCTCACAGGCCTCAATTCTTATCTAATGTATATTCTTATTCTTTGAAATTTCCACACAACATGTGCTCGAGGAGTAGCTTTAAGGCCTAACAATTTTCATAACTTTTGACTACATGGTTCAAAAGTCATTGCATGATATGTAATTTTCAATGCTAAGTGGGCAACCCAAAAACTTCTTAAAAAATCACTTTTTTCAAAAATAAAAATTTGAAATTGGTCCTCTAGATTTCTATACACATAAAAAGATTTGAATCATTCCATTTTGATTTATGAGATGAAAGTTATGAGGTGTTCTAGTTTGCTTGTAGTAATAGATTTTCCATTCTAAAATAAACTTTGGAGTCTTTTATTTAACTCAATTTTTAATATTTTTTGAAACAAATAAAAGCATATGATGTAGATTGTTTATTACTAAATTACAACCATTTGGGATTGGAATTTTTCAATTCCAAAAATTAAATTGTTAACAATTTAGTGTTTTGAATCATTCTCTACTTCTTTCTACTTACTATTTTTTTCCGGTATGTTGTACAATTCCAAATGATCTAAATTTTTTCAGTAATGTATAGAATTTTCCTTGAAGAATGAATCGAAAGAGTTACCACCATTTTGAACATTTTTTCATACAAATGTGACCTTGTGAAGTGCAGCTGCCCAGTTTTTTGCAGGGCCAAAAAAAGGATTTTTGCCAATTCAAATGCTAATATCTTGCAATCTACATGGCGGAAATTTCTGAAAATTTTCCACATCTTATCAAACTAGACTACTACAAGATCATACACTTGCATATGTTCAAAAATATTTTTCTTCTAAAAATTTGGTACTTGCATTAGAAATGGTAGTTTTGGAGCGTTTTTGGTGAAAACATAGTCTTTGACCTTCACAAGTTAAAACAACCAATGGAGGGGGGGGGAGTTGCCAAAGAGTTTCATGAGGCAACCAATGGAAGTCGAAGCATCTTTTGCTTCAAGGGTGACCATTTAGAGGGGGGAGTCTAGAAGCTTGAGTAGGTACCTTATCAAGCTCTCAACTTTGAAAATTCATAAAAAAATACTGTGCAAGTGTTGGAAAAAATACAAGATGGCTTGATTGGATTTCTCTCTAGGGGAACTACCAATTTCACATCAAAGTTTCATCATTTTGGCAAGCTTCATCATTTTGGCCACCAAGGTGGCAAAAGTGCAGGCAAAGTGGCAGGTTTCTCCTCCAATGGGCTCCCTTCCAAATGGGCCCTTCATTTCCGTTTCCCACCCCAAATGATCTGATCAGTTGGGGGGCCTTCGTGGATTGCGCCCATGGCCATCATGAGGGCCGTGGCCACTTACTGGGCCCCACTCCCCCTCCTCCCCCGCAGCAGCAGCTGCCGTCGTGGGGTGGTGCGTAACTTACGTTTGTTCTTCTGGCTCAGTCAGTCAGTGAGTCAGTCGTCTTCGATTCTCCCTCCGCCGTGGCCGCGCATTTTCCATGCACACCCCCGCCCGGACCAATGGCAACTCAGCAAAAGAGCCATCGTCTTGGAAAGGGCACCATGATGAGGGCACCATCCATCGCCCCCCCCCACATTGGTAGATGCGAAACACAAAAACATTGTACGTCCTCATGCATGCCACGTGTGCAGCCAAGTTCGTTAATCGTTATTAAATTGAAGTCCGGAACGGAAGTCCGTCACAAAACACAAAAAACAAAGGAAACGGAAGTGGTTGAAATTTCCCCTCACTGGCTCTTTCTTTTTCTTTTTCTTTTTACTGTATGGAGCAAGTTTACTCTTATTCTTATTTTGAAACAAATGGAAAGTTTATTATTATGGAGGGAAAAGGAAAAGGAAGAAAAAGAATACAAAATCAATTGTGCGTGGCAGGAGGATTATTTATTTAAACCTTAGTTGGAAGGATAATGAGGCCAAAAAGTAGGCCAATGGAGGACTTTCAATGTCACTTTAGAAATTAAAAAATGCATCTATTGGTCCAAAAAGTATTCCCACCTCAACTTGGGGAGGATGTTATCTTTTTATTTTTATTTATTTTTTATTTTTAAATTTGGGATAAAGTGGCCGTTGTGTGTCTTCTATCCATTGACGGGGATTTAGAGCTGACAAACCACGTGGGCCTTAATCTTGTGACAAAAGCGATATATTTACCGAAAGTGAAAAAGTTGAATTGTACGATATATGGTAAAAAATGGATGACGAATGTTCAATCTAGATCCCTCCAAATGTTCTTGAAGTTCTTCATCCTACTATGTCAAGGATAGACCCGACAAATTTTGAAGTTTAGTTAGCCTTTTTTTTCCTAAATTCAACTTGTGATTAGTCAATTCACAATTTTTGGAGGAAATTTGGTACATATGCGTAGGAGACAAGAAGTTGTAGGACTCTTCAAATTACATTGTTACATTATGGTGTATCAAATGTTGAACCTCTAGGTTAATTGACACGGTCGTTACTGTGGGAAAAAATAATTAAGAAAGCTTTCATCCATCTCTCAAATTTTCCATTCATCCATTCTTCCCGCTATTTGCTAACTCCTCAAGCGCCGGCTGTCACGTTGACCAGCATATAAGGAAAAGGCAGGTGATTCCTTCGTCCCCTGAAAGAATCGTTGCGTCACGGGCTGACGGGCAAACCCTTGAGCACCGTGGCAGGCAGCAAGTGGTCGCCCACACAATCATCGGCGCTCGCCCCGGCCCAACCCTTCAGTCCTTTTCGGTTTTCTTTTTCTGTGTTTTTTCAAATGCTTTTTACCCAAACTCAAAGACTTCAAATTGCAGGAGAAAGCCTATTGAAAAACAACTGCAAGTAATAAACAAGTCCGGTTGCCTCGCTTTTCGTTGTTTCTGCTTGCCGCTTGCGGGTGTGCGTGCAGCCGCTTTTGATGTCACGCCACGCAGAGTCAAAATGCCCAGTTTAGGACCCTGCTCTCGTGTACCGAACCTTCGTCGGAACATTCCTCGCAATATAATTGGGCAATTGGGCTTCTCCCTCGCGTGCGCATGGATCACATGGAGCGGATGGCAAGACCCAAGAGCCGATGCCCGCCAACGCATGGGACATGAGCACTGGGAGGTGGTACATTCGTTGAAGCACGACTCTAGCTTGACAACTGCCCGGATTCCTGCACTGATTGGAAAATTGGAGTTATTTTATTCCTGGGGGCGCTAATGAACCAGAAAGAGGACTTTTTTTCATGGTCCCGGTTGGAAATTTGAAACCCTTTCAGTCGATTATTGCGAACGAGTCACGCTGCCGCAATGCGGTTTCCACGCCCCGCATGACCTGCAAGCGTATGGATATGGATACGAGGCAAAGTATTATTCTTTCGCTCTGTAGTTCGATCGATTTGCGCCGGAAAACAATTCAAAGAAATCGGTAGAAAAGCACTCCAGTTGGTAAGCTTCTATGGGGCGATCAGGCGAGTGTGAGGCCTGACTTTCTTGGATCTTGCAAAGAAATTCTTCATTTGCGCAAAAAAAAGAAAAAAAGAAAAGAATCACTCTAGTTGGGTCTTCTGTCATCTTCCAGATGGGACGTTATAAGTGCGCCACTTCGCGTCGACGGACACAATTCACGCAGGGATGACAAATGTAACTCAGTGGGAGATTAGCTAGTTTGAAATTCTCTTCAGTCATAAGGGAAACTATCAAACATTTGTTTCCAAAACCATGAGAAAAGCAAAAGGCGGTTAGGGCTTCCAGAAGCGCAAGGACAGTCAGCGAGCCCTGCGAGGGTGACGGTGGAGCCAGAATTCTAGGGTCAACTCCACCTGCATTGATCATCGCAATTCTGAAGGCATCCCGGTCACGGAATTCCAGAGATTCAATAATAAATTTTTTTTTTTTCTGGCCTAAATGAAAAAGAAAACTTCATTCAGTTAACCAAGAAGAGATTCCCGAGACTTTCATCAGAAGCCAAGCGGCTCGAGTGTGCATGGTGAGCGTGAAACATGAGGTGCCCGCGCCATGTGCCTGCGCACGGCCTGCTTCTCGACAGTGCTGACGCTTGGGTCGCTACGTCTCTGACTCGTCATTAATTCCAGAAGCCCTTGCTGACCACAGAGTTTTTGCATTCATGATGGCCGATCAGATATTACTTATTTGTTGATCCCGGAGTTCGCTGTTACGAAGAAACTGCCGAAACAGAATCTGTGGAGGTCAGCTCCACTCGTTTCATGATTCCAACGGTTAATAAGCTTTAATTTGTTCGCCGGAACCCCGCCAGGAATGCCGATAACTGAAGTTATCTCATACGGAGTATTAAGGTATGTGGCTGCTGTACCGAACGAGAGTATCTGATGAGCATAAAGGTCGCCATACCGTAGATTCTGTTGCGTGTTCGATGAATGAATGGCCACACTCCACTGTCCACTCGCTGTCCATGTGGTGGGGTGCGGAGCGAGTTGTGAGCACTGTATTTTATAATGAGTTCCTTGCAATAATAATTTGAAGTGGGAGGGTGGGAAACTCGATTGGGAGTTTACAAGGGTGGGTTTTCACAGGTTTTCTGAAATATCTGCTGCTCATGTAGAGCGAGGAGTTTCGTTCATTGGTCGTCTGTCGAAGCTTTTAGTTCGTGTGTTCAGTGCTGCTGCAAGTACACTTGGGGAAGGGGATATAAGTTAGACTGCAAAGGATTGCTCATGGAACATGAGGATTCCTGGGTCAGATGTGTGGTCCTCACATTCATTGAATATGAGTGCTGCTGGGGATGACTGATGCATTGATGCAATGACATTCATCAATAATGTCTGACATCACCTACAAATCCAGACACGCTTAGCTGTTTGTGAGGTTTAGTCATCAGTCACACTACTTGCTCCTTTAAGTCTTATTCAACACTGTTTGAATTTGATTTGATTTTGATTTGATTTGCAATGAGGAGAAGCGTTAACTGTACTTCACATTCCCACCGGCCATGAAACTGGGAATTTTAGGGTTAGATTTAATCAGAAATTAAGTACTTCTATCATGATTAATCAAAAGAATGAAAATTAATAATTCTTTGATCGATTTCGTAGATTTTGAGCTCAATTTCCTCATCCTCCACAGTGAGGATGAATTTCCCAGCCCAGCACAACTTGGGAGTCCGTCCACCTACTTGTACCTCATCTGAGTGGGCTTCTTTTTTCGAATGCGAACTTGCAATTGGGTGGGCAACTGCAGATTCCTATTGTTTGCAACAACTTTAACGATGGGATGCACAGCCTCTGATCACCTGCATTTCATGTAATGTAGATAATATCTAGAAATTCAGTTTCGTTCCACCTGAGTGGGCTCCCTTGTGTGACTATAATAAAAAAAAATGCGTAGATTCTTGCTGTGCCGAACACATGGGGAGCACGTTAAGACAAGGCCTCACGTTCCATGCAGGGCATGAAGCCAATAGCAGGCCCGCCCTGCCCAGTGAGCCCAGGCCGCAAGAATTTTTTCTGTACACTCTCCTGTTCTGTTGACTATCATCATGGTCACAAGTATAATGACTACCTACACCCTGGCTTCTGATGATGAATAATGGACCCATGATGTCTATGTGACAGGGTTTGGGAAAAGCCGGCGGCTAGTTCAAAGTTAATGGAGCCGGTGGGGGAATTGGAAAAAAAAAAACTGGTTGGAATTTGAGAAACATTGGAAAAATCACCGTGGATAAATCTATAAAATTTATAATTAGAGTAAAAAAAAAGTAGAGAAAAGAATTGGATACAACACTTGAAAAAACAATTCAATATGGGCACCTAAGAGCATCCCCACCTATCTTGCAAAATGGATAACTTGTCCAAGTTGGACTTGTAAAACAAATGAACCTCTATGAGAAGCCAACTTGAAACCTTCACTTGGCTTATAAAACAAGCCATTGTTTTGCTAGCCGGAGCACAACTTGCAAACTAGCTTGCAAATAATGTATTTATATATTGCCAAAAGAAACTATAGCATTGTCTTGATAGATCACACATGTTGACTAGGTGGCATTGAACCCATATTGGTGGGAAATAAAACCATACATCTTGGTGGAATTGAAAGAGGGCTTGGTAGGATTGAGCGAGGGCCACACATCCCTTAGGTTGACTTCTACAAATAGTCAACATCCAAGTTTGAGTGGCTTCTTAACAAGTTTTTGGGTGGGGTTGTCCACTTTCCCACAACCTTGAAAGTGGATGGCCCCTCCATTTTGCAAGCCACGCACCACCCATTTTGCCAAACATGTGGTGGTGCTCTAAGAAAAGGCATTGTACTTTGCCTTTGAAGTGGCCGCTCATAGTATGTTTATTAAAGATGCTCTTAGTTCTTAGGGCATCCTCGATGCAACCCTTTACATTTGCCCCTTAAAGTCATAGGTTCATTCAAACTTCAATATCAAGGAATTCAATCACACTTAAAAAATACATGTCTCCAAGTAGTTAACCTCTTAACCCCTAAAGGACCGGACTGTGTTTTTTGGTTGTATAAATTTTTTGGGCAGGTACCTACGAGCGGAGATTTTCATATTTGGGGCTGAAATTTTAATAGAATGTGGGGGCAAGGAATATCTTTCATATGCACCAAATTTCATGACATTTGGAAATACGAGTCAAAAGTTATAGCCTAATATGTTACTTTTTTCCCAACCGGGCAGTTCGGGCAGATCAGAAAAAATCACTTTTTCCAGAAACAAAAATTTGGAATTGATTTTCTAGATTTTTATATACACAAAAAGCTTTGAATCATTCCATTTTGATCAATAAGTCAAAAGGTATGAAGATTTTTTGTTTGCGGGCAGTTTTGGATTTCCTACTCTAAAATAAACTTTGAAATCCTTTATCTTACCCAATTTTCAATATTTTTGGACAAAAATAAAATCTTAGGATGTAGATACATTATTACAACATTTTGACCATTGAGATTGGAAATTTTTAATTCCATATTTAAATTGTAAATAATTTAGTATTTCTAATCATTCTCTACTACTACCTACTTACTATTTTTTTCCTATATGTTGTACTATTCCAAATGATCTGAAATTTTTCAAGCATGTGGCCAACTTGTCTAGGAAAACAAATCCAAAGAAGCACCACCATTTAGTCATTTTTTCATAGAAATGTGAGCTTGTGAAGTGCAGCTGCCCTGCTTTTCGCAAGGTCAAAAAAATGATTTTAGTTAATTTGAATGCTTATATCTTGCAATCCACCTAGTGGAAATGTCTGAAATTTTTACCAAATGTTTTTGATAGTATATAATACAAGATCCTACGGTTAGATACGTCAAAAAGAGTGTTTTTTTCAAAATTTTGGTACTTGTACAAGAAATGGCAGTTTTAGAGTGTTTTCGGTGAAAGTATAGTGAGGGTCCTTTAAGGGTTAAGTTCCATAATTATGTTTTACCAAAGAAAACACTCCCAAACTTTCATTTCTAGTGCAGAGAGAAAAATTGAGAAAAAAACATTCTTATTCCCATAATAATCCATAGAATCTTGCACTAGACTAGCACATGAATGTGTGGAAGAACCCCTTAACTTCCAATTGTTAAAAAATTGTTAAATAGAAGTAGGTTCAATATCAAGGGAAAACTAAACCATTAATGGCTCTAACTAGATGGAATTGAAACACACTAATCTCAACTAAAAAATAGCTTTAGCAAGAGATCTTAACCTTGTGAAACATTTTTTTCTGAAAAATTGTGAAAATTGAGTTCATAAATGAATCCTACAAGTTATCTTTTCAAGAAGATGCTTTGATTGTCCAAAAAACAAGATTGTCCATAACTTTCACATAACAAATCCAAATATATTGAATGAATCAAAACTTTCCATGTAGATAAAAATACAACCTATGTGAAATGATTTTTTAAATGATTTTTTTAATGATTTTTTTTAAAGCTTTTGTGGGTTTTTTGTTTGCTAGCCGAACTAAATTTGGACTTATTGTACTATAACTTTTGCTCCTAAGTATGAATTCAAATAAAAATTATATTTCTAAAAAGCTAATGTGTTTTCCTATCTTCACAAAAAAATTCAGAAAAAGCATGACAAATATTGAGGCCATAAGAGCCTGCCCGAAATCCAACTTGTTCCCCGAGTGGACAACCAGGGACTTCAGTGATGAAATCAATTAGTGTGTTTAACACTAAACTTCATTTTTAGAGTACTTGTGCACTTGCTTAATTATTTCTGCCTTGTGAGTTCAATTTCTTTCTTTCTCAAGCTGAGTACCGTCTTGGAATCCTTCGAACTTTGCTGTGACGGATTTGCCCCCTGTGATTGAAAGGAAAACGAAAATATCATGAAGATCACTCGCAAAACATTTTCACCCCTGAGAATGATTAGAGTTAGGGCCAGCTTACATGCTCACCCGGTCAGCAAACTTTCCTCTAATTCAAGCAAGAAGACAAAAGTGGCTCCATCGATGGTCTTGCCGGGGTGGGCAAGTGGGAAAGGAGGAGGTGAAGTTTCACTGATACCGGTGGACAACCTCATTGGTGGAGACTTGGAAACTTTTTATTGTCTCCGTCCCCACCCACCGGGTCCACATGAAAGTGCAATGTCTATTTTTCATTGTAGTACCCACTATGAAAGTTTCCCGATGACTGATACATGTAAGGAGGCCCTTAAGGTAGGAGGCTATGAAATGGCTCATCTAAGGGCTAATCCACCTTTTTCATGTATTTTCTTACATGGAAATATTTTTATCTCATTTTTCAAACAAAGAAAAATAGAAGAGGAATCTAACACAAGTGGTTTCGTATTTTTTGAAGCATTTTTGAATTACTTATGGATTTTCAAAGGAGTTGTGTCGTAGGTCCCTATTTATGTCCTTAGGTCTTCCATAAACTGTTCACTTGCATCTTCTAAAGAAAAACGGGATAGCCAAGAGAATGATTGACTCTTGCAATTAATAATTATTTTTTCCTTGATTCATTCAACAACTATGGAGGTCAATTTATGAACTACCGTTTGTACATTTCACAACCATTTATAGGGTCCATTCTTAATGCCCACTCCATTTCAGAGCCTCCTACCTTAGAGCATCTCCTGTAGTCCTCTTGCTTTCCCCGCTCCGCCATTCAAGATCTGTCCAATGAAGAGGAGAGGGCCACTTGTATCTCTACTAGTGCAACTCCATAAATCATCCGTCCAACCAATCACAAATCACACAACTCCCCCAAATATGCTCCAACCAATCACAAGTCACACATTTTGCATTTATTATGACAACTTGCTAATCCCAAGATAATTTGTAGCGGAAGAAGCCGACTCATGCCCTTGTAAAAAATGGTTTTTTGAGAGGGCTTGGAGAAGGGCCCACTTCACAAACGCTAGAATTGATTGCTTTTCATCCAAATTCTAAAGGGGAGGAGATATTTGGAGGGTTGCAGGAGATGTTCTTACTTGCCTGCAAAGTCATCAAACAATTGAGATGAGCACACTCTTCTTTGGGGGGGGGAGTGGCAGACTCTGTAAGTAGGTATCTAGAAAATAGACAATGGAATCAGTATAAGCTACCGAGTGGCCTTCAATAAGATTATGAGAAACTGACTGCTCGTGACGGAAGTGCGGGATGCTTAGAACTGAGTGAGTGGGCAACAAATTCAACTGGCCGGGTCAGTTGCTCCGCATTTCCACATGATTTACTTGACTTGCTTGTACCCTGGCTAAGGTAGCCAACCCATACCTGATCACACTCCTATTCCTAACCAATAGACTATTGCAGTTCCTAGAGTTCAAGGAGCAATTCTGGCACATTATGATTGGCTGCAAGGCTATGAATATTGCAATTGTCCCTTGGTCCATTTTGTAATCAGCCTATATCACCATTGTAGGTTGAAGAGAATCTTTCACTAAAGAATCCATAGTAATTACGTTTTGTGTAATAAAATTCTGGAAAAGTATACAATCCTTCCAAATTCTATTTCTGTATATGAGGAAAATTTGGCACTCCGAAAACCTGTGCTCCAAATATGCGTAATTGCTTAAGTGATCAGGTATGGGTTGGCTCCTATACACCCAACTCACTACATTACGGTAACCCACTGAAAAGCTCCACTTGTGTAGCCTACTTGAGGCCTACTGCGGCAGGCGAAAATTCTTGTACCTTGCATGCAGAGGGGGGGAAAAAAATCCTATCATACTGGGAATGAGCACTTGTTTCAATGTCTCGTGATTGGTAAACTTATTAAAAACTCTCAATACTCTATATTACTGAGGCCGGCACCCCCAAATCTTCCACTTTTGGCAACTGCGCTGGTTAAATTTTCCATTGGCTTTTCTGAAAGGGGGAAGTTCCAATGCACCCAAAGAATGCAACATTTAGATTCCGGATACCCAAAGGATCAAAGTACTTTTGGGTACAGGTTCCAAAATCGTTTCTTCATTCACATAGGTTCAGTACATGTTGATGACGAATGTTGTAAGGTAACTCTTTTTCAGAAAAAATAAAAATAAAAATAAAAATGGATGACTAAGTTAAGTTATGCTTAAATATTGGATCCTCCACTCACCTCCTCCATTTCCAAACTTAAGTTACCCCAAAGACACATGGCAGATTGGCATCGAAACAAGTGTCAGTAACTCAGTCAAACCAGTTTTTATGTGTGTCAACAGCTGGCCTTATTAACTTATTAAGTTAACTTACTCCCCTGGGGCACTCCTCACTCTTCAACTGCTTCCATTGTTGCATTGTTGGGTGGGAGGTCCCCCTCTCCAGTCCATTCAGTCTTATGAAGTTACACTGCCTGACTGCCTGTCAGAATCTGCTGCAACACTTTTCTCATGCCAGCCAGCAGCAAGAACAGTTCAAAGCATCAATCACCTTTCAAGCAACCGGGGCAATGTCAATCATCAATCTGGTCCCGTCAGTGAACATGCACTTTCTTCGGAAACAATAACATAACATAGCATTGTTCACCAATGAGGCAGGCGGGCAGGGGGCCCTTTTGCATCCTTGAAAAGCGGGGACTCCTACAGGGAACAAAAATTTGTCGTATTGATGGCTCCTCTGCCCAACCCCAATGGCTTGGAATTAACTGAAAGTCTCTTCCAAACATGCATCAAGGGAGGCACAATACCTTCCTCAACCAACCACTGTGCCCTGGAACTAATTGAAAGTCTCTCCCATGCATCTAGGGAGGCATGATACCTTCCTTGGCCAACCCCAATCTCGGAATTAACTGAAAGTCTCTCCCATGCATCTAGGGAGGTATGATACCTTCCGAAGCCAACCCCCAATCTTAGAATTAATTGAAAAGTCTCTCCCAAGCATATAGAGAGACATAATACCTTCATAGCATGGGGTTTTCACAGTGAATTACGTCAGATGAAATAATTGGTTATGCAATGGTACGAAGTTTTTGTGTTTTGGACCTTTGGATGTATGGAAAATATCTAGGTTCATGCATGGACACTGTGTTTGGGTGTATTCTTGTCCCATTTGGAGGGGGGACACCTAAATCTTTGTTTTTTTTTCCTCTGGATGAGTATGTTCCACTAGTGATGCTCATTGTTGGATTGATACAACGAGGAACTTCTAGCGCCTTCTATTATATTGAATATGCAATGTCGTGACCCATGTCACAACCCATGTTGCAAAATCTGTCATGTTTACATTCTGGAGAAATATAATCCAATTATTTCATCTAACGTAATTCACTGTGAAAACCTGAAGTGCAATGAGGATTCATGCGATTTGTCATGCACATGTTTCTCCTTTCTCTTGCAAACAAAAATATGCAATAGGAGTGTTGTTGCAGACTCTTGCAATGGATATACGACTAGTAACCTTGTAAGAACAAAGCCTTTGCCCATATTGTTAAATTTCAAAATCTTCCACATTGTTTGCTTCATTGCTCCTATATGTGAATTAATTTTTTTTATTTGTAGTTTTCTAAGATTATGTTGTATGTTTGCTCTAATGAAAATATTTATATCTTTCTGTATCTAGTAACATGGTTATAGATCGTGAATTTCAAACTTTGAAATTATGCCCTTTTTTTTTTAAATTCAAAAAAATTCAAGAAGAATAGAAACTAAGCTTCAGAAGCTTCATTTTATTGTGTTTGCTCAAAAGCAAAATCATCTTCAGTGTAAAAATCAAATTTTAAGGAAGAAAAATTCAATGTATTCAAATACACTCTATGGGGATACTATTATTTTTAAGTAAACAAAAGAACTAATGTAACTTGCACTTAACTCAATTATGTGGATTTATCATTACCCTCTAAAGGACTAAGTGGCCATTGAATACATAAGAGATCTCAAGTAGTTACATAGAAATCAATTTTGGTTGGATGTTCACAAAATTTTGATACAAGGTGTGAACATGTACCCCTTTTAGTGGAAATATAATTATTTTTTTTCTAATTGTGTGCAAATCAAAAGTTATGTTGCCCTTAACTTTTGGAGCAACTTAGGCAGCTTCAAGCAGCATGCCCAAAATTCCTCTTCTAATCATGAAATTTGTCTTGTATGTAACTTATATGAAAGAAGATGCAAATGCCAAAAAAACAACCATTTGTAATGTAAATCTCATTCTAGGAAGAATCAATGTCTGTTGGCCTTGTCAGGCAAGGTCGGAGAAAATACTTTTTCTTCTAACTTCAAATGTTATAATCTTTCAATATGTGCAGTCAAAGTTTCTAAATTTTTTTCCACACAAAGTTGTATGGTTGAATTTCAAAACCAACACTTTTTGTTTCATTTTCTTCTTACTACCCTAAAAAGTGGCAGTTTTTTTCACAATTTCTGCTTGAAATGTGCCTCTTAGACTTTTAGGGATTATTAAGATTGCACACAAAAATTGGATGAAGATGATCCATTTTTCAGCATGAAAGATGACAACTTTTTTCACCATCCAGAGCGGTCACTGTTGAGTCCTTGGTGAGGGCCAGGGTGAACTGACCCCCTTGCTCGGCCCTGCGGGCAAACCCTGGAATTATTTATTTTCCACACATGATTTTTTTTGCAAAATTTTAATTCATTTTTGCGATCAGAGACCCCAAATTAGTGAAATAAGGTCAAGAGTATACCCTAGAACGGCCCAAAATAGGGGGCTTTTTTTTACATGCTCCCCTAGTAAGGCCGAGCGACGGGGTCAATCTACCCTGATCTTGGTGAGTTGGTGCCCTTCCAGGGTTAAAAATGGTACACCGTGGTTTTAGGTTCCCTGTTCACTGTGGGGAACTTATCCCCTACCGTACTCCCAACGGGTATGGCGTGAGTTTGTTGCAGACGGAGCACCGGTCCAGGCACGTATCCCAACACTGGCACCAGACGTCATATTTACTCTACCCGCTTCAGTCTCATGTCCCCTGTGGATTACTTATTAATTTTTACCCTTAAAAGGCTCGGCACCACAAGTTACAATCTCTCGTTCACAGAACTGCTTGGTGCACACTGTACACCACTATTCAGTTGTTGATGCATGCATGTCAAAATACCCTACTAAAAAAAGTGTGAAGGGAAAATGTAGGGAGACTCAATTTAGTGAACAAGTTTCAAGCTTCCGTAGAAGTCTGAAACAACGACAGCGGTGCTTAGAAGCAAACAGGTACTTAAAAACATAACATTGTATAAGGAGGCAATGGTCCTCCCCATGCGGAGAAGGTACTACGCTTTTCTAGACGCTGGGGAGGGAGGGTGACGCTGGGGAGGGTGACGCTGGGAGGGTAGATGCTGGGTTGGCTGAAGAGCCATGCATAGAAGACAATTTTTTTCACTGTGAGGTCCCCTTTTCAAGGATGCAAAAGGGGGCCCTCCCTCATTGCTAAATGATGTTATGAATAGTGTACCAAAGTACGGAGTACAAAATTTTCAGCGAACATCCGCCATAATATCGTGGGATTGAACGGAGCAATTGACAGGCACCGTAAAATCTCTGACGTCTTACCCAACCTGTCTACAATACCCCCTCCCCTGGTTTGATCTCCTAACAGGCATGCAAGTTGAGTGAATAAGTTAGCATCGATCATCTGGCCAGTCAGTTGCAAGAACACACTTTCCTCGGGAACTGTAGCCGCCATTCCCGCCGTTACTGTCTTTTTTAGACCCAGAGTCCCTTCAAATCCATGCAAGTGGATGATCAACAATTCGATCTCTTCCACAACGACAGTCTCATTTGATTCAATTGCAAAACTTGTATTAAGCAGTAGTAACATTCACAAGGTACCGTCCAACCCAGCAAGGAGTATTCTAATACACCCAAGGGAGGCGGTGTGTCGAACCAGTATGGCCTGCCTAATCGGCCACCAAGAAATACAATCATGCACCATTTCTCATCTATGAATCTCACAGCAATAGAAAAGCTGACGTTCCGAAAGCCGCACCGCCAAGTGGTGTACTGGCCATCGCCAATCTCCGGAACTGCCACATCGACTACAACCTCGCCATCGATTAATGGCAAACAGCATTTGGGCGGCGCACTCCATGGATGTACCGATAACGTGCATTTCAGGAGGAGGTGTCCAATAGCAACAAACGCTATCCCCAGCATTCTATCCGTGCCCACATAAATCCTTCCTCACCAATTCCTGTGGCTGCGGGGATGTGAAAATCATTCTCGGCATGAATTTCAGATTTGGGTCATCCTTGGCAGAAGTGACTTTCGTGGCGACTTCAAAGGCTCCACGACTTCAGTATTGGTTGCGTGCGAGCCGTTACGTAATCCTGAGATCCACCAAGTAGGGAATGAGGAGTCGAAATGCCCACAGTGTCGGTCTCCATTTCAGTGATCAGCGACGAGAGACTTGAGCCGTAAACCTACGCGTCGACATTCAAACGTTCGCTTTCTGTCAACCTGCATCAACAAAAGTAAACATTCATTACCGACCCCAAGGAGTTCCAACATCGACGCTGAATATCAAGTGATGACAAATGGCAACACCTCGCTGTCACCTGTACACTACAACCTAATGCAGGCAGCTCTTATGGATCTGTGTCAGTACCACTGATCCGACGCAGTTCAGTACAAATCGTTCCTCGAATGCCACGCCAGCTCCTTCTACGATCAAGCCGCTCGACTCCAGCACCTTCATTACTTCACCCAACAGGCCGACCCTTTTGTCGCACTCGACCCGGATTCGCATACCCGTTCGGGTGCTTACCACCTCCACCTGATCATGCCAAAAATCTCGTCAGACTCTGCAAACCGAAGGACACTGTCAAGTTGGGTGCCGCGTTCCGTAATCGAAGTGAAAACAGAAAGATGGACGTACCCTTGATCGCGACCGCCCACGACGACTGGCACAGCTCCATTCGAAGGCAGAATTCGAATCCGCGGCCCTCTCCTCGTCGCTACAAGACGGACTTTCAAAGTCGTCTTCACACGAGCTCGCATCGTCGTCGCTACATGTCTCCGAATCAAGCTCCGAATGCAACTCCTGCACTTGTCTCTGAAGCTGCGCGATGTACTCGTACGCGTCTGTCAATACCGACGCACTCTCATCCTGCACGCCACCATGGAGCAAGGGTCGTCAGGCTCCCATCTTCAACCCCTCAGCCTTCTCCACCCCATGGCGACATAACAATTCAAAATTACAAAGCCAAGGTCTACCAACGGAGTCACCCCCTCTTTCGAAACTTCTCAACAAAACATAAACATCTAAATATACTCACAGTGCAAGACACAGGTATAACGGCCCGCAAAAGCTCCAGCTGCTCATCGATTCTACTCCGCACCCGTCGCTCCGGCACCACCCCGTTCTCCGACACCGCGCCAAACGTTCGCTTGGAGCTTCGCGGCGCCACACACTCAGGCACTCGGAGGACGTAAGCACACTCCTCATCGCTCTCAGCATCCGTCAAGTCGGAAGCATAACCCACGTCTGCGTAGTCGCAGTTCTCCACAGCATCATCAAACTGCCCCATCCTGAGCGCCATCAATTCAGCAACTTGTGGTTCGAATAGTCCAAATCCCAACCTTGGTGGTTCTAGCAACTCTAACCAACTTCAAGACGATCACAGTCCCCCACACAACCTTCAATTCCCCTTCTCCTCGCTCTGTCCACAACGCCAATCCCCAATCTCCGCACTTCTTCTTCCTATCATCCAAATCCACAAACTCGTCCTGTCCTTCGCCTCTCCACAAACCCCACCCAGCACCACTTCCAAACCCCTGGCTTTCTCCAGAATGGATCCCTGGGTATCCCAGATGTGCACACGCCTGAAAAAGCTGCGCCTTCGGGACTCGTGGAACGAAAGGAACGCCGCAATGAGGGTGGGGACGTCGGGTCAGTAGTGTTGGAGTTGGCGGTGCCTGCGCCCGCCTGCCGGCAAGTTGCGAGGGCGGCGAGATGCAAGTGGACTGGAGTGCGCGTCCAGTCCAGGTCCAGTCCAGGTCCAGGAGGCGCTACATGCATGAACCTGCATGCACGTGAATGGATATCAAAGCATTCTACTGTATCGGGAATAAGTTATGGAAAGGAAGAGGCGAAGAGCACTGGGTGCATTATGAGCGAGTCCCGGAAGTTAAGAGACGGGGGACGACGGGGGACGGACGGGGGACTGGGAACTCGGGGACGGGCTTTTCGTGGTGGGGGTCCAGTCTGCACTCTGCAGCCTGCCTGCACTGGACTGGAGGACTGGAGCATGCGTGACTTGCTCCCTTGTTCACTGGGGCTATTCCTGTCGGGCTGGTGGCGGGATGAGGGGAACTCAGGAAGCTGCGTTTTCCTGAAAAACTCTGTTTTTCAAATGAAATGAAATGAAATGTTTTTTCAAAAAAACTTTGGAAACTGTGAAAGCTTGGTAAGCCATTTGAGAGCTGATTGTCTTTTCAGGAAAGCTAAACTCCTTGAAACAATTTTCAGTAAATTTTCATAGGAAGAAAAAAGGAATTGGCATTTAACCTTAGTTGTTTCATATTTTTTGAACCTTTGAGGAATTAATTACAAAATTTTGAAGTTGAAATGCATTGGTCACTAAAAGCAACCACTTCTTGAAATGTACATTGCTGGTACATTGAAGAAAGCAAAATGTACCTATATATCATGATCACTTTTAGAGCATGGGCATTTTTAGAACATACCACTTTAGTACACCCTGGAAGGAGACTACCTCAGTGATAGGTATTCACTCAAATATGATTCCATTTTTGGACCAATAGGTGCAATCTCTGTTTCTACAGTAACAAAGAAAGTCATCCATCGGACCACTATGGTCAATAGCATCCTTACAAGTTAACTTCTTTGGAAATGTCATTGTCATGTTAGTCTCAATCCTCCTCACTTGCAACCTTGATTGTTGTGTGTGGTTGGTTTGTTCTTTCTTTTTCCTTTGCAAATGATTCATCAGTTTGTGCAAAAAAAAAACTCCACTTCAATTGTGATAAAAACTTTTCTTACCCTTTGCTTCTGAATGCCCCAAATTCTTGTTTGTTTGCACTTCTTTGTTTTTTCTCTGAAATTCAAACCTCCTTTCAATTTAAAAAAAAAATTGCAATAGAAATAGAATGAATTAGGAATAGAACTAAAAAAGAGGGCACAACATCTTGAGTTCAAGCCTCTACATTGGCCCTTCAAAGTACATGTTCATTCCACTTTCAAATTCAAGTGACCTAATCACACTCTCTATTCGGACCCATATGTAGTTAGTGGACCAGTTACAAATTATTTTATTTAGAATGTAATACAAGCTTCTATTGCAAGTTGCAATCAAGTACAAGAATCCATCTAACCTTAGCTTTAGAAGGTGATTTGAAGAGCTTGGCTCATTCTCCAAATGTGACATATGGAGGTCCATATAGAAGAGGCTATTTCATAATGGTTCTCACCTGAATTGTAGAGTGTTAGGTCTTTTTAGAGTGTTGGATTGAAGATACTCTCAGCGTGTGAGATAAAACACTCTTCTTGTAGACTTTGTTGTACTCTCTTTTTGAAATGAAATCTTCTTTTTCTTTGCTTAACCCCTAAAGTCCCATTGTCCCCTCGGGGGACAATTTGGAATTCGGGCAAGTTCCTATGGGCTGAAATTTTACCCTAATTTTTTGAATTTTTTTTTGAAGATAGAAAATCTGATAAGCTTTGTGGGAATATAATTTTTATTTCAATCGGTGCCCGGAAGCAAAAGTTATACCACAAAAAGCCTGAAACTGAACTCGGCGGGCAGCACAAAAAATATTGCAAAAGTTCAAAATAAATTAAATTTTTTTTTTTTCTCAAAGATAATGTTTTTGTCTACATCTAAAGCTTGATTCATTCCACTTTGATTAGTGATGTGAAAGTTATGAACAATCTTATTTTTCGGGCAATCTAAGCATCTTTTTGGAAAAAAAAACTTGTAGGATTCATCTCAAAATGCAATTTTCAAATTTTTTCAATTTTTTTTTTTGAAAAGGTTAAATTTTCTTGTTAGAACAATCTCACCATTGGGATTATTGTATTTCAATCCCATCTAAGAGCTATTATCAATTTAGTTTTTCTTTCAATCTTGGACCTACTTCTACTTGACAATTTTTTGAAGTATGAAAATGAAGTTGTTATTTTTTGAAATTTTTTTCCTAGACTCCCAACTCAATCCTTCAACACAATAAATTTTAAATTCAAACTCCACAATGTAATTTTTTTCCACAAATAGAGATCAAAGTCATCTAAAATTGCAGTCCAGTGTTCAAAAAAACTTGTTTTTTCAACTTTGAATGCTCATATCTCTCAATCTATACGGTCAAACTTCATGAAATGTTTACCACATGATCTAAAACAAGTAAAGTTTAAGATCCTACGGTTCAGTTCCAAAAAAAGTATTTTTTTTGTTTTTTTGGACTAACGCAGTAGAAATGGCAGTTTTGAGTGGTTTTTGACAGAAAAATGGCCTTGGGACTTTAGGGGTTAAAAAAACAAGAAATCAATAGGAGACACATGGTAGAAACCAATCCCATGGTCTAGGTCAACAAAATCTAACCCTAATAACATTTATACCATCCTTGATGCATATAGACTGGGTTTTGCAATCGAAATAATCTAACACAATGACTCAAGCAGTGCCATTTCCCAAACAAAACAAAACAATCCCAAAATTATCTAATTCTTGGATGACAACTACGTCATCGTCAGTGTTTTGATTGAAAATCATTCATCCATCACTTTGGGTTGACCGCAGGGGTCAGTCAGTTAGATTTGGCCAAGGTGAATTGCCCCCCTCATTGCCCCGTTTTACCCCTAGAGAAAACACTGTGGAATTCTACAAATTCTGAATTCAAATTTGCAATCAATGACCCCTAATTAGTTGATCAAGGTGGATTGACCCCCTCGCTCGACCTTACCAGGGGTGCATGTAAAAAAGAAGCCCCCTATTTTGGGCCATTCTAGGGTATATTCTTGACCTCTCCTAGCTAATTTGGGGTCTTTGATTGCAAAAATGAATTAAAATTTTGCAAAAAAATTCATGTGCGGAAAATAAATAATTCCAGGGTTTGCGAGGGGGTCAGTTCACCCTGGCCTAATTAGCTGGGGGGAGGTGTAGGAATTAGAAAAATCACAGCAAAAATTAGTTTTTTTTTTTTTCACAATAACCCGTGGCCGGGGGAATGAGGGGTCAGTTCACCCTGGCCGTCAGATTCGGGGTTCATCAGGCACCAGTTCCAAAGCAAGACGCCCATACTTAAAACTTATTCCGGAAGCTGCTCTTCACCTGCCTTCTGCGTGGGAGACGGAATGTAGATCAGCCTGGGATATTCTTTCTTTTTCTTATTTGGATTGGAAAGATTGGAAAGATCGGAAAGATGGGAAAGATTGCAGTACTCTTCTTTTACCACCTGCCTCTGTGTCTGGGCCATTTCAAAAGTTGCGTGCTCACCCACAAGTGGGCGAAGGCGTGCACCTGTGCATTTAAAAAAAATAACTTTCAAATAAATAAAATCGAACCAAGTGTGAAAGTGTAACGTTTTAGGACAGAGGTTGGGTATCATTTTAAAATGAAGTTGATTCCATTGAGGAGACCTGAAAGAGGGAAAAGAAGATTTGGGAGACCTTTGAATCCAAGAGTACTGTACAGGCTTTGATGATCCGTGCAATGTCCTTCAATATTACCAATCAAGTTCATTGTTTGGAATAGAATTCCTGGGTCAGATTCTTTTTTTAACCCTAAAATGACGTTGAGGCCAAAAAGTGATCCATGGATAACTTGACTACAAAAGAATGCACCTATTGGTCCAATAATCCAAGCATTTGGGTGGCTACTTTGGGCATGGGGACCATGTCCTTTAAACCCTTAAACGCCGAGGAGGAGGACGTTTGGCTTTCAATGGATGAAAGAAAATCCTTCTAGTTGGACGGAATTGCAACTATTCATCTTGAGAATTTTGTTGTAGAAAGGGGAGGTCTTTTGTAGTAGTTTGATTTCCAATGAGTACTTTCGCAATTTTTTAAGGGAATGACTCACATGTTAATCAAAGGGATGATTTTCACGGTCACCCACCCGTCCTTTAAGGGTTAAGTGTGAATCTAGGGTTTCATTTTTGCGATACAAAGCTATTTCCATGGCCGGCTAAAGTTTGGAAGGAGAAGTCAAACTATAGCCATAGTTATAGATGAGTATTGTAAAAAAGACATGTCGTTTTAACCATCAAAGAACATATTGATAACCATTGATTTCTATTAGTAGAATTTATGCTTTCCAAAGGTTACAATAATTTTTGGAGTTGTAGAAGTCTAATGTATGTTGTTTGGATTGCCTTTGGCATGCCATTCCAACATTTATCTTTTTAAGCGATAAACTTCATGAATCAACTCCAAATAGATTTTCACTTCTTCGATTGCCAAGTGAAGAGTTGGCTTAAAACTAAAGGCCCAAAATCCTACATGCACAAACATTCCATACACCTTTTGTTTAGTATGAAATGTCAATATATGCCATTCTCTACAATTTAGATATCACCAAAGCTAAATGAATTGAATGTGTCTCTATTAACTTCATAATCTAGGACTCCGTCATTAAATGTATTTCGAGCATTCAATTCATTCCAAACCATGGTTGATTTATGAAATAATCAATCTTCGGCTTAGCCATTGGAATCTTCCATTTCATTCTAAAAGTTTGAATTTTTGACACTTTTGCTTCCAAATCATGCAATACGGTTGCCATGGTTTTAATTGAAATGTTATCTTGGTTCATTGAAAGATTCAAGCTGTTTTCATTCGATAAACCGTAAAAAAGTCGCAAGCAAGAAACAATATGGTCCTTGAAGTTGATTTATCTTTTATGATGTCACCAATATACACTTTGACTACAATAGAGTAAAAGATTACATGTAGCTAATGTTTGAACTCATTGAGGTTGTTTACTTTCACTTTCATGTTGGTAAGACGTACAATAGATCTAATTAACTTGGGCAAATCTTTGATTAGCATCAAAAAATTAGCCTTGTCCACATCTATACTATTAATGTTTAGGTCATTGATAGCACTAGAATTATGGTTTTCATTTGAAGAAACACGTTCAATTTGAATTAGGTAGAAATTATCATTTCCCTTTGCAATACAAAAAGGCTCAAGAGCCTTCGTGAATAAATCCAAATTATCCCAGTTAGAGCATAAGTTTCCAGTCATTCACATCACGTTTATATTGTAGCATATAAGTGGTCTATCCAAAACATGTGCCACATAAATATCTATGAAATGGTCTCTACATATTCTACCTTTTCTTGTTGGCCTCAACTATCTCCTAAAAAGATGCTACCCACCTGCCAATGCTCCCCCTTACTAAAATCCTTGGCCGTTTGATTAAAGAAAATAAATTCAAAGTACCCTTGATGCCGTCCAAATCTAAAAACATTGTTTTGATCTCTTTGATCTTTCTGATTTGTTTGAGCCATTTGATCTACTCAGGGCTTAGGGTTAGGGTCTGATCTCGCGTTGCTCCTAGTCTCCCCTCCCACGACTTCTTGCTTCATTGCTCTTGCGCCACTCCTACTCCGAGTCTTCTCCTGCGTCCATTCTCTCTGGTGAGTGTCTTGTATTTGTCTGATGTCTTGTCTCTTAGTAATATTTCTTCCCATTATGTTTTTGCTTACTATTTCTATGTTTATATATAGGTTTACAAACATTTAAGCGGAGCTCCTACTGCGCATCTCTTCTAGATGAGTGTCCGCGTTTGTCTCTCTATTTCTCCAATTTTGCCTTGGTGGATGTTGTTGTACAGGTGTAGATCAAGGATTCTGCTTACTTAATATGTAAGGATTAGCTTTAGGCCGCTCTTGTGAAGACAACGTGTTGGGAGAGGAAGGCACGTGCCAATTAGGTTTAGGATACAAAAAGTGACGATTACTATGGATGAATATTAGTTTTAGGGTACAACAAATGAGGATTACACGATTATGGTTTAATATGAGGGTACAACAAGTTCAGCTAGCAAGTCACAATGCTTCCTTTGCTATTTCTGTAATTCCAAATTTTAGAATGGAAGATAAGTTTAGTGCTCTGAATTCACTTTTTCTTCATTGTTTTGCCCATCTTATTTGTGCCCGCCTCTGTCACGGGGCCTCCCATGTCACAGATATTAAAAGGAGCAACCCGAATTATTGCTCAAGGTGTACATTCAGGCATGGCAGGTGCAGAAGTCTCCCAAAGATGTGTTAAATTTGCACATGTCTATAGCATTGCAGTGAAAAAACACTACAACAAAAGCAGTGTTTTATGACTGCAAAATACGACTGCAATCAGTTGTAAAATCAAAAAATATGATTAGCGCAGAAATCACTGTAAATGACTCGGAATATGACTGCAGCAATCGTTTAGAAGCAATCACTTCAGACATCAGTCATATTGGCAGTCATATAAGTTGAGGGGTATAAATAGCCATAATTAGCCATAGTATGCCAACAAGGCGTATATTTTGACTTTCTTTGACTTTTTCTTGAGCTGCCCGGGTAAATGAAAAAATCCTACGTGGAATATGACTGCGTTCAATCATATTTTTTGATGACGTGGAATATGACTGTAGTCAGTCATATTTTGTGGAATATGACTGCGTTGATTCATATTTTGTGGAATATGACTGCGTTGATTCATATTTTTGGATGACGTGGAATATAACTGTAGTCAGTCATATTTTGCAGTCATGTGGAATATGACTGCGGTGAGTCATATTTTTTGATGATTTGTAAAACAACTCTTCTTAATCATACTTTTCAGTCATATTGAGAGCACCTAGTCATTTTTTGGAAATTATTATAATCATTTTGTAACTACAAGTAGTCATTTTTTTTATTGATATGTATTTTGAACTATGAATTGAACAAATCATACAACGGTTGTAGGATACATAAGCATATTTGCAATCATACATTAAAATGATTTAACAATTGAATAAAAGATATCATGTATTTAAAAGAAATACATATGATTTTAAAGATATACAAGAAACAATTATATTGGAGAGGGAATATATAAGAAAGAATGTGACTCCTTTCAATGACATTTATAATTTGTTAATCACAAATACAAAATATGTATATCACAATGAATTATTTACAGAAGTCAATAGAGACTATATTTCTTACAATAATACGAAGTGAGTTGCAAGTAGCCTCCAACGACTTTGTTCCAATTTTGTTGCCTACATATACAATTAAAGAAATAGGAGGTTAATTTTCAATGAACATACAACAAAGCTCAATCTTCAAAAGTTTACAACAATACAAAATATGTAATACAAATTTAGGGTAAGAAGAAAAACAATGGTGATGCAAGGAACAAGAAGAAAAAAGGCAACAAGTGCTAAAAGATAACAACAAATACAAGTTAAGATGCACAAGAAACAATAAAGAGCAACTACTAAGAGGTAACAATAAACAACAAAAAAGAGTTAAGATGCAACAAAAAGAAACAAAAAACAAAAAGAAACAAAAAACAAAAAGAAACAAAAAACAAACAGAGAGAACAAAAAGTAAGAAATAAGAAATAAGAAGAACAAAGAATTAAGATGCAAGAAGAAAAAAACAAGAAGCAAGAGTGAAGATGCAACAAAAGACAACAACTAAAAAGCAAGAGTGAATTCAAGATGCAACAAAACACAACAACTAAGAAACAAGAGTGAACTCAAGATGCAACAAAACACAACAACTAAGAAACAAGAGTGAACTCAAAGAGACAAGAGACAAGAGACAACAAAAGGTAAGGAAGAAGAGTCAAAAGAAGTAGTGGCTAGGATTTCAAAACCCTAAAAAAATGACGGCTAGGGTTTCAAAACCCTAAAAAGTGGTGATTAGGTTTCAAAATTTTAAACAATGATTTGTCTATATTTTTTTTGATTGCCCATGTTTTTCTTAGGTTGCCCAAAAACAAAAAAATGTTACTACCATGAAAATATGACTAATAATATAGCTCAATGTTCTCAAACGAGTTCCCTACCGTTCCCTATGAAATACTTTGGTGTTCCCAACGGACGTATAATATACGCCCGTGAAGTACAAGGCCCAAAAACAACTGGCAGTCATATTTCTCCCCAAGGTATTGACCTCCAAAAATATGACTGCAAGTAGTCGCCAGTCATCCTCAGTCATATTTTTGCAGTCATAAAACACTGCCGTTGTTGTAGTGAAATGACCTTGTTAAAGAAAGTCCTAAGAAAAAAACTCTCTTGTTGCTTACTCAGTTGGATGTTTGCATTCCAGAAACACAAGGTCCAGGAAGTCCTTCTTTTCTACAAGACACTCCTAGAAACTAGCCATCTGGCACAAAAAAGCTCCTAAAACATCTCCAAGGAAAAGCCCATCAGTGCCTAAAAAGTCTCCAAGGAAAAACCCACCAATACCACCAAAACAATTGGACTTGAGTATCATCATTTCTGTAGGCAACTCTAACATACCCTTGGAGTACTTGAAAAAAACAAAAGACTTCCTTGAGATAGAGTACATCAGTGGCCTCTATTCCATTGAAAGAGGTGGGGGCATCTTGTAGATTCCATCTCCAAATGGTGTGCTGCATTATGGCAGCATCCTCTACTGGTGTAAGCATGCGGATCAAGGTTTTCCTTGGATGGGATAAAGTTGTCATAGCTTTAGTGGGGCGCTACATACTGAGTAGAATACTTTGAAACACTAGGTTGTACACGTTCATTGGCATGCTGGGGTACTACA
Source organism: Rhytidiadelphus loreus (assembly GCA_947034895.1). Classification (NCBI taxonomy): domain Eukaryota; kingdom Viridiplantae; phylum Streptophyta; class Bryopsida; order Hypnales; family Hylocomiaceae; genus Rhytidiadelphus; species Rhytidiadelphus loreus. Next base: position 3,752,005 of record OX344761.1, on the reverse strand, counting down.
TTAAAGACAAGGGTGAAGAACACTTCAACTGTGTCCGCCGCAATGTGACCGCTTAGTAGATCGAAGAAGGCATTGAGGAGTACATGAAACACAATACTCCGTTTGCCAAGAATCGGATCATTTTGACCCACAAGAACCTCATTGAGAGGGCCACTACTTTTTGTAGATACAAGTTGAAAAAACAACTTGGAAGTACACTTCTTGGCACGCTTTTGCCCATGCTACAATCCGGTCAATACATCCCTTCTGATCCGTGGGTTCTTCATGTTCACCAAGGCAGAATGGAGTATACTAGGGCCACTACATTGTGGAAGTGTATGATGAAACCAAATCTTGTAAACATGGATGATGTGACACAAATTTTCTTTGAATACACCAATTCTGGTTCACAACTTGCTAACTTGAGACAATAAAGACTAGTTGTAGTCTTAAACGACACTCAAGAAGGAGCGCCATGTGACTATGTGGTTCCAAATGCTCTTTTACCAATGTTTTCTTCAACTTTTTTGTTTTATCATCTCATGCAATACGTTTTTTCATTCAATCATTCGATAGTTGATAGGTACTGTTTTGGATGATTCATGATGGCATGTTGATGATGTTGTTGTGGTTGAAGACAGTCAAGATGTTGCGGAACTTGCTCTTCACACTGTTTGTACCTCTTTTGAGACTCATGTGGACACGCTTGATGTCATGTTCATTCCCGTAGTCTACAGTGACCAAGACAACCGTAATAGTTTTGTGTTGTAGTTTCATGGATTTGAACACTTTTTGTGACGTGTAAGAACAACCTTTGAAAGATGGACTTACAATTTTCGGGTGTGGATACTTTGATGGTTTTTAAATTCCGAAGTATCATTTTTGTTCATACACGCATATACATATTAATTTTCATATGTTTCCCCCTTTTGTATAAGTAGTAGTGCCTCATTTATGATCTCGGGGGTTAATTTTGAACAAATAGTGAAGAGGCCCAAAAGGCCCAATATAACCTCTCCTCACTATTTGTTCAAAATACAAGTACAATATTAGTACAATATAGGTACAATACATTAACTCTAAATAATGAGAAGGAAAAGTTTAAGATGTAAGATTGTCATGTAGAACTTTCACTACATTGATAGCTCAACAATCAATACTTCATTGTCAAGTCCAACCAAATGCACTCTTATCAATTTTATTGCCTCTTGTCTCAAAGTATTAGATTTTATGCAAATATTCTCAATCTATTGTCTACTTGAACACTACCTTGTATAAATTAGAGATAAGTGATGTTAAAGAAACAGTCACACAAATCAGTTTTAACAATCTTACTATAAGAAATCCATGTTTTAAGTGACAAGTCCTAATTTTCTTAACGTAATAGTCCAACGTAATATCAATATTGACATAAAAACATGGGTTTGTTGCATTGAACATCATTTGATTTAATTTTTTAAAATTAGGGCTTGTCACCTAAAAAACAAGTTTCTTATAGTGTATGTATCCTTAAATGAGAACAAAAAAATGGTTATTTATATCTATATCTTGCTAAGATATAGACCTTCAAATCTCTCTTGAAGGTGGAATACGATGACAAATAGCATGCTCTACCATAAATGCAATCTACATTTTGAAAAGATTACTACTAAAGCAAATGAAAGAAATGACAACTTTGTAATATCCTAAACCACATAAATCCTAAAAACCACATAAAAGATAAAAGTAAGGTAAAAGTAAAACAAAATAAAATGGATATCAATATAATTTGGCTCTTTAAAGTACATCAAAATTATAATTTTATTTTTTATTCACATTTCAAATTTTTGTACAATTGCATGAGTTTAATAATATCATGAATTCCACATGTTCAAAACACTTAGAACTTTTTGATTAATTTCTTTCCAATTATACACTTAAGTACACATTTTATGACTTTTATTAATTTGATTCTTTAAAGTACAAGGCAATCAAAAAATTTAATATTTTAGACTTTGAATCTACACAAAATATTGAATTTTCACCATAGATGTGTAATATCATGGTACAAACCAAAGTTCTTGTTTTTTTTTAAAACTAGAAAACCAACCAACCATAGGTTTATCTAAAAATTAAGAAAGATATAGTCAGTCTATTTGTATGTTGTAGAATAGTTGATATTCCATAGTATTATTGAACTCCCAAACATGGATTCTTTCATGTCTCTAATTGTTTCCAATCCTTCAATTTGCATGAAAAAATAAACTCATTCATCTAGTTGCATTGCCCTATAGAAAGAAATGGGCTTCAAAAAGTACTACCATATGTTTATATTGTGGCATATGGAAGTTGCCCATTCAAATATGTACACATCATTAAATTGATTTGAGTAAATCTTCAAAATGTACAATTATAGAGTGTGGAAGTAGAAAAGGCTTGGTATAGTTTAATTCATAAAGACACTAGGAACTAATTTTTTTTATGAATGACTTTCAAATAAATTGTAGAAACAAAGAATGTTCTTCATCTTTAAATTTGATAATTATTAGCCAAGTGCCTTCGTGATATGGCTATGTTGTTCTAGGATTAATAAGCCTTGCAAACTCAATGCAAATGAGTAGCTCACTCATTTGCTAGGCAAGCTTAATCCCTCAAGGCCTAAAAACTTATGACAATGGAGGTTTTCAAATAATCGTTCTACTTTAGTATTTTTTGCCCATGGATGTGCTTGAAGACTACTTTGTCTAGTGTGTATGAAATTCATTGTGGAAATTATTAACAATTGGATGTTTGGATTATAAAAATTTTGAATGGTCAACTTTACAAGCAGAAATCACAACTTTGGGAGGAGAAAAATCATAAGGAGATAAATAATGTATTTTATTCCCCCTCCACAAAAAAATTGTATTAAAATCTAAGGCAAATGTAGTATACATTTTCAAACATAAGGGGTAGAAAGCCAAAACTAACCAAATTGGATCCTGCAAAGTTAAAAAATATTTATATTTGAGTCAATTTTAAAAATTCAACTATTGATATTATTAGCATATCATTTGGAACATCTTCAAAAAATTTGGAATCATTCTAATGATTGGAATTACACCATATTGAACCTTGTATTTTGTTTAAATTTTAAAATATAAATTTGAATTATTTTTTTCTCTAGACATACTTTTTTTGTGTAGAGTAAAGATTAAAAATGTTCAAGAAAATATTTTTTTCCCCATCCCTACTATTCCTTTCATTGGTAAAGAGTTGTGTTTGCTCCCTTTTTCTATTAGACTACATTTCCTAAATAAAAATTTAAATAATTCACATTGAAATTTTGAAAATTGGAAAATGCAACAAGTATGTCAACTTGTTACTCTACAAGACCCTACTTTACAAAATATTGAGATTTATTTCATCCTACCAAGAATTTGCCATTGAAAATTTGAAAATGACACATTGTGTTCTCTTAGTCCTTAAGGAGTCAAGGTAAGTTTGTCTATATTTGACACTAATAACAACTTTCCATTGTTGCTATTACAAAATATGAATTATTTTTATTGATTCCTATTGGCAAGTGAAAGAAGACTCCAATGCACTTTAATTGGGACTAGTGTGCCCTATGCCATTGCCACAATATAATAATAAATAAATAAAAGTAATTTTTTAGTTTAATAACCTTCACATTGTAGGTCAAAACACCATGAAACAAAGTCTGTGCATCCTCCTCACCAAGGGCTTTTTGAAGATACCAAGAATGTGACCAAGGGATGCACAATTCATGAGATTTCATTGTAACAACAAAACAAACAAAACAAAACAAACTCATTTAAAGTGTGGATACTCACAACATTGCCTTTAGTACACTTTAGATTGCCACTAAGCTCTCCTAGGCTCTCATGTTCTAATTGTGTACATTTTGTGTCATTGATATCTAGGTTGTAGTGTTGCTTTTTGGTCCCAATATAGATGTTCTATTATGGAAGTTTATCCGCACACCCGTGTGAAAAAGGATTGAAGAACACTCCAACAACGAGTGCTGCGGCTAGATTTTGCAGTCCCACGGCCATGGCGTGCTCTCTGTCTACTTTACTACTCCACATCAAATCTCCAGATCCACAGTGTCAAAGGAAATTACATCGCCGATGACATGCTTTCGGTTTCTGCGCGGAACCACAGCGCTATCCTGGAGGCCAAGACCACGGGTTCGATTCTTATTTGGGGTGAAAAGGATCTGATCGCTCGCAAAAGTGCTGCACACAATACATAGTTCCAATGAAATTGAATTATATGAACTCGGATTTGCCTTCTAGTCCAGGCATGACACAAGTGAGACCATAGATGAACAGACTCTTTAGTAATTATTATTCCAATGAATTTTATTTTTACTGTTTGTGCCCAAAATTGAAGAAAATAGGAGTAATCTTGTTCCACGACTGTTGCCGCACGTCGCATGCTGCTAGACCCACTTTGAAATGATCGACCAGCCGGCATCAGAACCTCGGATAGTCGGATTGTTGCGGAACCCTTTGCTTTTCGAACCCTCTGCATTGATGGGCACGCAGAGTCAATGGCAAATTTAGGAAAAAAAGTGGTTGCGCTTCTCCTAAAGTGCCACGAAGCTTCATCGGAGCATTCGTCTGCCACGAATGCCCCGATCGGAGGGTCAACTGCCGGGACGGACAAAGGGAGGCCTCCTCATGGATCACACGGGGCAGCACGCAGGGTCCCTTAAGATATCAGGCTATCATTCGTGTCCCCAAAAAATTCAAAATTAAATTCAAAATTATAGCATGGCATCACCGCATGGTCCGCATGCTGCAGCTCTTGCGCTCTTAATTCCTTCGCCGCGTCTGGAGTGTAGTGGGTTGACATCTGCAACGGATGCTTGTACTGATTGGCAACCTGCCAAGCTCGGGTTCAACAGCTGATTATATGCTCGCTCGTAAGTAAGATGCCACGCTATTCTCAGCCGTCGACTGCGAGGTGCGAGATTAGCCAAATTGGAGGGTCAACCACTCCCTCATGATACAGCAGGTGGCTGGATGCCTCGATTGGAACTAGGCTGCCGTTCATTTGTAAAAATATTGGAAGAAAAGAACGCGTGCAGAGTCAAGGCATCAGCATCGCAAATTTAAGACTTGGGCAATGCTCATGGAACATGAGCTTGGGTTGTATTACGTAACGCCACAGGCCATGGCCTGGCGCAGTTGCAACCTGGTCAATCGCTAAGAGGATCCAGGTGCTTGTCAGATCGGCGTTTTCTACGGCCCACATGACAAGAAGCATTTGGGGATCACATAAATTTGGCATAAATTTGGCCGAGCTTTTTCCAGCCATTGCACGAGGGCGGAGAGTCAGCGAATACTTACGGCGAAGGTGCGTAACTGTGACAAACAAATGCGTCCGAAATCCCGAATCCAGAGGGTCAACTCCATCCTCGTGGATCACAAGGCACGTAATTTCATAGATATCTCCCCGGAAGTGACGACGTTCAAATTGTGTGCATGGAACATGAGCCTGTCTTGGTCATATAGTCCTGCAAACGTGTCAAACCAGCGCGGTTGACCACGTTAATGAAGGGCAAACTATCAAGCAATCAAATTGCCATTTAATGAGCGTGAAATTCTGTTACGCTGAAGTACAGTATCTCGATATACCAGTCCACAATCTTTAACATATGTCAGAATAGATTTCAAATTCACCGCAAATTAATGTAAAATACTCTCACACCGTCGGTCATCAGAGTTCAAACTCATGATTTATCTGTTTCCCTTCCTTTTTCTTTTTGTCTGGTTGTTCCCGTCAGGCCACTTGTGGCTGATGGTTTGTATTTTTACTCCTGCAATGAAATTCCCTTTCATTTGTGTCAAAAAACAAACAAACTCATGATTTATAATATTCTTCTGTGATTGGAACCAGCCAGTTTTAGGTTTAGATTACCTAACTACACTCTACTATACTGGCTAAAGTGGCAGAAAAGGAAGGTAGGGTTCAAGCATTGAGGCCTCGAAGGCAACGAAAACCAAGATGAAAAGAGAAAAGCAAGTGAAGAGCATGCAGTGACGTACCAACTTGTGTGGTGCTCAATTGCTCATGGAATGCGAGGCTTCTGATCATTGCGCTTACTTTCCGTGCGAGCATGGAGAGGGCGAGAATTGCAGAGTGTGTGTGTGCCACAAGGACAATTGAAGGTGCAGAGGGTGTGCGTCATGCATGAGCTTGCTCATGGAAAATGAGCCTGTCTCAGAGGCAGGGTGACAGCGTCCTTTTGCCCCCTGCATTTACCCTTCAGTGAGTGCGTTCCGTGAGCTTGCTCATGGAACATGAGCCTGACTCAGATGACAGCGCTTCCCTGTACTTAACAGTACACATTTATTGTTATTGTTGGCTTACTTGGCTGGGTCTTGAAGGAAGTGAGATAGGCGGGCGTTGTGAGAATCAGTCACAGCCTTGAATATCTCCATTTCTTTTTTAAAATTTGAAGCTAAGAAACTAACCGACCTCGGCTTTATGTTTTCTATTGGCTGTGGAGAAATGAGCGAGATTACAGACAGACAGACTGTGACATCTTCATGACGAAGAGCTCTGGTCTCTTTTTTCTTTTCTGAAAATGAAAAAACAAGAGAAGATATTAAGTTAGTGCAGGACGGATTCATGTACGTTTTCGTGAAGGAAAGTTTCCTCATGCCAACCTCACTCTGTTTGAAGCCACAAGATTGATGGGTCCACTTATTGGAAGCCCCAGACCGTATCAAATCGGATACACACCATCACTTATAGAGTTTGGATACTCACCGTCACTGACAGAGATTTTCTTTTCCTCTTTTGGGAGAAGAAGCACTGGCTATTGAACCCTTAAATAACCCTTAAAGGACATGGCCACTCATGACCAGGGTAGTCACCAAAACTCCTTCAATTGTTGGACCAATAGGTGCATTCTTTGTTTTTATAGTGAACAATAAAGTCATCCATTGACTACTTTTCAGCTGCAAACGTCCTTCAAGGGTTAAAAGTCCTTTCTAACCCCTCACACATTCTTCACATGGGTTGGAATAATCAAAATTGACGATTTTGTAATAGTGAGAATTTTCTTGATTGGATAGGCTTCTTATTTTGGTATTTGTACAAAGATTATGTAATTACAATTACAATACAAATAAAGTTTCTAAATTTATACAAAGGAGATTGTTTGATCTAAAGTTTGGATCATGTGAAGCCTGAAGACACTGCATGGGTAGAGACAGTAGCACTAAACATGAGCAAAAACTCCCCTTTTTCCTTGCCTTACGAGACTAATTGTTCTCATTTTTTTAGATGCTAACTTAATCAATTACCCATACCTATGTTCAAAATTTCATGGAAGATTTTGTGGGTTGTTCTATTAGGAACAAAATTATCCCATAAGGGTTAACACTAGAAGGATGGACCTAAGACTACTAACTTTGAGCCTCGTTGTTTATCACCTTGTTTTATTGCCATTTTCCAACTAGATATGAATGAAAAAAATCATACTTATTATTCAAATATGAATTCATATTTGGAAAATGTCTAGAACAAGTTATAAAATTTTCAAATCTTTTTCAAAAAATTTGAAATTACTATGGATAATTGAAGAAGAAAAAAAATTCATATCAAATACAAATACACTAAAAAAATCTGAATTTTCACCATAGAAGTATATTTATAGTTTATAGCATCAAAGTACAAACCAAAGTTATAGTATCACTTTAAAATTAGAAAATCAACAAACCAAAGTTCATATTGCTATTAAATAATGATTTTTACAAATTTTCCAAAATTTTCAATTGGAGTAGAAATTGCAGTTGATTTCACTAGTTGGACTCAAATTCCAAAAATATCCTTTTTATGCCTAAAATTCACATCAAGAGTACAAAGTAAGAAATGGCTAAAATACTCTGTAAGGGTGATCCATGGATTAACATCTTCTTCTTTAGAAAAGTCAATAATATCATAATGAGGGAATTTGCAATATTATTCAATGAAAATGTACTCAAGCAACCTCTCCAAAAATTGAATGTAATTTTTTTCCTAGCCTCAGACTTATTAGGTAAAGTCATCTAAAGGATGTTTTGCATCTTCTTTTTTGTTTTTTAGGGTTAATCCTAGAAGGACACAACCTTGGCAATAGGTACACACTAAAAACTATTCAATTTTTGGACCAATAGATGCATTCTTTGTTTCTACAAGAAGACATTCATCAAACACTTTGTATTTTCACCTTAATGTCAAGGTTAACCTTAGAAGGACAAGGCATTTGTCACCTAGAGAGTTAACCAAAAAGTATCTAACTATTGGATGAATAGGTGCATTCTTTGATTCTACAAACATTTTTTTGTCCTATATAGCATTATATGGCTAAAAATAAATAAAGGAACACAATATAGCACAACTTCCAAAGTTGGGCAAGAGAGATTGTGAAAAAGAAGTACAATTCCTATATAGGGGAATGTATTATTACCATACTAAGTAAAAGAAGTGAGAATGTGATTGTGATCACTAAATAGTATCCCTCCAAGCAAGGAGGTCAATCTAAGTTGCATCCTTGTCAAAGACAATCTTGTTACTTGCACCCCAAATCTTTCAAATAATTGTGGAGCAACTCCCAAGCAAATAGTGAAACTCTCACATCAAAATTACATAGTTAGAATGATTGAGATACTTGTACTTAATGAAAAAGTTATTTCTACACAATACAAAAGATCATCTCCTTGAAAACAAATTTAGTAACTACATTTTAAATGGATGCACGACTCTTCCACCCAGAAGTGAAATCAAGACTCTTTTTTAAGTTTCGAAGCCCTTCGACCAGTTCTCCTCCATTTCACCCTTTCGAGTTTCGCACCAGCTAAGAACGCTCTTCGTGGGAGGGGCAATTCAGACATAACTTCAGGAACACCAGACAATAGATTCTTACTCTTGCCAGATCAGCAGTTCGCAAACCCATTGTTGGAGAACAAGAATCTATCATCTGGACATAAGCCATTGCCACAATTTCCCCCGTTCATGCCAGAAAAAGCTAAGATTTCTACGAAGCATGCCAGTTTGTAATGCGTACTGATGGAGATTGAAGCTTATTATGGCAAGTTTCGAGAAACTCAGGGGTTCATTATCCAAGTGATGGCGGAGGCACTAGAAGATGGAGATATCAGGATGTGTGAGACAGATGTGTGAGATAAATGTGTGAGACAGATGTGCTGGGACAATCTGCACATGATTGTGTATGCAGAGTGGAGAAGTGCCAGGTCTCACATAATCCATCTTTCTATGTGAAAATGTTCAAAGCTTTCATTTCAGGTAGTTATAAAATGACACCTTCAGCCCATGACGAAGCAACTGCTTCAAAGGGAGAGAGGTCGATAAGATAGATTACACTGAAGGGACTCCAATCAGAACGAGCTGTGAGTCCTACGTCCCTTTTCTAGAATGGGAGAACCACTGAATACTACTGTGTGCTCCATAACGCATTATCGCATCAAGAGGAGCTCAACCACTGAAAAACGGATTTTCAGGTAGATGACATAAAGAGCAGAGAGACCTAGTCTATTTGACAGCTACCACATCCAATCAATCTTAGTCGTCCACAATTTAATGGCCTAAGGGTGACTTAACACCTAAGGGTGACAAGTGAGATCAGCAATTGAATGAATCCACGGACCAAGACATACGGTCCATAATCGACGCTTAACTATGAGAAACGTTGCTGATATTCTAGCATTCACAACGTCAGTAAAGACTCCAGATTCATTCATAGGCTTTGCTTAACCCTCCAATCTAAGCTGCAAAGCCAACGTCTGATGAGACATTGTCAAGATCTGCAGCAGCCCGAGTACCGTTCTGGACTTGCAGAAAGCAGTCATTTCTCTCATGTCCCCCGCTACCTTGATTCTGGAGATGGTAACTCCGCGGCTCTGGTTAGCAAAAATTCAGAATTTCAACATTTGGAAGTCGTTCAGCCTTCTGCATTTTTAACGGGTACGTGGATGCACCAGTGGCAAAAGTCACCAATGCGTGCACGGCATTGAAAGATCAAGGAAAGCAGTTCGAGTGTAGTACTTCCGACTTCAAGCGTGTGTCATTGTGATCAGCGACCGAAGGCGTGATCCCACGTATCTGCACTCCAGAACATGCTTTTTGTCAACCTGCAATAAACCAAATGACCAGTCAGCACAGATTCAAAGAGTTCAAAATGAAACTCCCAGTCGCTGCTGACTGCGCTCGGTATCACCTGATTACAATACCAATGTATCCCAACAACGGCTCTGTAACAACGACATACGGTGCAACGGAACGATCGGGGCTTTGAAGGATTTGCGTCTGTACCAGTGATCCAAGGCAGTCCAATACAAATCGTTCCTCAAAAGCTACGCTGACTTCTTCCACATTCACCCCCCTTGCTTCGAGCATCTTCATAATGTCTGCCAGCAGGCCGGCCCTTTTCTCACACTCGACCCGGATTCGCAGACCCGCTCGGGTGCTTACCACCTCCACCTGGTCATACCAAAAATCTCGTCAGACTCTGCAAACCCATGACATTGTAAACTTGGGCATCGCGCTCTGTAATCGAAGCGAAAGCAGAAGTAGGGACGGTAGAAACCTACCCTTGATCGTGACCGCCCACGACGACTGGCACAGCTCCATTCGAAGGCAGAATTCGAATCCACGGCCCTCTCCTCGTCGCTACAAGACGGACTTTCAAAGTCGTCTTCACACGAGCTCGCATCGTCGTCGCTACATGTCTCCGAGTCAAGCTCCGAATGCAACTCCTGCACTTGTCTCTGAAGCTGCGCGATGTACTCGTACGCGTCTGTCAATACCGACGCACTCTCGTCCTGCACGCCACCATGGAGCAAGGGTCGTCAGGCTCCCATCTTCAACCTCTCAGCCTCTTCCACCCCATGGCGACATAACAACTCAATATTACATAGCCATGATCTACCAACGGAGTCACCCCCTCTCTTCTGAAACTGCTCAACAAAACATAATCAAAATATACTCACAGTGCAAGACACAGGTATAACGGCCCGCAAAAGCTCCAGCTGCTCATCGATTCTACTCCGCACCCGTCGCTCCGGCACCACCCCGTTCTCCGACACCGCGCCAAACGTTCGCTTGGAGCTTCGCGGCGCCACACACTCAGGCACTCGGAGGACGTAAGCACACTCCTCATCGCTCTCAGCATCCGTCAAGTCGGAAGCATAATCCACGTTATCACAATCATACTCCAGCACATCGGCAAACTCCACCGGCACACCCATATTCACTGGTAACTCCACCCGCACCGTCGTCAGCAAACCTGACCTAGCTAACGATGTCCCCAACCCTAGACACCGAGACCCCACAATCCCACCACCACGGCCAATTCCACCCGTCCCTGCAAGTACGTCTTCCCACCCCCGATCTCACACGACCCCTCCCAGGCCAATTCCTGTTGCTCCTCCAATCCTCCACAAATTAACCTGAAGTAATATATGCCCCACCAATTAAACAAATGCCCTTCAATATATTCAAACCAGTGCTGCCTTCTTCTTCGCAAGCAACCCTACTGCTAAGAAACGTTCTCCACAGTGATGCGGAAGAGGCTGGCTAGAGCAAAGGGGAGGAGGAGTGCTGGGCAGTCAAGGTGTGTGTTTGTGGGCGCGACAGAAGTTTAGGACCTGCATGGACCTGCATGCACGTGAAGGAACGAGCTGGGCTTGGCTGCGACGTGGGGGACGTGGGGGAATGGTGAATGGAATGGAGTTGGAGACGGGGCAAATGGGAGGCTCTTTGTATGGGAAGGGAAAGGGGAGGACATGGAGTCAAGTGGGTGAGGTGTGAGGACCCTGGCTGGACCGCATGCGTTCCTTGCCGTTGCCTATGCCTGTCCTGGGGCCCTGGGGGTGTCTGACTTGAACAGTGGAACCAGGAGCACCAGAGCGAAGAATCCATCCTGACCCCCACGGCCGCCTCACTTCTACCCTGCCATTTGCTCACTCACTCTTACGAGAGGTCGGGGGGTAAGAACTCTGACGGGCGGTCTACCCTTCTCCAGGGGTTGTGTACTTGTGTGATTAAGTTAACAGCCATTGGGTGATTAACAGCCAGACTCCATTGAGTACCTGGAGCTCCGACAAGTGGAGGGGCTTGGAGGAGTCCGGACAAGCGAGTGGTCTCCATTGGCACTACCTCCTGAAGCCGGAGCAACCGAAGCAACTAGAGCTCCAATGGTCTCCATTGGCACTACCTCCCGAAGCCGGAGCAACCAAAGCAACTAGAGCTCAATGAAGTGACGACAATGCCATTGGTGACAACACGGATCTGATACAATTCTGCTACAGTTCTTCTTGTCTTCTTCCCAAATGAAACCCCCTCCATGCCTACAATTCCTCAATACACGGATTGGAGGCCATAGGTCTTACTAGATGGGAGAGCTTGGAGCTCAATGGAGCCCCATGCTTGTCCAAAATTAGACGTCTAGGCCTCCAATGAAGATCAACCCTAAGAACCAGAGTCCATTGGACCATCAGAGCTTTGATTCTAGATGGACGATAAGGCTTCATTGAATATTTGTGAGTACTTGGACACCTAGCTGGACCTCCAAGCTCCAGTTCATGAAATGGGGAAACATAGAGCTAGAAGCACCAACCCCTCCCAAGGATGGTACTATTTTGAGTAAGGAACAAATTTGAAGTCAATCAAGTTGTGCATTGCCAAGAGGTTTGAGCTCATAATTTACTGGGATTGGTAACATCCACCTCTCTGTCACAACTAAAGTAGGTAGATGGTAATTCAATGAGCTACATGACTACATGGCCGGCCCTCCAAGCATAATGGCAAGTTCTTAGATCCTTATGGCCTTCTCATTTGGACAAATGGACCCCTCCAACAACTCTTAATGGCATCCAATCCTAAGGGCCTGTTGCGATTACCCACCTCGAGCTCCAGTTTTGAACCCTCTAGTCGCAAATAGTTCAATACTTCTTTGTCTGGTTGTCCCTCCAACCTCTAGTCTAGTCCACGCAAAACAAAAATACAAACATGGAGGGCTTGGAGGGGCAACCAAAGTCCCCTTTCTTTCCAAACAAAACAAAGTGTTTTCTACTATAGTCTATGTTGCATACTACAGACTTTATCTATTGCCCAATGGAGCAGCTACACCGTGTGTAGTTGGCACAACATGAGCGAAAGGAGTGAAGGCTCCAAGTGTTCTAGACTCTAGATACTAATGGAAATGATGGATGCTCCGTTAGACCTTCCAGTCCCTCTCTAGTTGCTAGAGGTCTAGGGAGGCTCTAAGAGCCTATTTCCATTGAAGGGCTAGAGGGATCCAGGCTTGGACCTATGGTATCCAACTCTGCAAAAGTTGAAAACATTCATGAACCTTCTAGAACCTAGATTGGAACTTGCTTTCCCAACTATATCCTACATCAAGATTTAAAAGCTTTATCTCCTCTTTGTCCATGGTCAACTTTGATAGACCTCTAGTTTTGCCTTCTAATGAAAATGGTCTCTAATCCTACAAAGATACAACCTTTCAATGAGAAATAGGTCAATTCTTCAATTAGTATTCATTCTACTAGGGCAAATGATGCAATGTGTGCAATGGTACAATAAAACCTGTATTTAGGGTCATCTACACTAATTGGTTTTTAAATGCTATAAATTTTTACTCTTGATGGATATTTTTATCTAAGATTTTTATCAACTATGCTTACAAAGATCCTCCTCTTTGAATAGTATTGATATTTATGCTCTTAGTAAAATATTCATCTATCATAAAAAGTTATAGCCTTAAGCAAGTAGTTAGTATGGGTGACACTAATACATTTTTTAGTGTAGTGCAAGGCACATAAAAGCTTGTCTTTTCTCTCATTTTGATAATGAATCCATTGCCTTGACCCTTTTCCAAAATTATATATTTATCCTTGAAAGGACATGACCTACCAAAATTTACCAAATTTCTAAATGAAGAGGTGTATTTGTTGTTGTTTCTCATAAACTAAATTGCTTCTGTCTATGAGTAACTACAAGTTCATGGCTTCCAATTTCTAGACAAGTTCTAATATTTTAATGAATTCCAAAGAATGGTTGCATAATGTACCACAATATCACTTAATTCTAAATTTGTGCTTGTACATTTCACCTCTTAGAATATGAGGAACAAATTTTCAACTCCTTCTTGGTCCATGTTCTAAGCACAACATGATGACTTCAATTAGGAAAGATGTGACAAATTTATCCAAATGCGTTGAATTTTTTTCCAATGTATTTGTGAAGGCTTCTAATATACAAGCATTTTTTTAATTTTCATTGACAAACATGTGAGAATTGACAATAAAAAACTTAAAACAATAAATCATTCAAAAATGAATAATCTCTATATACCTTGTAGATATGGAAGTCCATGTACTATCAAATAATTACGAGAGTGCAAGATGGACCTTGAAAAGGGACACTTTGATTTTGTTTTTTCAAAGGACTAGTCTCCTAAACACTATTTAACCCCTAAAGGATCTAGTGTCCTTTTGGGTTCCATTTTGATGGAACATTGCAAGATTTGGATAGGTTCCTATCATCTCAATTTTGATGTTATTTTTTGAAACTTTTTTTGAAGATAGAAAACCAGATTAGCTTTGGGAGAATATGATATTTATTCCAATTAGTGCTTGGGAGCAAAAGTTATGCCACACTAAACTCTAAAAGCAATTCACAAGGTAACACAAAAAAATCACAAAGACCCCAAATAGTTTTTTAAAATTTTGCTTCTCATAGTAAATACTTTCATCCATTTGGACTAGTGATGAGAAAGTTATGGACAATCTTGTTTTTCATGCACTCCAAGCATCTTCTTCAAAAAATAACTTATAGGATTCATTTTTGAAAAAAAATTCACAATTTAAAAAAGAAGTTCTACATGGTTTAGTTTGATTTCTAGAAAAATCTCATTGTTGCAATTATTGTGGTTTAATTTCATCTTAGAACTATTAAAGATTTATTTTTTATATTGTGATATGAGTTTCTTTTAAAGTTTTATACCTTGCAATAGAAATGATAGTTTTCAATATTTTTTATTAAAAAAATCCTTGGTCCTTTTAGAGATTAAATTCATAATCGAGCTTGTATTTTGATCAATTTGTGACTCATTTTGGTAAAATGTGTGTTGCCTCAATTCTAATTGGGTGCATTCCAATTAGAAAGCAATATAGCGCACCCAATTAGAATTCAATAACTTTGTTACTTTCTAGATGCCACTTTGATTGAGATCAAGATCTATGGCATTCATCTAAATTCATTCAATTATCTTTCCATATGCCTCTTGTAACCATAGCCTTTCATGTTTGTGTATATTGCGAAGCCATTCTCGACTTAGATAATATTTTGTTCCTAAGAAAATACAAAAAAACTCTCTTCAAGGAACAAAAGATTCTATCCACTAGAAAGAATTTGATGCCTTTATAAGACATTGGGTTCCTATAAAGGTTGAGGTAGAGGTACATGGTCGTTGAACTGATGATGCATGCACAAACAACAAAAATTGAAACTTCGGGTTACAAGAGAAATTTTCCATCAAATTAGCAAGTAATATACTCTTTAAAATGTGCATCTTACGGTACAAGATGTGCCTTCTAATTCAAAATATCGACAACACAAGAAGCTTCCAAAACTTTGCTACTTAGGGTTAACTTTGAGAAAGACGAAATCATTTTATACCAAAACTCTCCAAGAAACTTCGCCCTCTTCACTTACCTCTTCGTTCACTTTTCTGCAGAGCCAGGTAGCCAAGTCGCAAACTGCACACTCTGCTGTTTCAGAAAAATGCCTGATGGAAAAAAATGACAAAGGCCTAGCAACTCCCACAAACTGAATACGTCTCTCATTAGCAAGTTTCCATTTCTAATTAGATTTCTCAAGTGTGAAAAATCTACAAAACAGTGTGGGGCAATGCAACCTGATGAGAGTCTTTGGTGAATTGGTGTAAAGCTTTACAGTAGTTCCCACGTCAATGCCTCATCCCTGGCGTTGAAAGCGAATTCGATTCAATTCTCCAAGAGCTGCACGCGAGGAACAATCAATAGGGCAACACATATAATTATTTAATTGCTGCAGTTATTGTAAATGATTGTCCCAGGGAGGATTGGGAGTATTATATAATATCGCTGACTTTGGCAGATGCTTGGAATTTCTGAAAGCCTATCTTTTGATTTTCCAAGTAATAAGTGGTCGAGCGCGCTGCTTCTGGCTGTTCTCCTGATTGGGACACGGGCGGGAGGGGAAGCCACGTTAACACGGGCCGCTCACGTTCCATGCTCCGAATCTGGCGCTCCACCGCAGTCTCTAGCTGTCATGAGAAAACCATTTTTTTTCCTACTTAAATGAAAGAAAATTCATTGCGAACATGAGTAACATTTGATCGATCTCCGGAATTGGGCTGCCTTGCAATCCATGAGGAAGGAGTTGACCCTCGAATTCTGTAACCGTTACCTTGTTTCCTGAACGCACCCTCGTCGTGCACGCTGTGGCTCTGACTGCAAACTCCAGCCTCGCGCTCCAGCCACTGAAGGACAGTTTTACGCTACGTCACCTTCCAGTGTTGTGGAAGTTGCTTCTTTTACTCATCCAAAATTTCGAAATTAGAGTAACATTTTCGCTGCTTCGTATTTGGAAATGATTCTCTTTATGTGAGGATGGCTGGTAAATTGACCGCTGATCAAACAAGCAATACTTTTTTCTTCGACAATGATGGCGTCGTAAAAATAAAAATCAAGAAGGAGGGCGAAAATGCTGATTTGAGAGTAGCATTGATCAAACAATCACTGCTTGGAATCTGAAAAGGGGAAGGATCAGGCCTTGCACAGCAGGGCTAATAAGGCCGGACCTCGCATCTTGTTGGTGCAACGCCCTCATGATCCATGCGGCTTGATAAATTTGAAATACTGATCCTCGAGTAGTCTAATGCAGGGGCAGATACACAACGATACATCCCAATCCGTCTCCTGCCTGCATCATGAGAAGGGAGTTGACCCCCAACTTCAGGCTAATCCTGTTATGCTCTCGAGATCTACGGGCCTCACCGCCAACAACTGGCCTCCCGACCTCCTGCCCACCAATCGCGAGCTTCGTGCCCAGGCAATCAGTGCGAGCAGCTGCACCAGATGTCAACCCGCTACCCTCCAGAAGTCCAGACCCTCCTCATCGATGTCAATGTGTGCCAAAAAGAAAAAGGAGAGACCCATGAATCATGCCTGGTCGACTTATCCGCGCCTTGTGGTGCACGAGGATGCAGTTGACCCATAAAAGGCTTTCCCGAAGTGGCGCCCTGCATCTGCGGACGAAGTTTCCCACAGGCTGGCGGCAACTCCCCTTCGACCTAATTTGGATGTCATTGACCCCAGAGTGCGGTGACATCACGTTTATAATCGCCAAAAAGGGACCCAAAAGGCTTCGGGAAAGCTTCCAATTAGTCCTCCGAAGATCTGGTTGGTCCAGCGCATGCGACCAGCAACACACCGCCACTCCGCCAGAACCACAGCTCGCTACAGTCCGGCCATTCCTCCGCTACCGTCGTGTGATTGGCTCGCTTCTTCGACTGGAACTGGGGATGTGCGGGTTTTGTTTCTGTTTTTTGAAACGAGCGAGGGCAGGCCTCCCTGCGTTAAACTGGGGATGTGCTTTGATGGTGGAACCTAT
The DNA here is from genome assembly GCA_947034895.1 of Rhytidiadelphus loreus. Lineage (NCBI taxonomy): Eukaryota > Viridiplantae > Streptophyta > Bryopsida > Hypnales > Hylocomiaceae > Rhytidiadelphus > Rhytidiadelphus loreus. The sequence goes on along the minus strand of OX344761.1, from coordinate 3,734,368 downwards.
TGTGTTGTATTCTCGCGCGATCCATGGGACTAATACTGCGAATGGATTCATTATTATTACCATCCAAATACCGATGCGCTGTGGTTCCACGGGAGTGTGCCTGGGGAATCATGTGAATATTCCGTCGAGTCACTTGACACGGCATATTCCAAAGCCGATTACAAAGTGGTTGAGAAAGCGGTTTTATCAAGCTCAGAGAGTCAGAGGAGCTCGAGGCTCTGGCTGGATTCCGAGAAACCGTCCGTTTCAAAGGAAGAAAAGCAAAAGGAAGGCAAATAAACTCGAGCAAAGTGGATGCAACAGCTGGAGGCCGGGGAATGCACATGGGATCTTAATTCAGGTATTCAAAGTCTGGATTCAAGGGATTTGCGGGTGGCATGTAACTAGTTTGATATGGTATAATTTACAGGAACTCTCTAGATTTACCTCGAACGGGGAGACCCGGCATTTGGTGTAAAGAGAACCAGTTCAATCACCCAAGTAACCGGATCAAATTCGGGGAGAACAGGCAGTTAATGGAATCTGAACTGGTTCAATCTCCCAAATAACTGAAAACTACAGGATAGTTTCCATTCTAAAATTCTAAAAACCCACAATCCCAGTAAAAACCGGTTGACAAAGGAAAATGAAGGATAACAACTAGCATCCTCTAAAATTGTCCGCGAATTCACTGTGTAGCTGTGCTCAAACCATGGTCTTCAAATTCGGTGAGAAATTCATTGTCATGTATTTTACCACATTCAATGAATTTCTCCCGAATGCTGGTTAAAAATGGTGGAGCTCGCAGGCAGTATCGCAGTACAGCCATGGCCTGGCATTGCATAAAATTTCCAGTCCATGATCGCGATTCAAACACATTTCAACGGCACAACGGTGCAATGAACAGTGCAACGCTACTGTACACTAGCTTAGCAGATTGGCTATCAGTACACTACTGCAGGAATCTGCAAAAGAGCTGCGAATTTATGTCACTGTCTTCCCTGGCACTCCCTGCAGGAATCGCCGAATCGGGGCAGATGATGTCAACGCACAACAGTCCAGAAGCCGCCTTCCCAGCGTGTAATTAAGAAAGCGCAAGGGATGGACCATGCGGCCACGCGTTCCTACTTAATTAATAACTTACCTTGCCCGGTCTTCGATTTCCTTGCGGCGACGTCACTTCATCGGAGCCTGCTTGTGATCCATGAGGTCACAGGGCTTGGCTCCGAAGCTTTGGAGTACCACTTATGCTTCAGTTTGGGCCGATCGGTCATTGACTCCTTGTATTTTAACATCGCCATTTTAATTTTCTCAGAAGACTTCAAGCTTGTAAAATTAAGTGCAGAAAGAAAGAAAACAAAAGAGGTCAATCTGGACAATTTACGGCTGGTCTGGTCTGATTCGAGGTAAGTATGGCCCGAGCTAGCTAAATTTCCACCTGGCCATGCATTGTATGGCGACTGTAACTTCAGTTGCATATCATCGCTGGGGTAATTCGGTGGAGCCAGCGCATGCGCAAGCGCGCTCCGCCTGCGCAGCACCAGTCTGGCGTCTGGCTGATGCAGCTCCTCCTCGATCGATGCTCTCGAAGGAAACGAGTACGACCTCGCCGTTTGCGACGTCACGTACAGTACTGCACGTCATTGGAAAATTGTACTGCAGAATAGATCTGATTGCGATCATTATCGACTTCAATGCAGATTGTAGTGATTCGATAGCAGTCGTACTAATTCCATTTGTAAAAGTTAGCAATGTGAGGGAATCGTCCAGCAGCAAGGGAATTTCAATAACATTGGCGCGGCAATTTGTCAAAGGAAAAAATACTTAATTTTACGTCTCATTTTTGGCAATCAGACTTGTAAATTTCGTTGAAAATGAAAACTTGAAATTGCCCTCACCCGGTGAAGCTAAGATTCGGGTCATTCCAATGTGGAGATCAGGATTGTGCTGCTCCTCTACTTACTGGAACTGGTGCGAATTGGTGATCACTCAGGGTGATTCACAGCAAGCCTTACGTGCAAATCAAAGTCCAAGATTAAAGGTAGTACTTCCTAATTTCCTGTCAACTCCAAGGCAGTGAAGGCACATCCACAAAATCCGAAGCTCCACATTTTCAATTTTCAATGCAAGCTTTAAATTTTCATGCTTGTGCTGAGCCGAAGTTTAATTAACGAAAAATATAATTCTATGAGGAGCTTGAGTGAGAGATACTCGTTCGTAAAGCTCCTCATCACTAGATTACTCAACGTCGATCGATTAGGCCCGAGTTTGTGTGAACACCTAACTTCACCGTGACTGATGTTAAGGCCCTGGTTATAATCACTTATAACGCATTTTAATTACAGTGCATTTTAATTTCAAGGGCTATAATTTGTTTTATTGTAGAAAACTATTGTAGCGCTTCCAACAAGGAATTCAAAAATGTAATTATTTACATGAAATCAATCCAAATTTGGGAGCTTTTTAAATAAAAATTTAAGTTTTTTTTAATTATAAATAAATAATTGAAAATGAGTTTATATATATATATATATATATATATATATATATATATATATATATATATATATATATATATATATATATATATATATATATATATATATATATATATATATATATATATATATATAATTATTTATTTATTTAAAAATTAATTGATTTTTAAAATTTAAAATTTGTCCTCTAAACCATTTTAATGTCAATGTCCCATACATATTGTATAATACGAGAGTTGCATACACGGGCAACTATTGAATCCACAAAAAGATATCAATTAATTTGATTTATAGCTTTTTGAGTCTTCACGCAACATACTCTTCAAAATTGACATTAATTTTGTTAAAGTGAATGCAATTTAGCACCAAAATAGTGACATGTATGTACATGAAGGTCTCACATCTAAGACAATTATAGATTTATATTTAGAATAGGTGTTCTACGATATAGCTTCTATGATCATATTTATTTTTCTTGAAAAGAAATCACACTAGTTAGAATGTAAAGATTAAAACATATTCTATATTGTAGTTAGTATCTTTATCCTCTAGGAGGTTGAAGAAAGGAAGTTAGTCTCTAAATTTCTATATCATAAAAAGCTTGTTGATGGGTTTATATTATCATAGAAGCTTTTAATTTCATCGTTTCCAGTGTTGACACTAGAAAAGTTTAAGTACAGCTGATAAAAGAATGATACATTACATAATTAGAGGGATATGTAAATAATTATATTTTTATTGAAATTGAGAACCTTTACTAGTATGTCGACACATGGCTAGTTACTTACAATGAATAATTATAGTTGATCAAGAACTTACATGCAACTTCCTTGAAAAATCGTTTAAAGTATTGTATCAATAATGCTTCTGTCACCAAGATTTTTAATTGCAATAAATTATTGTTATGATCCATGGATTTAGGATAATTGAAACAATAAATACATATACTTTAGACCCTTTATTAAAATTGAATTGTTTAGATTATTTCCAAAAATTTACACTCTCTTAAACGTGAGACTTAGAGGTTTGATTTTGGGTACACTTATAATGAGCAATTTGAAGTTTCATAATTTATTCATATAATGTTCAAAAGTATAAGCTAAAAGAATTTAGAATCTCTTTCAAAACCCAACAAATTGCAAGACAATTTAATTGAAAATTCAAATTAAGTTATTTATTTGGAATTTTTTAGGTGTAATTACCAAATATATATTGCTTTAAATGCACAAACACCATCCCTACATCTACAAACCTTTAACCCTTAAATGTCACCACCTCTTAGGTCTTTTCAATGTATTTTCAAAACTTGTGACCTTTAACCTCTAAAGGACTTAGATGTATTTTCTGGCCACATAGCAATTTTGAATAGCTCACTACAAATACAAAAAATCACTAGTCTATATTTTTTAATTTTGTTTTGGATGTGCGGACAAGGAGTACCTTGGTCGCTCCTTGAATTTTTTTTACAATTGGATGTGCCTATGAGTTATGGGGAGAAATGTTTTTCTTCATGGAGTGGAGCAATATGAAATTTATACTACAACAAAACTTGCATTGCAATGCCTAGAAGAGCTTGGGTAGGGCCTTGAGCAACTTCTCTCCCTAGTTTCAAACTAGAGTACTTAGACTAATAAATTTTACACAATATATAAAGAAGTGGTGGCAAAGAGCCAATTGCTTTGTAGCTTCCCTTAGCCTAACAACCAAAGAACCATTGAATCAATTACCAATTTATCATTTGACAGACTACAATCCAAAAAAAATTGACAATAAAATAATACAATTACTTCTTTGGCTTTTGTAGGATCAAAAGACAGAGAGGTTGTTTTTATAATTAAATCCATTTTTGCCATAAATCCTCAAAGGGCATGGATAATTTGAAGATGAGAGCTTAACTTCTCATTCTCAAAATCTAGGAATTATGCTCAAAGTAGATTTCAAACCTCATTTTGGCATAGTAGAATAACTTATTCCAAAAAACTTTGAACTAAAAACAATTGTAAAGTCAAGCTAACTTTCATCTCCGAATGCCCATTTGTGATTTTGAGCCTCCAAAAATAGTTAGGAACAAAATTCATAGAGGATGTTTGAAAATGTCAATGAAAATGTCCCTTCTAATCCCTCTCTGAAATTAGTTCATAGCTTTAGATTGGAGACTCAGAATCTCAAATGAAGTTTTGGAGATGAAATTCATCTTGATTTAATAACTTTTTCCAACTATGCCCAAATAAGGCCTAAAATTCTAATTTGAACACAATTCCTACTTTTCACTTGACTATGAGTAGTTGAGCTTTTGGTAATTCTAATCTACATATCCCACATGAATTGTTTTACCTCCTACCACCACTCTTGTATAAAGATCTTTTTGTCTTGTCTAACAATACACAATGTATGGGGCTTTACAAGGTAGGGGAGATCACTACCCTACATTTTTATATCATTGAAATTTTGTATTAATTATAGTTTATGGAGCAAGGAATGTCTTTGAAATTGAGGGAAGGAAGAAGATCTTTAAATCCAAGGAGAGTGTGATCTAGTGTCAATGACTCATGGAGTTGAACTTTGGTGACCCTAACCCAACTTCCTCCCGTGCCAATCCGAATATGCCTATAGAAGCCAACCCATACATGATCACTTAAGCAATTACGCATATTTGGAGCTTAGGTTTTTTGAGTGCCAAATTTTTCCCATGTACAGAAATAGAGTTTGGAAGGATTGCATATTTTTTCAGAATTTTATTACAAAAAATATAATTACTTTGAATTTTTTAGTGAAAGATTCTCTTCAACCTAGATGGTAATATAGACCTTTGTAATTTATAACCATAGGCTCATTGCAAAATCAACCAAGGGCTAGTTGCAATATTGACAGCCTTGCAACCAATCATAATGTGCCAAAATTTCTCCTTGAACTATGCAACAACTTCACAGAACTACAATAGTCTATGGTTGATAATACAACAGTCTATAGGTTGGGTCAGCTCTTATAACTACCCTTCATTTCAGCTTGGACACAAAATTGATCAAGCTTGCCAAAGTTTGATATTTTGGGTGTTTTTTATATTTATTTTTTCTTCCTTTAGAGCTAGCTGAAACCTATAATTCCACCATTTATACTTTGAAGAAATTATTGTATGTGCAAGCTATAAATTATTGAAAAAAAGGCTTTGTAAGAGACTTTAATTGAAGCTAGTTCCCTATCGAATTTTTTTGGTATATGTTCCTCAATTTGAAATGTTATGAATTTTTTTGAACATGTGACCGACTTTATCGTGAAAGTCAAAAAAAATTTAAGCAAAAAAGTGAAATTAACTTGTGCAAAAGCTTCCCTGAATCACAATTGCCTAGAATTTGAATGCGTCCCCCTCTCCAAAAAAATGTTCAACTTCAAACACTATAATCTCTTAACTTGTTGAGTAAAAAATTTCCATTTTTCTACTACAATATAATGAAGGTACCACTAAGGTAAACCAGCCCATGACAGGCAAACCACCCATGACAGACACCTACTGCCCCCCCCATTACAGTCATTTATCAATCTATGAGAGACTTTTTCTGAAAAATGGGGTTAAGACTGCATTGGGCTGATTTGTAGTTGTTATCAAAGCCTTGGGGTACAGTCATGAAGTTATTAGTAACTGTCATGGACACTTATACCAATCTAGTCTAAATTGGTAGTAAAAAATAGTTTTTTTATTTCTTAATGTCATGTCCATGTTAGAAAGTCTTGTAGCCATCTTAGAAAATGCTATGACTGTTTTAGGAGGGAAGATGACCATCATGGAAACACTTTTTTGCTGATTTGGGGTAGTCTACAGGCTATTTTCGGCTTACTGGACAGCACACTTCAAAAATTCACAAAAAATTCATATTTTGTCCAAAAATTAAAATTTCAGTTGCTTTCTTCATTTCTCACATGTGTCTTTGTATGAAAAAAAAATTGATTATTCTTGCTAATGGCAACAGACCACATCAGGCAATCTGCCTGTCATAGGCTGGTTTACCTTAAATCTAATGGTTAGATGCAACAAGATTTCACTCACCATTTTGGAGAGGGTGCCTTTGCTATCAAAACAACCCATTTTGAGTGTTTTTTGGTGAAATATAGTTAAGGAACTTTAGGGTTATGGATGAATAATATAATGGTATTTATTGAAGTCTTTTTATGTGGCGTAATAGAATATTTATTTACTTAATCAAGTGCACTATTGTGTGGCCAAAATGCTATAAAATCTCAAATTTTATGATATTGATATACCAATTTCTCAAAATCTTTGAGTTTCTTCATGCAAGGCTTTGTATTGTACAAACATTCAACTTGGTGCAAAATGGTATACAATGTTGACTACCTAGAACACTTCCAAAGATCTTTCAACACACGTAACAATTCACCTTTCACATACATTGTAATTATACTTTAAATGTAAATTGTTGAGGTTGGTAGTTAAATGTAAGTTGTCCTTGGTAGATGAATGTGACAAACAAATTACTAAGTTTGTTTCAATAAAAATGTAAGCTAAATTGTTTGTTTGTATTTAATTTCAAAATTAACAAAAAATTTCAACTACATCCAAATGTCGTATAAATAATTCAAAATGTTAGATAAATCAATGCATTTGAAGGTCAAAGGATGAAAGAAAGGAAGGGTGAAGAAGTGCTCTTAAAATAGTGTCAAATGGAAAATGGAAAATTAGGGTTCCAAGGGGTATTTCTTGAAATCCATGATTTGCATTACTTGCAAATGTCTACCTACAAAATAAAATTAGGCCCCCAATAGATACCCCCTTTAACAAATTTAAGATTGTCATGTATACCATCAGTAAATGCATATTTACATAACCAAGTGCAAAAATACTCATGATATGAAATGACCAAAGGTACCATGCACAAAAGCTACAATGTTTGACAAATGCCACTACTTAGGAAACTTAGGGCATCCTTAATGGCGTGCTTAATGGAAAATAGAATAGACCCACCAAATATATCTCTATCTTTTCAATGCTTTGGAATTAGGACTTGAAATTTTTATCATTGGAAGCACATTCAAAAGTTTTTTGAGTAGGTATAAGAAATTTAAATTTAGACATTGGACAAAGAAAAAAAATCACTTCAAAAGCTAAATAAAGAACAAAAATTAATGTAATAATGGCAAATCACGGTTACCAATGCACATTTCACTCCAATTTGCATTCAAAGTATAAATGGCCAAATTTTGCTTTGGTAACCGTGATTTACCAAGACCTCTATAATTTTTTGACTTTCATCTTGATTTTGAAGTGGTTTCCTAATGTCTAAATTTGAATTTTTTTATGTCTATTCAAAGTACTTTTGGATGCACTTTCAAAGATAGTAATTTTTAGTTATAATTATATCATATATTAGTTTTTATGAGTCAAAAGTTAGAAATACATTTGGAGGGCCAATATTTCTTCCAAATGTATAGTGTGTTAGAGCATCTTTAATGTGGGGACAAGAATAGACATAGTATCCAAATCTTGAAGTGGAGATAGGGAGGCTCCATTCCTTTCTAGTGATTTTTGAAAAAAAATTGATCCAATGCAAAGCTTGCAATCTAAACCTCAAATGGACTTTTCTGCATTATAAAAAGAAAGAGAAAAAAAGATTCTACATTAGGAAAAGACCTTTCATGTAAATTGGGACTTCCAATCAATCAACCTGTAAATACCCTATTAGGAATATTTTCTTGTAAAATTTTGGGTCTATTTTTGTGTGTTTTGCATAATTTTGGTTATATTTTGTGTGAATGATGTTCCAAATTGGCAATGTTAAGTGTGTATTAACCTATTTGGAGGGTCAGTTTTTGAAGTTTAAAAACCAATTTGGAAACAATGGTGGAGGTTGCTGGGCTGTGACGTGTGAAGTCGTGAATGTAAGATCCGAGTTGGAATTGTAGACTGTTATTCCAAGTGGAATAGTCTGGGTGTTGTTCCAAATCGGAGTTGGTATGGTCTTGTCTGGAGGTTTTCCAGTTGTGTTCCAATTCAGTCTAGGGTGTGCAGTTAAGGTTGCAGTCAATTCCCAGTTGGATTTTCGTGAAGGAATGCCAAGTTGGGAAGCTTTCTTTTGTAGTTTTGTTGCGGTTATGATTGAGGTTCCTAATTGGCAGTTTGTGGCTTTTTGAGGTGATAACCAAGTTGGTTAGGGAACCGCCAAGTTGAAGGTTTTAAGGCGGAGTTTTCCAAGTTGGAAGGACCCACTGTGCGAGAGATGCGAGTGCGAGTCCCAGTCGGAATGGCTGCGTTTATGTTTTCCTATTTGGTTTTGTGCATGTTTGCTTGTGATTGAGAAAGTGAGTTCTAATTGGTTGTGTGTGCATTAATGTGTGTGTGATGGTCTTTGTGGAGAAAGTGGAATTTTGTTTGGCCAAGTTGGTGGCCACAGTGGTGGGCGTGAAGTCCGATTTGGTAGTTCGGAGTGAGTAGCAACTGAAGAGTGCTGCAGAGATCCAATTTGGAATTGATCGTGAAGGAGCTGAAGCATTAATTTCCTAATTGGTGTGTTTTAATCTGTAGTTCAAAGCCTACCTAAATTAGCTGTAAGTGATTGCAGGTTTGCTGTAGAGAACCGATTTGGAATATTTGTGAGTGTGGAGCAGAAGAGCTTAAGTCCAAATCGGTAGTTGAGAGACAGCATCGTAATGATGGTTGTGTGAATGATTAAATCCTATTTGGAGTTATGCGTGATGATGCAGGTCCAATTTGGGGTGTTATTATAATAGAAGCATGATGGAGAAATCTTTATGGAGTGAGACCAGTTTGGGCAAAATTGTTGTTTAGCCAAATTGGTAATAGATGCAGTGAAGCAAGTTGGGATTTAGCATCTTTATGTTTGTTCTTAATGGAGATGTTATGATAGATTAGATCCAATTGGGCGTGGAAGTTGAAGTGTCCAAGTTGGAGAATACGAAACAGTAGCTAATTTTGAGTGAATCGATTAGTTAAAAAATACTTTTGTGGAACGGTGATTTGTCACCAATTTGGCTGAATAAAAGAATGGTTTAAACGAATTGGTGTTCTATGGTTGTTTGGCATGTTTGTATGTGTGCATAAGTGCAAATTGGAAGTTTAGCAGTAACTGTTGTTTTTGCCAAGTCGGAGTTTGGCAGTTTCTGATCAGTACTGAATTGGAAGTTGTTGGTTGGTTGAATGTTTTGCTGTAATATCCAATTTGGAAGTTTGAAAAATATGGATGAAGGTCTGAATTTTCTGTGAATGCTTTAAGGGAGAACATTTAATTGCAGTTTTTAGCCTCCTTGTGGTATTAATTCCTATTTGGTGTTCATTTACGAGTCTCTGTCAATTATTCAAATAGGAAGAGTGCTCAAGATAAAAGTTAGTAAAATATATCCAAGTTGGAAATAGAAATAATATGAGTTATGGAGAATACTAAAAATAAAATTTTGAGTTCCAAGTTGGAAAAGAAGAAGTGTCAATGGTGTAATGATAAAAATTACTCCAAATCAAATTGTGAGTTTAAAGAAGTGAAGACCAAGTTGGTGATAAGAGATATGTTGGTACCCCAAGTTGGAGGCAAGGACCAACTTGGAAATGTTACGTCCTGACTGGAAGAAGCTGGTGGCTATCCATACCGAATAGGGAGTTCTGGTGGGCCGTTGCAGTACAAGACCGAATTGAGAAAGGCCTGCCGAAGCCAGGCAGGTCAAATCCGAACTGCTAAAGATGAAAGATTTCCAATTTGAAGATTGAAGATCAAGCCAAATGGGGTGAAATTAATCCTTGGTGGTTATAAGAGTGGAGAGTGAAAATTAATTAATGAAATAAAAATAAATAAATTAACAAATTGTGAGGTAATTAAGTTAATTCTAATTGGAAGTATGATGTATATGGGTGTTTTGTTCTCTTGTTTGTCGTCTTAGTGTCGTTGTAGTAAGTATCCCTATTAGAAAAGACCTCCCTAGGAACGAATCATACTATTAGCCTTGGGTTTGTTTAATTTAATAATTATGTCCAAAGCTTATCTACACAAACTATATAATAAAGCTTGAAAAGGTCTAACATTTATGACTTTTATGCCATATTTAACTACTTTTGGACTTTTGAAAGTCCAAAATTAATAATGGTCATCGGGAGATCCCACAATGGTCGTCAAGAGATTTCACAATCATCGGGAGATCCCACAATGGTCATTGGGAGATCTACACAAACATTGGGAGGTCTCACAAAGTTATTACTTTGTGATCTTGAGATGTTTAGTCCAAAATTCATTGAATAGTCAAGAAGTAGTTAAATGTGGCATTTTTGCTATAATGAGCCAACTTGTGGTCTCTTCATATTTTGCTAAAAGGTCAAGAGATGGAAAATGGTAGGGTTGGGAATAAAGAGAGGTCAACACCTAAGACATTGGGGCATGTTTTTTTAGTGGGCCGTTATTATGCGGTTGGCATATTTGTTTCCGGTGGCATTAAAGCTACTCTAACAAGGACGCTAACTGCATAATGACATGCCACTAAAAAAAACATACTCCAATGCAACTATCATTGGCCCCTATTCCAGGCCCTACCATTTTCCATAGCAAAAGTCATTAATGTTAGACCTTTTCAAACTTTGTTATGTGTGTTGATTGATTGGAAGTCCCTTTTTTTGCATGAAAGGTCTTTTTTTTAAGTAGAATCTTTTTCTCTTTATCTTTTTATAATGCAGAAAAGTCCATTTGAGGTTTGGATTGCTGACTTTGCATTGCGTCAATTTTTTTTCAAAATCCACTAGAACGGAATGAGGTCCCAGAGTTTTTGCAGTGGCCACAGAAATTTATGAACAAAGAGATCTTGACATCCTAGAGTTGTCAGCTTTGGTGATGGACTGTACAGTTCTACGGCAAGTGAAGTGAATACAGTTGATCTCACCGGCTGCACTGCTGCAGCTTGTCCAGCTGCTCTGAGTCACTGACTCAAGGGCCGTTTACACTTTGTAAGCGGAAGCAGAAGCGGAGTCATTCATTTCACTTCCGCTCACCCTGCTCACACTCACTCGCTCACCTATTTTCATTTATAGTAAACAACCTTTCTCACTCACACTCCATTGATTTTGAAGGTAAGTGATGATGTTATGCAACAGCTAAATGTATGGACATGTAATCTTTATCACTAGATTTGAACTTTTTGTGACTTGTCCCCTTCAGGTGACATAGTTCCACAATCCCATATCCATTCAATGATCAATGGCCATTGCTATATAGCCTAATCTAATAGTGTAACCCTAAAATGTCTAAGAAGCTCATTTCTATCTTGAATTTTCACTTGTATAACATTGTCTTGTGTTCTGATACCAATGTATTTAACAACAATCTCATATCTTCATTTAACTTCATACTTACAAGTACAAAATGTTAACATCGTAGCAAAGAAATACAATCAATCAAAGAAATACAAAGGATATAGGAAGAATACCCACGATTATACAATAGGCAGGGACAGCAATGTACTGTACAGTACACTACAGTAGTCCAAGAATGTCATGAGTTAACGAAAATGATATGCCATCTAGGGGGTCGTCGGTTACTATCATACTATTGTTTCAAAGCTTTTTGAACCTATTGGTGCTTACAGCATTTTGCAAGGCAGCTGGAAAAGGGAGCGGCGGTACCTTCTCTGCATCCTTTCTACCAGCCCCCGGTTGGCTCCGACCTGACGACAAAGGGCAGTGTCTTGGTGGCCAACAGAATCCCATAGGACAGTGTCAGTGTTGCACGTCCCATTAAAATTCCTTCAAAACTGCATGACTGGTAAACATCGAGACCATTGTTCGGACGCAATACTGGAAAGTGAAAATACTTGGGCAAATGGGTAATGGGAGCAATGGGAGGGGGCAGGTTTAGCCCCCGGAGAGAGATCCTGTGGTAGGAATAAGCTCCACAACCAATAGGCAGAACAGACGCTTTAATCAGGCCGGTATTGGAACACTACCCGCAGTTAAACAAGTTTTATCTTTGACCTTTTCAAAGTTCTAATAGATTGAGACTGCCTGGCTTCCCTCGTCTCTATTCCTGAACCTAACCTGGCTTTAGACAAGGTTTACGGTAGAAGATCTGGAACTTACCTATTGTGAGGATTACCGTATAAAACAATATTTACGAAGTCCTACAAACGTGTACAGGAGAGATCAAAGTCATCGGGCGCATGATTCAAAAGCCATGCACTGAGAGTTCTTTTTGAGTCTAAGCTGTTCATAGACGCCAATTCGTACATGCTGCACAAATTAAGAACCATCGTCTCATTCAAAGTGGACCGAGGACTAGCTTGCAGTGAGTCCTCAAGGACAGATGTTGCACCAACAAGCTCCCGCTGATACATCAAACAAAGTGCCTGCCAAACACAAGTGCCACATTTTACCACAATTTACTGAGGAACTGACGAGCCTATACCAGAGTAAAGTCAATAACCCTTTTCGAAAAAGACAGAAGATAGTCCGACAAACAAAATAGTGAATCACTGATTGCAATTCATGGAAAAAATTACACGTCTAGCAGCATGCAATAGAACAGAGCGTTTAGTGTAACTTCACATAATTGGCAAAGCTACACATTTGACACTCGGTAAACACGTATCTGAATAGCTCACCTTGTTGTTTGCAGAAACCGTGTCATAAGGGCTTCTACTCAAGACAGCGGTAAATTCCTCAAAGGCCTTGGTGTACTGCTTCTCGGCAAAGTGAAGAAGGCCCCGATTCCGTCCTGCCATGTTCAAGAGCTTCTCGTCCGCCGTATCTGAGAGAAGCGCATCCACCTTAGAGAAGGTTTGCTGGGCTCCCCCAAGGTCACCAAGCTGGAGCTGAACATACCCTACCTTTGACAGGAGATCTGCATCTGTAGGGGACCTGCGGCAAAACTGGTGTCATAATCATATATATTCTGGAAAAACTACAATCCTTACCCATCAGAAAATAATGTGAATACTAAGTGCAGACTTCAACTAACCTGGCTAGGAGCTGATTCATCCACTGCAGTGCCACAATATACTGCTTCTGAAATAGATGATGACCCACAAGAGCATACACAACAGTGTCCTTCCGCTTCATCCACGTAAGAACCAACTTTCCTTTAACAGTGGTATCACTAGCCATGAACTCCCCAAAGTCTTCTTCCTCTTCGGTAGTGCCAACCTCCTCCACAAGAGTCTCCTCGCCAGATTCTTCCCGTTCAGTAGGAGCATCCTCAGCCATATCAACATCCTTATTGGAAGGGGAATCAGCAATGGCTTGTCCTAACGGCAACGAAGAATCTTCAGTGTCAGATCCAATCGATTGCAAAGATTCGACCTGGCCATACACACATGACTTATGAGTTGTGATGAGTAAAAGTAGGCTCAGCTTGGAAGAGATTTGAATCAGTATAAGGTTTCAAAAGAATTGGAGGTAACGCAAAATATCCCAGAGTGTCACATCGCAACCTTGACAAGTAAAAAAAAAGAGAGACTTTTGAGACGTGTTTCAAAGATAATAACTGAAAGATCAGCGAGCAGCACATTTCCTACATGATGATGCACAAGTTATGAGAACTTACTCTCGAATTACAAAAATCCAAGAGAGCATACAGTCGTTCTATAGTGGTAGCCGTTTGCCCATTGCGATGAGGAAGCTCAGCGTGCATCCATCTCAGCGCAAAAGGCACCATTGAGCCTATAACAGAGAAAACGAAGGAATCAACGAGCAAAAACTCACGTACTTAGCTGCATCTGCAAAAGCTTTCAGCGAACAGAACGTTTCTGGAATCCACAATTTCTGACCCCCAAAAGGTTACCTGATTTATCAGGATACACGGAAAAATACTCTTCATAACGATATTTCGTAGAATCGAGATCACCCACAGCTGCCAATTCATCGGCGGCAGCACCATAACTTCGAAGCTTCATTAATGCCAAGAGATGATAAGTAGCGTAATTTAGCTCTTCAACTGGCGTCGTCAAAGAGCCCCGTGCCTTTGCACCCTTCACCCTGTCAACTAACACTCTCCATGCTCCTTGTCTCTGCACCACAAATAGGAAAAAACGTTTTAAAGAGCCATTCCTTGAAGCCCAACACAACCATAATCCACAAATCCCCCGCAGCAGTCCATACTTAATCAAAACTTCAGATCAAATCCATGAACCACTGTATAGGAGATATACAAACAATCCGGAGAACTAGTCGCAAATGCATTGAGAGTGAATGCTGAAAGACAGGACAAAGACACAGACACGAGCTATACCGCGAGCTTGCGTAAACTGGGAAGCTCAGAAGAGCCTTGAAACGGGCGGCTGCCATACGAGAGGGGACTGGGATTCTGTGCAGCAGGTCTAGCAGAGGTAACAGCCTCCGGAGAATTTGAGAAAGTTTGTGTTGTGGAAGCCGCAGATGCAGTTGGGAACTTCGACGGGGACACACCGTCTTCTTCATCCTCGTCACTGAGAGGATGGTTGCCCATGAGGGGATGCTTCACAGCCTCGGTTGCGCCATTCCCCTCTTCAGCATGGAACAATCCCCACGGCTGGCCAAAATTGGATATAAAGCTCGGCTTTGGAGAGGTCAAAGATGCAGATCGCGTTGCCGAAGAGGGCGAAACAGGGGTAGTAGACAGTGGCGACTTAACTTTCCCGTCATTCGCAACGTCGTGAGCAGGTTTGAAAGAAGGAGAGGATATGTCTTGTAATGGGGACGTGGTCGAAGCAGGTGGTCGAGGAATCCGTAAAGGGTCCGCCATAAATGTCTCGAAATTGTCCCCCGACGTTGCAGACGACGGAGAATGCTCTTCCATGATGAAAACTTTGAGTGTCTCAATGGGACATAATAGCGCCTCCTACACTCAATTGCATCTCCCCAGTCTCCAAAACGCACTTCTTAGAAACCGGGAACTCCCAAAACGTCCTAGCAATCTTTCAAAACAATGCACGTAAAACCCTAAATTAACACGGATAGCCAAAAGACAAAGTGCATTGCAGGTATAATTCAACTCGGAACACACAAAAACTAAACAAGCGATCCCCGTAACCTGCAATCCATTCCTTCCACCACAAAAAGCCCAAAACACACAAAATTCATGAAACTAGGGTTAGGGGAACTTACAGCAAATTAGCAATCGGTCAGGAACCTGCTCCAAACAGAATGCATAGCTTCACAAAACCGCAATTTCTTCCGTCATTCTCGTCGATCTGCACCCCCAAAATCCTGAATGCACCAGTGAACCACCGAACGATCCCTAATTGGTCCCAACCTCCTTCACGAGAACCTAATCATTTGTGCTGCAACAAAGGACAGGAGCTACGCAACGGGCCCCGCTAGTCGGAAACAGAAATGGCGATGCGATCATTGAAATAATTCAAGTGAATTTTGAGCGACCAATGCGGGAAACGTGGTCCTGCTTGGCGATGGCGGTGATGGAGTTCATGTTTTCGGAGCAATTTTTGAAATTCTTACAACAAAGAATGCGTAACTTGGGTTGAAGGTCGAGCAGATGAACGCTCCTAACGTTCCCAAAAGCGTTCTCAAGTTCCTTTCTATACTTTCAATGGGGACACCCTACGCTCGGGTCAGATTCGTTAAAAAATAATTCAAAAAATAATTCAATATGGCAATGTAATGAAATTTTCAGAAATTACAACGTGGCATAATTCAATAGTGTAGAAAATATTAATATAAATAATTTGTATTCTAAAAAAAACATACGAAAAATGAAAAATAATATACATATCAAGTAAAAAATGATTGCTCTATAAATGTAAAAAATCCATAAAATCCATAAGTTTACTAAGCTTAGTCCTTTTCCTCCCTCAAAGAGAGATTGTATTCATTGAAAGGGATTGAAACTTAACTAGTCCTTCTACTAACTTACTAAGCTAGAAGAACCCTATTGCTAAAGATCACAAAAGATTTGGTAAAGCCATGAGTACTACAATGTCATTGTGAGGACCTTATTAAAGGTCACAAAATATTCCAAATCTTGTAAAATAAAATTCCATGTTCTTTTTAATCGAGTCAATGAAAAGATAATCAACCCCCAAAGAAATGATTTTGTATAAGGTCTAACAAATTTGACCCCAACATATGGTAGTTTGCCCTATGCTAGTGTCACAATAAAATAAAATAAAAATAAAAATAATTTTATAATTTTTAATTCATGATTTTATAATTCATAGTAATATTTTATAATTTTATAATTCAAAATTCAATATCTTTTTGTTGTGAATTATAACACCACAAAACAAAGCTTGTACACCCCTCCCCACTTCCCATAGTACCAAGAACATGACTTGGCCGTCTATGTAAGATCTCAATGTATTTATGTATCCAACTTTTACTAAGCACGACAACTAGATCTCTCCATATCCAACAATACCATGAATGACTTCATTGTATCCAATAGAACTATATATGACCTTAATGTATTCAAGTGTACTACAATGGGACAAGATATATTTAGCATAGAAAATATATGATGTGCAATTTTGTTGGTGATAAATCATTAAAAAAAAATGAAGCTTCAAGAAGGCCATGAGTCAATTTCTACACTTTCCCAAAGTTGGAGCTTCGTTGTGGTTAAATATTTGGAGCACACATAGACTATTGATGTAACATGGACACTCCCATGTCAAATAATATTATTTAATTAATTATTTAACTTTTCAAAAAAATTATTTTAAATTATTTTAAATTTATAGTATGTTGAACATTCACAACTTGGAGAACAACCCTAAAACAACCATTATGTGGCTTCATTTTTCTTCCAATGTAGAAAGAAAGTTAATTTAAAAACTAAATATAGGTCATTCTTTAGACATTTTGGAACATAAGATTTTGAAAAGAAATGACCAAATGAAAGATGATCTCTTTCATTGTCTTAGGTGTGCACAACTGCACAAGGGATTATTTTGTGCAACTTTTTGCAACACAATTTACTTTATTTCTACACATCCTTTAATATGAAGGTGAAAGCCTTATGTGGAACCTTCATATTAAAGGATGTGTGGAACCTTCAATATCTTTATATGAAGACTCATAGTTTTGAATACCCAAAATTCCCTAAAATTTTGAAAACTACAATTATGAAATTAGCATTTGACCAACACTCTCTCGTACATGAAAAGACACTAAATTAGTTTGAAAAGCATTTGTAGACCTATAGAACCAAAGGCTTTATTCTAAGGTTTCCATTGGCATTGGACCAAAGAAGAGGAATCTTTGCATCATCTAAAGTCTAAAGCTACATATGAAAAAAATTCAGTAAAAATGTTCAATAGGATAAATGCAAAATCAACATGTACCCCAAGAACAACAAAAAATTTGTGGCTAAAAAACAAGTACTAAAGTAGTACTAGTCTTTTTTGCAATGAAGAGTCAATATGCATTCATAAGATTGATGCAATTCAATTTGGTATTTTCTAATTTAGTTATATTGAGGATGAAGAATTTATACTAGGTAGTGTTAAATGGTTTAGAAGTCAGTAAATAAATGAATTGACTTGGTTGCCATAGGATGCCCTTGAAACATAATAATTGAGTGAATACATGAACAATTTGTAATATTGTTCATCTTGGTCAAATACAAATAGTTTTTTTTGAGTACTATAAGCAATTTGAATACTTGCAACAAAGATTTCCAAACTCTTGATGAATCTAATAACATGGATCATAGACCAATATCAAACACAATATTGTTACTTTTTAAATTCACTAAAAATTTCATTTTTTCACATGTAGCTTATGTTGATGCAAAGATTCCTCCCCTTCTGTCCAATGCCAATGAAAATCTTGAAAAAAGCCTTTGATTCCATACTCGTATAAGAATATAAATGTTCTTCAAAATAATGAAGTGTTTCTTTCATGCATGACATATTGACAAGGTGTTGGTCACAATCTTTGATTTCTTAATACAATCTACAATCTTCAGGGGTGTATCTAATATCTAATGTGTTGCTTTTACAATTGACCATTTGGTCAAATCCTTTAATTTTTTAGTACAATGCATGGGCCCTATGGCTTTAGTAGTACTATGCCTGACAGCTCCAAGCTTTCTATCTTAAAAATATTATAAATGACTTCATTATTTTTGATAGTACCATGTAAAATCTTATTGTACTAAAACAATACTATAATAGAACAAGACATCAATATAAGTTAGAATATTTATGATGTGAAGTTTTGTTGGTGATAAATGGAAAGACCAACTAATTTAAAAACTAAAAATAGCTCATTCTTCCAAACTTTTGGAAAAGATATTTTAGAAAAAAAATGTTCAAATGATAGATGTTCACATTGTCCAAAATGGTATATTTAAGTGATTATTCTTCACAATTTTTTGCTCTACAACTTACTTTAGTGTTTCTAGATATCTGACTTAACACAAGGACTGAAGACCTTGTGAATTTGTAGAGGAACAAACCTTCAATATTTTCCAATGAAGATTCATAGTTTTAGATACTCGAATTCAAGAAGAGCATAAATATTGCAAGAGTAAAAATTAGCCATTTTAATCGTAAAGTATTTTCTTAAAGTTTGAAAAACATAGAATATGGTTGGAAATGCAACATATACTTTCAATAATTATTAGTTTGAAGTACAACGGCTTAACCCCTAAACACTCAAATTGTGTTTTTTTGGCAACATAGCAATTTGGGGTAGCTCACTATGAATAGAACTTATATTTTTTTTTCCTTGAAATTTTCACACAATATGTGCCCAAGGAGTAGCTTTATGGCCAAACAATTTCCATAATTTTTTATTACATGGTTGAAAAAGAGTTATTGTATGATATGTAGTTTTCATTGCTTGGACGGTAGCCCATGGAGCTAAAAAAAATTCTTTAAAAATCACTTTTTTAAGAAATTAAAATTAAACTTTTTTTCTCTAGATTTATTTTCATGTGGAAAGCTTTGAATAATTCCACTTTGATTAATGAGATGAAAGTTATGAGGAGTTCTAGTTTGCAAGTAGTTTGCAAGTAGTTATAGAATCTCTACTCTAACATAAACTTTGAAGTCTTTTATTTTACTCAATTTTCAATATTTTTGGAAAAAAATACAACAAAGCTAGGTGTAGATTGTTTATTACAACATTACAACCATTGGAGTTGGCATTATTCAATTCCATAAACAAATTGTTAACAATTTAGTATTTTGAATCATTATCTACATCTTTCTACTGACTATTTTTTTTCCTATATGTTGTACAATTTCAAATGATCTGAAAATTTTCAAACATGTAGCCAACTTGCCTTGAAGAATGAATCCAAAGAAGCACTACCATTTTGAATATTATTTCATACAAATGTAACCTTGTAAAGTGCGGCTGCTTGATTTTTTGTAGGGCCCCCAAAAGGATTTTTGTCACTTCAAATACTAATATCATGCTATCTACACGGTGGAAATTTCTGAAATTTTTTCCACATCTTTTCAATCTAGCTTTATACAAGATCATACAGTTACTTGTGTCCAAAAATGATTTTTTTTCTAAAATTTAGAACATAGTCCAAAACATAGTCCAAAACAATAGTCATTTTTTGCATGAATTTTTTTTGGTGAGAACATAGTCCAAAACATTAGGGGTTAATATTCCAAAAGTTAGGCTCAATTTGTATTAGACATTCAATGTGCAAATGTGTGATGCCCAAATACAATATATTAATTGCTTATGCATTCCTTTTCAAAGTGTTGGCTTGCAAGAGAAATTGCATTGTTTGGGTGTAATACATTTTGAACTCAATCTTGGAACCAATTCTAATGCAATCATAATTTTTAGGATGTTGAACAAATGTATTTGAAATTAATATTACTTGTGCATTTTTCATTTTTAATTGCAATCCATTTTTATTGAAAATTTTAAAAATAAGATATTGTTGTCATATTTTGCAATTTTCATTATTTTTAAGAGTTTCAAATTTATTAATATCCAAAACAATAAATCTCACTTGGAAGCTGCAAGGGTATATTTCTCTATTAGGGACCTTGCAGCTACTTATCAAGTATTGTATACAAGTGATTATTATTTTTGCCTTTTAGAGCATATATAAAGAATATTCTCTTGCATAGGGATTTCTACACATTAAATTTATTTTTTATAGTTCTATTGTTTTTTCATTGAAATCTAACATTGGTCATTCAAGATGTTGGAAACAACCTATTTTTTATACAAAAATTGAATTTTAACTAATTTTAGACAATTTAAACATTAAGGTAAGTATCTATTTTGCTTAAAATACTCCATTAACATGTTTTGGACATAACTTTTGGAAAATTTGTTTCTTTGGCCTAAATTTTTAAAATTTCAACATCTATAGAGTTCTTATAATTTTCTATATTTTAATTTAGTTTAGTTTTTTCCTCCAAAAAGCTCATGAACATGTCAATACAATCTAAGGTCATTACAATGTAGTAAGTAGATAATTAGGAATCAATTTAACTCTAATTAAAATTAGATTGTATCAAATTGAGCTATGTCAAATCTAGATAGAGTTTCTCTCAGGCCCTAATTCCTAAGCTGTACGTGATAATTGACATTTTTGCTTAAGAACTATAAAATAATAACATATTATAAATAACACATATCAAATTTATAAAAATGATTTTTTATTCAAAGAATGTTGTTTCTTTGTTTTAAATCAAGAACTTTAATGTCATAATTCATACTTTTTTTAGTTGACTTTGTGCTTTAGTGGCTAACTTGTGCTCAAAATGAGGACTTTGTAGGTGGTATAGATAATTCTATTCATTGTGCAAGACAACCTAACTGTTTAATATTTCAATTTTTTTTCCAAATTTTTATTGAATTGAGAATAAAAAAGATATAGCCTTTTCCTAATTTAGTCAATAAGAAAATTCAAATAACATGATTTTTAGTAGAAAATGCAATATATAACAATTAGTGTATTTTTCTGACTCACACTAAATGACTTAACTTGTGTAATACAAAGAGCCCTTAATCGTCGAGGAGGACGTTTGGCATCTGATGGATGACATAAAATCCTTGTAATAGGATAGAAGTGCAACTATTCATCCTTGAAATTTTGTTGTGAAAAGGGGAGGTCTTCTATAGTAGTTTGACTTCCAATGAGTGCTTTTGCTATTTCTAAAGCCCATGATTCACAGGGTAATGAAAAGGGATGATTTCCAAGGTCACCCCTTTGTCCTTTAAGGGTTAATTTTCAAATTATCTTATAGACGATCCAGTTTCAAATAATCGTAGCTGGGTGCTGAATACGTTGCAGAGAAGTTGGAGTCAAGTTATACCATATTTCATGTTCAGCTAGAACTCAGTCACCCTCTTGACTCTTGTTTTCTATAATTTAAAGTAGATAGAAATTGCTTGCTAGCCACTCCACTGGATTGAGCGAGTGTAATGGTCCTTCAATGCAAATGGTGCTCTTGTGTTCTGAAGGAACCCAAGCTCATATTGACACTGTAATTAATGTACCAGCTAGTGAACAGAATGCCTGGTTGCGTGGCCTAAATCTTGATGCAACTTTCTTGTGCTCACATTTGCTCGTCCAGCTAGGAAGTTTCAACCGGAGTTCGTCCAAAGTGGTCCAAGTAAGTACTTCAAAATACTGAAAATAGGCTTGATAACTTAGATGACTCAGTCTGATTTTCTATCTCAGTGTATGGTGGAATTAATTCAAATTGCCAAACATAGATAGAGTGCTAGAGCTAGTCTTGACCGATCCGGGTCCTGATCCATGAGCCTTTAACTCGAGTAGAATCTACCTTGCGTTCCTATGTTAGGTGGAATCCATTTTGCCAAGCATAGAATTCTAGAGCCCTGATCAGCATGAACTGTGATGACACAGTTTACACACACCACTGAAAACTGGATCGACTATGATCTACCTTGCATTTCCAGAAACTAAAACTGTACAGTAATATGTATATATATGAAGTGAGAGATCACAGTCATTATCGGTCTTCATTCCTGAGCAAATTCCCCTTGAACTGACTCCTCATGCGGTGCTTCTTTCTGAACTGATTCCTTTGCAGGTTGAGGTTGAGCTTGCTACTTATCAAGAAATTACACCATAAGTTCAGCAGGTTCTTCCACGGCTTGAGCTCGCTCTACATTGGCAACTTCCTCCATAGGTTCAGCGGATTCCTCCATGGCTTGAGCTTGCTCCTCATTAACAACTTCCTCCATAACTTCAGCGGATTCTTCCAGGGTATGATTAGCTTGCTGTGCATGAGCAACTTCCTCCATAAGTTCAGCGGATCCTTCCAGGGCTTGATTAGCTTGCTCTACACTAACCAATTCCTCCTTCATTTCACTGGATTCTTCCACGGCTTCAGCTAACTCTCCACGAGAAAATTCCTCTATACGATCAGCGGACTCCTCCACGGCTAGAACTCGCTCTTCATGAGCAAATGCCTCTTTCCTTTCAGCGAATTTCTCCACACCTCGAGCTCGCTCTACAAGAGCAACTTCCTCCATCAGTTCAGCGGGTTCCTCCACAGCTTGAGCTCGCTCCTCCTGAGCAAATTCCTCCATCAGTTCAGCAGATTCCTCCACACCTTGAGCTCGTTCCTCCAGAGCAAATTCCTCCATCTGTTCAGCGGATTCCTCCACTATTTGAGCTAGCCTTACATGAGCAAATGCCTCCACCATCAGTTCACCGGGCTTTTCCACGACTTGAGCTCGCTCTGCATGTGCAAGTTCCTCCATTGGATCAGCTGATTCCTCAGCAGCTATGGCTATGTTCTCATGAACTAGATACGCATGAGCAAGAGCTGCAGCCAAACGGCAGAGCCCTCCTAGATGATGTCTCACACGAGGCTCATAGAAACCAGTCCCTGGCTGTGGCCTGTAGCCCCTGTAGTTCAGAACCGAATCAGGAAAACATGGTCGTACAAGAGGGTGTGGTACAAGAGGGAGTGGTAAGATCGGAAATGGTACATCAACTCGAATCCCCAAACCGAGTGCAGGTGGTGCCGGGGCCTGCAGAAATTCTGGTACTGCCGGTACTGTAAAACTCGGTACAACAAATTCCTGGAAGTTCACACTCGGAGCTGGGTCGGTCGGTGCAGGAGTCACGGAGGATGCTGGTGCAGGAGTCGGTGTGGGAGCACTTGCAGGAACAAGCGGAGGGAGGTCTTTGAATTCCTCGACGAGAATGACGTGCTTCTCCTCCACACAAGCCGCTACTTCGTGTACATCAACGAATGTTGGAGGAACAAACGCCGGTACTCTTTCTGAGATATCTTCCTTCACCTCCTCCACTTTCTGGTGCAAAGCTTCTTCTGATAGATTCATGATTCTCTCTATCTCCACTATGTCGAACTTGACGAGTACGTTTGTGACGTCCGAGACCAACGTCTTCGTCTGTCTGGCGACCAGAGGAAATAAAGTTGCCCCCAGCATCTGCATGAATTTCATAACATAACTCAGTTGTCTCAGGAAGTGGAGGCATACAAGAGTACCAGAGTCGGCTTCATTTGCACAATTAAACTACTCATTCAAGTTATTCAAACTAGCATAATTGCATGCAGCAGTAGATGATTGAGCTAGGCACATCTGAATAGATTGCAATGTATACTCACAGCCAGTCGCTCTTCCGGGCAATGGGATTTCGTTAGCCTATCCTTCAAGGTCTCGACTGACCACGGCTGGGGAGGCCAAGGCTCGGAACTTAGAACTTTTGAGAGATCCACTGGGATCTGAGAGGAGTACTCAGAGTTTGACATTTTCTCTTTTATCATCTCCTGTCTTAAAAAGAATCTTCTCCTCGCCTGTTTAGAGCACGTACACAGTCCTTATTTTAGCTTGCTGTACTCAATCCCAAGCATATAGAATTTAACCTACTGCCCTACCTACTGTAGCTTAATAAATAAATTTCAAGAATAGATTTGTCTTATGAGGTAATTAAATCATTGTTTTAATGTTTATGATATTGTTCAAGCTTCACCAGATTCCGTGATGCCTTTGTCCCCCTTCTCAAGTTTCTTTCACGCTCCTTTGCCTCGCGACCGCCCTGACGCCGCTGAGTCTGCACATTGGTCTCTTCCATGTCAGCGAGCATCTAGAACCAGTAAAACATGTTTGTATTCCATCTATGAGTTCTCAGAACTTCTACACGGACCGACGATCGATGCAAAGTCTCAACACAAGCTAATTTGTTGCATCAAATATTGACAGTAAGTTCAGGACAAGATAATTTAATGGCAGCTACCGGCATCAGTGAACCAATCTCTTTCATCAGGCATCTTGGCACATGTCGACTAGTGCAAGCATGTTACTTAAATTATTGTTATCAGCTATGCCAGTCAAATAACATTCAGATGGAGATAATTCTTACAGTAGCATTCGAAGTAGTTTTGCCGGAACTAGAGCTGTGGAACTTCAGTATTCCATGTTCAGGCCCGAGGTCATGAGATGCATGTGCAGAAGTCCCAAATCGGAAGTCCCGTGATCTTTTCCCAGACGTCGAAGAAGACCCGAGTAGGATATCCCGTGCTCCATTGTTACCAATGAAACGAGATTCATTTTTCAAGTCCTGCGACGGAATAGCGACCTCCACATGAGGATTAAGAGCTGGGTTCAGATCAATCGGATTTATGTTCATCTCCTCAGTTTCCGAGTGGACTTTGCGGCGTATGAAGGGCCCAACGTAAACCTTCTTCCCCCTAATCTTTTCATTGTTCATCACTTCGATGGCTCGCTTTGCGTCGATCTCGTCCTCAAACTGGATAAAGGCTCGTCCCGTGGACTTACCATTTGGATCTACTGCAACTTTGGACGACACCACAGCGCCGTATTTACAAAACCTTTGATGGAGAAATTTGGAGTCTATCGACTCTTCCAAGTCCTGCACATTCGAACAAAGAAACTTAAAGATCCACCTCCTCCTGAAGATGAGAGAACTGACCAAATATATTATTTAAGTAATATGGCAGGGTGATTAATTAAGAATAAAAGCATCAATGCCGCTTGTTGAAATATCTTTGGGAAAAGTCATGGAGCAAATCATTCATACCGTGACGATGATGTTTGCGTCCTCGTTATAACGCGTGGCTGGATCCAAATTCGAAAACATGATGCGCATAGGTTGACCAATCCAGACATGGTAGTTTAGGGTCTGCCAGGCACGACAGGCTGAAATTCCACTCTTGTTAGTATTAATGAGTCAAGATATAAATATACTCAGGTAGGTACATAATTCTTTCTTGCCATGCCCACCACACAACAGAGCAATCACAGGGTCAAGAAACCACGAATCCACAATGTATCGTCACAGAAAAATGTTATTGTCAGCAATTGTCAAGGAATCAAATAACTATGATTGAAAAGTCTATACATCTAGCTCAAATGATGAAGCCTTAGCTTGACATACCGTCTTCAACTGTGTGAAAGTTGACATACGCGCTGCAGAAAGGTATGCCCGGAGTGCCCGGCGGCTTCGGAATGACTTTGACAACGGAAACATTCCCCACGCGGCTGAAGAGATCCAGCAAATAGCCCACATTCTCAATCGCCAATGGATGCAAATCCGCAACGTACAGCGCCTCGGATATGTATCTTGGGAGTTTCAGCATCGCGTCGGTTTCTGAGACGAAGGACTGATCCTCATTGAGTCCCGAATTCGCCACAGGTTCGGAAAATATGAGCTCCTCACAAGCTTGGGCAGGATCCTCCAACTGCTTGGAGGGTTGGTCCACTGGATTCTCCGGGGCTTCAGGAGCTTGGAGCCATGTCCTTGTTTCGGCAACAGGATTCGAAAAGTAGCCACCCGACTGATCGGAACCTTGCTCAGCATTGGTCGGGCTGATGATAGGCTCAGTGAAGGTGCCGACTTGATTCGCCATTTCGAAGCTTTCCATAATTGGGGAACAAGGGGAATGGTCTTGCAGTGACATCCACGCTCAACTGATCCGCTTCGATTACGTACTCTGGCACACGAGAAACAATAATTTAGCATTACACCGCATCAACCACAGCCTAGATTTTTTTCCCTCGGGTTAAAAAGAAATCTAACTCGAGCTTACAGAATGTTCACAACAGTATCCGCCTCTAAGGAATTCTCCAGCTATGGACCGACCCTAACAAGTACAATCAAGGGTAGCTAGCACGGCAACCAGTTATGTTCTCCGATCGGAAGTTAGAGGTCTACTGCAAGCAAGCACGAATTCAAACCACCACTCAGTATCCGTATTCACTGTTCTTCCGCAAGCACCACCCTCAACACCATCGACCCAACAACCCATCTTAGAGGAAAATCCTTAGAGAAATCTAATAAGACAGAGGAGCTTGAATAAGATCCCAAATTAAGAAAAACAAGAACCTGTTCATAGAATAATCGCAGAGCAGAAATCCCTTTGGAAGAAACTGGAATTCCATTCCCGCAAACACACAAAACTCTTACTGGTGACACGCAAAACTTGAAATGAGAAATTCTAAACTAAGCGGTGCCGACAAATAAGCTGTTGTTCACTACCGGGAGATTGCGCGAATAGTGCGACAGGACACTGTTGTCCGCAAGTTGCGATCTGAGACGTTTGCTCTAATCAAGCGCAGATTCGATTCACCGTGCAATGTCTACATTCACTGATCTTCCACAACCCTGAACTCACAGTCCAATATCCCAGCTTGAGAGGAAATCCCCAAAAGAAATGTACGTAGCAAACGCGGTTTCCGAGCTTGAATTCCACCCAAAAAAAAACTGGGACTTGTTCGCAGAGCAGGAATTCCATTGAAATATATCGAACTTAACTGTCCGAAACCAAAAAAACTCACATATTCCAAAAAAATAAAAAACATACTGGACTCGCATCGCAAAATGGGACTAAATGAAGTGATTCCGACAAAAGCGCTGTACTGTTCTCTCCTCTGCAAAAGGACACTGGGTAATCGTATGCCTGACCCCATCGAGCTGCACTGAAGAGCCCTTGCTCGTGCGTAAGCGGGTCACAGAAAGGAAAAAGCTGGTAGCTTCCCTGCTGAAGTGAAAGAAAAAAAAGAAAAATGGAAGAGAAGAAGTCGGGTGCTGCACAGGCCATACTCGTGAATTTTCTTGGAGAAGCCCGCACGCACGCACGATCTACATGTGTGCGAGTAAGAGACAAGCGCCTTGTCCTCGCAAGAAACAAGCTCGAACTGCCTTGGAAATCACAAGCACAAGCACAGGATTACTTGCAGCAAAGGCTAATAATAATCGACAGACGATCTATGCTCCGTCCTTGACAATTACGGGACGGTGCGATTAAGTACGCTCCCCTTCCAACCAAGAAAATCACACACCTACGCAACCGTCGTCGGAAGACTTCATATTATCTCCTACACCACCTTCTCTACACCTCTCCGGGAAAAAAATCTAATAAGCCGTACCGCCCAACTCTGCGCGCACGCACAGACCATGAACCTACAAAAGCTACAAATAAAAGGCCGATCCTCCTGTTAGCAATAATAAAAAGCCAAATGCCATCCACCGAGACTACGCAGCACGTCTCCACGTCTCGAGCTTTACCAATCGATCAATCGCACCATTCCCGCTTATCCAGACACAACATGAACGAAGCAATACCAAGAAATCGGTTAACAATTCATTCTCTTCGCAGACCAGGAACTCCAGAGAAATGCACCATACCTCAAGCCAAGCCACAATCAAGAAGAAGTCTCTAATAAGGAAACCCACAGAGCGACATCATGTTACACCTAAACCTCCAGCAAAAGCCCCGCACAAGTCCCGCACAAGCCCCGGGCGGCAAAACTAAACTGCAAAACAGACACCGATGCTCCTTTAATTAGTATGAGAAGCAAAAGGGAAATGGTACACACACACAAACACAGATTGCACAGCACACAAAACTCGTCAGTCTCCACATCAATTCCACCATCAAACACCTAATCACCTCGCCAACAACAGGAAATCCACTCTTCTTCTGAAATTCTGGGCTGAAAATTCATGGTAAGCAGTCGATGTATAAGCGAAATGCATCAGGTATACCTCTGTGAACTCTCCAAAAGCTTAGTCGGAGTACTGCAAGCGCTCCATAGTTGGGAATGAGAGCTTCTGCTTCTGCTTCGAGCTTGTTTGTTTGTTTCCTTCCTTCCTTCGGGTTGTGTTTTCTGCGCAAGAGAGACGGGGGCGTGGCTGTCGCCTTCGTCCAGCGGCCGCTTGGGATTCGAATAATCGAATCTACAGGGGATTCCTTTCTTCAGTACGGGAGTTGAATTGGATGTCAGCGGCGAAGAGGGTTTGGGGCTTACGCGGTTTTAAAAAAAAATTAATATGTTTGTATATTTATTTTTCATTTGAGTCAACCCATTTTTTTTCCATCTTTTTGTTCACAAATGAGTGAAACAATTGTTGAGTCAACTCATTCAAGCCAGATCAGGTGCGTCGGTGTGAGTGTCCCAATGCCGTTAGTGCAGACGTACCGGTATAACCAAAAGTTCTAGTTTGGGGCGATTTTTAGGGTTTTTTTAAAGGTTTGTCAAATTCCTCCACCTTTGTAATTTTTATTTGCCATTTTTCAGAGCATACTTTAGATTCTTTGGTAAACATGTAGCAACTTACCATATTTGGTATATTCTTGGCTAATTTTCCAAAACTAATACAAGTATAGTAACAAATTGGCTAATTTTCCCCCAATACTCCTTCAATGAAATTAGTCAAAAGAAATTCCCTTAATCATTTGACTAAACTTTGCATAAAAAAACTTCTTTGGGTGGGCCTTCTTCAAAACTACACACATTTATTTTATTAGTATGTATGATACTAATTCATTAAGAGGCTAGTAGCCATGTGAGAATATTTTTAGCCAATAAGAGATTTGACAATTATTGAAAAGATAAAAGAATTCTAATTCTACATTCAAGATTTTAAGTCTTAGGAAGAGAATGATATGGATAACATTTTTCATATTCCGCAGTAAAAATGTTGCATAAAATTTAAGTCCCCCATTGTTGTACCCAATTAGAGAGGTGGGTTTGACTACAAATCTAAGGACCCTCAACAAATAGGCTCACAGCCAATTGTTTAAAAAGATCCACAAATTTTAAAAAATTCTAATTTAAAAATATATTAATACTATAAATTGGACACTTTTGAAATCCCTTCTACAATTTTAATACCTTCAAAGGCCATGACTTCCAAAGACTAGCCTTCAAAGAGAAGCCATGGACTATTAGAGATTTTCTCTAAGGCTTCTATCCTCTAATTTGAAGGGGACTAAAATCAAATTAATTTTAATTAATTTTAATTTAAAATATTTTATTGTATTAATTTCCACAAAAATAAGATTTGTACCCTCACTAATTCAATAATAAGATATATATGCTCAGTCTCTTATTTTGTGGATATGTAGACTAAAATGCCCATTAAATAAGATTCATTGTGGTGATTCCACTAAATAATTCTAGGCTCCAAATCCAAGTTTTAAATATCAACCTAGAGATTCAAAGACTGACCAAAATGAAAATTCCAATAAATCTAGCATCTTTCATGAGTTAGACTAAAAAAAAGTTTGAATGGTTGGAAGCACTACAAGAAGTCCGTGTTCTTTTGAATGTTTTAGATGTCAAAGTTGATGGATTTTGCTAGACATCTTTTATAACAACTTGTGTTTTATGTCAACAATGATATCTAATGTCACGTCAAGATGTTACATTAGATGTCATTGTTGACATAAAAACACAAGTTGTTACAAAGCATGTCAAGCAAAATCCGTCAACTTTGACGTGAGAAAATTCAAACGTGGGCTTCTTCTAGTGATGTATTTTTGTCAATGTTTGTCAATATGTTTCCATCATAGGATTGCTAGTATGTGAGCCTATGATCTTGAGACCATGAGCTCCTATGTTTTAGGTATATATATTATAGGCACCTCTGAATACATGTCACATGTGTTAGTTCTAAGTTGGTGGATGATTAAGCTCAATGGTAGGATTAGTGAATGTTATTGAAGCTTGTCTTACAAAATGGTTTTGAAATTGAAATTTGTACCATAAGCTTTGCAGCCCTAGGTTTACTTTTGGTTACTTGTAGGTCTAGGGTTGGCATTTATAGGTTTTCTTTTCATTTTGTTTTAGCAATGAGGTTACTTCCTAAGCAACAATATTCTATTCTTCATCTACATACTTTATCTTGTTCTTTTAGAGCTTTAGAAGTTGTACACTCTAACTTGAAAGGCATTCAAGCAGTTAGGGCTTATTTGAGAGCATCAAAGACTAGATTTTGTTTGTATTGTGGGTATTCGAGATAAACTAAAGCAATAATTGTATCTTTTGTGTGGATCTATAAAGCAAATATTGTTTGAAAAAGCAACTTTTGTGTAGCTTTGGTTTAGGTTTCAACTTACTTTTGGTTACAAGACTTTATACTACATACACAAATGTTCATTACAACCATAAGCCTTGCACTTTACTATATAGGTGACAAACTTCACAACAATGTGACAAATGATGAAATTTAATTTGTAATAGTGTTTTATTTTTAGAATTTTCAATATATATATATGGATTGTAGTTAAAAATGCAAAATACACATCTAATATAATCTCAAATAAATCTATTGAATATCCCAAAAGTTCTAACTTCAATTGAATTGGACTCACAACATAAGACACCAAAACAATAAAAATGTTTCATACTTTCTAGTGCAAACCAATGCTTTTACAAATGAGTGAATGCATAAAGCACTTGACATGCACTATTTGAGCATCACATATTTGACTAAAATTTCAACCTTACTTTTTGGAGTATTGAGCCCTTGAATTTGAAATCAATATTAGAAGTATATGTTGTCTTCCAACCAAATTAAATGTTTTTTCAAAATTTTCAAAATTTCTTTACTATTAAAATTTATAATAACTTTCATACTTGCAATTTTTAGTTTTATCTAAAACTATGAATTGTCCTTGAAATTTTTGAAGGTTTGTTCTTCTTTAAGGCTTTGGTCTTTATATTAAGGAATGTCTAAAAATAAAAACCATTGTGTAACAAATAATTGTGAAGAATAATCCTTTGCATACATGTTTCTAGACAATGACAAAGGTATTCCTTCATTTCATAATTTTTTTCTAAGAACTTACATCCCAAAGGTCTTAAAAAATGGTCTAATTTTAATTTCTAAATTAACGTTCTTTCTATTTATCACGAATAAACTTCACATCACATATATTCTTTTTAAATTGGTGTCTTGTCCTATTGTGGTATTATTGGGTACTATGAGATAATGCACTATATTGCCGCACTATTGGATATAGTGAGGACATACGTAGTACTATTGGAGCAATGAGGTTGTTTATAGTATTGTTGGTATAGAGAAGTCATATCATTATAGAAGAATATCATTATTGTTGGATATAGAAGAATTTGTCAGGAATTGTTCTATTGGATATAGAAGACCTTATATTGTCAAGAAGTGTATTATTGGATATAGAAAAGTTATACCGTCAAGAATTGTACTGTTGGACATAGAGAATTTATGTCGTTATAAATTGTACTGTCAAGAATTGTACTGTTAGATATAGAGAATTGATGTTGTTAAAAATTGTATTGTTGGAATAGAAGAGTCACGTCGTCAAAAATTCTATTGTTGGAACAGAGAAGTCACGTCTTCGAGAATTGTACTGTTGGATATAGAGAATTTATGTTGTTAAAATTGTACTATCAGAAATTGTACTGTTGGATATAAAGAATTTATGTTGTTAAAAATTGTACTATTGGAATAGAGGAGTCACGTCATCAAGAATTCTACTGTTGGAATAGAGAAGTCACGTCTTCAAGAATTGTACTGTTGGATATAGCAAATTTATGTTGTTAAAAATTGTACTGTTGGAATAGAGAAGTCACGTTGTCAATAATTCTACTGTTGGTTATTGAGAAGTCATGTTTTCAAAAGTTGTACTATTGGATACACAAAGGTAACGTATAGCAATGTAGGATTATAGAATTCGACCAAACTATCACACTTGAAAGAGACACCACATATTTGGATTAGGTTTTGGATACATTGAAGTCATGTCTTGCATAAAATTGTGAGCTCAAAGAATCAATCCAACACCCTATCATTAATAAGTTGAAATCTAAACCCAAATCTATCACAAAGCTACAGAAAAGCCAATTATCAAAGAATATGGGTTAAATAAATACAAACAAAGGATTCACCTATTATTTTAGTTTTTCTCAAACACCTACAATATCAACAAAATCTTGTTTTGGATTTTCTCAAGTAAAATTAGCAACTTGAATGCTTTTTATGCTTTCCCTTACAATTTTTAACGTTTGAAATGATGAAGAAAAATTATATAGACCAAAGTCACAATGAAGACAAACCTAACAATGCTGCCAATGTGTAACTAATAAGACTCCTAAGTAAGCTTTTGGAATGTAAAGTTTATGGTTCAATTTCTCATTTTAGACCTTTTTTTCAAGGTAGGGGTTGCTAACCATCACTAATCCTTTATTTGAGTTAATAATAAATCTTATAATATGGATCATATATAAAATTCAAATATTTTTTTATTCAATCTTAAAATCACTAAATTTTTTATTTTCTTAGATGTAGCTTTCTCAATGCAAATATTCCTCCCCTTTGGTCTAAAGCTAATTAAAGTCATGAAATTGGTCAAATTCTTATAGATCAACTGCTCAAATACCTACATACCAATTTTCATCCCATTCTAAGATGTTGTCCACATTTGGTGGACATTTTTCTACTACAAACTTTCAAACTGATTTTCTAACCTTTCCCAAGATACCCTAAACAGCTAAACTAGCACACTTGACTTTGACCTACAATATCTTATTATAAATATCTTCAAATGTTTTGCAATTTTGTTAAGAAATAAATCTATTTATCAATTTTTTACATGCCAAATTTCACCTCAATCAAAGGTACTATCCAACTTTGATGGCTAATTTCACACTATTAACTTTGTTTAGTCACGATTCTACACCCAATTGTTGTTTTTTGCATTGCTCATAAATCTTAAGTCTATAGAAGCCAAGATTTTGATGGAAGATAGAAGATTAGTGAAGAAAAGTATCCTCCAAGTTTTATAAGTAGATTACACAAACTTTAAAATATTGAAGCTCCTAAATACTCCCCTCTTGGTTGCTTTGGATTTCAAGCACCTCAACTTTGATGCCTCATATCTTTATAACCATAAGAGTCCTAGATCCAAAATTTTGGGTCATAGTAAATTAGTAATCACCATGTTAAAAATCAGATCCAAATGTTTGCTTTAATTAAATACTTTTGCAAAACACAACACAAACATCCTTATGTCAATGCTTCCCTCAAAACATAAATCACCAACAATACATAATTTTGCACACAATTACATCCCACACCTCCAAACTACCAAGAAATTAAAAGAGAGAAAGAGAGAGAGACAAAGCTTAACTCTTGCCTCTAAGTAGCTACTACAACCCAAGGTGACTAGCTACTAGCTAATCCTAACCCCACTAACCTTAGTATCAACTCCAAACCAATCGGTTATCAATCGGCAACTAATAAGAATAATTAACAACAAAGCTCCTCACACAAACAACTTCCAACACTAAGCACTTCCTTGTAACAAATGAAGATGTTAATTTCAACTAGTAGGCCCTTCACATCATGATACTATGACAATATCAATGGAAAGAAGAAAGATAATATATATATATGTATCAAAAATATAAGTATTTTGAGAGTTTTAATTATTTTCCAAGGACTCTTATGTTGTCCCCATTACAAATGACGTCCAATTAAAGTTTTAAAGTCTTCATTTTGGATTGGGAGACCTTTGCAATGGGAATTTTCATATGGATCTTAGTTCTTTTCAAAGTGTCAATTGGCATTTGTGACCATTTTCATCTCTACCCTTAAGCTGAAACGAGCACAACCACATTTTTGAATTTGCTTCCTAAAACTTTGTATGGTGGGTGTCTAAGCATATTTCATTGTGCCTTCAAGCAATGGATCATTCTAATGTCCTAAGTGGTTTCAACTACAAAAATGACCAACTAAAACTTTAAAACATAGCAAATTTGGTAATATCAACCAAACCACCAAACTAAACCAAGGTTCTATCTTCTTGAAATGAAAATGTTAAAAATCAAAAGTTAGATATTCTAAGTTATGAAGCATGGTTTTCCATTTCATAATCATAAAATTCAATTTATTTTTTAGTTTCATAGCCGAAGCTTAATCCTTACAAGATCGTGACTATGTTTTCACTGAAAACATTCCCAAAATGCCATTTTTAGGACAAGTACCAAATTTTGTAATAAAAAAATTCTTAGAGACATGTAAATGTAGGATCATGTAATATGCTGACTTGAAAACATGTGGAAAAAATTTCAGAAATTTCCACCACATGGATTGCAAGATCTGATTTTTTGAATTCACTAAAATCTTTTGTTTGGTCTAGCAAAAATATGGGCAGTTGCACTTCACAAGCTCACATTTGTATGAAATAATGTCCAAAATAGTGGTGCTTATTTGGATTCATTCTTGAAGGAAAGTTTGTTGCATGCTTGAAAAATTTGAGATCATTTGGAATTGTACAACATATAAGAAAGAAATAGTAAGTAAAAAGTAGAGAATGATTCAAAATACAAAATTGTTAAGAATTTAGTTATGGAATTGAAAAATGTCAATCCCAATGGTTGAAATGTTGTATTAAACAATCTACATCCTAAAATTTTGTTCTTTTCCAAAATATTGAAAATTGAATAAAATAAAGGACTTTGAAGTTTATTTCAGAGTAAAAAAACCTTAACTACTATCCACAAATTTAAACTCCTTGTAACTCTTGACTCATTTATCAAAATGGAATGATTAAGAGCTTTCCACATATATATAACTCTTGACACCAATTTAAGAATTTTTGTTTTTGAAAAAGTGATATTTTTAATCTGTCCAAACTATCCATTTCCAAAGAAAAGTAAGAAATTAGGCCATAACTTTTGACTCATATTTCAAAATGTCACAAAATGTGGAGCACTTGAAAGTTATTCCTTGTCCCCACATTCTATTAAAATTTCAGCCTAAAATATGAAAATCTCCAACCACACATACTTGCCCAAATATTCTATGTTGCCAAAAAAAAACATGCTAATTCATTAGGAATTAACCCCTAAAGGACCATTGTCCCCTCGGGGGACAAAATGGATTTTGGGCAAGTTCCTATGATCTCAATTTTTAGTGAAACTTTTTGAAAATTTCTCATAAGATAGGAAAACTTATTAGCTTCATGGGAATATAAATTTTATTTCAATTGGTGCCTAGGAACAAAATTTATGGCATCTTAAACATAATTTTCACGTCACCGGGCAGAAAAATAAATCTACAAAAATTTGAAATTAATTTTTTAATTTTTTTCATCTTGACGATCATACTTTTGTCTACATGTGAAGCTTTGATTCATTCCATTTGGATTAGTAATGTGAAAGTTATGAACAATCTTGTTTTTTGGGCAATTTGAGCATCTTCTTGATAAAATAACTTATAGAATGCAATTTTGAATGCAATTTTCACGATTTTTCAAAAAAAATTGTTTGACAAGGTTAAGTTTTCTATTTAGAACAATCTCACGGTTGAGATTATTGTGTTTCAATACCATTTTAGAGCTATTAGCGATTTAGTTTCTCTTTCAATCTTGGACCTACTTCT
This sequence comes from Rhytidiadelphus loreus, assembly GCA_947034895.1. Classification (NCBI taxonomy): domain Eukaryota; kingdom Viridiplantae; phylum Streptophyta; class Bryopsida; order Hypnales; family Hylocomiaceae; genus Rhytidiadelphus; species Rhytidiadelphus loreus. Next base: position 3,698,304 of record OX344761.1, on the reverse strand, counting down.
ACTTAACAATTTTTTAAAGAATGAAAATCAATCGTGTTTCAACTCAATTCTTCAACACAAAATTTTTTAAATTCAAGGTCCATGGTGCAAATTCTTTCCACAAATGGCATTCAAAGTAATCTGAAATTGCAGGCCAGTGTTAAAAAAAACTTACTTTTTTCAACTTTGAATGCTAATATCATCCAATCTGTACAGTCAAACTCCATGAAATTTTTACCACATGATCCTCAACTAGTAAAGTACAAGATCCTACGATTAGATTCTAAAAACAAGTATATTGTTTTGTTTTCTTGGATGAATGCAGCAGAATTGGCAGTTTTGAGTAGTTTTTGAAAGAAGAATGGCCTTGGTCCTTTAGGAGTTAAGAGGAATTCAAGTTGCTAATTTTACTTGAGAAAATCCAAAAAAAGATTTTGTTGATATTGTAGGTGTTTGAGAAAAACTAAAATAATAGGTGAATCCTTTGTTTGTATTTATTTAACCCATATTCTTTGATAATTGGCTTTTCTGTAGCTTTGTGATAGATTTGGGTTTAGATTTCAACTTATTAATGATAGGGTGTTGGATTGATTCTTTGAGCTCACAATTTTATGCAAGACATGACTTCAATGTATCCAAAATCTAATCCAAATATGTGGTGTCTCTTTCAAGTGTGATAGTTTGGTCGAATTCTATAATCCTACATTGCTATACGTTACCTTTGTGTATCCAATAGTACAACTTTTGAAAACATGACTTCTCAATAACCAACAGTAGAATTATTGACAACGTGACTTCTCTATTCCAACAGTACAATTTTTAACAACATAAATTTGCTATATCCAACAGTACAATTCTTGAAGACGTGACTTCTCTATTCCAACAGTAGAATTCTTGACGACGTGACTCCTCTATTCCAATAGTACAATTTTAACAACATAAATTCTCTATATCCAACAGTACAATTCTCGAAGACGTGACTTCTCTGTTCCAACAATAGAATTTTTGACGACGTGACTCTTCTATTCCAACAATACAATTTTTAACAACATCAATTCTCTATATCTAACAGTACAATTCTTGACAGTACAATTTATAACGACATAAATTCTCTATGTCCAACAGTACAATTCTTGACGGTATAACTTTTCTATATCCAACAATACACTTCTTGACAATATAAGGTCTTCTATATCCAATAGAACAATTCCTGACAAATTCTTCTATATCCAACAATAATGATATTCTTCTATAATGATATGACTTCTCTATACCAACAATACTATAAACAACCTCATTGCTCCAATAGTACTACGTATGTCCTCACTATATCCAATAGTGCGGCAATATAGTGCATTATCTCATAGTACCCAATAATACCACAATAGGACAAGACACCAATTTAAAAAGAATATATGTGATGTGAAGTTTATTCGTGATAAATAGAAAGAACGTTAATTTAGAAATTAAAATTAGACCATTTTTTAAGACCTTTGGGATGTAAGTTCTTAGAAAAAAATTATGAAATGAAGGAATACCTTTGTCATTGTCTAGAAACATGTATGCAAAGGATTATTCTTCACAATTATTTGTTACACAATGGTTTTTATTTTTAGACATTCCTTAATATAAAGACCAAAGCCTTAAAGAAGAACAAACCTTCAAAAATTTCAAGGACAATTCATAGTTTTAGATAAAACTAAAAATTGCAAGTATGAAAGTTATTATAAATTTTAATAGTAAAGAAATTTTGAAAATTTTGAAAAAACATTTAATTTGGTTGGAAGACAACATATACTTCTAATATTGATTTCAAATTCAAGGGCTCAATACTCCAAAAAGTAAGGTTGAAATTTTAGTCAAATATGTGATGCTCAAATAGTGCATGTCAAGTGCTTTATGCATTCACTCATTTGTAAAAGCATTGGTTTGCACTAGAAAGTATGAAACATTTTTATTGTTTTGGTGTCTTATGTTGTGAGTCCAATTCAATTGAAGTTAGAACTTTTGGGATATTCAATAGATTTATTTGAGATTATATTAGATGTGTATTTTGCATTTTTAACTACAATCCATATATATATATTGAAAATTCTAAAAATAAAACACTATTACAAATTAAATTTCATCATTTGTCACATTGTTGTGAAGTTTGTCACCTATATAGTAAAGTGCAAGGCTTATGGTTGTAATGAACATTTGTGTATGTAGTATAAAGTCTTGTAACCAAAAGTAAGTTGAAACCTAAACCAAAGCTACACAAAAGTTGCTTTTTCAAACAATATTTGCTTTATAGATCCACACAAAAGATACAATTATTGCTTTAGTTTATCTCGAATACCCACAATACAAACAAAATCTAGTCTTTGATGCTCTCAAATAAGCCCTAACTGCTTGAATGCCTTTCAAGTTAGAGTGTACAACTTCTAAAGCTCTAAAAGAACAAGATAAAGTATGTAGATGAAGAATAGAATATTGTTGCTTAGGAAGTAACCTCATTGCTAAAACAAAATGAAAAGAAAACCTATAAATGCCAACCCTAGACCTACAAGTAACCAAAAGTAAACCTAGGGCTGCAAAGCTTATGGTACAAATTTCAATTTCAAAACCATTTTGTAAGACAAGCTTCAATAACATTCACTAATCCTACCATTGAGCTTAATCATCCACCAACTTAGAACTAACACATGTGACATGTATTCAGAGATGCGTACTTGTAACTAGAAATTGGACCATATGACCATTGTTTTGTAATTTTCTTGGTTTTTAAGGATTTTTTTACTTTTATAGCAATCAAAATAATGAATTTCACCTAAAATTTATGAAGTTACATTTCAATATTAAGAAACCTTGTTACCTACTTATCAAAGGCGAGGTCAAAGACTTTGTTTGTCTTTTGTCATTATACTTACTCTTGTTTTGTAATAGTCGAATGATCCATTTTTTTAAATGCAATTTTTGGATGACATTTGATACAAACTGGTTGTTCAAGATTTTTTTGACAATTTATAAGAATTTGTAGATCTACACTTGGATATTTTTCAATTTTTCAAATTAAAGCGGAGATTAAATTTAAAATCCTTCATTTCATTAGTGGGACTCAGATTCCAAAAAGATCATTTTCATGGCTAAATTACACTACATAGATAGCTTTGGCAAAGTCTAAATGTAGCATTCACAATAGCAAGTGCCATGGACATCACGTTTTGAATTCTAAACTAGACATTGGTTTTTGTTATCTCCATGATGAAGTTGCACATGCAAAACTTCATCAATAAAAGGAAGTTTGCACTATTTTCCAGAGCTTGTACTATAAACCATATTTTCAAGCTTCAAAAATATGTGTGAAATTTAGCTTTTATCAAAGTCTCTAGAGCTCAAAACAACACCAAAAGATGCCTACATTTTTAGCGACATCAAACAAAAAAGTGGCATGTTTTTGCAAATAGAAATATGTTAGAGACTCTAAGAGAGTGGGTAGTAGAATTTTGGTGAATGTTGCAAAGAATGTGTAGATGTCTTTAGAAAAACAACATGATACTAGAGATGACAACTATCTTTTGTGAGACATCCAAAAAAACTTATTAATGTTTTTGAACACGTCTGGACAAAAAAACATGTCAATGTGAATTTAGCAAGGTCTTCTGGTTTGATTGCAAGTAAGTTTCTGAAAGTTACTAGGGACAATGGTAAAATGTTGAACAAATGTCAAAAACATGGGGTAAGGGCAACCAAATGGCATGCTTTGCAAAACAGAGAAATAGATGGATGCACACCATGGATGGAAAGAAAAACCTTTTATACAAGTGGGGTGGTAGAAAGTAAAGCGATATGTAAAGCAAGAATTGTGTTCAATGTAAAATGTTTGAAAAACTTCCACATGTCTTGAAACAACATCAAGATGTTTATCATTCAAACTCTCATCTTCAAATTATCCCATATCCTTTTTGTCTAACCATGGATAGACAATGGATTATAAAAACGACCCCTCCATCCTTCATTCTCACTAAATGTCAATGAAGTAATTCCTTGACTGTGCCATCAAAAATTCTCTTGATGGTAAATGGTAAATTCTCTTTTATTCTTGTTGAATTTGATAATTATTCTTATTCATTTTTTAAAGTAATAATTATTTGTTTGTACGATATGCATCAATTGATGTTTAAAAAAATAGTACAAAAATCCTAAAATGGCATGAAAGTAAATTGCGACATTAAAATTACCTTTTGCCACAATTTCACCATGTGTCTACCACATCATGTCCTACATCAACGAGGGTCCACATGAAAAACTTGTTGATATGACATTGTCTTCCCCATTGGTGCTAGCAAGGATACAACTTGGCAACTACATAGTGACCAATCATGACCTTCAAAGAGCATATTATGGCAAACATCATGGACCAATATCTTATTGAAATGAAATAGCATTTAGTGTGATTTTCTATGTTTATGTGCCTATCCATTATAATGAATTTTTTTGGAAATCCATCTGGACATAGATGACGTCCAAAAAAAAGCACCTACCACACATTAGGGCCTGTCACAAAGTGTAGGGTCTTGAAACCTTGAATTGGACTTCACCTGGTAGTAAGTAGAGCAACAAAGCCTTATAAAGTGTTTAAGCTAACCAGTAGACTCTATAATTGTTAATACATAGCCTCTAAAGATCTTGAGCCTAATGGTTCCAAAAAGGATCCATTCAATTTTCAATTTTTTTTTAATCCAAATTTTTATAGCCTTGGTTTAGGAAAATTATTTGAATCCCAAAGTTTCTCAATGTCTCCCTCAAAAGATATTGAACTCTCAATAGAAATCAATGACCCTATAGTTGTGAAGTGAACCCTTTCAACCTTCAGTTCTTTTAATTCCAAATTCTTTCGGCCTTTGTTTTGGAAATTAATTAAAATCCAAAGGTCTCCATTGATATATACAAAATCTTTCCACCCTCCTCAATTGAAAAAAAAATCTTTATTGTGGGCTTCAATTTTAGTCATGTAACTTTAAAATTCTAGTGTTTCTGTTGTGCCTTCAATTCCATCATTTTCATCTTGGCTTCATTTCACCATTTTTGTAATTGTGACTTCACAAAAACTCCATCGTCACAAAGTGGACCCTATGTTTGTCAATATAGAAATCCCAAAAGGTCACTCTGTATACTAGCTAAAGTGCTAAACCAACCTAAAGATTGTCACTAGGATTTTATACCAACTTCAACTTTGGATCTATAACCATAGGATGCTAATTTTATAATATAATAGAGTGATAAGGTATGAAAATTTGCACCATGATGTTCTACACTATATTATAAATCTATGGAGAATTTTTTTGATTTTTTGAGCATCAATTGCATTTGATATGAATTGTTTCTTTTTTTATTTAGAAATTCACAATAATTTCACATTTTCACAAAAAATGCAATTTTCTTACGGCTAATAGAAGACATGTAATCACATTTTTGGAAAATAAATACCAATAAAATTTCATTCAAAAATACTAATGTACTTGGATAGCAGCTTTGGCACTTTGGTGCCGAATATTTAATTTTAGTCTAATACAAACCTCAATATTTCAAAACTTAAATTTTAATAAAATTCAACATTAAATTAAAATAAAAAAAGTATTTTGCCACCAACTCACAACTTCTTCAATCATTTAGAATTATGTGTGTCTCAAGATAGCAAGGAGAATATACAAGTCTTTATACAAGCGGAGTGGTAAGATGTAAACAACCCATATGGGATATGTAAATTAGGATTAAGAAGAGTTCAACCACTAATAGTTAAGTCAAAAGCAAGAATTGTGTTTAAAGTCGAATTTCGTACCTCATTTATGCATAGTAGAATAACTTTACCCAAAAACTTTGAAGTAAGTTAATGTAGAAAATCAAGATGAATTTCATCTCCAAAAATCTATTTTGGATTTCAAGACTCCAATCAAAATTTATGGACAAAATTCAAAGAGGGATTGGAAGGGACTTTTTTTCTTACATTTTCAAAAATCATTCTCAAAATCTCAAACGGGTTTTTGAAGATAAAGTTAATTTGATTTCCCAACTTTTCTTAGTTCAAAGGTTTTTGAAAAAAATTATTCTACTATTCTCTCTATTCTACTACAAACCTCCAAATTTTTTTATGGCGAGGGATTAATTTTATTTTTAGTCTTTGTGCTAGTGATACATGCATCCAAACACCCATAACTCATCCTCTAGATCTATGCAAAATCTTTAGTTTAAAAGCTATCATTTTGTCATCCAAAATCCTTGTGGAAAGTAGCATATTTGAGCATAGCTTGCAAATGTTGTCATCACCCATAGCCAAATGCAAGTCTTGTCTTCTCAATTTTCAATGGATCACAATTTGGGTGTACCAATTGGATTATAAGAGATTGAGGCAAAATTGATCTAGATCTTGATTACTCATGCAATTCTAAAAAATTTCATTGTGGATATTGAAACGTTATTTGGATTCCCATTGAACGGTTTTAACTATGATTCTAGTTTGGCTATCAAAACACTCATTATTTGCATCTCCAATGAGGATTTTGTAATTGCTTGACTTGCCTTGATTGTTAAATATGGGCAAATGCTTGCTAAGCAATCAAAATTAGTATTTAAACAGAGTCATTAGATGAGATCCGGGAGGACTGGAGGAACGTTTTAGGCATGTTCCCAGCTCCATTCCTCCAAGCCTCATTGAACGTCGATGTTAGAAAAAAAAAGAAAAAAAAAATGAAAAATGAAAAATTCTTAAAATGAAAAACAAAGTTTAAATTTTGTTTTTTTTCCCTAAAAAGTGAAGAGGGAGTCATTGTACCACGTCATCACAGCTCAAAAACTGTAGTTTCATCTAGTTTCAATTTGTTCCCAAATTAGAAACTCACAGTCCTCAAAAGTAGGAAGAATACATCTAATGTTTTAGTGGGATATAAACTATATTTGATTTAGAAGGGTTTTTTAGTAGGATAGAGGCAATACTCCAAAATGAGGTCTGAAATTCTACATTGAATACAATCCTTGTATTTTGATAATGAGCAATCGAGCTCTCATCTTCAAATTGTCTCATATCTTTTGATGATTCATGATGGACAATGCATTTCATTATAAAAACAACCTCTCCACCCATTTTCACCACTAAATGGCAATCAAGTAAGTCCTTTAGTTTGCCATCAAAAAATCTCTTGATAATAGATGGTCAAACGACACATTGGTATTTGATTGAGTGGATTGTTAATCAAATTCTTTGTATTTTTGGCAAACCATCTTTACATATAGTTGTAAATTCAGTTGTTTGGTTACAAAATTAGTAGAAAAATTTGACACTTTTTTTCTTTAATTAATTTAAGCCAAACTTGCTATCCGAGTAAGGTAGTGTTCAATGATGAAGTTTGAAAAAATGGTAATAGATTTGTCTTTTAAGGGTTACAAGTTTAGACTTTGGGTGACATAGAAGTCTTAGCAACTTTGAACTCGTTACGGTGGACTTTGTAAGTTTATGTTGAACAATAGTCAACATTGGACTCTATATTTGTCAATATATAAACCCCAAAGATTCAAACCCCATTGGTTGTCTGGAAAAAAATTTAAGTCTTGTCCTTTTTTTTTTTCAATTTCCAAATTCTTCCAACCTTTGTTATATAAATTAATTGGATCCTAAAGTTTTCTATTAGTTCCCTCAAAAATCTTTTGAACTCCCTCTATTGACTGAAAGACACTAAGGGCTTCAATTTTAGTTTTGTGAATTCAAAATTCCATTATTTTTGTCTTTGCTTCATTGCACCATTTTCATCTTCTTTTCATTTCATTAGTTTATTGTGGCTTCATTTCATCATTTTGGTCGTAGCTACAAAGGGCACCCTATAGTTGTAAAGTAGACCATACATATGTTAATACAAAAATCTCAAAGGTTACTCCAAAAATCACCTAATCTTGAAGGTCGTGACTCATGAGTGGAATTATACATTTTTACAAGTAATCTCATTGTCTTTAGTTTGAATACATAGGAGTTAACTTTGAAACACTTCGGAAGGACTAAATATGTTTAAAAAATGACTTTGTTGAATAATGTGGAAAATAAAGAACGCACCTTCTCATCTTAGAATTTGATTATTTTTGTTTGACTATGGACCTTGACAATGAGCCTAATCCTTCAAGGACTAATGTAGAAGTACCAATCCTATTTGTGATAACCTAAGCATTTCAACGTGTATTTCTGTAGGATGTGGGACAGTCATGGAGAAATTGAGCTGAATGTGTTCAAACATAAGGATGAGGAAGAATGTAAAAAAAAATGAATTTTTTTTCCAAGAATAAATATTTTATTCAATGTAAATGTAGATTTTCCATGTGGACCCATTCCAATCTCATCGACTCACCTATTCCAATTTTGCTTTGGCACTTCTCCCCAAGCAAGGAGGGAAGAGACGTCTGTGGACATGAAGGCACAAACAAAGAATATTTTTCAATGAACAGTGTGTCCACCTACTGTCCCCAATAGGTCACTCTAATAAGCCTTGACAAGGGGCTATCCAAAATTAGGTACTTCTACCATTATTAATATAAGATTTTATTTTGGATAGAAGAGGGCGTTGCTGTTGGGTACTGTATGTCAGCCTTATCTCCGTGTCCAGAATGACACGTGTCATGCTGAACACTCTCCACCTGCCCATCCCGCTGCACACGTGTGAGTACATCAGTCTGTGCCTTGCTCGTTCAGTACCTCTATCCGTCTCTGCCGAAGAGGTTACTTCGAACTCGTTGTCGATCAGTTGTCTCACAGACCACACAACTGTCTATTACTCATGAACAACATGTGCATCCCTTACTCAATGTGCTTCCGGACTTATTGATCTAGTATCTGACAGGAACTTAATAGGCTTGTTTCAATGTGACTGCGGAAGCTGCTGGCATGGGTTGAATCCAGAACATCTTAATTTGTTCGGCCAAGTATGATTCCATACTTTTCCTCGTTTCTGTTTTCTTTTGTATTCTTCTCAGCTTCTTTTTTTCAAACTGAATGTCGGTCTGTCCAGTTGTTTGACGAGGAGATTCATCCAGTTGTACCTGTCGAATTGAAGGCCTGAGAACGGACAAATTTCAGGTACCGGAACTGACGGCGACGGATGGTGTGGTGTGACCTCTCTGTCAAACAACTTGGACATACCGAGATCGAGCCTGCTCATGCATCTCTGTTTTCTAGCTACAGTAGTGTGGTGGATACGTTACCGGTGCCGTGAATGCTGACACTCACTCAGGCAGGGAGAGAAATCGACCAAATGAATTCGACTTGTGGATGTTGACCGACGCGACGGAGGCACGGAGTGATAAGACTCATCCTTCCTTGATTTGTGATTGATTGATTTTTGGGTGCCTGTCTGTCGAAGTTATCGTGGATAACCTCATTGCATTCGTGCTTCGGTGATTTGCTCAAATGGTTATATCATGTTTGGGAACCATGTCAACTGATTATGGAGTTGGAAGGCTTTTGAATGGAACTCTTGAAGTCGTATTGTGGTTTTCTCTTGTTCGGGAAATTGCTTACAGTGAGTTGACTTTTTCTTTTTGCTACATGCAACGATTTTTTTAAGGCATTAACCCCTGAAGGACCAAACAACGATTTCTGGCAACATAGCAATTTTTGGGCAATTCATTAAGAATGGAAGTATTCAATGTATTTTTTGAATTTCTTTGGATGTGGAGATGAGGAGTACCTTGTTACTCCTCCAAATTTTTTTACAATTGAATTTGTCCATGAGGAGTTATGGAGGTAAATGTTGTTTTTTGATGGATGGGGGGGGGGAGTATGAGTATACTAGAGTGAAATTTTTGTCACAATGCCACGATCAGTGGAGGTAGGACTTAGGGCACATTTTTAGCCCAGGTGAAAAACATGTTTTTTACATTTTCGGGGACTCATAAATTCAAGACCAAATAATTTACAAATGTAGGAAACTATGGAGATGTTTGTTCCATGAAATATGATTTTAGAAAATTCAATGTTACATTCAAATATTTGCCAGTTATATATCTCACATAGTTTCAAAAGCTATGTATTTTGAGTGTAAAGAGATGAGAAAACAAATTGTTTATACAAGAAGGGTGGTCGGAGGTAAAACAACCCATGTGGGACATGCAAATTAGGATTAGTAGGAGCTCAACCACTCATAGTTAAGTCAAACATAGGAATTGTGTTCAAAGTAGAATTTCGAACCTTATTTAAACATAGTAGAATAACTTTTTTCAAAAGAAAATTGAACTAAATTACTATGGAAAATTAAGTTAAATTTTATCTCCAAAAAATCCATTTAAGATTTTGAGTCTCTAGAGTTTTGTAAAAAACATCTCTTCATTCACCAAATAAATGTTTTTTGAAGCTATATGAGATAGTTGCCAAATGTTTGATATCTTTAAATATAGTGTTGAATTTTCTAAAATTATATTTTATGGATTAGGGGAACATCTTCATGCACAAGGAGAATGTGTGTACAAAAGACACAACATATGCTAATCTTATCCGATGTTAATGATCTATGATGAGTTATGCATAGCAAACCCTACCTTGGCCTCCTCCTGCCTAATGTGTCCAATTGCCCCAAGGCTTAAGTTTATTTTGGATGTGTGAGGCCATAAATTGATCAAGCTTGCCAAAAACACAACTTTTGTGCAAAAAAGGTTCAAGCACAAAAGTGAAATTAACTTGTACAAAAGCCCCTACAAATCAAAGTTGCGCAAAAAAATTTAGATGCCCTCCAAAACATTTTTTCCAACTTCCAACACTATGATCTTGCAATATATAGTAGACTACATCATAATGAAGTAGTCTACCACTTGATCTTACAATAAGATCAACAAGATTTCAGTTGTCATTTATGGGCGGCCTTTGCCATCAACATGGTCCATTTTGAATGTTTTTTTGGTGAAACATAGTCAAAGAATTGTAAGAATTAATTGATACAAGTTTGGAAGTACATGTTAAAGTGATTCCAAGTTTTCATGCATTTTTATGAATTATTTCAAGTTTTAGGCCACATTAATGAATATCTCCTGGTACACTTCAAATATGTGTGATGTGGCTACTTGTTTTAGAAAGGGCAAAATATTGTAAAATCTTTCATCTAAATTTATTTTTCTCTAAATTTTTCTCTAGTGCTTTAAAATATTATGCACCTACAATTCTTTTTCTTGAATTGAAGAGGCTCAAGATATAACTAGTTTAAAATTGATTTTTATGAATTATTTCAAGTTTTGCATTGTAATTTTGTGCATCTTTGTGCATCTTCAATCACTAATAGTCATTGAACTTGGAGGTAGAAAATCACACATGAGCATTGAATAGATGGAAACTTAAAAACGATAATCAACTTCATGCACTTGAATTTTAAGATGGCAAAAGAATTTGATTTTGACTTTTTTAGGGTGTATAATGTAAATGAAAAGCAAAACAATATCTTATAATTACACTATTCATTTTTTCAGTCAATCATTTCAATGTGTATGAATCTCAATCCTAATGTGAGCATTTCCTAGCAATTTCTTAGTTTGAAATGCAAAAGAACTTTAGGGATGAATGGTTCTATACTTGAGTCTATACTTCTACTATATATCCTCATGTTGCACTCTTCCAAAGCTTAAGAGCCAACAACAAATCTAATCATTTGTGTAAGCATGATGCTACCATTTTAGATCCATTGCGCATTGTGCCATCCATTCTTTATTTTGGCAATAAATGTTCAATGCAATAACTTTTACACATGACATCAAGCTTTAACCCTTAAACAACGCTTAGGCCAAAAATTGGCCAATGAATGACTTTACTGTTGAAACAAAGAATGCACCTATTTGTTCAATAATCTAAACATTTTGGTCACTACCTTGATTATGGGGCCGCATCCTTTAAGGGTTAAATAATGTTGTTCCATCACTCCCATCTTTGCTGCACCCACTTGCATAATGGCATAGTATAACTTCTATTATTCTATATTAATGCCAAACAAAAAGAGGTTAGAAGTCAAAGTTCACAAATAGGCCCTCAAATAGGTAGAGTAGCTTAGGGTTGAAGAGACTTCCATCCCCTAGGCAAATGCACAATACGGTCAACGAACTTTTGGACACAAATTCTACAAGTATTAATGCTTTTTGTAGGCATCATGCATTTTTTTAAATCCTAGAATTATTATTATTTAAATATATGGCATTTCCAAAATGAAAAACCAAATAAACTATGTATATATGTCAAGTACATATGAACCATATTATCATAGTCATGAATCATTTTATGACATGTTAATTACATGTTTCCCAAATTTGCACTTAAATCCAATCCTACTAGCCTATACTAGTTGTTTTTAGACATCATAACTTTGATGCCAATGTAAAAAAATTATATTAGAATAAAGGTTGTGAATGTTCATACCTTGTGCCAAATTTCAAAACTATCCATTTAACCCCTAAAGAACCAAGGTACATTTGCGCAGAAATGGTGAAAAAATATCACTTTTTAGGGCAATGAGAAAAAAGTGAATATTTTCTTTCTTTCGAAATTCAACCATACAAATTTGTAATAGACTACTTTGAAAATGTGTGGAAAAAATTTCAGAAACTTTGACCACACGGGTTGAAAGATTATAACATTTGAAGTTAGAAGAAAAAGTTTTTTTCAACCATGCTCGACAGGTCAACACACTTTAAATCCTCCTAAAATGAGATTTTTACACTACACATGGCTTTTATTTACATATTCATCTTATATCATGTAAGTTTCATAATTGCCAAAATTTCAAAAGTAGAGGAGGAGTTTTGCACATGTTGCCTGAAATTGCCCAAGCTGCCTTAAAAAATCAAGGCACCATAACTTTTGATTTAGGTATCCAATCGAAAAAAAATTATATTTATATTAAGGGATACATGTTCACACCTTGTATCAAAATTTGAAAAACACCTGTTAAAAAATGACTTCATACGCACCTACCCAAGATCACTTGTGTGCATTCAATGGTCATTTGGTCTTGTAGGGGTTAAAATTTGCAATTAAGGTTCCCCAAAAAATCATTTCTACTTCATCATGGCATATCCAAATTATGGCATGTGACAAAGTTCATCAATTTTGGTGACTTCTTATACTTAGCCAAATTCAAGAACAACAAAGTTCTCCAAACTTGGTTTTGGTTTTGATTGCATAATGTTATTCTAACCCTTAAAGGACACCCGCCCTCATGACCAAGGTAGTCACCAAAATGTTTGGATACTTGGATAATCCCAACCGTGACCACATGGATTGTAACATACACCCTTCATTCCATGATATAATTAGACAAGGATTTGGCAATTAATTTTAATGCATGTTATGATTAAGTGATTATGTATTGAATTTGCAATACATCCTCTCAAGTGCAAACCAAGTCGACTTGGCTCTCAATATTAATCAACAAAAGATAATAAAATAGAAATAGATACAAAGTGCCACATATAAGTAATGATAGGTTTATAGAGAAGGAAGACTTTTTGCACAACAATGTTGCCTTCTCTATGTGTTAAGATGTGCACAAGAACAACTTGAAATTCAATAGATTCAATGATAGGTTCAATGTTTTTTAGTCTTTGACCCAGTCAACCTCGAATAGCTATAAAAAAATTCAAATTTTAGAATTTTAGAATTTGTATTAAAGTAGAAAATAAACTAGACTTTTGTACTTCATTTTATTGATTGACATTAAAAACAAAAGAAATCATCTTCAACCCTAAAATCAAGTTTGAAGTACACTGCTAAAGGAGACATTTTATTTGGAACAAATGAAAGAAAAAAAAGGGTCTAGTATTATAGGATGGAGGGATTATTTGTATTCAAAGTGAAGAAAATTTAGTCTTTTGGTATGATAGTAAACTAAATTAAAAACATTTTTATGAAGAATTGCGTTATAAATCTAGGGAAAGAAATTAGAAAAAAAATTAAGTGATTTTCATTCTTTAAGAAAACTATTATGTAGAAGTAGATACAAGACAAAAAGAAAAACTAAATTACTAAAAGCTCTAAGAAGGAATTGAAACACACTAATCCCAATAGTAAGATTGTTCTAATAATCAAAATGAACCCAACGAACATTTTATTTATTTTAAAGTTGAACATTGAGCTTAGAAATGAATCTAGTACATTATTTAAAAAAAAGATTAGTTATAATTGCTCACAAAACAAGATGCTCCATTATTTTCTCATCACAAATCCAAATGGATTTACCAAAAACATTTGCATTGAAAAAATATAAATATAATTTATAAGAAAAAAAATTATTTGAAAATTTATTTTGCTACTTAGATGTCAACTATATTGAGCTTTGTGTGGCATAACTTTTTTTCCTAAACACTGATTGAAATAAAAATTATATTTTCAGAAAACTTATTTGTTTTTCTATCTTTGAAAAAAGTTTCAAAAAATCATATTAAATATTGAGATCACAAGAACTTTCCCAAACTATTAACCCTTAAAAATTTGAACAACTCAAAATGAATCAATCCATTTTTAGAATGGTCATTTTTGGACTTAGGAATGTGAAAAGTCACTTGAACTTAGGCTCATTCTCAAAAGAATCAAGTTAGCTATCAAGTGGTATTTAGATTTAGAATAAGATTCAGTATTAAATTTACAAAGCATGGGTGGTCCAGGGGCTATAGCAAAGAGTCATCGGGTGGAAAAACTTTGGCCAATGAGGTGGAGGCATGTGTTTATGAGTCAACATGGGCATAATTGTACGGCCGTGTATTAACAAGGTTGGCCCAACCTTTGGGATGGGAGAGAAGTAGTTGGAGACTTTTGGCGCGTTGTTAAAAGCGACATGTGGTAGACTAAGTGAAGAATATTGTTTTTTTAGATCGCATTCCCTAATTATAATGTAATGTAGAAAACATGTGATCTCTTCTCTCAGAAATAATGTAAAAAATTTCAGTTGTGTATAGTTTAGAATGGAACCATATAAAGTAAAGAATTGTGAAGTTTGAATGAAACCTCCTTTCAAGATTAAAGCATTTTCTTTTGTTGAAAAATTACCAAGGTAGGGTTACCTTGAACTAAGCAAATTTCTCTAAACAAACATTGTTGAGAGTCAAAAAGCTCTCATTTTTTAATCACGCAAAGAAAAATTTGCATTACAGTTGGGGGAAATTCAATATTTAATCAAATATTTAAATAAATTTTGCAATAAAATTGGAAGAAGTTAAACTAATACAATCTACGAAAGTTGTAAGAGGTCAACATTGAATAAGTAGATTTTGTAAACCCATGCCTTATTTTCAATGTTCACACTTTGGAAAGAGTGCATTTATTTGAGGGGGGGGGGGGTAGGATTTATTTTTGAAAACATGCACAAATTTAGGTCATCCTACCTTAATACCTCAATAAGAGAATTTCAACCACCAATAGCTATAGACAAATTCAAAGAACTCTAAAAAATAATTAAAAAAATAGATGAAGAATTGCCTACCATTCTTCATTTGAAATCATCCATAGGATTTCTAAATACTTCAAACTTGCCTGCAATCTATACCTTAAATGAGTTTCTTTATTTGTTTCTTTGCTTTGTTTATTACATTGAGATCTCTAGAAGAATACATCCCCTTCAAAGAACTCTAAAAAAATAATAATAGATGAACAATCACTTGTCACTCTTCATTTGAAATCATCCATACAATTTCTAAATGCTTCAAACTTGCTTGCAATCTATATCTTAACCCTTAAGGGACAAATGGATGACCTTGGAATCATCATTTTTCAATACTATGTGAATCATGGGCTTTAGAAATAGCAAAAACACTCATTGGATGTCAAACTACTATAGAAGCCCTTCTTTTTTCAAAACAAAATTCAGAAGATGAATAGTTGTACTTCTATCCTACTACAAGGATTCCTTGTCATCCATAGGATGCCAATCGTCCTCCTTGACGTTTAAGGGTAAAATGAATCCATTTATTTTATTTCATTGGTTTGTTACAATAAGATCTCTAGAACAATGCATCCCCCGATTGCATTCTTAGTGATGTTGAAAAGCTCTCTACGAGGGATGCATGGACTTTGTTTTGTGCAATGTCAAAAGTGTCTACGAAGAGGGGTGCACAAACTTTATTTTTGTGACATTCAAACTACCAACAAAAAAGATATTGAGTTTCAAAAAATTTATGAATTAAGAAATTAGAAAATTACTTTAATTTTAATTTTATGATATTGTGGCAATGATACAAGGCACACTAGACCAAATGATAATTGCAATAGCTTAGAAAATTGGAGTCTCTTCAACATGCCCCAAAGACACTCCAATTCTATGGCTTAACCCCATAAGGACACAACCCCATAACCAAGGTAGTCACCATAATACTCTAATTATTGGACCAATAGGTGCATTCTTTGTTTCTACATTTCTTTAGTCATCCATGGGACCTTTAGGTCAGAGCGTCCTCCTTACAGGGTTAATAATGTTATGCTAGTTCTAATTTAAAGTTTAGAGGAAAGCTTCCCAGAGGAACAAAAACAGTAGAAAAATAATTAGTATAAATGAATGTATGAAAGATTAAACATATCAGACTAATACAAACAGACTGCCCACAGGGTGCTGCAGACTGTAATGTTCGGATTCTTTTCAACAAGGTTGCGCCGGAATGTTGATGTACAATGTGACGATACATGGAATCATTATCGATGATAACCAGCCCTATTCAACTGCGTACAGATACTGAGTTAGGAAGGGAGGCATCTTTCTTGACCGTCTCACTTGAGGATCCGGTGCTTGGCAATTTCTCAGTAGCGCCAGAGTCCATCAACTGCTTCCCTAATTTCTGCAAAGAGACAAACATGGATTTGAGATGCTAAAGAGACTCACATCGGTGTTCGGGGGAATTGTAATAATTCATGCACCAGAATTTGGACCCCGACTGTATGCGAATGTTCGAGTTACCTCATAAGCTCTTCAAAGTTCAATACTGCACCATATACTGTGGGCTAAAGCATTTTCAAGAGGCATTACCAATTCTTAACTTTCACATCTATACTACGGCAAACAATTCTTCAGAGGATCAGTAAATTATGGTCAATCTGAAAAGTAGAGGGTCTGAAGACAGGTGTATTGGAAGTGGCTTTGAAGACTACCAAAAGTCTACCAAGACGGATTGAAGAGCAGAAACCTAAAAGGAAAAAGTCTTTTGAGGACACGTTAATGTTGACCTAAGATCTTAAATATTGGCAGTCACCACAAAGCCCCACTCTCTCCATTCAATTCTCCCAATAGTACAGTTTCGCCAGGAGCATGACTCATTCTGCAGCTTCCTCAACTAACATCAAGCATCATGATTTAACTGATTCAAGCGCAAGGTGTGAACCTGATTCAGCACAACGTCATTTTGCATCTCCATTCTCCTGACATCCTCATAAGTAAGACCGAACCATTCGTCTATCCAATGGAAGCATCGTTTGTGACTCTCCGAAAATAATGACCTCTCCGCCTGCATGCCACCAGGAATGTTCAATATTCATCACAAGGGACTATGGCTCAGCATAAATACTATTTGCACTTCCATTATAAAAACAAAAAAACAAAGTGGAGGGCAAACTTACTCCAAGAAGAGCCTGCTCCAATCTGTAACCGAAGCCCCAGTACGGCACATCCACCGTTACCAATTTGTATGCCGTCATTACTGGATGACATGTAGCCTGCATCCCCCAGTGTCAGTTCAAAACTGATTTGATTGCCACGCTTTAAATCAGGCCACGCAACAAGAGCGAGGCAGTGGATTCCAGCGGACAATGGAAGCAATGTGAAGGTTAACCACCTACAAGACTAAAACTCTGTAGGCGATGTTTGACACCAATGAAAGTAGAAAGTAACGAGCTAGGTCACATTCTGATGTGCACGTCCATAGATCACTTAAATCCTTAGTTGAGCCTTACAATTGAAACTAGATGGTAATCAACATGAGGGGTTTAACCTCCTCCGGCGCTTTTGCGATATATGACATAGATAGAGCCCGCACCGGGTCATGCTGACAATGCGCACAGAGGTGACAATACTAGTCCTGTTGCATAGTTTTGTTTGTTCAAGGGCAGGCGTACCTGCCAACCAGGTGTAAGAAGTCCTCTCCCAGTTTTCTCCGATTTGAATTTGGTGAGGTCAACCTCTGGTCCACCTACGATGTAGCTCCAGTAGTCCCTCGCACTTGACGCAATGTCCAGATTCTCTACCTTCCTTGCTGCGAGAGCCTCCTTATTCAAGTTGTGTACCTACAAATCGAGACTATACAATTAGACTACCTCAAATTCACGATGCCTGTTGTACGCATCCAGTAATAACTCCGCATACAAATAAAACTAAAACTAAAAGACTTGCCATATTAATCTCAGCAACAACTGCAGTGCAGGACTGACGTTCTGCAAGCTCGAACCTCCAATCACCAACCCGGATAGTTGTTGAGCAAGAGAATATAAGCTTCACTGCCTTAGGTAAGACTCATGGAAAGGACAAGCAACAAACACTGGCGCATGGGAGCAGCCTGCCTCACATTTGGGGAGTTGCCGTTATCTGCTACGTGAATGGTTTCGATGGTCAGCGTGAACCTATTCAAGTATGGACACTGCAAAAGGTTCAAGTCAGTCTCCCACGCACAATTCTCCCCAGGAGGGAATTTTGGCTAAACGCCTGACATTCATTCACTTTTTGTCGCGCAAAATTACATAACTAAGAACTCTGAAGCCATATGTCGACTATGCATTTCATTGTTTACCCCAAAGTGACCAAAATAAAATAGAAAGTTCACTTTGGAAGCTAATTGTCGAGTACCGTTACTTCCAAAACATATATTGCTATTATTCAAATGTAGGTATAGTTCTTCATTCTATTGGTACATTTTGTTACCCCTAAACCCTTGAAGCTTCCTGAATTACTTATTGTAACTCCAATAGATATGAAAGCGGACACTTTTGACCATTTGAGCACTTAACAAGACACTAATCTTTTCCCGAACATGTTGCACAGAAGAGAATGCCTAACCTTGAGTACTGATGTTCCAATGAATCAATGGATCACGGTCATGCGCAGAAAAATTCGCCATACCACATGTCAATTTTCATTCTTATACACGCAGTCAGTGCATTTGTGCCTCAGAAACCTAATTTCTCAAGAAGTTGTCATGTAATGGTTGCAAAGGCCACATACTTAATCCACAGTGGGTGCTTTTTCATCTTTTTTGTAAAATCTGCCTAAGAACAATCCACAGACGCCTAAGAACACCCCGAGGTATGATCAATAGGCACACCGTATACATCAGTGATTATGTCCAACACTTATCGATGTTCCTGGGAACAAAATAAAGAAGATAAATGTTGATAACCTATACCCAATAAAAACATTTCGAGAGGGTGCTGACAAGGATAGTGAGCATTTGGCAGAGGAGAATGCAGCAAAGAGGATAACCTGTTTTGCACTTAGGATAGGCATTCCACGCCTCCTCCTCGATATACATGTATTTCGTAGGAACAAATGTTGACAACCAGGTAGGTATTTTGCTGCAGCCAATGATAAATCCAAGAGATTTTCACATCAGAAGGCTGCTTTATATAACATTTGCACCAAGCAGCTTCTGAGCCATATGAACCGAGGCTGAAGAGGATCATTCACGAATCTCACCTTTGTAAATGATAGATTTTGGAAGTATATTGACCCTGGCCAAATTCTTCATTCTCGAAAGGTCTATTTATCAGAACTTCCACACCTTCGCCTCCTCCTGTCTGCTGCTCTTGAATTTTGGTGACCATATACATTTGTGCAATTCTATACTGCAATTCCACGTACAGCTCAATCAATGCCGCGATCAGCTAACCCTAACAGTGAAAGATTCATCCCTTAACTTAATCTTTCTCTGAAAAATCATTTTCCAGGAATACTTGCTCTCTAAAGTCTCCTGATATAATGACTCGTTAGAAGTAACTTTCAGACAAAGGATTTTTGGAGCTCACCTCTTCCAGTAACAGCGGCATGACCACACGACTACAACCACAATGTACCTGGTCAAGGAATTCCACATTGATGCACACATCCCTCACTCTGGAATCTGACGAAAAGGTCTAAGCTCCAAAACTTTGCGCGGCTTATAGCTAGAGAAATTTCAACTTTTCAATTCAACATTACAATGAACCCTACATTACATTCAACACTGTGATGTTTCCTCTGAAATGTCAGACAAGGGTGCTTTCATCTTCAACAGGTTGCAAAGTAACGCAAAGCTTGACAACGAAATGTATCGATACTTTACAACAAAACCTAACACGTAAACCTAAACTGGACGAATCATTCAGTGCCATATTTCCAGCGAAGACCATAAGAGAAAGAATGAGGATACAATTCCAAGATTTGCACCATGGTGTCGTTGGTCCTTCGCGCTACCTGTCTCCGCGAGGTTGAAGCACAACCAAACTTCGCACATAAAACCCCCTTTAGAAATTGCGAACAGCGTGAGTTCCCTGTTTCCCAAAACCAAGAGTCTGGCGATCTGGAGAGAAGAATTTTCCGACCTAATCACAAGCTCCCCCTTCGCCAATCTCCTCTCCCTAAGATCTGATCCCTGTCAACCCAACAAATCGACACCAGCACTCACCCACTCACTCACTTTCTCATCCAAATCTAAATACTTGCCCACCACTTCAAGATTCGAACTCCGGCCGCAGGCTAGCAACATAGTTGTAAATTGTTGCCTGTGAAAAGATCAGAAACGTGGGCAGGGGAATGAGTGAATGAATGAATGATCAACAGCAACAAGATTCAGATGCTGATAGCTGAAGAATGCCTAACAGGAAGGGAACCAATTACGAAGCCCGGCCCAAAGAAGGGTTGGAGAGCCAGAAACGCCGCCTTTCCGTCAGTGGTCTACAAATGAGGGCTGGACACACCATGCTCTTGCTAGCTTAGACTTACGACATGCTAAACAAGAAAAGTTGTCACTAAGGAGAGCGTTGTAGTGATCCACTGGAATTAGTGTTGTCCCTCCTTTGACTGGAAGGTGGATACGTTCCACTACTGTACTAATATGCTCAAGCTTGGACCAACCCCGACTGGTTTGATTTGGTCCACAAATCACTCGCACGGTCGTGTGCACGTCACACAGAAGGAAAATGGCTTGAGTTTGAAACTTTGAATAAGCAAGAAAGCCAATGCCAGTGCTGGGCAATTGTTTGGGGAAGCTTCGGAGTGATGGATCAGGCTGCCGCAGCCGGAGTCGTGGATCTGCCAGTCCCGTTCGGAATCTTCGACTCTCGGTACTTGAGATTTAAATACTGGTGGTAAAACCGAAACACGAGGTGGGTGCGTTCCAGAGCGAAGGCCCAGCCCACAGTCGGTTCAACACAGTCCTTTGGGGGGGGCTAAATGGAGCCAGAAAGCACCATTTCATAGTGAAAATCTTTTTTTCATCAGAAAAGTTTCAATCCAATTTAAAATATGGATGAAATTGTCAGATTTGGATGAAAAAGTGTATGAATTTGATTGTAAAGTGTTTTATGGTACAAAAGATGGATGTACGAAGAAATAAAATGCTTCACCAAATTTTAAGTGATTGCCATCCTGGCACTTTTTCAAAAAAAAAAAAAAAGGGCTGGTTCAACATGTACTAGGTAGCCGACCGGTTGGGTAAATGAAACTCTTGTCATGAGATGAGAGTAAGATGAAGGCACCCATAACTGATCAAACAAGCAATTCTAGACACAATCTATGGTAGTGCAAGGTAAAGCAAATATTTTCAGAGGTGCATTAACAGAAATGATGGGGATTGCAAAAAAATTAGGAATTTTATCGCTTAATTGAAATTACTATGAATTTTGGGAGGCAAAAAGTGCGGCGGACCCATAACCAATGTCTAGACTCTTCCAATTCTGATCATTTGAGAACTACTTTCCCACTCATTACTTCCTACTTTCTTGCTCACTTATGTGTTATGAACTTATTGGTCAAAACCTTGAAAAAGGAGAAAAACACACATTCCAAGGAGAAAATGGAAATTTGTCCAATCTTGGTTGGAAATACAACACCCTATTCATTATTGATGGGGCGTTGGTTAGTAATGGGTGCCTTCACCCTAAGTTACAGAGAGAAATAACTCCAACCATGCATCTAGGTTGGTGGAAATTAAGAATTTGTTCATCTTCATATCCTAAGAGAAACAAAGAGTGACACCGAGACTACATAAGGTGGATACCCCCAAATTGCCACTTTTTGCTATTGTACCTAGCTACTATTATTAGACTAAACAAATTCTTGTTGGCAAGTAAAAGGAGGTTTCAACACACCAAAGAACACGACATTTGGATCTTATATGTAAAAGTTACAAAGGATCAAAGTTTTTTTAGTAGACGTTCTAAAATCATTTCTTCAACATATATTCATATTGATTTTGGAGATGTACACACAATGATGATGTTGGTTTAAAGCAAGGTGCAATTTGAGATGTACCCATTTTACCTTTGCTAGAGGAAGGACCCTATATGACCTACATATATAGAAAGTGCTTAGTTGTAGAATGTAATGTTGGAGATGAAGTTTTGTTAGGATATAGGTATTTATGAGGTTTTGAAATTAGTAGGGAGAGGTTGGTTATTTTCTAGTTTCCTTTTGTGAAGAATGTATGGTATATTTGACGGCAATGTTGTTGATGTTGTATAATGTGTTTTTTATGTCTATTTTGGAAATTTTGAATTCTTCCCATAGTTTCGAGATGGATGGAACATGGATAGTGCCACAAGCACTAATTGTAATTACTATTAGTAGGTATACATTCCAACCATTAGTGGTGATGTCTTGAAGGAGTGGTTCGTATTTATTGATTTTTAGAGATATAAAATCTAAGAAAAAACAAAGTAATCGTTATAGAATGTAAATTCAATCAATTGTTTTGGATTAATTTTTGAAGGTTTAATTTGTAGGTGGTGTGTTTAGGTATGGTGTAGTACATACATATAGTATATCTAGGCATAATTTTGTTGTACATGTACAATTGGTAGTAGTTGGCCATGTGTATGGGAGTAGCTAATGGGGTACTATTTGTTGGTACCAATGGAGTAGCCGATGGAGTAATCAAATACAATAATAGAGTTATCTAATGATGTCTAAGTCAATATTTTGTCTTGTGTATTTGATAATATAATGAACTAAATAACACCTTCTTAGATAGATTACACTAGAACAATAGCAATTTTTCAATCAATCAAGGTGCACATTAAGAGATGTAGGGATTGGAAGATGGAATCAAGGATCATCTTTGATTTCACCTTGATTTTCCATCTCAGTTTGTAAAACTAAGTACATATGAGAATTTGGTGGAGTAGATTATGCCTTCTTAAACTAATTGCATCATTACAAATCCAATCCTTCAATCATTTAATCCATTGAATGTGCAAAACAAAAAATATATAGGTAGGAAGGCAAAAAAATAGATAGATTTTGTTTCCATTTAAATGAAAATAATCATCCACATATTGGATAGAAAATATCACATTAGCTAGCACATATCACATGTCTAAAATTTGCATTTCATCCACAATTTAGCAATTTCATCCAAGATTATTTTTAATTTGAAATTTTTGACATTTTTTAGCCAGACTATCTCTATCCCAAAATGATCTTCCTGTTTGACAAAATGTTCCAGATTAAGGCTAAAAATAACTTTTTAAAGACCCATTTCTCATGGTAGGTAGAGTTTAGTATACTCTTAGTGTCTTGCAAACATTGACTTTAGAAGCCTTTTTCAAAATGCAGTTTTAAATTTTGAAAAGTAGAATTTTTGGGGCATTTTTAAATAGCACCAGTGGGCATTTAGTTGTTGAGTGTGAGGTTATAATTTTATGGGCATTTAGAATAAGCCAAAGCCCATGTGTGGACCTCAATATTGACTCCAAAAGTTTCTTCTCCTTCAATTAGACAATACTCAAAGAGATGCAAAAAATAAAATTGAACAATGTTGATCGACCTCTTGAATCATTTCATGTGTCTTTTTTATTGATGATTGAATGGATGGAGGGGAGCTGTTCCTCAAAATTGTTTTGTTGATCCTGGAGAGCAATCAAAAATTGATTCTAACCAATTTGCAACATCACAAATGCAACAGGAAGATCATTTTGGGACAAAAAATTAGAGCCAACAAGAAGATCATTATGGGACGGAGGGAGTATTTTTTTGTGCCAGAGAGCCAATAAAAAAAAGCCCTGGTCAGGAAGGAGTCCACTAAAACCCACCCCTCCATTGATGGCTCTGCCATTCTGACCCATGCTGGCCCTTCCTGTCGTGTTCCCCCCTCGTGCTATTTGCATTAATTTTAGTTGAATCCCTGACAGTTCCTCGGGGTCCTGTTGGTGGTGATTTTAATGATAAAATTCCGGTCCAGTGCTTCGTCTGACAACTGTGCCTGTACCGTTGGGCATGGCATGGCAGTGCTATGCAGAAGAGTGCCTCCTGCCCTGCGTATGCATTCAACGCAACAATGCATGGCAGCTATGTTTGACAGTGGATCACTGTCAACTATTTTGGTGTCCAAGAGTTGTGTCTCGTGGGCTCTGCATCAGGGGATAGTGTTCCACGCTCCTGTGTTTTGTGGATTCATTGTCAACAGACAGTGTTCCAAACAATTGTTTCTCGTGGTTTCATTGTCAGAGGCCAGTGTTACGTGTATAGTAGGGCAATATTTGTGGCATCAACGAGGGGAGGAGAAGGCTATTTGGTTTTAGCCATGAAGTGAAATGGAGCCTCAAACACTGTAGATCTTCGATAGAAGAGTACACTAGAAATTAATTAAACATAATTATAGAAAACATTTTGAGGAGCTATACAACATTGAGTGGAGTAATACTTGTTAGGCCCTTCACTCTCATTTTGGGGGTGACCAATTTTGTAGGTTTGACAAGGCCAAAGAGAGCTCAATCATTGTCATAGTTCTCCCCCCCATGATGGCATGATCAAACATTATAATCTTTCAATCCATAATTGGTATTGTAGTGTTCTAGGGTCTTATGTGATCTCTCACATGTGTAGTTCGAATTAGTACGGTTAGAATTTGAAAAATATTGATTCAACTTATGAAAATGTTAACTTCTTGTTAAATTTAGAACAAATTTGAAGAGGCTTGAAACAAGCCTAGGGCATTTTGGGGTTAATATTGTTTTTTTTTAAATTTCTAAAGAAATTTGTTCACTAAGCTGTACACCAAAATTGGTAAATAGTGTTGGCAACACTAATTACCAACACTAACAATAACTGACTGTGATGTGCAAGGTTAGCATTAGGAAAATTACTTACCCAATCTAACAATATTTGAGCTGTATAGTAGAAGTTGGAATGGTGGGGAAAAGCGGTCTATAAAATATTGAAATAGGCAATGAAATGCTGATATACACCATGAAATGGTGAAGGGGACAACATTAATTATCACCCACCAATATTTACCAATTTTAGGGTAGTGTGTGCAAGTCTTCATTCCGTGAGTGGGACCATATACATTGGGTTGAAGATATTAGCATTCAAAGTTGAAAAGAAATTGGAATTCCCCCCAAAAATGGAAGTCGAAAAATTGAAATGAAAAAAAGGATGTCATGGAAAGAAAATGAAATGAAAAAAAAAATGGAAATGGAAAAAAAGTTGGAATGAACAAAAAAATTTAGGGAAACTAAATGAAAAGAAAGAAAAAAAAAAGGGAAGAAAAACAATATTAAAAAAATTTGAAATGGTAAAAAAGTAAAGGGGAAAAATCGAATTGAAAAACAAATTGTAGGGGAAAAGAATTAAATGAGAAAAAAAATGAAATGAAAAGCAAAATTCCCAAAAAATAGGAATGGAAAAAATGGTTCTAGGGGAAAACAATGAAATGAAAAAAAAAATGGAATGAAAAGAAATGAAATGACACAGAAAATGTAATGAGAAAGAAAAGGGAGAAAAGTACATGTAATGAAAAAATGCTTGAAATGAAAAATAAAAAGTTTAGAAAAAATGAAAGAATTGAAAAGCAACCTGAAAAAAAAAATGAAATGAAAAAAAATTGAACTCAGGAAAAAATAAAGGGAAAAACATAGAATGAAAAAAAAAGAAGGAAAATAATGAAATGATAAAAACTGGTACTGAAGAAAAAAGAAAGGAAAAATCAATGAAATGAAGTGAAAAAAGAAATGAAAAAAAAAGGAAATGAACAGAAAGAATAAAAGGAAATATCTTATTAGATGGAAAAAATAAAATGAAATGAAAAAAATATAGAAATGAAGAAAAAAATAAAGGGAAAAAACATGGAATGATAAAAAAAATAGGAGAGGAAAACAATGAAATGAAAAAAAGGAGGAAAGGAAAAACAAATTGAAAAAAAAAAAAAAAAATGAAAAAAAATGAAAAGAAATGAAAGGGGAAATCAATCGAATGAAAAAAAAATGAAAAAAAAATGAAATGGATACAAAGAATCAAAGGAAGTATCTAATTAAATGGAAATCAATGAAATGAGTTTGTACGGTTACAATTTGGAAAATATTGATTCAACTTATCAAAATGGTCACTTCTTTTTCAATTTAGAACAAATTTGAAGAGGCTGGACACTAAAATTGGTAAATAGTGTTGGCAACACTAATTACCAACACTAACACTAACTGATTGTGATGTGCAAGGTTAGTATTAGGGACATTGCTTACCCAATCTAACAATATTTGAGGTGTATAGTACAAGTTGGAATGGTGGGGAAGAGTGGTCTACAAAATGATGAAGTAGACAATGAAATGCTCATATACACCATGAAATGGTGAAGGGAAGAACAGTAATTATCACCCAATAGTATTTACCAATTCTAGGGTAGTGTGTGCAAGTCTTCATTCCCAAAGTCTGACCATATACATTGGTTTGAAGATATTAACATTCAAAGTTGAAAAGAAATTGGAATTCCCCCCCAAAATGAAAGTGGAAACATTCAAATGGAAAAAAGGATGTCATGGAAAGAAAATGAAATTAAAAAAAAAAAAAAATGGAAAAAAAAAGGAAATGGGAAAAAAAGTGGAATGAACCAAAAAATTTAGTGAAACAAAATTAAAAGAAAGGAAGAGAAAGGGAACAAAAAAGGAATTAAAAAAATTTCAAATGACAAAAAAATAAAGGGGAAAAACTCAAATGAAAATAAAATGTAGGGGATAAGAATTACATGAGGAAAAAATTGAAATTAAAAGGGAAATTAAAAATAAATAGGAATGAAAAAAATTGTTATAGGGGAAAAACATGAAATGGAAAATAAAATGAAATGAAAAAAAAATTGTAATGAAAAAAATTGAAATGAGAAAAAAAAGGTGGAAAAGTACATGTAATGAAAAAATGTTTTAAATTAAAATTAAAAATTAATGAACAAATTAATGAATTCAAAAGCAAACTGAAAAAAAAAGTGAAATGATAAAAAACGGACAAACGGGCACCGGGGAACCTTCTGTCGCTATCAGCCCACGGACATAGGAAAATGGCAGTGTTTCGAGGCAGCGGGGGGTACAACGCGAGGCGACCCCGATCACTCCCATGTTTTGCGATTGTGCGTGGAGGGTGTTCGTGAGTGTGTATTCGTGCACTTCGAGACAGCTGCACATGCGGGAGAGTGAAGTTCCTGGCTGGCCATTGACGACTGCCGAGGCGCGGTGGACATCACTTCCGACTCACGATGGCACTTCGGTTCGTTTATGGCAACTGACTCCCATCATTGCGTTGTACTCGGGCGCTCAAGCTCAAGCTATGGAATCGCCTACATCGACCACGAGTCATTGCTGCGCTGCTGAAGACCTTCGCCGCAGCTCGGTTTCCAGTCACATTATCAAGGTGAGTGCTCCGAGGCTTCATGATCCTCTGCTGTTTAGAAGTGGGGCATGCTCGTGTCGAAGGAATGGGATTTAGGGTCCGCAGACGTGAGAGTGGGGCTAAGGGTCCATGTCGAGCTTGGTGGGAAAAAATGCAAGCATTTCCGTCGAGTCGCCGTAGCGCAGCGCTTCCTTTGTTTTAGGGTTTGGATGACGGGCATGCGCACAGTTACAGGAGTGTGACGAGTCGCCTGCGATGACCGATGACAGCAGGTGAGGGCACCCCGAGTTCCTGAATGGCGACACACTGACGCCCTTCTCGTGAGGTTGAATATAGTACCGCCCTACACAGGTCTCACGTTGTCGGTAATTCGTACATTCCCGGGCTATAGTACTGTGAACGGATAACACTGAACTAATTAATGGTGACGTCGTGCACTACAGGGTTGCGGTTCAGTACCCAGATTTCTACTACTTTTACAAGCCAGTGTATCAATGGGGCGAGCACATTGGGTGGCGTAACTGGTTTAGAGCTGCGGACGTGGGGACCCGCTTGGCCAGTGCTGTGATATGGCCAAGATTAAGCGAACTGAGCGCCGTGCAGAAGAAGCGTCTTTGGAGGTTGAGGACGTTGGAGATGGAGGAAGTCCAAGCCAAGGGTCAGGGGTAGATGATTTCCAGGTTAGATTCGCGACATTACGAATGAAC
The DNA here is from genome assembly GCA_947034895.1 of Rhytidiadelphus loreus. Taxonomy (NCBI): domain Eukaryota; kingdom Viridiplantae; phylum Streptophyta; class Bryopsida; order Hypnales; family Hylocomiaceae; genus Rhytidiadelphus; species Rhytidiadelphus loreus. The sequence goes on along the minus strand of OX344761.1, from coordinate 3,669,812 downwards.
ACACATTTGTTTCCATTTATTTGAAGAATGCATTTGTCTTAAATGAACCCCTGCTGCTCCCCCGCTTTAGGGCGGTTCAGCAATGGCTTGATTTTTGTGCTGAAGTGAGAGTGTGTGCACCGAAACCCAGCAGGAGGCGGATGCCCTGCGAGGGGCCACAGCAGCAGCAACAGCGCAGGTTCCGGGGTTTTGGTGCACGGTCACCATCGACACGAGTACATTTTCGGTGAATTATGGCACACAGGAGGAATATAGTAGGTTGCTCAAAGAGTGGTCCATGGACGCGTACACCAACGTTCCCAGACCCACAGCACCTAATAGAAAGTTCTTCCAGTGCATACATTACAAAAACCAGAAATTCACTAGCAAAATGCGACTGAACAAGCATCGCTGGGATTCCAAGTGTCCTGCCGTGAAGGACGAAGTGGGGAATCCCCTGCGACTGCTGCCGTATCCAGAACAGGGCCAGGGTCAAGGCAAGTCGTCCGAGATGATGCGTAAAGGGAAGGACAGTGAGGGTTCCAGTAGAGGCGCACGCAGGTCCCGGAAAAAAAAACCCTCCACTCAAGCGACACCGCCGACACAATGTTCCGCAGGGACAGAAGGAGAAGGGCAAGCCCAACGCACGCAGCACAGAGAGACGGCTTTGCCGCAGGAAGGGCGCGCGGGTGAAGGCATGACGGAGCGGCCAAAGCAGCGCAAAGGAGTGAAGACATCGGGAGGGGACGTGGCACATCGCACAGCGGTAGGGGACACGGGATTGGACTTGGCGGAATTGGCGGACTGCGCGATGCAGGAGAATTCCGGTCGGGCAGAGGAGGGGGGCGCGGAAGAGGGGGGCGCGGAAGAAGGCATAGCGGCTCGTACGAAGTTGAGGAGGTCCACGAAACAAGGTGGAGTGGAAGGTGGATTTTGGGCGCCGCGTCCGTCGCAATTGGAAGAGAGTAGGGGCCAGAAAAAAGACGTGGAAGAGATCTCCGACTCCGACGTGGAAGACGATGAGGAAGCCCTCCCCGACAAGCGCGGAACAAGCAAAGTGCAGGTGAGTAAACCCGAGAACAGAGAGGGAAGCAAGGCACAGGGCCGTGCGCAAGGTCAAATTGGAAAACGCACGCTACCAAATTTGAGTGCAGGCGAGGAGTTGTCATTCCAGTACATGGTCAAAGGCAGAAACAACAATACGGAGCCCGCGCTGGAGGAGTGGAATGACGAAGACGCGCCCTCTAGCCCGGTAGCTGGCCAGGTGCCAACGCGGTGTGTCGAAGCCCGAGAAGCACATCTGCAGAGCCATACCGAAAATGGCAGTGTATCGAAGAACATAGTCAGGGAACCCACCCGAGCAGGTGTGCAGGGCCAGCCTCCCGCACTTAGTGGTCCGCAGGCAGCAGACAGGGAACCCACCCGATCCTGCCTTAAGGGCCCCCCTCCTGCACTTAGTGTTCTGCAAGCAGCAGACTCGGAACCGATCCGAGCACGTCCTAAGGGACCCCCTCCTGCGCTGACTGTTCCGCAGGCAGCAGACTCGGAACCTAACCGAGCACGTCCTAAGGGACCCCCTCCTGCGCTGACTGTTTTGCAGGCAGCGGACAGAGAACCCACCCGAGCACGTCCGCAGGGTCCCTCTCCTGCTCTTAGTGTTCCGCAGGCAGCAGACAGGGACCCCACCCGAACACGTCCGAGGGGCCCCCCTCCTGCACTTATTGTCCCGCAGGCAGCGGACAATAGTCCATGCCAAGCTAAACCGCAGGGTCCCCCTCCTGCGCTTAGTGTTCCGCAGACAACAGACTCGGAGCCTACCCGAATACATCCGAGGGGCCCCCCTCCTACACTTACTGTTCCGCAGGTCGAAGAAGCGGGTGTTGACTCTCCAGAGTTAGTAGACCCGGTGTGGCGTAAGGGACGTACTCTGAAGACACTTGCGTCGTACAAGAAATTGCCTACATTCTGGAGTCCACAAAAGCGAGAGGCCGCTTGTTCGCCGGAGTTGCTGGTCGCTGCGAAGCGGGCGAAGGCTGACAGGTCGCTAGGCAAAGCGTGGAATACAAGTCGCGTGGTTACCTCTGACGAAAGCGACGAAAACCGCAAAGGAGGGGAGGACACGGTACACTGTGACAGTGTTTCGGATGAGCCATTTCAGGACCCGACTGATGCAAGGCAGACTCTTGGTGCACGGCCACAGGGTTTGCAGTCTGACATGGATGACGATATGGGAGCTTACGCGCGTGAAATTGAAGCAGAGTTGGAGGACCAGCACATGGAAAACAATTTCATGGATGACCTGCAGGGGGACAGTGTTTCCCCTACGTGCACACCTAGCCCACAGCCCGGTTCGACATCGTCGCCTGTAGGTTTGGGCCTTGGTAGCCCAAGTTTGGACATCGTGCCTTGGACGGGCAATTTCGCAAGAAATTTGGCTCTCCAGCGGTACTGGATGTGCGGACTAGGGTCACCTCAGCCGAGAGTGTACCACCCGGACCTCGCGCACACGAATTCTGGACGCATCGCACGCCTGGAGAGGGACAAGCGCGAAGTTAGGATGCGTGCACGAGTGAAGGCAGATGCGTTTGCAGAATCGTCACCTAAGCCAAAACCGCCGACGTCCTTAGCGACACCTGACATTTTCCACCTTCTTAACGTTTTTCCGAAGTTGCTGAATTGGAAATATGCGGGACAAACTGTACCTGACTTTCGACACGCCGTTTCTGTGTCGTGGGAGAATGGGACGTTCCAAGCAGCAACCCGGGACTGCGGTGTGTGGTGGCTGTGTGAGGCAAAGGTGAGCTTCATAAACTCTCTCCATTTAATACTTCCATTGTGCACATCCGCCAAATGTAGTTGCACGTCGTTCGTCATTGTCTTCTGTGGTCATGCGTGGCGCGGGGACCTGATTGACCTGGTACAACCGCTTCAAAGCACCGTCGTTTGTGTAGGAGGAGGATTATGCAGAGGTCAGCACGGCCATTGGATGCGCCGTTGCCTCCATTTGCAAAAGCGTTAAGTATGGTGAGATGCCTTCAGATATTAAAGAACTCGCCAATTACCTTCAGTTTAGGTGTGACGTCGAAGCGTACGAGGAAAGCTGTGCGCAGGTCCGTACACATCAGGAGCGCATTGTAGAAGAGGCCATCTTGAAGTTCAAATGCGACACTGAATTTCGCCGCGAAAGCTATCGCTGGGATTGGTGCCCTCTGTGGTCGGTCGTGTCGCAAGTGAACGTACTGCACAAATTGCCACCGCTACCTTGGCGGCACGACAGTAAGTTCGGCCTCCCTCCCGCATTGTACTAAGTGACAGAGGTTATGGGTCGTGGTGCACTGCCCAATGTTTTATTCGTCCTTCGGTTCGTTGCACTGACATTGCTGTGCACGGCGCAGACGCGGAGGCGGACGAGGTGCGCCGAATCCTTCTTGCCAACCGAGTGCCTCGTATGAAGCCACCACACTTCGTGCAGGTTCTTCGAATTGCCACGAACAACGTATTTGGCAGGTTCAGGCAGCTCAGCTGCCCAATATTTGGAGTGAATAGGGTGGCGCTGCGCGCCATGTGCCGTAGCCATAGTGACATCGTGCGAGCCCTTGCCATGTACATTCACGAAGCACCTTTCCATTTTGCTGGGATTGTGGACTGGGAACCAGATGTCATTCACAACACAGTGATGAAAGATGTACAGTTGGTCTGCGACGGAAAAGAGGACTGTGTGCTTGATGGAATCATGGAGTGGGTGGAGAACGTACGTGTGCGTGCGTTGCAGGACCTTGTAGTGCACCACCCCGCTGTGTTTCGGACGTGCTGGAGGACCACAACACACGAACTGTGGGGGGACCAGTCCAAGTTCTGGAGCAGGTGTCTACGCACGCGCGAGGATTTCGACATTGGGTGGGTGGCCTCGAAAACGTAGCCGCCCTGGGCTGTGAGGGTGAAGGACATCCGTCAGCAAATCGTGCATCCGGTTCAGTCGTTGGGATCGGCATTTCAGGAGGACGACGACTCAGCGTGGTCTACTCAACTTGGAAATCCCGCAGCGGCGCAGGAGGCAGAGTGCGAGGATGCTCCCAAACACCTGGTTGAAGAATTGGTGGGCAACGACGTTGTCACCCCTAACATTGATACCCTCCCCTTGTCGCAGACTTTGAACGTCACAGAGCTGCAGCAAGAGGTGGCGCTTGCGGTCGACGACATTTCAACACAGGACTTGAACCTGAATGGCCTGCCTGAGTCGGTAACGCCGCTGAGTAGGGTGGGGTTTGTATTAGCGTTAAGTGGGGACCGTACTCACCCGGTCTCGCTAATGAGAGCGTCCCGATTTGCTTGGAGGACGTCTTCAAAGCCATCTCCAGTACACCCGATGAGGCCAACTCAGACTGCGACAAAGACAGCGACGGAGAGCCTCAGAAGCAAGCAGAGTTGCCCCGTGCTGATGAGGATAGACCCCCTGTCGCGCGACATAGAAAAGCCTGCACGTTTGCCCCCTTGCCCATATCCGATGAAGACTCGAAGGGTTGGTGCAAAGTTTCAATCCCCAAGGCTTATGAATATTTTCAGCTTGATGACTTCATGGAGGCTGTGCCCAAGTACGTGGTCTTGGCTTCAACCCTAACCTGAGTTTCTCTTTCTATGTCATTGACACTAGGCCCTTGAACACTGAAACCTGAATCCGGTACTGTGCAGGAGAGGAGCGGGCGATGAAGACGCTGGCACGATCAACTTTTATGGGGACCCAAATTGGGACTCTCTGCTGGTGTCAGTGTCAGAGTTACGCAATTTGAAGTGGACCAAGCGGTTTCTGGGCCAGAACATTGTCGAACTACTCAGTCGGCGCCTTTGGTGGAGTCTGTCCCCAGGTGCACGGCAGAAAGTGTACGTAGCGCCTTCGTTTATGCAAGGTCCCCTTGTGTCGGCTTGGGATACAGGTAGCGACGATGCCCTGTTCAAATGGGGTCGAGAGTACCTAGTGCCCGTCTGATTCTACAGTACAGTGGAGGCTGACATGGAAGTGCTCGTACCCTATGTTTCAGGGAAGCACTGGTCGCTCTTCATCTTGACGTCAACGCGGGTGTTGCACTTGGACAGTGCAGCCATGCACGGCGCCGCCTTGGACTTAGAGTATGTGGGTCGCATGCGGAAGGTCTGGGAGATGCTCCACGAACCCAGGCTAGCGTTGGCTGCGTTGCCGACCGTATTCGACACAGTGCAGTGTTTCTCACAGTATGGGACGTACGAATGTGGTTACTGTGTTGTACGCTTTATGGAGTCGTACCTCCGAGTATTCCATGCCAACGAATCACTTGTTGACGCAGGGAAGGCGTGGTTAATGTTCACTGACCTCGTGAACAGCCCAGAACGCGGTCGAGAGTTACAGAAAAACGTCATCGCCGCAGTTGCGGATGAGCTTTCTGAAAGCTCTGCTTCCGACCTGTACCAGCGGCCCTATGGGTGTTGGTACACTATACAGCGGGAGTCTAGTCCGGAGTTTCTGCGGGAGTCCAAGAAGGGCGAGGCATGATAGTGTTCTGCCATTGATTAGTATTTTCCCCGATAGAGTCTCCCTTGCGAGTGGCATTGTATATTTGTATCTTCCGTATTTCTGAAGTAGTGTCTTATGTTGCTATAGTCGACCATTTCTGGCGAGTATGTAAAGTGCTGTGACGAAGCTACTTTAGTTATTATGCGGGACTCGGAAAATCGGGCATTCAGGAACTTTTAGTTTTACTTCGAAAACTGCATGCGCCAATGTAAAATATAATCTGTTGTGACCAACAGATTTTAGGGCGCTAGGGCGTGTCTACGAACATGAGTAACGTGTATTTACATTGACATTCACTTTTCATTTTTAGCATTTCATTTTTCATTTCATTTCATTTTTTATTTATTTCAATTTCTGTTTCCTATAATATTTTTTTCCTTTTCCTATAATTTTTTTTTCCGTTTCATATATATTTTTTTTCCTTTTCCTATTTTTTCATCCATTTTTTATTTATTTATTTCAATCTCTCTTCCATACCATTTTTTTCCCATTTTTCTTTTTTCACATGGAATTTCTTTTGGATTTAATTGATTTTTTTTTTTCCTTTCATATGATTTTTTGGCCTTTTTTTTGTATTTGTTTTTTTTTGCAATTGTACCTATATGGTCCCCAAAATCAGGAAGTTGTGGTCTCTTTGAAGGTTGAAGAATTTTTCCTATTGCCTTTTTAACATCCTAAGGGTTCTCAGACTGTCTTCTATATACTTCTGGTGAGCGCTATGGACATGGTCACCTTTGAGTTCTAGCAACAAAATTTGATTTTCAAAGTATTCAAACTGCATTGATATGGTCCCTATTCAAACTAGATTGATAGACCTTGTCAGAATGTTGGCTTCTTATTCAAATTACAACAAATTCCTCAAAGCGTACTCGGAAAACCTGTGAAATTTCGGGATTCAAAGAGTAAAACAACATTGCACCGTTACAACATTGTCCACAATTTCTAAAACACTGCACACGAAACACTGGCCTCTGCCAATGAACCGACGACCTCCAACTGCTTGGAACAGTGTCTGTTGCCACTGACGGGCAGGATCAGAAATGCGCATGGCGGGACAAAGTACTTTTCCCCGGTAGCGAAGTACGGCTTCCAATGAGCACTTCTGACGATCCTCTAATACACGAGTCACTCTATACGAAGAACACCCACAACATGTCCTGGGCCGACTGACATTAAGCTTACTTAGCATATAAGGTTTGTATTCCCAAAAGAAATATTAAATTCATGAATGCAGAGAATAAACAATGAGCAGCCTTCCAAACAAAACTGCTGAAAGAAGAACAAGAAATAATTGCTGGAATTCTGGTCGGTACATGATTGGGAAACATTGTTCTAGGATCCTGAACCTTCTGTCAACTTCTAGGATGCGTTCGAACACTATACTGTATCAACATTATTCTGGAACTCATTCCCCACAGCATTTCAAGTGAGTACTGCCCTATGAAGATGGAGAATTGGCCTCCAAACGCAATCTTTTTGCCGCAGGGGGGCGTCCACCCCTCTCTAGCATGTCCCTCATTCGCGGCAACCGCATACCCATCCCGTCCTCCACCCTCTGAAACACTGGCAGCTGGCATTTAGGGTGGATAACCCCAGTGTCGATGTCAGTAGCCAGTTTTTTCATCTTTCCAAGAAGCTTGTTGAAGTCAGCGCGAAGGTGACGCTGGAGTGTAGCGTTCCCCATTACGAATCCAAGGACATCTTCTGCTTGCCTTCTCAAAGCACAAGACAGATCCAGTGTGTTCAAGTTTTCGTCCACCTCCACAACGTTAGCAGAATGTGCAACAGTGATAGTGGAGCCTGGGGTTCGAACTCCCCGTGTTCCGGTGGACCGCTGCGGTGTTGACATGGGCGAGTGCCCTCCCAAAACCGTGCCCTTCAGAGAACCGCAGTAACATGCCACTGTCCCTTTTGCCAATTCTGGATGCAGAAGGCCAGAAGCATCAACACTTTTATCTTGTGTTTGCAAGTATTTCCTCTTAGGAAATGCATACAAGTACATGTGGCACACATCAACCCTGGATTGAGCACAATGTAACGTAAATGCCTGTGCGTGGAAGAAGTCACGGATGCTGGCCCACCCTCCACTTGCGGTAGTGTTACGTCACTGTCCAGGATGTCCCGCGCAAGGATGAGCGAGGACACCACAATGCCTCGCTCCTTCCGGTTCTCAACAAAACCATATTGCTTCCTGATTCGGTGGTACCAATAGTGAGTCAAAATATCACCTGTGAGTACATGGATGCACCAATCCACCCTACGCCCAGTCATTTGGCTTCTCTCTGCCTTCAGCACACTTTTCATGTAGCCATGATAACTTTCTACTGCAGCGTTAGTGTCCTGTCCAGCATATGGCAAGTTCCGGTATCCTACGACCCACATATGTACCTTGGGAATCCACTGGTCTAGAACGTAACTCCAGAACTCATTTTCAGTTGGATACGCTTCTTGTAGTATGCCCAGCTTCATAAGCGCCCATGTAGTTGCAACTGGCCCTCCGGGGCCTTGACGGTCATACATGATGGATGAGAGCCCCTTTAAAATAGCCGCACGAATATCCACATCCCGGATCTTGATGCAAGCCTGCTTCTGCCATGCTCTGTGAACGTACCACAGACATAGGAAAATGGCAGTCGACGGCCAGACAGTGCTGCGTGAATCATGAAGTTTGAATTCAATGTTTCTTACTAGTGCATTTCTGAAAGTGCCAGCAATGCTTTAGAAGACACAAAGTGTTTTTCGTGCTAAATTGCAGCGGCCTACAAAGTTGAAGATCAGTGGATACGTGATGCACTAGTGCTGTACACCGAAATTTTATAGTGAACGACGGTACATTGTGATCATCAAAAGTAGACTGCATACCTGAGGCTATTGATTTCCCCCTGGGCGTAGTCGACGATGAATGCATTTGGTTTCCAGTCATGCCTAAACCGCTTCAATGAAGCGTCCAACTCCCTCATCCATGGAGTGAGATCATCTTGGGAAGAGCGTGACGTGAGGATGAAGCCAACGGGAATGCCATTATGCCATTCATCAAAAACCATGACGGTGTAAAGAAGAAACTGCAGAGTACAGACAGTGGAGGAAATAAGCCGCCGGGCATTTTTTCTAGCAATAACCCAGAACACTGCAGTGTAATGCAACAGGCTTAGCGGGGTCTGTCCACAGAAGATGTTGCTTTCTGGGTGTACCTTATTCTCGTTAGTGCCAAACGTGGCATCCAATGATACTCCACCTTCGTGTCCGTACTGAAGCATTACTTCCCGCTGCCATGGCGTTTGAATGCCCAAGGTGAATGGGATAGTAGAAGGCGTAATTGCGCCCTGTGTGATTGGACCAGTCTCTTGGTAGAAGAAAACACAGTCCCAATTACCCTGTACCCAGAGTTGCACGCTCCTGGCATCGCCACTGTCAAGCATGTAAGTTTCCCGTGCAACCTTCGTTGCCAAGTTCCGGACGTCCCTTTCGTGCAGGAACATGTCGCGTGAAATGTCCTTGCCAGCAATGAAGGATTCCTTCACAACCTGCATGTGCTTTGACATTACCTGCGGAACACTGTGTCCATCACGCAGCAGCTTTAGTACAAAGTCCTTGATATCACTGGACAAGTGCCAACTGAAGGCACTACGGTCACCACTATTATTCAGTCCGTGACACTGGAAGCCAACTGCGTTGACATGCTGCCCCTCGTAGATCAAGACCTCCGTGATATGTGGCAGAAGATATAGGCTCTTTACACTGAAAGAGGCGAGGCATCCCCGCTTCAGTGAAGCCCCCCACTGCTTCTGTGAATCACGAGGTTTTTCGGGCTTACCGATTTTCTTCCCCTTTTTTGGGATGGGTTTTTTTTGGGTGGGGTTGGATTCCGGAAGTGGAGGACGTCCTTGCTCATCTGTAGTAGGTAGAAGCAGAGGAATCACCTCCACTGTCCCGTCCGCCTGAGAATGAACAATGCCGTGAGCGGATCCTGCAAGCGCGGCAGTTGCTTCAGTACCTGAAAACGGAGCTGCAGCTCCAATGCGTTCAGCGAGCATGTTGTCCCCGTATAGAGCAATACTCGTTGCACTGGAAGAGGAAAGCCGTATCCCAGATTCTACTTGTAGAGCAGTGTTTCGCAAATGAGGTGAATGAGTGCGGGTTGTCTGGGATACGCTCGCGGAAGCAGTGACCAATGCACCGTCCGTCAGCATGCAAATGCTGTCTTCGGCGGGTAGGGCATTCAAATCAAGGTTCCGAAATCCAACCACCATTTTGGAGGACGGCCGTTTTGAAGGTTGAGGACACTTACATAATACTGGTCTCCGCTCTCTGCGGCAGTTGCTCAGAGTAAAGGCCCCCCCACGTAAAAGTATATTGTCACTTGGAGGTGGCGGGGGCGTGGAGGTGTCAGTGTGTCTGTCCTGTTCTAGGAAATTCAGGTCTACATTGAGAAGTGGATATGGTACGCAGACCTGATTGGAATCGACATTCGTGCTACTTCGTAAGAGCGCTAGAGGTTGATATGGACTCAGAGCTTTGAATTTCCGAATCCGACGTTTTGGGGAAGCTCTATTCATGGGCGACTTAGGCAGCACGGTGGACCCTGAAAAGGTAGAAACGTCCTGGACCGCAGCGTTGCATTCTGATGCCTGTCTATCTCCAAAGCGCCTATTCTGTTCCGTGGTTTGAAGATCACCGCTCCCCATGGCACTATGTCCTGTATTGTTCCCTTCAGCAGTGACAGCGGGCTGCGCAGATGTTTTCCCCTTTCGCGAGCGCTTGGGCTTTTCAGCAGGAGGCTGTGTTCCATCCTGTTGGGTTGACTTATTCCTGCCTCTTCTCTTCACTGGTTTTGCCCCAGTAACTGCCCCTTCAATGGGAACTTGTTTCTTTTTTTGCAAACGCCTTGTCGCTGCAGCTCCAGCCACGACCACTTTTGGTCTCTGCTTCGGCAGTAACATGGACGTCACTTCTTTGACGTTGCCAGTGTGGTCTTCCGATCCATACTGGCAGTGGTACCTGCACAATTGTAACGAAGGGATTACTCACGCTACTGTTTCTGGAGAGGGAATGTGAAAATGACAATAAAACAGTGAGTGAGTGTAAGGGTCATAACCTTGGCTTACTGTATAAATTCATTAGCGATACTCCCAGAAGCTTCAAAATGAATTGGTCCCTTTGCTCTCTTGGTTCGTATCACCCTGAACTTGCAAGGGATACCTTCGTTGGCAGTTTCCATACACTAGAAGAAAAACGTGTCCGTTGCAACCGACTGAGATGCGACTATGTGTCCTATACAATTGTACTGCGACTGTAGCCCTCTGTATTTGCACCAAATTTGACGTGTATGTAGTTGTAGTCGCAAAGTAGTTGGAAAATGAAGAGTAGGGTTACGATACTGTAACAGAAGAACAGACAGGAGGTATTCTACATCCAATATTCATCGCAGTTGTCCATGTAGACAGCTATCCACGAAATAGAGGCCAGCGTGGAAAAATGTAGTCACTCCGATTACAGAAAACAAACTAATTACTACACTGCAACTAAAAACGGCAACATTGCAACTCAAAAATGACTCAAATGCAACTAGGAATCAACTATACTGCAACTAGAATCCGACTACGGTGCAACTAAAAAACGATGCAAATGCAACTAGAGAACAATTGCAATACAACTAGAAAATGACTACAGTGCAACTAGAAGAAGACTGCAATGCAACTAAAAAACAACTACGGTTCCACTACAGAACAAGTAGACTTTGGCTACAATTTGACTAAAATTCAACAACATAATGACTATAGTTTGATTACAAAACAAAGGCAGTTAGAGTTCTTAGTCAAAATGCTATAGTACTTATTTCATATGAGTTGTAGACTTGTAGTTGCATCCTTACTTTGCTAGACAATTGTGATTGTAAGTTTACTATGAGTTCACTATGACTCTATGAGATGCAACCTATGATTTTTGTATTTGAAGTTGGTTTAGAGCCATTCAAGCTACACACTTCATAAGACCAAATAAGTATGCCTCTGTGATATTATTCATCTATAATTTTTAAAGGTTCACTTCATTTCTACTCGCCTTTTTCTTTAATAGAGGGCAGACAATTGCATGCGTTAGTGCATTAAGTCTATTTGAAATGAAGGATACAACATACAAAGAAACTTTCAAACTTAAAAATCACCATTTTCTTGGAAATAAATGGTGTCAATATCTTGTACATGCTAAGAGACTATCCTCTACAGATAACTCTATAGCTCCAACCAAAGATGGAATAGTTGGTAGAGGAGGCACATCCTCTGGAGTAGCTAAACCAGAAGCTTGTATATTGGTACTTACGAATACATCTGATGTGTCTACAAATTGTCGTCGAGCACGAGCTTCTTTATGCAATACTACTTTCCAACCTTCTTTCCTTACATCATCAGCAAAGAACACTTAGGTTGCCTGGCTTGAAAATATGAAAGGATCCAGCATCATACGCATTTTGTGGCGAAAGTTCACTACAAGAAAACCAGCCTCATCTCGAATGTATATTGCATTTCGTCGATTGTCTGTTTTCTTCACCCATTCACATCGCATTAGTATCACAGGGTTGCTAAGAGACCCGTAGTCTAATTTCAATATATCTTTTAGTACTCCAACATAGTGCCCTGACACATCTCGAAGATCAGAAGCTGGAATTTAGAACACAGATGCAACCCCGCAGTCGTATGTTTGCAATTGGTTGGATGCGTCGTCATCCACCCTGAAATGGTTTCCAAAAGCTTTCATACGAGAATATTGAAGTGCCTTTTGCGATGGTTTTGTGGATAATAATATCCTATCTCTATCTTCATGACTGTGTGCATCAATGTCACTGTTGCGAATAGCCGTTTTTATCCACACATCAAGTGGTGCAGTGCTTAAATCCATTTGACAATCCTCCTTCCACTTACTGCAAGTGCATGAAAAAAGTTAAAACTAACACTGTTACAATTTGTTGTAGCCTAATTAGCAACAATTGCAAATGCTCACCTAAGACATCCCTGGACACCTCACAGTCACTATTGTTGCATGTTAGTTGCATTTCAGTTGCATTATAGTCGCATGATAGTTGCACAAGATTATTAAAACCAATTGCATTCGAGTTCCATCTTTGCTACTGCAACCAATTGCATTGAACTTGCATATCTTTGTTCTACTAATTAGATTGTAAAAGATGAATAGGCTAGTACAACTTACTTCACAAGTGGCTCCAAAATGGCAACATTGTTTAGTACATAATTATGTGCTGCGTCCCGCAGTGCAATAGACATTACAAATTGTCGACCCGCACCCTCTAGAACTTCTTCAGCATCACCAAATTCCTCCTCTGCATCCCAGACGCGCCTCTTGACAACATCAAATCTTTGCAAATACTCTGTAACAAAGCCAAGGCATTCTTCCTTCAAGTACCCTTCTGCCATGCAAGCCTCTGGTCTAGCCATACTCCGGACATAATTCTTCAATGTTTTCATATACCTTTCAAGTTTCAACTAGATACATCCACCTTGTGCTAACAGGCCCACACAAGTCTAATTCTTGGACTAGGTGATATGGAAGGTGTGTCATAATGTCAAAAAATGACGGTGGGAACTCCATCTCTAATAGTGCCATAATTTCAGCCACATCTAATTGAAGAGACTCAAAGTCTGCTAGGTTATAAACCTTCGTACATATTCTCCTGAATACTTTACAAATCCGCATGACGGCCATACGCGGTCCGGGTTTCAATAGACCCCTCAATGCCAATGGCATCAATTGCTGCATTAACACATGATAATCATGCGATTTGAGGCTTCCAAATTTTTTAGCCTTTATATGCTTCCCAAATGATGAGGAGTATCCTGAAGGAAGCTTCACAGAGGCAATAATGTCTGCAAATTGCTCGTACTCTTTCTCAGAGAGCACATATCCAGTAGCAGGTTTCAACATTTTACCAACTCTACGAGGATTTGGTATCAACCACAAATGTTTTCGTATACCTCTCCTTTGAAGATCTCGTCGCACCTTCACCGTATCTTTTTTTCCACTTATTGTTTTTAAGAAATTCTTGGCAAGATTCATCTCGCAGTGCATGACATCTAGTGTATAGCGGATGAGAAGCCTCTGGTCACATGAATAGCCTTTGAGTAGTTAGTATGGGATTGACAACGGACATGAAAAGACACATTCACTTGTACATCTCCCTACTAAATGCTTTTATTATCACTTCATCTCTCTCAAAAAACATGCTACAAGACTCTAACACAATGTAGGCACTTTAGTGTTGACTGCAAACGCTCTTTACAAGCATTTCAAAATGAATATGACACAATTGACATGCGACTAAAATACATCTGGTTTGCGACTAAAATACAACTGGTATGCAACTAAATCATAACTAATATGTGACTAAAACACAACTAATATGCGACTACAGTACAACTGACGTGCAACTAAGATACGACTGAAAAGCGACTATAATACAACTGAAATGCAAGTAATCCATTGTCATTCTCCTTGACACTTTAATGGTACTACTAATTTGCTACTTAGTCGTTCGACTTGAAAGACTACTGCAACTCACCTTCTAGTAAGGCAACCTGAAAAGAATGCTAGACCGCTTCACTCCATGCAATTTGGACGGATCCCCTGGAGTTCCGTCTCTATTTCTTGCTGCTTTCCAAGTCTTATATTGCTCTGCATATTCCAACTGTTCTTCTACAGATACAATTTTGGGTCTTCCTCGTACTTCCACTTTTCCATCAAAGTGATCCTTCATATGCTCCGAGCAGTAAGGATGATTAGTAGGCAACCATCTGCGAGTCCCTTGATAAATTTCCTTACATAGCTCCATTGAATGCTCTGCTCCTAAATCAGAACCACACCATGGACACCCTGCATAGCCTTGGTGCGCAAATCCTCCTACCGTGCCATATCCTGGATAGTCATGAATTGTCCACATAAGAACTGCTCTGAGGTTGAAAGAGCGGGCACCAACTTCTTGTACAACATCATATGCTGGCACTCCTTTCCACAATTCCAACAATTCATCCACCAAGGGTTCTAGATACACATCAAATACTTCTGCAGTTACAGATTGCTTTCCAAGAATCAACAAAGCTAACATCATAAAAAAACTTTTGGTGCACAACCAAGGCGGCAAATTATAATTTAGCAAGGTCACTGGCCAAGTAGACCAACTCGAACGAGTCTGCTTGAAAGGATTTACTCCATCTGCAGCAAGAGCAAAATGGACATTTCTCGAATCTTTACCGAAGGTTGGGTCCACATTTTCATGGAAGTGGCGCCACGCTTTTGAATCGCATGGATGACGCACTAGATTGTCTCCTCCTGGGCGATTGCTTCCATTCTCCGAATGCCATAGCAACAACTTTGAGAGTGCTGGGCTACGAAACATGCGTTGTAATCTTGGAATGATAGGAAAATGCCTCAAAACTTTTACCAGAAACTTCTTTCTAATCTGATCCCTATACCTTGGACGATTGCACTTTGGACAACTTATAGCACCTTCAAGTTCTCCTCTAAACAGTACACATCCTTTTTCGCATGCATGGATGCTATTGTAAGCCAATCCTAATTTGCCTGTTAGTCTTCGAGCTGCATAAAAATTCCTAGGCAACGTATTATTCTGTGGCAAAATGTGTCCTTGGAGAAGAGTGAATAATTCATCAGCAAAATTGTTACTCACCCCATGGACTGTGCACACGTTCATGATAAGGATGGTGGCTGCCAACTTGGTACATTGAGCACCTTCATATAATTCATGCAAAGCCTCTTCCAAAATGTCGGCGTCAAAATTGTTTTGACCTTGAACTTCGGGTTGCTCATCTGTATCACCTACCGGTTCTTCCTGCGGCAATGCATTTTCGACCTCCAAGTCATCACCTACAGTTGGTCTAGAGTTGCATGCGTTGGTTACATTGTCTGCTACTGTAATTCTGTAAAGGCTTCCACTACTGTGTCATGCAAGCGTTCTTCCATGGGCTCTGAGTTTTCAACGTCTTGAAACAAATTGTCCAGCATATTCCTAGTGTCCACTTCATTATCGACCTGCATTGCTTGACCTTCTGTTGAACTCCAGAAATCAGCCTCCCATTCTTCATCTGATGTCTCCGGACTCCTAGGTCCTCGCCACACTCGAAATTTTGAATCTCTGCCATTTCAGATTAGATGTTCCCTCACAGTGGGAACTATCCACTTCCTGCGACCTTGACATTTACAACAAGGACAACTCATTCTATGCAAATTTAAAAACCTAGCTCGGCGATATTCTCTCACCCAAAGTCTGTCATCACGTAGTTGCTTTCGCCTCTCATCTGTGACTTGTATGTGGTCGTCTTTTCTATCCATCCCACTTTGGCAAAATTTCCAATGTCGCAAAGGAACTAAAATTACTTTCAAAATGCACTTGTATCTTGGAAATGGACTAAAATAGGGTTTGGAAGAATAAACCCTAAACCTTCTCCAATACACCCAAAATCTTCAAAAGAAAGAATATCATCATTATACGACATGAAAATTAAGTACTCTTATTCACCTTCTTCTGTTGGTGAGACATTTCAGTCACTTCCAGAGGCTACGCAGATCAACGCCTTTCAACTGTGAAGTAGTCTATACGTACTTCAACAACTTTTCGAGCGAATGGCTTTCTATCTTTCTCCAATTTTGCTTTGTAGAACTACGAATGGGTGAAGTGGGGCGACTTCTGTCCACAGTTTTCATCCTCTACCGACACGATTTTCATTACAGGGAGTGGCTTAGATAGAGAGCATGTGTCATGACAAAGGATTTCTTGTTGGGATCACTTAATGGTAAACTTGAGGCACAAAGTGTAACATCCTACCGTACAAACTGAGTCTTCTGTATATTGAATTGACCGTTTTTTGTCAAAATTTGTCACCCTCTCCCTCTCCCATTATCAGAACCTCTCCATTCCTCATGCATACTTTTTTTACGAAGTCACATACCTCCATATTCAAGATTGAAAAACTTGTTCCCTTGATTTTCAACTTCCAGGAAGCTTTCACACAGTTTTCCCGATGCTTTGTTTTGATTTTCTGTGTGTTTAATGTTTATACATGCTTTGTGTCGTGTTTGGTTCCCATGTGCCTTTCCTCTGCTACATTTGAAAGATGTCTTAGGGTTCGAGAAATCAGAATTTGTCAAGGGATAGTATTGAGGAAAGATACCCTCTCCGAGCTTGTATTCACTTGTCTTCTTGGAGCTTGTTTTCTATTGACGACGTTGATCGCGAAAGAGAGAAGCATAGGCGACGTGCGAGTGAGTATCTTGTCTAGTCTCTTAAACTCTATGTGTAGCTCACCGGAAAATTGGATGACTGTCAAGAATTGATCCTAGTTGCATTTTTTGTTCTGAAATTGTTAGTGGCAGACATAACTGTACTCTTGGGAGCTTGAACAATGTCTGAAAGACTTTTCAACTGGAACGATGAGTTTGGGGTAATCTACTTCATTCGAACCTCTTGCAGTTTCTTGTGTCATTCTCTCACGGGGTAACTTTGGCTGAATTTGCAGATATTCGCACATCAACTGGTGTGCAGGACGTGGCATTTCAACCAGCACCTCTCCCAAGTGTTTTATTGTTGCACAGTTCATAAAGTACTTTCTCTAAGATATACGCTTTGTTCTTGCAGATATATCTATCATCGTCTTCTTGGTCATGAAGTAGAAATACAAACAATTCGGAATACACTGCCACTGCGATTTGGAGCTCCTGGACTTCCGGAACTCAATGCTTCACATGTATGGTTGAGTCACCTTACTTTTGTTAAACAGGTTACGAATCATAATGTACTGGGTTTTATTTCTGCTGTGATGTATAAAATTAAAAAATAAGATTTTGTACAGTCTGAATTCCAGAATTAAGGCATTTCGACATGTAAGTTTTGAAACTGATCTACGGACACGGGATTCAAGACAGGTCTATGCTGTGAAGAGTGTGCTGCAAAAGCCTGTAAGCTTCATTCAGGGCCCACCAGGCACTGGTAAAACAGTGATGTCAGTAGCTATTGTTTATCACTTAGCGAAATAGGGCCAGGGGCAAGTGATTTTCTTATCGTTTGTGTTTGGCTACTAAGTAAGTAAGTATTCAAACGAATGTCTACTTGTGGGCTTATATTGGGGCGCATGCAAGTGCAGTATGCTTTCTTTGATGAATAAGGATAGAGTTGATTTTAGTGATTAGATGGTTACACTTGTGTATTCTTGATGTGGCTAGAAATACCGATTGACTGCTTTATTTTCTTTAGGTACTTGTCTGTGCTCCCAGTAATGTTGTTGTAGATCAACTTGCGGAGAAGATCAGTGCAACAGATCTTAAGGTAATTGATGCTATGTCTTGAAGCTAAATTGTTGTTAGGACTTAGTACAAAGAAATTTGAGACTTATTCAACAGTGAAAGGTACTGAGTTAATTGATTTACTTTTGATATAATGTATATACAATATAAGGTTAAAGATTATCTGACGTATAGCTACAAATTCAACATGGTATTATGCATGGGCTGTCTTTGAGGAAAATTTGTGCACTAACATGTGCACCAAGTTCCCATCTAGGTGCAACCTACACCCACCAACATGTGTACCAAATTTTGCACAATTCCAACCACCCAATCAAAAGTTATGGCCCATTTGATAAACTGTGTCTAATGCCTCCTTGATAGCCCAAATGGGCCATAACTCTTCATAGCCCAAAAAAAAGATTTGCAAAAAACAAAAATATATATATATATATATATATATATATATATTTTTTTTTTTTTCTAACCAAAAATAGGGGGTCCGGCTGGTAGCTCGAAAACCTCAGTCGGACCCGACTGGGGTTTTCGAGCTACCTGGTGGTACCCCCGTTTTCGGTACAAAGAAAAAAAAAAAAAAAAAAATTTGAAAAAAAAAAAAAAAAAAAAGCTTTTTTTTTTTTTTTTTTCCTTGACCGAAAACAGGGGGTCCGGTTGGTAGCTCGAAAACTTCAGTCGGACCCGACTGGGGTTTTCGAGCTACCTGGTGGTACCCCCGTTTTCGGTACAAAGGAAAAAAAAAAAAAAAAAAAAAATTTTTTTTTTTTTTTTTTTTTTTCCTTGACCGAAAACAGGGGGTCCGGTTGGTAGCTCGAAAACCTCAGTCGGACCCGATTGGGGTTTTCGAGCTACCTGGTGGTACCCTCGTTCTTACTATCTCAGCATATCAGGGAGTTCTCTATTTTCTAGGGTTTCCGCTTGTATTTGATTTCTGCTACAGATCGGTGAGCGCCCTCGTCTCCTTCGTTGTAAAAGAGTTGATTCCACATCTCATTGTTGAGCTTTGTTTAATTTGACATCGGACCATTTGTTCGGGGGAAACCTTATTCCAAATAACTAGTGGTGTCATACATATTGAAACCGAGCTTTGGCAAGTCCTCCGTATTGGAGAACATCGTTGGGAGAGACTTCTTGTCCCGTGGTTCAGGTAAGTTACATACATTAATTTGAACTTCATCTTGTATTGCCGCAAAGTAATGTGGAATACTTTGAAATTATATTGCCACAGATATGGTTTTTAGCTGTCGTTTTCATGGAGCCAGGAATTGTTACGAGGCATCCTCTTGTGCTTCAGTTGCATAAGACCCGTTTGGAATTCACCCTAAAATCGATTTTGTATGGTTCATGTGCTAGATTTGGGGTGTAGCACTCGGCTTTTGACCTGCGCGAACAACGGTGCAAGTTGCGTGAAGTTGCATGGCATCTGTGGTGACTGTGAGTTCTAATTTTACTTTCAATCGCAAATTCCAGGGTTCTATTCGAAGGTATGAGGTACTAGGTTTAGAATCACACCTCCCAGAGGAATTGGAAGGTAAGAGGTACTACATTTAGAATCACACCTCCCAGAGAAATTGGAAAGTTATGTTGAAAGAATTGGAATAAGCTTACGGGTGATGATGGAGCTTCAGTGAATTTCGTTTCCAGAGAGAGTAATACCGACCGTGTTTCTTGCATTAGACTAGGGTTCTTTCACAGGTACCTTATCTACCTCTTTAGTAATGTATGATCTTGGGTACTCTTTCATTTGTGTCTGTACAGGGGAGGACAGCCTTTGCGGCCATTCGTCATCAAATTTTGCAAGCTTCAGAGCTTGTGGCTGAAGTCACGTTCATCGCCTTCTTGAGTTGAATAATTGAGCTCTGTACAAACGTGAGCACAGAAGAATTGCAAAACATAGATTCATCTCTCAAACTGCATCGTTTTGAATTTCTTTCGTTTCTTGACTTCAGTTGCAAGTTCTGGCCCTCTCATGTTCAGTTTGTTGCTGGTTTTGCTCGTCTTTAATGTTAAATGAATTTTAATTTTGCATTGAATTGTCTTCGTGACCTCACATTGACTGTGAAACTTTGGATGCAGGTGAGTAGAATTTGGTCGACATGGATTCTAGTAACTATCAAAAGACAGAGATGGAATTGCGTTGAGATGCCAGAGTAGCAGAGCTAGCTGCTGCCATACAGCCACTTGAAGGAACAGCAAAGGAATAGTAAGAGACTCTCTAGAAATTGGAACTTGGAGTTGGCTATAGTCTTCTTGTACTCCTATGAGACTATCCTCTCTGTGGATATTTTTTTGTAAATCAAGCTGATCGACGCATTCTCAAAACTAGGTCCTCGTCTGTATTTTTACTAGGAAAAAATGATCGAGCTACACCTTTTCCAATATACGTTCCTTGTCATCCGGCTGCTATTAATGGTCATAATGTCCAGATCCCGATTACTTTTTGCATTTGTTTGAAAAGGACTAACAGGAATAAAATAATGCTCTGCACTAGTAGGTGGTTAAGTAATTGAAATTACACAATAGTTGTAGTGTACTTGTCATGTAGTTGCAATGTAGGTCCCAATTTGTAGATGCAAAATAGTTGTAATGAAGTTGAAAATTAGTAACAATGCAATTACAAATTAGGCCCATTCTAGTTGCAATGTAATTGTAGTATATTTGTAAAGTAGTTGCAACTTATTGTTCCAGTTGAAGTGTTATTGTAGTATTGCAAATTTCTTATAATTTCATTGACAAGTGTATTTGTGCTTTGCATTTATTGCTAATCAAATTGCTAGTTTATTTGCAGTGGAGCTTCTATTTCAAAGCGGAAGTGTACGAAGGACCGTGAAGTTCAACTTCAACCGTTGCCTACTCGTAAGAGTAGAAGAGTCGACAACAAAGCCACAAAGGCTATCAATGTAGGTGCAAGCCACGAAGATGACATGTCCACTTCAGAGGAGACCAACACATCTAACTCTTACATCAATGAAGATGGTGAGTTTTGATGAATTTTATAGATATGAATTTCCTTTTAAGAAAATAAAAGGTTATATGAAAATTGACTTTGATTTTTATATTTATTCTAAATTCAAATGTATACTAATGGTATTATACTCTTGTCTTGCAGGAAACAAAGCCAACGAATGCGAAGATGATGCTGAGGAAGCCTTGAGTAGCAGGAAGAAACGTGCAGGACTTGTGAATTCTACACTTCCTTCTGGTCATGGTAGAAGACAACCAGTGCCACAATCGGAGCGGGCTGTGGTTGAATCCGAGGTTGCTAGGGTTCCTTCACAGTCAACTCCATGCCAAGGGCAATCAGATAGTATGGGGCGTTCTACTAGGCGCCAATTGCAAAAAGAGTATGAGAAGAAATCAAAAGCTAGAAGTGACATTGGGAAGAAACCAAGTGTAGTGCACGTGAATTTGAATGGAGAGATTGATACATCTTCTTCTGGGAAGAGTGCTTGGGATCAAAATATGAGGGCCTTTGCCCCTTTGATCCTTGATGTGAGCGTCATTGATTGGAGTGAATACAAGCCACACACTTTACAGAAGTTGAGGGACACTATGGATAATGAGTTTGAATATTTGGGAAATCCCCTTAGCAACATGGGTTTTCGGAACGCAGTGCAAAGGTTTTTGAAGAATGAGAGGCATAAGTTGAAGAAATTATGTGTTCCAGGAAAAGATGACGATTGTCCAGTGCGTATTCACCCTAGCCAATGGAAGCGGTTGAAGGAATACTGGAGTGGAGGTGATCAAGTGAAGAAATCTGAGATGATGACCAATGCCCGGAGAAAAGTGCAGAATGTTTCTAAACGTGGGCGGCGAGGGAAGGCAGGGGAAGAATATGATGTGGTAAGCCTTTTTTCGTGCAAATTGTTGACTTTGATAGTGTTTCTGCAATTGAATTTGTTAATGTTTTGTATCATCTTTCCAAATCATTTTAACAAAATAAATAAATGTTGGCCTTCTATCAGACAAAAGGGAGTGATCAAAGTCCTAGCCTCACTGACATTGCAGAAGGATTGCAAGCTTCAGGGTCATCGGTAAGTAGGCTTCATCATTTGAGTTCGTTTTTTTTATGAGTAGGAATCTCATAGAAGTTATAGAGTACTTATTAAAATGTTGTTTATAAGTTACAATCTAAAAATATGTTGTCGTAGTCATGTACAAGTCATAAAAGTTGTAAACAATAGTTAAGTGTTAAGTGTAGTACTTGAAGTTCTGTAGCACTTGCATAGAAGTCGCATAATAATTTTACCTTATATAAACATGTTTAATTATTTTTGTGTTTGTGTGTGCAACACAGGTGGTATCTTCTTCACTCCATGCAAAAGTGATGGCTTTGGAACAAAGACTTGATGAATTTCAAGACTTTCGAGTTGATGTGTTGGCAAGTACAGATCGAAATACCAAGGCTGTTGAAGGGATGCAGTTAGCGTTGTTGAAATTTTTAAAGCAAACAACAATAGAACCTACTTTCATTGCCAATTTAGTAGATCCTGCTGTAGCTGCCAACCCAGTAGACCCTACTGTAGCTACTGGAGAGATCAACGTCGTTGATCCATATGACTTTGCTTTTATAGAGCCTACTCACCCAACAGGAGAAGAGATAAATGAGACTATTGATCCAGATGAGTTAATAGTGAACTCTACCTTGGAGCCTGGAGAAGGTCAACAGACCACTAAAGAGATTGTTGGAATGGAAGAACACGATAGTACACAACGGAAAGTGAGAGATGTTGAAGGCACCACTGATGCTGAAGTTGACTTAGTGATACTTAATAGTAACACCGCCATTAATCAAGTCCCAGAGAATCTTGTCAATGAAGGTTCCATCTCTTCACGGCTAAGAAGAGGGAAGGATCGAGAGGTGAGAGAGAAAAGCATAAGACAAGTGATTTGAATTTGAAAAGACTACTATGAATTCTTTTGTGCTTGTAATTTTTGTGGATGCACTGACTGTGATTGTGGTATGTAGCTGCGCAAGCCTGTAGCGAAGAAGGAAATCTTAAGGATGAAGATGCAACCCACACAAAGTCAAAATGTGGAATCTCCAAAAAAACACAAAGTGAATAACACATATATAGAACTTTCAAAATGTCCTTTTCTAGATGGATTTTTTCTATCATTACAAATTTTTTTCTGTACTTTTTTTTAAAAATATTTTTGATTTCTTCTTATGTGGTGCAGTTTGTAATAGGACAACAAGTCTCACTTTTGAATCCTTCAGCCCCACAGCAAGTAGTAGCATCAGGAACTATCACGACTGTAGGTGGTGGTGCAAGCCTACAAATGTACCATGGACAACCTATTCCGGAAAGGTGGTATAGGCTTGACGTTGCTCATGCACTAGGGGGGTTTGTTGATCTAATGCATCCTAATCCTAATGGAGATGAATACAAATTTAAAGATGTGGTGGGTGCAAGTACAATCTGGGAAGAACAATACATAGCGATCATTGCTCGTGTTGTTGGTTTAATTCCTTCAAACTGCAAAGGGAAGGTTGGCAGCAAATAGGGATTATGATCAATGATGTATTTGAAAGACATTGAACCATTTACGAATGTTGTTTGCAATATGTGCACACCGTGTATGCCGATGGTTTATAACTATTTCATGCAGTTGTTTTGTTTTGTAAAAAATGGCAGTATTCTAATGCACTCTCTAATTTTTAGCATTGTTAGAGTTAGTTACATGAGTGTTGCAAGACTTGCAAACAAATTAATATAAGATGTATAAGGGTAATAATTGAGTTGTATAGAAAAAGTGTAAGGCTGTCAAATGCGTTGCACAGATTTTGAAAAGACTACCATAGATAGAAGTTGCAAATAAGTTACAATGTAGTCGCAAATAATAGTTGCACACAAGTTGAAAATAAGTTGCTTTCCAATTGTACAAAAGTTGCACAGAAATTGCATTCTAGTTGCACAAAAGTTGCATTCCAGTAGTAGAGAAGTTGCATTCCAGTTGTACAAAAGTTGCAATCCAGTGGCACAAAAGTTGCATTCCAGTTGCAAAAACGTTGCAAATAAGTTGCATTCTAGTTGAATAAGAGTTGCAAATTAGTTGCAAGTAAGTTGCATTCCAATTGAATAAGAGTTGCAAATAAGTTGCATTCTAGTGGCATAGAAGTTGGAAATAAGTTGCATTCTAGTTGCACAAAAGTTGAAAATAAGTTGCATTGTAGTTGTACAGGAGTGGCATAAAAGTTGGAATTAAGTTGCATTTTAGTAAGTTGCATTCTAGTTGATAGGAGTTGCATAAAAGTTGGAAAGAAGTTGCATTCTAGTTGTACAGGAGTTGCAATAAAAGTTGGAAATAAGTTGCATTCTAGTTGTACAAGAGTTGCAAATGAGTTGCAAAAATAGTTGAATAGGAGTTACAAATGACTTGCTTTCTAGTTGCACTAAAGTTGCATTCTAGTTGTACAGGAGTTGCAATAAAAGTTGGAAATAAGTTGCATTCTAGTTGTACAAGAGTTGCAAATGAGTTGCAAAAATAGTTGAATAGGAGTTACAAATGATTTGCTTTCTAGTTGCACTAAAGTTGCATTCTAATTGCACAAGAGTTGCAAATAGTTGCACAGGAGTTGCATCCTAGTTGCATAGGAGTTGCAAATGAGTTGCATTCTAGTTCTCCGAAAGTTAGAAATAAGTTGCATTTCAGTTGCACAAGAGTTGGAACATAGGAGTGAAAAAAATTACATTCCAGTTGCAAATAAATTGCACTAAAGTTGCAAACAAGTTGCACTAAAGTTGCAAACAAGTTGCATTCTAGTTGCACAAAAGTTGCAAACAAGTTGCATGAAGTCTAACAGAAGTTCAAATGAAGTTGCATAGCAGTGGCACTAAAGTTATAGATGAATTACAATAAAGTCGCATACAAGTTGAAAACAAGTCACAAGTGAGTGAAATGTAGTTACGTGGCAGTGAATACCACATCAGCAACCACGTCACAGCAGTTCATCGACGAAGTTCCCCATTGCCTATTGAATGACAAACAACCTCGCGACTGCAGTGCAACTCATGCGACTTGTCCACTGCGACTGCGGACTCCGGAATATCACCAAGTCGCAAACGTCCGATACGACTACAAACCAGTCGCAAACCGCAGTCGCAAAACCCTGCTTTTTCTTCTAGTGATACCACATATGAAATTGTCCACCCTACTGGTCGAGATGAAACACTGCTCTACAACAACTACCTCATTCTTCTAAGTATCTCGTATTCTGCGGCGCCGGTGCGTTTGTCGAAGCTCCCATAGGAGGTCCCCCTTGCATATTAGCCCCGCAGGTGGACTTTGAACCCTAGACAGAATGCATTCAAGCTTCACGTTGCCATTGAATGTCGTGGCCACGAGAAGCAGCGGCTAGATCCTACGGACCCTACTTGCAGATGTACAAGACTTCCTGTTAATCACAGCTGAACACTGATATGCATCAAACCCTAACAATGAAAGACTCAATCCACAACCCTGCAACAAAGTTTAGATATGTGAACTTATAGCACCAAGTCTAATCCAACGTCCTTTCTACCCTGATCCCACAAAGCACCAAAACACAGAAAGCACAACATTCTGCAAGGATTGGATTGGGCTATGTGAACATACAGTACCTAGTGTAATCTAGACTAATCCAACACCCTTCATACACTCAACCCACGGAGCACTAAAACAGCCAGCTCCAAGAAAAAGTCCAACATTGAGCAAAAAGTGGCTGGGGTGTATGAATCACCTAAATAAAAAAACGGTGGCGCAACGCTGGAGCCCATCGATGGCAATTGGCGAAGCAATCCACCACAACAATCAGCCGTAGAGTCCGTAGGACGCACCGTGCACACCAGACGTCGTAACATTGAAACCCTGAATTCTAAACCATTGCATGAAAACCGCAGCGACACTGAACAGTCGCAAAACCAGAACGCACGTGAACCCTAAACCCTAATAGACCTCAATAGCTAAACCCTAAACCCACAGCGCGACAAATGAACTTGGCCGCGTCAACTTCTCTCGAAACATTGTGCGGGCTCGAACACCGAGGAAGTGTAATTCAAATCGTGGGGGAAAATCCCTACATGCGAGATGCTGGTCCGGAACACTGTGTGCTTTCTTTCGAAAATTAAAAAAAAAATAGGACCCTAAAACCGCCACGCTAGCCTTCGTCCGTCCGGATGTAAGTGGATCCGTAGGGTCTAGAAATGCTGACCACTGACAGACTGGACAGCCGGGCGCTTGCGCGCGTCCCGATTTACTGGCCAGCTAGGGGGGCTTGCACGCGTCCCAAGCAGTCAGACTCATCAATGGAGGGGTGGGTTTTAGTGAAATCCGGTCAGGAACCCATTTTTCTAGGGTTAAAGTCATATTGATGACACTTCAACAGGTGTCTATTTGACAGAAATCCGGGGTGACAGAAATCGGGGTTGGGAACGGAGGACCTGTGCCGAACAGGTGCCGAATGGGTCCACCATGAATGGAACATTCCGCACATCGAGTTCTATTCGGTGAGACCAGGGTTCCCAATAGTGAGGACGGAGTTCCCAAGACGGCAAGAGAAGGTACAGAACAACACACTGGTCCCTCGGTGCAGATTCTGGCCATTTTGGTGATCGGGTGTTGGTGTTGAAGAGGAGCGATGGCGATGACAGGCAGATTAGCCGCGCTGCTCTTGCGTCGCTCCACCGCCCCCTCATGGCGTGCGGTCTCGTCTTTCTCCACGCCTTCTGCCCCAGCTCATCGCGTTCACTCTTCTGGTACTCTCTTCTTTGGGGAGTTCCTAATTTTTGGAAACCCTAAAACCAGCACTGCGTGCGAATTGTATTATTTTGCTTCCGGAATTGAGGTTGTAACGATTTGAGAAACTTATTGATAGGTTTTGTTTCGACTGCACACTTTGGCTGAGAATGGGCCACTGTTTCCAAAATTTTATGGCCGAGAAGTCCTTGCCGAATTCCGAGGGACTGTGTATTCTTGTGTTATAGTAAATTTAGGTTTTCTGGTCGCACTTGCACTTTTGAGTTGACTGCATAGAGTGACAAAAAATTTGCTTAGATTGGCAAAGCTCTTAGTGCTAAATTAATGTCTCACCCAAATGGGGATAACTCTATGTCAGTGTGATGTTATTGTCATTGGTATTAATCTAGCAACTATTAAGAGGACACCAAATCAATGTTAACTTGACTGTTTTTAGTGTTGATATACTGTCAATTAGATTAACTTGAAAAACTTCGTCAATTTCGTGGGAATCTATTGAGATGTTTGCCACGCTCCGAGACAGGCGTGTTGTTTTTGGTGATGTCTGATGGTTGTTTGAACCCAGAACCAATGCGGATTTGGATTGGGGGCGAGCTTTGCATTTAATTAAATGTTCTTAAGTTACGACAGCCATTGTGAACTTCAACTCAAGGACCACTGACTCACGACGTCGAGATTGTCTTGACTTTTTTTGCAGGCCAGCCAATTGCTCCGAAGTCCTCGATCTTGGGTGGATGGCCGAGCCAAGTTCGACACATGAGCTCTGATCTAAGTGCCCTGCCAGATATCAAAGATGGTGGCATTCTCAAGTCTTTGCATGCGTTGTTGGGCACCACCTGGACGAGTGTGGAGCCATCAGTTGAGAAGGCTGTGAAGAGGTCCCTCAAGAGTAGCAGTGACGATGTTACTGGGAAAGAGGCCTTGACAGATGTATGGCGTGCAGCTCAGGCAGTTGAGAAGTTTGGTGGAAATATGCTGCAAGAATTGCTTCTGGAAATCTCCGACTTGAGCGGCGGTAGTGGAGAGGTCAGTCTCTTACTACATATCCTTTTGGGGGGATTTTGTTTGAGGTTTTGTCACCGTCTGTTGCACATATCTTTCATTGGATTCTGAATGTTGTAATAGCTGGTACATATCCTACTTCTCTAGCATGTAAGTACTCAATCATGACAGTGCAGTCGTGTTACCCAGCTTGTGATATGTGGATGTGGTTGGCAGGATGTCAAGCCAATTCCTGATTCTACTTACAATGCAGTTGAAGCTGCTTATAAGAAGTACATTACATACCTGGATTCCTTTGAGGAAGACGAAGCTTACATAAAGAAGAAGGTGGAGAATGAGCTTGGTGGTTTATTCCTGCAAATTAAGCAGCGTCTTGCCGGCCTGGATCCTAAGTGGTCCAAGGTGAGCACTTCTTTTCGAATATTGATGAAAGTGTTTGTAGTTGTATCTCATTCATGCAATCAAGCTCTAGTTTCATTGTTTGATTGCAGGAACATGCCTCCATTAGGAGTTTCCAGTGACCATGACTGTGTGTATGTTCACCAAATGCTGATAGTCATTTACTTGACTGGCATGCAGATTACACTTCTTGGGACATCTGGTCTCTCGGGGTCTTACATTGAGCGCCGTGGTTTGGTTTAGAGTTCCATATGATTCCTTACTCTTGTCCTTGATGAGTAAAATGGACATCGTGATGCTAGTGGGCTTTACTGACAGTTGTACAGATAGAAGTAACCATTTTGCCATTTACCCAACTGCATGTGACTGAATAAGCAGTTGAGGTTGAGCTGCCGAAGCTCCTTTATGAGGTCATGAACTATGGATAAGCGGCAATATTGTCTGATATAAGCCCGTTTGATGGTTTTGATGTCAGTGAGATTCCTTAGTTGTTCTGCTGCGCGGGTTAACAATTCTCCCAAGTATTCCTCCATGGACTTCAC
Source organism: Rhytidiadelphus loreus (assembly GCA_947034895.1). NCBI lineage: Eukaryota > Viridiplantae > Streptophyta > Bryopsida > Hypnales > Hylocomiaceae > Rhytidiadelphus > Rhytidiadelphus loreus. The sequence continues at coordinate 3,641,285 of OX344761.1, read as the reverse complement.
AATTCTTATAATTTACTTGCTTCATGGCCATGTGAATATACACTTGCGACATAGAAGACGTCTGGACGTGCAGCACAATTGCAGTGCTGGTAATTTTCCAAGTGATTAGTAAATAACGAGCTTGCAGTTAGTGGCACTCTATGAGAATGCAGCAAACAGGCATATTGGGGAAGTAAACAACTGAGCTGTCAGTATGCCCGACAAACAACTGAGCTGTCTGTCAGAACTCTGCTGCCCCTGCTGCTAGAATTGTAACTGAAGCTTCCCAAGGCCCCTCGCTCGTCCCCCCTATAAAAGACCCCCTATTTTGCACTATTTTGCACTATTTTGCACTTGCAAGGTGATTAATTTATCTTCAAAGGTGAAGGCACCCAAAAGCGTCCATGTACCCATTTCTGTGTCCTTCAAATGTGTACCTCTGATTTGTTGATGCATTTGAAGGTTGCATATATTACTTAATTCTGATTTGCTAACTACTGATTTTGGTAGATTTTGGTAGATTTTGGTTTAGGGTTCACCTTTGTGACAGTTTCAGTGGTCTAGGGAGCTGGCACTTTGAAAAATCATAGGAATCACATACCACATCTGAAAAATCTAATTTTTTTTTTAATATTCATGATTTTCACTTGGTATTACTACAAAAATATAATTTAAAGGAAAAGGTGTCTTCAACTATGTTGACTTGCTTATATTGATGGTTTTGGGTGCTTCCACCTTACACATCTCCTAGCTAATTTGGAGTCTCGAATTGCAAATTGAATTCAAAATTTTCAAATTTTATCATATATGGCTAATAAAAAATTTACAGCAAGTGAAGGGTTGGTTCACCCTAGCCCTTCCTCCTTGCAAAGTTAAAAACTAAGTTACTTGATGTCCACAGCTACAATTTGACTATTGTAATTGTAGGGTAGGTTGGTGGTAAATAATTACTTTAAAGAGAGTTAGAAAGAAAAATGAAGAAAGGAAAGTTGTCAAAGTCGGCAAGAATTAAATGACCAAGTTGTTAGAAAAAAAAGTGTCTAGTGTTGGCTAGAAAGTTCAAAATACAGCCAAAATAAAGTCGAAAGTCTAATGCATAGGAATTCAACACTAACTACTTCTAAGGTAGGAGGCTCAAGAATGACACATCTAAGGAGAAAAATAGATGTGTAGAAGAAATTGGCTAGCCAATGATTTCAAAAAAAAATCAATAGATAGAAAAATGGAAAAGAAATGAATTGCAATTTAAATTGTAATTTTGTGACTAAGAATGAATTAGATACGATTTTCCTAAGTGAATAGTACATAAGTTGCTATTGATGGTTGTAGACTTCAATAGTAATGAATTAACATGTGTTTTTGAAAATAGTAGAACAATCCCTAAAAAGATGAATAGGGTGCTCATTATGTTCAAGAAAGTTCTATAATGTGTGAACATAGTGTTTTAAATTGAGCAAGAGAAATACATACCTTGAAATTTATATTTAACACTTTTCTCTTAATATCATTTTGAATTCTTTGTTCACAATTAAATGACACATTTATGATTTGTAAATGACACATAATAGTAGTCTAAATGCACTACTCATTGCCATGAAATTTCACACTTGTAGTTACATTTTCTTACCTTAGAAAATGGAATCCATTTCAACAACCGCATGCACTATTTATAGACCTTCCCTAGGGTTGAAACTAAGTGCCTTCGCTATTTAAGGACCTCTTCCTATAATTTGTCATTTGACCATCTACCATCAAGAAAACTTTTGATGGTGAAATGAAGGAATTTTTTCATTGACATTTAATAGAAATGCAAGGTAGAGAATTTGTTTTTATAATGAAATTCATCATATGTTATGAATCCTCAAAGAATATGAGATAATTTGGAGATAAGAGTTTGACCACTCATTATCAAAACGTAAGAATTGTTTTGTTGTGAATCCTCAAAGGATATAGGATAATTTGAAGACGAGTTCGAAGATGAGAGTTTGACTATTCGTTGTCAAAATGTAGGAATTGTATTCAAAGCAAAATTTCAGACCTCATTTTGGCGTAGTAGAATAACTTTTTTCAAAAAACTTAGAACTCAAAAAAGTTGAGAAATCAAGCACAATTTCATCTCCAATAATTCGTTTGTGATTTTGAGATTCCAAAAAATATCTTTGGACAAAATTTGGAGAGAATGTTTAAAAATCTCAAAGAAAATGTCCCTTCCAAACCCTCTTTGAACTTTGTCCCATTAGATGAAATTTGCCTCCGGAAGACTACAAATAGTCCGAAATATGTCTGCTGATGTGGTTGCAATTGTGCCATGTTATATATTAAAATAAATAAAATAATAAAATAAAATAAAATATATATATTCAAAAATAATAATTATTATTTTAATTTATTATTATTAACTATTCAGGTTGCTTCATTGTAGTTTCCAATAAGAGGAATAGCAATTAAACAATCTTCCAAAGGCCCACATCCTTTTCTAATGATAACTTTAATTGGAGTCTCAAAATCTCAAATGGGTTTTGGAAGATGAAATTTAGATTGATTTTTCACATTAATTTAGTTCAAGTTTTAATGAAAAAAAAAATTCTACATTGCCTAAATGAGGTCTTAAATTCTACTTTGAACATAGTGCTTGCTTTAATTTGACTTAACTATGAACATTTGAGCCTCTACTAATCCTAATTTACATATCCCACATAGGCTTGTACCCCCCTTGTATAAAGATCTTATTTTCTCATCTCTAAATATAAAAATAATAATTTGCTTTTGAAGCAATGTGAAATAGTTGCCAATTTTTTTTTAATTTCTTTGAATTTTAATGTCAAATTGTTCAAAATTAAATTTCAAAGTGCTAAAATTATTTTTTATACTTAAATTAATTATTTGACATTAATGTGTCAATCCTACCCTATAGCTATGGTACACGATCGGCACACTGATGTACTGTAGTTAAGGTTACACTGCCCTCTTTCAAAATGTCAAGTAATATATTTTACAAAGAAATCAATTTTCTCATTACATTACCCACAACTCTTAGCTCTGAAAAATTTCAAGAAATCTTGATATCTCTAAGCAAGTAACTTAGTCACACCTTCTTCACCCCATTCCCAATCTTTAAAATGGAAACGTGGCACTCTTTTGGTGACTCTTCCTGACTTGTGGAGGTCCCATTCTCTGAAGATCGAGAATGGTCATTCTTCTCCTTCGGAAGTGCAAAATGGGGTGAAGAAGATTTTTTTCACTGCTCTGTAGCTCACTTTCCCCTTGCATGCTACATTCATGTTTTGTTCCATTCCAAGTCCTACTCTAGCATTTCTGGTCTACACCGTCATCGAGCATTCCAGAGACCCTATGCAAAATGTGTGTCAATCGTGTTTTATGCATTTGAAGAGCTTGCACATTTTGGGCGTCCATCTAGAAAGTCTAGATTGGTAAATCTTGTTTTCAAATTCTCCATCCTCATTCTCCTCACCAACAAAAGAAGGATCATTCCAAACCTTCTTCATGATTCTGGTTCCTGATTGGCTCTTCTTTTCTCTCCACTTCTCATTCTTCATAGAAATTGCATTTTTAGAGAAGATGTGACTAACCCCTATTTCCAACTTTTCAAAAACATTTCAAAAACATTCACCTCGCAGTAGGCGGTTCCGTGAATAGCTGACTCATGCAGCAATCTCCGGAAACAAGGACGGATGAAAAATCTGTCGTTGGCTGTGAGCAACTAAAGTTCTGTGCAATCCATTAGAAAACGAAAATGTTTCTATAAATTACTGTAGCTTTGTGAAGCGTGAAACACACGAAAGATACACATGAGGTTTCAAAGCTGAGGACGAAGGTGACGGGCTCCAGCAATTTTGAGATTGCACGTGTCAACTTCCTACCAGGCAAAAGGCAAAGGAATCCGACGTGGAAATCCCCAGGTACCGAATCCCTGACCCGGTAGCCTCAGTCATGGCCCCTCCTTTGAGTGGCGCGGGCGGAGGAAAAGCAATGGCGGAGAAAGACCCTGTTTCAGTCTGACCCATTTTGCCTCTCGCAACACTCTCACCATAACTTATTTTCGACCGCCGACGTGGTGTTTGCATCTCTTCCTCCGCTTACTCATGTCGCGCTCCAGTTGGTAAAATAGAGAATAGATTGCATCTGTGCACTCTGTATTCAGACATTGCTTATTGAAATTTTATCGTGGTATCTGGGCTGTGGTTTTGCCTGTAGAATGAACGGCACTCTGCCAGTGGGGTCGTTAAATTTGAGCATACTCTCCGTGTTGGAATCTGGGTCCCTCCGTTGCAGAATTTTTGACGAGCTCTGCATACTCCCAGGCGCACAAGAACATGAATTTTACCATTTCTTGATATCGAGGCATTTTTTGAAATTCACGGATCAATGCACGTGATTGCGTGGCCATGGTAGTGTATGAGTTGCAGGTCAAACTGCTCTGTCTGAGTCGGGTATGGGAATCGAAGATTATTTTGGTGCATTGACGACGCCGAGTACGCGCCCTGCCTTGCTGCTGTGAAGAATTCTCCCGTTGTTGGTGTAGTAGATTTTGGCTATGGCCTCTTTAGCGTCATCGAGTCTTTTTGCAGCGCCGAATGCTTCATGTGCTGCGGAGGAAGGGTTTCTTTCGACCTCTGAGCCGGGGAGAATTCAGTGGTCACGCACAATTGGCTCGTGCAGCTGCAAATTGAAGGGCTCAAGAACTTTCTCTTGGAATGAGCATTCGTGGTTGCGGTCGTCATGGAGGCGAGGCAACAATGGGGAGGTCTTCACCGGCTTTCGTCATCGCTTAGGGTTGGTCAAAGCAGGTACAGTGCTGGACGACAATCTTGCCGTGTCGTTTTTTTTTCTACGTGTACATTAATAGGGAATATTACTGTTTCGGATTCTTTGAATTATACCAGCAGCAGTTCTCATCTTTGAGGGTCATTTTCTCCTCTTTTGATTTGAGTTTGTACACTTTTTCTTTTTGGACACTGTTTTCATACCCAAAGTGATGCCATAAATATTTATTTTTCTCCAATTGGTTAAAATGATTAGAATCCCGCTTGATTAAAAGTAGGTCATTAAAAATGGATGCTCTATCTCATTTTTAGATTTTCTTGGTTTTGAATGGAAAGGTGAATTTGAATTAGATTAAATTTGATTCACATGCATACAAATATGCAATTGAAACGTTTGAAACACTTAAGAGGAATAACCACGATAATCGAAAAGAAACGTATGGGTTTATAGTTATCAAAATTGTAGATTTTGCTACAGTTCAAATTTGAAACACGCATATCTCACCTGCTACCGGCCATTTTCAGATGATTCAAATTGGTAATGGAACTAGAGAAAAAAATAAATCTGGGTCTTAGTTTAGCTCCAAGGCCTTATGAAATCAATATCTGTACAGAAATTGATTTTCTGACCCACAAATGACCCGACAGGTCATGTTGGACTTTCAAGGGTTAATTGTTCGTACGCTTTTTCTGTTTAGGAGTTATCCCGACATTACAGATCAGTTGACGTCTTATGGATTTATAATATTGTAAATTTCAGGCTCGGATGATGGTCAAGTTGTCGCACCAGAAGTTTCTACGAACTCGGAGGTGGCAGCCCCTTCTGCAGAAATGATGCTAGAATTACAGCTTCAGTTGCAGGTTGCAACAGTTCGAGAGGTTTGTTAATGTTTTTCTCATTTGTAATACACAGATGATTTATTGTTTTCTTGAAATGGTCATGAGCGGTTGCTATTTCAGGGGATTTTGGGGACGAGATTTGCATGGTACTTTTGAATTTAGAAAATTGTGTTGATTTCGACGGAGGCTACCTGTGGTATTATGTCAAGGTCCCATCTTGTTTGCCTTGGTATGCATCTAAAGTTGAGCGATGGTTCCAGGATTATACGGAAGCTGCGCGTTTGAGGGATATGGTCAAGTCTCTTCAAGGTGAAGATCCTGTTGTTCGATTTAAAACCTTGATGGAAAAAGCTATCGCTGAAGAGAAATATGCCGTAAGTTTTAAACTCTTACTGTAGGCCAAGAATTGTAACTCATTGGGAGTTGATGATTATGTCTCCTTAATCAAGATGCACTTTCCTGCGTAGACAAGAGTTTGAATTTCCCTTCTATTGGAAATTGAACGTTTCGTTACAAAAATTTCATGTACTTGTTTTTCCAGGAAGCAGCAAGATACAGAGACGAGTTGAGCAAAGTGTCCCCGCCTAAAGTTGATTTCGGGATCCAATGTCACAGTGATACAACCACAAATGTAAATGGCCGTAACCGACTTTCAAGATTGATTTGATTCTGTGAAGTTGTGTATAAGTTTTATGTTCTTAGTTGCCACCCAGCTTGCTATAACTCATCTGTTCAGAAAGAGTGCAGCTAATATGGCACTGGAAATTGGACCGACTGCCTGTTGTCACGGAGCACTGATTTTGTTTATTCGTTTACAGGGAATCAGAGTTCGAGTTCGGAGTGTGTACGTGAACGATCGCAGTCGGCCTTTCAAGCAGCAGTATTATTTTGCCTATCGCATTCGCATCAGCAATGATTCCCTTGAGTCAGTTCAGCTTCTAAGTCGGCACTGGGTTATAACAGATGCAACTGGGAAAGTTGAAGAGGCCAGGTAATTGGTTACTATGCGTTTTGCTCTCAGTGTTGGTATATTTTATCTTGGTCTGATATGATCGGTGACTAGTTACTTTCACAAATGTAATAGGTTTCGCTGCTTGTAAATACTTTCGGTATATTGTAGGACGTGATTCTAACATAGATCGTTTGTGCAGAGGTTTGGGGGTCATTGGGGAGCAGCCGGTACTCTTGCCAGGAACTAGTTTCGAGTACACATCCGCCTGTCCGCTGAGAACCGCCACAGGTCGAATGGTAAAAAACTCAACATATAAGCTTACTATGCTTTTGTGCTAGAACTTGGCTTACAGTATCATGACATGGGAACCCCGAGTGCTCGAACTAAAAATAAGAAGTCCACTTTAAAGAAGTACACCTAATTGGAGTAACTTTTAAAATACATCCTTAGCATCCCAAACTGTCGCCTTTTTAACTGAATATTTTAGGACTTTCCTAGAACCTTTCTAAATTATTCATTTCAGCTCTTATTGATGTGGAGGCGGCTCCTTTGGCCATGTGGGCTTTCAGGGGTTATTATAGTGTGACAAGTTCCTTTATGCCTGCATATGATTGGTAGTTTTCTAAGACAATTTCCGGCCTACCCCTGAAATCAGTCACTGGAAAATGGTGGTGTGTAACTTTCTTCCGTTCTTGCATTGCAGGTAGGTACTTATCAGATGAAGTACCCCGCTGACAAGTCGGTCGACACATTTGATGTGAAGATCGGGCCTTTTGCCCTCTCTGTCACCGGTGATGAGGGAGGGGCAGTAGCGTGATTCAGCACTGGCGATAACCTGAATATTCCTCGCTATTGACCAAAGAGCACCATTATTCACACCGGCAAAGTATTTGTTGGCCAAGAAATCTCTTCCTTCAGCTTCTGGTACGGGTAAACCCTAAGTTCAAGTACGAGTAAGCCCGAAGTCAGACATTACGACTTCTGTTGATGTGTGGCTTGCACTGCGAGCGGATTCATTTTTTTAGTGCTACCTTAGTTTACTATTCAGTGTAACATGTACTGGTGGTTGAAGAACCATTTGAGCGTAAACTGACAGTATCTAGTGCGTCTCATGATCCTGTAGAATTAACGTGTTTCAAATGAGTGGGTTTAGAGATGATCAATTTTGATTTTGATTTTCTTTGTAGATAATGTGCGTATTTCAGATGGGTTTATAAGATTCACAGGACTAGACTATTTGGGGTTTTCATTTAGTGCTGGAATTTGTGAGCAATGAAACCACATGAAATGAGATGTAGCAGCCTTATACCTGATTACGAAGTCCCCTCGAGGTCAAACACCTTGCGCTGGTGGATATATCGGTAAGTAGTACAAGTGTTTTTCAAAAACTTCAAAGCGTATGAGGATAAAAGTGGATGCTTGTTGGTTGTTCTTAAATACTTGTTTTCTGCATAGTTCAAATTCTGAAAATTTCCAAGTAGCATTTGTTTAAGGTAGAACTACCCATTACCACCCTGATTTGCAATCTGACTATATTGGAGCCAACTCTAGGAAAGACACATATTTTTAGAGGTGTGCTTTTGTTTCAGGAGTCAAACCCAAGTGGAATTATAATTTTCCAATAAAAATTGTAATTTCTGTGAATTTCTGAAGTGAAATTCAAAAACCACCACTAGACTGGATTCATAAACGTCCTCTTACAACTCAATACCGCTTTCCAATGTATCTAATAGCACTTGAAGATCCACTAGTCATTAATTGATACGTCTTTTAATAGCATTAGTAAACTACTCTTGTCAAAATCTGAAGCAAATTTCCATGTTTTTCTTATGGAATTGAGACAAAGCTATAGACCACGTAATTGAATCTCTGACGGAATTGGATAGTTCTACCTTATTAGGAATCAACGTGCACTCTACATTGGTATGTAATCCTTCTAAATTCTTAAGAAAAATTATCATATGTTTCAAATCACTAACGAAATTCTTTTGAAGATTAAAAAATTGGGGGGGTTATTTTATTTTATTTTATTTTCAACAATTCTATACCTTGTAATCATTTTTATATTTCTTTTAAGAAACTAATTCCAAAAATCTTAAGAAGGCACCTTAATTTTGTAACATTTTAGTGTAGATGATTAAAATGTACTTGATGGTATGAAGTTTTAGCCCATTGTGACAATACATTGTTGCATATTGAAAGAAGTTTATTCTATCAAAGGAGATAGAAAAGTGAATTTTGGTAGGGGACTTCCAACAAATCAACTTAGAAATCTCATTTCTAAGGATTCAAATCTTTAGTGTCTCAAAATATGGAAAATTTTGTAATTGCCTATTTCTCAAGTATAAAGAATTAATACCATGATAAACTCATGGACCTTGTGGATATATTTTCAAAGACTTCTATAAATGAATCTTTGTAGAATTTGGATGTAGAATCTTTCTTGCAAAGGTCATAAAGATTGACTACTTAATAGGTGAATTGATTCTTATTTCTATTTGGCTTTAATTACAACTTTCTATATTATAATTTTTCCAAAATTCACACAAAAAAAATGAAGCTATTATTCATAATGTAACATACAAATGATCTAACAACTATAATAATTAGTAATGAATCCACTATTCATTGAAGTGACATCATGTAATGGAAACGTGAGTGATAAAATTAAGGTTGTAACATATTAAGATGTAACGCAATGTTGTAAGTTATAAATTACAAATGCAAGATTTCATTACTCCAAATTACACTATTCAATTAATTAAAACATATAACCCACCATGCATACAAATCTATGTGCAGATGTATAGAATGACTTCATTCCAACTAATTGACATTAAAAGAAAATTTTGTGCCTTGGAAAGTAGTTGCTTAACCCATAAGTGCCTAAGCCTTTCAAAGTGTGTTTTAGGATTGAAAAAAGAGCATGGACATATAGTTATCTCAATAAATAAATAAATTCAAAATCTAATCATGTTGATGTTTAAAGAGCTTGCTTATGAGAATGCATACCTATTTTGAGTGTGAAATTGCATAGGAGTTGTGAGATTATAACAAGAGAAATGTAACTATCCTATATTTAAGAAGTGACATAAACAATTAGAAATTGTATCAACATACTAAAATGCACTTCCAAAAACTTTAAGCTCAAATGAAGAGCTATCAAACTCATTACACAATTCACCTTGCAATTGTCAAAATGCAATCTTTTTGATAAGTAGAAATTGCAAATAACTCCAAATCAACAACTGCGTATTTAAATTTTCAATGGTGAAAATCATAAAAATGGATAAGTACAATTTAAAAAATCCCAAATCAAGTGAAATTGGCAAGCTTTACTCTTCCACTAATGGTACATATAGTGACGAACAAAATTGAGTGCAACTTTGAAACATTTTCATTCAAACAACCATGTCATAAGCATCAATGGACAAAGTCCAAAAGTAGATATATAAAAGTTGTAGTGTGTGACATACCACATGTTACCATGGAAGTTTGAAGAAAAATTAGTTGTGATTTGAAAGAAAATGGCAATTTCAAAGTTAGCCATGTCAAAAACTCAATTTTGTTCATCACGATTTGGAATTACTTTATCTTTTGCCAATTTTTTTTAGAACTCCAAAATACTTTTTGTGCCTTGGCATGTTGCTATACATCATTTCAGATTGTTGTACACAAAAATTGAAGGAAATTGACATTTATAGAATTTAAAATAACAATAGTTTGACAAACATGTTGCTATTTCAATAAACATTTCAAACGCAAAGGCATTAATAAGATGTAATAGTGGTCCATATTGCAATCCATACTCTCTCTACAATGGCTATTCCATGCTCTTAATTCCAAAAAGAAATTCAAGTATTGTGAGAACCAACATCATTTGCTGCATGTTTGTCAAACTATTGTTATTTTAAACTCTATAAATGTCAATTTCCTTCAATTTTTGTGTACAACAATCTGAAATGATGTATAGCAACATGCCAAGGCACAAAAAGTATTTTGGAGTTCTAAAAAAAAATTGGCAAAAGATAAAGTAATTCCAAATCGTGATGAACAAAATCGAGTTTTTGACATGGCTAACTTTGAAATTGCCATTTTCTTTCAAATCACAACTAATTTTTCTTCAAACTCCCATGGTAGCATGTGGTATATCACACACTACAACTTTCATATATCTACTTTTGGACTTTGTCCATTGATGCTTATGATATGGTTGTTTGAATGAAAACGTTTCAAAGTTGCACACAATTTCATCCGTCACTATGTATGCTTTTGACCTCTCAAAAATCAAATACTCACCTGTTTTAGTGAAAAATAAAAGTTTTCAATAGTTAACCTTCAATAATGCTTGTAATTTTTTTAAATCAAAGGAATTTAATTGCCCACACCAAAATGAGCCTAAAATTTTAGATTGACCATATATCATTGGTTAGGCATTTAGGGATTAATCAACTCTTCCAGTGATTAAATCATTTTTAACAATTGCTATTATTGTATTGCCATAATGCTTTAGGATCATATTAACAATAATTTTATCTTGATAATTGTGTTTCAATGATTGCCCAAATGATTGTGTTTCAATATTCACTCAAAAGGAATGCATTTCCCCCGAGGAAATCACTGTCAATTTTTTAGAAAACTACATGAGTTAAAAGATAGGGTCCATTTAATTCAAGGGGAAAATTTTTATATAATATTTAGGGCTACTATAGGGTCCACAAAATGCTAGAGAAAGAAATTAGGCTATGTAAATACACTATGTAGTAGAAATTTTTATTAATAAGTTAGCCTTGACAGATAGGAGACATGCAAATTTTTCATAGTATAGTGAGGATAGATGTGAACAATAATTTGATGTTGACTATAAAATGGACATAGTTAAGAAAATCTACAATGACGGGTGGTTGATTGCTATTGTGCTATGGTATCGGTAGTGTATATATCAAAAAACCAAAGTGTAAATGTAAGACATTGTCAAATGTTGTGACAAGTGGCAAAAATGATCACATTGCACGAATAGGAAGGTTTACCTTACTTCACTTAGTAAACTAAAAATTGTTCAACACAAAGATAGAATTTTAGTCCATTTAACTTCAATCTTTGATTCCATATGTGTTGAATACACTCATATTGAATGGAATGTTTATGGGATAGTTTCATTGGGGATTCTAAAGTATTCAATGGTAAACTTGTTATTAAAAACTGGCACTTGGTCAATGGCACTTGAATTGAATTGTTTGTTCTTAGTTTCATAGTGTATATTTTATATGTATACGTAGTAGAGAAAGGGAAAATTTGTGATGAAGGGTAGAAGTGGGGGAAAATAGGACACTTCAATTTTATATGGAAGATAGCTCCACTTAAAATTCTACATGAATGAATTTACAAAAAACCATAGGGTATTGGACATACACACCTCATAGTTTTTAATGTAAAAATATAGTCATCTTAAATACAATAATTAAGATAAATATCCCCACATCAAATACCCTCTTAACTCAAGTGTATACCTTAAATTACAAGGAGTCATCTCCTCGAGAATTTTTCTTGCATATATGTTGAGACTTTTTTCCATTGTAGAAGATAAAAATAATTGTTAGACTTTTACAAAATCTTGAGATGTTACCATTTTATTTTGGATCGATGTGTTACTATAGGAAGGATATATTTTTCATCCATACTTCACAACAAGTTTCATCCATGTCCACCAACCTATGTAAATAGCTTTATCATTTTAGCTCTTGTTCTAACTAGGAAATATTGCATTCTACATCATCTAAAATAAATGGTATTGTAGATAGAATCATTTCATATATCATACATTCTAGACTATTGAAATCAAGATTAATTTTCATGCCTTCAACTTCTTTTGCTACAAAGTCTTGCATCTTGAAATAGTAAGGGAATTATTATGGCAGATTCAAAAATGTTAAATCAAATTTTCCTTTTGAATTATCTAATACTTCCCACATTCTTGCTATTTATAATATTAATTAATCAAAGGATACATATATACTACCAGCCCAAAGAATCAAATGCCAATTTGTACATACAATTTCTTTGCTACAAAGAATATCCACTCGAAGAAAGGTATCCAATCTTGTTCAAACAAATTGGACAATGGTTATATGATATAAATCATAGCATTTTTGTTCAAATATAAAAAATTTCATCTTTTAAAAGAATTTTTATTGCACATAGAGATCCCTCATTTTGCCTACAAAAGATACCTTTTGTTTGACTCTTATAAATCCACTTTTATTCTTTTTTGGACATTTGATTTGTTTGCCATCTTTCATTTTTTGCTCCATCATTCTAATATCTCTACATGAGCTTGGTATATATGATGTAATCCAAAAGGAATATAACATGTCTACCCCCCTTTAGACATTTTGAGGTTAATTTCTAAAGGCCTAGAGAGCCAAATTTTAGATGCAATATGGTAATTTTGAGTATTCATCCATAAATGGAGGTATACATTTATACCAAAAGTTAACTTCACAATGAGTAAAATCCAATGACACACATCACTCTCAGTTTTGATCATTTGTGTCTTCCACATGTCTACAAAGCTTCAAATGGTCATTATATTCTATTTTCACGGAGTTGTATTTGAACATGATAAGGTGTAGATCATAATATGACATCTAAATTTAAGTTGTTAACCCCTTAGTGCCTAAGCTTTCTAAGTGTGTTTTTCCTATGAAAAAAGAGCATGGGCTTACAGTTATCTCCAATGAAGCAAAATGTTATTTTTTCCAAATTTTAAATGTACAGATGTTTGAAGAACTTGCTTATTAGTATGCATGCCAATTTTGAGTGTGAAATTGCATAGGAGTTGTAAGATTATAACAAGAGATATGTATCCAATCTATTTTTAGTATGTTGCCTCTCCCCACAATGTTTTAGAAATTTGCATATAAGAGTTTTTTTGGATGGGAGGTGACATGAATTACTACAAATATTGTTAGTATACTAAAATGCACTTTCAGAAAACTTAATTTCTTATGAAAAGCTATCAAACTCGTTACACAATCCACCTTGCAATTGTTGAAATGCAATCTTTGTTGACAAGTAGAAATTGCAAATAACTCCAAATCAACACTTTCATCTTTAAATTTTCAATGATGAAAATCATGAAAATTCTTTAATCCTTCCATTGGGACCATTTCCAAAGCAAATGGATAAATACAATTTTTTAGATCACAAATCAAGTGAAATTGGCAAACTTTGCTCAAAGTCGGGAAATGAAGTAAAATTAGCAAATTGTACTCTTCACTAATGGTACATATATGCATTTGAGTACCTCTCAAAAATCAAATATTTACATATTTTAGTGAAAAATAAAAGTTTCCGATAGTTATCATTCAAAATTGCTCATGATATTTTTTTAAACAATCAAAGAAATTTAACCACACCAAATTAAGCCTCAATTTTTAATTGACTATATATGGTTGATTAGGCAATTAGGGGTTAATTGTTGAATTATGTATCCAATAATGTGTGTCTTACAATATTTTAGTTCATTTAATATTTGCATAGCAACTTTGGCTAATTTAAGAAAAAATAGATGCCAAAATTATGGAACAATTATTTTTGCAAATTTTGATAGGAATACAAAAAATCTTGTAGAATCTTTTTAGCAGCATCAATCGAATCTTATTTCCCCCCCAAAATAAACATTTGACAAAAAAGTGTTGAAGCTACTACAATGGTTTAGTATATTGTATTCATGGAGTAAAAAAGTGGTACTATATATATGGTATCATACTAACCTTTTAGACTTTTTGGTGTCAACATCTCTCCTAAAGTAGAAGCACCCAACCTCAAGACTTTCATTGTTAGGTGAATGGTCCAAATGATGTTCTACATTTGTTATGAAAAGAAAAAAAATGGTCCAAATGATTATTTTTTTTTATAAATATGTTGGTGTATTCAAGTGAAAACCAACCCAAATCGTTTAGTGATTTCTCATATTCACACAATATTCTATGAATTTTCAAAGTTGAAAGCAAAGGATACATACACATGCTCCCATATTCCTTTTGACTAAACCCCCTTGGAGCACTAAATGCTCACCTCAAAGAACTCTTCAATTCCCATTGGTCGCTCTCCAAAGTTCAAACTGTGTGACCATGTTGGGTGAAGGTCGGTGGCCATTAAAGGCTAAAATATAACTTAGATGGCAGAATTAGAAAAGGGTCAATTTTGGAGCCTACGAGACTCAACAGAGAGGTTGAGGACGAAGCATCCAATGTTCATTCGCATGGAAATGGCGTCTGCGCTTTCATTTTGTACCACCTAAGAATTCTTCGAATTTTGTGCCCCCCAAAAGAATTCTAAGGATTTGCAAGCTCATTCTTTTCAGTGGCGTACATTCAGCGTCTTTTTGGAACACCACTTGCCACGAGCCTTCTCAGCAAGGGCGCAATTATGGAGGGAAGGAGTCTGACATAATCAAACATGTCAGCGAGTACGAAACTTCGCCTCAAAAAACAACGCTGCGTAAATTACCCAGCTGGTCGGTCACGGAGTTTAGGCATTCGCACTTCGCAGGAACACCAATCGTACAGAGTTATTGCTACTAGCTCGTACATCACTGGGACAATCAGATGCATTGATGCTTCTACAGTTCTACCACTGTCTACAGGCTGTAACCTATCTTGACAAACTTATCAACAAAACAACGAAGCTTCCACCATTGACATGAAATACCAGTTGCAGACAACTTCTAATATAATTTACTCGACAGTGCTACCTTTTGATATGCTACCGTAGTCTACATAACTACACCGTAGTCTAGTTATGACTTGCCTGAGCAGTGAAGCAAATAACAATCGGTATGGACTATGGAGTCTTCAAGCTCATACTCTATGAATAAACTTTTGTGCCCTGTCAGTCCGCCTTTTCGTCGGCTGCTCACTTCCTTCCATGGCGACGACGGGCGACGCTGTCGCGTGCGTTCACGGATTTTCAAGGCGAATTGGACTGAATGACCTAGACCTCAGCCTCACCTAGAAATTCTTGTCAGTTCACAGGAGCGGGAAACTCTTGGATCGATGGTCCACTATATAGTGGATCATCGATAGTTGGAGGCGTGACGAGAAAGTGATTCGTTTTCTGGGTGTGCGGGGTACGTTTGTTCTAGAATTGTTACCATTTCGGTCTACTTCGGATAGTTGAAGTTGGGGTGGAAGGACATGGAGTATACTGTATATGTGGGTCGGTTAGTGCGGTGAATTTATAGCTTGGACTGGAGTTTCATGGTTTCAAGCTGTTGGGGGGGTGGGGGCGGATATGGCTGCTTTGGGCAGTACTGTTGTGTGGTTTTCTAGAGAAGGCTGAGATGGTCTTCCTCGGGGTTGCCAGATCTCGGGTGTGGAGTTTTTTCGTACCATTGTTAAGCTTGACACTTCTCTCGGTATGTAAGCATTATGGCGCTAGCGACTGTGGCGCCCGGCGGCTATGTCAATTTCTCTTTAATGGATACCTTGTCGAGGCTTTGGCGTGCTATTCAATTCCCGGTGAGTGCCTGACATATCAAACAGCTTTGATCTCTAGTTGCTCAGTTCCTGTTATTAGGCTGGTCGGATTTTTATACGTTCTTGTATAGTTAGGAAACGAAAGACGGTTCCCACATACCAAGGAATGCGTTATTTGGAAACAGAATGTGAAGTTTCAAAGTTCTTATTGGGAGATAACCTAAAACCTAAACTTGAACAGATGTTTTAGGTGGTCACTATCCTCCAAATTAATATGCAGTCATTGCCAGACATCTGAATGAGATTATTTGGGGTCAGTGGCTATATATAATAAAGGATTTCCCAACCTAAATCTATCAGCCTGTAATGTTTCGTCATGTTTCAGACCTCTTTTATTTTCGATCACTTGTGACCAGTTTAAAAAAAAATTGAGCCTTCTCGGTGAATCTTACAATGCTTTGGATTTGAGGGAGAACTTTCAAAAATTCCATACACGTGGTCGCGGCTGACATGACTTTCCATCCGTTGCGGTAATCAGAGACCCGACACCGATTGTCAATCTGCCCAGGAATGCCTGAAGCGGAGCCTTGCGTGCATCAGCAGCATTGAGCGCTGCACTGGCTCCTTGCACTTCAACCATTCCCTGTGTGAGAGGTTTGTGACCAAGTACGTCAGCCGTGCTCGAGAATTGCTGGACGCTTGGCAGCCTGAAATCGAACTTTACAGCGAGCAATGTGCTCCCGCTCTCACAGCACTTCACAAGACTTTGAATGAAGCCGAATTCTTAATCCAGAAACACTGCGCAAGCTCCCACTGGCTGTGGGCGGCTGTGGAGCTGGTGGAGAACACTTCCGCGTTTGCAGAGGTCATCCTTGACCTACGATGGTACACCTATGCACTGCAGATTGCAATTGAGGTAGGTGACACTAATTTCACCATTGGGTCTACTATACGTAGAAAGATCACCCCTACCCCCCAATCCTTGGTTTCTTCTAGTTATAACCAAATGTTTTGAATCTTGTTTTATACGGAGTAAATTATATATTTTGATTGATTTTAGTGCATGTTACACTCAACTCTCTCTAATTACTCGGCCTTGGTGGGACAAATGGGCTTCTAAATGCCCTCACATGTATATTCAACTTGACGTGTGGATATTATCCAATCAGTTGTACACACTACATGACAGTTCTCGAGGATATACAATTGTGCAAATACAGAGTGTCAGTAAAGAGGTTTGAGTACAGTGAAATGAACTTGGAATTAAATTTTGTTTGATTATTTGCATTACTTTAATTGATGATATTATACATGGAAATTGGCTTCATCCGGAGGAGATATCTGTTAATTTTTAAACCATTTAATGCGCGTCGTTGGTAAGGGATATGCATAAATCCTATAATAAAATAGATTGTCTTCATAATTGGATATCGTAATGAATTAGAACCGTCCTAATCAATATTACTTGTCACCCAGCTATCACGTGGTTCTTCACCACGGCAATCCAGACAGCAGAAGCAGAAGCAGAAGGACCTGGTATGGGATCTCCAGAAAGACGCCATGAAAGAGCATGGAGACTTCCTTGAAGGTTGGGAGCGAGAGTGCAAGCAGCTGAGGTTGCACGGAGACCGTGAAGCGCTTCTTTCAAAACTTAAGGTTGGGAACGGAGCCGAAATTCGTTCCTTGGGCTCGTACTTGGCCCAGAAGTTAGCATTGCGCCACATGCATGCCCGAGAAGCGTTAGCTGTAAACTTGAATGTGACTGAGTTACTACACGACAAGCATCTGTTGGGAGAGGGAAATTATGGCAAAGTATACAAGGTGCAATGGCTGGGTATGCCATGCGCCTTGAAACGGCTGAATTCTTCTGATGTGGACGAGGTTGTCCCCGAGGAGGTGAAGATTCTGTCGAAGCTCCACCACCCCAACATCATTCAGCTATACGGCTACTTTTTCGAACGCGGGACACTGTATCTCATCATGGAGCTCATGGATGATTCCTTGAGTGAATTCGTAAGAGCGCCGGGGTGGAGTATTCTTCGAAGCTCCCCGAAGGATTTTCTTCTGGTAGCGCTGGATTGCATGCTGCAAATAGCGAAAGGGTTGCGGTACCTGCATAGCCAAGGAATGGCACACCGGGATCTGAAGGGCGATAATGTTCTTGTAAAGCCCAGCGAGAATCCTGACAGGAGGAGCAAAGGCTACTTGAGTGTGAGACTGACAGACTTTGGGTTGGCCAAGGCAAACCTTAGAAACTCAACGTACTCCTCGTTAGACCGGAAAACGGGATCTCTTTCGTGGAAAGCCCCTGAGCTGTTCAGAGTAGGGAATTGTAATAACGTGGACAGATCAGATGTTACCCCCAGGAGGAAGAACCATCCATTGAAGCCTGATGTTTACAGCTTCGCCATAGTTTGTGCTGAGATTTTGTGTGGGACCCAACCATTCCCGGATGCAGAACTTCAACCACGGTGGGAGTTTTGTGCCAAAGTAATGGGAGGGGAATTGAGACCCAAGTTGCCTGAGAAGATTCTTCCGCCGGAATTGGCAGACTACATCAAGCGATGCTGGGATACGGATCCAGTTAATCGCCCGGAGTTTCGGGATATCTGCAAACGAATTCGGCACTTTCGTGATTCTCTGCTAGAGGTCAATGCCTTCGTTGGATGGGAGCTTAAAATGCAGGAAAGGAAACCGATCCTCCAAGAGCCTTCCGCCATTGATGAAGATGATTTCATAGGTGAGTCCTCCTGCTTAATTCAGTCAAGAAAATCAACGGAAGTCAGTCACCTTGGCATTGAACTCCTTAATATTTGATTGACTCTTGACAAGGTTCCCTTGTGCCAGACTTTCGTGCCCTAGACGAGCTTGGCAACGACATTTTAATGCCCTATATGGCAAGATTGTGATACTATTAGTATTGTGCCGATAAAGAGTGGCTCTTACTAGTAACTCACTACTATCTTCAAAAGCTGTTCATATTCAAGTAATTATATTTGCACTGACCTAGCTAGTGCAGACATGTGCAAGTACGCTTATATGAACCATTCCTGATCTTGGCAGTGAGAACCACTCTTTACCCTCAGAACACTGGGTACTGCCTACATGTTGCATCAAGTTTGCTGATTGACTTCCTGTGTAGGTCCTGGTGTTGAATTGTTTCAACCTCCCAATGTTCTTTTTTCAATGCTGTTTCGACAGGGGGTTTGCACTAGGGACTTGAGAGCTAGAGCTGCATTTTTGAGGCCTGACTCAACAGACTTGTCTCACTGCACAGATATACCTGAAGGGGATTGGATTATAGAGTACGATGATATATTGCATGAGGAACGGATCCATTCAGGCAGCGGATTCTTACAAGTATATCGCGCTCAGTTGAACTCCAAGCGCGTCCTGGCCAAGCATATCGAGGTGACGTTAGTCAGAAACGATGATTTAAGCTCGAGTTTTAAGCATGAGGTGAAGTCACTAGTGAAGATTCGGCATCCAAACCTTGTATATTATCTTTGCGCAACTCGACGACCTCCGTACGTGGTGGTCACGGAGCTTGCACAGGGAGTGACCCTCCGGAAATTCTTGAACAAGACGGCGCCATTGTCGCAGTCAGATGCAGTTCACCTCGCCCTTCAAGTTGCTTTCGGGATGGCCCGCTTGCATGAAGACGAGTTGGGCATTATCCATGGTGAGCTTTCGCCTGATTGCATTCTCGTGGACGAGAACACCATGACTGCCAAAGTTCTGGATTTTGGCTTGCGAAGGTTTCGGAATGAGCCCAACAGGCACTGCTTCCCACGCTTGTTCCGCAGAGCGCCCGAGCAGCACTTGGGCCTTCCTTTGCACACCAGCGTGGATGTGTTCGCCTTTGGAATGATTCTGTATGACCTTCTTGAGTATGAGAAAGCTCAACTCTTCTGGAAGAAAAAAACGGCGTCCAAGAAGCTTCAGGCGGGAGAGCGTCCGGAGCTCCGCTTGTCCGGAAGTTATCCTAAAGGAGTCCATGCGCTTGTCAAGAGGTGTTGGACTCACAAATGGCAGGAGAGACCCGACTTTGAATCGATTGTCTCGGTTTTGAGTAAAGTTGACACCGATTTGCAGAGTAATCTGTTACGATCTACTTCAATTGTTCGCACCAATTCCAAGGACAGACGTCGAGTGTAAGTTAAGAGTTTTGATTACAGAATTTGATCTAGCAGCATGAACTGGTTTAGGAGGCTGATTAATGTTCAACGTTGAGGGCTGCGACCGTTGGAATGGGAGGACCAACAGGCGGGGGCAAGGCAAACGTGATAGGTACTTTTCTCAATTTTCTAATGGAGGAAGATGATTGGAAGCGTGAAGGGAAGTCTTGAACTCCAATCACAAGAAAGAAAATGAGTCTTGAACTCTTAAAACCGTAACCCACGTCCTTGAGGTGGTCGCTGCAATTTTCAACCCCGGAAGAGTTGTTGAAGAATGCCAGTGCTTCACATGGCAAATTCTTTTCATTGCTGAGAACCTCCAACAATGATAGTGGTCACTCCGAAACCCACTATTGAAGGATAATTAGAATTCAAGGAAGGTTCAATCGCTATCTAGGATCTCTTGGTTAGCATGATGAACGTCATGTCAACTTTTGTTATTAGGAGTGAGAATTATTTCAGTATTCTCTGGATTGTTTCGAGTGTTTTGAGTTTGTCCCTGTAAAGGTTTGTGACATCAACATTTCTACTTTGATTTATGTACGGTGCAGCAGATAGAATTTCCATTAGTCAAATGTGACTGCCACAGCAGGCCTCTGTCGTGTACCAAATAGCTAGAAGTTCAGGATGGTAATGGCTAGCGAGACTAAGGTGAGACAAGAAGATGAAAAGTTTCGAGATTTGGATTCCCAAGGCACCTATATAGCTAAAGTCATGAGAAGTTGAAACCAAGTGTCACAGGTATATAAACGGAGACAGCAAGAGAAGTTCAAAGAGCGCAAGTGGTTATTTAGGATTGTCTTGGTGCACGCAGTTTCCTCACCAGGACTGCAACTTCACCTGCATCTCACATCTCCAGTTCTCTCTCTCATTGGAGGTCACCCCATAGAATTGCTAACATCGAATCATGGCCGTTTCTTCAGGCCGGATAGGATACATTTTATTTTTCGGTTTCATCTTTTTTGCCCTGGTGTTCCTTATGGTTTGCATCATTCTTGAATCTCTCGTCACGCTCTGCCGATCGCTTTTTCGACGCTCTTGTGCCAACCCCACGGCTGGAGTTTCGGTTTCTCAACCGGTTTGAAATTTACAATGCAGGAGGTGAACGGTTGCTAATCTGGCACTGGAGTCTACTGAATTGATGGCACTGCTCCTTTTGTATGAAGAGATGAATCGAAAAGGGGATGATCGTCACTGGTAGGTCAGGGGGATAGGCAGCAATGATAGTGAGCAAATGGAAACTCTGAATTTTGATATTATGTCGAATAAAATTGAAAGAATTACAGAGAAAATAGAGAAATCTGAAAACCTGAAGTTCACGATGTTTTCCTTGTAAGATTGACCAACATAGAGATGAAGCGATGTGTCGGATTCAGCCACATGTGGATAGCTCCTTGTAAGATTGGCCAACATAGAGATGAAACAATGTGTCGGATTCTGCCACATGTGGATAATAAAAGAATCACAAAGATTTACGGTCTTTGCCATGTAGGAGTTTCTTGTCTTCTTAATAAATGCTTGCCCTGAAATTTGGAAGATGTGAAACTAGGGCCATTTGATTGGTAAATCTCTTCTAATGTAAGATTATTTGGTCACAGGAAAATTGGTAAATTGACAGGTTATCTAAAAACTGAAGGACAATTCTCTTAATTCAAGTATGTAGATGTACAAGCTTTCTATGTCTATCTACAGGTTCAATAAATCGAATACAAGAGGTTTTGGAAGTCCTAGGCTACATGAAAGGAAAACTGCAAAACCTGAAGTAATCTTGTGTTTTACAAAGACCATGACCATGCAAGTTGTCAGCGTTAACTTAGTCCCCAGTCTCGCAAAGCTGAGAGGTATACTGTCGAACTTGCGGAAGCATGTCATTGCAATGTTGGGCTTCCTGATGCGAACCTAATATACACTCGACCTGCTTTCGAAATTCGGGCAGAGTAAACCTGCAATGAGAAGAAACCATTAAATTGAGCACGATTTGTACAACTCTCACACAACACAAGATCTAAAGTTTCGGTGCTGTAAATTTTTATAATCAGCGTGCACCAATTGTCCAAGACTTTTGGGTGTTCGAACTAGGACGCCGACGGAAATTGGTTCTGATGAGTTTTTCCTTCTTTTAGAATGCATCTCAAACACAGGTTTTCGTTTACGCTCACACCCTTACAAAATTGAAGAAACATCAGGGTTACGGAATTACTTCGAAAACTTTAAAACATGTACAAAGAAAATTAAATTAAAGATGGGGATTGTCATACCTTTGCGTCAACCGGGAGCTCCTTTGATTTCAACGATCCTATTGCCCATGCAAGTGGACCATCCTTGGGGCAGAATTCTGCCACCTTCCCATTCCCTAAAGAGAATTTGGTGTGACAGAGAGGGCACTCTATCTGTGCATCACCTTGCGTTCCATCTTCTACACCCTCAGCTGTAGCAACCTGTACAAAATCCATCCAAGGGCATGATCACAAAAAGCAGTCTGAACACTCAGAAAACCCGAAAGATTTACAAGATGAACATATCAACACAACTAAATTCAGACAGACTGTGAAATCTTTAAAAAATGAAGTTATGTGATTTATAAATGTACAAGCTGTGAACATGATTATAGGTGTTGGTTTGAGGTGCTATCTCATAGTTGAATTACAAAATTTTCAGAAGAAATTCATTAGAATAACCAACCTGAATGCCATTCCATAATTCTAGGTTTCTATAGAGGCATGTCTTACCTTGCCCTCAATTATGGGAAATTTACATGAAGTGCAGTTGGCTTGAATTGCATACACTGCATCCTCCCTCTTCACTAGTACATAACTGCACAGAATAGGTGCATCAGAATCTAATTGACGACATCTAGTTCAAGAACGAATTTGCATCGGTAGCAGCTCAGTATTTACAAACATACATTTACATACATCAAAGAAAGTACATCATCTCTGCAAATCATCATAGGGCAATTTATGGGCACATCAACAATGGAATGTTGAGTAACGTGAAACAAACACCAACGTACCCTGCATTATTATGCATGATAGCCTTGTTCTTCCCTTCTGTAAGTTCCTCTACTGTCAAAACCTGCATGCAAGACTCATTTAATCGCTAAATTTTAAAAAATAAATCCCATTCTAATTTTTAAATACCTCAATACAGCTGAATGGGAATGGGCTCCTGAAGGTAGTATCACCTAAAACCCAGCAAATTACAACTAAAGTGGGGTCAAGTCTTAGAAATGCAAAAGGTATATGAGGTCAAAGTTGACTTGGCGGATTTTCTAAAACTGTGACTTATTTCATTGTCCTCGTATTGAACACTGCAACAAGCATCTCTTTTTTCTCTGTATTTTTTAGGGAACGCTGGGTTTTTTAAAGCAAACGCCAAATTTCATTGCAAAAAGACATAGAAATCGAACCCCTCATCAGCGGGACAAGCCCGCCAGGGGGAGACCCAAACACCGGACAGCCCCTAGGACCACCTAATAGGGCACGCTTTGGGGATCGAGCTCGGTTATGAGTAAACCTAATTTACCTTATATCAATAAACACCAAGATGCCATTATAGAAAATACGAATGTTAATGAAGACTGGGAAAATGGGAAGGCTCACTTGCAACGTTTTTTCATAGCCGTAAAAAGACCAGATGACCACCAGAATGTTGACATGGCGCTAGATAGGGGTGAAAAATTAAAAGAATGGAAACCAGATTTCAAAATGATATTCTTTATCTTATGGAAGTCAAATTTGGTAATGAAACTTACGAAATTTACACATTTATGATCACAGTTATGAGCACAATTACAAATTGTCTAACATTATATGGGTATTAGTGCCAGCCCGGCTACAGGAAAAGAAAAGAAAGCCAGAAGACCGGTGCTCACCTGGGTCCATCCATCAGATGCTCCATCAGCTTCGCGCCCTCGCATAATCTTCCGAATGCCATCCGCAGCAGCTTTCTTGGAGTTGTAACCTCGGCCTTGCTTGGGAGGGCCCTTACCAGCTCTGATTTGCACTCTCCTTTCCCTGTTCTTGTGAACTCCATCACCCAATGTTGATCGATGTGAGTACGTAGCGAACTCCTGCGTCGATGAGGAGCAACCTGCCTGCTCCAAACGAAACACCATTATTATGAAGGTTAAGGAGAGCGTTTCTTCAAGAACCTCAGGAAACCAAATTCTGTGCACGTATGTCTTGGTCCCTTACAATTTTTGTGACAACATAAATTGAAGCATTCTGAATCAGAAAAACGGGTGTCCAAGAGAATGGACAACGAATTTCATGCTAGATCCCCACCCTAAAAAAGTCCCCACCCTACAATGTACATTGAAAAATCCAATGTCCATTCTCAGACTCTTAGAGCAAGGACAATTTTCAAGCACCCTACCTTACGATGAATTTGTGCAATAGAACACACATAACGATTCATAAATCCAAATTCACCAGCCAATGTCCGAACCACACTCACTCACATTCAACCAATCAAGAACTTCTACCCTCTAACAATCCGTTTCCAAGAGTATGCCCTCATAAGCAAATTGCCCCGAAGAACTCCAGCTCCAGCTCGGAGTGTCTGAACTCACACACTACAAAACCTCTATGCGCCATTCATCTCGCAACTGAGAGCTTGTGGAGCACCTGGAAAGAGGACGAGGAGGGCGAAAGAGCAATGAAGTTGGATGCAGAGCAGGTGAAGGTCATGGTGGAGGGCGCCATTGTTGATGATCCCGAAGCCGCTGTTGCAAAACTTCCAGCGAAATTGCAGGGCCACTGGTCTCTTGTTCAGCTTCTTCAGCTTCAAACTTCGGCACACTCTATCGGCAGTGAGTGAGTGAGTGAGCACTGCGTCGTCACCACCAGGGGATGAATTCGCCACGGCCACAAATTCTGACCCAAATTGGGTTTCTGTTAAGGCCCTAGATGAATGGTTTGTGGGTCCATCCTTACTCTGTAGGCGTTCTCTTAGCTTTTCATCCGCTTTCATTCGGGACATACTTTTTCAGACTAGGCCCTCCAATGGATGTATGGAGTTTTATAAGGTTGTGAGCATACCTAATGAGTGTCAAGAATACTACTAGTTGCTGTAGGGCGGGTTCAACAAAAAATAATTCTAAAAACAAATGCAAAAGTTCTGCGTGAATTTAAAACAAATTTTTTATAGGAATAAAAGAATGTTATTTAATATTTTTGTTTTAGGATGTATTGAAGTAATTGAACCCTATTTTTCTATAAGAATTTATTTTAGTGGGATATGCCAACCCTACCCTTTACTTACAGTGGTGCTAAGTATCTTTTTCAATTTTACTTGTTTGCCTATTTGTTTCTAAAAGCCTCTTGATACTTTTGAAAAAGTTGACAATCATTGGATTTGCAATTTATGTTTTTAAATTTCACTTGAGAAATGGTGTAGTATCCTTGCATCTTCTAATATAGCATGGCATGTAGAATTCATATTTAAGAAGTACTTGAAATTGTAAAAATGAAGAAGGCGGTCTATAATCTTTGTGTCACTTATCAAACTCTTTTTTATAGCGTTTGTATGCAAGTTTTTGTGACATAAATAAGTGTGATGGTGAGAGTACAAATTGAGTTTTGAATCAGGTACGTCATCATGCCCTGAGTTTTGGTGAGAAAACTGAGAATGCAATATTAGAGAAGGTGGTGATATTATAGAGGTCTGAGAATTCTTGATAGAGAAGGGGTTTAGGGTTTTAGGATCCGAGCCGCTCATTTGTAAGGCCTCGGGTGTCGTTCATTATTCCTAGTCACATTCATTACTGTAGTTGTTGCTGGTGAAATTTTTCGGATCGGACCCCCTCAGGGTTGCGATCATCGGTTGCCTGCCATTGCAACTGTGTTCACCGTTCTTTTGTAAATTTTTTTGAGGTGTTGTTGGTGTGCAATGAGAGGTTTGTGAGATTTTTTGAATTTGGATTTACGATCGATTGAAGTAAGTTGGGGGAACAGTTAGCCAGCACTTGGCCATGGCGACTGCGATAGCGCGGGCGCGGCGTTCGCAGTCGTTGCTGAAGCTTGTGCTGCCACAAAGCTCAGTGTGCAATTACCATTCGTGTGGGCTTGTATCGTCCTCCGAGAGTCACCCTCGTATTGCATTCGATTCGTCTGCGAGATCCCACGAGCTGAGCTTATGGCGGAATTACTTGAAGGGTCTGGTGTCTGTCCGCACAATGGCGACATTTAACCGAAAGTGAGCTTTAGTTTTCCCTTTCTGTGATTGCATTAATTCATGCACCTTTCTTATGTTGAATCATTTCCATTTTGAAATTCCAAGCAGAGCTGCGAGGCATTTAAGCAGGAGTAATGTAAATGTTTTGATTTAGGTGAATTTCGAAGCTTCTGACAAGGCAGGGTTTCATTAGGGTTTTGTTGCGAATGTCACATTCTGTCTCATTAATCTCGTTTCTATGGATATTTCAGTCGAATGTAGCATTCTCCTTGATGCGGCAGGGTTAGCTAGGGTTTAGGGTTTACATGGTACCGCTGACATTGAGACTTTTTGTAAGATGACTGAGCCTCTTTAGTATTCTTATGAAGACAACCTCTTCTTTGACTGCCCATAGGTGGGGTCTCATTCATTTAGACTGTTTTTCTTTATCTATTACTTAAAACGTTTAAGATCTAATTGCCTATTGGTCAGGGGTGTTGAGGAAGATCTCAATTTTTCTTATTGTTGACGTTGTGCTTTACATTGGGATTCTAGATCTGAGCTGTCGTGAGCTGTTTGCAGTAAGCCGCACATGAACATTGGAACCATTGGACATGTGGACCATGGGAAAACTACACTTACAGCAGCAATAACCAAGGTATTCCTGTACTGTCGCAGTAACTTTCACTGTCCTTAGTCCACCTTGTGTAATGAAATTGTTGTGATCGCAGCATTTGATGTTTCTATTTGATAATTATATTTGTTTGTCAATTAGCTATGTCAGAGGGTTGTGAAAAGCGTAGACTCACATGAATGACTCTCTTGAGTAGGTTTTGGCTGACGCGGGTATGGCTAAGTCAATCGCATTTGACGAGATCGACAAAGCCCCAGAAGAAAAGCAGCGGGGTATCACCATTGCAACTGTAAGCTCCATGGCTTGTAAATTGGAGGCTGAAAACCTACATTTGTGATTCGTCTATTTATCTTTTGGGGGGCATGTTGATATTTACTCGTGGGAGCTGTTTTATGACTAGAATTCATGTGGTCTTTCCTTAATTTTGGGCCTTATCATAGAAGTGAATCGTGTAGTCAAGGTCATCAAGACCGTGCACTGGTAGTTTGATATATTGACAGGCTATATATATTTGCTGCAGGCACATGTTGAGTATGAAACGGCGAATCGACATTATGCTCACGTTGATTGCCCAGGGCATGCTGATTATGTCAAGGTAAGACTTTTATGTGCCGTGTTGGTAGTTTCAGCATTTCCTAAAGTCAAGTTTTAAAAATCGCTTGTTTGTTTTTGTCATTAGTGAATCCTTATCTGTTGGGACATTTTCAAGACGATATTTGCGACCAAGTTTATGTTTTCCTGAAGGTGATTATTATTAATATTTCGTTGCAGAACATGATTACTGGTGCTGCACAAATGGATGGTGGTATTCTCGTGGTTTCAGCACCGGATGGGCCAATGCCCCAGACTAAAGAGCATATCCTTCTAGCTCGACAGGTTAGTGGATTCCCTGAAGCCAAGTTTTAGAACGCTGTGACCACGTTGTCAATTATGTTTACTTGCCTTGTCCCCTTCTGGTCCAAGAGTCTCAAATTGGGCTTCATGTTTTTTCCTTCCAGTTTTGAGTAGGTCATATTGGCTTTCTTTTACCCAATTTTATTTATTTATTGATCAGCTCATTCAGTGTTCACAGATTCTAGTGATATTAATTTTAACCCCATCTGAATAATATTTTTCACACTCTGATCAATCGAATTGATCATTTGAAGCCATGAGTCCTTGATCTTTTAGGGGTTAAAACTTTTAGCAACTACTTTCGATAACGGTTATTATGTGGTGTTGGAGTTGAATGTGTTAGAGCTCGAAGTGTTCCACGTTCCATTTGTTGATGTGCATAAGTTTTATTCTCAAAGTTTGATGACGTTTCGTTAGCATTTTCTTTTCATCTTCCATGCTCATGACTTCTGAATTGCATTGCAAATATGACAGGTCGGGGTTCCATCTCTGGTGGTTTTCTTGAACAAAGTGGATGTTGTGGAAGATGAGGAGTTGCTGGAGCTTGTGGAGATGGAGTTGCGAGGTAATCTATCTTCACGGGCTTTGAGTGTCGTTCAAAATTCTGATGCAACGCTGTGCTCAACATTTGGATCAAACTCTGACCAGACACTCTTTGTGCAGAGCTGCTGTCATTCTACAAATTTCCTGGCGATGATATTCCCATCGTTAGGGGTTCAGCTCTAGCTGCACTGCAGGGAACGAACGAAGAGCTTGGAAAGAATGCGATTTTGAAGTTGATGGAGGCTGTAGACGAGTACATCCCTGAGCCCAAGCGCAATCTTGAGAAACCCTTCCTCATGCCAATTGAGGATGTTTTTTCTATTCAGGTAAGATTAAGATTTAGAAGTTTGATTGGGTGCTTAGGTATGTAGCAATTTTATCTCTACTTCCTGAGTCTCTGTCCAATACTATGACTTGCAAAATTGGTCAGCATACACCACATGTGTACCCTTTTCGTGGATGTGAACGACTAACCCCTAAAGGACTTAAGGTTTCATGGTAATATAATGACCCAATGTGATTTGTACAAAGTATAATCATGTGGGATCAAATTACATATCATCAATATCAGTGAATAACTTTGTGTCTCTTTCTCGAAAATTAAATAAAACGGAATAAGAGAGTCCCCATATGAGCTGTTTCAAAGTATTGAGAGAAATATGAGCCCATTAGTCCTTCAGTGGCTAATGCCCCTTACCGAGTCTAAGGGGTCTCCGTTTCGACACTTTTTATTTCAGAGGTTCCCAAGGGTTCTATAGAGATTGCAAGACCAGCTTCTAGTCATAGTCTTTTATCTAAGACTTTGTTTGATCTTGTCATCAGGGTCGTGGAACCGTGGTGACAGGGCGTGTGGAGCAAGGTATTGTCAAAGTGGGTGAAGAGGTGGAAGTTGTTGGACTTCGCACGGTATGTACTTCTAGATTTGGTCTCGTTTCTTGCAAATCAATTAACTGGACTGGATCATCTCTTCTCTCTTTTAGTTCTTCCTGAACATTCCTTGTATTGCAGGGTCCCAACCTCAAAACAACTGTGACTGGTGTTGAGATGTTTAAGAAACAATTGGATCAGGGACAGGTACTGTTCCTGTCCTAGCCTATAATGTTTCCAAACTATTTTCTGGTTGCTTCTCGGATCTGTTAGCGAGACTTTACAGGTAGGCATGAAGTACTTCATGTGTGAAGTACACCGGCCAGAATATTTTGGTTTCACTTTTTGCTTAAAGAAGTGGTCACTTAGTTATCCGGAGATCTGAGTAGTTAGACTCCTTTGATTGTAAGCTAATCAAATCAGTGTGTTTGAAAATGCAGGCAGGAGACAACGTTGGTCTTCTGATTCGTGGTCTTAAGCGCGATGAAGTACAGCGCGGTCAGGTATGTTTGGGTATGCTCAAATTACTTGTAGATTTATGATATTCCCTGTATCAGCTAAACCGCTCTCATAACAATGGTTCAGTTGATCTGAAGTTGACCATTCGATAATGCCTTCTCTCTAACATCATGTCCACTTGATTCTTTTAAATAAGATTTTATACTGATTATGGTGTTATTCTAGGTTATTTGCAAGCCTGGCACCGTGAAGACAAGCACGAAGTTTGAAGCAGAGGTTTACATTCTCACAAAGGAAGAGGGAGGCCGACACACTGCTTTCTTCTCCAACTACAGACCCCAGTTCTACTTGCGTACTGCTGATGTAACTGGAAAGGTGGAACTTCCAGAGCACATCAAGATGGTCATGCCTGGGGACAATCTGACTGCGTCATTTGAGCTAATCATTCCTTGCCCTCTTGAACATGGTAATTTCCCTTTCATTGATTTATATTTCTTCAGCTCCCCCTCTCAAAACTGCTTAAATTACTGGTCAACCAGCTCGCCCCGGTGTATTTTGAAATAGCATTTTTGTTCTTATTTTCGAATGTAATGTTTGTTTCTTAATTCAGGACAACGTTTTGCTCTTCGAGAAGGAGGGAGGACAGTTGGTGCTGGCGTTATTTCTAAGCTGTTGGCCTAAAAAGATGTACACACTGGAGGGTTACGAGTAGCGCAGTTCTGTCCAATAGATTATATTAGCAGTGGTGTAGTTTTATCAGAAATGCCATACCACTGAAGTAATTCATTTTTGGATTACCAAACATAATTCCATCAGGAGCACAACATTCCATTTCTTTCCTCAATTCACGATTGTTCCTAGTAGATTTTCTGAAATTTGAATATGGCACAAGTAGTTATCACAGTAGAAAACAAGCAAGCAGCTACGCTACGCTGTAATAGACTCTGCCCCTGTGGCATTGGCTCACCTTTCAAGTAAGGTCCTATTAAAACTTGTAGCTTCTAGCAATGCAAGGAGAAAATGATTGTTATGAGTCATGGAGTAGGCATTAGGACAAACTATGGTGGATGAAGAAAAAAATAGAGATACTAACTACTATACTTCATCAAGAGTTGTCTTGTTTTCATCATTTCAATTGAAGATTGAAGAACTCAAGCAAGGTTGGATAAAGGTGCCAATAGTTAGACCAAATTCAATAGACAAACACTTGAAACTTGAATCACTAAGTAAAAATAAATAATTGGAATCATCACCAATATATGA
This sequence comes from Rhytidiadelphus loreus, assembly GCA_947034895.1. Lineage (NCBI taxonomy): Eukaryota > Viridiplantae > Streptophyta > Bryopsida > Hypnales > Hylocomiaceae > Rhytidiadelphus > Rhytidiadelphus loreus. The sequence continues at coordinate 3,610,254 of OX344761.1, read as the reverse complement.
TACCAACAAAACAATTGTATTATTTTAGTAAGCATACATTACATGTCCCTTATGTATTCTACCAAAACTTCAAATCCACCTTTATTTTCAAACAATCATCATGAAATACAAATATGGCTTTATCATCATGGACATGGGTACTAATAAAATTAAAAATTGGATTGAAGAAATTAGCATGATGAGTGTTCTACAAAGGAACAAATGAAAGAGGACTTCACAAAATGGAGATTGGAAAAGTTATATGATTGTCAAGATCAACAAGGTCAATTTCACAATTGTCAATCACACTACCATTGAAGGAGTGTAGGCAATCCCTCTTATGTTGTATAGGAAACAACAACCAATTGAAAATCAACAAATTCAATTAAGTACATCACTAGGAAAAGAGAATATCATTGATATGGGAAAAAAAAGAAAAAAAAGAAAAGGTAATGAACATCAAAGAAAAGGTAGGAACCTATCAACATACAATTTTAAACAACATACAATAGGATAGAAGGACAATAGTAAAGAGAGGGTGATGGTTTAGGATTACCTTGGCCAAGAATTATGGAATGTCTTTCCAAGCCTCTAGAAAACAATCATGTTCAAAATAGAATGCATCTATTGTAACAAATGAACCATGCTAGATGAACTTGTCTATTTAGGCATTTTACAAGGTGTGATGTTGTAATGCAATTGAAGTACCCTTTTGCAATTGGAAGACCAAAAGCCTAACAAATGAAGTGTATCATTTTCTCATATCCATGGAAAGAGGATGTTATATTATTAAATTGTGTCACAAGAGGCAATAGCAAACAAATCGATCAATGCACATTGAACTAGAAAAGGGTATGTATTCAATCTAATTTCTCCTTTGCTTCAAGACTTCAACCTTTTGAATTGTACCTCATACTACAAGAGAAAGGGGTGTTTTAAGTAAAACCTATTCCTTATACTTTTGGTGAGAAAACAATTTGGACTTTGAACATATGGTACTCTTTTTGAAAAAAGAAGAGAATTTAGACTTCTAGACTCAAATGCACTAAGACTCCAAATAATCCTAAATACCAACATTATGCCTTTTTTTTTTAAATTATATTTGTCGGCATTTTGGGCTACCATTCGTGGTCATTTTCTTAACAAGGTTGAAATTTTTGGCATCCAATCTGTTTAATTGGGTACTCCAAAAAACACCTTTTCTTTAGCTCAATTGATCCAAACAAGGTGTTTTCAAAGAATGTTATGATTGTTGTATTGTTGCAACTTCATTTTACTTGGTGTCAAATTTACCTTGTTGGTGTCAAAAGAGTGAATTATATGGTGGCATTCTATTGAACACTTGATCTAGCCAAACTCTACATTGCACTAACTTAGCTTCCAAATATTTAAGGAGAAATGGACACCTTACAAAAATTTCAATACAAGCATTTGAAGTTTAAAGACACCACGTTGGTACCAAACTCTAAAACAAAATTTCCCACAATTGAACTCCCTTAGAATAAATTCAATACAAGTAGAGCTTGGAGACATCTCATTGAATTCAATAGCACCTCTAAATTTGAATCTAAAGTTAATTCAAGTGACGTCTTTTTGATACAAATTTATTTGCTAATTTTTAGAGTAACCTATAGGGATTTCAGTATTGATATATATAGGATCCACTTTAAGATCACATATTGCCATTGAAGCCATGACTAAAATTGAAGCCATGACCAAATGAAGCCAAGATGAAATGAAGCCATGACAAAAATGGTGAAATAAAGTCACGACGAAATTGGTCAAATGAAGTCAACATGAAAAATGATGGAATTTCCAATTCATAAAACTAAAATTGAAACCAATAGTGTCTTTTCAATTGAAAAAGTTCAAAAGATTAGAGGGAACCAATGTGAATCTTTTAATTTCAATCAATTTACAAAATAAAGGCGAGAAGAATTCGGAATTTTTTTAATATATGAGAGTTTAAAGGGTTTTGAGGCAACAAATGGAATATGGATTTTGAGGTTTTTGTATTGATGAATATAGGGTCTAACGTTGGCTATTGGTCAATATAAACCTTCAAATTCCACTATAACAATTTTACACTTGCCGAGACTTCCAGTCAACTAAAATCTACATGCTTATAACTGTCAAAGGATGAGTCTATTACCACTTTTTCAACTTCATTTGCAAGTACATGTAAATTTGATTTTTTATATTTAATTTTTTAGAGATGTGATTATATGTCTTTTATTAGTCATAAAAAAAATTATTTTTTGTGGATTTTTTTGAAATTACCATGAATAGAATTATAGAAAGTAAAATAATTCATATCGAATGCAATTGAAGTTAAAAAAAATCTGAAAATTTCTCTATAGGCTTATAATATAGTGTGGGTTTCAAAGTTACACAACTAGAGTTGAAGTCCACAAGAGAATCCAATGTCTTTTTAATTGAGGGAGTTGAAAAGTTTTTAAGGAAACTAATGAGAACCTTGAATTTCATAATAATTTCCAAAACAAAGACAAGAAGAATTTGGAATTAAAAAAAATGAGAGTTGAAAGGGTCTATCATGCAATCATGGGGTCAAATCTATAAAGAATTCAAGTGTCTTTTTAATTGAAGGAATTAAAAAGTTTTATGAAGGATCCAATGAATTTTTTTGAGGTTTAATAAATTTCCAAAACAAAGACCATAAAAATTTGAATTTGGATGCAATAAACTATGAGAGTTAAAAGGGTCTACTTTGCAACCACAAGGTCCAAATCTTTGGTGGTTATATATTAACAAATATAGAGTTCAATTCAATACCAGTTATTTGTTGATATACCTCCAAAGTCTAGCATAATGAGTTCATAAATGTACAAACTTCCATGTCAAGTAATGTAATGTATAAAGACTTTTAACCCTCAAAGGCCAAGCCTATAATAAATTTTTCAAACTTATTTTTGAAAGTACCTACAAATGTGATTTTTTAAATTTATTTCATGAATATGTGATTCAATCCATGTCTTCTATAGTTGTAAAATTTTCACATTAGGAAGATTTTCTTTTAAACTATCATGAATTTTTGAATAAAAAGTGAAACGATTCATATCAAATGCAATTTATGCTCAAAATTTTTGAAAAATTCTCCATAGGTTTATATTATAGAGTAGAACATTTTGGTATATTTTCTTATTGTATCATTTTGAAATTAGAAAACCAGCACTCCATGGTTACAAATATTTATTTTTTCTATTGTTGGTCAATAGTTTTTTAATTATGTATTTTTAAATAGAATTAAAATTGAATAGCCAAAGAGTATTAATGAAAAATTAATTTCTAGTAGAAATCTAATGCTTTCTAGGCTCCAATATCCATGTACAAATTTTCATTGCCAATGTCTCCTAACCCTCAAATAGGCCATAAAACCTTTCAATTGGGCATCATTGGTAACTCAGAGAGCATCAAACACCTACTTTATTATCTTAAAGCTTCTATGTTTTAATTTTCATTTGACATGGCATTTTGTATTAAAAAGTATGCAAGGAATTTTTTATTTTTTTATTTTTTGTTTTTTTATTTTGAAGGCTTAAAATAAAATGCTTAAGAAGTCTTCAACTACTACATCTAAAGAATGGAAAATTATTCCTCCATCTAAAAGTTCTACTTAAAAATGATTGCATCTTGACTTTCCCTAGTCACTAACCAAGAAGTCATTGAAAGTATGTCTCAATCATTGGATTGCAAAAGAAAAGTAAAAATGCAATCCTTAAGCTTTATTTATCAAAGCGATGAAAAGTTTTCAAGACAATTACCACTTGAAGCCTACAAACCTAGCTTGTCAATCAACGTACTCTTTCAAAAAATTGTTAAAATGTTTCCAAAGAACTTTGAGAAGTTTCTTAAAAAACTTTCAACCATGTAAAAAATGCTTTGTAGAGAACTATATAGAATAGAACTATATTGCTCATCCCCATCAAAGAAGACCTAAAGATATGGAATTTTGGTATACATTAGATATTTTGGTATATATTAGAATTTTCATACTTTTGTATATAGAATTTCATTCATCTATGGAAATTCATCTTAAGTCTTAGGGTTTCTCTCATTTCTATTTCAACTTGAAAGTGTTATAAATTAGAGAGTGAAAACCAACCAAACATCAATTGTTGCAACTCACTTGTGGTTTATTAAGATTTAGTATCTTTTGAGTTTTAGTAGATGCATAACTACACTCACACCTTTCATATAAAATTTTAGGACAATGCCAACTTAGTACATCTATGTGGAGTTAAAGAATCACAACGTACATGCTTTAATTTATGTATGTTATTAGGGGATTCTAAATTTTGTGCCATTTTTTCATGTATGGAAACTTTATTTTGTATTATATTGGTATTAATGTACCATTATAACCTTTTGTGCTTAAGGCTAGCAAAAACTTCTTAATTAAAGAAACAAATAGCATTTGAAAGGCAACTTGAAAATAAAATCATCGAGGTTAGATATCGATTATAATTTTACTTCTCAATTACTTATTATTGATATAGAATTGGAAGTTTAGAACAATTCAATTGAATTTAGTTGTATATGCTTATACATTTTTTACAAAATTACACTCTAGGGTGATTGCAAGAAAGAGTGGTACTATTTTCCATCACAATTGGAGTGACAAAGTTGCCATTGGCTATAAATTTTGGAAAATGAAGCTGACGCACTTGAAATTTTTATTAGAGATGGCTAACTTAGAATTCATGAGATTATTTATTTTTCAAAAAAAATTAAAAATATTCTATAATTAAAATTCAATTTAACTAATTTATTACATTTTGCATTTTAGGGTTTTTTAGTACTGTGGAGTGTCTAAAAATTATGATGTACACCGTAATTTTTGTAGGCTATTCCTATACTAAATGGGCACATGCATACAAAAGAAAACTAAAATAAATACTCCGTACTATTTTTTGTCCTCCAAATGTGTGTGAATAGGGGTCTATTCCGCATAACATTCTGAACATTTAAGATGGTTTCAAGTTTTATTTTTTGGTGAAATGTGATCACTATCAAATCTTTACAAATGAAAAAAATTTAGTTTTTTTTTCATGATTTTCTAATTATTATTAATTTATACCTAGTTGTATCTACTTTTTTTTATGACAAATTGTCTTTTTTTCAAATAGTACTTTTTCAATACTTACAAGTAGTCAAAAGTACTATTAGTTGTCGAGTTTTTAAATCAACGAATGAGATTGTTTTGTTTCATAGTACTTGTAGTACTCATAGTATTTAGCATAAAAAATTGCAATTTTGGCAGAATGCTACCAAAATCATTTGGTCTTTCTTGCAACCACCCTCTTGCATAATTTTTCGGGCTTCATTTTGTTTTGTTGATTTGCAAATTCTAATTAGATTGTTTGCTCACGTTCTTGTTGCATGTGCTATCGTTTTTGTCCATGTCCAATCTATATCCAAGAAAAATGATGCCTAGCTACTTTTGCCTTTGGAGGGAAGGTAAATGACTTGGGTGGAGTCAAAAGTTTGTAATGCCAAGTTTTGCAGCAACATTCAATTTTCTTGACTTCAACCCACCAAAAAAAATTGGGCTTTGGAAGATGTGGAGCAATGGTACTCCATCCCTTCAACTGTGCTTTTAAGAGTTTGTGTTTGTGGTAGAAGTAACACAATTAAAACTTGGTTGTGGTATGGACAACAGCCTTGTTTCTAATGTGACCTCCATCCAAGCCATGGAAAGTGATTTTGTTTACATACCTCTCGGACCCTATTGCGAAAACATGGACAAAACTACCATCAACACCTTTATTCTATATTAAACCTCTTATTGACGGTTTTGCAAATCTTCTCATAGTGATTGTTGTGGATCATTGGACATCACCCGCCGCTTCAAAATATTCTTCCTCGATATTGTTACACATATCCTTCAGTGTAAACATCTTGTCGAACATGATTCCTTCATAGGAAGTCTTTCAACCGGTGTGATTTTCCACCGATTTGGTATGATTCATTTACGAATGATTGGCAAGCGGAGGAAAATCTACCAAATCCAATGGAGGAAGCAATTGGTTTCCAAAACACAGTCTTTGCGGTTGACGTTGTTGGTCAGGCTAGCAAGTGTACCACAACTTCCGCTTTTCAACTATCAGCTTGGAAGAGATTCATTTGTACGTGGAGATTTGACGAATGAGCTTTCCAAGGCTAGCTTATTATTGTATTTTTGAAACTTCTTTTGTCAGCACCAATCGCTTGTTTGTAATTTTGTTGTCAGATTTGGACGTTGCAATCTTGACCCACGCTTCTTCCAATTGCCCCAATTAATTCGGAGTCTTTGTTCCAAACCCATCAGGATGATGAAGAATCATTGTTTGAGATCTATGAGATCCTAGTTACCGAGGGGAGCAGAACTCCAGGGGTCCAATTTCCCAGTAAAGCGCTGGAGGATATGTTTGGTGATTAATACGCTATTGAATTTGCAAGTGCATATCCTTGCTTAGACTCAAATGGGAGGTGCAACTCGGTTGTCCTCGTACACCGTTACACAGGATGCTCTGTGGGCGGAGGTCTCCAGGAGCCTCTTCGCTGAAGTTCAGAGCAGAGGGACTTTGTCATTTTCAAATTTCAAATGAAGGCCATGGATCTGAGTTTGCAAAACTTTTTGGTACAGAGCTCCGGCTATGACCCCATTGGAAAGGTGACTTTCCAAATAAGGCGTTCCTGACGACCTATTTGATCGAGCTAGCTCCACCCTGTGATTTTCAGCGTAGCCGCACAGTTGTTGGTAGTAATTGACTACTTAATCCTGTCTACAATAGTTCGTTGAGTAGCAGGACTGGACATTCTTTCAGGTATAATGGACTAGGTAATTGCAAAGCAGGCCAAGTTATCAAGAATAATCGCCAGTTAGGATCTGCCCAGCTGGAGGCGGTGAGGTTGGTACTGACCTGCCATTATTCTTGACGACTTGGCCTACTTTGCAATTACCAGACATAATGTCAATGTAGGAGAGTTGAGCCATTTGACTTTTTAGATTGCTTAACTAATCACAACATGCCACAATGGCAAAAGTCTCATGCATTTAAATTATGTTGGGTGAATCCACACTCACTAAATTAATAACAGTTGGTAAGAGATTTCTCTCAGATTTCTCACTGTCACACTCAATGAAATTTCTACTTCATACCCACCGTGCTGAAAATTTGCACAAGGCAAACAGTGAGCATTATCAGTCGTCTTAATCTGCCTCTCCTTAACCAATCGAAACTTGGCACGACGGCGAAACTCTCCTGGCGTGCACTGACATTATATGATCTGTGCATGTGATATGTCAGAGAAGTTAATATCCTGATTCATCCTTGATCGATCGAATTAGTATACATGCAGTTGAGCGAATGCAAGGCTCTCCTTTCAATGGAACGATATTATGTGACGATTTTAGGAATAGAGCTTTATTCTTGTGTGAAATGTTGTTAATTTTTGCATTCATTACATGCAGCTGTGAGTTTTGCGTTACTATACATAATTCCTCCAAAACCTGTGTCTTGTAATATTGTTCCGGAATACATCATGTACCGAATTTGAACTCCACAAACAATGTGTGAGAGTCCAGTGTGATGAGCGTCTCGTACTTGGGAACACGATGACGCTCCAAATCACAGCAATTCCTGGTTTTCAGAGTTACTTATTGTTGTGTGAGCATTAGTGGGTTTCAGAGTAGTTGTGGAGGCAAATAGTGTTCAATGTTGAGTGCTTCCTTCGATAGAGTAAGAGGGTCGATAGGCTGGAGAGGTACATTGAAACCTCAATCTTGTAACAGAGAAAGATGCTTCATCAATTAATCACAACACAAGAAGATGAGTTTTGAACATTGAAATAGTTAGAGGTGCGTCAAGGCTGTTAAATTGGCGGTATTTCAATTTATGCGCCATTCTTACATGATTTACATTACATTGTTGTGCCGGTAAATATGCAAATTACACTTCATCATATCCACAGCATTGTGCACCGTTAAGGTAGGATTTCCACCCCCACCCATCCCCTTCCGGACTTCCGGATTTCTTGAGTGTCCAACGCACCCCATTTTAATGGAATTGCCCAGTTTGATAAAATGAACGTTACAACTTCTAACCGATTGAAAGAGTTTGGAAGTGACTATCATTGAAAATGTGGATGCTCCGGGACATACTAAGTTCTCTCCTATGCAGACCAAATTCATTAAGCATGCAATTGAACCATGTTTCTGGACATAGAGAATCTATAATTGTGTATACTGAGTCGCTTGGAATATTTCTGTATATTATAATGCTCTTTACTACAATGCACTTCTATTATGAAATTTTCAGATTTTCCAAGATCTAGTGTATTTGAGGCTCATTTCTAAGAGCCTATAACCCTAGAATTCAAGATTTGCAATGGACACCCTTGCACAAATTCTTGAATAAAAAAATCATAATCTTTCATTTTCACAATCGAATTGTTGATGCTAAAACTAGACTTCTTAAAAAAACTTTCTGAATTTAAAAATACTAAAAATTGTAACTTGGTTAGGTTTTATTTAACTTCAAAATATTGTCAACACCAAAATTTGGTGCGTTTAGCATTTACGGGTTATAAACCCAACTGGTTGTACCCACTTTGAATGTACCCCAAATTGACAGGAATTCTGGAAAGAATATGTGTCAGTGCTCATTGCAGACCGAATGTCCTTGAAATCTCCCTGAAGAGACAACCTTGTGCAGGAATTTTGTTAACTTATGGTTTGACAGACCTTTTCACCTTTTATCATCAGAGACTGCCACCGTCGGTGCTGCAACACTATTCATGAATTGATGAATGATACTTCAAGGAAACTCTTAACCCCAGAATGACCTTGAGGAGAGAATGTGTCCTTGACCAATTTTTGAAGTTAAATAAAACCTTATTAAACTAATTTTTTTAGTAGTTTATATTTTTGAAAAAATCATTTTGAAGTCTAGTTTTAGCTTCAAAAATCTGATTTTGAAAATGATTGATTATGATTTTTCTATTCAAGATTTTGTGCACGAGTCCCATTGCAATCTTGACTTTTTGTAGTGTTGAGGGCTCTTGGGAATGAACCTCAAATACACTAGATCTTTAAGAAAAAATCACATTAGAAATTCATTTAAAGAAATTGTAGAGTATATTTTGAGAAGTCATAAATTGATTGGGGTTATGCATGTTACGCCCTTTAACCTTATATTTTTTGGGTGCCCAACTTTTTAGATTTGACATGTGAAAAGAGGATTGAAAGACTTCAAATAACTTTCACAGTTTTAACACCCTCATGATCAAACACTATAATCTTTCAATCCATAAGAGATGTTGTTGTGTTTTCTTTTCTAATGTGATCTTTAACATGTCTAGATTGATTTTATACGGTTACAATTCAAAAAAACATGATACAACTTATCAAAATGTTGGCTTTTTGTTCAATTTAGAACAAATTTCTAGAAGCTCAGGAAATTCTAGGGTCATTTTGGGGTTAAGGGAAGCTTTACACCTCAGGTAGTGCTGATGTTCTAATTTTAGAATGATGCAATAAAAAAATATGTACCATGATGTTCTACATTATAGTATAAATCTATGGAGAGATTTTCAAAAATGTTGAGCATCAATTGCATTTGATATGAATTGTTTCACTTTCTTTTCACAAATTCACAATAATTTAAAATCCCCCTTCAAAATGTGAAATTTTTACAACTAATGGAAGACATTTAATCACATTTAAAATAAATAAATTAAAATAATTGCATCATAGGTACTTGCAAAATGAAGTTTCAAAAAATTTATTATAGGCTTGGTGTTTGAGGGTTAAAAGTCTCTAGACTTTAGTTGACATGGAAGTATGGACAAGTATGAATTGGACTTTGGAGGTGTACATTGACCAATAGTTGGCATTGAACTCTACATTTGTCAATATAAATCCCAAAATATTTGGACTTGTGGTTGCAAAATGGACCCTTTTATCTCATATTTTTTAAAATCCAAATTCTAAATTTTCACGGACTTTGTTTTGAAAATTAATTGAACCCCAAAGGTCTTCATTGATTCCGTCAATAAACTTTTTAGTTTCATTCACATACTAACTTCAAAATTCTATTGTTTTCATTTTGGCTTCATTCCACCAATTTTTTATTTGTGACTTCAATAGTCCCTATAGTCACAAAAATACAGTCTATATTTGTCAATAAAAAATCCCCATAAGTCACTCTAAAAATTGGCTAAACTAGTTCCAACTTAAAGAATTTTATAGAAATTTGAACTTCAAGCCTATAACTGGGGACTCCTAATTTTCTGGTTTTTAAATTGACACATTAAGAAAATTTTCACTATGAAGTTGTACACTATATCATAAACCTGTGGAGAAATTTTTAGATTTATTTATATCAATTGCATTTGATATGAATTATTTCACTTTTTATTCATAAATTCATGGTAATTTTTAAAAATCACACAAAAAAATGCAAATTTTTTACAGCTTATAGAAGACATGTAATTAAGTTTTTGGAAAAACATATACAAAAAGTCACATTTATAGATAATTACAAATGAAGTTTGAAAAAGCGGTATTCAACTTGGTCTCTAAGGGTTATAAGTATGTAGACTTTAATTAATGAAGATGTCTTAGCAACTATGAACTCATTATAATGGAATTTGGAGGTGTATGTTGACTATTGTAATAGCTAGTATTGCACCTATATTCATGAACACAAAACCTCAAAGATCCATACTCCATGTATTACCTCAAAAACCTTTTAAATCTCAAAAGCCTTTTAAATTCTTAAATTCGTTGGGCCTTTGTTTTGTAAATTAATTGAAAACAAAAATTTCTCATTGGTTTTCTCAAAATCTTTTGAACTTTCTCAATTGAAAAGACATTATGGGTTCAATTTTAGCCTTGTGAATTGAAAATTCCATTACTTTTGTCTTGTCTTCATTCTACTATTTTTATCTTGTCTTCATTTTGTCTAGGCTTCATTCCATCATTACAGTCATGTCTTCAACTTTAATTGTAGCTTCAAAGACTCCCTGTGCTTGCAAAGTAAATTGTAGCTATACATGTCAATCCCAAAGGTCACTAGTTCCAACCCAAAGGTCATCATTGGAATTTATTTTTGAGAGATGAAATCACTTATCTTTTGTGAGTCATTAAACATTAGTCCATTTTTATTGTAAAATTTGAAATTACTATAAATTCCTTAAGGACAAAAAGATGAAAATTCATATCAAATACAAAATATGCTAAAAAAATCTGAAATTTTCACCATAGGTGTATATTATAATGTATAACATTGCAATATAAAGCAAAGTTATCATTTCTTTTTAAAATTAGAAAATCAACAAATGAAGGTCATTTGTCCAAAGTTCAAATTGCAATAAAATATTGAATGAATTTTAGGAATTTTCCAATTGGAGTAGAAACCACGCTTGATAAAAGATCATTTCATTGATTGGTCTCAAATTCAAAAATATATATTTTTTTTATAGATAAACTTCTTATTCAACAATATAGAGTAAAAAGTGACCAAAATACACTTTGCAAGGGTGATCTATGGATTAAGCATCTTCTTCTTTTGAAAAGTCTATAATGCAGTAGTGAGGGAATATCTAATTCTATTCACTTAAAATGCATTCAAGAAACTCTCCCTCAAAGAATTGAATGAAAAAAATGTTTATTTCCATCCCCCAAAACTCTTGAAATTATCCAAAAACCATACAAAATGTCCTTCCTTAGCTTCGTTCCTTCATCCTTGGGCTCTAACTTGTTTTTTGAGCAAGGTAGCTCTGCAACGTCCTCATGGTAGCTTCCACCTATGTAATGCCAGATGCTCTACCAACGAAAAATCAAAACAAAGAGCTGCCTTAGCACTCACGAGTCACGACCTTGTTCAATCAGAACAACAAAGTTACACGTCATGGCCGTCACGCTTCATCCCTGCGCAGTGTGCATCGACCTCTGTCCCCACTAAAAATACAAACCCAAACAGTCTATTTTAAACTTCGATAACATAATACTGTACCAAAACGCTGCGCAGGTCAGGAGCTCCAGTGCATTTTTAGAATCCTGTCAGGTCCGATAATCTGGCGCACATGGCATTCCGAGTCCCACAGGCCATAGCCATAGCCAAGCTCTCGCACATTGAACAATTCCACCCAACACCAGTGGTCTGCTTCTTCGAAAACCGAGGGGCGGCAACCAGCAACAGTGCAACACCATCGTCATCGTCGTCATCATCATCACCAAGAAACAAGCGCACGAGGAGTGAGATTCGTTCACTGCAACTGAACTCTCCTACCGAAATTTGCGCGATGCATTCTCTTGTTGCTTTGTTGTTGCTGCTTTGGCTTTTTTGTCTATTTCTGCATCAATGAGATTCCCTCGGAGTCCGCAGGTGGAATGACTGACACGGTGTTCTCGGTGGGTGAGGATGAGAACTTTACTTGTTTTTCTCATGCTTGCTTTTCGCACGGTTCGAGGTTGGTTCTTTGCAATCAGTACCTTAGCTGCTTGGTCTTCTTTCGCAGCTCTTTCTTTTGAGGTTCGAGTTTTATTTTATTATTAGGCACTTGCTTTTTCTCCTGCTCTGGGCTACTCGGCTTTCCCCGATGGGAGGAGTTCAGTTTGTAAAAACTTGGTTTTCATTGTATTTTTGCATCCGTGGTCGCAACTGTAGAGGTTTGGGGAAGCTTCGTAGTCCTCTCCGACCAACCTATTTGCCTTTTTAATACCCAGCTTTGTCTACGTAGTTGACGCCTTATTTGCCCGCTCTTTTGGAGCTTGGATACGTTATGGGTATTCGTGAAGCGCTTGAGTCGTTCGTGTAGCTGGTCGGTGGCAAATAATGACTTGGAGCATATAAAACATTCTTTGATATCGAAACATGAGAGTATAGTAGGTTATGTTAGTGGGTCCCCTCGTGTGCCGATCAGCCAAGTCAATATGCTTCCGGCTGGTATGTGGATTGAATTTCTTTTGAAGGAGAAAGTACTATCCGTGAGTTTGGTGCTCTTGAAATTGGGTACTTCTTGTGCTGGCCGAGCCTTTGCCGCGCTGTTGTGATTATTCGTTAGGTGGGGGTGTTGGTCAGCTTGCATATCCTGAATGCGATTCCGTGTCGTTTTCTTACTAAAGTGCAGTCTTATTACTCTAGTGGACCCTTCATCAATTGCTACTCATCAGGAGACCTTCATTGTTGCCTCTTTTTTTGAGTTTTCTTGGTTAGCTTACTTCCAGCTATGTTGCCGCATATCCTGATTGTGGAGTTGGCATGTACAGGCCATGATTGAATTGGTATTCGTGTCCCCGCGGGTGCAAGTGATCGATTCAATGGTGGCTTTAGTGAATTTAGGGCTCTGCTGATTACTCTGTACATTTGAGGTGGAGATAGTCCCCTGTTCTGGAGGACGCGTAGCCATGGCCGCAACGACTGATGCCAGAATTCTTCCGGAGTCCTTGGATAACTCTGCAGCTACTGCAGAAAGTGATTTCCTGGAAGTGATCGTGGACTGTCGCCAGCAGGAGGGCGTTGAGCCTTCACAAGAAGGCATGATTCGTCCACTGCGAGCATTCGACTACGTGGAGCTGCCTGTCGGCGTTGCAGTGAGCACGCCGTGTAGCAGTGAGGGCGGCCTGCAAAGGTTGTGGGAAGGGGGTTTGTTCGATGTGAGTGAGCACACAGATGTCACGCTTCATACGGCCTGGTATTTTCCGCTTCCATGACTGACTATTGCATCTTTTGGCAAAAGTTGAAAACTGGGGAAGACGATGATTTCTTCATGCTGAGCGCTTTGTCCTGTGAGGATGTTCATAGCATTGATGAGCTCTAGCATTCCCATCTTCTTGGCAGTAGTGAAGAAAGCAAGGTATCCTGGCGGAGATGAAATGTAACTGACTCAGTGATTGAATTAGGGTAAATTTGGGCAAATTAGGGCATAGAATCAGTTCTCAAAAAGCATTCAGCCCTCTCTACTTGCTCACTCTCCAATTGCATGTTCCCAGTATATTCCGAGGATCTGTCATGTTTGTACACATCTGATTGTATTACTTCCACATGTCAAGTTGTGAACTCATATGACAGGAGCTCATTTGACTCCCCGAGGCTGTGCAATTAGAGAGTATTGAGCGTATCCGTGTCTTTTTGCGTTTATGAAAATGACGAATCGGTTCGAGAGTGATGTTGGGAATGTTGCTTTCGACTTCGTGCACTGTAGATTTTTATTTATTTCATGTTTGAGTTTGGTCGAGGCCAATATATATTGCAGAGTGGCTTAGATGGTAGTTCTTCTGCACAACTGAATTTTCATGTATTGTCAAAACTCTAGTAATGATCTCTGAATTGATGCAGCTGTCCGTGGCACACATTTGGGACTAATATGGAGCGGTCAGGTTTTGGCACAAGCTGGGCTCAAGTAAGCATTGCACTCTTCTGTAAAGCGCAGTTGGTGTACGCTATCCAATCAATGTTCACTTGTACATGCCATGTCATATACCAAAATTCTACAATTTTGGTGAATTGTAGCCTGTGCGTTGCACTGAGGACATGAGTTAAGGGCTCATGAATCAATTTGGTTGCTTGTGAGATCTTGTTGGTAGTACTTATGCAAGAGGTGGTTATGCGTATTTGGCCAGGTCACAAGCTATTTTAATAACATTGTGGAAGTTAGATGAGTCTGAATTTTTAGTCAAATTATCATACCATGGCCTCAAGGTACATAATTTAACAGTGTGGTATAAGACTAATCTCAGGTCTGTACGGATTATTTATGTTTCCTTTCTGGGAAGTTTGTTCTATTATGCTGGTAGTCAGAAATTAACTTCTCAATTCAATGAACTGGGATGTTTTTCATGTGCAGGGAGGAATTTTCTTTCTGCTTGTAATAGGAGCAGTATGCTTTTATATCATATTTGCTTGCACAGGTTCTCCATGGTATATCTATGGCACTGTGAGTCTGATATTGCTGGTTGCAATGTATGCCGGGCACTACCGCGCTCGCATACGGAGGAGATTCAACATCATAGTGAGTTCTGTCCTATCTATAGAATCATGTATTTGAAGTTACAGTAATGCACAATAAGCCTCCAAAGCCGATTTTCTAAATTTAAATTGGGCTCTTAAGCGGTCGTTTCTCTAATCTATGATCTCTTTAATTTCTGGTATGTTCTTAATTTCCCGTTTTTTCCATACCTTGGAGTGTATGTTCTACGCGGAGAAAGTTGTACTGTTGAGATATTGCTTGCTGTTGAGCAGACGATGCTCGACAACAAGGTGTCTGATGTTGTCTGTGAGTTTTGGTTACTGTATTGTTTTGTATCTCATTATGACCGAGATAAAACTTTGATCTCTGCCCCTGTACTTCATGCGGCACCGTTGCTGCAAATCTTCCAGAATCTGAACTACGATAGGGACCAAGTAGAAATGACATTATGGTTTCGACGAAATGTGTAGGGAAGTGAAGGCGACGACACTGTCAGCACCATCGATGACCACCTGTATCATCTCATGTGCGGCTGCTGTTCGCTTTGTCAGGTAGGTGATCCTGTTGCCCCCAGGTCACATTCACCCTGGATCATTTTTGTGAAGATGATTTGAAATATGTCTTGGTTCTCTCGATCCATAGGGAGAGATAAAGCAATGGTGGGCTATGGGTTGGAAAGTTCAAAAGTTATGAAGCCAGATGAAAATGAGACATGTGTTAGAAGCAGCATCTTGGAGCCTTCATTTAAAAGGAAGTACGTAAGTCTACTAGCGTCGCTACCATGTGGTCATTGAAATAGTGACTTGAAGGTCAAAATGTTCCAAAGCCAAATGAAATGAGACGTGCTAACATCAACACTTGGATGTTTGGGTCCATCATTCTTGAGAATTAATTTCTTATATTTTGTAGAATTTTTATGTGTGGTTATAGGAATAGTATCATTTTAAGATTGTCAAATAGGATTTTATAAATTTCCAATTGAGCAAAGATTATATAGTGGATTGTATGAAAAGATGATATGAAAAAGAGATTAATTTCACATTTTAATTGGGTAGAGATACTTGTGATTAGCTGCTTGTTGAGTATCTAATATGCATTTGTAAAGATAATTATTTCCAAAACACCTAGGAACCAGAGTCTTGCAGAGAAAAAAAACTACTGCCCTTCGAAAAAGACCGTATAATTTAAGTTTACCTGAACTCTGTGATTTCCCAACTGATGAAGTTCTTATAATGCAGGAGGCTAGAACTTTGCAACACAATAATGTGCACAATGGAGTTTGGCATGGACGTGGCGACATCCTCGTCATTGGCAGCCAGGTTGTGTTTTCTCCCAACGGTGCAACAGATCTGGCACTTAGTGGCATGAGGAGGCCCCCGTCTTGGAGGAAGACGACGACATGTAAAATTGAAGTGCCCACAGAACCTGTAGCTTTAGAAACTGGAGGAGATCATTCATGGACCGGACATGTATCTGAAATACAACAGTTACCGCTCATAAAACGTTGAAAGTCAGCATTTGAAACTGTACACACATCAACATCGATCGCACGACAGAATTGTCGGCATGAGGGGTGGACGGATTGGCAATCAATTGCCAGGTTCCTCTGGAGCATATACTGGAGTAGCTGGATTGAAGTTTGGGGGCTTGAGGTCTTGAGGTCTTGAGGTCTTGTTCACAGCCAGAGAGCTACAGAAACCTGGAGTTCTCGTGATTCTTAAGGGTTTTGCAGCTTGTACAGGTACTGACTGTTGTGTCATTTTCCAGGTCATAACCTGGGCCTCCTCCAAAAATTTACATTGCTGTGGTTAGTTTCCAATTGGGTCTGACAAGGAATTGGATCCGAACTTTGCACTTAAACAGAGTGCCAAATTGGTGCCAAGCAGTTTGTCAAATATGACTGGGCAAACAATACATGTTTGGATGGTCCTTTTTATCAGGTACCCATCACATGGATAATCTGTCAATAGGACTAGCAACCAGCTACTTTTCGTCCATCACCTGCTAGGCCATGGACGCGGTTCAACAAAAAATATGTTTGAGTGATGAAAATTTTCAACAAAATGAGACTCCGTGGGAAGATTCATTCTGATCAAAAGTATGGTAACGCAATTACAAGGTCTCGTCGCTTAGGGTCGAGGAGTTTTAGAGAATTGACGATATCAATATCGCCAGCTTCTATGCCAGATCCAGAATGCAGTTTACTAGTATACAAGAGTAATAAGAGAGATGCGTAACCTGGGAAATTATTTTGTAAGAAAATTTGGCGATGTTATTGGGCTTGCAGAAACGACTATCTACATTGACTAGCTCAAGATTGCAGTTGTCCCGTACATATCAATTTGAACTGGAATTTTTGAATTTTTGAAATTTTTGAATTTTTTTGAAATAGTTATGAATTGAATGCAACTTTGGCTCGATTAATTGTGTACCGTTGTTGGTTATGGGAACTTGTAAGGTATGATTCTTTATGTTCCTTATCAATAAGTGTTGAACACTTCAAAGATGATATGTTTAACACGCAAATCGAAAATGAAAATTTGCAGATAATGACAATTTAAGGACCTTGTATGGACCACTTGAGTATCGCCACCTGAAGCAACACTAAAGCAAAGCAAAGCAATGGAGGACGTTCCTCATTATTAGAAGATCATGCCTTTACAGTGTTGCTTCACAATGAATGGGTGGCGACACTCTTACCTTATCATTAATGTCAAGAAATTTGTTAATTAATTTGATTGATAGATCCTTGAATTATAGAAACAAGGTAGTTGACCTCTTTACAATCGCTGAAGCAATTCAGCAGATCTGTTGTATGGGTAGGGTGAGGGGAAAAATTCAGTCCTGTTTATAGCAATAGATTTTAGAATTATTTTATATTCTTTTACATATTTTTCCACAAAAACAAGATTATCATGAATTTTATTCGTGAAGATTCCGTTCAACCTATTCTCATTATATGGGTCACCATATTTCCAACCATAGGCTAATTACAAATGTGACCATGCTTCAAGGTAGGTGATAATTGTTGTGGCTTCCAATATACATCTTATGATCATTGTATGCTTTCAATGTACACCTCCCAAACATTTGTGAAATGTGAATTGTCACCTAACCACATGAGTTGTCATCTATACTATGACTAATTGGAAACATGGTAGCCTAACTAGCAAAAATGAATAATTGATCAAGAAGAGGTCAACTACCTTAGAAAAAATGACAATTGTCAACTATTGAATACCATTGTATGATGAGGTAAAAATTCATAAATTGTTGAGTAGAGTTGAATGTGGACTAGAGTTAAAGGTGGATATGTAGCTTGAAAATGACCAAAAAGAAAATTTACACTTATAACGTGTAGGTAGCCTAGGTTCTTTCTGTAATCAAAACATATCCCTTTAATACATTTCGGTTTACAATTTAAATAAGCCTTAACCCCTACAGGACAAAGGCCTTTTTTCTATCAAAAAACACTCAAAACTGCCATTTCTACAGCAAAGAGTTAAGAAAATTGAAAGTTTTTTCCCCCACATCTAACCATAGGATCTTACACCTTACTAGTATGAGAATGTGTGGAAAAAATTTCAGAATTTTTCACCGTACAGATTGCAAGATATCTGCATTTAAAGTGAAAAAACAAGTTTTTCAGCACATTGCGGGACTAGATTATTTGACTTTGAACATTTTTAACTTATATTTTTGCCCTACAGAGTTTTGAGCTTTAGATCACTATAGTGGAGAATTGAGTTGAGAGTCTAGGGAAAAAAAAGGTTTTCAAAAAAACTTAATTTTCATTCTTAAAAAAATTGTAGAATAGAAGTAGATATGAGATTGAATGAAAAACTATTTTTTTAATATATCTAAGATAGAATTAAAATGCACTAATCCCCATGGTGAGATTGTTCTAGCAAACAAACTAAACCATGTAGAACATTTTTTTTTGAAAAATTGTCAAAATTGCATTCAAAAATGAATCCTACAAGTTATTTTTCCAAGAAGATGCTCTAATTGCCCAAAAAACAAGATTGTCCAAAAAGCTTTCCAGATAGACAAAAATATAATCTATGAGGAAAAAAAAATTAGAAAAAAAAATTCAAATTTTTGCAAATTTTTTTTGCTGCCCGGTCTCCCTTGTTTTGAACTACATGGGCATAACTTTTGTTCCCAGGCACCGATTAAAAAAAAATTATATTCCCACAGAGATAATCAGTTTTTCTATCTTCAAAAAAAGTTTCAAAAATCAGGAGAAAAATTCAGCCCGTAGGTACCTACCCAAAATCCATTTGTCCCCCAAAGGGGCACTTGGTCCTTTAGGGGTTAAACTTGTAAGGATATTTCAACAAAAAGTGATGGATGGATGACTTTCTAGATCACTGTAGAAATGAAGAATGCATGTATTGGTTTAAAATTGAAATCATTTTTGAATGACTACCATGGTCATAGGTTGACTTCCTTCCAAGGTTAACTAGCCCCTTCCAAAAGTTCACAAATGTTTATTAAAATAATAATAAAAATTAGCCTATTCTATTCTATTTATGAATTGTAGTATTATATAGAGAGAGACTAAGAAGCATTCAAATAAGTATTTGAATATGGTTCTTATTTATAAAAATATTTATTTTATTTATTTTTCTTTAAAAAAATTATAATATATCTAGCATACATTTTTGAAGCATCGTAAGAATAGAGTATAAGTTTTAAAAGTACTGGTGTTTGGACTCAATACATTGTAGGCAAAAATCTCCATAGGGTGATAATTAGATATAATTAGTACAATTTTGTTTAGTAGAGTTGAAAATAAAAGTGTGTAGCCTACTATATTGATATTTGATTCATGCAAGTTATAATGAAAAATTCTTAACTACCTATATAAGTTGGAAACATATTTGGTATAAATAATTAAAATTAATTAAACAAACAAAATATTCAAAATCAATGGTGATTGATGGCAAATAATAAGATTCCAACAATGTTAAACTTATCCAAAATTGTGCCCAAACAACTTTATTGAAGCATCTATAACATCAATTCAACATATGGTTTAATAATTAATTAAACCATTATTTTTAAATGTAATTTGTATTCAACTTAAATAATGAATTATGTCATGACCATAAAATTTTATAACCTAGAAAATGTCAAAATCTTCAACTGAAAATAAGTACTTTATACATGTGGGAATGTATAAGTTGCAACATTTGCAATGGAATAAATACATTGGACTCAAAAAAGGTTTATTTCTACATAATAGATGTGTTTAGATGTGTTTTTAGCATAACTTCGTATTCATTTTCTATAGGTTGAAAATATGTTTGACTCTCATTACTAAATTGAATACTTTTGGAAAAAATTGGTATTTTTCACTTCTGAAATAATAAACCTTCAAGTTTAAAATCCCAATCTATTGTTTTAAAAAAATTTAGTATTTTTTAGAAAGGATTCTTCAAAAAAAAAATTCTATACAAATTAGATCACGATGTCTTTCTTTTTTTTTAAAGTTTGAGCCTAAGATTTCTATGATAAAAAACTTATAAGAAAAATAGCTCAAAGTGTTGATGTTTTGTCCCTAAATTTTATTTTATTTTTCACAAAATTGAAGTTGCAATTTTGTCCAACAATATAAAATTTCAAATAATAATAATAGAAATTATATTTTTGACAAAATTTTGAAATTAAATAACCTAAATTGATTTCCAAAATCTATAAATATTTTTCCAAGAATATTTAATTACGAATCGGGTCATTAAATGTAGGTATTTGGCAATTTACAACTAAGAAATACATTTTGGACCCAAAATCTTTATGAAATTCTTTAGTCATTTCACAATTTTAAAAACCATGAGATCATAAAGAAGATTCAATTGTGTAGAACTATAAAAGACCACAAGATCCAATACTATAATCTTATGATTATAATGACAATTTTTGACCAAAATTGTTAATTTGAGTTGCCCATTGTAGAACACTTCTCTTTGAATCCAAAAATTCTCTAAAAGACTCAAGTTCTAAAAATTTGAATTTTTTAGGGTACAAAGGAATTTAAGCCCAAATCAAAACCAACAAATTTCAAAGAATTTGAATAGAAAAATGAAGATATTGTCTTTTATGTGCAAATGGGTCACAAAAGTTTGAGGATGCTAGTTGGGCTCCCATATTGACATATTTGCTTACATATATACTTTGTTAGGCCCAAGCTTCCCTATTCAATCTACAATACTTTTATGGTTCCTAATATCTTTAGAGTAGTTGTGATTGTAGTTTGTCGTGAATTTAGATCATGAGTCCAACCAAGAGACTCTAGATATCACTTAGCCAACACAATAACATAGTAGTAGATTGAGATTAGCAAAGTGCACTTATCTTTATTTCAAAAAACATTCACAAGGAAGATTCATCTTGTATGCTTTCCTACACTAAAGATTGAACTTGTACATGCAAATACTTAAATTGAAAGCTTTCAATCCAAATACTTAATCTTTCGCTAAAGTTTTGCTGAAAAACCCTCAACACTGTCAATTTTTGGCTATGGCACTTAGATTTACTTTAATTGTCAATCACAGTTTTTGACTATGTCTGAAATAACTGCTTAGGGTAGTATAGAAGATTAAGGAATTGAAGCATCCTACAATCATGAACTGTGCCCATTCAAGATTTGAGTGCAATTTTTGATACTACATGGCCTTGCACATGACAATATTTTATTTTATTTGGAGCATGTCAAATGACAAGGAAAGTATTTGCTTTTTTTTGAAAAATTCTAAAAGTGCTAAGTTTATTGTTACTAAAGAATGAAGTCCTACCATAATTCTCTAGTTTCCATAACATTCATATATATCATCTTCAAGAACCTTTATGTGGTATAGAAATGGGTATTTTGGGCTTCATGGACATTAAAAAATTAATAATTAATTATATAAAACCTAAATATTTTTCAAGATTTAAACACTCATCTAAGAACTTCAATAGAAATTAGGAATATGCTAGAACGTTAAGCCCTTCCAGGCTCCTTCATTTATTAAAAGGATTTGGATTATGGAGCATAAAGCCCCCGTAATAGTGCTTGGCACTATTACGCGGGCTTAACGTAGTGGGAGCACCGTCACAGACGGGAAGCCCTCGTGTGAGGGCCTCCCACTATACAAAACATCAACTTTTTGTATTTTTTATATGAAATATGCAAAAAACACATGATTTCTCAAGTTAAGTCGATGTTAATCCCTAAAGTTTCATTACTATGTATTACCAAAAAGCACCTGAAATTTATTTATTTAGTGCAAAGTGTACAAATAAAAGAAAATTTCTATATGTATATCCAATCGTAGTATCTTCCATTAAGAAATGTGTGGAAGAAATTTCAAAAACTTGACCTCATAGAATGCTAATGATAAACATTAAAAGTGAAAAAAAAAATGCTTGTCTTTGCACTTTGTCATATTGTGTTATTTGACTAGAATCATCTTAAAACTTTTGCACAACAGATTTTGATTTTAAAGTTTTTAATCTAGGCTAATTCAATTAAGAATCTAGAAGAAAAAATTTAGACAATGAAACTTTCTTTTCATTCTTTAAAATTTGTTAACTATATGTATACATACTTGGGAAAGAAATCCTAAATCATGAAGGTTGAATTGAAAAATGTCATTCCCAATAGTGAGATTATTCAAGCAAACAAGAAAGTCATGCAAACCTTTTTTTTTTTAAATTCTAAAAATCGAGTTAAAAAATGAATCAATCTATTTTTTCAAAGTTTTGCTTTCATTGCTAAAAAAATAAGACTCTTCATAATTTTCACATGATTGATTCTATGAGATTCCATCACTATTTAGCAATATGTTAACAAATTTTTATTTTTATTTTTGAGATGAAACTACATGTCTTCTTTTCTTTACAAAAAATATAGATTTTTTTGTGGAAAATTGATTTCTTAGAATTTTGAAGAAAAAATGAAGAAAATCATATCAAATAGAAAATTATTTCAAAAAAATCTGAAAATTTCACTACCGGTATGTATGAACATTGTATTGAAAAAATGACAGTGAAAATTCAATTTCTGTGTTTTTCTATAATTAAAATTCAGCAAACATTGAAAATACACCTAGAGTTCAAATTGCAGTAAAATATTCAATTTTAGGAATTTTTTCAAAATTCAAATTGGAGTAGAAACTAGAGTAGATTACCTTTAATTCATTAGTTAGATTCAAATTCAAAAAATATCTTTTTACAAAGAAATTTTAGATTTAGAGCAAGGAGCAACAACTTCCCCAAATACACTAAAATAGCATATTTTGTGATCCGTTTTTCTTACTTACTTCTCATTTACATGAAGAAAAACATTGGCAAGACTACAAACTGAATAATGATCATCATCGAGTTGAAAAGATAGAACAACCAAGAAACAACCCATGATATATAATTTAGAGTTAGTAGGAACTAAATCACTCATAGTTAACATTAGATGAGATTTGCCTATCGGGAAGGGCCACGAGTTCCCAAGAAGAAAACTGGACGAAACTGACAAAACTGGACGAAAGTCGCCGTTCGCAGGGCCTGCTGACCTGGCCGAGCAACTGCCAGGTCGACATTTAAAAACATAAAAATAAAAAATAAAAATAAAATTTAACTTTGTTTTCCATTTTAAGAACTTAAATTTTTTTTTTTTTATTTTTGAAAAAAACAACAACTGTCAGCCGCGTTCGATGGGGCCCGGGGGAACAGACGGGGGAACGGAGCTGGGAACAGCCTGAAACGGCCCTCCAGCCCCCCCGAATCACATCTAATGCTAAAAAGTAGGAATTGTGTTCAAATTAGAATTTCAGACCTCTTTTAGATATAATAGAACAATTTTTTCCAAGAAACTTTTGACCTCGCTTTTGACTAAGAGAAGTTGAAAAATCAAGTTAACCTCCATCTCCAAAAACTTCTTTGTGATTTTGAGCCTTCAAGAAAAAGTAATGGACAAAATTTAGAGAGAATGTTTGAGAATGTCAAAGAAAATGTCCCTTCAAACAGTGGTGTCAACGGCATTGAAGGTATGCTTACACTTTGACCTTTGATTGTTTGATCTTTTAGTAAAATAAGAATTAGAATTAGAAAGTTAAACAATTAAATCAGACCTTTATGAGTTCATAAAAACATAAAAATGAAAGAAGATATGAGTGGATGAAGTTTCGTAGTCAAAGAAGTTGGTTTGGATGAAAATTAGTAAGAACCATCCAAATAAAGTAAAAAAACAATTGTTAGAATTTGTATTTAATTCAAAGGTCAAAACCTTAGAGAAAAGTTCATTTAGGGTTGTAGGTCAATAGAAAATAGTGGATAAAGTTTTAGAATACCAATAGGCAACCAAACTTCATCTATCCATAACTTTTGGAAGGAAAGTCCAAATCTTAATTGTCTTAAGATTTTAGATAGATAATTTTGTGCTTTACAAAATTAAAACGTTGAAACCCTAAAAATAGTATATTAGAACTGAAAATCTAGAGTAGTATTTATTGAGTAGATGGGGAGTTTGTGCCATTTCCCAAGGTCAATCTCAATGAACACTCTTTTTGGATTCTCACATCCTTGTTAGGGTTAAGTTTTGAAAATTTTGCCACCAAGTCTTCCGTACAAGATACAGAGTTACGGAATCTTCAATGGGCACCCTGGTAGCATAGAGAGCAACAAAGCTCTGGTATAATTTTCACCTAACTTATTTGGAAGACCTTTCAGCACTCAATTTTTAATTTTATTTTTAATGTAAAAAAATTCAATCATATTCTTGTGCTAACTCTCCAAAATTGTCTTTCAACAAGCAAACTATTATTCATTACTATAATTTTCAAGATGAAAGTAACTAGAAAGTGTTTCCAAATTTACCTAAAGCGGATCGAGCTTTTACCCCTAATTAACCATTTGTGATTTGAAGTCTCGATACAAAAAGTTATGAAAAATTTCAGTTGTGAAAAGACATGAAAATGTATCTACTAATGTATCCAAAATAAAATGATCCATGACTTCTTTTTTTTTCTTTTTAACCTAGAATTTGTTCCAAGAGATTATCAAGAACAATAGAGTTAATTGTAAAGTTCATCATGTCTTTGTAAACAAGTGTCATAGAAAGGTTTAACTAAGAATAGTACAAAAGAAACACAACACCAAACTCCATTGGATTTTTGTTTTGGTGCTCCAAAGAGTTTCATCCCGTGTTTTTTCCAAATCTAGCTCGTGGTCCCACATAGTACATACTTTATGATTAACTCTAGTGAATCACTTCCTTCATTTTCCATTTCATCCATTTCTCCACAATTTTTTTTGTAAATAGGTGATCAATTTGCAAAGAAAATGTAAGATTGTAACTTTCAATTAACCCCAAATAATTTGGACTATGTTTTCACCCCACACACTCCCAAACTGCCATTTCTAGGACAAGAACCAAATTTTAGAAAAAAATCATTTTTAGATACGTGTAACTGTAGGATCTTGTAATACATTGGATTGAGAAGATGTGGAAAAAATTTCAGAAATTTCCACCATATAAATTGCAAAATATAAGTGTTTGAACTGACAAAAATCCCTTGGGGGGCCCTACAAAAAACAAAGCAGTTGCACTTCACAAGGTCACATTTGTATGAAAAAATGTACAAAATGGTGGTGCTTCTTTGGATTCATTCTTCAAGGCAAGTTGGCTACATGTTTGAAAATTTTCATATCATTTGGAATTGGACAACATATAGGAAAAAAATAGTAAGTAGAAAGAAGTAGAGGATGATTCAAAATACTAAATTGTTAACAATTTATTTATAGAATTAAAAAATGTCAATCCCAATGGTTGTAATGTTGTAATAAAAAATCTACACCTATTATTTTTATTCCTTTCCAAAAATATTTAAAATTGAGTTAAATAAAGAATTTCAAAATTTGTCTCAGAGTAGAGATTCCATGACTACCTGCAAACTACCCCAAACTAAAACTCCTTGTACCTTTCATTTCATTAATTAAAATCAACTAATTCAAAGTTTTTTAAATATATATAAATCTAGAGAACTAATTTCAAATTTTTATTTCTCGAATAAATGATTTTTAAAGAAGCTTTTGTAGCTGTCCAGGTTGCTTGCTGAGCAATGAAAACCACATATCATGCCATAACTTTTGAACCATGTAGTCAAAAGCTATGAAAATTGTAGCTATTCCTTAGGCATGTATGTGAAAATTTGGAAGAAAAAAACTCCATTCGTAGTGAGCTGCCCAAAATTGCTATGTTGCTAAAAAAACGCAGTTTGGGCATTTAGGGGTTAAAAATATGAAATTTCCATTAAACTATCCAATCACCACTCTATTGTACAGTACTTCGCCCTCAGTGAAGTTTCAAGAAAGAAAGAAATGATAAATGATAGAAAATCCGGCCACTGCTGAAGACTGTTGGACTTCAGTTCATTGTCTGTATCATTCAGTTGATTGTCCTTTCAGTTTTTTTTGTTTTTTTTGAAACATATGGACAATTTCCATTGATAGAGGAAACAGTACCTTTCAGTTCTTTTGAATCAGCTGCCCAATGGTACATTAATTCCATCTGGGCGATATTAAGCTTATTACCAGGATTAAACCCACACACTCTCACGTTCAGGAGAGGGAGTCAGGCTTGCATTGAATTCCCTTCATTCATTTGCCTCAATCAAAAAGATTTTACAAAATCCCCAACTCTAGGTCAGAACTCAGTTAGTGCAAGGGGCAGACCGGACTTCAAATTTTTCAACTAGGAGGCTCTAAAACCGCCCACCTCCGGAAATGTACACTGTTTATACATGTTTTTTTTTCATAGCCTTCACTGATGCACAAATAGTGTACATTTTAGGAGGTGGGCGATTTTAGAGCCCTATGTCAGTTCAAGTTCAAAATTTCATGACTAATTCCACAAAGGTCCAAAAAATATGAAATGGCTTGGGTTAGATGCCAATTCCACTTGTCTATCAAGAAAAATCTACTGAAAAATACTTTGAGAAGCTTTACCTCCCCAAAATTCAATTTCAGCTCTTAGATGGTCAATTTATGGACCTACTACCTCTATTAAACTTGGGAGATCCAATTAGGAAACCCAAATCCTAGTGAAGTTCACTCAAGGAGACCATTTCAAATAGGGTTGGTGCAAGACAATCAAATTAGGCAACCACAACATATGGAAAAGACACACCTCTAAATTGGTATCAATCCCAACATCAAATTCATCAACTCCTACGCCAACAACACTAATTTACAAAACTCCAAATGATTCCAACTTAGACTCACATAGACAACATCCAGTTTGGACTACTGACAATAGTATTTCAACTTGAATATACAATCCAAAACATTCAATTTGCACACGATTCAATTTGATTCACACACCTATATTGCACAGTCATATTGAATCCAATTAGGCTTGGAATTTCATCACATTAATCTGAATAGAAAACATTTCTTCGATTCACCATCAATGTTCTTACTCAACACTTGATCCTTCACATTTCATCACTCAATACTCATCTCCTTGACTTCAAAAAGAAAGATACACAACCTACTTGGACTAGGACTCCCACTTGTCTCTCTTGCAGTGGATATAAAATAAATGAGAGTTCCAAAGCTTAATAGGAGTCAATAAATAGTTGCCAAACCAAATGAGACTCAACCTTTTAATTCCAACTAGCAACTATTCAACCAACCAATTGGGTTTACACTCTAATGCTTATTAGGATTAATCATGTCTTTTCACACTACTTAGCATCTAATTAGCTAATTAACCAATCTAACTAGGGAAAACAAGAACATAATTTGAAAATCAAGATCTCGAGGCCAATTACTAATTCTACACTTATTATTTACAATCAAAATGATTAAATTAGGCAAACTTGCATTTAGGATATCCTTGGACTTATGCATCCAAAATAAGTTACATAACATTCTTGAACTTCAAGGTTGGGAAGGAGGGTTTTTATTTTGGCAGGCGGGCAATATGTGTTGCTCAAAAGTGATATGATTTTTTTTGAAGGGAATATCTAATAAGATATTTCTTCTTTTTTGATGGATGAAATCACTCAATAGCTGAAAATCTTAACCCCAAGAGTCCTAAGGCTTTTTTTTCATCAAAAACCATTTGAAACTACCATTTCTATTGTAAAGTGCAATCTAAAAAAAAATTCATATCTAACTGTAGGATCTATAAATGTGTTGAAGAAATTTAACCTTTAAAAGAACCAGACTTTGTTATTTGGCAACATAGAAAATTTGGGCAAGTACATGTGACTAGATATTTCTATGTTTTTGGCCCAAACTTTAATAGAAGGTGTGGACGAGGAATATCTTTCATATGCATTAAAATTCAAGACATTTGGAACTATAAGTCAAAAGCATTACATGTGATTTGGCTCTCGGGGAGGGCTGCGAGTTCCCAACTCAAACCCCCCCCGAGAACCGCCGATATCCGCTGTTCCCGGCCTCTGCTGACTTGGCCGAGAGACGGCCATGTCAGATTTTTCGAAAAAAATAAAATAAAATAAAATAAATTTAACTTTGTTTCTCAGTTTAAGGACTTAAATTTTTTTATTTATTTTTATTTTTTATTTTTCAAAAAAATAAAATCTGTCAGTGGCGTTCTTTGACTGCCAGGGGAACAACGCCGGGAACGGCCCCGAAACGGCCCTTAAAATTCTGAAATCTCATCTAATGTTATGACCTAATGTGTTATTTTTTTTGTAATTGGATAGTCCGGGCAAATAAAAAAAACTTTTTTTAGAAGTAAAAATTTGAAATTGGTTTTCTAAATTTATATATACATGGAAAGTTTTCAATCATTCAATTTTGATCAATGAATTCAAAAGTTATGAGGAGTTTTAGGAGTTTTAGTTTGTGGACAATTATGGATTTTCTACAGTAAAATAAATTTTGAAATCCTTTATTGCATTCAATTTCAATATTTTTGGAAGAAAAAAAATTGTAGGATGTAGATTGTTTAATACAACATTACAACCATTGGGATTGGCATTTTTCAATTCCATAACTAAATTCTTAACAATTTTGTATTTTGAATCATTCTCTACTTCTTTCTACTTACTATTTTTTTCCTATATTTTGTACCAATCCAAATGATCTGAAAATTTCAAACATGTAGCCAACTTGCTTTGAAGAATGAATCCAAAGAAGCACCACTATTTTGGACATTTTTTCATAAAAATGTGACCTTGTGAAGTGTTACCGCCCTATTTATGCAAGGCTTAAACAAGGATTTTGTCAATTCAAACTATGATATCTTGCAATACACACGGTGGAAGTGTAATGCACTAAAAAGTGATAATTTTGGACTCTTTTTGTGTAAAATAGTCAAAGAACTTTAGGGGTTAATGCAATTACAAATCTTTGAGATCCTTTTAGCAAGTGGAATTAGAATTTGTTTTGCAAATTTTGTGGTACAAATTCATGAATTAAGAAAAAAATCAGTGAAATATTATTGACTAAAATTTGACACCAAATAGTTATATTTTTCAATAAAAATTTAGAATTCATAAAACTTTTACTGTAAAATTCCAAATAGAATTCTCATTCTCCTTATTAAAGAATCTTGAAGATTTTGTACTTGTGTTAAAAGTTTTTTTATAGTGATAAATTTGAGTTAAAATTTTAAAATGTCTAAATTTTATTTAATTATTTTGAAAAATAATTTTATACAAGTGTGTTTAGGGTTACTTGTACTTGAACATGTCCCAAATTGGTTGAAAACATCTCATTTTTCAATTAGTTTAGGCAATTTATGAAGTGTATGCAAACTTATAAGAGTCATTCTAAACTTATAATTTTTTTGTGAAAATAGATGTCCAAGGCTCAATTTGCACTAATGGTATATTCTAAATTATGCATCTCTAGAATACTCAAATACCCATTGTAAGCTTAAGGTAGTCTACTTTTAAAGTGTCCCTTTAAGAACTGATTGCATTTGGAGGAAGCTAAACTCCTTCAAAAGAAATTCAGTAAATTTTGGTAGGAAGAAAAATGGAATTGGCATCTAACCCAAATTGTTTCATATTTTTTGTACCTTTGTGAAATTTTTTACAAATTTATGAAGTTGAAACACCGTAGTCACTAAAAACGAAACCCTCCTCAAATGTACACTGTCGGTACACTATTGGAGAAAGCCAAATGTAACTTTGTATCAGTACTGGTCACTTTTACACCAGGGTTGCTTTTAGAGCACCCTACCCTGCCTATTCCATTTTCTGGAATGCAAACAAGTACCATGTGAACATTTACAGAATTAAAGAAATGTACAACATCAATATCAAATCTCAGTTTGTGTGTGGAGTAAGTTGGAAGAATTATGGACCATGTGACCCCCAGGGAAGTCTCGAGCTCTTGACATGTGTCTTGAGAGCTCTTCACACGTGTCAATCAGAAAGTGGTGAAGAAAATTACTGCCAGTCACATGTCCTGCAGAAAATTACAACATGTCCTGAAGCAAAACTTGGAATTATCATGGTAAACGTCCAGACTCTTCTGTAGAATTGAAGATTTGGGAAAAATCATCATAAAGTACTATTGGGAAGAATTTTTTTGGAATTCATATACAAGTAAAAGTTATAGAATTTGAATTTTAGATTTCATCTTGTATGGTTAAATTCACCAACTCTATCACCAATATTTTCTTTTATAAATTTTGAAAGAGAAATTTCAGAACTCCTTCTAAATTCAATTACAAGCAAAATATTATCATTTTTTGAGTAAAATTTGTTGGAGCGCATTTGAAATGAGGTTCTCTTGTCATGGTGGTTTTTTGAATTTTTTGTTCTTTATATCTATGACCTCATTTTTGCAAATCAAGTTTTGAACTAGAGTCAATGCAATTTTGGCTTGATCGACTACTTGACATTCCTCTGCATTTTGTAATTTAAAAAAAAATATATATATATATACTCTAGTAATACCAAATCCAACCATTAGATAGGACAACAACTTGATAAAGTATCTCTACAGATTAGGATGATTTTCATCCAAGCAGAATGAGAAAGAACCAAGAGTTTCAATCTGTTCATTGTCTAGAAATTGGACGTCCTAGCGTTTAGGGGTTAACTTAGAGCCTCTTTACACTACATGAAATAGTAAAATTAGATTGCCCCCTCACTAATTTCTATAAATATTTTACAATTTACATTGTTTTACTACTATTGGAAGGACAACATTCTTCTTGACAGGACAAATATTGTGAATGTCTTGTCAAGAAGAATGTTGTCCCTCCAATAATAGTATTGGATGTGTGGACGCAATAATATTAAGAATAAATTTAGAAAGTCACATGCGCCTCCATGTGACAAGGGGTGAGTCATGAGGTAATGTTTTTGGGTAAGGCAACCTAATTGTTAAGGCAACCTAATTATTAAGGCAACCTAATTTCACTATTTTTGTGTAGCTATCAATAGTTGGTTTGGATAATTCTCTTAGTCAAGAGTTGTGATGATGAGCCAATGTTATCACCTCTAATAGTGTAAAGTAAACTCAAACTAATTCTTTAGAGACTAATTTTTAAATGAAGTTCTAATAATCAATTTGATGATTTACTCTTATCTTTTACTTGTCTTTTCTCCCTCTTTTTTTTCTTCTGAGATCTTAGGAAATTTTCAACAACTAGGATGCCAAAAAATAGTAGAAGGAACTTGTAACCAAGAAGAATACAAAAAAATATTTTTTAAAGCAATAGTCATTAATATAAAGTAGAAAATACTACATAAATGATCATGTCATTATTGTAGCGTGCGTTTTACAATGGGATAGGTAATAACAAAATAAAAATAAAAAATAAAATTCATTTATCATTGTAGATATTCAATATAAAAAACTTACAATAAACTACAATTTCTAGGTCAATAATGAATTTCCCTCAGTAAAACAACATTTCAATAATAAAAACTATATTTATAATTGTAAAATAGGGTCAACATTAACCCTAGAGTGCTCCAACGTCCATTTTCTGGACGATGAACAGATTCAGATCCTTGTTTCTGTCTCATTCTAAAATTACAAATGTGGAAGTATGTCAAGTGGTCAATTTGCATTGACTTTAGTTCAAAACTAGATGTGCAAAAATGAGGTCAAAGATGTAAAGGTCACAAAAATTTCAAAAAAACACCATATGAAGAGAACCTTATTTTAGATCCATTCCAACAAGTTTTACTCAAAAAATGATAATATTTTACTTGTAATTGAATTTAGAAGGAGTTCTGAAATTTCTCTTTTAAAATTTATAAAAGAAAATATTGATGATACCGTTGGTGAATTTAACTATACGGATGGAATCTAAAACTCAATTTCTATAACTTTTATTTGTGTATGAATTCCAAAATATTCTTCCAAATTGTAGTTTATAATGTTTTTTCTCAAATTGCCAATTTTGGAGATGAATCTAGATGTTTAGAGGTTAACCTTTAAAGGACCAAGTATCCCCTCCACGGACACTTGAAGATTAGGGCAAGTTCTTATAATCTCAATTTGTAGAGTAATTTTTGAAAAGAAACTGAAGATAGAAAAAAACTTTAGCTTTTTGATAATACAAGTTTTATTTCAATTAGTGCCTAAGAATAGAAATTATACTAACCTAAGCCCCAAATTGAACTTGCTGGGAAGTACAAAAAAATCACAAAAATTCAAAATAAATATTGGATTTTTTTTCAATAGAAAATATATTTGTTTCCATGGAAAATTTTGATTCCTTCTATTTGGTTAAAAGATGAGAGAGTTATGGAAAGTCTTGTTTTATAGGCAATCAAAGCATCTTAAAAAAATAACTTACTAAATTCATTTTTTTCAAAAAAAAAGTTTACACTTGGTTTAATTTGCTTACTTAAACAATCTCCATTAGGATCAATGTTTTTGAATTCCATCTTAGAGCTATTAACAATTAAGGTTTCTCTTCTAAATTGTATCTACTTTTGCTTGACAAAATTTTAAAGTGTGAAAATCAAGTCTATTTTTTTGGAGTTTTTTTTAGAATTGCAATTCGATTTTTCAACATATAATCTTTTAGAATTACAATGTATAGTGAGAAGAATTTGAAGTTAAAGGAGATTCTAAATCCTAGCCACTTAAGGTACCAAAATAAAAAGTTTATTTCACGTTAAAAGCTCATATCTTGCAATCTATATAGTTCAAAGTTTCTTGAAGTTTCTCCCTTACAATCTTATACTAGCCTAGTGCATGATCTTGTGGTTAGATATGCAAAAAAGATTTAATTTTTTTCCACTTTGCAATAGAAAATACTAATTTTGAGTGTGTGTTTTTGACAAAAAAAAGTCCTTGGCTCTTTACGGATTAAAGAATAACAAAAATAGACCAATTAGCTTCATTAGAGGAGATTTGGGGGGGCGGAAGGGTTGTTTTAGGCCTATTCTTGACGTTGTTCCCTTGAAATTCCAGGAACGGCCGTTGTCAGATTTTCTTAATTTTCTTAATTTTTAAAAAATGAAACAATAAGTTTATTTTTTTATTTTAAAAATAAATAAATAACATTGACGTAGCAGTTGCCTTGCCACGTCAGGCAGTAGCTACGGATTGCTGCTGAATTGTTCCTAGCCCAAGAGAACCCACAATTCTCTAGAGGAGCTGAATCCCCTCTAATGTATTGGATGGCTTGGCCTCTTATAAATCTAGTGAGAGAACTTCCCAAGATTGTTTTGCGACAAAATTTAGTTGACCATGAAACCTAAGAAAGAGAGAGGAGGGTGCCCTTGGAAAATGTATATTAGCTTGCCATTCTCCTTTTTAAACCACCCCTTTTGTGTTTTTTGTTGCTTAGACCCATATTAGTGGATTTTTGCGAATTTGGCCAACTTTCAATATAGTGTTCTTAGAGCCATTGCTCTCATTTGTTGTTTTTAGAGCTTGCTTTCAAGGATGTTGGGGTTCCTCTAAAGTTTGTTTTCTTTCCTTGTTTCTAACATTTTCTCGATTTTTATGTTTTTTGGTACTAATTCTAAAGACTATTCCACTGTATCTAGCAAGACTAATCATGAAATACTCTAGTCTTTTATCTTATTCCAAACTTCATCTTTTAGTGAGAATTTCATTTATTGTGAAATGTCCTAGAGTTTTGTGAGGTGTTTATTTAACTCTTTGGGTTATTTTCTTATCTTTTGATGTTAGTACTAATCCATACTTGTCTTTTTCTAATTATTTTGTTTTAACATTTTTCTTGTTCTCCAAAATGCAACAAAGCTTTGATCGTGTGAACAAAAATTATGCCAATTTTAGAAAAAAATTCAGTTAGTTTGGCTTAATTGAGTGGGTGGAGAATTTGGAATTGTTGTAGCTTAACTTCCTAATTGTTATATTGGAAGCTTGCATGTGGATTTAGAATTTGACTTTCTTGTATTTTCTCCAAAAAAATTTGGCAAACTTTCTTAGTAGTTGTAGATAGATTTTTTAGAATAGTTTAGAAGTTTTGGGTTACAGAAGTCAAATAGATTGACTAAAGTTAATTAAAGTCAAAGTATAATAAGAAACCAGTCAAATAAACATGTAGATATTGAATTGACTAATAGACAACTAGTCAAGGGACTTACAATCGGTGAAAGACAAATGGACTAGGTGGTTAAACTCCCAGTTAGTTACGGCTAAGAAGGGATAAAGACTAATAGACTTTTGTTTTTCCTCTAACGTGGAGTGATTGCTCGCCTTGTCAAATGTACTTGTGCATTTCTTCAATACAAATTGTATCTATTAGTGTCTTATGTTTGTGTAGACATGGATTGGCTTAGTTTATTTTGTATTATGTATTGCTAGTGATTGACATTTCTTGTATTTGGGACAAGTAGCTAGGCATTGGTATTGTCCTCATTTTAAGCTATTGATTAATTAGATGTGAAGTTATTTCTTGAGAGAGAAAGAATAGCCAATCATTGGTGGTTTAATCTATATTATTTGGCGAGAAAGGTGATTGTCAAATCATTAATGCTCAAGGATGTAGCTGTTGTCAAGTGGACTGCAAATGGGGCACAAGATTCACTCTTGGAAGGTTCTCTTGACTAATAGATGGTAACTATAACTCTGATCGATGAACCATCATTTGATAATTAATTCTTTTATGTTTTGTTAATTGTCTACTTGTCAAAAGAGTTAATTTTCTTGTTTACGTAGTAGCTATGTGTAGATTAAGTTGGAACCTAATTGGATTTACCCAACAAATAGTTATGTTCGTTCCAAGGGAGGTAATTCTAATAGAATTGTTTCTAAATGTACCTAATTGGCCTAAACAAACACCAAGAATAGACAATTGATCCTACATTCATTCTCTAACTACTAAAATAATTACTTAAATTTTCTCATTTATTATCATTTGTTTTTAATTTATTAATTATGGATAATTAAGCTTATCTTTCCAAATTGGATTCAGCATCTTCTCTTCCAAGTTGGCTCCCGATCTTTCTCCAAATCTTCTTTTCTTTTGCAGCTGCTCTTTAATCACCGACTTGGCTTGATCAATATGTCTGGCTTCATCCGAATTGGGCTTATACACTCACTACTTCTTCTCGATTTGCTACTTTTCACTTTCAACTAGGGAACACTCACCAACTTGATTTAACTTGTCTCCCATCTTCACAGCATTAACACTTTCACCAACCAACTGGGAATTTTGCCTCATAGCTTTACAACTTGGTCTCTCAAAATTCTGACAACTACAGATCTCGCATCTTTTTCTACCCAACTTGGGCAATTCCTTACTCTCTATTTTTATCACTCATAAAACTTAAATCATCCACGAATACTTCTCGACTAAGACCAATTGCATACTCTTAAAATACCAAATTGGATTTCTTTTGGGATTTCATTCAGACGCCAATAACTTTGACTCCTATTTGGCCTTGCTGTCATACAACTTTCCGACTTGGCAACACCTCGCCTTCACTCAGGCTCACTGACCGAATCGAAAATCAACCAGGCTGCACACAACATTCTATGCCAAATTCCATCTATACTTGCATACATACCAATTTGGTCTCCAAACACACAATTCCAAATTAATGTAAAACAATCAATTCCAAACATAAACAAAAAAGCATCAACACCAACTGGATTAAATCAACATTGTAAAAATCCGAGTTGGTGAATAAATCACCATTTACACTTTTATGTCTTTTCTATCACAACTGGTTCCATCAAAAACTCTCCAACTTGGACTTAAGATTCTACAGTTCTATTGTCTCTCATTCTACCATTTGTTCTTCAAGTTGGAAACATCTTCTACAACTTGGAAATACTTCTAAATCTCATATTCACAGTTTCACCTACACTGATTCACTCAGTATACTTTCCAATTTGGAAATTAATAACACTCCATGATATACTTAAAACTCCAGCACTAACACTCCCATTTGGATCTTCTTCCTCTTCTCTCCACGAGAATTGCCTGGACAGCCTTCATCCACAACTCCCGAATAGGACTTTAACAGGCATTATTGCAAACACTTTCCTCAACTGGGAAACACACAAGCCATCTCTGACTTGACACAAACACACACATCAAGCATAAAACACACAAAAACACAGAAATTACATATCCAACTTGGACTGGAACTCGCAGCGGACTCGCTCGACACTGGGTAGCTTCCAATTCGGAAAGCTCAGCTTTAAAACCTCAAGCCAAACGGTCCCCTAACCAACTTGGACAACACTTCAAAACCCAAAAAATGCCAACTAGAAACCTCAAAATATAACTGCATTAAAACCATAAACACAAACTTCCTAATTTGGCATTTACTATACACAAAACAAAACTTCAACCCTAACTGTTGTCCGCAAGCAAAAACCAAATCGGAACACAACTGCAGGTCCAATTAGGTAACACCAAGACAGTTCCGATTAGATATAACACGCACAACATTCCAAATTGGAATTCCACCCTGCTTTGACAACTGGGACTCTGACTCCCGACTTGGCTTGCTGCGCCATCAGTTCAGCGGCTGACGCTTGACTATTCCAATTTGGAATTAAACACACAAAAATGACTTACCAAATTGGTTTATTAAACATACAAAATCACCCATTTGGAACATCATTTAAACAAAACATAACCAAAATCATGCAAAAATATACAAAAATATCATAAAAAATAACAAAAACTTAAATCCGAATAGGTCTTTTACATAGCCCCACACGAACTTGTTTGCGTCCCTGCAAACATCCTACTTTGTTTCTCACTTTACCAATCTTGTCACCGGCACAATCTGCTTGGCGTTAGCTTTTTCCTCTTGCAGCAATTTGGCAGCCAACTTGGAATGCTCCTTCATCACCGACCTCTGCCTGTCGTAGAAATTCTTCATTGGTCCAGCACGGGTACCCAATGCCTCGTACGCATCAAAAATCATCACCTGGTGGGCACCTGGCAAAAACTGGGTTATGCACATGAGTTCCAACGCTCGCAGCCGCCTCGCGCCGTGATAATGCAACTTGGAAAATATTTCCATGTTTGTGCTCAAGCGTGCACCCACGCAGTAGTTTATCACAAATTGGTAATCGTGACACAAATAGGCAAAAATGGATGCAAAAACACTCGCCCGAAAACAAACTGGATCTTTGTGACTCCGATGCTTCAACGAAAAACTAGTATACGCTACAGCACACTCCTCTGGAGTTCCAAATCGGCCTTCAATCTTGGGCCAATTGTACCATCGAGAATCCAATTTGGCTCGTGTAGGCCATTGGTAACGCCTCGGACACGGACAAAACCAAGGATCCTTCCTCACTGCCTCCGGAGGATTAGGAGCCCGCGAAGCCCGCTCGGTATGATCCATCAGGTTCATCGGAACAACTAGGGGTCGCCACACATCTGCATGGTTTTGGGCAATCCACAACAGAGCCTCCCAACTTGGAAATGGAATGTCTCTCTCCTCCTCAAACAGTTGGTCATAGTTTCCCAAAAAACGATCTGCTTGATCAGATACCACCGAAATTGGAGAAGAGAGAGACCAGGTTACCAACTTGGTTAAAGACCTAGCTGGAATTGAATTTGGCTCACCAACTCGGGGTCGATAGTAATCCAATTCGATGGAGAAATCCCAACTTGGATTCTCATGTAGGAACTTAGCCTTCATCTTCGCTTGGATTCGTGCCTTTGCCATCCTGAGTACATTTGCATATACGGCAAGGTGGGCGTCCAATTGTTGACTTTGCATTGCCCTCTTCTGCACATTTCCAAGCATCTCGTGCAACCAACTTGGATCTTTGAAATTCTTTGCCAAATTGGTCAAAGTCTTCATCCATTCCTCAGACGATACCAACGCCTTTCCTTTTGATGAAGAAATTGTCAGTTGAGTTGCCTACTGTACTTCCTTACCGAGTTGCACATCGACTTGGCTACGACATTTGCCCATATAAGAAGCAGCTGCCTACCTTCGCCTTGCCAAGACAGCTTCCAAATCGGCATAAAACCGGAGACTTCGCGTTCCATAATCACCAACTAGGGCAAAGGCTAACGCATTATCCTCCACAAGCAAATCTCTTCGCCCCAGCATTTCTGTAAACAGGTTTTCATTCTTCAACTGCATTGCGCGCGCCCAAACTGCCCTTTTGATCTAGCTGTGGTACCATTGGCCATGTGATAGCTCGTCTAACTCTAGATTCCATTACTTGGAGTTGGGGGTTTACTCTGTAAACAACAGAACGAGAGACAACACGAAATTAGCAATTAATGTGAGGTGATGTGAGTGAGAAAATTACAGGTAGAAAAAATGATGAAAACCCTCATCATCACAACCTGTAGTGAGTTCCTTTACAGCAGGCAGTGCGAGAAAGTAGAAACTCTTACGTGTAGATTTCATCTCTGTTCCGGAAGGGCTGCTTTAGATGACCGTGCAAAAATTGGGACAGAATGAATACAAAGCCACACAAATAAGAGAAAGAAACAATACAATATTAAACTTGAAATTGAAAGAAGCATACAAAAAAGAAACACAAATCACACAAACACAAACTCAGTAAACTATTGTTCAGGGGAGTTGAACCCCGGCTACAAAAGGCCTTGCCCGGATGCAATGAACAATCTCACCCACCTCCAACCCAGTTAATATAATTGTAAAGAAATTTAGAACTTGAGACTTGCCGCATTAATGGAAACAGCCTTATAAGTCTGCTCCCTGTCAGGATCTCTCTTCCCGCCATAAAGTGATAGCTTTGGTCACTGGAAAAGTTTCCACAGTGAAAAAATCCTTTGAGAAAAGTTTGACGCATGTGTCAACATGCCCTGCAAGCTGGTTTCTCAGTTTTGACTTCATAAAACTAAAAGTTGAAAAAGTCCTTTCATCTTCCACGCTGCTCAGCACGGTAGAGACTACAATTTCAACCAGCTTGATGAATTCAGAAAAATGGCTGAGCATCAAAGCATTTTGTCCAATGTAGACCCACACTTTGGTCAAAGGATTTTCATCCCTTGGTTCGTCCATGGCTCCCTGTACATGGGATTTCATCGTCAATTTAAATAGAGACATCTGTAAGGAAAATAGCCGCCCATCAAGAATGGGATCCACCTGCTTGCAATTAGGATTTTGTACAGTTTTAAAGTTCACAGTCCGCTCAACTGCGAAGTGAGACTTCAAAGTTTTCACGTGCAAGGTGAAGAGATCATCGCAATTAGGTTGGAGCCAATATTGAAGAAATACTAAGCCTAATGCATTCATGAGCTCTACCTCCAGAAATCTCACATCCAATTCTAGAATCAGCATCTCAACTACGTCCTTGCATTGAGCTTTGACGAAGCTGATCACAGAACTGAAGTCCTCTCTGCTGACTTGCAACTTCTTCCCACTGAAGGCACAAATTGAGTGAACAGGATAGGTATGCCCTCCCATACAGAAGGCTAGAGAATCCACACCAATGTTAAGATCCGTAATCCACTCTTGGGTAATAGAATAGGAATGATCATGTACTATGCCATAAAACATTTCAAAGTGCTCCTTCTACCAAGCCGTGTCCTTATCATTTTACATCATGTACAATTCACTTTGACAAATTTTCATTATAGCAATGTAGTCACTGATGAACATGTTGTTAGACTATGCAAATTTCATCAAAGAATTGACAGAGTTCAATAACGGCATGAGGTAGGGAAGGGCCACCAGAGTACCAACGTCTCGAAGCAAGTTGTAGTTCTCATGGGCAGTCTCTTTTGCGGCAGCTTGCTTCACTGTGAGCTTAAGCTCCTTAACAGAAGTATCCTCACACATTCTGGCAATAAGAGTTTTGTACTCTCCCATCACCCTCTTCAAGGGCTCAAGCAAAGACAACCATCTTGTTTTCACGTTGCGTAGTTTACGACATCCCTCTATTTCCACTAAGTCGGCAAGTTTCTAGAATTCTAAATGACGTTTCGGGGGCTGTGACTGAAATCTGCGTACATTGCATTACACAAAGCCTCGACTTTTGCCACAACCAACAAATTGGACAACGGCTTCACAACCAAGTTAGTACAATGAGCCATGCAGTGAATTCCGAACAAGGAGTCATGTGCTCCTTCATCTGTGTTGTGACCCCGTTCTTACTACCTTGGAATACCGAAACCCCATTGTGGGCGCTTACATTAGAGAAAATTGTAGGCCTTTGGAGGGCCGCTCCAGAGCACCTCCAAGGACCCCACAGATTGAACTTTATTTGCTTAGGAATTCTTTTTTTCGCTATTCTTGCTCACCTTCTGTTACAACGTCGCATGCTTGTTAGTGGCTCGGAATCCAAGTACAAGGGTTACAATAATGAGGATGAAGGTGTTCAAATGCACCTTAACCCTAATTATTGAATACTTTGCATTCCAACCAAGTAGTGGAAAACACAATAATATCCAAGGTAATCCATTGAACATCTACTATGCAAGTTTTTCTTTGGATGGCGTACTAATGACACACTTCAATACCATTTTCATGTGGAAGATGGTGAGGAGAGAAGGTCTTTATACAAGTGGGGAAGTAGTAGGTACAACAATCCATGTGGGATATTATGTGAATTAGGACTAAAATGAGGAG
Organism: Rhytidiadelphus loreus; assembly: GCA_947034895.1. Classification (NCBI taxonomy): domain Eukaryota; kingdom Viridiplantae; phylum Streptophyta; class Bryopsida; order Hypnales; family Hylocomiaceae; genus Rhytidiadelphus; species Rhytidiadelphus loreus. The sequence goes on along the minus strand of OX344761.1, from coordinate 3,569,302 downwards.
TTTCCCGCTCATAGTTATGTAAAAAAGCAGAAAATGTGTTGAAAAACAAATTTTAAACCTCATTTAGGCATAGACGAGTATCTTTTTTCAAAAAACTTTGGTCTAAAACAAGTTGGGAAATCAAGTCAAGTTTTATTTACAAAAATTCGTTTCAAGTTTTGGCACTTCAAATAAAAGTTATAGAAAAAAATTTAAAGAGGGGATGGAAGGGTCATTTTTTTGAACATTTTCAAACATCCTCTTTGAAATGTTTCCATAACTTTTATGTGGGGTGCCAAAACTTACAACTGATTTTTGAAAATAAAACTTGACTTGATTCCCCAACTTGTTTTAGACCAAAGATTTTTGAAAAAAGATACTCTTCTATACTTAAATGAGGTTTAAAATTTGTTTTTCAACACATTTTCTGCTTTTTTACATAACTATGAGCGGTGAAACTCCTCATTTTCCTAATTCAAATACCCCACATGGATTGTTGTACCTACCACTACCCCACTTGTATAAAGACCTTCTCTCCTCACCATCCTCCACATTTAAATCAAGTAGCTCATTATAGTTGGTGTTACGAAATTAAGCAAATGACAGAAAACTTGCTTAATTATTATTTGTGTCAAAAAAAAAGAACTTGCTTAATATATTCAGTTTTTAGAAGATAGTCAGACTATTTCTTGATGGAATTTGCCGAAAGTCAGACACTCTGACTACTCACATCTGACAAATTTGATAGGTTTCTAGACTTCAAATAATAGAGTGGATTGTCACTCTTTGGCGGCCTAGCCGAGGGCTGCCTTTTTTTCTAATGATTTACCCACCCTTGGTAAATCGGCGAACACAACCAGGTTCTAATCCTATGGTAGGTTTCTAATCTAATGGGTGTTTATACGTCAATCCATTGTGCCTTCCAAGCAATGGATCTTTTACTAATTTCCTAATTGGGTATCTCTGATGGTGGTTCTAAACGAATCCTAAGCAAACCATTGTGTTATGTATGGTTCTGTGACCCCTACTTCTAAAGCCTATTCTATCATACTAAGGTAGAAGATTACCTCATGCCATTTCTAAAAACCTAAGAGTTGTTCAATTTGGACTTTCTGGTGAGCCGTTATGAGCGGATGAAGTTTTGGCTGCAAAGCTATCAAACTTCATCCATAGGTTCCTATGGGCTCCCGATCTCAATTGAAGGCTAAAATTGGACTACAGACCAGAATTCCTATGTTCTAACTAGATCCTAAGTTTTGGCTTGGTTGGATGAAAACTCCTAGGTTTCATCCGTTACAAGCCTAAACTTCATTCATCTATATCTTGGGCATCCTAACTCCGATTCCTACGTGTCTTAGGTTTTTGGAAACCTCTCAAGGTCTACTCTAAGATTATCTAATCAAATACGACCTGACTTTGATCTTAATGGTACCTAGCTCTCGGCCTACCTAAGATTTTGACCCCTAGTGGATCAATTTCAAGGAAGAAAGGTTAGGATCTTACCCTAGCATGGAGGTCCATGATGAGGGCGATCAATTTGCCTTCTTCCACCATTGCAAGTTGTAAGGGTAAACCACTCGTTGGCCAATGTAGTATGTATCTTTATAGCCGAAAGATTAATGCTTCTTTACCTACGTTCCCCTTTTCTCTTCCTTTTCTTTTGCCTTAGCCCACGTGCCCCATTGATGGGGAGTAGTGGGGTGGGCACCTACTTACTTAGAAAGTCAAAATATGACCTAACTACCACTTACGTGTCAGCTTACCCTAATGGTGGAGGGGATTCCCTCCCTATCCTACACTATGGTGCCTCCCTCCTATCTAAGCCTTCTCTCCACTCTTCCTTCTTGTACTTGGAGATGGTGGTGTGTGGTGGTGGAGTGGAGAGTTGGTGAGTTTGGGATGGAAACGTCTCTTACCCCTTGGTCACGCCTTTCTTAGTGTTGATGTGGATTTTCCCCCTCTTAGGCTAATTTCCACTATTTGGATGCTAATCTCCCCTATCTCTATATTAGTCTCCACTATCTCTATGCTAATTCTCCCCCTACCTCTAAACTAATTTCTACTATTGCTATGCTAATTCTCCCCGTACCTTTATATTAATTCTACTATTTTTTTATACTAATCCTCCAACCCCAAGACCTTTGGACCCCAAGACCTTTGGACCCCAAGACCCATGGACCCCCTAGATGGCCGAGCTGCCTTCGAAGTTGCCGGGCAAGCCTTCGGGGCCGCCTAGTTGGCTGTCGGCAAGTTGCTTTCCAGACTGGCTGCTAGGCGAGCTGCCTTTGGGGCGAGTTGCCTTCGGTCTGGTCGCTTGGGTTGGCTGCCTCCGCGGTTGACCCTTGGGCAAGTTGACCGCCTAAGTGAAAAAATTCTTTGACTAGTGAAAGGGAAGGTCCCTAATTTATCAACAACTATAACGAAACATGAATCGATATTGACTCCTAAAGAGTATGACACTATATTTTGGATGCTAAACTTTGGTTAGTTTCCCACGTGTTTTAGAAACTAAACTTTGGAGTTATCCGTTAGGGAGGTACAAAGCTTCGCCATTCCTTTGGTTTTAACACCAAATTTAGAATTGTCTGTCCCTAGGGGTTCAAAGCTCCGCCGTATGGAGACTCTTAACACAAAATTTAGAATTAGAAACTGACACGGAAAGGTGGAGTCTGGTTACCCCAAGGGGAACTACTCCATTCCTTTCCCAACAGAACCAACGACTAGACTCAAAGCAAGCAGAACTTGGGTTAATAACAAGGGGGATTAGTGCAACAACACGTGGAGCTAGAGGCCCTCCAAAGCGGCATCACCAAGGTATGGTGGAAGGTTGCTCTAGAATTAGTACAAGACACCAAGGACTACCAAAGACACTCAACTTGGCATATAAGACACCAATAAAAAAATAAAAAAAGGATATGAGGACTAAAGGAAGGACCTCCACGGACCTTCAACAACTGAAAATATAGCAATAGAAGGAGCAAAAAGTGCTCCGAAAACACCATAGGGAGTTTTGGCCAAATCGCCAAAACGTACAAGATAGGTTGGACCCACAAACCCAAGACAAGTATTGGAGGTGTTTTGGGAGGGAAAAGGACCCCCTTTTATAGGTTCCCAAGGGCCCCCTCCCCCCCTCGACTTACTACTAGTAACCTCATCCTTCCGGATTTTCATCCTTATCTTTTGAGATTTTCACTTAATTTGGGGTTTTACATTGGTCCTAAAATCTATCTTTTGGAGTTTAACTCCGAATTGCAAATGGATTGCGCCAATGGCTTTAGAAGGCCATTTTTAGTTTATAGGATTTCCTTCCCCTATTCCCATCACGAAAAAACCATCGGAAACTAGCACCAACTAAAACCAATAAAAGGGTAAAAATTTAACTTTTGGATTTTACCTTTTTTGACTTGGGTAACTAGTTAGGGTTGTCGGGAAGGTCCTAGGGAGTAAGAAAAGACTCCTTGATGTCTTTGTTCGAACTTTGTACGCTTTTGGGACACTGGTCAGCTTCATGAAGATCCTACTGTAATTAATAATTGGAGGAATGTTGATGATTCGGCTGCCTCTCGCTATCAGAACACTGTGAGATTTGTCGGGACGCGTTATTAACATAAAAGATGCTAATCTATTTTTTAGTGAGATTTTACCGCAGCCTGGGTAATTTATATGAATTTTCCGTCGTGGCTTTTGGCGGTTGACCGCTTGGAAAAAAATCCTTTGGAGATCAGAAAAAATCGAGACTTTTTTAGGAACCTCTCATGGAATCTTCTAAATCACATGCTAAATTTTGAGTCAATCTTGCACACAGTCGGTAGCAAGGTAAAAACTAACTTTTCTTGAATTATTGGCAGTCAGGGAATCTTTTATACGTGAGGGAATCTTGGCGAATTGATTTCGCCGTGGACTCCCTAACATGTTCCAAATCTGAGAGTATTATCCGGCAGACGTGGATTCCTTCATGTGACTTGTCTTGGAAAAGTGACACCTACATACTAACAATTGAGGTTCCTAATATTTTGTCGATGGAATGGGGAAACTAGAACCTATCTTTGGAGATTTACGCAAGAACCTCTCTATCTCTTTTGGGACCAATTTAGCCAAAGCATGGTCACATGCACTGAATTCGAACTATTTTGGGTAAGTTCCTTGTAACCCTATTGTTTCTCACTACTTTATGGTTCTAACCTATATACAAGTGGGGTTTGTAGGCATTCTAAGGATAAAAGGCTATTTATGACCAAAAACTATACTGGTATGTGACATACCTATTTTGGTTCTACACTCTTTTGGGGGCTTTTTGTGTAATATCATGCCTTAAATTGCAACAAACTAAAAAAAGAAAATTATAAGTCCCAAGTGACAAATTTGGGGCTTACACCCATCTGCCCCAAAACAGACGAGACATTTGGCAATTTTGGACTACTCTCGTCCTAAATGATGTATTAACATTTCCTCGATGTTCTCTATGATAGCAAAAGCCCCAATACCACCTCCAAGTCGATTCAATGACAAAAGAATCGGAACTCTCTTAAACTCTATGCAAACATATAGGTGAAGAAATAGCCAAGATTGAGAATCAATCGTAGTCACTTCATTGGTGCTTAAGGAAAAAAATGATGCTTTCGATATAACTTGTTTTGTATGAGCGGCCAACTCGGGAGGTGCACTTAGTTCTACTATAGCAAACCACGTGCGAACAAGTGGTTTTTAATAAACTATAATTTCAACCTAAAATTTTGAAAATTGTTTAATAATGACTATAGTTTTCTATTGCCAAAATTTCCAACTCAAATAAAATATGAAATGATTTCTAGAAGAGGTTGAAAATGAACTAAAATGGCATGTTTTTCAACTCAAATAATTATAGAGAACCCATTTAGATTACCATTGAGTCAATATTCAACTCAAAATGAGCTTTCAATAATGAGTTATTTTTAGGAATTTTTTGTTCATTTTTTAGACAATTTTTTCTTATATAATATAGGGGTGTGGAAGTTATTTTTCAATTCTACAGTGTATCTTTTTACTTCAAAATTTGTAACTAATTATTATTAACAAATAAAAATATCAATAATTCAAAACATAAACTTTCAAAGTAGGAAAATCTATTCATATTTTTTTAATTTTGTTTTATTTAAAATTCAAAAATTATATAGGGGGTCCAAAGTTTTGTTCGCACGTGGTTTCTAATGGACACTCAAAATGACCCCCCCGAGGCGGCCAACACCAACGCCAAGTGGTCCGCCATCTCCCAACCAACCGAAGCGCTCCAATGCTTCTTCGGGAAGTCTGACATCTGCACGAGGTCCTTCATGCTCTCGTACTGAGCCATTGAACGACCCTACATGAGCAACCAAAGAATTGCACAAAACTGGACAATCTTGTGCTTTCGTTCCTTGATTGCACCTTCCACCACTTACTGCACCACAATATTCCTAGCCTTCCTAGATCTCACAAAGAATTTTTTTTCATTTTTTACATACGCATTGGTGCTCAAGAAATAATACTCTCAAATCTTAACCTTCCCAAAGGAAGTAGTGACCTTCCTTCTGCTTGCATACTTCCACAAGGAATCAAGTTTTAGAACAAGTAGTTTGTCCCTTCCCTCAACGTCAGAGCAAATTTTGCAAAGTACCTAACGAGTTCTTCCGTCTTCACCAAGAACACGCTCAGCCCACAGCAATCTAGTTGCCCAAGAATCCTACCAATTTTGGGGTTTTCATACCCGAGACGCCGTGCCTTCGCTAATACGTGTTTTGGAGATGCCAATGCAGGATCAAGAATGACGACCTCAGAAATTGCAACCGTAGCTTTGATGCCGTTAATTTCCTCATCAACGATAGAGGTGCCAAGAAGCATTGGCTGCATATCTCCATCCACGCATTTTGCTGTCGCTACTCCTCCGTTGCCATTGAGCCCAATTTGCGTAGTACAATCAGAACTGTGAGACTGAAAATCCACAGATTGAACTCTACCCTCGTACAAAAATTTCGTGATCATGGATTGGCTTGGAGCTATGATCATCAACAATTGCAAGAAAAGAGACAATTTGAAGTAATGCATGCAATCAAAACGTGAAGAATCGAGGACTCATCTGCATTAAATGTGTCCAAATCTGTGTAATTTATGGTCGAATGTTGCCCACTAAAGATGCATGAATCAAAGAATGGGAAGCATCCGCCCACATTGCCAAATTCCAGACAATCCAAACTTCCACACGAAAAATTCTTAATCTACAGCTCATCCGCTAAACTCAGAGCTTCTTCACATTATGCGCTAAACTTGCAACTCAATTGCATGCTAATCACATGATTCTTTCACCTAATCGCAACTTTCCAGCAACAAAAGCACTTGCGGCAATTAACGCTGGACCTGCACACCCCAAAACAAGAATCCTATCTAAACCAAACTAGCGCAAAGCTCGACTGGTGGCCAGCTACAGAAAGGAGATCGCATATAAGCAAATTTTCCAGAAAAAACAATAGCAAAAACCATGGCAACTCTGGCGAAATGGCAAGCTCTCACAGGCGCATAGCTACTGATAGGCAGATGAAGCAGGGAAAGTGGCGCCCACAACCCTAGAGTGCCCAGCTCATACAACGATGTGACTAGGGCTGGGGCAACTAACGAGGCAGCTCATCATTTAGCCTCAGGCAGAAATAAAATTATTTTTAAATTTACCTTTGTTAAATTTGCCTACCTGTTTTTTGAGTAAGTTTTAGGCGAAAATTCGCCCATAAAAAAAACACTACTTCAAGGTTACAGTTGCATGCAGGAAAATACCTAATAGAATCCTCAATTTAAAAGTAGTCATTATGGAGGACATGTACAAAACAACACTTTTGATACAAAGGGGTCAATCAGTGATTCATTGGATAGAAGAAAAGGTGGTGTGAATAGTGGAATTGGGAAGGGCAAGGATAATGTACATACAGAGTGTAGTAAGCAAAACAAAGTAAGAGTCATGAAAGAAGAAACAGTAGTCTTATCATCTGATGGATCATCCGATGAAGGAATATTTTCTCGGAACATTGGAGTAGCAAAGAAGTGGCGCAAAGAAGGACTTCAAAAAGCGCAACGTGCTTACATTGACATTGAAGAAATTGAAGGTTGTCAGAGTATTCCCAATAGCAACTGGGATGTGGCCCAAAATGACAATGCTAAGGTAAACAAAATCTATGTGTTTGAACAAGATTGTATATTGCAAATCTAAAGCAAAAATTTCATGTTTAGCATGAAAATGCTTATGAGCGTGATGGATTACTAGAATTTGGAAAAGGAAGTTCCTCCAAGTACCCCCCAAAGCCCCAATATCATTCCCAAAATCAGAAAGGAATTACAGCAATGATTCTCATACAAGCTCGGAGGATGATGCTTTATATGATCCACAAGAAGTCAATAATGACAGATTAGATGGTAGCACCGATAAAGAAGAGGCACCAATATTGCCAAGAAAAATTTTGAAGCGCAAACTAGAGCCTCATTATGGTGGAAGCACTAGAAAAAATGAAGTCAAAGGAAAAGGAAAAAAGAAGGTCAGTAAAACAACAGCAAAGAAGCAGAAGGGCACACAAATGGATGCGGCCCTTATTAAAAAGCTATAGTTTTATAAGCGCCCTATTTCATGTGCTTAAGTTTGAGGATACATGCATAGGACGTAATTTTTGAATATAATATAGAGAATCATAGTTAACTTTTTAAATAATAATGAACATTGATTGAAAGTGTATACAATGTTCTAACTTGAAAGTGTTCATTTCATTATAAATTAGAGGATTCATACTCCATTCAGATTATCAAGATATGATATTGCATGCATGAGTAGACAATGTAAAAATATAATTATCTTCAAATACTATTTTTGTTTGTAGAATTCAATAAAGGCAAGAGTCAAAGTATGGGTTTTGCATCCCCAATTTGTTGAAAAGGTGGTGGCAGAGGCACATGCAGGTGTCAATCAAAAATCAAGATGTGTTGATGCTACAAACAAACTATGCCAAGAAGGTCAGCAGATGATATCTGTAATACAAGTTTTTTATATGAATACACTAGTCATATATGATGCCAACTCACGATTTCCTAAATATATTCACTTCTTGAACCAAGTGGAGGGGCTTCCAAATACTCCAATCCTATAATGCATTTCTCACCTAATTGAGATACCACAGCTAGATCAAATTACTAGACTACTCGGAGAATTCATCCAGCCATCATCTCAAATGAATGATAGCAATGACTTTGACTTTGAAGACAGCATGAAAATTTGAAAATCAAGTTCAAAGGCAGTGACTAGAAAAGACACCAGAAAGGGGTGCAATGCAAATGTGTCACCACTTAATATCATTGCTTCAAAGGGACCATAGGGTATTAGAAAATCTTAAATCAAAGGAATCATAGCTTGGCTTGTGAAAAAGACCATAGAAAATTGGTACTAATCTCCTAGAGAAGTATAGCTCGGATAAAAAGGATGTGGGGATTAATGCACTGAATTATTAGTTGCATGATGTTAGCATTTTGAATTTTTGCTACTATGTTTATAAAAAGAAATATTGAAAATAGGTTTCTATATGATGTGGGGTTTAGAATTTGATATCTAACTTGTTTAATATGCATTGATGTTTAAAAATGTGGTTGTTGTGACATTCAAAAGTTAGTATATGTATTTTCCTAAGGTTGATGAAGCACGTGAAAGTGCACCTCATGAGTACAATATTCTAGGTATTTTTTTTCTTTGCCTTTTTTCTTGTTTCTATATTTGTAGTACTTTATTTTCATCTTCGCTAATGTTTTTCTCCGTTTCTTGTTTTTTCCTTTGGGTGACATACATGTATCACTGGTACATGAACCAGTGATTGTTCTTGATGCATTTCAAGACGATCCACTTCCCCACAATGACATGTTGGAAAAGGATCCACAACACTCGCTTACAACAAGATGCCCTGTCATGTTTATTCCAGTGGTGTACAGAGATCATGATGTTGCCAATGATCTCACAGTGTAGTTTTTGGCCTCAAGAATTTTCTACATATATACTAACTAATTTTGGCTAAGTTTTTGGGCTCAAGAACTTTGTGCATTTTTTGTGATGCAAATGGACATTTTTTTCCTTTTTCCTTCTCTCATAAGCATAGTCATTCTTTCAATGTTCAAGTTTCCAAGACTTCTAGTTTGTTCGAAATCTGAAATTTTGAAGACTTTCTATCACAAAGTTTTATCTCAAATCTGAATCATTACAAGAGATTCCAAGGCAAGGGAGGGCCATTTTGGGCCTGTTCCCTACCTTGATAACAGTCTGAATTTTTAAATATTTAAAAATTATTTAAAAATTAATATTATTTAATTATTAATTAATTAATAGCATCTAACATGGCACAGTTGCGGCTACATCAGATTGCTACTGTGGCACAATTCCCAGCGTTCCCCGCTGTTTGAGAACGCTTGGAAACTCAAAATCTTGTTTTGGCCTAAAAAATCTTCTAATGGTCTTGAGACATTCTCAAAATCTGAATTTTTTGAGTTTTTTTTTGTTAAAATTAGAATTTTTTGAGTTTTTTGTTAAAATTTGAGGGTTTGTTTTTTTTGTTAAAATCTAAGTTGTTTGAGTTTTTCGTTAAAATTTAAAATCTAAGTTGTTTGAGTTGTGCGCACAAAGTGTCACTATGCACTCAAAAGTGGTTGTACCAGCCAAACACCAACAAACTGGCTGGCCAAAAGTGTATGGCCTCATATAAATAAATTATTGTGGCCATACATTCCTACCAAAAAAAATGATTTCCATTGTTGAAGACTTCTCCAAAGTGTTTGTCTGTGACAATAGGACTTAGATGTATCAATATATTATCCATAATATGAGTATATAAATATTGTAACCTAAAACTAAAAAAAATACTTGACCCTTGAAAAAACCATTGATAATCCAAACTTCCAAATTTGTGTAAATGTATTCAAAATGCAGTTTAGAAAAGTAACTTGATGATGAATTTCAAACACCTATCAAAAGAGCTCACTAAATCCCATTTGGTGTTACTAGTTCGGAAATTGAGCTACTAGCCGCAGATTTTTTCCATTCTACTTCTCTCCTAGTTCTCTCATTTCTAGCATTTCTACTAGAATTGGCAGAAGTAGAAATATTGCTCATTAAATAGCAGCATTCTTACTTCTACCAACTTGGAAAGCAAGGACTTTTAATTAGAACAAACCTATTTAGTTTCTCCCTGGCAGCAGCACCAAATGTAGAATAGAATATTTGACTAATTAAGAAAAGCATCCAATAGTATAATAAATTCGTTCCTAGGGAGAATATCAAATAGGACAATGAACTAGCCGATCAAAATCCTATAAGCAAGTGCTCACAACAAATTTATTTTGACTTGCAATCTTCATGACTAAGCCTAATTGCAATCTACACTCCACTCTTAAAGGCCACAAAAGTTAAAATTGCATACTTTACTTCAAGCTTTCTCCAAATGGGTCTTTATACAAACGGCTTCACAGTTAAGACATGTCCAATTTGAACTTTGCACGATCATTATAACATCAAGTAGGCCTAATAGCTTCCACAAAGGATCAACTTGATTAACAACTTTCTATCCAATTTGCTTTGTACACATCCAATAGCTCACAAACAACATTCAGACTTTAAACTATCCAAATTGATTCTATTGCATCATCAAATTTTACACCTAATGGCTCTCAAATCAAACACACGAGGCAATGCCCTTACGGCTTCTACTCTTCAAATTTCCAATTGGTTTACATTCATATACCCTATAGGCAGACTAAACATACACAACCAAATAGCTTATGCATCCCAATGCGATACACTCATATCCCATTTGGACTCGTAAACTGAAAGCATGAAATCACAACAAAAATATCTCGACAACACAAACCATGATTGTATTCTAATTTGAATCCACACACAAACAAAGTCTCAATTGGAAAAATTACACCCACTACAAAAGATTTATCACCGTAAGCACATTAACTCCCAATCATTTGACTCATACATTGGCAACAATAGACAGAAATCCAATTAGGACTCACAACAATCCATACATAAACTCACAATACACACCAAATATATCCAATTAGATTTCCAAAACATTTCATTACATAGCCGGTTGAAATACAAATCACATTTAAGCACAATCTAAATCATTTCCAAAATATTCTAAATTTGCTTCCAAATTGTTTCAACATGAATCACATTCACTTCCACGTAATCTCCACAATATCTCATCCAATTAGCACTCAAATTCCATCTCAAATCACACAACTTCAATGACACTTCTAAAAGCACAAAAGCAACCAAATTGGGTTGGACTCCACTTGCACTTAGCAATAATGGGCCCCATCCAAATTGGAAGAGAAACCTAAAATGGCAGCCAACTGGAAGAGCTCCCAATCGGTATACCAACTGATTCAACAATTGAGTTGGCCATCTAAAACAACCATATTAACCAACTTGAACTTCCCCATTCACACTAGTCTACAACTCAATTACCACCCAAATAGGCAATCAACTCCTACTTAGCCAAAAAGTGCCTAAAACCGCATATCTAGTTCCCAAATTGGCAAAATATAGTACAAATAGTGAACAACACCTCAAAAAATTGCAAAATGAACCCAATTTGGAATTACACACTATCTACACATGTGTCCAAAAAAAAATTATTCTAAAATTTGATACTTATACTAGAAATGACAATTTTGATTTTTGAAGCGCTTTTGGTGAAAATATAGTCACAATGGTGTAGAGGTTATTGAAATGGTTTTAGATGTGTCTACCTTGCTTGGAAAGTGCTTTTGAGCACACAACTCACTTTAACTCTTAAATGTTGAAGAAGACGTTTGGCATTTGATGGATGACAAGGAATCCTTGTAGTAGGACAAAAGTGTAACTATTCATCCTTGGAATTTTATTGTGAAAAGAAGAAGTCTTCTATAGTAGTTTGACTTCCATTGAATACTTTTGCTATTTCTAAAACCCATGATTCACATGGTAATGGAAAGGAATGATTTTCAAGATCACCACTTCGTCTTTTAAGGGTTAAGGTATGCATACCTAGAATTGTCCCTTCCCAATTATTTAATGGCTATCTAAATGTTAGTATAGAAATCTTGGGAAATGAGGTGATACAATTGAGATACGAGAAGTTTGGGTGTGCCTACTTTTGAAATGTTGATTATCAATCTCTTGTATTACTGTATGAATTCTGAAATTGTCATATGTATTGTCTTTGGGTTATCCTTGCAAGTTTTCTATTACAGGAACTTTTTGACCTCAAGTGTTGTTTTTGTGCCAGGATACAGGGGTCCAAATTAAGATCATCTACAGTTTGCTATAAGTTCCACAAGACAGTGTCCAAATGCCACACTGTCTTTGTTTTTGGCTGTGTTCACTTAACTTCTACCATTTGTTATAAAATATGATAAATTGACTTAGCTTCAGAAATTGCCATCATTCAAGTTTAATTTCTTAACACGAACATGTTGTCTCTCCAAATGTGTGAACTGTGAAGTCTCTCACTCACTTATGACTTCAGTTGGACTTGACCATCCATTCAGTTCTACTTACCGGGACTTCATGGATGAACCTGAGTTGCCAGAACCCCGCCTGCAGTCGATCGGCGGGGTTTTTTGAACAGTAAACTGCCACAAGCCTTCACAGCACTGGCGCAATTCTGGAGGGAAAGAGCTTGACAGGCTCCAACTTGTCAGAGTGGCGCGCGAAAATTCGCCACAAAGCAAAGAAAATAAACTGCCCCACAGTAGACACCCCTCCTTTCAGTTCACTCCGTCAGTCAGGTGCTGGGGAGACTGAGTGGAGAGCCTGCAAGTCGGTGGTCTTCGCAGTGCTTTAACTAATTTCAAGACTGTAAGTAAAATCTGATTTCAAGACTGTAAACCCTGGCAGCAGGGATAAGTCCCTGCTATAAGTTCAGTCACTTGAACCTATTAGTCAAAACCTGTGTGGCTAGTCTAGCTAGCTAGCATCATGCAGCGAAACATTGGAAACCCCAAGTCTATCTGTCCTTCCTTCAGCACAACGAACTTATTGCTGGTGTTCATCCGTGTTGTTCTACAGAGCGTAACTCAAGCTCACCCAATCAGGCACTGCAGATTGTGCAGAAGAAAAATGGATTGCACTTTTCGGACAGCTGAGCCCACACCAAGTGAAGGAGCGGAGTCAGCAGGGAGAAGAGCTAGCTAGAGAGGAAGCCAGCCAGGTAACTAATTGGTAAGCCTCACTTCACCTACATGCATGCAGTAAGGGTGTTACAATTTGAGATCGATCATTTCTGTACAAATTCAATTTGTGTGACAGCAATTCAAGGCCCGCAGCTGCAAAGGCTGGGAGAGAAATCAGAGATGGGAAAAGGCCGACTCCATTAGCAGAAATTAATCTAAAGCTTTTGCAGATTTGGTCCTTCCCTAGCTAAGCTTCCCTTTCGTTCCCAAGTTGTTGACAATGCATACGTCAAAGTGTCAAACAGGCACACGATAATCAAGATTCTAAGTCGGTGCCAGAGAGGTATCTTGTGTCACATTAGCACATTACTTAGTACAATCATCTGCCACGTACCATGCAAAATGAATCTTCTCCAGAGTCCAGAGGATGTGTAGCAATACGGTAACTTCGTGAAGAACGGCTTAACTTAACTTACAGGAAACGAAGATTGAAGAGCTCCAGAGACCAAATGACGGACCATAGATCGAATTTCTCAGTCTGATGCTCATATTTTAATTAAGAAGCCGGTGGAAAGGGTCTCGAAGGACTCACGGATGCTCTTCTCAGGTGTCATAATTAAGTGATGGAAGTCCAAGATTACCTTAAGGACGGTGTGGAGTGTGCACACCCATTGTGAACACTGCCCAAAATGCAACATGTACGCTTGGACCAAAATGTGTCATTTTTTCCTGAAAAATGATATGATAAGATGTACACAATCTGACCATGGAAGTCTATGAGAACCTAGTGTTCGTTTTTAGTATTCCTAGAGACCATACTTTGAACATTCATTAACTCATTCAACCAAGGTCCAAATGATGTAAGGTAGGTGGCTCAAAAAGTGACACTTTAAGGGATGTTGGGCCTTTTTGATGGGTTTTATAGGCACAAAAATATTTTCCCTTATTTTTCACTTGAAGAAGAATTGATGCGGAATCTAACACAAGTGGTTTCATATTTTTTGGAGCAATTATGAATTACTTATGAATTTCCAAAGAATTCTGCAGTAGGCACCTATTCTTGATCCTAGGCCTTGCAAAACCCACACACACGCAGTCTGAAAAAACATATGGCGTAACCAAAAACAAGCAATGAAGCATTGAAATAGTAATACTTAAGGTTCCTAAATGTGACCTTTACTAAACTGAAGCCCTAAACGCCCCAAGGAACCAATATTGTCTTCACATACTTTCAAGTCCGATTCAAAGTGTTGTAACTTTTGCATCCGATTTCCAAATTCAATAAAACATATTGGAATTTTTTTTCTCTCTCTTCTAGTTTGTGTGATAAAATTTTCAGATCAATACAAGTATTACTGATTTTTTGGGAGCCAGTCAAAGTTCATAAGTTCAATTTGAGTTCACCAAACTGCATTTGCTGGCTACAGCTTCGGGAGCTTCTATCTCCTTTATTCTAAGTTTGTTTTCAGTAAATTTTGTTGGGTTATGTTCCTCTTGAAGTCTAGTTATTGTGGTAAAATTTTCATGTCAATTCAAGTTGTTTTGAATGTTTGGGAGCAATTTGAAGTTCTAAATCCCGACATTCTTTGATCACAATGAACTTCGGCAGCTTATAACTTCTTCATACAAGGTCTGTTTTCAATATTTTTTGTTGGAAAAGTAGCGCCTACTAGTCTAGATTGTGTGTCTAAAATTTCATATCAATCCAAGAATTAATGATTGGATGAGAATCATTTTAATAAAAGGATGTTCAGCCGTAAATGTGTTTCTTGCAAAAATGAAGTGGACACCTGTCTTGTATCCGCTCTTAGTTTGAAATTGACCCACCCTAGCTCTTATTACACCATATGTGAAGTATAAACCAACATCTAACAAACCTTATTAAGCTCACATTATCAAAAGTCCATTTCAAAACCACTTAACCCCTAAAGTTCCAAGGCCATTTTTCTATCAAAAACCACTCAAAACTGGCATTTCTACTACGTTAGTTCAAAAAAAAAAAAAAAAAACTTTTTATGGAACTAAACCGTAGGATCTTAAAATTTACTTGTTTTAGATCATGTGGTAAAAATTTCATGAAGTTTGACCGTACAGATTGAGAGATATGAGCATTCAAAGTTGAAAAAACAAGTTTTTTTGAACACTGGACTGCAATTTTAGATGACTTTGATTGCTATTTGTGGAAAAAATTTACACTGTGGAGTTTGAATTTAAAATTTGTTGTGCTGAAGAATTGAGTTGGGAGTCTAGGAAAAAAATTTCAAAAATTAAAAACTTGATTTTCATACTTCAAAAAATTGTCAAGTAGAAGTAGGTCCAAGATTGAAAGAAAAACTAAATTGATAATAACTCTTAGATGGGATTGAAATACAATAATTCCAACGGTGAGATTGTTCTAACAAGCAAATTTAACCTTTTCAAAAAAGAAAATTGAAAAAATTTGAAAATTGCATTCTGAGATGAATCCTACAAGTTTTTTTTCCAAAAAGATACTTAGATTGCCCGAAAAATAAGATTGTTCATAACTTTCACATCACTAATCAAAGTGGAATGAATCAAAGCTTTAGATGAAGACAAAAACATTATCTTTGAGAAAAAAAAAAATTTAAAATTTATTTTGAATTTTTGCAATATTTTTTGTGTTGCCCACCGAGTTTAGTTTCAGGCTTTTTGTGGTATAACTTTTGCTTCCGGGCACCGATTGAAATAATAATTATATTCCTACAAAGATTATCAGATTTTCTATCTTCAAAAAAAGTTTCAAAAAATTAGGGTAAAATTTCAGCCCATAGGAACCTGCCCGAATTCCAAATTGTCCCCCGAGGGGACAATGGGACTTTAGGGGTTAATGTCCATTTTAGTGCCTCTTGTAAAAACAGTTCCAAGAAGTGGGTTGCAATTCAAGCCACCTACCTTATACTAAAGTATATTGGAATCCTCTTTCGATTGCCAATAAGGCTTAATAAAAACTAGGTCTCTATTGCTCTTTGCACTACCAGTGATGATGTCTATTGAAAATTAAAAATTTTGGTGTTCCATTTTTCCCCTACAAAACCTTGTGAATCTGCAGAAATTTGACCTTCTCACAATTGAAGATGGAAGGCAAGCAAAGAGAAGGTTTTATATGGCAAGGAATTATGGTTTCAAAATGACAGATGTTCTCATGCGTATTTAGTTAATGATTTACCTAATTCTCAACAATAAAACATTTTCACACTTGTCATTGGCAATAATACAATGCAGTATAAATAGATTTTATAAATATAAATAAATAATTTTGGGCCTCAAATAACTCTTCAACCCTCAAAGGTCAAAATTATATTTTTATTATATATGCCCCTCTCTTTTGAGTTGCCTAATCTCAAAATTTGAGTTTTTTTTAAAAAAAATCTTAAAAAATGAATTGCATTATAAATCTAATGGTGGTAGTTTCATCAAATTTTGAGTTAAACTCTACTTTGTGGGATTTTTCAAAGCTAAGAGGTAAAGTGTAGTTTATAGCTTATTTGGGAGGATTCAATTTGGACATGGACTGAAAAGTCACCTAACGAATGTGATTCTTGCCCACCTTAAAAAAGGATAGATTCACCTCAAAAAGGGCAGATCCAAGGATTTTGAGGAGGAGACAAGTATCCCATTTTGTTCTTTTTACAAACACTACTCTCATTTTAATGACCACTGTGAATTGAAAAATACTCAAAATATTGTGAAATTTTACATGTACATTTTCAACTCTTTTATCTTTCAGTGAGTGCAAAAATGGCATTATTTTGAAATATCTTCACAAAGATATATCCTTCAAAGTGCGCTACCCTATATTTTCATTGACCCAAATTATACTTCAAACTAAAATATCTCCTAAACTAAGTGGTCAAAGAATCTGAATTTTTTTGAGGTGATGACTTTCAATGCAAACTTCAAGATCCTATGGTCACATTCTATCCAATCTCAAGAATAAATGAGCAAATAAATTGTTCATGTTCTTGGCAATTTTGGCCCATTTTGAAAGTACACCCCCTTTGGATCATTAGGAGTTGAAGGACAATTGTCCATTAAACCAAATCCAAAACTAATAATTAAATTTTTTTTAGAATATATATTTTGTTGCTTGCTTTGACATTGAAATTGAAAAATCCCATCTAACTTTTGCAATAGTCATTGTAATGACGTGAAACAAAGCTTTGCACATAGATTTTGATGATTAACATCCATCCATCCTAAAAAATTCATGCAAAAATTCTAAATTATGAAATCAAAAAAGCCCACTCAAGTTTTCAAAAAATTCAAAGTTCATTTCTTGGTCCTTTAGGGATTAAATATGCATGTATGCTTGAATAGTCTAAACTTTAAGACCAACACCTAGGGAGATCACTCCTTGTAATTTAAGGTATACACCTAAGTTAAGAGGATATTTGACGTGGGGCTATCCCAGGGAGATCACTTAGAGTGTCCATTTAGAACCTACGTGTGTTAAGATTTTGGAAGCCCTATCTTATATCCTAAAATTTAAATAAAAGGAGGAAAAAAAAATATCAATATATTTTCCTACTTTGGAAGTTTATGTTTTGAATTATTTATAATTTTATTCTTTAATTATAATTAGTTACAAATTTTTGAAGTAAAAAACTACATTGTAGAGGTGAAAATAACTTTCACACCCCTATTTTATATAAGAAAAAATTGTCTAAAAAATGAACAAAAAATTCTTGAAAATAAATTTATATTTAAAGTTCATTTTTCTTGAATATTGATGCAATGGTCATTTAAATGTGTTCTCTATAAATATTTGAGTTGAAAAACATGCTATTTTAGTTCATTTTTCAACCTATTCTACAAATCATTTCACATATTTTTTGAATTGGGAATTTTTGGCGATAGAAACCTACAATCATTATTAAACAAAGCTCAAAATTTTAGGTTCAAATTATAGTTTATTAAAAAGTATATAGGGGGGCAAAAAATCACTTTAACACACATAGTTGCTTATAGATACACTAAGTGATCTCCCCGGGGGGGCTATTTATCTTAATTATTGCATAATTTAAGATAACCATCTTTTTACATAAAAATCTACAAGGGGCTTATTTTCAATACCTATGGTTTTTGTAAATTCATTCATGCAAGTTCTTAAGTAGGGCTATTTTACATATAAAATTGAAGTGTCCAATATTTTTTTGGCCACCCTTCTTTTCAAAATTTTCCTTTTTTCTATTACATACGGGGTATACATCATGAAACTGACAACAATCATTTGAATTCAAGTGCCAATGTACCATTGATCAAGTGACAATTTTAAACCGCTAAAGGCCAAATGTCCATTCACTAGTAGAAAAAATTGTGTCCAAAACAATAGGAAATTGAGGTTTGCTTTTGTTGTTTTGGACAAATCCAAATTTCAAGAATTCTTTTAAAAATTATTAAATTTTTTTCCTAGCTACCCATATTGTTTTGAAGACTTTGATAGAAAATAAATTTTCTAAAGAGTGGCCACATAGGCAACCCCGCCATGAGGGTAGGCCACCTCAGCAACCTTGCTATGCGAGCAGGCGCCACCATTGAGGATTGAACCTTGAACCTCATGGTTGAGGTTCAAAGGTTCAACCATTACACCATCCATTACTTTGCATGTACAAAATGTTAATAGGTTTTTATTTATCTAAGTTTGTCTAATTGTTTTGTTTACTTTGTAAAATCAGCAGACTTTGGAGGCCATTTCGACATAGCAAAACAACTTTTTTCAAAAAACTTTTAACTAAGAAAAGTTGCAAAATCAAGCTAACTTTGATCTCCAAAAATCCGTTTGAAATTTTGTTGCTTCAAAAAAAAATTATGGACAAAATTCAGAGAGGATGTTTGAAAATGTCAAAAAAAATGTTCTTTTCAACCTCCCTCTAAACTTTGCCCATAACTTTTGATTGGAGGCTCAAAATCTCAAATGGATTGTTGGAGATGAAAATTAGCTTGACTATACATCTTTTTTGAATCAAAGTTTTCTGAGAAAAGTGAATTTACTATGCCAAATTGGCCGCCAAAGTCTACTGAGTTTAGAAAACACCACTATTTGTGAATGATTAAATTTATAAAAAAAACTCGACTATTTTTATCTATTTAATAAAATTTGTGAAGGAAACACCTTGACATTTAATTCTCTCTATTTAAAAAAAATTGAAGGTAATGTGAATTTTTTCATGAGTGTGATGAGCACATTGATGTTCCTTAAATGTTTCCAAAATGAAATTTGAAATATTCATCACCAATATTTTTCAATCAATTCTTTTATAACACAACAAAAAACAAAAAAAACAAATTGCCAAAAGTGGAAATTTTGTTTTTTGAATTTGAAATTTAGTGTGCTAATCAAGATTGCAAAAAATAATAAATCTCATAGGATAGTTTTGATAGTTTATTCTTAAAATGATATTCTTTTAACACCTAAATGCCTAAGGCCTTTTTTTGAGTTTCTTGAAATTTGTTCTATATTGGAAAAAAAATCAACATTTGGATAAGTTTCATCAATATTTTTTTTGAGTTGTAACCATACAAATTCAAACTAGACATATTAGAGACTACTTGGGCAAAGAAATACAACACCACCACGATTGAAAGATTATAATGTTTGATAGAATATTTTGAAAATAAAATCCTAAAAATGAAATTAGATTGATAAAGATTTCAAAAGATTCCATATTCTATAAAAATTTGTTGATTTGGTCATTGCACTACTCAAATCAACAAAAAGTAGGTGCCATTTTGTTGATTTTCACAAAAAGTACTAAAATGAGTGAAAATGGTCAATCAATTGATTTTTTGTTGTTTTGGTCATGGTTTTTCTACTAGTGATTAAACAAACAATTGAAAATCTATGTAGGTTCCTATGAAGTCAATTTTGGTTATATGTTCATAAAATTTTGATACAAGATGTTAACATGTCCCCCCTTAGTGGGAATTTAATTTTTTCCACCCTAAATGTTTTTTGCAGCCCTTGCAATTTGAGCATCTTTTGCAAAAACTCTCATCAACTATTGAAATTTGGCATTTATGTAACTGATAAAATATGGCATACAATTGTCAAAAAGAATATAGTCCTCAAATCACATTCTAAAGGGATTCAAACTTTATTAGCTATGTCGAGGTGGCTTCAAGAAACAACCTTTTCTTCTAACCTCAAGCCCTATTATCTTGCAATATGTGAAGTCAAAGTTCTTGAATTTTTTTTCACATATTCCAAATGTTTGTCTCTAATTCTTTACCATTTGGATTTTAAATAATAAAAATTTCCTCATTGCACAAGAAATCATCTAAAAATGATGAGTGTATTGTCAATGTACTTAACTTCTTTGCATTGCAGGTTGATTTTAGAGTAAGCTAGACTCCATATTTTCTTCTGAAATTTTTCATGAGTGAACCTAACATCATGTGTTTATGAATAGTCAAAATCCTAATTTTTGTGTAGAAAAAAAATTTTACTCCAAGAGGGCTTGAAGTCTAACCAAGGACCAACAACAAAGTTAGTGAGTTTTAGGGCACTAAGCTTATGAAGAGGGCAAAAAGATTTGGTGCTTAATATCCTATGTGAAGCTCAAATTTGACATAAATTAAGTCATTTTTGTAAAAAAAGTGTCATCTTCTAAATTGTTTGACTTGGTAATGTAGCCCCTTGAGAATCTAACGTGGAAATTCAATTTCAGCACATGAGTGCCGAATTATACCTTCATGTACAGTATTGAACCACCAACCATTAGCAAGACAAGGAATAGGAGGACATCCATAAGGTAGAAGTACCTCTTTTTAGCAACCATCCCGTGAAGGCTTTATAAGGTGACCTATTATCAACAACAATTGGATGCACTATTCATTGAAAAGATTATTTGTTTGTATCTTCTTGTCCACTCATCTCTCTTCCCTCCTTGCTTAAGGAGAAGTGCCAAAGCTAACTATAATAGATGAGTCTATGAGATTGGAATGGGTCTGAATGAAAAATCCACATTTATGTTAAATAAAATATTCATTCTTAGGAATTTTTTTGGCATTCTTCCTCATCCTTATGTTTGCACACATTGAGCTCAATTTTTCAACAAATTTCCCATATCCTACAAGTTGAAATGTTTTGTTTTTGTTGAAATGTTTAACCCCTAATGCAAGTAGTAACTTGAATGTAGTTTACTGTATCATGGTTTCTTCATTCCATCCTATTCCAACCTGCATTAGGGTTAATTATCGGAAATAGGTACCTCTACCATATCTGAAGTCCTTCAAAACCTTCCTCAATGAAAGATTTTGTTGGATAATCAGTTACAAACCTTGGAATGAATTGAAAATTGTCACATATGTTCCTAATTTGATTTGGTACAACAATATGGGGTTCAGACAAGTGAGAAATAAGCTTGAGATAAGCTGTGAGTAAATTGCTGAGTTCACCAATCTGCCCCAATTCTAGGAAGTAGGAAGTAAATAATGGTGAACCAACCTACTACTGCCACTTTTCTCAATTCCATCCTCATGTATCCATGTACCACTTTCACGAATGACGCGTTCAAAGCTAATTTTCATTAAAATGGATAATTTTAGTGAAAATAATGTACAATGCAATTTAAATCCAAAGGGAAACAGATTATCCTTGTTTCCTTTACAAAAATAGAATATGTTTTCCAAATAATTTTGCATCAGGAATGGGTGAAATTGCCAAAATACTAGTCATCCAGGAAAAGTAGTGATACAAGATCTATTGTAAAATCAGGCTCTGAAATTTTGGATGGTGACAACAAATACAATCTAACTATGAGATCCTTAAATCAATCTCTAAAATGCACAATCACTCATTTGATTTTAGTTTATGACTCATCTAATATTTTATAACTAAACACTAAGCATGCACACTTTGAATCACTCAACTTGGCCATAAGGTGAGATTTGAGGCCTCTAAGAGACTATTTCGACTTAATTCTTCATATTGTGAATCACGACTAGACAATCAGATTATTCAATAATAAAATAAATAAATAATATTTTTAAATATATATTTAAATATCAATTAATTAATATTATCCAACGTGGTAGTTTCTCTATCACGTTGGATTGCTAGTCTAGTGACGTTTTCACAATTTAGGAATTGTGGGGAATTCACAATTTCCTAAAGGCCCCTCAAAACACATAATGCTTTCACACACAACTTGACCCTACACACACAACTCCCAATTTTAATTCTCACAATCCCAATTGGCACACACACAACGAGCAAACTTAATCACTCATTCTCCTTAGACACATCACCGGCATAAATCAACATATTATAATTCAATTTGATCCATCATTCATCGTTTACAATTTTAGCTTTCTTTATCATTCTTCATCACTCTCATCAAAACCACAAATAAAAATGTAGCTAAAAGGGGGCTAGACTCGCATGTATATCTGCAACAGTGGGTGCCTTTCAAATTGAAGAAGAGAGACTTAAAAGGACTCACCACCAACTAGCTCAACCGACAATTCCGGAATTACTACCCACAACCATTTCAACATCAACTCCCTTAACTATCAAATTGGCATACCTTTCCTACTTGAAAATTTAGATTTACACTTAGAAGCATGAAAAGGATCAATTATCTATAATTATCCAAAATCTATAACTCCAAATTTGTAAAAAAGACCCTTTCATACCCCAAATTGGAAATTTGCCAATTAGAAAATAATAAGCTTGTACCACAAGTCATTGTAAACCTATTTTGTCATCTTTTTCCAAAGATCTATAGGAATTAACCACCGCTTAATCCCTAAGCATTTCCATTGTTATTTAGAAAAATCACCATAAAGCATAATGAAAACAAAGTGGATTGAAAAAATTTGAATTTGTTTTGGAAACAAAAACGTTTTGGGGTTTAAAGTGTTATAGGTCTAAATGCCACTAAGGTACCAAAATTTCAACTATACAATCTTTTAGTGTACATGTTTTAGATGACAAGAATCAAATTTGGAGTCATTTGGCTACATAGATTGCAAGATTATAATGTGTTTGTGTTGAAAAAGGATGTTGAAATTTTCCTTGCAACACACAAAAGGTGAAATTCAATTTCTAAATTTATTCTAATGAAAAAACTTTAACCCATAAAGTGCTTCAAAACAAGCATGCAAATACATTGGTGAAAGAAAATATCATTCAAATGACTCATTGTGTCTACAAAATGGCTATGAAATGTCAAAAAATAACAATTTTTTTTTGCAGAAAAACCATCTAAGGTTGAATCTTCTTTTGTAGAAATGCTTCTCAGACCCTTATAACTTCTTGGATTGTTAGAAAATTTTAACCACACAAATTAGACTAGTATCTGCAACTTTAACCAAAATAAAACTTGGAAACAAACATTGTATAATGAAGAAACTTGCTGCCAATTTCTCGGGGGGATCACTCCTTGTAATTTAAGGTATACACCTGAGTTAAGAGGGTATTTTATGTGGGGCTATTTACCTTAATTATTGCATTTAAGATGACCGTATTTTTACATAAAAAACTAAAAAGGGCATATTTCCAATACCCTAGAGTTTTTATAAATTCATTCATGCATGTTTTTAAGTGGGTCTATCTTACATATAAAATTTAAGTGTCCAATTTTCTCCCACCCACACCCTTCTTCACAAATTTTCTCTTCCATCTACTGCATCTATGTATGGGGTAGACATAAATAATCAACAATAATCAATTGAATCCAAGTGGCAATTTTTAACCCATAAAGGCCAATTGTCCATTGAATGAACAATTGAAACTTTAGGTAGGTCCCTATGAAGTCAATTTTGGTCAAATGTTTCATAAAATTTTGACACAAGATGTGAACATATATCCTCCTAGTGGAAATATAATTTTTTTCTACCCTAAATTTTTTTGGTAGCCCTTGTAATTTGGGCATCTTTGGGGCATCTTTTGCAAAAAATCTCATCAACTATTGAAATTTGGCATTTATGTTATTAATAAAATATGGCATACAATTATCAAAAACAATTTAGTTCTCAAATCACATTCTCAAAGGAGTCAAACTTTATTAGCTATGTTAGGGTGGCTTCAAGAAAAAAAACTTTTCTTCTAACTTCAAGCCCTATTATCTTGCAATATGTGAAGTCAAAGTTCTTGAAATTTTTCCGAAATATTCTAAATATTTGTCTCTAATTTTTTACCATTTGGATTCCAAATTAAAAAATCTCTCATTGCACAAGAAATCATCAAAAAAAGACTAGTGTATTGCCAATGCATTGAACCTCTTTGCATTGCAAGTTGATTCAGATTTTTTATGAGTGAATCCAACATCATATATTTATGAATAGTCAAAATCCTCATTTTTGTGTAGACCAAATATTTTACTCTAACAGGGCTTGAAGTCTATTGATCCTAGTTCACAAGAATGAAAATAAAGATTTTTTTTCTCACTTCAAACATTATAATCTTTCAATCCACATGGTCAAATGGGCTGAAATTGTTTCTACACGTTGTTATAACTACATAATACACTTTTATACAGTTGGATTTTTTTTAAATAATTTTTTATTTTAGACAATGCATCAAAGTTAGCAAAACACCCTCTAGTCTTTAGGGGTTAATAACATTGAACACTTTAGAATTCCTAATGAAACTATCCCATGAAAATCTCATTCAATATGAGTGTGATTAACACATATGGCTTCAAAGCTTAGAGTTAAATGAACTATAAATTCTATCTTCATATTGTACAATTTTTAGTTTGTTGAACCACTAAGGTAAAGCTTCCTATTCATACAATGTGACAATTTTTCCACTTTTAGCTGATGTCTTACATTTACATTTAGTTTGTTTTTGTATATACAGTACAAGTACCATTGCGCAACTTTAGTTGACCACCCTTCATCGTAGATTTTCTTGAATATGTTCATTTTATCATCCATATGAAATTATTTGTCCACATCTATACTTATCATATTATGAAAAATTTGCATGGCTTCTATTTGTCAACGCTAATTTATTAATAAAAATTCCTATTATATGATGTTTTTACATACCCTAATTTATATATATTAGAGTGTGTAGCATTTCATGACCCTATAGTAGCTCTACAAATTATATAAAATTTTCCCCATTTGAATTAAATGAACCCTATCTTTTAACTCACGTAGTTTTCTAGAAACCGTGAGTGTTCCCTCCGGGGCCAATTTTCATTGTAATTCAAAAATATCCAAATTTTGAACTTTGAATGACTCCCAAACATTCAAAAAAACTTGGATTGACATGAAAAATTTTCCACGATAATCAAACTTTAAGAAAATCTCACCCAAAAAATTTGATTGAAAACTAATACTAGCTTAATGAAATACAAAGCCCCAAAGTTGCAACCATCAAAATGTACTTTAGTGATCTCAAATTGAATCCCAAAATTCTAGAATGGCTCCCAAAACATAAGTACACGGCTTGGATTGATTTGAAATTCTTTACCACACAAACTAGAAGTGAAAATGCAAGTAACAAGTTTTATTTAATTCAGACATCGGATGCAAAAGTAATTAACAACGCTTCAAATTAGACTTTTAAACAATGTGGAGA
Organism: Rhytidiadelphus loreus; assembly: GCA_947034895.1. Lineage (NCBI taxonomy): Eukaryota > Viridiplantae > Streptophyta > Bryopsida > Hypnales > Hylocomiaceae > Rhytidiadelphus > Rhytidiadelphus loreus. Next base: position 3,543,576 of record OX344761.1, on the reverse strand, counting down.
TACTTTTGGTCACCTAAGGCACTTATAGGCTATACCATAGGATCTTGTACCTAACTTGAATGTCTACTTTTCTACCAATTTTCAATGACCATACTTTAGCAATTTCAAGATTGTAATGTTTAATTCCTAAGCGCCTAAGCCTTTCCAAGGCGGGTGTTTTTCCTATGAAAAAAGAGCATGGGCTTATAGTTATCCCCAATGAAGCAAATTTTTAATTTTTTCAAAATCTACTTGTACAAATGTTTAAAGAACTTGCTTGTTAGTATGTATACCAATTTTGAGTGTGAAATTGCATAGGAGTTGTGAGATTATAATAAGAGAAATGTATAAATTCTATTTTAGTGTGCTGCTCCTCCCCGCAATGTTTTAAAAATTTGCATATAAAAGTTTGGGGGGATGGGAGATGACATGAACTATAAATAGTGTTAGTAAACTAAAATGCACATTCAAAAAACTAAATTTCACATGAAAAGCTATCAAACTCATTACACAATCTACCTCGCAATAGTTGAAATGCAATTTTGTTTGATAAGTAGAACTCCAAATCAACACTTGTATGTTTAAATTTTCAATGGTAAAAATCAAGAAAAACTTTACTCTTTCCATTGGGATCATTTTCAAAGAAAATGGATAAGTACAATTTTGTAGATCTCAAATCAAGTGAAATTGGCAAACTTTGTTCAAAACTAGGAAATGAAGTAAAATCGGCAAGCTTTCTTCTTCACTAATGGTACATATATGCTTTTGAGGACCTCTCAAGAATCAAATATCTACCTTTTTCAGTGAAAAATGATTTTTTTTAATAGTTAACCTTCAAAACTACTCATAAAAAAATTTTAAACAGTAAAAAGAATTTAATTGCCTACAGCAAAATGAGCCTAAAATTTAAATTGACCATATATGGTCAATTAGGTAGTTAGAGGGATACCCCTAAAGGACCAAGTGATTGTTCAACACATAGAAGAGATCTTGGGTAGTTATACACAAAGGCAATTTTGGTCGGATGTTCACAAAATATTGACAGAAGATGTGGACATGTACCCCCTTGGAGAGAATTCTTTTTTTTATTGGGTATCCGGATCAAAAGTTATCCAACCCTAAACTTTTGGAGGAGCTTTGGCAGCTTCAAGCAACATGTACAAAACTCCTCCTCTCCTTTTGAAATTTGGCAAGTATATAACATACATGATACAAGTTTCATATGTAAAAGAAATGTGTAGTATAAAAATCTCACTCTAGGCAGAGTTGAAGTCTATTAGCCTTGTTAGGTATGATAAAAGAAACTATTTTTTCTAACTCCAAATGTTATAATCTTTCAATCCATGTGGTCAAAGTTTCTGAGTTTTTTTCCACACATTCCCATAGTAGTCTATTACAAATTTGTGTGGTTGAATTTTGAGAAAAAACTATTTTTTTTCATTTTTTTTCACTGCCCTAAAAAAAATGCTTTTTTTACAATTTTTGCCCAAAATGTGCTTCAATATAGAAGATCTTGTACTTGGCAAGTATAAAAATGTAGAGAACAAATTTTAGAAACTTTTACCACCTAGATTACAATACATTTGGGTTTAAAGTGGAGAAAGCAAGATTTTGAGTAAGTTCCTTAGATTATTTAACTTTGAATCTTTTTGATTGAAAATTTTACACTATTCATTTTGATTTAAATTTATTTTTATGTTGAAGATTTGAGTTGAAAGTCTAGGGAATTTTTTTTTGAAAATTGTGAAAATTGAGTTAAAAAAACAAATCAAGTACATTATCTTTTCAAGAAGTTCCTATGATTGTCCGCAAAATAAGAAGCTCTATGACTTTCACATCACTAATCCAAATGGAATGAATCAAAACTTTCCATGTACAGCTTATTGTAGCATAACTTTTGCTCATGTGCATGGATTGAGATAAAAATGATATTCTTCTAAAACTAATATGATTTCTTGTTCTGAAAAAAGTTTCAAAAAATCATGTCAAAAATTGACGTTACTCGAGCCTCCTCAAAATCCATTTTGTCCCATGTAGGGACAATGGGACTTTATGGGGGTAAAGTAGCCAATATTATAAATATTCAAGGGCATTCATTGACTACTCTTCCAAAACAAGTCTTCATGTTTTTATACTTTACTAATTAAAATAGAATGAATATAAATTTTCCTTGTAAATATGAATTTTATTCTACAAGTTAAAGAGATATTTTGTAACTTCTTAAGAAATACTTTAGTAAGGGACTAAAAGTTTAGGAACTTGACTAAAAATAGAAAAAATTCATTACATTTAATGAACCCCTTTAGAATCTAAGCATATTACAATCTCTACACTAGCAGAAAGGATGGATATCAATGAATAGTACTAGAGTATGGTGCCCAAGATCCATATTGGCCCTCACTAGCTTGATGTGATTGTGGGACTTGGGCCCCATGCTTTGACTATTCATTGGTGCCCAAAGCCCCCGCTTCTACAAGTGCTATTACAATCCTTTTATTCTCACTTTGATGGAAAAGGACGTGAAGAAGAATGAAATTGGAGTAGTTTTGTGAATGTAGTATTATTTTACCTTGGACAAACTTGGTTTCATCTACCTCAACTAATGAGTAAAATTAATGTAGACAAGCTTGTTACTACCCAGATTTGCAATTTGAATATCTTGGAGTCAACTCCAAGAGGGGCACACATTTTTTAGAGGTGTGCACTTGTTTCACAAATCAAACTCTAATTTTTCAATTTAAATTGTAATTTTTGTAAATTTCTGAAGTAAATTACAAAATCACCTATAGAGTGGAATCACAAACATCCCATAAACAATCCATAACCACCTTAAGTACTCACCAATAAAGGATTGACACAATATCCCTTGTAGGCATTTATTCACTAATTTTGTGAGAAAAATGAACAGATTTGGATATTTTCTTAACGGAATTGGGGTCAAAAGTAGGAGACAGAATTGGACCAATCTACCATTATGTCTCACCTTCAAGTTGTTTGCACAGTGCAAGAAGTAAGTTCAATACTCACATAAGATCACTCTTGCCCTTGTTGAATTGTCGTGAGACCCCCAACGAAAGGACTTTTCCTTGTGCCAACTCATCAAAATAGGTTGGAGTTCTTTCTTTCTTTCTCTCCGTCCGTCTTCCCAGGAGCGAGATGACATTATTGCAAGCAGGCCGTCTCCGGACAAATCACTCCAGCCCGGAGTTTTTTTCATCATCCCGGCCAGGTGGGGGAGTGCCCGGCCAGCTTGTCAGGGCAGCAAGCCCAACTCACTCCCTCACTCCACTCTCCTCTGTCCAGCTGCAGCAGCCCCTGCCGCTGCCGCTGCCCCTGCTCAATATACTGCAGAGTCCAGTACTCATCAGTAGTAATATAAGTGCCTGAAGTGCCTGAAGCGTGCTGGTCCTCCTTCCCTGACACTCTCCACCTGTGCTTGCCAAATAACTGAACTGCCCTCGCTTGCTTGCTTCCTTCCCACAACTGAAATGCAAAGAAAAAGATAAAAGTAACACGGAACTCCAGTTGGATGGAACTGAAGAAAAGACTGAGGCGAGGATGGGCGAAAGGAAGCCAGCCAGGCAGCCAGGCCAAGCCAGCCTGCCATTACCAACCGACCGAGACAGCCAGCCAGGCCAAGCAGAAGGCCAGACAGTGTCAGCGCACACATGTTCCACCAGCTGACATGCTCGGGGATCCGAAGTTGGAGGAGAGGAGAGGAGAGGAGACGAGACGGGACGAGACGGATCGGAGGAGGCTGAGGCCCAAGCCAAATCACCCACTGCTTCATCATCAAACTTCGTTTGTCCGACTTTCGGAATCCTTTCTGTCTGTTGGCGACTACAGGACTTGGGACCAGTCGCCTGAAAAAACAAATTTCGAAGCTTCACAAGAATACGAATACGAATACGAAGAATGCAAGTTAGACGGACGGTTGCATTGGGTACCAGGGTAGGTAAGTTACAGGGATGGATTCAGAAAATTTCGCTAAATGGGAGAGACGGATCGGAGGGCGAGCTGGATGGAAGCTTAACTTCGACGGAAAGACCTCGTTCCAATCCTCGAAGGGGTTAGAAATCGGACGTAGGTTATGAATCGGGAAAAGGTTGGGAAGGCAGAAATGATCGATCGATCAGTCGATCAACTTCACTTTCCCCAGAAATTCATTCGGAAATATGCTTAAGGTGGTATGTTGTTAAATGGCACCTGACCTTAAAGCGCCATCTAGAACGTTTGTACATTTCGAATTTCAGTTATGTACCTATTTGGATGGAGCGCTTTCAGAAATGAACTTTGACCCTTAATAACTTTTGCATACAATATCCAAATGTGGCATTCTTTGGTGCGTTGGAATCTCCTTTCACTTGCCAACATGAATATGTGAAAATTTGACCAGTTTCGTAATAGCAACTAGGCTCAATAGTAAAAAGTGACGGTTTTGGGTATACCCACCTTAGACACACTGACAGAGGCTAGCTCTCAGAAGTGTTCATGCACTTCAAAAATTGACATAACAAATTGAGAAATTAGATTCTTTTTTTTGTCTACAAATTTTGGACATGACCAAGCACAAGTAATACACTAGTATAAAATGATTTTTCAAGAATTGAACCCCTAACACATCCAAAAGTTGGACGATAAACGGAATGGAAGAGTTGTAGTTGACAGAGAAATGAGAATCTTCATTCATCCATTTTTGGGAAGTTGCAAGATGGGTTCTATGTTCACTACACTAAATGATGGTATTTAGTGTTATGGTACAAATAGTGTTACCTAATTTTTACCAGACTCATTTAGAGTTTTACTTTCCACCTCTTGTGAGCTCATTTCTAATATGAAATTACCTTTAACTCTAAATGAAGTCTTGTTAAAAATTTATATCCCCAAAAAATTCAAAAAGTTGTCAGACAGTGCCTATATTGACATTTAATGTTAGTAACACTAATGAAATTGTTGACATTTAGTGTTGTGCTTTGTAATTAGTGTTGCCAACAATATATACCATTATTAGTGTAGTGATGACGGCAAGTGCATAACTAAGAGCAATTGGGAGGGAAAAAAATATGAAGTGAAACATGTCTAGTTTTGGGAAAAATTTGGGAGTGCTCGAGTTGAACTGTGCCATGAAATGATAATTTTCAGGCCCAAACATTACACTTGAGCTGCAGGCTGGGGGCTTTGGTCTCCATTTAAAAAATTCATGCAAGTGAATAAAAAAAAGGGGTAGTTCTACACAAGAGTGGTTCGCATTCTTGGGAGGACATGCACAATAACAACAAGAGGCAACATGTAGTTCAATGTTAGGAAGAAAGTGAGGTCAACATGATATTTTGTCATGCATGAAGTTCATTTTGTGATTTACACAATTGCACTGGTTAATGCAGGCAAGCAGCTCAGGCATTTGTGTATTCTGCATTAGGCATTTCAGAGGGGATGTGGTCTGCTCAACAAAAATGCAACTTCTCTCCTCTCTCTTCAAAGGCCTCAGCATTGCAAGCTCGACAATGTGAAGGATGTTGTGAACTACATTGTTTCATACTTCTAATCATGCTCCTTCTACTGCATATTTATCTCTTATTTTCCAAGCATGTGCACTTCTGCATTGACATGATTTCAACACAAGTGAGCACTTGTCCGTGAAGTTCAACAGCAACTTATCCCTAGTCAAACCTCTTGATCTTCACAACATCTACAATTTTTTGAAATTTTTAAAAAAGAGTTCTCATTCCACATACTAAACAATTTTACCACAACATGTCCAAATTTTGTTTGAATTCTCTAATTCAGTAACTATGCCCATGTTGTTTTTTTGTAAGTGAATGTCATGTAACATTTTGAGAGCCACTGTGTATACCCCCAAAAACATTATACATGTATGTGTATTGTGCATCTGAGCCTGCTGCATACCGGCCAGTGCCCAGGACCTTCAGTTGGCTCCTCCGACTCAATCTTTTCCATATTCCAACGAGATTCTGAGCTGACACCATTCTGTCTCGTGAGGTCCTGGGACATGAGAAGTTGAAATTAGACAACGGCAGGCGGGCAGCAGGTGCCGTGGTGTTAACATAGATTTGGATCATGTAACTTTTGTGGACTGAAATCATGTGGTAAGTTAACACAGGAAATGACTTGCTGCCTGTGATGAATTAATGACGGTGAGTAGTGTCACAAGAAGAAACAGATTGGTGAGTGATTCTGGGTCTGAAGAAAGATAGCTTGGCTTGGACACGAACTTATATTTCCAAGTACAAAATCTAAGTTTAAAAAAATCCTCAGGAATGGCCAGTTTCAACATGTTCAGATAAGCGTACTCTCTGGACATGAGTCTATGCCTTTGAAGAACACATGTACTCCTAATTTTTAACCTTGGAAAGACAGAGCAAATAACACTAGTAGAAATGTGGGTCGGGTAGACTAGCTAAATGGACCAGATAATCCTCAAAAGTCAAGAGGCTTGAAAGTATTATGGGACATAATGTCAAGTCTAATAGTTCATCACAAATGCCTGTATCTGTACTTTTTGCAAAACTAAGGGTGTAGAAAGAGGGTCTGTGTTATGAATTATAATGCTTTTTTGACTATCCAATGGAATAGTGACAAATCTACCTTGAAAATCGTACTTGGCATTATGATCACAAAAACGACTCAAGGATGGTTTTTAGATGGAGGTTGTGATCCTAGTCAAAGTTTGTTATATGTCATAAGTATTTATAATGTATAAATTTGTAAGTTTTTACTTCACTAAATTCCACCATATATATTGAAAAGGGATATAAATCGAATCGACCAAAATTTACCCCAATCACAAATGTAACAAATCCATAATCCCCACTCCACTCAACCAAGTATGAACAACCGTGGGTGATGGCAATATTGTGTTTCAAATTAATGACTCTTCCAAGGTATAAAGTGGCATTCCTGGCTAACTAAGAGGTAACTATGTCCTTGTACCTCATGTGTGCATGCAACTCATTGTGTTTGTGCCAATCCAAATGAAAAGTGCTACATCCTCTTTTACCCCCATCATGTATGTTGTGAACCTAGGTTTACCATGTGATCCCCTCAAAAGGGTTGAATTGCTAAAATCTAACATATAAGTAGTGCTTGACCACAAATATTATGGATCTTGTGACACTAATTTAGAGCATCAAAGTACAAAAGTGAAACAAACAAAATTGCAACATGTCAAAAATGAATTCTTGCTCTTGTGATTCAACCATAACAAAATTTGTAGTCTTAGACTTCAATGTGTCCATTCCATCACTCTACTAATGTAAAGTTGGATTGTAACTCAAAGAGCAAGCTAGTTTATAGCACTAATACACTCCCAATCTACTTTGCATCATCATCATGTGAATATAATATGATCTATCACAAAAGAAACTTCCCTTTATTAAGCCTTTGCAACAATGGTATAGGAAATTTGGAACCTTTTCTTTTACTGTATTTTGCTAAATCCTTCCAAGTGAGAACTTGGGATTTGCCAAATCTTTTTTTATTATAGTAAACTATACAAAGCAAATAGAAAAATACATTTTAAAATAGTATAAATTATTTCTTCATGTTGAAGCCATATTAGGAAAAATTGTCATTGCTTTAGAAGAGTAAGATGACCACTGTTATGGATACATTTTTTTATTTATCGGTTTGGGGGTATCCTAAAGACTCTTTAGAGCTAATTGGGTAGCATGCTTCAAAGTTCACAACAAATTCATACTCTGTCAAAAACATAAAATTTCTATTGATCTCACTATTTCTCACATTTGTCATTATGTAAGGGGAAAAAAAAATTCAACAATGCCAATAGGATAAACTAGTCATTTTCCTTATTATAGTCTGATTTACTTTACATGGTACATGACAATTTTCAAACTAATGTAGGAGGTTCTAATAAAAGTGCACAGGTTCTAAAATCGCTCACCTCCTCAAATGTACACTATTTATACATGTTGCTTTTTTCATAGCCTTCAACAATGTACAAACGATGCACATTTGAGGAGGTGGGCAGTTTTAGAGCCCCTATGCCATTTCAACTTCAAAATTTCATAACTAATTCCACAAAGCTCCAAAGAATATGAAACGACTTGGGTTAGATGCCGATTCCACTTGTCTTTTGATGAAAATTTACTGAAAAATATTTCAAGGAGTTTCACCTCCCCAAAATTCAGTTTGAGCTCTTAAATGGGCGATTTTTGGGCCTCCTACCTTAGCGAGGAGTCTTGTAGATTATAATAGCTAAGAAATGCCACTCAGTGCTTACGCTGACAGATTACTGAGTAACCATCACCACCGGGGGACACGATCAGTTGCCTCCATCACCTCACTCTGCTCTGTGGCATTGCAGTTCAGTTGTAAGGGGGAATAATAATTTAAAGATTTAAAACGATTTATTTATTTACTTGTTTATTTATTTATCATTTTTAAACCCGGAGTTTATTCAATTTAAAACGATTTCTGATTGACATTAAACATTGAATAAACATTCCTGATTTCCTGAACAACTGAAACACTGACTTGGTTTCAGTTTGGGCTCATCAATGGCAAAACCCATTATTATAATAATGCAGTCAATGGCATACTCATAGGGGTCAATGACTGAAGTGAGGATGACAATGGCCTGCCAACCCTCTGCATCTAATGAACTCCATTCATTGGGGAGATTAATATGATTGGCATTACAGTAGTTAATGGAATTAAGTTACAAGGGGTCAGTCAAGTTTAGGAGCCTGTCATGGCCGGACCCCCTTGCTCATCCCTGAGGAAAACTGCTGAATTTTCTTAATTTCTCATGCATGATAAAATTTGCAAATTTTGAATTCAAATCTGCAATCAGAAGCCCCAAATTAGATGGTAGAGGTGTAGAATATAAATCTATAAAGTACAAAATAGAAGGTCTTTTATTTTACTATGCACCATGAAGTGGCAGTAACTGCCTTACAATCTATATGGAAATCTTTTATTTTACATGCACCCATGGAATGACTTTCGGGGACAAACGAGGGGGCAGTTCACTCCAAACCCTGTCATCGTCTCCAGATGTTTAGTTACCCCCAAAGTTCCCGGACTAATGTTTCCACAAAAATAAACCCCTCAAAAATTGTCATTTCAATTGAGAGAGAAGATAAAAACTATTGGGGGATTCAATGGTAGAAAACATTGACCATTTGGATTGGAAGATTATAATGTTTGAAGGGAAGAAATGAATGGCAATTTGGCCGTTCTCCTTCCCAAACAAGTTTAGTATAAGGTAGAAGCACCTAACTGTAACACTTTATATTTACCTTAAAAAATGGTCTTAAATGAACACTCCCATACTAAAAATTGCACCATAACTTTTCAAAAGCAATCAATGAGAGTTGAGATATTTCAAGCTTCAAAGGGGTCCATTCAATGTATAGGGTTATGTATAGGCTATCCTATGTTTTCAACTTTGAAAATTTACAAAATATTACCAAAGTGTCAAAAAAATCATGAAACTACTTGGGATGCATTTCTTTTGAGTCCACTAACAATTTCATCATTTGTAAGGTTCATTTGGCCTTTGGGTTAGCCTTCTTGGCTTAAAAGTTTTGCAATATTGAGACTTGAGGAGTCTCGTGAGGAGCTTGATTATGTTATAAAATTAGATTGAAAATACATATAAATCTCCCCCCCCCCCCCTTCATATATATTTTCATTCTTTGAAAGATCATTAAATAGGAGGAATTTACAATGTTAGAAGAAAACTTTAATCATTGTTAACAGTAATACATATGTTTAAAATCCCAATGGTGGCCATCCAATTCTTTTTTCAGTTTGGGTTATAGGAATATTTAACCCCTAAAGTTCCTTAACTATGTTTTAAAAAAAAATGCTCCAAGAATTGCCATTTCTAGTACAAGTACCAAATTTTACAAAGAAAACATTTTTGGACACATGCAACTATAGGATCTTGTAGTACACTAGTTTAAAAAATTTCAAATATTTGCATTGTATAGAATGTAAGATATTAGCATTTGAAGTGACAAAAATATTTTTTGGCCATGCATAAAACAAGGCAGTTGCACTTCACAAGGTCATATTTGTATGAAAACAAGCCCATGTTGGTGAAGCTTCTTTCAATTCATTCTTCAATGCAAGTTGATGAAAAAAATTTAGATCATTTGGAATTGTACAACCTATAGGAAAAAAATAGTAAGTAGAAAGAAGTAGATAATGATTCAAAATGCCGATCCCAATGGTTCTAATCCTATAATTTTATTTTTCCCCAAAATATTGAAAATTGACTTAAATAAAGGACTTCAAAGTTTATTTTAGAGTGGAGAATCCATAATTGCTAGTGAACAAAAACTCCTCATAACTTTCATCTCATTAATCAAAATGGAATGAATAAAAGCTTTCCACATATATACAAATGTAGGAAAGAAAATCCAAATTTTTATTTCTTAGAAAAATCATCTTTTCTGAATTGCTCATGGAGCAACAAAAATTACAAATCGTACAATAATTTTTTAATAATGTAGTTAAAAGTTATGAAAATTGTTGGGCCTTAAAGAAAAAACTTGTCCACATGTTGTGTGAAAGTTTCAAAGGAAAAAAAAAAAATTCCATTTGTAGTGAGCTACCCAAAATTTCTATATTGTTCGGTCTTTTAGGGGTTAAAAAGTCTTATGTAAATATGATTTTGTAAACACTTTGTAAACATGCTTTCTATGAAATAGTTATAAATTTTTTTGTGTATTTTTACATTTTTGCAAATTGTGGTCATTTTTAGTTTATAACACACAAATAGTTCATTAATGACTTTGATGCAAGAGGCTTGGAGGCAATTTGACACTTCTCTCAAAATTATATTAGTGCTTTATACAACTCCTCTCTAAGTTCACAAACAACACTCTTATTGTAGAAACAAGTACAGTTGTTCTACCCTCTTGAAAAAAAAATTTGATTTAATTGCCTCTAATTTTATTATATTAGCACATTAATAATTAATTTACCTAATATATATATTGATCAAGATACACCTCCAAAGTGTACCATAACAAATTTACAATTGTCAAGACTTTCACATCAATTGAAGTCTACAAACTTATAACAAAAAATGAGTCTATTACCATTACCATTTTATCAAACTAAATTTGCAAGTACTTATGGATGTGATTTGTTGCATTCATTTTCCAGAGGTGTGATTATATGTCATTTAGTAGTAGTAAAATTTTATCTTTTTTGGTGAAAGAATTCATATCAAATGATAAAATTTATGAATATCGAGTGAAAGAATTCATATCAAATGCAATTGATGCTTTAAAGATATGATGAATTTTTCCTTAAATTTATAATATTGTGTAGAGCATCATAGTACAAACATTTTTTTCATATCACTCTAAAATTATTAAATCAACACTCTAAGGTTACTTACGAAAAGTTCAAATTGCTATAAAACTCTAGTAATGACCTTTAGGTTAGAACTTGGTTTTCCAATTTTTGGAATGATCTTTGGGTTTGTTGCATTGACAAATATAGGGTCCACTTTGTGTACAAATGGCGTGTTTGAAGTCACAACTAAAAAAATGGTAGAATGAAGCCAAGAAGAAAATAATATAATTTTGAAGTCACACAACTAAAATTGGACTTCCAAAAGAATTCATTGTCTTTTCAAATGAAGGAATTGAAAAGTTTTGGAGGAAACCAATAGAAACCTTTGAGGTTCAATTAATTTTTCAAACAAAGGTTGGAAGAATTTGGAATTTCAAAAGAAAAAATGTGAGACTTAAAAGGATTTACTTTGTAACCATGGGGTATGGATCTACAAGAGAATTAAATTTCTTTTTCAAGTGAAGGAGTTGAAAAGTTTGTTGAGGGAACCAATGGGAATAAATTTCATTAATCTTTGAAACAAAGGTCATGAAAATTAGGATTGGAATTGGGATTCAAAAATATAAGAGTTGAAAGGTTTTTACTTTGTAACCATATGATGGTATGAATCTTTGGGGGGTCAATGCCCACTATTGGCCAACAAACACTTCCAGAGTCCATTGTAACACATTAACAATTGCCAAGACTTTAGTTATTGAGATGTCATTAAATCTTTTGGTAGTTGTAAAAATTTCTCATTTTGGAGGGGGGGGGGAATTTAAAATTCCTATGAATTTGTGAATAAAAAGTAAAACGGTTCATATCAAATGCAATATATACTCAAAAACATTAGAAAATCTCTCCATAATTTTATATTACAATATAGAACATCATGGTGTGAATTTTTTTGAACGTGTCATTCTAAAATTAGAAAATCAACATTTTGTAGTTGCAAGTTCATTTTTCCAAATTTTTGGTCAATATTTAAGAAAAAATTATATATTTTAAATAGAATTACATGAGAATAGCTAAAGGATATCAATGAAAACTAATTTCCAAAAGAAATTGAATGATTTCCAGGCTCTAATATCCATATGAATAGTCCCATTGTCAAGGTCTCCCGACCCAAAAATGAGGGCCTGCAATTGGCATCACTAATAGCTCGGAGAGCTATGAAACCCTGGTTTTCTTTATAAATTTTGACAAAAAAAGTCTATTCGTTTTGCCTCTTAAGTACGAAATCTTCTGTCTTTTGAATTTTTGAATTTTTTGAACAAATGAAACGGTTGTCATTCCATTTCCAATTTCTGTGACCTAATAGAGATTAACTGTCTAATTACAGACTTACAGGACAGACTACCTTACCGTAATCAAGGGCTTGTTGCAGGTAGGCTGCTGTTAATTTAGTTAGATGGAGAGAAGAATTAATGAAGGTGCCCATTAATGCATAGAGTTGCTTCATATTCATTTATTACGCTGTGTTTTTAATTACATTAATCCCAAATCAGCAATTAGAGAGCTACGCTAAATAGTGAAATTAGGTTGCCCCACCGACACTAATTTTTCGACATTTGACACTGGATAAAGAATCAGCCCTTTTTACCGTTACTGCACAAGAATAAGCCCTTTGGGGGGCAACATGGAGCCAAATTGCACCATTTCAAAATAATTTTCTCCTTCTCTTCAGATAAAAGTAATTTTTTTTTCCAGAAATATTATATTTCTATCTAAAATGTGGATGAAGTCACCAAATTCAATGAAAGAGTGCATGAATATGATGGAAAAGTGTTTTTTGGTTTAAAAGATAGATGAATGTAAAAATACAATGCTTCACCAAATTTTAAGTGATCACCGTCCTAGCACTTTCTTGTAAAGTAAAAAAAAGGGTTGACTACTTTTGAACTATGTATCATTGTAATTGAAACTCATGAACCTCCATGCGCACAAATGAAAATATTTGTAGAATAATTTGTTGACTTTGATGATTTGTAAAATAACTTTCTTTAGGGGTAAGGCAATGAAATCAAAGTGTTGGTTCCTTCTAAAATAAAAGAATGTGATCAAGTGGTTTTGCATGTAAGTTAGGTGTAACATTAAAAAAAAAAAAAAATTGCAATATTGGGAATTTCTCGATTTAATATTTTAATCCAAAGTGCATTTTTTCAAACTAGTTTTGCCATTACTCCCATTTTGCAATGAATTTTTTTAATGTTTATTTATTTTTTACACAAATTAAATGGAATTTCATCGCTTTCTTTTCATTCCTTAATTGTGTAGGACCTTCACTAGGTAAGTAAAAGTTAATGAAGTCTTTGACATTCGAATATTTAGGGATTCTTTAAATTCGTTTTTAATGAGATTATTCAAAGGAATTTGTCAATAGTAGGATAGTAGCTTCCAAGTCCAAACTTTAGAATCATATTAATTATTAAGTTGCATAGTGCCAACCATAGAAAACATTTAAATGATTTTTCAAGAAGAAGAAGAATTGCAACCCTTCTTTGGAGTTGGATAAAAGTTCATTCTTCTCATGTTCTTCATAGTGTCCCTAAAGATAGGATGTGTTACTCCAAGACTACATACCCTTGTTTGGAGGGAGACTATGTCGATCTAATTAGATTTAGAATAGGATTTTTATTTATAAAAATAATATTTTTAGTTCATTTATTTTAGTAGTTATATTTGGATTATATTTTGTGTATATTTGTGTCTTTTTTGTGAGTGTAAATGTTTTTTGAACGTGTAATATGGGTTTGTGGTAATTGAACCTTTAAAGGACATTTCAAGTCCTCGAGGATTGCCCAAATTTGAATTTTAGAATCTTTCTTATGTGGGCATCATGTAGCTTGTTCAAATGACCAATCAATGATGAGCTTCCACTTTCTTTAAGGCCATAGGCAACCTCAAAGGTACTATTCAAAATATTTATCAAACTTTCCAATGTAGAAACTACAAGTTCAAATTGTGATTCAAAATCCAAGACTTAGATTGATAGATGCATCTTGTGAAAAGAAAGAGAATGATATCAAGAAGTTTGCATGTAGTTGAATATTGAAAAAGTTTCCATGAGAATTCTCTTAAAACCAAGGCCCTTGGGCTTATCTAGTCTTAAAATAGATGGCAAGAATTGGTGATGACCTTATTTCATGTGTCATTGGTTGTTCAACAACAACATTTTTGATAGAATATATGTTGTTTCCAAAAATTTAGCCCTGAGAGTCAAAACCAATGCATAGTGACAAAGTATATGTTTTACATTTTTTGTCTTGGATAATCAACATTCAATTCTTATGTAATTCTTATGAATTGGGGGTTTAGAAAAGTAAAACTCCATTTTTGGTGAATTATTTCATTTAAAATTCATAATTTTACATGATAATTGATTGAAAACCGTTGGTGATGAATTTTTTTAAATTAAATTGTGGAAATATGTAGGAAACATCTATACACACATCTTTCCTTCAATAAGCATCTCCAAAATGTTTTAGAATTTCCTCACAAAGGTTTCAAAAGTTGAGGTGACAATGTCCAAATTTTGAAAAATAGATATTTCTTCATTTTAAGTAGATTTTGCTATTTGACCTTCACACTGTTATTAATCTTATACATGTGACCGTGAAGGTACAATTGCCAAAATCTAATTACAATGAAGAAATATCTATTTTTCAAAATTTGGACATTGTCATCCCAACTTTTACCATTGTGAGGAAATTCTAAAACTTTTGAAGGATGTTTATTCAAGGGAAAATGTGCTTATAGATGTTTCTTACAAATTGCTGCAATTAAATTTTAAAAATTTCATCATCGTTAAATTTTATAATTTTGTAAACTTTAAGCTGTGAGACTGCAATCAATATGGAATAACAAAATATGTGTATTTCTATCCATATGTTGTCAAATTAATGTCATCAATATTCCATGTCAATACTTATATCCATATATCATACCCTAAATCCTATAATTATATATATTTTGTATATAGTATGTATCCATATATCATATTATAATCATATCTATCTATATAATCATATATATCATATTACAAATGTGGGTATTCCATATACAATATCCATATCAAAGTTTCATTTGGTTTTGGAAGTAGGGTAGGCGAATCATAAGTTCTCTATGTATACTATACCACTTTTTTTTTTTTAATACTAACTCTAACGGCATTGGAAGGGGGGATTCAATCCTAGTGAGATCAATAGCTAATTTTTTTTGAGTTTGGGGATGCAAGGGCAAAACTGCCGGCCACCTTTCAGTGGATAGTGAATCCATTATTTATAATTTGAAACGTATCCATATGTGTCCAAAAAAATGTTTTTGAAAAAAAATGTGTTGGAAAATTGTTAAACAATTTTCAGTCAGTGGCTAAATCATTGTTCAACGAGATACAATAACCACCACAAGTATTACTAACTCAGTCAGGGCTTTTTATTTTGGCTTTCTGGTGCCAGATTGCACCAGAAAAAATAATCTGGCTAAAAAATGGCAGAAAAATACCCCCCAAAATGGATGATATCGTCAAAAAAATTCAAATGTAAAAAAAATCTTGGATGAAATCTCCAAATTGTGAATGAAAACCAAATTATAGACATGTCATATGTGCTAATCTGATATTTTCTATCTAATATGTGGATGAATGTTGAAATTTGGAGCACCACTATAACATTTTATATTGCCACTCTGGCACTTCTTAGAAAATGAAAAAAAAGAGCCATGTTACTGACTACTAAGTTAAATTAATCCTTTTGGAAAATTGTGTCCATCTATTTTCAATAGAATTCAAATTCATTGAATATACAATAGCCATGATTCAATTTGCGTAATACCTACCTCCTATTTTAATTTAGAGTTGGGAAAAAAAATTCCACATAAATTTGTGTATCCATATTTTTATTTTTAAAGAATCAAGGAAATTTCATTTATATATATATAATTTCTTTAATATTAGACAATTTCAGTACACAAAGGTAGAAGAAATTACTATTAAACCCCTAAAGGATCAAAGAGCTAGCCCACTTTGGACTTTGTAATTTGGAAGTTTTTCATGAAATTTGTAGAGTGGATGCTATTCATCATGATCTACATGTAAAACTTTGTTTCATCAATGTACTTGATCAAGTTAACCAAGGATCCTAGTTGCTAGATTTGTTAAATACTAAATATTGACGAAGATTTTGGCCTTGCTTTGGAGATGAGTATTTTGAAGCAATTCGGGGCTTCTAAACATGTTGGTCATTATTTAACTTCAAAGTTTAGTCAACACCCAAGGCATTGTATTTTGGTGTTGACTAAATGTTGAAGTTAAATAAAGCCTAACCAAAATACTTTTTTGATATTTTTTTACTTGAATATCCTTTAAAGTCTATTTTTAATCTCAAAAATTAGATCTTGACAAAAAAAATTATGATTTCTCTATTAGAGATTTAGTACAAGGGTGTCCATTGCAAATCTTGAGTTTGTAGTGTTAAAGGCTTATGGAGACAAGCCTCAAATATATTGGATCTTGAGGAGAAAATTACATTGAAAATTTATTTAATAAAATTGTAGAATAGATTTTGAAAGTCCTTAAATTAATTGATAATGGTAGTTCATGCAATTTTGTCTTTAGGCCTTTTTTTAAGGCACTCAATTTTAAATTTGACATGTTAACCCCTCACCGCCCAAGGCTTAACCATGTCAAAAAACAACCTTGCTTTTCAAGTGTTATAAATCAAAATGTGAGTAAGGTATGAAAATCTCAACCGTACAGTCTTGTAGTGTGCATGTTGTAGATGGTGTAAATAAAATTTGGAATCATTTGACCGCATAGATTGAAATATTATAATGTACTAGTGTTAAAAAAAGGTGCTGAAATTTTCCTAAAAACACATTTGGAGGTGAAATTTGATTTCTAAACCTACTCAAATGAAAAAACTTTAAACTAAAAAGTGATTCAAAACAAAAAGACAAACCCTTTGGTGGAAAATCATTCAATTGACTCATTGCGTTTGCAAAATTGTTTTGAAATGTCAAGAAACAATGAAAAAAGTAGCAAAAAAATACATCTATGGCTGAACCTACCTCTACTAAAATGCTTCTTAGCAATCATAAATGATTGGATTGATATGAATTTTTATTACAAGAACTAGACTAGTATGCGCAACTTTTCCAACAAAAATTATTGAGAACAAACCTTGTCTGAAGAAGTTATAAATCATCGAAGTTCACTGTAATGTAAAAATGTGTGGATTTTGAACTTTGAATTGCTCCCAAGCATTCAAAATAACTTGGATTGACATGAAAATTTTACCACAATAATTAGACTTTATGGGGAAAAAAAACAATAAATTTGATTGAAAACTAACATTTGATGAAAAAGATACAAGACCCCAAACTTGTAGCCATCTCAATCCAGTGTGGTGAACTCAAATTGAACCTACAAACTTTTAATGGCTTTCAAAAACTTAGTACATCTTGGATTGATTTTAAATTTTTACCACAAAAAATAGACTAGTATGCGCAACTTTTCCAACAAGTTTTATTGAATTTGGACATTGAATGCAAAAGTTACAGCACTTAGAAGTTGATTGCTAGACTGTATGAGGACACTTTTGGTCCCCTTGGGTGGTGAGGGGTTAAAAGTGGATTGAAAGACTTCAAACCATTTTTATAGTTTTAACACCTTCTTGGTCAAACATTCTAATCTTTCAATCCATAAGTGACATCGTTGTGTTTTCTTTTACAATGTGATCCAAAATATGTCTAGTTTGAATTTATTTGGTTATAATTTTTGAAACATTGATATAATTAATCAAAACTTGGGCTTTTTAGTTTAGTTTAGAAAAAATTCCAAGAGCCTCTCAAGAGTCCTTTGGCATTTAGGGGTTAAAAAAACTCTTTGTCAATTTGTAATCTTTGTACAAAACTTCAAGCCTTTACTTCTTACTTTAGAATTCCCTTTCAATTGAAAGTAATATTAATCCCAAAAGTCCCATTGTCCCTATAGGACTAGAAATTTCAATGGTAGCTTGATTTTTTGAATCTTTTTTGGGGGATAGAAAGGCACATTGACTTTCTAAAAATATTATTTAAAAAATTTAAACTCATGCTTGGGAGAAAAATTTATGTCATAATAACCTCAAAACAACCAAGTAACAAAAACTTGAAATAAATTAGTTTAAATTTTTTCTCTTGTAGATTATATTTTAGTCTACATGTAAGATGTGAAAGTTATAGAGCTTCTTGTTTTGCCAGAAATTGTAGCATCTTCTTGAGAAAATAACAAATTGGATTTGTTTTTTAACTCAATTTTCAAAATTTTCAAAATAAGGAGTATCCACGTGGTTTAATATGCCCTTTGGAACAATGTCATTGTTCAGATTAGTGTGTTTCCATTCCTTCAATCTTGTACCAACTTCTACTTCACAATTTTTCAAAGAATGAAAATCAAGTTAATTTTTTTTCTCTAGACTCCCAATTGAGCTCCTTAGCATTAAATTTTTTTTAATTAAAAAGATCCGAAGTCAAATACTCTAGTCACGTAATGTTCTCAAACATTTGGTTTTCTTCACTTTGAAAATGCAACCTAAAAGGTGAAAGTCTTTGAAATTTCTCCCACACATTATTATAAGGTAGTGTGCTCATAAACCGTCACTTTAAGGGCTGATTCGCCTTTTTCACAGGTTTCCAGGGACAAAATGATTTTTAGATCATTTTTCAGAGAAAGAAAAATAGATACGGAACCCAACACAAGTAGTTTCATATTTTTCCAAGCATTTTTGAATTACTTATAAATTTTCAAAGATCCAGGTCATAGGCACCTATTTGTGACCATAGGTGTCCCAAAATCCATCCCCTTGTGACTTATAAAGAAATGTGCAGAAATCTCAGCCAATGATTGGCTCTTACAATAAAAAAAACCCAATTCTTCTTGAATTCATTAAGAGAGCAAAGAGGTCCATTCAAAGATCACCTTGCATCCATTCTACAACTGCCTACAGGACGATCTGAAGAAGAGGGGTGGTTTATGAGCACACTACCTTACTACCTAGTGCAAGATCTTATGGTTAAATAGGCAAAACAATTTGTAAATTTTTTTAGCTCTTTGCAATAGAAATGGCAATTTTCAAATGTTATTTGATGAATAAAAGGCCTTGAGACACCAGAAGTTAAAAAAACCCAGAGCTAGTATTAAATGTCATTTTAAATTGATAAACAGTCATAAAATATATGAAAACATTATGCAAGGTGTAGAATATTGCTATATAACTTACTTAGATATGAATGTAATGTCCTTCATCAATATAACAAAAAAACAGTATAGCCAATAACTCACCAGTCATGGAGGATGGGATCAGAAAACATGGTAGATCAAGGTTAAGTTAATTGCAACGATTCTAAGATCACCTAACTTACTATGGTACACTTTCTTTGTATGGATCATGGTTAGGAATACATAATCTGGTGCTTTGCAGTATGTAGTTATTTTGAGTTTTTTCGTTCTCCAGGGTTTAGGGTTTACTGCTGTTTGTTCTTGGTTCATTTCTTGGAATAAACTCCGAGTTTCAAAAATAAATAAAAAGGAAGAAAAACAAAAAACAAAACTGAAAACACAAGTGAACACACCCATTGATAAGCCCTAATTCCTTCATGATCTATCCCTGACTCCAGGGTGGAGTCGGTGACGACTACGCATGTGAGGTCTATCACTCCCTTTTCCAATTATTCAAGATGGCACGTGACAACTGAACATGACTCCACACAAAGGAACAAAATTCCGGAGCCAACTCAAACGGGGAAGCTTAATAATCCCCATTCATTACATCATGACCCCCGTCTGGTGACAACTGCAACAAGAACACAAAATCATGTTCTGTTTGGTTAAGTTACAACAATGTGTGCAGAAGTGTGACACCTCCTTGGCTAACAATGGCAGAGCTGCGCTGAGCTGCTGCCAAATCCCGGGCAGGGAAATAAATTCCGGAGTAGAAGATTAAGAGGGAGGAGGGAGGCGGGATTTGGATTTGGATTGTGGAGTGCAGGGAGTTTGGAGGCGCCGGGGGCCCTGCGACATTCATCATTCGCACTCCTCTCCGTTTGAAGCAATGCAGTGTTGTCAGCTGATTCCATGGCTTTTAGTCCTTCAATTTTGTATTTGCAAGTACAAATCATTTTGTCCGCTGGAACAAATAATGCTTCATAGGTGGAGTCCATGTTGCTCATGAGAGGAAAAACAAGGGGCACATTAGCTTAACTTAGAAGCTAATTACAACTAAGAGTTGTTACTACCGTACTAGAAAAACAAAGAAAATTGGCTTGTATTGAATCTTATTGGAAAGGCAAAGAGGATTCCAACGTGCCTTAAAACATTCACACTCATTCTCCAAATTAGTCGGAAGGGCTCTTTGTATGTCGTCCGCTCAACGATTCTAGCATGTGGGTGGAGAGACGTGAGCCTATGAGCCTTGAACCTACTTGTAGGTCTATGTACCTATAACCATTTGAAGGTGTTTTATGACATATGTACTGATAATATAGGTACACTATAACATGAAAAAAGTCTATAACGTAGGTATCTATAACATAGATACTTCAATATAACTGTAGAAGGTGTTTATAATATAGACTCCTCAACTTATGGGCTCATAGATTCTATGTTCAAATGCTAACACTCCCTGTTGTCTACTCAATGGAAAAATTTGTTGCAAGGCTCCAAAAATGACCTCCATATATGCAATTGTTGAGGGCTCTAAGAATGTGGCAAAAAGAAACAATTAACCTCGACCCTTGCCATTAGCAACCTCCCTTTAATTACAAAAAAACACAGTTGTTGATGTAAACACGAAAAAAAATGTGTCACCTATGTTCTAGAGCCATTGATCTGTAGTATGGGGGGGGGGAGGGAGAAATTGTCCATTGTTGGCACCGTCTTTAGAGACAATCTTGGTTGTCGCTCTAGGATATATGATATGGATTTAGATCTTACATATAATAAAGAGAATACATATAGATATAAGATATAGATACATGTACAAAAATGCATATGAAATACAAATATAAAATACATATAGAAATATCCCATATCGATTGTAGATGAGACTACTTCCTGGGAGAAAAAAAATGTAGAGGGGGGGTAATATTACAAGCAATTCAAATTTGGGGTGTGCAATTAATGAATAAATTAATTCAATTTGCACTTTGCAATACTTTTCTTACACACTATGCAATGTGCTCAAAAGACTACATGAACTGTGAATGTTCAATTGTGATGTAGACATGTAGAATGTGTCATTTGTACCCCTTCCAAAAAGTTTAACATCAAATGGGTAATGCCATGGGTATCCCTATGTAAAAATGATTAATGTTTGGTTATATAATTGAGGGCTCTAACATTCTAGGTTCTTGCTCCATGCAAAGAGGGTTGTGAACGCAAATGGGTGAGTGATGGTAGCCAAATCAAATTTGTAGGAAGGCTTCTTACAAATTTGGAAGTCGGGTGGGGTCGACAAGGTTATGGCGAACCTACCGATAGGAAAAGGTTGGGGTACGTAGTTCGAGCACCCCTCAAATTGTTGCCTTGCTTAAGCCTTTGAAAAGCCTTATAGTATGTCAATTTTTTTGGAGAAACAATGCAAATGCTCTTAGCATGCATTATTTTGTCCCTGTATGCATAAGCTATGAATTTCCAAGTATCATCTTTAGGTATATCAAAAAGAAAACTAGAATCTCATAGAGTACCATGTTTTGATTGTGTACATCTTATGTAATCAATATCTAGGATATTGTGATTCTTTTTGGTCCAAACTTGTTCCTACATTTTAGGCAATGTTTGTATATGGGTATGCATACCTTATTTATGAAATAACAAGTCTCAAATAGTGCACCCCCTTCCCATTCATTGTTGCTTATCTTTGTTTCATTTTGATTTTGGGAAGAAAATAATTTATTTATTTATTCTTTCATGATCCTAAAATTCAAGCCCTGAATATCCGTAATTGTTTGCCATCCATGAGTTTGGTCCAATCCATCTATCCAATGGAAATGTCCTAATACACCTAATGTGGAAACTTTAATTATTCATTCTTAAGGTTAATTCTTTCCTCTTCTATTTCACTTTAAAAAATAAAATTTGACATTATTTTGTGCCAATAATATGATTCATTATTTAATTGAGTTAATTGTTGAAATTTTCCATGGATTTGAATTAGATCGTTAAGCTGATAAAGTTGTTGCTCTTTTTTTAGTTGCTCTTGTTTTTGAATGACAACATTAATCTTAAATTATATTATTCTCATTAAAGTGAAATTATATGTGCATCTGCGTGTGATTATATTTTCCAATTGAATTTATCTCTTATTGTTAATCCATAAGCGTCCAAACTCATCAGAAAACTCATCATAAAGTACTATTTGGAAGAATATTTTGGAATTGAGATGCAAATAGAAGTTGTAGAGTTTTAGTTTTAGATTCTATCCATAGAGTTAGATTCAGCAGTGCTATCACCAATATTTTTCTATAAATTTTGAAAGGGAAAATTGAAAATTCCTTAAAAATTCAGTTACAAGCAAAATATTATCATTTTTGAGGTAAATTTTTTTGGAAAGGATTTGAAACGAGGTTCTCTTGACATGGAACTTTTTTTGTTCTTTGAGTCTATGACCTCATTTTTGCAATTCCAAATTTGAACTAGAGTCAATGCAAGTCAACCACCTCACATACTTCCACATTAAAAAAATATGTGCTCTAATAACACCAAATTCAACCCTTGGATAGGACCACAACTTCATAAAGTATCTCTAAAAATTAAGATGACTTCATCCAAGCTATAATGAGAAAGAAGTCTAATTTTGAATTTGTACATCGTCCAAAAATTGGACGTCGGAGCGCTCCAAGGTTATACCATCACAAAAATTGTTTGATCTTATTGTTTGGTCTTGTTTGGTCTTTTGTTTTGTTTGTTTGGGAGATTTTAAATAATCTAAACATGCATATTTTGAACAACATGAATAGTAATCTAGAAATTGCTAAATTGCTAAAAGTAGATGCACATATAATTCTTTGTAGGATTTCATTTAGAAGGACATATTGAGACATTCCTTTGTCTAAACAAATTATAGTGCTTCAATTGCTTATAGTCTTATGCTAAAGTGGATTTCTTCTACCAATACCATAGTTGGCAAAAGTTTAGTTGCCAAAATTATTATTTTTTAGATTGTATGGTGAAAAAAATTAATATTGGAAAAAAATTATAATTTTTAGCACTTGACTATAAACCTTATTAATCAAGAATTAACAAATATTTGGTAGAGATGTGTTGATCTTGCCCTATGCTTCTCACTCTAAAATAAATGTTTCATTCTAAAATAATTTAGCCAAAAATGTAACAATATTTTTTGACAATTTTCCTAAATTTGCAATTTGGAGTGAATACATTTTGTCCTCGTGACCTTGAGGGATTAATGAATGACTAAATGGATTTGTTTGAGACAATACTCTCAAGGGTGTCTTCACTAAAAGTTGCAATTTATTTCATTTTTCAACTTCTATGATTTGGGGACTTTGGTATGAATTCAAATCACTTCATCATATAAATCAAGAAAATTAAATGGGGAAGGTATTGCAAATATCTTCATGCATTTTTTTGTATCTTGAAAAACATTTTATAAATGTACTATCGTTTGAAGACACCTTCAGCAAAAAATAATTAAATTTTTTGAAGCCAAATGGTTTTGGAAATTGATAATCCATTTTACCAAATCCAAGGAAAATCAAACATAAAGAAAGTCAAAATGTTCGAGAAGATACCTATACAACTTATCTTCTACCTTTACAACAAATTAAGGATACTATGAAAAGTCATGACTATCACATTCCAAGAAAATTGTTCAACTTCCACGATTAATTGAAGGGTTGCCAAAAGTTAAAAAAAAAACTATTCTCGAAACTATTTCATAATTGCCAACTAATTTATGAATGAAAAAAGGAATTGCCAAACCAACCTTTTTAATTTCAAATAATTATTCAGCTCAAGATGACCTCACGCTATATATATATATATAAATGAATATAATTTTTTTTCAATCAGTGCCCATGAACAAAAGTTATGTCCAAATAAGTTCAAAACAAGGGAGAGGGGGCAACAAAAAAACTTTCAAAATTTTAGTTTTAATTTTTTTCTCATAGATTATATTTTTGCCAAAATGGAAATCCTTGATTCATTCCATTTGGATTTGTTATGAGAAAGTTATGGACAATCTTGTTTTTCAGGCAATTAGAGCATCTTCTTGAAAAAATAACTTATAGGATTTGTTTCTGAATGCAATTTTTACAATTTTTCAAAAAAATAAATTTCACATAGTTTAGTTTGCTTCCTAGAACAATCTCACCAGTGGGATTAGTGTGTTTTTATTACATTTTAGAGATATTAAAAATTTAGGTTTTCCTTCTATCTCATACTTACTTCTATATAATAATTTTTAAAGAATAAAAATTATTATTTTTTGAATTTTTTTTCCTAGACTCTCAACCCAATTTCCCACAATAAAGATTTAAAGCTCAAAACTTAGTAGTGCAAAAAAATTAATTTAAGAAGGTTCAAAGTCAAATAATCTAATCCCACAATGTGCTGAATTTTTTTTTCCACTTTAAATACAGATATCTTGCAATCTATATAGTCAAAATTTCAGAAAATTTTCCCACACATTCTCATATTAGTTAGGTGTAAGATCCTACGGTTAGATGTGCAAAAAAATTCAAATTTTTTCACTCTTTGCTATAGAAATGGCAATTTTGAATATTTTGGGGCAAAAAAAGGCCTTGGTCCTTAAGCGGTTAAATGTTTGTGAATTTTTTTTGCCAAAATCATATTGTAAATTACTTGTAGGAAGTTGATAAGTAGGAAAGTAGGAAATGAAATGACTCAAACAATTAGTCTATGAACTCAATTATGTAGCAAAGAGGTGACGGAAGTCATCTTTTGCAACCTTTAATGTCTTTTAAAACTCTATTCATAAAAACATCAAATACTTTTGGATTGTCTAATGGAAAATTGTTTGAGGACCAAAAGAATCAATATTTGCAAAGCAACTAGTGAATTCCATTGCACAAGAAAATAGAATAGAATCCTTCATTGGTGGGTTGGGGCTACTATAAAATCAAAGCAATTTTAAGACTACAATTTTTTTTTCATTTTTCAAAAACATGTTTTAAGGTAGGGACCTCAAACCACCACTTTTTCTATTGTGGGTTGTTTCAATTATTAGACTAGTTAATATTTAATAATTAACAAGTGATAGGAGATTTCAACATACCAAAGAAAATACCATTTGGATATGGTATGCAAAAGTTACAAAGAATCAAAGTTTTTTTATGAACATTCTAAAATAATTTCTTCAAGAATAGTTATATTTTGATTATGAAGAGCATCTCATTCAGTAGCACAATTGAGTGTCCCTACCTTTTACAAGGACTTAGATTGCCATACTTTAATCTTTAAACATCTAATGGGGACAATGTATATGAGTTTATATTTTACTCTTGAAATATAAAATATAACAAGATATAATCTATTAGATTGAAACTTCAACAACTAACATCTTTCATTAGGAGGTCATTTAAATATCTAAACCTCATCACATTCAAATACAACACCATACATGTAAGGTAGCCAACCTCTTTTCGACCATGACCTATTTTTGCTAGTTAGATTGCCTTGTTTCCGATCACTCGTGATAGCTCATGAATGCGACACAAATGTTGGGGAGGTGTGCATTGACTTCCTACAATGATCACAAGATGTACATTTGAAGCCACAATTATCACCTACTTTGAAGCATAGTCAATTTTGTAATCAACCTATGGTTTGAAATGTGGTGCCCTATATAATAGGGGTGGATTGAAAAAAATCTTTATGAAAAAAATTCATAATTATTTTGTTTTTGAGGGAAAAAAAGAAAGAGAATTCTGGAACCCTCCTCAAATCTATTTATCTATGGGGGGTTCTCCTCACCAAATGCATACTAGAACTATGCTAAATTGCTTAAGTAGTTGGACTACCTTAGAATACTTGGTCATTTTGCAACTTTTTGCAATATCTACAGTAGGAGGTACAATTATGATCTAAATTGGAAGTGTTAAGTGTCATTGAATTCATCTCAACATGAACACAAACTTTTGGTACTAATTGTATACGTCAATTCATGCACGTTGTATGTCATAGTAAATACCCAATAAAACACCAAATTGGACTTCTCAGACCTTTTAAGAGTTAAGATGATTGTCTCACCTTCCACTGTTTAGATTAAACTGCTATCTTGACATTCATTTGTGCCCCCCCACTCACACCAAAAAAGAATGCAATCTGGCTGGGAAATTGAATTGAAGTACTATATGTGCATTGAGTTAGAGAGACATCATTGGTTCATTTGGTTGTGAACTTTGGCATTAGCTTACCAATTGTTCATGGCAAGAGGTCAACCTGGAATTGAAGACAGGCTTTAATTTAGCGAACAGATTCAATTTCTTATGTGAGTTAGTGTTCAAATCAATAAGTTAATGTTAATCATGAACTGGGTTCAAACTAGATTAGGGCAATTACAATTGGCTTTCCTTAATTGAATTGCATTCAATTAGGTCGAGCTTCAATGCATCCCACAATGAGGAAGTTATCATAGTAATGGCCATACTGAATATTTGCAACAGTAATTTGTCATGATTAAGTAATATTCTAGCACTAACCACGGGATATGCTATATATGACTACAGTAAGTAATGTTATGGCATCAAAAAACATTTCAAAAAATAAATGATAGAATTTTGGGGAAATCATTTTTTTCAAAAAGCAAATTCTTTTACTTTTAGTCATATATTGAATAACATATGGCAACTTTAATTAATTCTTTGGCAAGGAATGCTATACCTAACTACCAAGTTTGGTAGTAGAATTACAAATAGATTCAAATCACAAGAAAGAGATAGTTACTATGATTCTTGCACTTACTAAGGTTAGTGGACCTACAATTGACACTAATAATAATTAGGCATACTAATTATTATAAAATATAGATCGTTTTTACTATGTCTTACCAAGAAGTGAATGAGGATTATAATATATCATAGCATGCATTATATGGATATTCCATGAAAAAGCTACAAGAATTCAAAGTATTGTGTGTAGGTGTATCCAAGAGTGACTCTAGATTCTCCAAGTTTCTCATATTTAATTGTGTACATTTAGTACCATCAAATATTTAGATTTTACTTTGCTTTTTGATCTAAATGTAGGTGTGATTTAGTAGGCTCTCATTTTTGATAGAGTTGATTATTTCTGCATACTTTGGTTTTTATTTGTACTTGAGATCGTAGTTATCCACTATTATTTTATTGCACTTCCAAAGCCATTGATTTAGTTGGGCCCCTTATTTGAAACAAAACTACTCCCTTCAAGAAAGAAAACAATGGGGGTTATGGGATAGTTAGTGCATCCATCTAGAAATGATGTATTACACACTAATCAAGAATTATTTTTTAGAGCAAAATTTTAAAAGTAAATATAAAAGGAGAACCTAACTCCATTTGCTTTTGTCTTGGTTTTTATGTACTCAACAAAATTATACACTTGTTGTTTCACCATAGTAAGGTTATTTGATGGGAGATGTGATCTGTCTTGTTGTTTCTACTTATTCACAAATGTATTTTGGTTAGATGAATAAAGTTTCTCAATTTTTTTGGTCCTCTTCAAATTTTTCCTTTTAAAATTTGAAATTGAATTCCCTTGTAGAATAAAACAAATATCTATAAGGAAAACTTAAATGCACCCCACTCTAATCAATGAAGTAAAAAATATAAAATTTTGTAGGTTGCCAAAATTGGTGTCTACAAAAATATGAGATAACAAATTTATGCCCTCCACCTTGTTTTCAACATGTGTTGCTATGTGGCATGTTTGCTCAAAAATAGATATGCTTTAAATATGTATTAACAAACATATAAACAATCTATAAAACAATCCATATAGCATTCTAAAATAGAGATCATGCATTAGCCCCCCAACTATAGATGTTTCAAGATCATGCATGAAAATTTAGACTACCCCACCAACCATAAATGTCTCAAGAATAAAGGTTGACAAAAAGAATTGTCCTTTCTATGAGCCACCATATAGTCCATGTCATCTCACCTCATTCTCTCCTATATAAGTTAATGTAAGCGAATCCATTGCAGGTCAAATGGGAGCAAGCCCATTGCAAGCAAAATTATATTAGTGTTGTACATTTCTGAACTTGAATGTACACCAATAATATAATTTTGTCTGCACTAGTCTCCCTTAACTTAACCTTACATGGTTTCACTTGAGGTTAACATGGCCCCCTCGGATGGCTGACCAGTGAAGAACGTCATGTCCAGTCGATCTGAATTTATTTTCTTTACTTTTCTTTTCTTTTCTTTTTCTTTCTTTCTTTTCCTTACTAAAATAACTTAAAAGTTCTACAAGAGTGAGTATGCCAATAATTCCAAACTTAAACTGAGTCGATTGAGTTCTCCTTTGCCATCAATAAACGTCCAAACCCAACGTTGATGCACAATTCAAACCCAGAGCCTTTTCCAGTCTGCGTCCCTCTGCTGCCGAGCACAGTTGCAGTAAGTTAGCAGCAGCCACAGTTCCCATTGTGGTCAGACAGGCGGCTGCTGCTGCAGAGCTCCCTGATCAGACCCTCCCTCCCTCCCTTAAGTTACAAACCTTTGGGTCCCCTGCCCTGAGGCTTTCACTTCGTCCTTTACTACTTAGGCTGCCCTCTCCAGCCTCCCTCCAGTTCAGCTTCTCCTTCTCATCAGCTAACTCAGTTGCAGCTGCAGCAGCAGCCCGGCTTCATATCATTAGCCGCATCACCAACACCACCTCCACCGCCAGGGCTCCCCGGCATTGTGAGATAGAGAGGCTCCTCGGTACCTAGCTTTAGGTTGCTGCGGAAGAAGCTCAAAGCCATGGCGATGGTGAAGAGGACTCTGTTGGTGTTGCTGTTGGTGTTTGTGCTCCGAGTCGAAGCTCGGAACCATGGGCGTGGCTATGGGGGAGGCCATCATCCCAGGGGAGGCCATCATCACGAGGAGTCTCACGGCCCTCCTGCGCAAGGCTTGGTGGGGGGTTGGGGATACGCGCATGCTACTTATTATGGTGGCGCTGATGCTTCTGGAACTCAAGGTGGGTGGGTGATGGCGAAGGTCACATTTGTAACAAACTCTGCAGTGGTTCTTGGAACGATCGAGAGTCCTGGCATTTTCATATTTCCATGAGACGACGACCATTACGTTTTTTCAAAGTTTTCTATTTCGTTTCGTTTCGTTTCGTTTCGTTTTTGTGAGAGACTTCTTCGTTGTCTGAAATGGGGGTTGCGATGGTGGTCATTGGAGAACGTTCACCTGTCTCTTGTTACCCCTTTGAAGTTGTGTTCAGAGGTTTCTTGGCTTCGGTGTTTCGAGTTCTGCGCTTCGTTTTGTTTTGGGGGACATTTGTGTAGTATATTTAGGATTGACCGATTGCGGAAATGAGTATGTTGTGAGTGTACGCGGTTTTTGGTGCTATATTGTGGTGTCTGAGAAATGTGAATGCTGATGTTTATGTTTCTTGGTGTGGTCCTTTAAATGCTGCAGGTGGAGCGTGTGGATTTGGGAACCTTTACAGTACTGGATACGGAACCAATACCGCGGCACTGAGTGCGGCATTGTTCAACACGGGCCTCAGCTGTGGTTCCTGCTACGAGCTCGCTTGTGACCCCAATGGCTCGGTGTATTGTCTTCCCGGTGGCAGGACGGTCACAGTGACAGCGACCAACTTCTGCCCTCATGGGTCGTCCGGCGGATGGTGCGACCCCCCCAAGCAGCATTTTGACCTCGCGCACCCAATGTTCGTGAACCTTGCGAGAGAGGCAGGAGGAGTCATACCCATTAAGTACAGGAGGTACGTGAACAGTTCTCGCCATGCCCGGCCCGTTATTCTTTAATCTCCTGCACTTAATGTCTGAGTCTCATGTAGCCGGGTATTTTCACATTTGTTTGTATATTTGTCCCTAATGTTTTGTATCTACAAGTTCCGGCAGGTTGTTGTTCATGGACACTGACTTTGAGATGGTCCCGTTCAATGAGTTCAGGGTTCCATGTTTGAAAGCCGGAGGAATGCGGTTCACCGTGAATGGCAACCCTTGGTTCGTGTTGGTGCTGGTGACGAACGTGGCCGGCGCGGGCGATGTCCAGCAGTTGTACATCAAGGGCGCCAACACCCCCTGGGAGTCCATGAGGCGCAACTGGGGATCGATGTGGCAGTTCACCGGCAACAGCAACATGAAGGGCCAAACACTCTCGTTCAAGGTCGTCGCCGGCGACGGATCCGAGGCCATCTCCAACGATGCTGCGCCGGGCAACTGGCAGTTCGGCCAGACTTTCGAAGGCGTTAACTTCTGACCCTGACTCCGAGTGGTAGCCAATCCTTGCGCGTGGCGACCATAGACCTTCAATTTTACAGATCATAATTTTTTTGTGATGCATTTTGACCCTGTAGCTAGCGGAGGCCGGTATGATCAATCTCGCCCGCTGCCTGTCTGGTGTTATTCTTACTATAGCGTACTAGCTCCTCCACCCCAGTTTCTCTTATAAAGAATCAGGAGCAGATTAGTGGGTCAGGAGCTTTGTCGTTCAGCTTTCATTGTTTCCGATCAGCCAAAACGACCGTGTGACGAGAATGAAGAAGCTCTGGTTGCTGAGGTGTGTGCGTTGCCGATTTGCACCACCCGCTCCCACCTGTATTTTACACATCATAGTAGGCTGTCTAGGCGTAGGATTTTTCTCTCGAGCACCGTACCATCTAGCTAGATACTATCCGATGCACGAACATTCCATGCATGTGAATGCCGCTGGTCACTCCGAAAAGAATTGTGCAGAGGTGAGATATATAGGCTTCTGTTATCCACCCGCATATCTACTAATAAAAAAAGTGAGAGGTGCAGTGCAGTGCACAAGTGCTCTCACTGCTTTGCTTCTCAAACCGTGGGCGTCATCTCTGTCCGTCGGATTGTTGATTGCTCTGTTTTACCTGCGAGCTGTCGTCTTGTTTTTGGATTAGGTAGTGACAATCAACAAGACATGAATACGCTGCAGCTGCAGTCTGCGCAAGTGAACAGAGATTTGAGACCTCAATGCGATGCATACTAGCTTGATGTACAGACTGAATGCTCACGAACCACTGAGCCCAGTTATTAGTGTTGCGATTATACTGATATTGCAGCGACTTAGTTCAACAATATCTGAGATATCAGAAAACGTCTGCTCTGCCAACCCACTGTATGAAATGCATGTGATAATGGTTGTGCCAAGAACACGTTCAACTGCTGGAGAAATATCGTGCGCATGCCGCTGTGAGTGCTAAATACAGTTCTTTCCAGAAATGCATAGAGAAGGAATCTAATCAATGCATGTAAGGTGAACTAGCCTATTACCACCTAATGTTGCAATTCCGCCCTGACTAATGTACCTACAGTGTACAGTTTCGTTTAGAAATGTATCCCTTCCGTACACAAGGGCGGAATTGAGAGGAAGGTAGTAATGGGTCATGGTTATTCTCTGTGCACTCCAAAATGTTGTCCCCGATTTTCTTGCAATAAAGATTCCTTTACTTGTGTAAAAAAAACAAAAAAATGTTGTCTCCTAGCACTACTTTAAGTGAATTTTTTACTTTAAATTCTAATGACAACTTTTAACTCCTCATTTTGACAATGGAGGGTTTTCAATGAATTGTCCCACTTTGATATTTTTTGCACATGGATGTGCTTGATTTTTTTAAATTTTAACTGTACAAAAGTAAAGACTACTTTTTAAATTATAACAATTTTGGGTGATCAACTTTATAGGTAAAAACATAGCTTTGTGGAAAGAAAAATTATAAGAAGATGAATAATTCTTTTTTACCCCCTCGGAAAAATTGTATTAGAATCTAAGGCAAATGTAGTATTCTTTTGCTTTAAGAAATTGAGAAATAAAAAACTCTCTCAAATTTGCACACATTTTCAAACAAAAGAAATAGAAAGCCAAAATTGACCAAATTGGATCTTGCAAAATTAAAAAAATTTAGATATGTGTCAATTTTTGAAATTTAAATCATTCTAATTAAAATTTCTAAAAATAAAATTTTGACTAAAAAATCCCACACCCAGTTTCATTGTGTAGGGTAAAGACTAGAAATGTCCAAGAAAATGTTTTTTCCATCCCTACTATTTCCTTCACTAGAAAAACATTATGTTTGTTGCTTTTTTCTATTAGACTCTATTTCCTAAATAAAATTTTAAATACTTCTCACATTCAAATTTTGAAAATAAAAAAATGTAACAAGTATGTAAACTTGTTACTCTACAAGATATTTGTTTCTTAGGGGTGCACCTAGTTTTACTATAACAAACCACGTGCAAACAAGTGGTTTCTAATCAACTATAATTTCAACCTGAAATTTTGAGCATTGTTTTATAATGACTATAGTTTTCTATTGCCAAAATTTCCAACTCAAATAAAATATGAAATGATTTCTAGAAGAGGTTGAAAATGAACTAAAATGACATGTTTTTCAACTCAAATAATTATAGAGAAACACATTTAGATGACCATTGAATCAATATTCAATTCAAAATGAGCTTTCGTCAGAAAATTATTTTTAGGAATTTTTTGTTCATTTTTTAGATATTTTTTTCTTATATAATATAGAGGTGTAAAAATTATTTTTCAATTCTACAATGTATCTTTTTACTTCAAAAATTTGTGACTAATTATTAATAATAAATTAAAATATCAATAATTCAAAACATAAACTTTCAAAATAGGAAAATCTATTCCTATTTTTTTTTTTTTTTTTTAAATTCAAAAAGTATATAGGGGTCCAAAGTTTGTTCGCACGTGGTTTCTAATGGAGACTCTAAGTGAACCCCTTGATATTTGTTTACAAACTATTTAGATTTATTTCACCCTATTGAGAATTTCCTATTAAAAATTTGAAGAGGACACTTTGGATTTTGAAGAGTTAAGTTGAAACTAATTTAGGGGAGATTTTTTTATTTCTATTTCTATATCTATATTTTGCATTGATGACTATGGGATGCACGAACTGTGAATAGATATGACCAAAGTCATAAAATGAAGCTCCAAAAGTGAATTCACAATTGAATCCACAACCAAAGTCATGGAAAGTAAGGCATGAGAAAAAAAACAATGGCAAGTAAAGACATGACAAATAAAGTCATGACTATTCCATCAAATAATTTGTGTTACCTTTCATATAAAACACAATTTTTTTACAATTTTGTGCATTTTCATTTATCTACAATTTCATTATTATTATAAATATATAATAAAAGAGTTGATGAAGAGTTTTTTTGAAGCGCATACAATATTTATTCAAAATTAAAAAATTTCTACTATCAAAAAAGAAAGAAAAATTTGTATCCAATGATAAGAATATTTAGTAAGGAAAATTCATGTCTAATGTTTATTTATTTATTTTAGATTCTTTTTCACTTCATGAAATTGATGAAATTTTTTTATTGTCTTAAATGCTTGATTGATGCTTTGTCTACAATGTCTTCAACCTTCATAATTTTTCTCTTATTGAATTGAAAGATTAAAAAATAAAATTATGAATAAAATCATTAGATGTTTTTTCAAGCTTCCAAGAGACTATTTGAGGGTTGTTCTCCTTCACTGTTCCCTCCGTAGTGAAGGATGGCCACTTGTCAGGAAAAAAAATTCAATTTAAAAAAAAAAATCTTCAAATGCAAAAAGAGGTTGAAAAAAAATCCAGAAATGCGCTAACAACCTCTCAGTCACGTAGGACCCGTTGAGGTGTCAAGCCAGCAATCACATTCCTGGGTTTTCACAATAGTAGAACTCATGGTCTCCCGGAGGCCCAAAAAAACATCTAATGAGAAGAAACTTTTCTTTCTCTACAATTAGGGTTTCTTGATGGTTGTGGAGGGATGGATGTAGGCATTTCGAAGGAGATTTTAGAAGGATTTTAATGTAGGCATTTTGTTCAATAGGTGTTTTTAACACTTGATCCAAGATCTTCAAATTCCAAATCTAACTCTTCCCTCATCTCTTTTACTTTCAAATTTGTTCTACAATTGCTCTACCATTAGCTGACTCTTTACATCCCTTGTAGTGAAAGGCCTTGCTTGCTATACATGGTATCTTCTTTTATGGGCGACTGTATGGAATTTTCTCTTATCATTGACACCTTATTGTATTCTTGCAACATCCCAAGATGTTGTCTTTGTTCACCCAATGGACACAAAAAATCATTGAGAAGAATATTTGGAAAATTTATTGCACCTCAAACCATTATCTTCACAAAGCAAATGAAGCAAGCAATGGATCTACAATATAACAAACCCCTACAAAAGAAATTATAACAATAAATTTTTACTATAAGACTTTGGCCTCATTAGTACATGCTTCACGTTTTTTTCCGTTTGGACTTGCTCAAGGACTTGCTACAATCTCCATAGAACAATGCAAAATACATTGTACTATTTACCAATGTCTAGACGATGATCAACTACTATTGCATTGAGCACAAACTCAAGAAGTTAGGCCACATATACTTGATCATCATCATGACCAACTTATATAACAAGCAAACCCTAATGTTGCATGTCCAACTACTCATCCAACAACCTCCACCAAAGAACCATTATTTGTTCTTTTTCTTCAAGCTCTACAAGGATACAAAGGCCATGCTCACCAAGAACATGTACCCTTTCTTTTTCTTTTTTTTTATCAAAAACATGGTTAAGAAGATCCACAACATTCTCCTTCAAAACCCAAACTCTTCGCAACATGGTTCTATGCATCCATCTACATAGGTCCTTGTTAATTCTCAACTTTTGTTGTAAAGCAATCTACTCTTTGAAACATCCAATTGTTGAGCCTATTTGAGAACATCATACTTGTTTCCTATAACTCTAGCCTTTTGCCTCACCTACTATATTAAGGGCTAGGGCCAAACGTACAACGATTTGATTGTGGACTTGCATAGCTTGCCAACTAGATACCTTCTTTGCATGTACAAAATCTATGACCAATCCATCATTGGCCTCATCATTCTTTGGGCATTATATCTCAAATGAGCATTTCAAAACTACTAGTACAGTGTAATAGGGTAATTGCAAGAAAGACCAATCCTATTTTGCATCACATTCAGAGTGACGGAATTGTTTTCTACTAGAACTTTTGACGATAGAACTTGATGAACTTAAACTTTTTATTGGAGATGGTTAACTTGATTTTAGTCATATCCCTTACTTTTTAGAAATTTAAAAAAAAAAATTATATTTAAAAGTCTATTTTGTTAATTTGTCACACTTTGAGATTTAGAGATTTTTAGTATTGGGAAGTATCTAAGATGAATGATCTAGAGATGAATTTTTTGTAGTCTATTTCCACAATAGGGAGACATGTGCCTACCAAAAGAATCTAAAAATACATTATTTTATGGCCTCCATATTCTTACAAACAGGGCTCCTTTGCGTGCTTGTCTCTGAACATTGAAGATGGTTTCAACTTCTATTTTTTGGTGAAACGTGATCACTATCAAGTCTTTACAAATGCCCAAATTTTAGTTTCATTTTATTCATGATTTTTCTAACTGTTATTATTTTTTACTTAGTTGTATTTATTTTCTACGATAAATTGTCTTTTTTATTTCAAATAGTCCGTATAAGTAGTCATAGGTACTACTAGCTATTGAATTTTTAGATCAACAATTGAGATTGTCTTGTTTCATAATACTAAGCACAGAAACTATAGTTTTGGCAAAATGCTACCAAAAACGTTTAGTCTTTCTTGCAACCACCTAATGCTCACAATAGGTTCATATGTCCAAATACTTGCCCAACATTGGTTGATGCCACAAGCAAGGCAATTGCTCTTGAGGCCAAGGTCTGACTAGAAGATTTATTGCCAAGCTATGAAGGTCTATAATATCATTACTCCACCGTCATACAACAACTTAGTGTCTATTCTTGTGAAATTCTTCATGTGCATTCCACAACCTACTCAAGACATTGGTTTATGTTGTCTCCTTGATGAAGTTGCATGTGCAAAAATGCTTCAATGATGTTCATCCTATTTTCCAAGACTAGTATTGACAACTATTCTTTTGGGGTCCCAATATTTGTCTGAAAACTTACAAGCAAAGAAAAAATTAAGAAATATCATTACTTTGAAAAATATTTTTAATACTTTAAACAATAAAATATTGGAACCTTTAGTAGGTTGTCATAGATACCAAGAGAGTAGTGGAGTCAAGTTTATTATTTCATTAGTGCTTTAAAATATTGAAGTATAACAATTTTAGTACATGATATACATGCTATGTTAGTGTGCAAAACATTAAATTTAGTGTTTAGTATTTTATTTATGCCTTGTCCCGTTGCACTTAATGCACTCCAAAATTTGAAAAAATCAAAGTAAAATATAGTGTGTTTGGAAATTTGAGCTTAAATTTTTTTGGAGATTCAATTAATAAAAATGAATTAAATACATAGGTTTAGGGTTTATATAATCTCCAAAAACAATACTTTTTTTTATGATTTCAATTTTTGAATGGATTTTTTTGATAAAATCCTCTAGTGCATTTCATGATGGAAATCCAAAAATCAAATCTAAAGTTCACCTTATTTGCCATCAAAGTATTGTGACTATTTTGTCAAATTATTATTAAATGAAAGATTTCAAAATTAAAATTCTCCAAGACAATTTCTTTGTCAAACTAAAATTTCTACCTCTAGTTTGTATGTACATAAATTTAAGATCTAGTCTAGATTTTTCAATATTTTAATAATTACATTCTATATCATTTTTTAAATGGTTTGAAAATTAAATTTTTTGTGAATGTGCACTAGAATGCACAAAAGTGCACACATTCTATACAATGTACAATTAGGTTTGTCCTAAAATTTCCTATTTAGCTTGCCGTTGCCCTAATAGGTTTACCTTAGGGCAACCAACTTTCTTTTTGTTTAAACATCACTAGTTTCTGATGAAAATTTGAGTTTAGCTACAAACCCTTTGGTAACATTAAAGAAGTAAATACTATTATTTAGAAAGATCTCAAGGAGAATTTGTTGAAACTAGTGCCTAAAAAATACCAAAAATATAATAGAGATATCTTTGTAAAGCAATTCAAACATTGTTTGAGGAAGACACAAGATTAAAATCTTTGCACCAAACTCTACACAAAGCTTGTGATTGGTGGAAAATTGACTAGGTACAAGCTTAATATTCCCCCAATTTGGACAAATAGCAATCACCCTTGTCAATTGTGTATGCCTTGTTATTTCAATTTGGGCAATCTATTTGACCTTGTCATCTCTTAATGTTGTAGAAAACTCTCACGGATCAATTTGTTAGTGTTATGCCATACAACTCATAATTTAGTTGACTAGATTTCCAAGTCTTTGTGTATAAAGCTTAGATCAAATGAGTGACTTGAGAAAGCATGAATAGTGACACCTAGGCTAGTCTTTCATCTTCTCGAAATGCTTTCATGTCATCAGGCGTTTCTTTGTATTGTCCACTTCATCAGATGTGACTTTAGACTTTTTTGGACAAAGTAGGAGCGCTCCTTACGAGCTCTTTAATACCGCCTTTTGGTATTAAACGAGCACAACTAGGTTCTTAGTTTTACTTTGCAAAATTTCTTACGTGGGTGCTTAGGTGTGGTCCATTATGACTTCCAAGAAATGGATCTTTCTATGTGCCTAATTGACATAAATTGCAAAAGAACCCAACTAATAATTCAAAGTAAAGCGAACTTTGGCCAAACGAACCAACTAAACAAGGATTTTGTATTTTCAAAGCCAAAAGTTTATAGGTGGAATTTGTCAATCTGAAGTTGTAGATCATATCAAGCCATTTCTAAAATGGTAAAATTCATTCAAATCTGATGTTGCTAAAAAAAATTATGGCTGGATGAAGGTTGACCTTTGGAAGAATACTTCAAACTTCATCCACGTTTTTTTATAGACTCTTAAATTCAATTTGAATTATAATTTAGGCTATGTTTTCAAGGTAGAATCTACTTTTTAAGTTCCAAATTTGGCCTTGGATGGATAGAAACTCCCTAAGTTCATCCAATTTCCATTCTAAACTTCATCCTTTATTATCTTATAGAGTTTAAGTTTATTTTCTAAATATGATCTAGTTTTGGACTCCTCTAAACTTCTTTTATGTGCTTCTAAGATTAAATTACTACTTGATTGTCTTCTAAATTGGCATCTATCTTTTTCTAGAGATGATAGACTTCATCTTTTAGTTTTTTAGTTTTAGATTCTCCAAATTTTTTCTTTGTAGGTCTTAAAATTATCTATCCAAAATGCTAAGACACTTGAAAATTGAACTTTCGTAGTGAAAGTTATGAGTGGATGAAGTTTTACGACTAATTGGTACTTCAAATTTCATCCTCTAATTACTTTTAACCTCCAATTTGCAATTACACTTCTACACTTTGGATTCTTACTATTTCATAAACTTCCATTCTTTTTTTTTTTGGATTAATTTCTCTAAGTTTCATCCATTTTTGCTTTCAAACTTCATTCAGTCCTATCTTACTCATTTGAAGTCTATTTTTTAAGTTTCTTATATTTTTAGAAAGCTTTGGACTTCTTCACAAATTTCTAAAGCTAAAATCAAAATAAAATATAGATCTAATGGCCTGAATCTAGATTAACACTCGTCTATGGTTTAAGATGTCTAATCAAAAGACTTGGGGAAAAAAAAAAAATTAGACACTTACCTCATAATGCACCTAATCTTAGAGGTATTTGAATATGCCTTTGGTGCCCTCTTCATTCACCATCTTGTTCTTCTTTGATTTTGTGCTTACTGCATAATTATAAAGTTCTAAATACAAGTTGTGTGGAAATTAATTCCAAATCTACTTCGATCTAGTTTTATGACTCTAAACTTGGAAGCCTACTTGGAAATTTTTTGGAGTTCTTTCTAAGACCTATAGTTCAAAGCTTTGCCATACCTAAAGGAAGTCATAGACTTATAGATTGTATGGGAAGTTGTAGACCAAATTGGACAAGGAAAAGGTAGTACATCAACATGTTAACTAGTACAAACATAAAACATCACATAATATGAACTTGTTAGTACGACCAAATACAGAAATTCTAGTAGAAGTCTCAATTAAGAATTTTCCATCAAGGAATGTGTAAACTACAACAACATACACTAGAAGCCCTCCTAAGTAGCATTGCCAAAGTACAAAGGGAGCTAATCTCGAAGATTGGTACAAGATATTAATATAAACTCCTAAAATAATTGGTTAATACAAAACAAGAAACAAAAAGTGCAAGAGAATGCAAGCTTTGAAGGAACCCCAATGTCCTTCAAAGATTGCTTCAAAAACAAGAACAATAGAGCAACAAACGCTCCAAAAACAAGCATTTGGAAAATCTAGCTCAAATGGCCAAAAATCCACTAAACTAAATCCAATGGAGTCAAAGTAGCAACACAATGTGTTTTTTAGAGGGAAATGGGTGCCTTCAACTCCTAAAGGACCAGCACGCATTTTTTGACAACATAGAAATTTTGGGCAGGTACTTGTGACTGGAGATTTGTATATTTTAGGATGAAATTTTAATAGAAGGGGATGAAGAATATCTTTTATATGCACTAAATTTCATGACATTTGGAAATATGAGTAAAACATTAGGGCTTAATATGTTTGTTTTTTCTTAGTCGAGCAGTTTGGGCAAATTTTAAAAAATCACTTTTTTTATAAACAAAATTTTGAAATTGTTTTTCTAGAATTATACATACATAGAAAGCTTTGAATCATTCCATTTTGATTAATGAGTTCAAAGTTATGAGCAGTTTTAGTTTTTCGGTAGGTATGAAATCTCTACTCTAAAATGAACTTTGAAGTCCTTTATCTTACTCAATTTTCAATATTTTCTGAAAAAAATAAAATTATAGGATATAGATTATTTATTTCAACATTGTAACCATTGGGATTGACATTTTTTGATTCCATAACTAAATTCTTAACAATTTAGTATTTTGAATCATTCTCTACTTCTTTCTACTTACTATTTTTTTCCTATATGTTGTACAATTCTAAATGATGTAAAATTTTGAAGCATGTAGCCAACTTGTCTAGGGAAAAAAAATCCAAAGAAGCACCACCATTTTGGACATTTTTCCATAGAAAAGTGAGCTTGTGAAGCGTAATTGCCCTATTTTTTGTAGGGCCAAGAAATTGGTTTTAGTGAATTTGAGTGTTTATATCTTGCAATCCATCGAAATTTCTGAAAATTTTCCCACGTCTTTTCTAACCAACATACTACAAGATCCTATGCTTACCTATGTCCAAAAATGCTTTTTCTAAAACTTGGTACTTGTACAAGAAATGACAATTTTAGAGTGTTTTTGGTGAAACATAGTCAAGGAACTAAAAGGGTTAAATACTTTCCCAAGGGCACCCCCTCCCTCTCAATTGCCTAACGGTAATCCTATCACTTAGGATTTTAATCATAATCTTTTGGATTTTAGTCTACTTTCTACAATGGTTTAAAACTTTAACATTTGGAGATAGATTCCAAATAAAAAATGGATTGCACCATTGGCTTCATAAAGTCATTTTTTGCTTGAAGAATCCCACTACCCCTTTTCCATTGCAAAAAAGTCATA
Organism: Rhytidiadelphus loreus; assembly: GCA_947034895.1. Taxonomy (NCBI): domain Eukaryota; kingdom Viridiplantae; phylum Streptophyta; class Bryopsida; order Hypnales; family Hylocomiaceae; genus Rhytidiadelphus; species Rhytidiadelphus loreus. The sequence continues at coordinate 3,502,548 of OX344761.1, read as the reverse complement.
AAAATCCAACACCAACTTAAGACAAAAACTAGGTAAAAACTCAACTATTGCAATTTATCTTTTTTGAAGAAAGTAACTAGCTTTAGATCATTGGAAGATACAAAGAGGTAAGTAGAGACCCCATTTTGGCCTCATTTTGATTTCATGTGCTCCCCAAAAGCTAGTCAACTCCACATTAAATCTCCAAATTTGTTGGAATTGGGGAATCTTCCCGGTCCGGGTACCTCTAGATGTTGAAATGCCTTGAAAATTATCAGAGCTTGTTATTAGCATGAAAGAAGCTATACTGATTTTTAGTGGAATTTTACCACAACTTGGATAATTTCTAAGAATTTTCCATTGTAGGTTTGAGCAATTGACCATCTCCTGAAAGTCAAAAAAATTCAAAACTTTTTTTGGAACCTCTTATAGAATCCCATAAAAGATACTCAAGCTCATATTTTTACTTTGTACATTTGAAGGAGAGTTAAATCGCATTATTTCCTTTAACCCTGGAGCACTCCAACGTCCATTTTTTGGACGATGTACAAACTGAAATTTAGTTTTCTTTCTCATTACAGTTTGGATGAAAGTCATCTAATTTGTGGTGATACTTCGTCAAGTTTTTGTCCTATCTAATGGTTGGATTTGGTGTTACTAGAGTTCATATTTTTCTAAAATTATAAATGTGAAAGTTTATCAAGCCAAAAATTGCATTGATTTTAGTTCAAAACTGGGTTTGCAAAACTGAGGTTATAGATTTTAAGAACACAAAAATTTCAAAAAATCACCATATGAAGAGAACCTCATTTGGAATCCATTCCAACAAGTTTTACTCAAAAATTGATAATAGTTTGCTTGTAATTGAATTTAGAAGATATTTTGAATTTTTCTTTTCAAAATTTATAAAAAAATATTGATGGTAGCATAGGTGAATCTAACCGCACAGATGGAATCTAAAATTCATAATCTACAACTTTTATTTGTATATCATGTCCAAAATATTCTTCCAAATAGTACTTTATAATGATTTTATCCAAAGAGCCAATTTTGGAGATGGATCCAGACGTTCTAGAGTTAATAACCAATGATTATGGAATCTTTCACATTGAGAGGAATCTTGACAAATTGGTTTTGCCATAGAATTCTTAGAGTGATTTCAATCTTAAAACACCTCATGACTATTGTAGATGCCCTTTACTAGCCCATCTTGAGTTTGTATCATATGTAAGCTAAAATTTGGGTTTTCTATTATTTTTCAGATTTGACTAAGAAATTAAAACCTTATTTCAGGAATTGATTCTTAGGGATCTCATTGAGTTTCCCTTAATCCATTTCAGCCATGATTTTTCACATGCACGGTAGGTTTAGGCAATTCAAGTGGTATTTACTAACTATTCACAACTTCTACTATTTCAAGGTTTCTAACTTGTCCACATGCAAAATTTTGGATTATTTTAGGTATTTTGTTTCATTTTAAACCAAATATTATATTGGCATGCAACATACCTATTTTGGTTTAACACTCTTTTAGGGTCTTTTTGCACATATAACTTAATTTAAACTGTAAAAAACAAAACAAAAACAAAAAAACTATGAGTCCCAAGTGACAAATTGGAAGCTCACACTCCTCCACTAGACACTCCCTAGACAAGCCCCAAAACTTCTCCATCTTGTTTGTTAACCCTTAAGCGCTCCAACGTCCATATTTTGGACGATGAACAAAGGGCTTCAAGGCGTTGTTCTGTCCAACTAACTTTTCATTCATCCAATGTAACACTTTAATCTTGAAAAGACAACCTTCCTTAAATTGACCATTTTCATGAAATTGCAGTAAATGATATTTTTGTAGAAAGATATAAGCAAAAATGTGTCAAAATTAGAAAAAGGATCAAGGCGTTAAGGGGTTCAGCTGACTACAGTGGTTGGTGACCTGGCAAGGTGAAGAAGTGGACAATCCCTAAGTTTGAACGCTTCATTGGATGAGGATGCTATTTCAGCCAATGACCTTGGAAATTATTTTTCCAGTTGCTTGTTTCAACCGGGCCTATGTGCCCAGCAATCTGTGGACTTGTTCCCATGTAGTATACATAATGCAATGCTGATACAACTTTGTGAACACTCATGTTCTGCTGATTAGCACTAACCTTTTCCAGTTTGCAATTTCCAGCACCCATCCAACAATTTCAATTGTGCTTCACAAATGCAAGTACAGTACTAACAGTACAAAGTGGTGCGCAACATGGTGATTATGATGAGTTTCCAGTTCCTCTGAGCAGCTGCACTCCTGCTGCTTATCCTGGAAGTACCAACTGAAGGCAGCACTTGTTCTGTGGGCCTTGTCCACACAGACTAAGTTAACAAAAGTTGAAGCAGCAAGTTCATCAAAGAGCTTGGCAAATGGTGTGTGTGTGTGTGAGTGAGTGGTGGTGATGGAAGTTGTTGTTGTTGAGTTGAGGAGTGCTGTCAGACCCCAATCCATGTTCCTGCGTGGGAATGCACTGATTCAGAAATCAGCAATGCAGGTGGGATCCATGATGCTCACATGAGCTTGTACTTACCTTAGTTGGGACAATTCTCTGCTGCAACCCAATTGTGGAATCCGATCTCTTGCTTCGCATGAACAACAATTTCCTCAGTCACAGAATCAGCACTCAAGGGACTGAGCTGAGTCTGTGGCATAGAGTGGGAGCATCTCCCAATTGTGCACTAGGATATTAATATCATAATAGACAGTATTCTATCTTAGAGACATTGTCAATGATTTTCTAATTTGGATTAAAGTTAGGGTGACTGCTGGCACATGTGCGAGGGTGGTCATGAGATGATTGTCTTTAAGTTTACTCTTTGGAGATTGACAACCCTGGAGGGTACAAAGGATTTGCTGTTAGCCATTGGAGGACAACTCAAAACTGAACAACTTCTCAATCCTGATTGACAATTTGATTACAAGCACTCATTCACTCCATTGCTGAAAGACATTAGCATGTGCGAAGCACTTCAAATGGAGCTTCATGGATTCAGAGGAACATTACTATTAATGGTGAGAGGGTTGTACCTAGTCTAAAATTTGACAAATCACCTGGAGCTTCAAAACAATTAAATGAGAAATTCTGTAAAGTAACTTGTTTTTGCAACTTTAGAGGTTCAATTTGTGAGGTTGTATTACAGATACTGTTCTATCTGCTATCGTATTATTGAGGTCTTCCTCTGGGAGTGCTATTTGTTAGTTAACAGCTGCCTGGTGTCTTTGATTCTGGGTACATATGTTACATCTCCCTACAGTAGTTGGAAGAGATAATTGATCAACATCAGAAGATCAGCTGCGTGACTGTTTGAGAAGATGGTGTGATGCCCAGCTGCCTCGAAGACTCCCAAGTCCCAACCCCATTCCTGTAATGATTTGGACCGGCCACTCTTCTCACATGTCTGGCTCACATGCCTTGTGCCTCCCACGTGACAATGACGTCCCATAAAATGCCATGGACTGTAGGGTCAATTGAACTTAAACCACCAAATTTTGCATTACATCACATCTAATTAAGTTAAGTTACCACTGATACATCATGGGTGTCAGAAAGTCAAATTATTGAAGTCCAATAGCCACTATGGTGACCCATTTTAGAGCCACTATGGTGACCCATTTTAGTGGGCGGCTCTAGGAGGTTGACAAGCAATTATTATGGTTAGAGTTGAGAGGTGGCAGTTCATCAGGCCATGTCGGTTGAATTTGGGTGAAAGACTTGGAAGTACTCGATCCATACTTTCAAACTAAATAAATGTTTGGTTGATGTTGCAGTAGCTGCTTTGGTTGTATGCTCACCATCTGAATCATGGAAGCTCTTTTGAATGCAAGCAAAAATAAAACATTGAGTGAGCGTTCAAAGCTGTGTGAGTGTTCCCTAAAGCATGTTCAAACTAATTAATAATTAATAGATAATAGGTAGTTACTTACTGCACAATGTTGAAGTAACTCAAGGGCAATTGAATTAGGACACGAATTTAGAAAATCTATCAATTGAACGAACTTTGACTACTGAAAATTTTTACATACAATTTTCAAACTTTGTCATACTTGTTTTTCACCTAAGTTTAAATAGCAATTTATTTGCATAGAACAAGAAAAATAGACCTTACTAACACAAAATTGTACATGTCTAAGAATTTTACATGATGATTTTAGTGTTCTTATATTAAATCAACAAAAATTCATGACAATTTTCCTCATGGTCATTTAGAAACCTATATAGGTCTATATAGACATATATCTATATAAGTCTTAGTATTTCGAGCTTTGTGTAGTTCAATGTCACAATGCTCTGGTGCACTTAGAAAGGTCAATTATGGTAGGAGCACCCATTACCAACCAGGGATGGGTACCTGACTTGTAGGATACCGCTAAGGTAGACATCCCAAAAGCGCCACTGACCTTAACCCTGGAGCGCTCCGACGTCCATTTTCTGGACGATGAACGGAGAAGAAGAGCTAGAACTGACAGGGAATAGAGTTTTTTCATCCATCAATTTTTGTGGCAGTGTGCATATGGATTGTGCTTTCGCTAGTAATCATAGGAAGTGCTATGACAGAAGACATATTTTTCCAGAAAATGTTGAAGTAAAACATATCTTACTTTTACAGAAATTTTGGTATGCCCGACCTAAAGTGTAGGTTGGAATTTTGGCTCCGGTTCGTCAAAATAGTTGCTGGGCTGCAGTCTGCGGGCACCATTGTTGGACTTGTACTAATTGTTATAATATTCCTTGATTTTAGTATAAAATTGTAGAAGAGAATGCTGGCTATTCTCTTGGAGAACGAGCACAATAAAAACAACTGACACAATAAGGCCAAGTGTCAAGCTAGCAAACATTTTGAGTTTTTTTAATCAAATGGCGGTTGGCCGTTTTGTGTCTCAGGAACGTGACTTTAGAGTAATGCAGAGCTACAAGCGCAACTCTCTTCATTGCAAAGCGTCAAATCAACAAAATTTTCATTTATTTTTGTACAAATAAATTAAGAAGTGCTATACTAAATGCACATTACATTCATTGTAGCTACTTGTTACACTATGAAATGAAGCAAAGAAAAACCCTCCTACAATTGTACTCTTCACTGGAGTTCCAAGTGACCGTCACTATTGAATGATAAGATGGAGAATTGTGCAACCATGCCTACTACCCTAAATGATTCATGAGCTTATTGAAGAAGCTTCACTTTTGCAAAGAAAATAAAGAGAACATCACATGACACACAATGTCTCCTTCCCATACTGTATAGGATTGTCTTCTTGGATCGAGAGAACTATGGTATTGTTTGCACACAATACTGCAGCTTGCAAAGTAGTGCACCAGCGTCATTCTTTCATGTGAAGACTGTCATGTTCCCGCTCATCCTGTCCCAGCCCAAACATGAACCTCTTCCGTATGAGCAGCTGCGTTCTTACAAGGGATACAGAGAAAGACATATGAACAATCCTTTGTAAAGTTGAGTACATGATAGCACTTACTGCCTGTTGATTGCCCTGAATTCAATTATGCAAGATTCTGTGCTTATTGTTGGGGTTTCTGTCATTCTAATGCTTTTGTACAGCACTAGCAAAATCAGTTCTACAAAGGACCTTACCATGCCTTTGTGTGCAGACCTTCTGTCGTAGCTGTTACCGTCAACTACCTCGTGAGCATCATCGGCAAGTCGACGTACCTACACTGTGCACACAGTCGGAGCGTTCAGAAATTTCATCAAGCACCATCTGCTGTCTTGCATGGATCAGGAGCCACCGTCTTCCTTGTTGAGCTGCCGTCGACAGATTCTGCAGTGGACAATCGACATTGGAGCATCTGCGGACTAGAGCAGACGCATTCTTCAACTCTTGGACAAGAACTTTCTTCTGCACAAACATATCAAAAAATCAGTGCGCATAGAAAACTCACCACGCGGGCTGCGCTTCCTATTCAGGTACCACACTGCTCGCATACTAGGTTGGAAGAACCGCCTCCCCGAAGGACACCCTCGAGGTTTTAGTGCAGAGGTGAACAATGCCCTCAGAGTTTTACTGTGGCCTGATGCAGAGCATGGCCGACCCCTCGCACAGTTGTAGTGACCTGCCTGCATTACATAGCCCGCATGCATTGCCGTGGGAAGATTTAGTGCAAGCAATGGACTTTGGCGCTGAAGAAATAAGCGACAGGAAGCAACAATTGCAGTGTGGTCATTCAACGCAGCCAGTGTCTCACAAGCGTTACAAATGCAGTACGTTCACGGGAGCTCCAGTTGAGACGAGTGAAGACATCGTACTTGACTGTCGCGCATCGCTGGTGCGCAGTCCGGTGAAGGCTGTGAAGCGTGTTCGACGTCCACGACCAACGACGACGGTACCAGTGGCCATAACACAACATTCACAGAACATGGACAGCACAATTCCGTTAGACAGTGACCAGCAAGAGCCGGCTCCGTGCAAGGCATTCACGTCAACAGACAAGAGTTTCATACCTTTGGAAGAAGGCTGTGAACCTGTAGTCGGAGCGATGATCGACCCAATCCCAGTCAGATTCGCTTCCTCAGTGTTGAAGGAACTCTCACCACACCCAAGCAGTGATGTAGGAGCGCCGTGGACAGTCGGCTTGGCCATTCGTTCTTACATCCTCCCAGGCCGTCGTGAACTCCTTTACGTGGTCCTCCTGCAAAGCGGAGAAGAAATACATGTTCCATGTGGTCAGCTGAGCCTAATTTCAGTGATAGCTATGGCAGCGACAGAGCAGACCATCGGAAGCCAAGAATTCTTCAGCGGCGACTTCATACTTGGTCATGCGTCGTCCCTGCAAATGCCCTGCGCCGAAGACTCGAACTCCGATGCTACACTGGACCTGCGGTGGACGTGCGCCTCCGAGGACGTCCCGACGGACTCTGCGAGGAGAAGCGGCGGAGTATACGGGAGCTGTTCGTACAACTTCGACTCCACCTCGACTGTGCGACCTGCTGCGTCGCTGGTGCCCACGCGATCCTTCGGTGCAGAAGACTCGTTCCACCTCCTCAGTACAGGTGCTGCAGCAAGGACAATGACCCGCACAGAGCCGATGTTCTTCGACAGCAACGACGCTTCTCCGTTCCTGCACATCGGGAAACCAGAGGATGACCTAATCGGGGCTGGAGAAGACGCCTACCTCCCCGCCTTCAGCGATGTCTTCCGAGATGTTCTTAATTGACAATGCGTACAACAGAACGGCACAGCAGAAACAACAACACTCTGGGGGACGGAGGATTACAGAGGTGTGTCCAACGGCGACTTTCAATGCTGAAGAATGGAAGATTAAGAAACGAACTCGCAGTAGCAGAAGACCTCCTCTACCAACGACTAGTAAATCAATGAGTAAATCGGCGGCGGTTCTCGCGATGAAGCAGCCATCAATGTCGAACCCTGCAACGGCTCCTGCAGTTACAGGCGCAACGGCACTTCCGGGCGCCAGCGTGACCGAACGGAACCTTCACCAAAGACGTTGGACACCTCCGACGACTCCGGTACCAGCTGCTTCAGCGATGGCGACCACTAATTCGGGACGGCGCGACATGGTGGCTCCGTGCACCATATTCAAACGTGAGGGCAATTCTTCCCGCGTTCGTAAATGCATGCAGGTTCCACCCACTGGCTCGCGCATTGAACGCAGAGAAGGTTCTACCTCTATCCAGCACGGATCCTCTGAAATTGAATTGCGCGGGGTCCGCTCTTCACGACAAGGTAGCCGAGTCTCTGCAGTAGCTAAAGCGGCGGCGTTCGCTCACCAATTTCGTGAGGAAGAATGGAGCACCAACCACTCAACGTATGTCCACGACCCCGTACGCTTCACTGGCCCTACAGGCGGCCTTGCATTTCCTCATCAGCGCATGCCAGGGAAGCTAGCGTTGTTTGGAAGATTCTGGTCAGAAAAAACACTGGAGCAGATATGCCACGAGACAAATAGATACGCCAGTGAGGTCGACCCTGACAACGGTTTGCCAATGGGCGGTGCTTACTGGTGGGGTTTATGCCCCATGGAATTGCGGGCTTTCTTAGGATTGTCGCTATTGATGGGCATCAAAAAACTACCTAGCCACAGAGCATATTGGAAGAAGCGCTTCCCCTTCCTGTATTGCGATGTTATTGCCAGCACTATGTCCAAGAGTAGATTCGAGGACATAACGCGTTGTTTGCATGTAGTAGATGATACAGGCTTGGAAAATGATGGTGCTGTAGGTCATGGACGACAGCTTGCAAAGTTGGCGTGGTTGATCAATGACATCAAGGGCTGCTGCAAATTGAATTGGAACCTCCACCAGCAAGTGACTGTGGATGAGTCCATGATCCAGTACAAAGGAAAGTACTGTCCAATTCGACAGTACTTGCCCAAGAAGCCCACCAAGTGGGGAATTAAGGTCTGGTGCTTGGTAGATGCAAGCAAGAATTTTTCGTATGTCTCTGACTTCGATATCTATACAGGTTCACCGCAACGCATTGCACGTGGTACAACTGATGGAGGCGGAGCTAAAACTGGCTATCAGGTCGTCATGCTCCTTATGGAAGGCCTTCATGGGCGAGGACACGTTGTGGTGACCGACAATTACTTCACTTCCCGTGAAGCTTTTGGTGGACTTAGCAGCGCTGGGCACGTATGCAGCAGGGACAGTTGTGAGTAATCGCATAGGGCTTCCAAAAGCATTGTCCAAGAAAACTTTGTTTGCAAGACAACCGCAGGGAACAGTAGCTTGGCGAATGCACTCCAGTCGCCAGTTGTCTTGCGTGGTATGGGTGGATAGGCGACCGGTTCTCCTGCTATCTTCTTTCTTCAGTCCGGTGCCGCGCTTGGGAGAGGAGTGGCCCACAGTGCCACGGTGGGTGCATGGTGAACAAGTAGACATTGTCACATCCCCGGTGCACAAGGGGTATACCGATTTCATGAGAGGGGTTGATGTTGCTGATCAAATGCGGGGGGCGTATTCCTCGCAGGTGAGGAGCCAAAAATGGTGGCATCGCATTTTTTTCTTCCTGCTTGATACATCTGTTGTGAATTCGTACATCTTGTATAAGGCCATCTGTGACCGCCTTGCTCAAGAACCTGTCCAACGAGTTGAATTTCAGTTGCTGCTAGCGGAAGCTTTGTGCAAGCTGTGGCAGCAGAGGAGGGGATGCGTGTCTCAATTCAGGCTTGGAACACCGGGTGTCCACTCACTGGTGAAGACAGGGAGTAGGCGGAAATGCCGATTCTGTTTTGGGAAAACTCGGACCAATCTAGCCTGTCTGCAGTGTGGAGGGGTTCATTTGCATTTGGGCGACTGTTTTCGTGGCAGCCACTACTCTCTTCGGCGATGACGGAGACGCCGCCTGTAGTCGCAGCAATGCTGGTGGATGTTCGGCAGTAACGCTGGCGGCTGTGGCGGATCGGGAGAACTGCAGAGGCCACTCACTTTTCAATTTCGGAAGTGCCAGTGAAGTCATAGTACTTACTAGTCGTTGTAGTGAGGAAGTCGTGTCTTGTAAGAGCAGTGAGTAATGCCAGAAGCCGTGGTTTTCAAAAGCGTCGCAGCAGCTGTACAGTTGAAGATGAAACGTCGAGGGTGCGTTAGTGTACACGGAAGGAGGACAGACTTCGTGAGGAGTATGCGTGAAATGAAATTTTGAAATCGTGAGCTTCCTGGTCGGGGTTGTGAACCTACTGGAAGTCGTCGTTTTTTTTTAAGTTTGAACGTTCTCTGCGAAGAAAGCGTGTGCTGTTATTTCACATTCTTGGAAGTAAGACGCAACAATTGTAAAGAAGGCTAAATCGGGATACAGGAAGTTCATACGTTTTGCAGGACGTCGGCAGAGCAGGCATTAGTTTTCGTTGTTTGTACTAGGTGTGCAGCTGCGATCTGGACTGGAATCAGGTGTCTTAGAATGTGTCTCGCTGGTGTGTGCTGCGTTTGTTTATGCAGCAGGGTCGGTGCGATGATAGGAACGTATGGTGGACGGGGAAAAGCTATGCAGCTTTTGAAGACTTCTCAGGTCAGTCCACGATCTTCATGTTCGGTGTGGGCTAACAGTGGCTTTGTTTTCGCCTGTCATCATTGCAGATGCTCCTCACTGCCTTCAAATGCACTTAGATTTGTAATACAGGAACCTTGTACGTATTACTGGAAGCTCTGATACTATCGTTGTCTTGTTGCCATGTCATTTGTTGTGCAGGCTATTGGACCGGCAATTGTGCAGCCCGATGAGGATGCATTTCTGCGCTTTGTGAGATCCGGGCTACAGGGGAGGAGGATGTTGGCGTTGCTGTTTGGCCTCAGGAGTTAACAGATGAGAACATGGATTCGGGTGACAAATCCGTCACCATGAATCAGTAGCATGTACAAAGTGCTTGGAGTAGTTGTGCCTATTGGGAATCCACTGTGAGGTTCCAGAAGTAGGTGCAGGTGCAGGCATCACAAAGACTATGCCATTTTCTCTTTGTAAAATTCACGTAACAATAATGCAGGCAGGCACTGCAGTGTGCAAGTTGTACAATGCGTTCATGTCGATGAAGTTTGATTGCCGTTTCTTCATGTTGTAGAAGTTCAGACTGGAACAAAGTGTGCTCTGCTTCGTGGGATGTACGGGAGTGCTGTCTTCATTAGCGAATGTCTGAGGTTACAGAGGAATGTGCACACAGATCATTGTTTTCAGTGCCAAAGTAATTGTTTTTCAATTGACTGCTTTAGATTACTCGATGCATGAATGCGGGCACACAGGTACGACATTGGTGTAGGGCAGCCCGAACGGACTCACTGGCTTCTGGTCTGCTAGGAAAAAAAGACTGATAACGCTTCTTGCTTCGTGCATGTGGCAATTGCAGGGTCCGCAGTTCTCAGTAGTTTGACAAAGTCTAGCATCCATGTGTACAATGCCAATCCTGAAGGGATGCTCTGTAAGCTTATAATTTTTTGCTAATTTTCCAAGCTGTTTGGCGGCAATTGTGACTCCATATCCTGTGAACGAAGCCCCTGCCCGTCGAAGTCAACGACTGCAGTTCGGTGGTCAAAGCTCTTGATTTCCACAACGTTGAACATTTGACGGAATCAAAAATCTTCCTGCGGTACAGGCATTCTCAGTGCTTCAGATCCTACAGTTACTTACTAAATTCGTAGCAACGACTTACCCTTAGTCTTCCTAGAAGTTCCAGCTCTAAACACATCTCCAAGCACAACACCAATGATTCAGGTCCTTCCAGGGTTAAAGCGCCATCTATGCTGTGTGTACATCTCGAAATTCAGTTTCTTACCAGAGCATAGATGGCGCTTTTAGAACCCAACTTCATTCCTTAATAACTTTTGCATATGGTATCCAAATGCCATGTTCTCTGGTGCGTTGGAACCTCCTTTCACTTGCCCACAAGAACTTCTGAAATTATCACCAATTCGATAATAGGAAATAGGCTCAGTAGCAAAAAGTAGTGCTTTTGGGTTGCCTACCTTATTTCCGGCCAGACAAAACTTCTCTGTGAATCATGTTTGGGAGTCTCGTTTTAATGACATGCACAATATGTGAGGCTGAAAGGACCAATTGCTAAATGCCACGTATTACAACATTTATTATTTTGAAATTTGTACACATGAGTAGTAACAAATTGTCTCCCCTATGAGTAATATTGGAAGACTCTAGAGTACAGGTTCGGAACACTTTTTGCCTTCTAAAATGCACAGAAATTTCAGTTTTGCATATAAAATTCTGAAAATTTTGCAATCCCAATATTTTCTATCTCCCTACATGGGAAAATTTTCAAAGGCACCCAACTGCTCACCATCTGTTCCCCACAGATGCTTAAGTGATCAGGTATGAGTGCTCCCACTATAGGTTGGACTTAGTCATGTACTTGGAAGGATAATGCATATAAAATTCCATTTCAATCTTGAACCTTGTCTTCAAAATATATGGTAGCCTACCCATACTGGATCACTTCCTATACCCAACCTATAGATTGTTGTATTATCAACCATAGACTGTTGTAGTTCTGTGAAGTTGTTACATAGTTCGAGGAGCAATTCTGGCATGTTGTGATGGTTTGCAAGGCTGTCAATATTGCAACCAGCCCTTGGTCAATATTGCAATGAGCCTATGGTTAGAAAATACAAAGGCCTATATCACCATTGTAGGTTGAAAAGAATCTTTCACTAAAATATTCATAATAATTACATTTCGTGTAATAAAATTCTGGAAAAATATGCAATCCTTCCAAATTCTATTTTTGCACATAGGAAAATTTGGAACTAAAGAATCTGCGATCCAAATATGCATAATTGCATAAGTGATCAAGTATGGGTCAGCTCCTTATATCAGGTGACAAAGAAACCCAAGTCTACTTCTGGAGAGGCTGACCATATTCTTTCATTGCAGGATCTTCTCTCCAAATTCTGTTAAATTGTAATTTTCTTAATACATGAAACTAATGAGTAATGACCACATGTACTCGTTCCTGATAATGTGGTTCTTTTAATAAATCCATGAAGGCAGGGGAGCTTAGTTAATATCCACTTGTATTATTGGCTTCTGGCTATGCATTCTTACGAGCTACCCCTGTCCAAAGCAAATAATATGTTCCCCAAATGACAAAGTCCCTTAGCATGTTGTGTTATTTCTGTATAAACACGATTCATTCAATGAAAGTGTTGTAAACCCAAACCTGTTCTAAGGTAAGGTAGGAACACCATAAACGGCTAAAATAAGCATTTCAACATGTAGGATATGAGAAAAAAATTGAGAAATTGAGCTCAATATGTGAAAAACAAGGATGAGGAAGAATGCAAGAAGAAAAAAAAATTATTTTCCAAAAATGAATAATGTGGATTTCTCATATAGACCCCATTCTAGTTTCATAGGTTCACCTAAAACGGCTACCTCTTGAACTTGTTCCTAATCAAGTGTGAGCCAATCAAATTCAAGAAAATTGAATCTTTTCAAGATTTTTTCAAAGCAAGCTATTGTTGGTTTCAGAACAACCTAGTCTGCCATTAGAGGGAGGGTAACCGTTTATGGTATTCCTACCTTAGGAGGTTCATAGAGCCACCATTTATGAGCTGATTTGCAATATTGGGGAGTTTGACTTCTTCAAATATTTCTCAAAAAAAATTAGAATTTGGCATTTAACCTAAATAGTTTCATATTTTTGGACATTGAGTTCATGGAATTAGTTATGAATTTTGAAGTTGGAATCACATAACATAAGACTATAAAAGTGGCCACCTCCTTACATGTTTAGTGTTGGTACATTGGAAAAAGGAATATGTACCCTTGTTTTAGAACTTGGTCGCTTAATAGACTTCTTATTTTAGTTTCCACTATCTTTTCATATTATAAAGTATGGACATCTAAAATTGTCATTCTTTCTAAGATGCATAGTTTCTATGACTAAACTAGTTAAAATATGTATTCTAATTGAAAAATGAAAGGAGATTTCAATGCACCAAAGAATGCATCATTCCGTACAAAAGTACAAAAGTTTTGAGGGATCAAAGTTTCTTTGGTAGATGTTCTAAAATTGTTTCTTCAACAACTCATACATATTGATTAGGAGATGTATATAATGAAAACATTTGATCAAGTGGTGCTTTTAAGCATATGACACTTTGGTGTGCCCTTCCCTTGTATCAAAAGTGAAAGTCGATGCTAACAATACATTCATGTAGTAGGCCTCACACTTATCATATATCATCTATACTGGCTTCTTTTTGTATTTGAAGAAGTACAGTGTTATTTTTTATTTTCAATATATTTTTTATGAAAGCTTAATATTTTAGTTTTTTAGGCCAAATTTCCAAATATACAAAGGATTGTTATTAAAAAAAATTGTATAATAATTTAATAATGATATTTTAGAAAAATTTTGCATACTATTGCCATAAATCATATCCATATATTTTGAATCTATCATTGCAATAAATCAATAATCAATCAAAATAAGGAGAAAAATATCATCAAAAATTGATTGTGAAATAGATTGTAAATTATTCATTTAAAAAATATTTATTTAAATTATATATAAATTAGTATTTCTTAAAAATTAAATAGAAACTTGAAAAAATAAGTTATTTAGGATTTTTTTTGTCCTTGAAGGGTTACGAAAATAGGCGACAGTGAGAGTAGGAGCCGTGTGGTGTTTTCACAACCCGGATCTCTGTTGAATCTCCATTAAGATACACTTTCATCTCGACTTTCGTGCACTACCATTTTGTGGATCAACTTTGCTTGCGTTCATACTTTGCATACAATTGATAATCTTGCTTAAGATGAGGTTATTCGAGCTAAGCTCCACAAAATCCTAGCTTAACCTAACCTTGATGCTATGCCGGTGGCCAACTACGTCGTTGTACTGCAATGTGATTTTCCTGGCAAAAGATCGTCATCGATTTTGAAGTCAAACAACACCTTGGGTGTCAAACGTTGGGTTGCCACTGTTGACCTAGTTGGTTATTACCTCGCCATTCACCAAAAAGACGGTTAGGGGCCTCGAGATGATGAACTACCAACTGACCTCTCATGAAACCCTAATGGTTTCCTAGTGAGAGACTGCATCATTGTTCCTGCTACAAAATTCAACATGGTGGCATTGTGATGGGAAGTTGCCTATCTGAAGCAACATGTGATCATTGTAAGGTTTGCCACTGATCTTCCTCTTCTTTTCCATCATGAGCTCTGGATCAAGGATCTAAAATCTCTTGTTAATGCCAAGGTTGCGTTATACAGAGAAGTTGGCGGTGGTTTTCATTTTATTAAGCTATAGATCTGGTGCGCTAGGTTTTGTCGCTTTCCCCGTGTCGGCTCAAAGTAGGAATAACAATTTTCTAACGTTGGATTCCGGCTTTCAATCCTAGCAGCCCCACTAGTCTTGGTGTACTGTGTTGGATTCATCTCAAGAACTTACCTCTTGAGTTTCATCAACACAAAGTCAAACATCTCGCAAGTATGGTAGGCACAGTGTTGGAAGAAGATCGGAGTGCTCTCACCACTGTAGACCCTAGATTCTGCGTTTCAATAGATCCAACCAAGGAATATGTTTCCTCACTTTTAGTGGCAAACATGGTGGGCCTATTCTCCAAAATCTTCATCGAATACGAAATCATTGACAATTCTTGTCGATGGTGTCCAAACTCTTCCCACAATGAATTAAATTATCCTAGCAGAGGAATTCTTGCTACCTTTCCACTCCAATCACGTTGACAGTTAGCTAATCGGTTACAATCCTCCCGGCTAATTTCCGTCACCAAAGCACATCTACCAGAATCAGTCATCCTAATTGTGGAGGTCAACAACAAGATTCATCTTCACACCCAGTCTCAACAACGGAGGAAGGTTTTGCAGTTGTCACGTGCAAGAAACACACAAGTCAACAACATCAAGATAATCAGCGTCATTGTCCCGCTCATCCTCATCCGACAGCCATGGGCAAACCGAGCAACTCAAGTCCAACAAAAATAGACATTGAATTCCCCCAATTGCAGTTCTCGACTCCTTTAGAACAACTCCCGATTCCTTAGGTGCAACTCTTGTTTCCATAAGTACAAGTCATGAATCCACAAGGAGTATCTGGAATCTCCACCAACCTCGCCTGCTCCCTCATTCTAGGCTCAACCAACTCTCCAATCCAATTATCACAAGTATCTTTCTATCCACTGATAGACCTTCAATTGCATGTTGTGACTTCAAATCATAGCAACGAGCTAAACCTCCTTCTTGCTCCACCATTAGTACCATTAGATAACCTCGTACACATTTCTGATCTTATTGATAGACCATTCGAGGAGGATGTCGATATGGAATTAGAGGCCGAAATCAAGCTATACATGCTGCACTTGGCTGATGAATATGATTCAATCCAAGCTACACTTCACGCAGCCCAACACGACAAATCTAGAGTCTCAACTTCTCCAGTATTGATTATCACAAATACTAGAATGTCGAACAAAGGGCCTAGCCACGTCCAGCTCGGCCTAGTATTTAAGAGGACAACCAAGTCATTGAATTCAAGGCCAGCAATATCGATACCTCTGAATCAACCATTGAAAGCTGGTCGTTAGGCTCAATACCGAGACCTCACTCCAAGTAGCATGCACTAGATTTCTCCTAGCTTGCTGTCAAGCATCCCGCCCACAATCTAAACTGGCCAACTTAACCATCTACTTGCCTAAGAATTTGAGAAGACTGCCGAATTGCCGGTTCTAGAGCAAGCGTTATTGCCCCTGATGGGTCATCCACTACGAGAAGGACGCCAAGCTCAGCACCGAGGCCAACATGCACCAGGCCACTCCTAGCTCATTGTCCAGCAACTCGTCCACAATTAAGACCGGTCAGCTCAACCATTTGACTTCCTTAGATGGTACCCCATTTGTCCAATTGACCAATCCAATTGCCCTATTTGGCCATCTACCCGTCTCGAGGGCCACGTACAGGCCACTCCACCAAGTTTGACTAATTGCCTAGCAACTTTGATGGACATCACACATACCTCCACTGGCATTGAGAAGATTTTGATCCTCTCGACAAAATTTTCAGTTCCCATTGAGCCAGCAAGCATCACGTTGGAACTACTTGGTATCAATACTAGCTAGAGACACTAGTAGAAAATTGTGTCCAAATCAACAGAAAATCATCAAAAACTTGTTGATTTGAATACTGCATTGACCGTTTTTACATTTTTTTGTTGATTTGAGCCCAAGCTAACACAATGGTTAACAAATTTTTGTTGATTTGAGCACAAGTTCACAAAATGGTTTAACAAATTTTTGTTCATGTGAATAGTGCAACAACCAAATCAACATGTTTTTGTTCAATGTTTTAGGGTTGTGTTGGGGTTGTTTTAGGGTTGTTTTAGGGTTGTTTTGAGGTTGTTTTGGGGGTTGTTTTGAGGTTGTTTTGGGGTTGTTTTGGGGGTTGTTTTGGGGGTTATTTTGAGGTTGTTTTGGGGTTGTTTGGGAGTTGTTTGAGGGTTGTTTGGAGGTTGTTTGGGGGGGTGTTTGGGGGTTGTTTGGGGGTTATTTTGAGGTTGTTTTGGGGTTGTTTGGGAGTTGTTTGGGAGTTGTTTGGGAGTTGTTTGGGGGGTTGTTTGGGGGGTTGTTTGGGGGTTGTTTGGGGGGTTGTTTGGGGTTGTTTGGGGGGTTGTTTGAGGGTTGTTTGGGATTTGTTTGGGGGTTGTTTGGGGGGTTGTTTGAGGGTTGTTTGGGATTTGTTTGGGGGTTGTTTTGGAGGTTGTTTGAGGGTTGTTTGGGGGGTTGTTTGGGGGGTTGTTTTGAGGTTGATTTTGGAGTTGTTTTTGGATTGATTTGGGGAGGTTTGAAGAGGTGTGGAGAGGGGGGAGGATTTGGATTTTTTGAGGTTGTTTTTGGAGTTGTTTTTGGATTGTTTGTGGAATGTTTTTGAAATCTTTAAGAATTTTTCAAAAATTATGAATTTAGAGTTCAAATCGTATTTTATTTTCAATTATATTTTGAATTTGATTGAAGTTCTAATTAAATTCATAATGTAATTCAACTTTGTTTGTATCAAGGTTTTTAACATATGAAAGGCCCGTAATTGCTTCTAAATATTAGTCTTCAAAGAAGGCTTAAATCTTCATTTATATTTATTTTTTCAATAGATTTAACTAAATGATCTAACTTATATTTATTTTGACCTATTTTCCATCTTGAAATTGTAAAATAAAAAACTTCACCAATTGCAACATCAAGATGCTTGGATTTAAAAAAAATAATGTTTCATTCATACCAAATGATTATATTTCATTTTTCCAAAATTTTATTTGAAAAATTTAGATACATATCAATTCTACAATTTGTAATTTTCCATCATATGCTAAAAAAATATGTTAAAGAATCTATATTAAAAATTGCAACAAAAAATATTTTATATTCATGCTTGGAGAAAATAATAAGTGGATATAAATAGAGATTGATTTACAACATTCAATGAAAAGAATTCTAGTAATGAAACTAAAGATTTCCAAACCTAATGGTTGTAATGTATTAATGTACATGTTGTAGTCAAAAATTTGCATCCTATTTTTGAAATTTAAAAAATATATATTTGAAATTGCATTCAATAAAGAAACTTAAAATTTACTATACAGTGCAATTTCTACTTTAAATTGGAAATTGAAATTCTTCATGAGTTTCACCTCCCTAATCTATATAGAACAATCCAAAAATTCTCACAAGATTAATATTTTAGAAACTAATTTGAAATTCCTATTTATTTGAAAAATACATTCAAATCTACTTGGCTAACATGCATACATATCTAGAAAATCTATACATCATACAATAACTTTCTCATGATGTAATCAAAAGTTATAAAAATTGTGAGTCCTTCAAACTATCCCTTCACCACATGTTGTGTAAAATTTTAAAGGAAAAAAAAGGGAATTCAATTTCTAAATACATGAATAAAAACACTAGAAATATTGTCAAAAAATTCTACTTTGTTCTTTAGAGGTTTAAATTTTAATTTTAATTTTTCTGACCCCTAAAGGACCATTGTCCCCTCGATGGACAAAATGGATTTCGGGCAAGTTTGTATGATCTTAATTTTTAGTTAAACTTTTTGAAACCTCCTCATAAGATAGAAAAACTTATTAGCTACGTGGTAATATAGATTTTATTTCAGTTGGTGCTTGGGAGCAAAAGTTATGGCATCTTAACCATAAATTTCACGTCACTAGGCAGAATAAGAAATGTATAGAAATTTGAAATTAATTTTTTAATTTTTTCCTTCTTGAAAATCATATTTTTGTCTACATGTGAAGCTTTTATTCATTCCATTTGATTAGTACTATGAAAGTTAAAAACAATTTTGTGTCCAAACGGGCAATTTGAACATCTTCTTCAAAAAATAACTTATTGGATGCAATTTTGGATGCAATTCTCACAATTTTTCAAAAAAAAATGTTTAACAACTTTAAGTTTCCTATTTAGAACAATCTCACCGTTGACATTATTGTATTTCAATTCCATTTTAGAGCTATTAACGCTTTAGTTTTTCTTTCAATCTTGAACTTGCTTCTACTTAATAATTTAAAAAAAAATGAAAATCAAGAGTGTTTTTAAAAAAACAAAATTTAATTCTAAACTTTCAACACAATTCTTGAACACAAAATTTTTTAAATATTTAAATTCTAGATGAGCAATTTCCAAATTCTAATTTAGAGCTATTCAAATTGTATGTTCTACATTACAAAAAACTTGAATAGGAATTGTGTCCAAACCACCTCCTAGTAAAATGTTTGCCAAATAATTAAAATATCTTTAATTGAATTGAAGTTTTTAACACTAAAATTTCATGTGGAAAATTTTTAAACCACCAAGTTTGACATTGTATAAGCAATAGAAATATTTTCTATTAACTACTTAACTCACAATTCAGTCTTTTTTCAATTCAGCAGACTTTGGAGGCTGTTTTTGCATAGTGAAGTCTTTTTTTTCAAAAAACTTCAAACTAGTAAAAGTTGTAAGATCAAGTAAACTTTCATCTCCAAAAATCCGTTTGTGATTTTGAGTCTTCAATAAAAAGTTATGGGCAAAATTCAGAGAGAGTGTTTGTAAATATCAAAAAATAATTTCATTCCAAACCCTCTCTGAATTTTGCTCATAACTTTTTACTGAAAACTCAAAATCACAAACGGATTTTTGGAGATGAAAGTTTAATTGATCTTCCAAATTTTACTAGTTTGAAGTTTTTTGAAAAAAGGTACTATACTATGAGAAATTAGCCTCCAAAGTCTGCTGAATTGAACCAAAAATGACCAAAATTTGAAAACCGAAATAAATAACTTTTTTTTCCCATTATGGTCATGTAATTTTCCACATGGTGCAATGGATAAGACCTTGCACCCCTAGCCAAGGGGTGCAAGGTTCAAACCCCATTGCACCCCGCCCGCGTGGGGTGCCACCTAGGCGCTGCCCGCGTGGCGGTGCCACGTGGCGCTGGCATGGCAGTTTTAAATTTTTTTTTTTTCAAAATTGAAAAATTGAAAAAAAATTAACAAATTTTTGTTGAAAATTATGTACAAATCAACAAGTTTTAGTTGCAATTTTTGTCCAAATCAACAAGTTTTAGCTAGAATTTTGTCCAAATCAACAGGTCCAAATCAACACAAACTATTTTGTCCGAATCAACACTTTTTTGTGAAGTTGGACGCTGAATTTTCTACTAGTGAGAAGAAGACTGATTCGCTTTCTCAGAAGACTCAGATAAAGAACTGCCAACTGATGACCTTCCTTTCAAAGAGATGCCTCACGTAGGCCCTCTACATGACTACTATCTTGAAGATGATCATAAGACAGATCTCAACAGGAGGAAGAGACTTTCGAAGATGTGTAGTGCCAATAGTTCTCTCCCTTGCATTTGGGGAACAGAAGCCCTAAGTCAAGCCATGCGATGCATCTAGCATCCAAGGCAATTTCTTTTGCTCCGTCATCCCAAAGCGGCCCTACCCAAGTAACCCAACCACAGATAGGAGAACATGTAACTCGACGTCCTTGTTTGCAAGTAAGCAAAGATGAAGCAAGGGACAACAAACGAGCATTTCTCACAATCTAGTGCCTCACTGCTAAGAGAGTCCGGCCAAGCCAAGACTCACAAGCAAGACTAGGACCACTTCCTTCACCAACCTTAGGGCAGACCCTTCCTGCCGTTGAATTAATACAATTTGTTCAATGTGCGAGAGCAGCTACAAGGGCTCTTGTTTCATCTCCTAGTACTCCACCTTCTATTCCACCCCAAATTGGCTTTGATACTTCAGAATACAGGGCGGAAACAACTCATACACGTGTCAAGGACTCTACACTCAAAACCTCATTCTCCAAATTGCGCCAATGATTGTAAAACTTGTATCATTCAATGTTAGGGGGCTAAACAAAAAGTCCTCAATCCTTATGCTACAAAATTATTTCATTCTCTATCTTATCCAGACATCATTCTTCTCCAAGAACACAAGTTGCGGATTCTAGATTCTAGTGCCTTAGGCAAGGCTTTATGGCCTCAAGCATCTTCTTAGCCAGTGTGGGATACAACAAGGACCCATTAGGACTTGGCACAGGCAAGGGTGGCTTGATCACTTTAGTTGGGCTTGATCAATTTTAGTAAATCCAGCTCATTGGGTTATTTTAGATGACCTCCTTGGAAGCAACGTGGATATTGTCAACATTTATGCCTCCAATGATTCCTTTTCCCACTATCATTTATGGAATGCCTTGATTCAGGAATTACCTGCCAGTTGCAGATGGATACTAGAAGGGGATTTTAATATGGTTGAAGCAAAAAGTAATAAGACCAATCCCTGTGGTCATATGGTTCCCGCCACAAAATGGGCTCTATTCACCAATCTCAAGCGTCACCTCAACGTAGATGATAACTTAAGATCTCCTAGGAACCTCTAATATTCCTGGGATAATTTTAGGAACAACGGTAGCCGCATTATAGCTTGACTGGACCGGTTCTATATTTTCAAAAATGGTGTTGGTTCAATTCTTGGATTATGAGATACGTGGCAACAACGCTTGGTCAATCACTTCCCAATATCAGCAACTATTGAGTTTCAAAACTCCCCTAATTGTCCCTCACATATATTGGAAGATGAATGGTTATTGGCTAGATGCTACAAAGTCTTAGATCAAGAAAGCATGGTATGGCTCCTCTTCCTCTTCTCATTTCTTTACCAAATGAAATCCATCTCTAGAACATATCGTTCTTTATGTCGCCGCAAAGCACACAACTCTAGGGTCAATGAGGAGACTGTTAGGAAAAGATTTTCTACAGCATCAGAAGAGCTACAAAGCAAGCTTGATGACTCCAACCTTCAAGACCAACACAACTTAGCAAGGATTCATCCTCAAGAAGTTGAATCCAAAAAAGTGGAGGGCCAACATATCCGAGCTCGTATTAGATGGAAGATTCATGGTGATCTAGTCTCTTCTGAGTTCTTCAAAGTAGTTTGTGAGAAACCAAACTCCTCCGCAGTTACAAGCCTTTGTGATGCCCATGGTCAATTTATAGAGGAACCAAAAGGCATAAGGAGGGTTTGCTCCAAGTTCTACAAGAAACTTTATTCTGTCACGCCACCATCGTTGGACAAACTGGTAGCCATGACAGAATTTCTCAGCTTGCTGCCAACGTCCGTCCCCTAAGAGTCTAAGGCCTCTTTTTCTAGCAATATCTCAGAATAAGAATTCAAAAAGGCTCTTGATGAAATGGCTTCAAACAAAAGCCCTAGACCAGATGGGTTTAGTACCGAGTTCTATCAAAAGTACTGGTACTTGATTGGCAAGGATTTCACAACTATAATTCAACACTCCATATTCTAGTGGAGCGCTTTCAAACAAAATGAATTGAGGCAAGATTGTTCTGCTACACAAAGGAGTACTAAAGGAAGATATTGGCAACTGGCATCCTATTAGTTTATTAAATGTCTCCTATAAGATCCTAGCTAAAGCTCTTCAACGGAGACTTCAACCGATATTGGCAAAAGTCATTAGTACCAATCAATTAGCTTTCATACCTACTAGATACATTTTAGACAATATCCTTTTACTACATGAGACTATTTCTTGGGCCAAGGAATCTGATCAAAGTGCAATTTTATTGAAATTAGACTTTCAAAAGGCTTATGATATTATCCATCTTCCAATTCTATTCAAGGTAATGAAAACTATGGGCATTCCACCATCATTCGTGAGAATAGTCCAAATACTCCTAAACGAGGCTAACACTACAGTCTGCATCAATGAAGTGGACTCACCTTCATTCCCTATTCTTTGAGGAGTTAGGCAAGGATGTCCATTGGCCCCATACCTATTCCTATTTGTTGGCAAAGCACTTAAAGTTGCGGCTAAATATTTGCTACATGAAGGATAACTCTCTGGCATATCTCTTCCATCATCCGTTGCACAACATCTCATTAGCCAATATGCCAATGACATCAACTTTACGATCAAAGAAGAAGGATATTTCCGCTGTCGTGTAGAGAGAGTTTGCCTCGGGAAATTACGAGGATTCTGGCTGCGACTAGAAATGGCTCGGGAATGAAATAAATTGTAACTTGTCGAATCTTCAAATCTTCGAGTCTTCAAATCTTCAAACTGCTACTCGTTGTCCTATCATGTTGTGTTTCTAAATAGGCCAAGGGTTAAGGTAGGGTGATAAGAAACCACGGGCTTCGGACGTGTAAAACGGGACGGCCAGACCACGAGCTGAGCCGTTCGAGGGATTGGATCCTAAATTTCAAACCCACGGTGACCAACAAACTTGCCTCACCAGTGGGAAAAACATAAAAGTCTCGACCATGTGGGCAATTAACCCCACTTCGTCGTATCCACAACACCAAATGAGGCTAGTATTGGTGTGAACCAAACTGCCCGCAACAATAAAATGAAATTTACAAAGCCACAAGCCACACACACAAACACACAAGTCTTCCAACTCCTTCAACTCCAACTCCTTCAACTCCAACTCCTTCAACTCCAACTTCAACTCCAACTTCAACTCCAACTTCAACTCCAACTCCAACTCCAACTCCAACTCTAATTCCCAAGCTGATCTTTGGATGAGTGTCTCTGTTGATCTATAACTCCAAATGAACTAAATGATCGCTTTCAGGAAAGCTAAAACAATCATCTACTTCTCCTCCAAATTTCATACAATTCTAAGACTCTGTCCAACCTCTATGGCCATCCAAAGTTTCGGCCTTGAGAAGGGAAAGGCAGCAGACCTTCCTTCGCTTCCACACTCACAACTTTCTCATACAAACTCCAAACAGAACGAATGATAGCTTCATGAAAAGCTAACACAATTTCCTACACTCCCTCCAAATTTCATGGCAAAAAAAGAGCCTGTCCGTCTTTTATGGTCGGTCGAAGTCTCTGCCTCTTAATTTTAAAGGCAACAAACCTCCCTCCACTCAAACTAGCACAACTTTTGCTTCACAACTCCAAATCAAGCAAGTGAGATCAATTTGGAAACTACACACCATGATACACAACACCTCCAAATTTCATTTCAAAATACTTTAAATTCACAACACAATGGGCCCTCAAACATTCGGGCCTTCCTAAACTCACAACGAGAGAGAAGATGAATAGTGTTCCCTTTTTTCTCCACCTTATCTCTACTCTAACCACACAAACAAGTGGGGTCAGCCCCTAACTCACTCCCAAAGCTCTCACATCAATAATTGAGCCCTTATTTAACCCCACAACTATCTCTTTATCTTTATCTTAGAAAGAAAATTCACTTCAAGTTCACCTAGAAGGAAAACTATTTTATTAATTCATTTCTATATTTTCTTTCTCTATTTTCAACACCCAAAATGAAATCTACAAACAACTAACATAAAATAAATGTCTTCTCAAAGGTAAAAAACTAAAGTCTTCAAAGAAACTTCACTCCATCTTCAAAAACTTGAGAATTCGCTTGATGGTAGTAGCAACAAACTCAACACGATCCGCCTTTGTCAAGGGATTGACCGGCCCCTCTAACCATCGTTGGTGACCGCGACTCCCTTTAATAGACCTGACCATACAATAGTATTGATCGTCGTTAAGACCTTCAAAACTCCCTTCGAATGTCACTTCTTGGGTACCAGGTTCAACACACCCAACCTGCAACAGGATCACTAGTGCTCGAGCTCCACGCTGTACGTTCCCGTGCCATCGCTGCTCCACACGGGGTTGCTTTGGCGGTCGAGAAGGCCCAGATTCATCTTGAGGACGCTCGTGCGATAATGAAAGACCTAGCGGCTGAAGAGGTTGAGCCGGTAGTTGAGATAACGAAAACTCAAACTCCAATTCTGGTAGAGGCTCCTCATCCTGAGACTCAGAAAAAACCCTCCAATTCGACATACTGAAATCTATAACATACAATAAAGAAACTACTTCAAGTTTGGTGGCATTCTAAGATGATAACCTATTCTTATATAGATGGCTCATGTCATCGTGAGAAGGCGTCATCTTGAAGCTACTAAGGATGATGTCATCTTTATTTTTTATATTATTAAAACCAAATCTATGGAAATAATGTATTACTATGCATTTTTACACTATGTACGCATTTACAGTGCGACACCGCCGGCTAGCTCTTCTCATTGAGAGATATGGAATAGCCTCAGGGCTTATGATCAACTTGTCCAAGAGTCGTGCCTACTGGCTCTTTTTTGAACCAGCTCCACCGTGGCTAAATCAAATCCCTTGTCCTTGGGCCGCAGAAGCAACAACTATCTAAGCTTTTAGGCTCTCCATTTGGCATTGATCTAAATACAATTGATGTCGATGAATTCCTAGCATCTAAAATAAGGAAGAAGATGGATACTAGACTAGCATCCATCTCTCATTGGCAGGCCATGCGGTCATCATCGACGCCATTCTCCTCAATACCTTATGGTACTTCATTGCAATTTGGGGAGGATCATTGACTATCATCCGGAAGATAAGGGCCTTGCTCTAGGACTTCTTGTGGTCAAGCTATGCCAACCGTAGCCGTGCTAGAATCAATTGGATTGATTGTTGTGCACCCAGGCAAGTCAACGGTCTTAATTTGGTAGACCCTGAGAAGGCTCTTCATACTTTAATGGCCAAGTGGGTCCTCAAGGCAATGCTTCCTGGAGCATCCAACTTACAATATCTCCTCAGATACTTACTTCTCCAATGTTGCCCTCAATCGTTAGGCTCTTGGCCCATTATGCCTCAATGGTCGTTCTTGAAGAAATTTCGTGCATGGGAAGGTTCTAGGGCTTGGGATTGGATCATTTGTGCATGGCGGCTTTTCAACAAACACATCATCCTCCTATCGCCGTTAAATCATGACAAAGTTCTAACCACCCTTCTCTAGTGGACCACTCACTACATTGGTAGTCAACATGGTTTCTCTGCTAGTAGAGTCACCTTTTTAATGACAAGAGGTATGGGTCAAATTAAAAATATATGGAACAAGGAAAACCACTCTTTTTAGCCTTGGAAGTAAGCACAAATTCTATTTGGGATGCTTGATGGCGAAGCTCACTCCTACACTAGAATGGTCTCCTCAGTTCCAAGAGCTTGGCTTTATTACTCACTGACCAAAAGTTTGTTACACAACAACATGAGTACATTGGTGTCTTCACCAACGAAGGTAACTCACTCCCATTCCGTATCTACAGCACTACATCGCAATTTAAACCAAGATTGTCACAAGGATGCCAACTGATTGAACTCCCAACATGCCACTCTAGCTTCACCATCAGTCATATTTCATTTGTCCTCACAACCCATCTTGTGTCTATCCATCAAAGCAACCAATTCTTATTGGGATGGCATAAATGAATACGAATTATTCAACAAAAATCCGGACTCCTTTTATATGTAGGCATGACTGAAGAATTATTTTTTGATCCTAAAAGATGGTCGTAAAGGGACTTAGCCCCACTTCACTCCTATACTATGAAAATTGGCCGCTCTCTGTTGACTAATCGAGCGACTTTAGACAAGCCCATACATGAGAAATGGCACAGTGACTTGGTGGTGGGCTATCGGCCTCGATGGAGTGAAGTATGGCATAAATCTCGGCCTCAAAAGGATGTTGGGTTCCTTTGGTTCGTTTATCATTATATGGTGGTAGTCCACTATTGGCGTAAAGTTGCCAATCTAAATATTCCTACTATTTGCCAGAGTTGCCCAGATGGCATAGATGAAACAATTCTATACGGATTTCATCATTGCAAGAAGACTCGTCACGCTTGGAACTTTGCTCTTTTGGTCTTGTATTTGGCCTTAGGGATCTTTCCTACTTCTAGGGCTTAGCTAGCTCTCATCTGGCATCAATGCATTCTTGGGTCAAAGTTGCCTCGTAGATTGAGAAAAGGCTCTACAATGTGGTCCCTTTTTAGAGGTTCCGTTATATGGACGGCTTGGTTAGATCGCAATGCCATTTTCTTCAACAACAATGATTGGCCTACCCCAAAACTTGAGCAAGTTTTATGGGAAGCCTTTATTGATCATAGCCGTGCCGCTTGGTTTAAAACGACGAAACTTTGCGCCTTGTAACCTAACAAAGCGGGCACCTTTCTCAAACGGTTCAACAACATTTGGCTTCAATCTGATTTTTTTCATAAGAGATCCAATCTTCAGATGACTTGGAAACTTAGTCTTCCGAAGATGGGGACCTTTTCATAAGGTTCTTCTAGCACTTGGCTTATGGGCTTTCTTGGCAAGCTTTCCACTTTGCTCGTTTTTTGTTTTTCTTTGTGGTTTTCCTCTCCTCATTGTTTGGTTGTTTATCTCTAGTCTTTCTTACCATGGTCCTTATAAAATAAGTAGGGGTTTATTTTTAAAAATTGTGGTAGAAAATGAAAATATTGCCGTCGAGGATTTTTTTCCTTTAGTTCTGTGTATTGTTTCCTTTTATCAATGGAAATTGTCCATGTGTTTCAAAAAATTATTATTATTATTTTAAATTTAATAGAAAAAAAAATGTTGAAATAATATGCCTTCTTTGTCATGTAAATTAAAATTAGTTTATTTTACAAAAAAGGCTATTCTAAATTTGAATAAGCTAAAAATCCAAAAAAAATTAGTTGTGAGCCAATTCATTTTTTTATTAAAACATCAAGCCAAAGAAATATATTGGACCAATAGTTTAAAATTTAATTTAGTGCCCAAATAATCCAACAATGACATCACAAGTGATTGAATATTGTCATGGCCACATGGATTTTCATCAAGACAAATTCACTCATCATTAAGGTATCTAAGAGATAATATCATATTATCTATAGGGTGAGCTACATGTATAGTTGAAATTTAATTTCATTCAATCATGCACATATGTAATGGCACTCATCAATGACAACAATTATATCCAAAGTGTATCCACAACTAATATGAGTGATTGTAAGAAACACTTGTTAATTTTGTTGCATTTGTATAGTATTTATGTTTATTTTTTGGAATACTTTAAAATTTTAAAAATATTTTTTTTTAAGTTAAAAAAATATGGCCAATGTATACACCTTTAAGAAGATTGTACCTTAGAAAGATAAAGCATAGAAAAATTCTTTAAGTAGAAGAACTAAAAAAAAGTGTTAAATCTCAAAAAAAATAGATACTTTGATGTTTTAATTTGTAAAAAATAGGAGAAGTGAATGTAAAAATATAAATATAAATTGGCCATTTGTAACAACTCTATACAGTCTTTCAACAAAAGAACAACTAAAATAATATTGTTTTGAAATATTTCTTTCTACTTAATACTTACATTTTGAAATGCAAGCAAAAAGAAGCTAACTTTTTAAACTTCTGTGAGCCCTCAAGTTGGCACTCTGAACTTATTTTTCGCGATTTTTAGTTAATTTTTAAGTGAAAAATAGGAAAAAACATATAAAAATACAATTATTGAGGGTTTTGGTAGAAGTCCCTACCAAAGTGGTGTGTAAAGGCCTTAAATGCATGAAACATGTAAACCTTTGTATTTTTACTAAATTTAGGTCTTATTAGTAGAATTAGGTAAGTTAAGTTAGTAATTTTGAGCGAAGTAAGGATTTGAAAGTTAGCCAGTCTTAGTGTCTTATTCATGTAATACAACAGCTATAAGTATACATGTAACAAACTAGTTAAAAGTTAGAGTCTAGTTAGAGTCACTCTAAATCCAATTCGAAAGAGTTAGATTTGTTGTTTGCAGGTAATTTTGAGAATCCAAATTATTCACAGACCAAGATGGAGGAAATGATGATTGGAACATACAGAAAGGTGCTTTTCTAGGTCAAAGCATGCCGGGAGGTCAAATAGAAGCCCGATCATCCAAGATTCCCCTGGTATCAAGAATAATTTCCCCCCCGGGTGGAAATTATTAAGGAATTGCTAAAAATAGCATCCTTATTGGAGATTTGGTTTTGCCCTTAGTTAATGGACATCTTGTAGAAGATTAACCAAAAGTTTCGGGATTTTACAAAACTCCACGATGACTCCATGGGAAGTCAACCGCTTAAAACTACATTTGTAAATTCCTAGAAATTACCAATGTTGCGGTAAAATCTCACTATCTTTTATTAGGATAGTGTTTTGTGTGCTAATAAAGAGCCCTGTCAAGTTTGAAGACATTCCGACATTCCCAAGTACCAAAATTAGGATCGACAACGAATTTTACAAGAATTTACAACTTGGTGGCGGATTGACCGACGTACCAGGATCTAGCAGTGTCCGAATGGAGCGTTTCAAGGGTCAATTCTTACTCCCACAAATATTCTAAACCACCTTGGACCGACAGTTCCATCAAAAAACGCAAACTCCAAAAGTTAGATTTTTGACTTTTGTTCTGAGTTACCATGATTCAAATTTGCGCTTTAAAATGGCTGGAGAGGTAGGGGTAAGGGGTCCTTAAAGCGAATAGGGGTCTTCTGAACGCGATGGCTCAATTTTTTTTCAGTTTCGAGTTGCCCCTCAAAAGATAGAGAGGGTCAGCCCTTAGTTTGACTTTTAAAAGGTAATTTTGGATTAATCTAGGTTGATTTTGCAAATATCTTTTGTAAAATCGAAGATTGGATTTGCTCAAGATACTTGTCTTGTGTAAGAAGCCATCTTTTGGACTAAAGAAAGACAATTTAGAACTAACCTTAGATTAAAATGCAAAATATCTCGATTAATTAGGTAGGTTTTCAAAATATCTTTGGGAAAATCGTATATTTGATTTGGGAAAAAATTCTAAGGCCATTTAGGGCCTAGAAGGAACTCGCTTGAGAACCTTCCTTCCCATTAAACAAAGATTATTTAGAAAACGCGTTTAGGTAGTTTAGCAAAATATCTAGATTGAAAGTAAGAAAATATTTACGAACAACTTATCGAGGGGGGGGGGCGGGAGCAAGTATACTGTATAAGGCCCTTCCTTGAGGTTGTTCGTGGCCCTCATTCTCTTGTTTCATTCTTGTTATTGCTCTTGTCGTGCTACCGACACTTGTCGAAGCACTTTTTAAGCCAAGTTTTGGCTATTTTCTTCTATTCTCTTGTACTTTGAAGGTCCGGAGGGCCCCTTCAAAGCTTTCTTTTCTTTTCTTGTTTGAATTTGGAGGCTTCAAGTCCAAAAATTTTGTTTTTCAAGAGTTTAGGAGGAGGAAATCCCCTAGCTCTATTGTTGTTTGAGTTAACTAACTTCTTTCTTGAATTTGGAGGCTTCAAGCCCCAAAATTTTAATATTGTGGGAGTTGTAGGAGTAGTTCCCAAACTCTAAGTTGATTTTCTTGTTCTTTTGGATAGTAGCCAACTAATTGTGTGAATTGACAACAGTTTGTGAACTTAAAACTTTAAAGCGGCAAAGCTAGACTTTGCCAAAAGGTTTTGAGCATCACCACGTGCCAAAACTTGTTGTATAACGGGTGTTTGGTTTGAATAATTGTTAATGTTCGGTTAAACACTATCATATATACCTCCTTTAGTGATTAAACTTAGAACTTTGTTTGGAATTTTGGAAATTAGTTTTTAATGTTCAGTTAAACATTGTCATGTGTACCTCCTTTAAGAATTAAGTTTTCAAAATACTAGTTTGGGTCCTTGGATACTGGTTATTCCTGGGGTTGCTTCCGCACAACGGAGCTGTGACTTTGAAACCTGGAAATGGGTACTTGAAACTTTAATTTATCAGTTATTTCCTGGGATTGCTCCCGCACGGCAGAACTTTGACTTTGAAACCTGGAAACGGATACTTGAAACTTTAATTTATCAATTATTTCTTGGGGTTGCTTCTGCACGGCGGAGCTTTGACTTTGAAACCTGAAAACGGGTATTGGAAACTTTAAGTTGTTTGTTATTTCCTGGGGTTGCTCCCATACGGCGGAGCTTTGACCTTCTAACATTAAAATTTACCTTTGTGAAAAACACTAATTTCTAGTTTGTCCTGCACGGCGAAGCTTTACTTACCAACTAAAAATCAACAAAATAAGATTCTTTGGAAGCTTATTTAAGTGCCAAACTTTGTTGATTTTTCTCCTTTTCGTGTTGTACACGTGGTGGAGGTATTTGGTCCCCAAACTTGCCGTTGGTTGTTTGCTTCACTTAAATCGTTTTGTTTTGTTTTCTTTTCTTTTCTTTTAATTTCATCAAATTGGTCATCTTGATTATTTGGTCAAATTCATAAAATTAATCCTCCTTAATTATTAATTTAGATGTGCTTGATCTTTTGTTAAAAACCGAGTATTTCCTAGATTATTAAATTTTAGTCCATCAAGTTAGACTTATTTTTTCCAAAATTTCAGTGTTATTGGAAATTTAGAAGCCAGAAGGCAAGGACAGGGTTCAGAAAGCCCAAAGGCCCAAGCAATACGGCAAGGGGTCACCGAGAACTTGTCAAGGGCTAGCTGGAGACAGGAACAAGCAGGAACAAGCGGGAACAACTGGAGACGGGAACTAGCGGGAACCAGTGGGAACAAGCGGAAAGGAGACGGACGGACGGAGCGCCGGCCAACCGCGCTCCGCCACGTGGCACGACAGCGGGAGCCAAAGCTGGGGTCTGAAGGAGAAGACAGTCTGCAAGAGAAGAGGCTGTGTCCAGGGCTCAAGTTCCAATCGACTCAGAGACAATTCAGGGTCCAAACCAACATTGAAACTTGAAGAAAAATTCACAACTAAAAACTAAAACGGTAAGTGGATTTATAATCCATTCCATCACACTCTCAACTTTATTTTCAATTAAATCATTAGCTTACATGCACATTTCATATTTAACCACCTTGTCTAACTAACAAACACTAGGACTAGAAATCAAACACTAATCTCATGATTTGCAACCCAACCTTAAACTTCTCAAATGAACAACACCATTTGAAAGTGGTGACTAAGAAGCTTGGGGTGTTGGATAGTTGAAAGGAATATTATTTCCTATAGGTAGGGTCACGTCATTAGATTTTATTCCATTTGCTATTCATCTAGTTGTTGGGTAGTTATTAATTAGGATTCCATTTGCATTAGTTGGCAAAATTGTTGTTTAAAGTTTTGTTTTATTAGGCTAATAAGCCAAATAGATAAAAACAAAAGAACAACTAATATCTTTGGAATATTAAACTAAAAACTATTAAACAATTTGCAAAAGAATCATATCACTATTCATTAGAATTAGAGAATTAAAACGAATTAATTAATTTACAATAAAAACTCTAAACCAAAACTATTATCAACACTAACAATTTGGACTTTTTAGATAGGTTTTTAGAAACAACAATTCAACAAACAATTCATCAAAAACTCACTAGGACTTTGCAAATTTATGAAAGATAATGGAAGACTTCGTGGATACAATCATGATGGTATTTTGCGATGATGGATCCACCGACATCTTCGACGCTGAGGTATGATTTCTAACTTCGTTTTTTTTCTTTTAAATTTTCTTTTCATTTAAATCACAATTAACATCTAGAATCTCAATTGATACGTGAAAGTTTGAACATTGTTAAAATTCTTAAAAAAACCCTAATTAAAATTGTGGAAGTAATAAATCGATGAATTTGAATTAATTTGGAAAGGAGATAGTAATTCATCCAAAAGGAATCTCAAAAGGAATCTAACTTAAATTAGGAACTTAAAAAATATTATAAATAATTGAAGAAAGTTAAGAACTAATTTATTCCCTTATTCTCTTAAAAATTACTGAAGGAACGAATTCCATCCAACTAGGGGGAATTTTCATCCATTCAGAAGCTTTCACCTAAAAGTCCTAATTTCTTACTTTTTACCTTGGTAGGAAGGTAATTTATCACTTTCTTCATAAAAATAATAAAAAAACCTAAAACTACTAATTTTAGAATTATAACTTAAAATTAAGATTAATAAAAGAACAATTAGGAATATCTTTAAAGAATAATTAAAGAATCTTTTGAAACTAAAATCGTTTACGAAATCTTTTAGAGATTCCAAAACCAACTTATACTTTAAAATTACTTTGATTTTAAAGGAGTTAAGTATGGATGAAGTTTGACCCAAATTTGGATGAAAAGTTTAAAAATAGGTCAAAACTAGGTTTACTCTCAAGAATCCATTAGTTCAATTAATTAGTAAATTAACCCTGAAATTTAGATTTATTTAGAATTCAATTGCTATTTTTAGTTGACGGATGAAGTTTTTAGGATAGAATTAGGGACAAATTTCATCCATCAATATCTTTTAGTAGGAACATAAGAATTCAACTTGCTTTACCATTCTGGAAAGGGCAAAGTGCATTCTTTACTTTAACTTAGATAGATTTTCATATTAGATTAGATTTTACTTACTCATTAAAATCTTGAACCTTAAACATTTAGATTGTTTTGAAGCAGTTAAAATTCAATTACCACCACAACAAACAAAGTGTCCATTGCTTGGAAGGCCAAAGAACACTACGTTTACATTTCATCCATACAAATTTACTAATTTATGCCGCTAGAACTTGTGTGCAACTTTCTGACTTAAGGGTGGAGTTAGAAACACTCACAACTTCCATACAACATAAAATTAACTATTTTTAGAATTCATTCGAGCAATAGGTGCTAGTCTACTAGAGAACCATTCCCTCCAAATTTCAGCTCCAAATTTGTTTTGGATGGCTAAAAATATTACTACCCTGCTCTCCCAATTGGTAAATGTGACATAAAATAGGAGGCTATTTTTGGATAAAAAATCATTTTTGAAAAATGAAAAAAAAAATAGCCAAGATGTATAATAGTTATAAGTACCTTACATATGAATCTTGAGTCTTTTGGAGCCATAAAGCAAAAAATAAGGATGAAAATAAAATCATCATTCAACATGTGATAAAAATTAGTACAAGTATTTTTTGCAATCACCCATATTCCTACAAAACATGGATTCCTAGATACAAAGTGTGGTTGGGCTTACAACTTTTGCCACTATAATAGACATTCTAGTACAAAAAAATAAAAAAATTCCTTTCATTAATTGACAAGAATTTGCATAAAATAATGTCTAGTGACTTTTGAATTTTATTAATCTAATATTATATGAATTATATCCAATATTCTATTACTTAAACTTTAAAATGATACTTATAATCAAAATACCATCAATTTATTCTACTAGCTAGGGAGCAAAATTAGTGTTACTTGTTGAATTAGTGGGGCATTTTCACACTACACTAATGATGATAAATAGTGTTACCCATACTAACTATTTTAGAAATGCTATAAGTTTTTTACTTTTGATGATTATTTTTACTGAGTGTATAGATCCTAATATCATTTTAAGTGGGAAAACTTTACACCTATAGTTGGTAAAAATATTCATCAACAGTAAAAACTTATAGCTCTTTTAAATCAATTAGTGTAGGTAACACTATTTATTATCATCAGTGTACTGATATTCCAATGATCCGTTGGAACTAGGAGTGCAATTTTAATGCAGAGTGCGCATACAAAGAAATTATTACTAAAATAAACATTTCAAAACACATTTTATAACGAATTAATACAAAATTGAGAAAATAAAAATTTATTTATAAAAACTTTAATGTATATATAAGCTATGACTTTTTTCAAAGATTCAAAAAAATCATTACGAAGATTTAGGGATTTAGGAGCCCTCTCTTAAAACTATTTGAAAATTGTTTCAAAACAACTTCTATATAGAAGTTGAAAGTGAATTAAATTACAAGTAAATAAGAAAAATGTGCATAAGGTGAATTTTCTTACACCTGGCCTTTACATTCTAGGATTACTTTTAGATTCAAATTTTATGAAATCTAAACGTAGAATCAAAGTACCAAAAGAAAATTTGAATTTTTTCATGTTTTAATCACATAAAAAAAGATTAGTAAATAATTTTAAAATTTTGAGTTGAAAAAATGTTTTATTTTCCTTCAACCATGGATGATTCAGTGAGTTTTTAGCAATAAATTATGAAATTGGGTTTGATTTCGTATTGCATTCATATAATTTAGTGAGTGTAAAATGACACTATTTGGAAGGTTATCTAATTCCAAAATCTATCAAATTTGGAGAACATATAGAAACCAACACCTAAATATAGAATCCAGAAAGAAAAGACATTTCATAAAGGAAGTGTTAAAGTGTCAAAGTTGCAAAATTGTCAATTTGTAACTGCATTTTTGGAGTACTTGTACTTGAAAACATCTAATATTGCTATGTTTTATTTTATTTGGAAATGAGTAAATTTGACCAACTCTAATCTAAAGTAGTGAGACTTTGATAAAATAGTGCCACGCTCACTAATAGGATAAAATTAGTGTAGTAGGTGTATTCAATAAGTGTACATTGAGATGTACTTATGCACTTGGTTTGTAAATACAAAATATCAACAATGTACCGATGGGCTATTCACTCTTGGTGCTATCAAAGTTGATACACAAGTTTAAGGCTCCAAAACTTAGGTGAGAGTTCAAACCAATCTAACATTTCACCCATTTGTGTTTACCAATTGTAGTCTATATTTCATTTTTGGTTTTAGCCGATTGGTTGTTCTTCATGTTTGTTTGCTAAATTAGCCAATCGATATAGTTATTTAGGAACTTACTAGTTGCAGTTACCGATTGGGATTGGATTTCACATGAATCGGGATCTTTGGAGTTTTTGATTGCCAATTGGTGGTCATTTAAGTTGGGAAGCATTGGGATTTAGTCCTAGATCTTTGGAGTTTTTGATTGCCAATTGGTGGTTATTTAAGTTGGGAAGCATTGGGATTTAGTCCTGGATTTTCCGATTGGGAATTCAATTGACTTTGGTGAGTAGGGACTCCTTCCATAGCTGGAAGGAAAACAATTGTGTGATTTGTAATTTTGTGTTTGATTTCAGGAATATAGAAGTGAATGTTTGCAATTGTGAATTTGTGTTGTGACTGTGTATGTGGTTGATGATGGTGTGTACAATTGGTGAATTTTTAGGACTAAATGTGAGTAAATAATTGGAAGAAAAGTGTTAATGAAGCTTGTGATAGATTGAGTAAATTGTGGAGTGTTAAGTGCATGACTGAATAAACTTGGTTAATTATAATTGAGTGAGGAATTTGTGAATGCACCAATTGGATTTTAAATCATGACTGATTTGATGAGTTTGTTGAGTAACTGTGAGTATTGAGTCAATAGGAAATTTGTGCATTGAGAGATCTAGGAGTTTACAAGGAAGTAGAAACCTTGTGTGTCACCAATGGGAAAAGTAAAGGAATTAAAACCGATTGGAATATAATAGGTTTGATGATAAATAGATTCAATTGGTTGTAACTTGGAGTGGATTGTTGAAATCAATGGAAGTAATCAAATGTGAAATGTAGTTTAAATTTACTAACAATAAATATAAAAGAGGAACTGTGATTAATAGATAAAATAAAATGGATACACTATATTCTAAAATGAAAATAAAGAAGTTTTCATTTTGCCAACAACTGGATAATTTAAAGATTGAGTGCAAGACTAAAATGGAGAATTTTATGGAAGATGACAAAGTTAAGAATACAATTGGAGAAAAGCTAAAGATGAATAGGAATGTGGAGAATCTTGGAGAAAAAAATTAGTAGAAAAGAACAATTGACGTGAAGTTTGATTGGAGCAAAAGATGGCATGTCAAACCAATTGAAATGATATAAGTGGTCCTAAACCAATGGTTATTAATACAATATATGGAATTTGTACTTCAAGAATCTTGCAATTGGATCTTTTAGGTGGGATAATTTTAGATTCCGTTTTGATTAAAACCTACCTCCTAGCATTCGAATTTACGTTCTTTAGGTGATTTATTTTAGTAGAAATAATTCTTAAATAAATTCCATCTACACCAATTCTATAAGAAGAGGTGGTTGGATCAAATTCAAAAACAATTTATTTTCAACTCACATCAATACCCAACTACATGATTTTTTTTCCAAAGCACTTGACTAAAAATATCCTACCATATTAGATATGCCATCAAATCTTATGATAATTGCAAAAAAAACATTTATTATTGTCATTCCTTGTATACCAAAATGTTTTTCAAGCCCCAACTTTGAGAATAATGATCCCATGTAGTCAAAATCCATCACTGAATGTTGGTGGACATAGCAATTTAAATCTTATAGAATATTTTTTAAATTTTCAAAAATTAATTTGTATGTATATTGAATTTATAAAATATGTGACACTTGTGGTTTTAGAGATTTGGAATATTATTGAGTACCCATTTAAGGAATTAAAAACTGAAATTTAGAAGAGATGGTTTTCTAGTAGACTAATTGGTAGACTAATAATTATTGTATGAAATTTTTTATAATAATCTAATTATATAATGTTTGAAAGTTTGCAAAGTAACTTTTTTTCTACATGCACTTTAAAACATGGACAAAATTATTATAGTTGTTCTTTCATTGAGAGCCCATCTCCATAGAGTTGTTACAATTGGCTAATTTTTGTCTAGATTTTAAATAATTTTCATGTTTGTTACACCAAGGTTGTCTTGTTTGATAGAAAATCCATACTAGATGTCATATAGGAAGTTTAACGTCACATGTTGTGTTAGATGAGAGACAAATATGTGTGGCATTTTTGTTGAATTATTTTTTAGAATTTAGAATTTTTTTATCATATGGTAAAGGGATTGCTGAATAGTCCTATGTGGCTTGGCTCTCAAGAGTGATGTAAAAAATCAAAACCATGTTTGTAAGGGTGACTTGCAAGTAGAGGCACATGCAAGTAGGTGAAGGGGTGACTATAGGTAGTGAAGGGGCAACTTTGGGTGGATCAAGGGCAACCGTAGGGACTAAAAGGCAAATGTAGATGTGTGAAGAGGCTACTGTGTTTGGGTGAAGGGGCAAATGCAGGTATAAAAAGGGACCATTGTGGGTGGATAAAGGGTGAAGGTAGGTGGATGAAGGAGCAACCATATTTAAATGAAGAGGTGACAAGAGGTGGGTGAGGGTTTAGGAAGAAAAAAGCCCAATCTCCTTCAAAAACGCAAAAATTGTGAAAATAAAAGGAGACTTTTTAACTTAAATATCCACCCATGATTTTTATTTTGAAATCAACGTGACAAATAATAAATGATTAGGGTGAATCTTTGAAAATTGTAAACAATATAAAGGGAAGTGTTTACTTAAATCTTTGCCCTATATTTTTTTAATTTTATATATCATTGTGACAAATAATGCATGATTAGGTTGAATCTTTGCATATTGCAAATTATAATATAATGGAAAGTATTTACTTAAATCTTTTCCCTTTATTTTTTTATTTCAAATACTAACCTAACAAATAAATCATAATTAGGAGGAGTCTTGGAGAATTGCAAAAATAAAAGTTAAAGTTCTTATGTAATTCTTCACCCTTTATTTTTAATTTTTAAATCAAAATGACAAGTAATACTTGAGTAGGATGAGTCATTGACAATTGCAAAAAATAAGCTAACTTAAATCTTGTCCTATTAGTTTTGGTTTATAAAATAAAAGTGACAAATAATCCATGATTATAGAAAGTCCAGGAAAATTACAAGAAATAAATAAGAAAGCTCTTATTTAAATATCTATCCTTTATTTTCATTATTTTTAAATCAATGTGGTAAATAATTTGAGAAGGATGATTCTTTGTGAATTGTAAAACATAACTGGGCACATTCTAACTTCAATGAGTTCAATCTCTACCATGTACATTTTATTTTAAAATCAAAGTGACAAAAAATATAGGAGTAGGATTATTCTTTGAAAATTGTGAAGGGTAGTAAAAGTTAGGATAGCTTTGGTGAAATGGTTCTTGGACACACTCCTCTCTTGCAACTAGATAATGATGTTCAAATTAATTTTTGGAGATGTATAATTCTCCAAAAGTGAATGGAAGATGGGGTTAAGATTTTTCTAATTACTTTGCGCTATGTGGCAATAAAAGTTATTGGAGAGGGTCATGTGACAATAACAATGACAATGAATAGATTTTATTGCAACTCTTAGTTCAACCACTAAAGGACCAACTTGGACCTACTTCTACTTGACAATATAGCAAAGCTCACTACGAATGGAATTTTTATTTTTTAATTTGAAATCTTTACACAACATGTGAACTAGGTTTTTCTCTAAGGTTCAACAATTTTCATAACTTTTGACTACTTGGTTAAAAAGTTATTGTGTGATATGTAATTTTTTTTTCTAGACTAGGCAAACTAAGCGAATCTGAAAAATCACTTTTTTCAAAAACAAAATTTGAAATTGGTTTTCTAGATTATATACACGTGGAAAGCAATTACATGACTTGAAGATTTAAAAATTGGGGCAAACAATTATTGCATCCCTCAAAATGGTTTGATTTGCGTACCCAAAAATGTTGTCTCAACTACAAATGAATGTCAGTTCATTGCATTGTGTCAAATGACTTCAACTTTTAAATATAATAAAGTATGGTTTCACAAAATGAGTTTTTAGTTGCCTACACTTGTAATCTATCAAGAAAAAAAATTCATCATAATCAAAGAATTTTTAGAATTTTTAATGAATTTTTTAGTTGAAAAAGTAAGTTTTGTCCCAAGCGAGGTCCCAAGCACCTAGAATCTTCAAAAACAAGCATTTGGAATATCAAATAATTTTATTTTAATATCATTTTTGGAAGTGACTTACATTAAGTGGTCCAATACATAAAATAATTAATTTTATTAATAAAAACTTAATAAATTGTGCACTATGATGCCTGCAAATTTCAAAATTTAGCAATTTTTCTCACCTCTATGAAAAGATCCAAAAAAATTCAATATTATTAAGAAAAACTCAATAGGAATATACATCTTGATTCTATTGAGGTGCGAGACTTTTTTATTTTAATTATAGAGTCTTTTTACTTCATTAAAATGAACAAAATAGACAAATTTTGGAGGTTTAAAACAAAAATAACCTAATTAGTGTGTCCAGAAAGTGATACCCAAAGCAAAACATTACCACCCCATAGGTTTTGTGCACAGCTACTCTATTTTTCTTTTTTCTTTTTACACAAATAAAGGGAATCCTTTACTGCAAAAGAATATAAAGTACCAAGACACAGCTACAAGCAACCTGGGCCGGGGAGTGAGAAATAACAAGAGTAAGAATAGAATACAACAAAGTACCAGAGGAAACGATTACCCATGACGGAATCATCACTCACATTGAACACTCCACCAGCCACATGAGATTCCTCATTCCTGTCCACAGTTCTCGCTGAACATCTGATCTTGAAGCAACCCCAATTTCGATCTGCAAAGAGAATCGAGTTATGGTGGCGGAGTTTATCACGTCTGTTCTGTTTGCTACATCGATCACATCCAAGTAACTTACCATTCCTATATTTGCAATTGAACTGTGCGCAGCTCCTCCAATCGCAACTTCAACCTCGCAGAAATCACTGGTTTTGTCGACCACCACAAAAAAACCAGCGCTGCATTTAATTGAACGATCGAAGTTTTGCAAATATCATGTATTACAGGCAGAGAATATCCTTCGTTTGAGTTGTAAGTTCCCTTTCCGAGAATT
The DNA here is from genome assembly GCA_947034895.1 of Rhytidiadelphus loreus. NCBI lineage: Eukaryota > Viridiplantae > Streptophyta > Bryopsida > Hypnales > Hylocomiaceae > Rhytidiadelphus > Rhytidiadelphus loreus. Next base: position 3,462,138 of record OX344761.1, on the reverse strand, counting down.
AACACCAGAAGTTTTCCAGATGATTTTGCTCAAATCTGGGAAAATCATGAACTTACAGGAAAATCAGTGGCAAAAGATTCCCTGTTAGCAACACTGGAACTTGAACCTCATGCCGGCCGGCAGTACGTGCTGACTTTCTCTTCGACGATCGATCTTCCCTTCGGTGGAGGCAAACCTTGAAATAGAATTTCAACTCAGTGCATGTGTCCACGACTGTGGCCTATCAGTGACCATTGCATTGTCAACGTTGATTATATGAAGCCAGTCCACGGAATCAGATCCTCACTTCAAATTACTTGCGACCATCCCCAAGTTGCGGGCGTATTGAGTACTGATGTCTCTGCAGTAGCTGAATTGCTGCGTAGAGTCTCCAGGAAGCATATGTTGCAGCTTTGTTTCTGCATTGTACGCGTTGGGTATACTGTATATCACCATTCGGGGTCCAGCTCTAGCTTGCGTACGTCATGAATTTGGTTCATGCGGTAGCGGCTCCGCTGTTGTTGGTGATGCTGGCAGCGTGTGTTGTGCAGGCTCAGGCGTACACGGCGAGTGGATGGGGGCAAGTCAAGGCGACGTTCTATGGAGGCATGGATGCAGGCGGTACTATGGGTACTACGCGCGCATTTCCTGGGGCCAGAACAATGTAAATTCCACGTGGGATTCAATTGGATCTCTATTAATGTAGGGATGGGACATGACATGGGAAGGTCACACAGCAAAGCTACCTTTTATTTTGTTTGGGGGGTTGTTGAATTGGCCGGTGGAATATAAAGGCTTCATGCGAGTCCCTCATCGTATTCAATTCACTGGCTATGGCTGATTAGGATTTTGGTGCTCTATATAATGCCATGAACATATTACAGAAACTTCTCACGGTACGTGGGAATTATAAAATATTTCACATAGGTATAATTAAAAACATCTCAGACAATCTTTTCTATCCGTGTCTGACATTTTTTGTTATTTCTTTCAGAAGTTTGTGAAGTTTGTGATTGAATTCATTGCAACTCCTATGCGTTTCTCAGATCGAAGTCTAACTCTAGTTGGGACAATATTAGCTAGGCATTTGAATTCAAGTAGTTTTGAGTCGTAGTCTGCTGGTCGAATTTTAAGCTAGAGTCGCCCCTCTTAAACCCATTAAATTAGCAGACTCCTCATTCCTGTAGATTGTCAAGTGTACAGTCACTCGTATATCATTCAGTGCCAGTTATTGTAAGTAGACTGAATGTGAGAGGTAAATAATGCATGTAGCAATGCTGGCAATTGCGTTAGCAAAAACAATATGCTTTTGAAGCTGCGATATTTATCGACATGTGTGTATATTCTTACTTGAATTTGTAGGAGGGGCTTGCGGGTATGGTAATTTATACAACACAGGGTACGGGAAGAGTACAACCGCCCTGAGTGCCCCACTCTTCAATGGCGGTAAGGCATGTACGCGGAGCATGCTTCCAGCTGACCTGCATTCCATCGAAAACCAAGTATTGCTACGGAGGCAGAAAATCCATTACAGTCACAGCCACCAACTTCTGCCCCAAGGGCTCCGAGGGAGAATGGTGTAATCCTCCCAACAAGCACTTCGATCTCTCCTACCCGATGTTCACCGTCCTTGCCTATAGGGGCAAGTTAAGGTTTTCTACTACATTTAATGGTTTGTTATTGGACAAAGTGTTGAGTTGTTTTTATTGAATCCAGAATGATGTCCAGAGATGAGTTACGCTTTTCGGTTGATATAAGGATTCACATTGAATACTTCGGGCTTATGAAGTCAACATAGCAATTATGTAATAATGTGGTTATCTCCAAACTTGCACTTGCATAGGAATGTTATGCAAAGGGAAGAAAGTGAGATTGGGAAATGCATACGAGTCCTTGTGCGATTGCAAGGGAGTGCTTAAAATTCCCTGTGTTTGCACTTTTCCGTAGGGTCAAGGAAATGTCGTAAATCCAGCTTCGTGAGGTCAGGGGAAAATGTTGATTTTACATACTGTAAGGAAATAATAATCTCATATATTGTGTTGGCATGCATTCTGTTAAATCTTACAATTTTTCTTCCCCTTTTCTGTGCAGAGTAGCTTGTAGCAAGAAAGGAGGAATGAAGTTCACCATCAATGGAAACCCTTATTTCTTTTTAGCGCTAGTCTACAATGTTGCCGGCGCTGATGACGTCCAGAGATTGTTCATCAAGGGCCCTAGAACTAACTGGGTCGAAATGAAGCGAAACTGGGGACAAATGTGGACATATAACGGACGGCCCAAAGGCATGGTAGGCCAAGCAATCTCCTTTAGAGCACACACCAGTGACGGCCGCCAAGTGGTGTCCACTAGCACAGCCCCTGCAAATTATAGGTTTAGCCAAGCTTTCCAAGGAAGCAACTAGTCAATTAGTACGTCACCATAGGCAACTCATTCCAGAGCAATGGAAACTTGACTGTTAGTCATCAAATAGACGATCGAAAAAAAATAACCTTGGTGCCCCTATTCAGAGTAGAGGCATCAGATACCCAAAAAAATTGTGTAGGTGGTTCACACTTTTGCCAAGAGGAGTTCAAGGTTGCAGAGGTGCATGTCCACCCGCTCCTGTAATTTGTATTATCGTCACCACATGCCAAAGAATGTAGATCCCTTCCGTGTTCACTCAATATATATCTTCTGGCACGAAAATTCTGGCCTTTGTTCTTGTCTAGTTTGTCAATGTACGCCGTTGGCTATTTGTAATGCAAATTCTTCGTTTACTCCAATTGAATACTCAGATTCCAAACTCAGATCCCTGTCTTGAATCTCTTGGTTTTGCTTGAGGCTCATTCAATCATGTGGAGGAGGAAGATTGAACATGAGTGAAATCTGATCATTACCAAATTCCATGAAGCCTTATGAGGAATTGAGATACTCTTCAATTCGTCGGCCATGGTCCAGACTTTACGACACAGTGAAGAAGCAAAGTGCCCAGTCCTAACTGACTAAGGAACCAAATGAATGAAGCAAAGATTAACGTAGACTGACCATGAAAACTTCCTAAAGTTCACAAATACAATGGACAAGTTTCTAAGATGGAAAGACCTTCGAACTTGAAAATGTGTTGCTTACCGAAAATATATTAATATTATATTAATTAGAGGAGTTTCCACCTAATTAAGTAATGCTATATATCTTCGAGATCGAGCAGGCTCTGAAGACGAGTCCTCCAATTGAGATGTCGATGTTTACGGAGATAGCTCTTTTCTGACACTGGGTTTGTTAATTCTACTCTATCTTCTCTTGAGGTGATACTTCTTCGCTAAGTTTCCATCTTCTGATTTCCGTGTAGACTCCAATGGAGGTTCTGACCCCGGTCGGTGTATGTAAGCAAAGAAGCCATACCAACAACAACGAATTACTGAATCCAAATTTCCACAAATGAGGAACACACGTTCATGTCTTTATTTGCAGTCTTATATGAGAGCAAAAAACTCTAGACCGCACCCTAGTAAGGTAGACAAGCCTATGACCACCCTGATTTGGAATCTAGATATCTTAGGGCCAATTCCAAGAAAGGCATATATTTTTTCAAAGGTGTGTGTGCTTGTTTCACATATCAAACCCAAGTGGAATTATAATTTTTCGATTAAAATTGTAATTTCTGTGAATTTTTGAAGTGGTCAACCTTGAAATTACAAAAACAACCTATAGAGTGGAGGCATAAACATCCTATAAACACTCATAAACGTCCTCTCATGTATCTATTGGCACTTAACCCAGGAAAGACGCCGCGGACACTTACTGTCGATGAATGAGAAGGAATTCTCTTATATAGGATAGAATAGCAACTATTCATCCTTGGAATTTTTTGTGGAAAGTGAAGAACATCAATAGTAGCTTGACTTCCAATGAGTATTTTTGGATTTCTTCATTCCAATGATTCTCACGATTTCACAATGTACAATTTCCATAGTCATCCCTGCGTCCTTTTAGGGTTAAGTTCCCACCAATCAAGTCACCCATTTTGGCATTAATTTATTGATTTTGTTAGAATCTTGAAGGGATTTGCATATTTTCTAGGTAGATTTGGATGAAGCAACGGATGGAATTGGGGCTAAAAGTACGTTACATAATTAGGCAAGAAATAGAATTGGACTAAGCTTAGTCTACCTTGTTTGGAAGGGTTGGCACTAGCTCCAAAATTTGCACCTTCAATTGTCAGATAAATGTAAAAATCTACCCCCTACTTTGTGGTTAATTAATTTTTTTATTTCGTATCTTCCAAAAACAAATTCAAGGTCTTTCATTTCCAATGTGAATTCATTTGTAGACATTAAATAATTTTTTCCATTTAAAAAATTAGTTTACTATTTTTAAACATCCCCAATTGGATGTCTATGTTTGCCATTTGGAGGGGGGTAGTACTATTTTCAATCCAAAAATGTGAATACGAAGGTCAAAATTGGGATACAAGGACTTCTACTAAAGTTATACAAGTCTATGAAGAAATTTTCTAAAAAATAATAAAGTATCCACCTTCCACATGTGCTCAAAGTGCACTACCTTTGTGCAAGTGCAAAGAATACAATTTTTTTTCTCCAAGATGCAAATGGTTGAAAAGGAACATCTTCAAATTAGAAAAAATGGAAATATATATACTTTTTTGAATTATTTTACTACTCTCTTTTACTACTATCTTAAAATGATCTTTTTGTTGTACTTTGTGATGTTGAATATTGGTCAAATTCAGCTATTGATTGGCTATTTGGAACTAGCAAAACAACTCTAAGCAATAGTTTCCCCTCCATCCAATAGAAGGCAAATGATGATTGAAGGGTTCAATCAACATTGTTTGTTCTTATTTTTGGCATCTCTTTGAGTGTTGTTTGATTGAAGGAGATGAAGCTTTGAGAGGTGGTAGAGAGGTCTACACTAGTTGTAGACCCATACCAACTACCCACAAAATGACACCTCACACTCAATGATTAAATGCCCCTCAGTGCTCCTTGAAAATGCCCTCCAAATTTTACATTTCAATACTCCCCAATTGCACTTTGAAAAGGGTTTTGAAACTCAAAATTTCTAAAACACTAGGAGTGTACCAAATTCTACTTCTAGCACTAAACGGGTTTAAAAAATGTTATTTTCAACCTTAATTTGGAACATTTTGTCCAACTAGAAGATCATTTTGGAATAGAGGTAGTATTTTCTAAATTAAAATCAAACATCAAAGTATCCATTTTCTTGATATTTTCTATTGTTCTTTTTTTGTGCATAATTTTTTGAGATAAATTTTTCTAGGCCCTTATTTTCATATGCATGCTATTTTGAATGCTTTACAAATCATCTATATTTAATTTCATTTAAAAAAATATTCCAAAAACCATAACACATCCTAAAATAGGCTATTTTGAGACAAAAACAGCAAGTGTTTCTTGCAATGATCCAACTTCATGTTTTGTATGGTTTTTAATTATTCTAATCTTGATTTTGAAATTAAAGTGCTCACCATGATCTTGCATTTGATGAGGTTAATGAATTTGAAGTTATTCGAGGATTTAATTCTAAATCAACTAGTAAACTAAAAGATTATATGTTTAGATCTACCAAAATAATTATTAGAAACAAAAATTTAACATTCTTTTAGGATAGGGGTCTTGGATAATTTAATTTTGAGTTGAAATAGTTGAAGGAACCTTAGGGGTTAAACCTATGCCAATTACAAACATTCCATCTACTTTGCTTCTTTAGGAGCATAAGTATCACACTCTCATTTGCTCTGTAGATTGTGATAGCTAAATACAAGACATAATGTTGCTACTCCAAAAGTCAAAAGATTAGGCACAAAATAAAATGTCAAATTACATGATTGCCCTAAGTTTGGAGTTCACCTAGAAATTCAATAGAATGTTGCAAGGCTCTAAAGGTTGTAAATTTCACATATAGAAAACTCATTGCCACTTTAAATTCCATTGGCACATAAAGAAACTTGAGATAACATGAAATCTTATTATTTGATGGAATACCAAAAAAATAATTTTTTAATTTACTTATTGATTACATTTTGAACATTTTACTAGTCCATTTTTTGTACAATTAACAACTTTGTTTATTCCCATACCAAGAGATGTGTCTCTTGTACATATCACCTTGCATTGAAGGATACTATCTATGATGGTATGGCCCATATAAATCATATTATCACTTGCATGGAATCATTGATTGATGTGGTGACAAAATAAAAGAGATTATTTGTCACAATTTCTCTTCTATTTGGTGCAAACGAGGGTGCAAACATGATTTAATTTATTCCTAGTAGCCATTAATCGTCCACATGGTATTTAGTATAATATTAAGTCCCACCTTCCTACTAGCAAAGGATATTTAAGGGGTCCAATTATTAATTTTGATGTAGAAAATTTAATAGACATTAAAATATATAATTGAAAGCTTTGAAGCTATAGAATGGTAGTTTATTACTTATGGGTCAAATCATAGAGTTAATTTAACCCTTAAAGGACCGTCACTATACTTTCACCAAAAATGCTCCAAAACTGCCATTTCTAGTACAAGTACCAAAATTTTGAAAATAAACTTTTTTTGACATATCTAACAGTAGGATCTTGTATTATATAGTATCAAAAACATGTGGTAAAAATTTCAGACATTTCCACCGGGTGGATTGCAAGATATAAGCATTCAAATGAACTAAAATCATTTTTTTGACCCTGCAAAAAGCAGGGCAGCTGCACTTCACAAGCTCATAATCCAGTGAAAAGAGGTTGTCACCTCTGGTTTGTATTAGTTGCATCCTCCCTTTCTCAAAAATTTAAAGGCCGTCACTACAAGAGAAAGGGGTGTTTTAAGTATAGTCCTAGAGATAACATTTTAAGTAATGACTTTTTTAAGAGATTTTCAGTAAGAATTTACAAGATATTTGTGTCCTTATAGTAAAATTTTACTAGAAAGACACAAATATCTTGTAAATTCTTACTGAAAGTCTCCTAAAAAGGTCATTACTTAAAATGTTATCTCTAGGACTATACTTAAAACACCCCTTTCTCTTGTAGTGCGTTGATTGTTTGTTTTGTAAAAATGTTTGCTTTTGAAATCGCCATTGATTTCTCAGAAAATCACAAACCGTTGATTTCATGAAAATTAATTTGGAATATCCAAATATCAATAGGAATACTGATACCAAAATGAATATTGGGTATGGATACAATATCATATACAATTACACAATAATACATAATGTGAATATAGATACAAATATGATACTATACTGAATACAGATATATGTATGATATAGTATTGAATATGGATATAGATACAAATGAATACGATATTGATACAAGATACGGGATGTTGTTTATCCCATATTGTTTGTCAATTGCATTCTTTTTTGAAAATTACAAGAGGGCAGGGGGAAGGGGGAGGGAATGAAAATCCAATTAAAAATTTTAATTGGATTTTGGGTGCATTGTGACACAGTTTGTCACAATGCACCAAAAGTGGTTGTAATAGCCTACCTGACTATACCACATTTCTATGAAAAAATGACCTAAATGGTGGTTCTTCTTTGGATTTGTTTTCCTAGATAAGTTGGACACATGCTTGAAAAAATTCAGATCATTTGGAATAGCACAACATGTAGGAAAAAAATAGTAAGTAGGTAGTAGTAGAGAATGATTAGAAATACTAAATTATTTACAATTTAAATATGGAATTGAAAATTTCCAATCCCAATGGTCGAAATGTTGTAATGATGTATCTACATCCTAAAATTTTATTTTTGTCCAAAAATATTGAAAATTGGGTAAGATAAAGGATTTCAAAGTTTATTTTAGAGTAGGAAATCCAAAACTGCCCGCAAACAAAAAATTCTCATAACTTTTGACTGATTGATCAAAACGGAATGATTCAAAGCTTTTCGTGTATATAAAACTCTAGAAAATCAATTTCAAATTTTTGTTTCTGAAAAAAGTGATTTTTTTAATCTGCCCGAACTGCCCAGTTACGAAAAAAAGTAACATATTAGGCTATAACTTTTGACTCGTATTTCCAAATGTCATGAAATTTGGTGCATATGAAAGATCTTCCTTGTCCCCACATTCTATTAAAATTTCAGCCCCAAATATGAAAATCTCTGCTCGTAGGTACCTGCCTAAAATTTCTATGCAGCCAAAAAACACAATCCGGTCCTTTAGGGGTTAAAGGACTCTCATAGTTTTGTCTTTAGTTTTTTAACACAAAAAAAATTGTTTTTTTGTTGTTGTCCTACCAAATCAGAAGTAATACCAAGACAAAATTAATGTACATTAAATACTTGAAGATACAACATAGCACATACAACATTTATAGCATATACAAAAAGTTCAAAAAACATAATACAATTGTTCTTTAAAAGAAAATGTAGGATTGCAACATCATATGACAAAGAATCATGCCACAAAAGCGTATAACTATATGACACTAATCCACTTGAGGTGCAAAGTTCAACTACACCAATCATAATTATGAGGCACCTAAATTTACTCATTTGTAATCCCCAACTTCCAAATGAACTCGTCTTGTTGATGTCCATGATCAATGTACAAGGAAAAAGAGCTCAAAATCCTCATCAAACTCTAAGCAAGCATATTTGCACATTGTCAATAACCTAGGGTTGATTGATTTGGATTTGTAATCCAAGTTTTGAGGATCTAAAAAGTGGCAAAGTTCATTCAGTTCTGCATACTTAACAAAATTGACATTTAACAATTTGAATGTGCAAAGTTCTAAAAAGTAGGACTAGTATTTGATTGGGCACTTAGGTTCTAGATGTGCAACTAGAATGTTTCAGCTTTCTTGAAATTTTGCCATTTTAACCTCCATGGCAATTTTTCAACCTTTGTGTTTCTTTCACAAAATGCGTAAATTAATCCAAACTGACACAGAAAGGCCATATAATTTATGCCATATCCCTATTGTAATGAAGTTGCCTAGTTGGGATTATGATTCCATGCAATTGCAGCAGGTCCAATGTACATCTAATCCACAAGAATTGCAATGGAGAAGATGGACATTCAAGAGAATGTGAAGCTCTATCCTGGACCTCACCATTGTCTCACATGTATTGTACCAACACTTGGACTGCCCCCAACCACCCCATAAGCCAGGTGTATCTCCTTTTGCAATTTAGAATTTCAAGTGAACCTGTTTAGGACTTCACAAAAATTGCACTCATGTAATTGTGTATACCAGTGGCAAATTGCTGACTGCTCCTTCTTTTTCCTCTCACCCAATGGGAGGTATTATTCATGAGGTCATTTGGACTGTACTCTTTTTTAAATTTTGGTGTGAGCAGGTCCTCAGGGAGGTTTATCCGCTTAAGAAAAAAACAGCCTGTCCTCTCTCCTCAGCCAGGTTATCATAGCCCCATGTTCAAACATTCCAGAAATACAAGACATAACACCCAAATAGAAGGGACAAGGTCAGCCAGAGACTCGAGGTCACTGGAAACTCACTCTCATCAGACAGTAAGTTAATTAAGTAACATAATGCTCTTCTGTGAGACATGCCACGGACGGCGTGGAGTCTCTCAAACTTAACTTAACTCACAGTGAGTGAGTCCTGAAGTTAGACATTATTTCTACCATTGAGTTGTACTTGCAACTCCAAGTTGTGACTCCAAATTGAAGCAGCAAAGCCACGGAATCAGCTGACAACGTACACTGAGTGACCGAGTGACCCTGTCAGTATGTATGGAGGCAGACATCATGACTGTAGGCTTGCTTCGGTTTGTTTGTGGAGTGTCGCAGGCCCACCCGCCTCCAAACCCACCGCCAAATACAAAACCCCTCCCAGGCCTCCTCTTATTCTTATTATTTTTTTGTTTCCCAGCCCTGCCAAATGCAGGGAGGGGCTCTGAAGTTGTTTGCCAAGTAGGTGTCAACTTCTGCTGCTCCATATAACAGAAGAAAAAAAACAGAACATGATTTGGTTGCCCAGTGCAGCAGGCTTGCAGCTAGCTGTCACTGGGGAGTCATGATGTGTTGAATTGGGGTTACCAATTTAGCATAGCTCCAATTTGTTCCATTGTTTGGATTCATGTTCAGCTGCCGGCCACTTGCAATTGTGAATAATTGGAAAGGGAGCAATGCTAGTGAGGCTTCACAGGCACAGGTTTCACCAACTCCACCCTGGGAACAGTCAGACTGAGGATACTACCTTGAATGACTGAATTGGAGGCAGCAGCATTCAAATTATTGGGTTTGAGATATATACAGGCAGGTATGCAACTTTGCTGCAGCCATCAAAATCAATTATCATTAAATCTTTTCCCAACAATGACGGATTCATACAAGAAAAGAAAACCATTGTAGATTGACTATCTTCAGGTCTTTGCTAGAATTGAAAGTAACACAGTTATTAGTAACTATTCTCTGACTGGTTCGATCTTCAAAGAGAAGTGGTTTAGCTGATAGAAAAGTTAGATCCCTTTGCAAAATGAAGCTGGAATTCTCAGGTGGTGAGATTCAGAACTAAGGTGTGTACCCCGCAAAACCGCCACTTTTTCCTTCTGTGCCTAGTCACTATTATTAGACTGGTCAAATTTTTTCTCCGTAATTTCTTACTGGCATCTGAAAGGAGACTCCAACACACAAAAGAACATGACATTTGGATCCTGTATGCAAAAGTCATGAAGGAACAAAGTTTGGTTCTGAAATAGTTTCTTCCACATATTTACATAATTGATTTTGGAGATGTACATTACACAAAGTGAAAATGCAGACAGTTGAGGGTCAGTGGCACATTTAGAGGTGCCCACCTTGGACTATATTTGTCAAGGTGATAGACTAGCTATTGAACATGGATTTGTCTGGCCAATGTAATCAATGTAGGGCCATCCTAAGAGCGTCCCCAATCCACACTCTCCAAATAAACTTCTAACTTTTCATTTGTTTATAATTAGACCTTTAAATTTTTATCATTGGAAGTGCATCTCAAAGTACTTTGAGTAGGTACAAAAAAAACTCAAGTTTAGACATTTGGCAACGAAAATAAACTCTTTCAAAAGCTAGATGAAAGACAAAAACTATAGAGGTGTTAGCAAATCATAGTTACCAATTCACAAGTTCACTCCAAATTGCACCAAATATGACAAAGTGTTTGCTCAAAGTGAACACTAGTTTTCAAAAGGAACCAATTATGGAAGTTGAAGAGTTATTTGAAGCAACCAATGAAAGTAGAAGCATTTTGTACTTCAAGTATGTTTGATTAAAAGTAGCCTGGTGTCAATAATAGAGTTTCCATTGACCTTGACTATGAAAATTCATAATATATACATAGAGACTCTAAAAATTCTCAAACCAATTGCTTTCACTTGCTAATATCGTGATATGATATTTTTCCCAAATTATTATAGTTTGAAAAAAGTGTCTGTTTTAGGAGCGGATACCTTACTATGCTCTTCTGCTTTCAGATTTTTCACTCAGGCTTTCCTTGATTGAATATTGAATTTTTTTTCTTTGAATCCTTGGAGCCATGTACAGAAGATTAACATTTTCAAAAAATTCAAGAGGATTTTACTTAGTGTCAATGAGTCAATGAGTCAATGCCATCATGTTGGCCTTTAATTTGGACCCCAAATCACCAGTTTGCAGTTTCTATTCTCATTTCTTTTTAAAACCAAGTTGCTGTATAAGTTGTCATAGAGGTTACCAGAATGATCTATAATTCCATCAGTGAGATGAGAAGTACACCAAATCTAGTCACCGCCCTGCAGTGTGTATTGGCTACTAACTTCCAAAATCTTGTGTCATAAGACCTACGGAGACATAACTCTGTCAGCGAAGAATCTGTTGGGATTTAACTGAGAGAAGATTGACTGGACTGAATTTCAGAGCACTTCCGTATGTAAGTTAGTACATACATATGTATAGAGCTTCCATATGCACTTCTTGCAAATGGAAATTCCTGAATACACGGGTATAATTACGGTATGTAGTTTAGTATTCCATGTATTCACATTCTTGAGGGACCTGAGAATATTACTTTTTTAGACTCACTGTGAGGGTTCACAAAATGGGACAAAATGGCCAACCCAACCAACAGGAAGGATACACAAAGTGCGACAGAATTTGATCACCAAAATCGATCATTCTTTCTGCTAAGTTAGTGCGCATTCGGGTGGAGCAATTCAGCTTACAGTAGAATTCCAGGGATCTCAGATGTTAGAACATGTGTGCATGAACTGACACCGGCCTTCTGTCCCTGTCGGTTGGCAATGGCCTCCACCAGCTGATACTTGATACCATATTTGTAGTTCTGTCCTTGGGTTCAATTTTTCTTTTCATACTTTTTTTTCCCAAATGAAACGGAACTTCATTGCAAAAGAAGAGAATACAAGCACCAGACAACAAGTGGCCTGGTGGGACAAGAAAGACCAAGGACAAAAACTCTTTTCATACTTTAAAAGAAAAGCCAAACCAGCACAAATGCAATCCTACATTGAGAGAGAGAGAGAGAGTCAGACCCTGCGCCCCAGAACTCAGTTGCACCAAAAAAGAAAACTTTGTATGTATTCCAATGCCCAAAAGGAGCCTGCGGAACAACAATTATTCTGCCTCGGCTCTTTGCAGGACCAAAGTGGATATTTGGCCTGATTCCACTGTTGGACAGGGCTTTGCAACCACCCTTGGACTTCAATCAATAAGTCATGACAGAGTCTGTAGTGGGGGGATAGCATTGAAGCCATGAGAGACCTTCTCAAAAATTGGAAGAAATTCTATGCGGATTTGGTCCATAGATCTTTTAATCTTTTGTCATTGGTGGAAAAATGATCTGCATAGACTGTCCTTAAAAATGACCCACAAGAAGACCCACATGACTGTACACTGCCCAAAGCTAGCTGCACGACTAGCTCCCCCAACAAGGCAGGAGTCCTTGGGATTCCACCAGCTGAAGCCCCTGTAAGTTAGCCCATGAGTCCATCCTTTCCAGCTCCATTAGCTCGTCCACATGACAGAGAGTCCATGAAGCTCCTGCAAGTCCACGTGATCGCTCTCGTCTCCTCCAACAATGAAAGCAAACCACACCAAGCCCAGCATTTGAACAGGCACTGAAATGCCTCAAACATGCCCTCTCAGGCTCTCACCATGTTGAAAGCAATCATCAAATCTGGCTGCTTCTCAATTGAGCTCCAATTGAGATAAGTTAAGCTTATGTGTGCTTGCAATTGAATTGCATCTGATCAATTAGTACACATTTAAGAGAGGTTAATTACTTAGGGTTTGTACAAGTTTGTATGTCCCTATTGTATGTGATTTCTTATAATTATTTGTCATATTGACTGTAATTTTGGGGCATTCTTGTATGGACAATCTTTTTAGTAAAATTTTACTTAAAAACTTATTTAAAATATGTTACTTAAAAGACTTGATGTCTAGGACACTACTTAAAACACCCCTTTCTTTTGTAGTGGGAGTACTAGTATGTGAACATAGAATTTAAGAGTCCATGAGCCTAAGAGTCTATGCTACAGACATTCTTCTACAACTATAGATAACTATGTTATAGATTCTTTTCATGTTATAGGTACATACCTACAACTAAGTTCAAAGCTCATAGGCTCATGTCTTTGCGTTTGCACTCTATCATCTTGTTCTTATCTGGATTGGGAAGCTCAGTCATGCAACTCCCATAAGTTACAAGCTCGAGATTTCTTCTCACAAATTCATTCAACCAAGTCACATTGGTTATAGATGAGATAGTGCTCACTGTTGATTATAGACTGCATTTTATTTATGAGTTAACTTTATATATGTCTTGCAGGTGAAGAATTTTTTATGTCCATTTCACAATCTTAAGTTTGTTTGCCAATCCATGTAATAATTGACAAACTAGGCTGTACATTTTCAACATCTGTAGCTACGGTATCTCCTATTATCATAATTTTTAAGGTGGATGCATGGTTGGGTGTCTCAATAACTATGTCACAAGGTTGATTTCAAGGAGAGGTATGTATTCCAAAGTCAATATCATACAAAGTATTATAGTTTCTTATACTATTTTTTGATAAAAAAAACATAAAAACTTGATCAAGAAGACATCTATGTATTTTTATTGATAGTCAATGTCTATCAACATTAGTTTGTAGACTCTTAACCTCTAAATAACCAAATTGCATTTTTTGACAGCATAGCAATTTTGCGGAGTTCACTACGAATGGAATTTTTATTATTTTTCTTTGAAATTTTCACACAACATGTGCTTGAGGAATAGCTTTAAGGCCCAACAATTTTCATAACTTTTGACTATATGGTTAAAAAGTTATTGTACGTTAAGAAAATTTCTTTGAAGTGTGGGTAGCTCAGTGTAGTCATAGAATCTATAGTGAATATGTGAATTGTAGGAAATTTTGGTTTAAACCATGATTTTCATGGTTCTATGGTGCTTTTAAAGGCTAATTTTTGAATATTATCAGTAAAGTAGGCTTTACTATTGTTTATCATCAATAGATCTCAGGGGGGTCATTTAGAGTGTCCATTAGAAACCATATGCGAACAAAACTTTGGACCCCCTATATACTTTTTGAATTTTAAATAAAACAAAATTTAAAAAATATGAATAGATTTTCCTACTTTGAAAGTTTATGTTTTGAATTATTGATATTTTTATTTGTTAATAATAATTAGTTACAAATTTTTGAAGTAAAAAGATACATTGTAGAACTGAAAAATAACTTTCACACCCCTATATTATATAAGAAAAAATTGTCTAAAAAATGAACAAAAATTTCCTAAAAATAACTCATTATTGAAAGCTCATTTTGAGTTGAATATTGACTCAATGGTCATCTAAATGTGTCCTCTATAATTATTTGAGTTGAAAAACATGCCATTTTAGTTCATTTTCAACCTCTTCTGGAAATCATTTCATATTTTATTTGAATTGGAAATTTTGGAAATAGAAAGCTATAGTCATTATTAAACAATGTTCAAAATTTTAGGTTGAAATTATAGTTTATTAGAAACCACTTGTTCGCACGTGGTTTGTTATAGTAGAACTAAGTGCACCCCCCAAGCAATAGATGGATGGTAGCGGATGAATGGAGTGCAAATCCCGGGGAGGACACTCCCTATGTTTTAGCAAACTACGTGCGGCGGAAAAAGTAAAACAAGTAATACACCTTAAAATTTAATTTCTTTTTCAAAAAAAAAATTATGGATAGATTTTACTACTTTATAAGTTTATGTTTTGAATTATTGGTATTTTTTTGTGCTAATAGTAATTAGTTATAAATTTTTGAAGAAAAAAGATACACTGTAAAGCTGAAAATAACTTTCACACCTCTATATTATATAAGAAAAAAAATTTGAAAAATGAAAAAAAAATTATATAAAATAGCTTTCTATTGAAAGTTTATTTTGGTTGAATATTGATGCAATAGTCATCTTCATGTGAGCTCTATAAATATTTTAGTTGGAGAACATGCCATTTTAGTTCATTTTTCAACCCTTTCTAGACAATATATCTTATGTTATTTGGAATTGAATTTTTTGTCAATAGAAACCTTTAGTCATTGTTAAACAAAGCTCAAAATTTTAGAATGAAATTATAGTTTATTCAAGGTGAATTACATGAATTACTTTTTCCACCGCCGCACGTAGTTACCCCAAATGTAGTGAGAGTGTCCTCCCCTAGGTGCAAATCTATAGTAGTGGTTATTTACTTGTCAGGTGAATATGGTGAAGAGGACGATTGTGAATTTTTGGAGGTAGTTTTTGGAAGAGAGTCCAAAACTCCTGCATGGTGGTGGTCAGCAGTGTGTGTAGAATCGATAGTTGTGTTCGTGGATGTGTAATGTGTGAGCGGAAGCAGAGCGTCTATAGTGTTGGTTGTCTTCTATTGTGCTGGATTGATAGATGCTACGGAGTGAGACAATGAAAGATGAGAGACAATTAAATTGTAAATGTGTAAATGAAATACAATGCGGAGTTGAATGGAGATTTGGGCCCGAGTGTATTGTGCTCAATTGATGTGAATGGAAAGTGCATGTGTGTAATTTTGGATGTTTGGGATCAATTGTGAGTTAATGTGTGATGTGATGGTGTTCTATAGTCTCTGTGATTTTGTGGTGGTTGAGAATGTGCTTGAAATAGAAATAAATCGGTTGTAAATGTTGTATTATGGATTGAGTGTTAGATCTATGGATTCAGTATTTGGAGAAGTTATCCTGTGTATGATTAAAAGCAATGTTAAATCTTGAACAATGTTAATTACATATCAATTGTGAGAGTGTTTTTGTGCTGAGAATTGAGTCTATAGATTTAGTTTTTGTGCAGAATTTCCATCATTGCGATTGGGTATAAATGCTTGTCTGTGTTTGGTTTCTATTGTGCTAATTGATTGTGAATGGATCGATAGTTTGGGACGGGTTTAACGTCCAGTGGAATAACACTATGGTGTGTTTTATGCCTCAAATTGGAGATTAATCTACAGAGTCAATGAGATTAGAGATCTATGAAGATTAATCCTGTAGTCGAGATCAATAGAACTGGAGAGATGAGAAATATAAAAATGGATAGAGAGTTTGCCAAATCAAAAATGAGAAAGTGTAAATGATGTTATCAATTGAGTTATTCGAGATTGGAATGTGAAGTGAAGAAAGAAGTTGCTATAGAAGAGATCAAAATTGAAAGCTCAATCGAAGAAAAGCTGAAGGAAATTTGTAGCAAGGAGAATCAATAGTTGGTGGGAAGTGTGTCTGGTGATAAGCAATTAATCAACGTGAAGAAATCAATGGAAGGATGTTGCATGTTTAAGCGAGAAGATCAATAGAAAATTGTACCAATGCGGTTGGTGAAGTTGCTAGAAAATCAAGGAACAAAGCTAAAGCTATGGATTTAGAGAACAATTGAATAAGTTTCCTATTCCTAGATTAATTATAATAAATCTGGTTTTATCTATTGTAAATGTGGGGTTGGATATTTACCCTTATCCTCAATTGTGCATAAACTCGGGTGCCGATTAATTCGTTACCCATTCAGAGTTACCTATAGAGCACCTATACTTCCCTGTGAATGAACTCAAAAACTATACGAATTTGTCAATAGTTCATCTATAGAAAATTCCCATCTACACTTAGGCAACTCAAAAAAATTCTTAAAAAATCACTTTTTTAAGACATAAAATTTTTTAATTGGTTCTCTAGATTTTATTATACGTGGACAACTTTGAATCATTCCATTTTGATTAATGAGATGAAAGTTATGAGGAGTTTTACTTTGCAAGTAGTTATAGAATCTCTACTCTATAATAAACTTTGAAGTCCTTTATTTAACTCAATTTTCAATATTTTAGGAAAAAAATCAAATCATAGGATGTAAATTGTTTATTACAACATTACAACCATTGGGATTGGCATTTTTCAAGCCCATAAATAAACTTTTATCAATTTAGTATTTAAATCATTCTCTACTTCTTTCTACTTACTATTTTTTTTCTATATGTTGTACAATTCCAAATGATTTAAAAAATTTCAAACATGTAGCCAAGTTGCCTTGAAGAATTAATTAAAATAATTACCACCATTTTTGGACATTTTTTCATACAAATATGACCTTATGAAGTGCAACTGCTTGGTTTTTTGAAGGGCCCTCTAAAAGATTTTTGTCACTTCAAATGCTAATTTCTTGCAATCTACATGGTGGAAATTTCTGAAATTTTTTCCACATCTTTTTAAACTATCGCACTACAAGATCCTATGGTTATATGTATTCCAAAATGGTTTTTTTTCTAAAATTTGGTACTTGTATTAGAAACGGGACTAGAAATGGCAATTTTGGAGCATTTTGGGTGAAAACATAGTCAAAAACCTTTAAAAGTTAAAGATAAATGTATGGACTATCATAACAATTAATTTTATACAAGTAGATTTCTTTTTAAACTTAAACACATAAAGTTGGTTTATAGTGACTAACATAAGAGTAAATGAAAACATTCTTTATCTAAAAATGAATTCTTTGGTGTCAAATCCTTGCATTTCATATGGTTATATGGTCAATTTCGTTAAAATGGCGGTATTCCATTAAAATGGCACAAAATGAAACCATTGAAAGAATGAAAACAATGGAAATATTTTCCGAGGGGAGTGGAAATGTGTGAACTAGGAGCGATTTGAATGCGCTAGGCATAAAATTGGCACATGTATGACCCTATCATGACACACTTATTCTCCATTTGTAGAAGATATTCCATTAAAATGGCATGTGGAATACCGCCATTTTAACGAAATTGACCATTTATGGACTTTTATAGAGTGAAAATTAGTTCTAGTCTTTGGAAGTCATTTTCTTTTGAATTTAATTTTTTTTCCCCTTCCTTTGAATAATATATTTGAAGTTCTAAGTGGGCATGTTTTTTGTACAACCACAGTTGTATATGTGGCCGGTCAACCATTTACGAAGGTTTTCTTTAGATGGTTGATTAGTGAATCAATGAGTGCCAATATTGAGACTCCCAACCATGCATCTATCCTTTATGACCAAGTCTACTTGTATATCCAACACTATGATGATGATGAGTAATTTACCGAAACCAAGAAATCATGAGGTCTACTTTTTTTATTTGGGACCTTAGGGTTTTGGTCATTGACATTCTAAAGACTTTAGAGGTTTCAAGAGCAAAAATATTTTTCTTTTTTTAAATTTCAGTTTTATTGGACACCTTGAGAAGGTCATATTTCTTGAAATGAAGAAATTATACCTTTGTCAATTTTCTAAAAGCTTATATATTTTGTGTGTACATTTTATGAGCCTAAATGACTGAAAGAAAAGGGGTGGAGGTTGCTGAGGCTAATTTTTTCATTTTGAAAACAATGACAAAATCCATTTGGCCTTTGGAGTTTTTTTCCCAAAAGTTAGAATTTGGTCTAGTGTAAGTTTTGACTTCTTTTTCTTTTTATTGTTTGGCAACCTTTTGAAGTTGAAGGAAGTTTCTTAGAAAACAAAATTAGTGTTGGGAGAATCTTGAAAAGTTTTTAGACTGGTAGTATATAAGAAAACTCTTTATGTATCACAATTACACTCTCATCTTCACTTCAAGCCGTAGTCTTCATTAGCATTGATTAAAACTTTGAGCTTTGAGAGTTGGACTTCCTTAATGTTATTTTGTTAAGTCTTTGAGCTCCTAGAGTTGAACTTCCATGGATGTTGGTTTCATTGAATGTTTAAACTCCTAGAGTTGTACATGCATGGATCTTGCTTTTGTTGAGTCTTTGAACTTCAAAAGTTGTACTTTTGTAAATGATACAATGGCTTTGATACTTGATTCACTTAAAAGTCTTGTGTATGCTATCTTTTGAATAGATAGTAAGGCAAAGATAGTTTTCAATTAGTTTTTATTATCCCCTATTCTTACATTTTCACAAGTCTTGATTTATTCACCTCCTTGGGCTTGATTGAACCCCCCCCCCTCTATTTTTATATTTTCTAGATTGAAAATGTTGAGCAATTGATATGGATTAATGTCTGAAAATGTTTATGTATCTATCTTTTATATACATATATGTATACATATCCCAAAGTATTTGTATCTCATAGTATCCATATTCCACAATTTTTGTATCCGTATTATTATTTTTCGGATCAACAATGTTGGAGGGGGGAGGAAATTTTTGTTTACGAGATCAATGGCTCATAATTTTTACAAAGAGGGGGGGGGGGCATTAATTGTAAATTGAACATAGATGCATCATCACAGGAAATAGTCTTCTTGGTGTTAGAGATATTGGACTTGAGAGTTCAAACTTTTGATGCATTTGCATTCCTACTAGTGTGCCATGTGTTGTGTATTGTTGCCACAACCAAAATAAAAGTAAAAATATTTTTTTAATTTTTTAACTTTGGAAAACTTTGGAATTCAATATCTTTTACTCATGAATGAGTGCAAGGGCTTTGTTGCAACGTTTTTTTTTATTATAATAGAAAGCTTTATGCACAAAGGAATACAAGGACTTTGTTTAGCAATGTTTGGACATGCAATGTGAAAGTTATGTTTTTTCCAAACTAAAAGATAATTTAATTCAATTTTCTAATTCATAAAAAATTTGAAATTCAATAACTTTCACACCATACATAAGTCCAAATGCCACAAAACAAAGTTTGTGCACCCGTCATGGAGAGCTTTCCAACGGTACATGGTTTCTTAAATCTTAGCATATCAAATAAAACAAAACAACCTAATTTAAGGTATAGATGATAAAAATCTCAAAATATCTTGGTTTTGAAAGTTGTTACATATTTTCTTTGTTCCATGAATCCTTGCACATACTTTATTTTTAGTAGTTTCCATCGAATACTAGTTATGCTGCTACCTAGGAATTGCTTAAAAATTGCATAAAATTGATTATGTTTCATTCTAACGGATTCTTATAAAACTAACTAAATCACTAGTTAGCCCCTCAAAGACCAAGATGACACAATGTGTCTTCTTCAAATTTTCAATGGCAAATTCTCAATATGGTGAAACAAATCTCAATATTCTGTAAATTAGGATCTTGTAGAGTAATAAATTGACGTCCTTGTTGCATTTTCTGATTTACAAATTTTCAATGTGAGAAGTGTTTAAAAATTTATTTAGGAAATGTAGTCTAATAGAAAAAGGAAGCAAATATAATGTTTTTCCAATGAAAGGAATAGTAGAGATGGAAAAAAGCATTCTCTTGAATATTTCCAATCTTTACTTTGCACAAACAAACTCAAGGTTTGGAGATTTCTTTTTCAAAAATTTGTATTTTTAGCAATTTTAAAAGTATAAGGTTCAATTTGGTGTGATTAAGAATACAAAAGAATTAGAATGATTCCAATTTTTTTGAAGATATTCCAAATAATATGCTAATAATATCAATTGTTAAAATTCAAAAATGAAAGCACATATTAAAATTTTAAAATTTTGTAGGATCCAATATGGTAAATTTTGGCTCTTTGTCCCTTCTGTTTGAAAATGCTTACAAATTTGAGAGAGTTTTTTATTTCTCAAATTTCTAAATTAAAAAAGATACTAAATCTGCCTAAGATTCCAATATAATTTTTTTGGTGGGTGGGTGGGTAAAAAAGCATTATTCATCTTCTTATAATTTTCCCCCCAAAAGCTGCGTTTTTTACCTATAAAGTTGATCATCCAAAATTATTATAATTTAAAAACCCAATGGTCAAAATTTTCCACAATTAATTTCATGCATACTAGACAAAGTAGTCTTTACTTTTGTATGGTTAAAATTAAAATTTTCAATCACATCCATGTGCAAAAAAATATCAAAGTAGGATAATTCATTGAAAACCTCCATTGCCAAAAAGTTGTTGGGACTTGAAGGGTTAATTTGCAACAATGATAGCATGGGAGCCTAGAAATGGGAGCCTACAAACCTTGACCCTAGGTATAAGTAGGTACTTTAAAACTATTGAAGGTGTCTATAACATACATATTTATAATATAAGTATCCTATCACCATAGAAGGTGCTTATAACATAGGTACCTATAATATAAATATCCTATAACCATGGAAGGTACCTATAACATAGACACCTATGATATAATTAGGCACCTATAATATAAACATCCTACAACCATGGAAAGTGCTTATGACATTAGAGGAGATTCAACCCTTCCAAAGGGTTGTGAGTTCCCTTGGGCTAGGAACAACCCTGCAACAGTCCACAATTGCTACCTAACATGGCAGAACGATTGCCACGTCTATTTTTTTTTCAAAAAATAGAAATAAAAAATTTCAACTCATTTTCAAATTTTCAAATTTTCAAAAAATTAAATCTGACAGCGACCGTTCCCAGACTATCGAGGGAACAATGCCAAGAACAGGCCTGAAATGGCCCTCCTGACCCCCCCAAATCTCCTCTAATGCATAGGTAGCTACAACATAGACACCTATAATATAAACATCATGTAACCATGAAAGGTACTTATGACATAGGTACCTACAACATAGACACCTATAAAATAAATATCCTATAACTATAGAAGGTGCCTATAATATAGATACCTATAACATAGGAGCCTAGGCTTCTAAGCTCATGGGCCCAAAATCCTAGGCTCACATGCTAGCACCCGTGGGTTAATTTGAAATGATTATAATTGTCTTGTTTCTTTTGATTTCATGAGATTTGGGAATTTGTTTTGTGAAGTTTTGTAAATGTTTTTGGAGTGATGATAGACTTGGATTAAAATTTGAATGATAAGTCAATAAATAGGATAATGCCCAAACTTAATTCAAAACTCATATAGATCTCAAAGATTGAATTTCACAACCATAATTTCTATTAAATGACATAAAAATTGTAGAAATTATAGATGGATGAATTTTGGATGAAAAATCCAAAAGTCCATTCAATCAATGACAAAATGAAACCACAAATTAAAATGAATTCTTTTGAGTGAAACTTAATTTGGACATACCAAATGGTAGAAAATGATGGATGAAGTCAGATGAGATGGAAAATATGTAGAATTTCATCAATCAGTAACTCTTAATGAGTAAGGTTTGATTTAGGCATGCTATAATATTCTGAAATGAGCATGCAATTTTGTACAATGTAGGCTAGTCAAAATCAATAACCTAGTTTATTGAGTTTTGAGGTTTAGAGTTTCAGCCTAAAGTAGACTTCAGTCTTTTAGAATTCAACCTTTGCAGTTTAGGAGGTTTGAGCCAGTGATCGATAATGTTTAGCTCACTAATGGAAACATGGTTTGTAAAGGGTCTCAAATGGTAATTTATTTTTCTTTGTTAAATGCCACATTAAGAGCACATTCACATAGTAGTAATATAGGGATACTCAAAAGTGCCAATTTTTTTTAATGTCCATGATTTTTATTATTAAATTGGTAAAAAAAAATGTATATATTCTAGTTGTCTTGCAATCTAAGAGTCACTTGGAAGGACTTTTTAGAACATAATGTGGTACTTAGAGTGGTTGGACTTATTTCTCTCTTCAAATGAAAGGAGATTTCAATGCACCAACAAATGCATCATTTGGATATTGTATACAAGTTTTTTGGTAGATGTTCTAAGATTATTTTTTGAACAATAGATCCAATCATACCTTAGGTTGTTTGTTTGCTTGTTTGTTACAATGAGATCTCCTGGACTATGCATCTCCTGGTCGCGTACTTGGTACCATTGAAAAGTTCTCTACAAGGAGGGTTGTATGGGCTTTGTTTCGTGAAATTCTGACTTACTAGGTGAAGTTATGGATTTTTGTGTTATTTTAGATTTTTTTAAATTAGAAAATTACTTTTACTTTTATTTTGACGATGGCAACAGCAAAGGGCACACTAAACTTAATATGTATTGATGTAAGAGATGTACATAATGTAAACTGTTAGTAATAATTGTTTCTCAAGCATGAGTCTAGTTGAACACCTTTCAGGAGGGGCCATGACTCTGTCACTTTATTTTATTTTAATATTGCAAATACTTGTAAGTGATATTGGAGGAGCAAAAGACAATGAAAGTGTAAGCAGACAACTCAAATCACATTCAACTATAAATCGTGGACAATGTTGTAAAGTAAGATAAAACATCACATTGTAAGCAACCCTGTGATTGATATCCCTTATGAGTCAGAGTGCGCAAACAAATGGAGATGCACACTAACTTGAGCAGAATCCGTGAGGAAATTGTCACTTTCATTCATGCCAAAAGATTGGATTTCTCCAATAGGTTGCGGAGAATTGTCACAAGTACAAACTCATGTGGACATCTTGGATACCACCCGCATTGCAGATTGCTGGATAAGCACATACACACACGTGAGCATGAGGTTGATCGGATAGTCATAAACGCAACCACTTCCATCACCACCACACCATTGCCATTTGCCAACTGATGGAAGTTCTTTTTATAAACTTGCTCGCTCCAACTTTTGTGGACAATCTCGCTTAAACTGCCTTGGTACTTCCGTGACAGGAACATTGCAGCTGCTCATGGACACTCTAAAAACTCATCAAGTTCACACTGGAAAGGCTTCACTCGGTATGATTGAGAACTTGTACCATAATGTTGATATGTGCAGAAAATGTCAACCAGTTGGAATGATGAGAATCACAAATTTAATTAAGGTCAGTAATCACTACGTTACAGCATGAGTGAGGAAATTGTATGCATGTTATCACATGTGTGTGTAATGGACGAGATTAAATGACTTCTTGCGCTTTACCAAGCCATTTAACAATTCATTTGTGCTTTAAGCTTAATAAGTCATTTGATGTATCTGAGCTTGATAAAGCAACCTGGTCAGCTAATCTATTTTTTTCTTTTTGCCTTGCAGAACCTCTGTGAATAGAGTCCGTTTCTGCAGAGGTGGAGGCAAACATTAACAATGAAAAGATTATATGACTTATTTCTCCTAACCTTGGAAGGATGATACGTATAATTTGATTTTTGTACCAACAAGTGCATTCTTCATTTCTACACTATTTTGGAAAGTCATCCATCTTAATTTTTGCCTAAGAGTCTTTATAGGGTTACGATTGTCCTTTTTTAGTGTTATTGATTGGGTAAGTTGAAAATAGAGTCCCATTGTGAGAAACTTCAACATCCCTTTCTACTCCCACGACTTTGCATATTGCCTATACTTGTTATCTACCTACATTCAATATGGGATATAAACTACTTTCAATATTTGATGCATGATTTCTCCCGAGGCTTGTGAAAATGGTTTGTAAAAATGGTTTCCAGTGAGGTTATGTAATCTTTCACTTTGCACCCTTCAATTGATTGAGCATGATTGAAAAAGATCCAATCCTTGAGGTTATGTCAAAAATGGTATAGGGCATTCACATTGCAAACACATGATATGAGCCTACCAATGCCAAATGGCAGGCATGGAATAGAGCCCACAACCAGTACTTTTTTGCCTTAATGTGAGCCCACCACTTGGAACTGTAAATTTCTTTCACAACAAAACTCAGACTTTTTAGCACACACCTCTGTTTCTTGTTTGGCATGTTCAAGGCGGGAAGTTACGGTCTTCTTCGTGGCCATGATCATCAAATTTGTTTTACAGAGGCAAGTTGCGGACTCTTCACATGTTGCCAAAATACAAAATATTGTTTGTAGGATCGGCTACGGAGCCCGGAAATTTCGAGGGGCACGTCATGGAAGTATTAATTCCTTATTAAATCGGACAGCGCTACTGTTCCGTTACCGGGCTGCGTAGATGCTCCAAGGCGTCTCGATGTCGAAATAACGCCCTCTGTCGCATCTCGGCATGTTATTCCAGAAAACATATAAAACGGCGATACATGATTCTCTGTACGTTTCTGGAACAACTCGTGTACAGTGTCAAGCACTAGCTCTTGCGGTTGAATATACCTCTAAAGGTTACCAACACATGCGATATACATTTCATAGTGGTTTGGCAGAGGAGTTCTCTGACATTTCAGATATTGTTGAAGAAAGTTTGTGCAAAATCAATGTAGCAACACTTGTCTAGTTTGCGACCACTCTGCGCACTCAGTCTGCACATCGCGTATGAGTGAGCTGCATAGTAGCCTGAAATATCTGTTACCTTGCACAGCTTCGAATTCAACGTCGACATTGTCTTGTTGATAGCTAGCCACTAACTAATATAAAACAAAATTTACAGTGGGAAGAACAGACTGAACAATCTATAATCAGAAGGAGATGAGTCAAGTTTGAGAAGCTAGCAAACCGGTGAGAGCTCTTGCTCATTGCACTGCACCTCACTTTTATTAATAGACATGACGGGTGGATAACAGAAGCCTATCTCACCCTTGCACAATTCTTTTCTGAGTGACCAGCAGCATTCACATGCATGGAATGTTCGTGCATCGGATAGTATCTAGATGGTGCTCGAGAGCAAAATCCTACGCCTAGACAGCCTACTATGATCTGTAAAATACAGGTGGGAGCGGGTGGTGCAATAAGTAACGCACACACCTCAGCAACCAGAGCTTCTTCATTCTCGTCACACTTACGCTATGGCTGATTGGAAACAATAATCGCTGGACGACAAAGCTCGTGACCCACTAATCTGCACCTGATTCTTTATAAGAGAAACTAGGGTGGAAGAGTTATGCTAAAAAGTAAGAATAATACCAGACAGGCAGCGGGCGAGATTGATCATACACGCCTCTGCTAGCTACAGGGTCAAAATGCGTCACAAATTTTTTATGAGCTATAAATTCCAAGGGCTATGGCAAGAAGTTAGCTACCATTCGGAGACGGGGTCAGAAGTTGATGCCTTCGAATGTCTGGCCGAACTGCCAGTTGCCCGGCGCAGCGTCGTTGGAGATGGCTACGGATCCGTCGCTGGTGATGGCCTTGAACGAGAGAGCTTGGCCCTTCATGTTGCTGTTGCCGGTGAACTGCCACATCGACCCCCAGTTGCGCTTCATGAGCCCCCAGGGGGTGTTGCTGCCCTTGATGTACAACTGCTGCACGTCGCCCGCGCCGGCCACGTTCGTCACCAGCACCAACACGAACCAAGGGTTGCCATTGATGGTGAACCGCATTCCTCCGGATTTCACGCAAGCAACCCTGAACACAGAGATGTTGTCAGTGCAAGAACGGGACACTCTCAAACTCAGTGACATCGAAATAAAATCTTCCATAATATGTAGACACAAACATTAGAGATTCATGGGCAAACAAATTTGTAGACACCAGGCAACATTTGAGGGGCATGATGCAATGTGGAAGCTACTGAGGATCATTCACCTTCTGTACTTAATGGGGATGACTCCTCCGGCCTCCCTCGCAAGACTGACGAACATTGGGTGCGCGAGGTCGAAGTGCTGCTTGGGAGCGTCGCACCATCCACCCAAGGAGCCATGGGGGCAGAAGTTGGTAGCTGTCACAGTGACCGTCTTGCCGCCGGGAAGGCAATACTTGGAGCCATTGGGATCGCAGGCGAGCTCGTAGCAGGAACCACAGCTGAGACCCGTGTTAAACAAAGCCGCACTGAGTGCCGCAGTATTGGTCCCGTATCCAGTGCTGTAAAGATTCCCGAATCCACACGCCCCACCTGTAGCATTCAAAGGACCACACCAAGAAAACAGAAAAATCAGCATTCCCGTACCTCAGAACTTACAATAAAGCACCAGCGATATATCCAATTTACTCCCACCATAGCAATTTCCGCAATCCTCACTACACTACACTCAAATGCCCGAAAACCGAAAACCAAAACCAAAAAACAAGGAGACCTAAGCCAAGAAACCTCTCCACACAACTTCGCAGGGGTACCAAGAGAGAAGTGAACGTTCTTGAATGTCCACAATCACAACCTCATGTCTTAACGACGGAAAGCCTCTCACAAACCAAACCAAACCAAACCAAATTAAAGCTACGCCAAAAGGCAAAACCATAACGCCTGTAGAATACCAAAATGCCAGCCTCCTCATTCCAAGAACCACAACATCTCGTCAACGTGACCGCAATACACCACCCACCTTGAGTTCCGGAAGCATCAGCACCGCCATAATAGGTAGCATGCGCGTATCCCCACCCCCCTGCCATGAAGCTCGACCCAGCTTCCACTCGGAGCACCAACACCGCCAGAAACGCAAACAGAGTCCACACCATCGCCATCTCTCCTAATCACTCGCTCTTCTTCCACGAAACACCTGGCGATCGAGGTATATATCACAATGCAATGAGACTCACCCAATGCTGGGAAGTCGCGGAGACACCTTCTCTGATATACCGGCCTGATCAGGGACGCAGCTGCAATGCTGGAATGCTGGAAGGGGGAACCTAATGTTGTAAATGCTAATGCCTCATATATAAACCATGGACCCAATGAAAAGCTCTGTAGTAGGCGAGCAAGTGAGTATGTGAGAATGTGAGTGAGTGTGCGTGTGTGTGTCTGAAGTCTGCAGCTAGCTAGCAGCAATGGAATGCAATCCGCCTGACTGGAATGGAAACTCAGACTGGAAGAGCTAGCTGCGAACGACAGAAGGCGAGAGAGCGGCGATGGACTGATGGGGATCGGGCAGGCCCAGAGGTGGTATATATAATGTGCCTTATCATTATATATTCATTTCCATTATCGATTGCCTTCCCCTACTTGCGCCATGTACCTGCAGTCTGTCCTTTAATGGGCGATCGCCCACTTAAGACCCCGGCCCCAGCCCCAGCCTGCCTAACGTTTGAGTTCGGCTCGCCCGGGCCCTCCCTCCCTCAGTAGTCCAGGCTGCCTTTTCGTTCTTACTGCTCTGCTGCTGCTCTGCTGCTGCTTCACTTTGGAGGCTGGAGTACGGTAAGGAAGTTGGAATAATTCTCTCGGGGGATCTCCTTCGGAAGAAGGAGCACAGTCAAGTGCTGCTGGGATTGAACGCTGAGGAGGAATCATTCTCCTAAAGTTGTCCATCAAGGTAAGAAGGTCCACCATTACAACAAGCGACCTTGAACTACAGTAGTGGATTTGCAATTTTGAAGAGTTTGACTTCTTGAAAAAAAGAAAGAAAAAAAAAAATCAGTAAATTTTCCCAAGTTATTTCATATTTGGGGGGACCTTTGGAGTTAGTTATGAATTTTGAAGTGGGAATCTCAAAAGACTGTGAAAGTGGCCACCTCATGGACATGAAAGAAAGAAATGAACATGTTTATTCATTGTTGGTACATGGTACAGTGAAGAAAGTAATATGTACCTTTGTGTTAGATAATGCTTTTAGAGCTTGAATTGTTTTAGGAACATAGCTAGAATGTATTTGACTACCATAAGGTAGTGAGATGCTTAAAAATAAAAATATTTTTGCAATATATCATGCAATATTCATTTGAAAAATAGTTTTTGATTCATTTTTTCATCTATTTTGTTAATTAATCGTTGCCAATAGTATACTACAAATACGAGACATGTCTTGTTTAACCCCTAAAGGTTCATGACTGTATTCCAAAAAAAATGTTTTGAACAATATTGTCAATTCTAGTGCAAAGAGTCAAAATGAAATATAATGATAATTGTTTTTTTGGCTTGCAATTGTTAGATTTTGAATTAGACTCTTGTGAAAAATGTGTGGGAAAGTTTCCACTTGGATTTTGGTTGAATGGATTGAGAGATAATAGAGTCAAGAGTGAAAAAGAAATCATGGTTTTTTCCTCGCCCTAATTTATATAATGTGTATTTCCTTCTTTGGTTTGTCTTTGGAAAACATAATTGACATTATTATCAATCAACAATTAGGATAATTATGCATACTACTGGCAAAATGCTTCTCTTTGTGACCTAAAAAAATCTTTTTTTATACACCTTATTCATACAATGATTGATTGACAAATTTTATAAAAATAAAAATAAAACCTTTGTAATATCAATTTAAGTATGACATTTTATATATATTTTAAAATTATGATGAACAAAGATCTCTTCACTTTCACCAAAATGACCTTTAGACATTAGAAATATTATAGATATTTTCAAAAAGAAGAGATGAAGGATTGTAAGCACTCTCCATTTGTTGGTCCGTATCTTACTGTTAGTACACTACACTCTCTATCTATTGGCCCCTATCTTACCATCAGTACCCTACACTCTCTATCTATTGGCCCGTATCTTACCATTAGTACCCTACACTTTCTATCCGTTGGCCCCTAGCTAGCTTACCATTAGCACGTACGTACCTATATTCCCATCTGTTGGTGCCTATCTTACCGTTAGCATCTTACACTCTCCATCAATTGGCCCCAATCTTACCGTTAGCACCCAACACTCTCTATCTGTTGGCCCTTGTCTTACCATTAGCACATATGTATCCTATACTCCCATACATCCATCCGTTGACGCCTATCTTACCGTTAGTATCCTACACTACCCATCAATTGGCCTTTATATATCTTACCACTATCATGTACCCTACACTTCCATTTATTGGCGCCTATCTTAATATTAGTACCCTACACCCCTCATACATTGGCACCCACACCAAACAATTGACATCCAAATCCCAACAATGAATTCCACATTGTTTGGTCTCATCTAGTAATAGTAAATTGCAATTCATAAAAAATAAATTCAAAATCTTCATACCCAAGCCCATATGTACCAACCTTAGATGCCACTATATAATCCATCCAAAGTTGAGATTTTATTTTCATAATGAAAAGAAATTAACTAGTTATGGATACCATGTAAAGGAGGTATATTCTATAAGGATAGGCCTCTCATTGGGAACTTCATACAAAAGCAAAAATTGATAGGTGTGTGCTTGAGGTGCGTTACTTCATCTATTAGTGCATGGGAGATCAACTGCCAATTCCCAAAGCATTTGAAATAGATTTTTGCATCTTTGAGCAAATTCTTGTAAAAGCAACTTTTGACTACTTATATATTTTTTATTTTTTATTTTTTGACATAACTATATAGAACAAAGAATTTTTCTAGCTTTCCAATAAGCTAATTAAAAAAATATAGATATGTACTTAGTAATTTATAAGAAAAAAATCAATTTCCATCCACTTATGAGTAGTAAAACAAATATTATAATTTTTTTTTCACTTATTGAATAGATTCATACCCATATTCTTTTGATTAGTGAATTAAACAAATATAGAGGACTTTTCATGTAGTCAAGAATCTCTTAAATTTTCAAGGATCGTTAATTTCTACAATTCCCACATTTAGGGCAACTAAGAAAATATTCTAAGAATATTTTTTTCCCTTTTAGAGCAAATCCAAACCTACATTAATTTGATTTTGATTAGTGAATTACAAAAATGTAGGGAATTTTTCATGAAATCGAAGAATCTCTTAGATTTTCTTCAACTTCATTTTTTAAACTCAATTTTCACAATTAAGCCTCTAAATGACTAATTTTATGGTTGCCATTTAACATTACATGTTTTTTGAGGCTTGCGAGAGCTCGTTTCAAGGTTGTTCCCCTTCATTGTTCCCCGCAATGAAGGACAACCGGTTGTTGAAAAAAAATTTAATTTAAATTCTTCAAATGGTATAAGAAGTTGAAAAAAAATCGGAAATGACCTGGTTGCCTCTCGACTACGCAAGATCCTGAGGTGGTAGGCCAGCTGTCTTATTCCCTGCGTTCTTACAACAAGGAAACCCGCAATCTCTCGGAGGCCTCAAAAACCATCTAATGTTTCAAACAATTTTATGAATAGAAAATAACTATTTAAAATTAATGCATATTAGATCAAGTTGTCTTAGAATTGTTTTCTTCCAAATTGAGATTGTTATGGTTAAAAGTTGTTTGTAAGGAAAATAGCTCAAAACGTTTGATATTGCTTATTGTTAAAAAAATTATTATTACAGGAAAGTATTGATGTTTTCATCATTAAATCTTTTGACATTTTTACAAATTGATTGAAACTCTAATTTTGACCAATCATAAAAGATTAGAGGCTTATATAGAAATTACTTCAAAATTGATTTGAAAGAGATTTGTAAGTATTTTTCAAATTTTGATTGTATAGATGATTTATGATCTTGATGCTTAACATCTTATCTTTGGGTAGAACTTTAAGAATGTTGAAATAGACATATTTTATAGCACATCAATATAGTGTCTTGCAACCTTGGGCATTTAGGAACTAAAAAAATTGGTTACACGAGGTTTAAATTATTTGCTACAAGAGTTACACCATTGGAAATTTGGAATTGCCATGATTTAATTCCTTGGTAAATTTATAATCAATTTAGCATTTTAAATTAAATTTCTCAATAACAAAGCTTTTATAGTTGTTTGTGTACTTAGTAATGATTACTTAAAGGATGAAAACCAAAAAAATGGTTGAATCTTTTCATAGATTATTAGCTCAATGTATCGAGATAATATCAAATTCTTCAAGTTGTAGAAGACAAGTATTTTTTTTCAAATAAGTTTCAAAATTTAAACCTCACTTTGGAGAAGTATTAGAGGAAGATTGTTGTAATACTCACAATACTATGATATTAAAAATGCTAAAAATGCAACTCTTAAAAATTAGTGGAGAAGTGAACATGTAATTTTGGTACAAAATCTTGTGGTTAGAACATTCTTAACCCCTAAAGCATTCAAATCCCACTTATAAAAAATAAAATAAAAATTAGAGTGATTCTTTTTACTTCATATTTTAGAATTTTTTTCATGAAATTTTAGAAAGAGCATATGATTCTCATACTCTCTATGTAAAGTCTTGCTTTAAGTCATTTTAATCAATTTTGCAAAAGTAGAAAGTTTTTTTAGATTTATATGTCAAAGTGGGCATCTAAATATAGCTTAATTCATTTTATTTGATTGGATAGATTAGTACTTGCATATTAATCCTTAAAACATTCAATTTCAAAAATTATGTTGTTGAGTTTGTTTATTATTTGAAGCATTTTGAACCCTCCTAGATGGGATTTCTTGCTCCAAAATTGATAATTCCTTATACTAGGATTATTCAACCTTCCCATCCTTCTTCCTAGGTATACGTTAAAAGACACATTGTCCAACCTCCCTTTCAATTCTCATCCTTGGTCATTTGGTCTAGCCCTCTCTGTTTTGGGTTTGAAGCATGTTTTTCAAGCTTTCAACTTTTCTCCCGTCCTTCTCCTTGATTGTTTGATGTCTAGCATCATTGTTCTCAACCATATTTGTACTAATTACTTGTATTCTTTGGTCTTGTATTTTGAAATGCAAAAGTGCCCACTGTGGATTTTATAAGGGATTGATTATCATCAATTATATTCAAAGTTATTTAGCAATTTAGGTTTTCCTTTCATCATGTACAACCTTCTACTTAATATTTTTTATAAAGACAAATATGAATATTTTTTGTCATTGTTTTTTTCATGTATTCTTAACTCTTTTTCTCACTTTTACTAAAACACTCAAGCTATGGGATATCCTTATTTATTTATTTATTTATTTATTTTTAATTGATAGATGAACCTTCACCTTTGAAAAAGGATAGAAAAATATAGATTTTTTAATTTAGGCCCATCAATCTTGGAATTGGTGGGGTTTATATTCCAAAATTTAATGAGGATGATTGAAACAAGTTAACTTGAAGATCCTACATTGGATTTATGAAAAAATAAATGAAAAAATAAATATTTTAGGCTTGCTTTGGATTACAATAGAGTATTTTGAAGCAATTTTGGGCCTCAAAACACTACAAACCTTTAGTAGTTAAAAAAATGTAAACTAGAGCTAAAATTATGCATATAGTTTTGAATTTTTATTGATGAAAAAATTAGAACTTGAGATTACTACTTTTGAATGAGAATCAACGATCACATTAAATAAATATAAGAATTAAAAAAAGGTCTAATTATAAACAAGCTAAAAATACAAAAATGAAGGTTCTTGAAAAATCATGCTTAAAAAAGGAAAATCATTCTATTGGCACATGGCATTTGCAATAGTATTTCCATGATTTGCAAGATTTCAATATATGATTTGTGTCTTTAAAATTTCTTTTTAAAAAGTTTAATTTTGATCTCCAATTTTCAAATCCCAATATTCTTTTGTCTATTTTATACTATTTCTTATAGACTTTCAATGATAGTAATCTTGAGTTCTAATTCCACATCAATCAAAAGCTAGTAATATATTTGTTAGTACACTTTATGATATGCTCTAAGATGTTTTTATTAAAGTTGAAAAATAGATTAAATATTTTTCACTCTATCTTGTTTTCAATTTTGCTCAAAAACGAATAGTAATGCTTGAGGGTCAATTTCCAAGATTCAACATTATTTTAGAAAGAACATCTCGATTACGGTTTCATAGACCTTAGAAGAGAGTTTGTCTTTTGCAAGTATGCTAGGGTGGACAAGAGTAGTCATTGGCCAATGGAATTGGTAGGCCTATACAATTCCAACATACATGGCAATATATAATTTGGAGACCTACACAAAGCGCATCCTCAAGTACAAACCCTTTGTAAAAGATCAATGAAGACCATATAGATGTTGCCTCGTAGGGCATTTTCAAACAATAGTGGAGTATTTTGGACAATGCAATTCATTACTATTAATGTAGTTGCTAAAAATAAATGTAAAAATATAGGTAGGCAATGCCATTTATCATTTTTTTAAATATTCAAGGTAGCTAGAATGATTTTTTTAATTTCAAAATTTTCAAAGTAATCAATGCAAATAAGGTTTTCATTTTATATGTAAGAAAATTCAAATCCTTTATTCACTTCTTTTAGGAATCAAAAACAAAGAAGTTACATTTCTTTATTGAAGTAATTCAAACACTAAAATATCAATTTTTTTTTTACTTTAATCATTACAAACTTAGTTCATTTATTGTTTCAAAAATGGTATGATGTGTTAAGTTTGATTCGCAATTGGGGGAAATTCGACTATTGAAATATTTTGTAGTAAATTCTAGAGTAAATTTTCCTTGAAAGATAAATGAAATTGGGAACTAGTGCAAATCATTTCATCTTTTATGACCTTCAAATTAGTTATGAATTTTGAAGTTGGAATCATATAAGGCACTTGAAGCATCCACCCCCTAATATCTTCATTATTGATACATTGAAAAAAACAATATGGGGAGTGACAATGGTCCCAAGAGCTTCAACCAGGTCAAGGAGTTTTTTACTTGTTCCTAAGGTAGAGTACAACTTTGTAAGTGGATCCATTGAACTTAGTGATGTAGAGAAGAGAGTGAGTGCCACTTAATGAACTCTATTGAGTTTAATCCTTAAAGGTTATTTTAGTTCTTTGGAAGGAAACCAAGGAAACCACGAAAGCTAGTTGCTACGTGGATTTCATGGCCAGTTGAAGGAACTAGGCATATGATGTTCTTGCATTAATGCAAGCAAACGCTCTCTCTCTCTTGGGCAACCTTGTCTAAGAAACACCCCGACCTCCGTATCTGCTAATCAAGAGCACTCTCCCTTGTGATTAGAAATCGAGTAGAAGAGAAACACATTCAATGCCTCCCAGAAAGAGGGGAAAAACATGCCCATTTTTTCAAAGAGTTTATTCACACATGTTCCTACAATCTCAATTATTCCTTGGGCAAAAGGACCGAGGAGCACAAAACGTCCTTTAACAGTTAAGAACAACATGTACAAGGTTACTGCTACCATGACTCCCCTAATATGTAGGTTTATGATAAAGAATATTTTTAGACCATGATCACTTTATGGACCTCCTATGTTACACCATAGCTTAAAAATGCCCCCACACGACTACAAATAAAAAATAATATCACGATACTCCATAGATACCCTTAAGTTGGTCCAAGTTTAATTTCATTTTCCCTTCCAATGGTGTGACTGTGGTGAAACGGGAAGGGTGATGTGAATTACTGTAGATTTGAAAACAGTGTGACCAGTGTGTATCAAGGGCGGTGGCACTTGTCAACTTCTATTGATAAATAATTTGGTATAAGCTCTCAAGCCGTGTGACGTATAAGTTATGGGAAGGATTGACGCAGGGTATATGCCGTGGACTATGATGTCTGTGGTGAGTCTAGCCACGGGAAAACCGGTGGGTGGTAACAGTCCGTAGAAAAGGAATATCAAAACATACATATAAATTTCTGGTTGCCACGTCTGATGAGATGCTGTTCTAGACGACAAAAAAATGATCATACATTGGCTGAAATGTACTTTACTTCTTGAGAAAGAAAATAATAATAATAATAATAATAATAATAATAATAATAATAATAATAATAATAATAATAATAATAATAATAATAATAATAATAATAATAATAATAATAATAATAATAATAATAATAATAATAATAATAATAATAATAATATGAACATTTCCAATAAGCTCAAATACAATGGTGCCAAGGACCATAGAAAATACTCCAAAAAACCCAGTGTGGACAGGTACAAAAAATCAGACAGGACACACGGCATGGATTCAGCGTATACGTGGCCAAAATAATTTTACAATATAAAAACCTGGTAATCATGATTAAGAGCTGCCCTAATTTCTAATCAGCATTCCAACCAACCCACCATTTCATGGCCCCCATTTCAAGTTGTGGATGTGTTATTGGGACAGTTAAAATCAGTACAGTACAACCTCATCATACTCCCCTAGTAACTAGAACTTCATGTCCAAACTAATGCCCGGATCATATTTGATTGATCCATCACACAGGCTTCAGTTCTTCAGCTGCGTTCATGAATTAATTGATGAGTATCGAGATTGCGCAGTTTTTTAAATTAGAATCTGAATGTTTTCAATATATTTAAGGGAGGGATTCACAGAGAGATTTTGGGGTCTGCTAACATATAAGATATCCATAATAATGAAGCCCCAACTCCTCCCCTTCCCCGGGCCGTCTTTATTGTCCAAACTGCCTTATTGTACCTTTCTCCCGTCTCCACAGTTATGCAGTTATGCAGGCTGCTTATCCTTCACTCTCATGTCTTAAATCTGGGTGGACTCTCTTTGTTGGCCATTGCATTCAATGGAGGAGCCCTCTCTCATGAACCAACCTCCCAAACTTAAGCTTAAGCCCTTAACACCTCAATCCTTTTTCAACTTTTTACACATTTTTGCTTATATCTTTACAGAGTAATATCATTTACCAAAATTTCATAAAATTGGACATAAAAGAAGGTTGTCTTTTCAAGATTCAAATATTGGATGAATGAAAAGGTAGTTGGATGAAACAGCGCCTGCAAGCCCTCTATTCATTGTCCAGATTATGGACGTCGGAGTGCTTAAGGGTTAAGCTAAGCTTGGTCCAAGCCGCATCGTGTTTCTTCTCTCACTCATGTCTGTCACAATTTCAGCCACGTCCAAGGGCCCTGTCTGTATATGAAAATACGCAAGCTATCAATCGGATGGTGACTCCTCTTGCATGTGTTCTTGTGACACAAGTTAAAGACTTTTAAAAAATAGGAGACAGTACTACTACTGCAGACTCTAATTCAATTAATATCTACAAAATTAATTCTATAGTTTGGGTACTAATATGTGTCGTGTCTTTCGTCAACAATGACACTCGGGATCCTGTCATTCTCTTTACTTGGTGCTTGCCAACAAGTACCCGGCTCGAGTACTTAATATATGTTAAGCTTTGTACTTGTGTGTCCAAGACTTGCTTCCCAGTCCAATAGGGAAGAGAGTTAGCTGGGGAAATTGTATCCCTTTTTTGATAGGTCGATGTACACTAATCAGGACTCTCCACTTGTCCGTCCTGTATTCCGTGATTTTGAAACCTCGGTGAGTGTCCCTTTCGAGGACCAAAGGTTAAGGGCCACTAAGTTTACGCTAAGTGACAATCCAATACACCTACCCAACAGCTCCTAAAATTCAAAATTCCCCCACCCAGTTCATGATTCCTCTGGCCCCTGTTTCAAAGCTAGGCTGCGTGGCTCCTCTTCTCAACTGAAGTGGGGAAGCAGCCCTAATCATGATGATGTTGGGGGCAAGGCCAAGAAACCCACCCTGTGGAGTTTGCGGTTACTTACTCATGAGACGCAGACGGCTCTCAATGGGGCTTGGTCTTCCTTTCTGACCATCAGTTTTCCCCCATGGGCGGCAGTTTTTCTTTTTCTTTTTTTCTTCCATTTATTTTTGGCAGTGAGTGCAGAAAGCGGTCTTCGTTGGAGGGATGCAGTTATTTGCGTCTATAGAAATGGATGAAATGTGAAAAATGTGGATGGAACTTTAATTATTTATCCAAAATAGTGCACATTCATCTCCAAATGAACGATATGTATTGTAGTTAAACGGCAAATTGAAAAGTATTTGGGGTTTCCCCTCGACAATGTAGTAATGTAATAATGTAATAATTCTAAGTGCTATAAATGGTTGAAATAAAAACATATTATAGCGTTGTAGTGAGGATCATAAGTTGATTATTAGCTAGGAGTTTAGTGCCACTTGGTGCGACAATGAGTTTTTTTTTGTTCTGGTACTCTTCACAAGCTGGAATGGCATCTCTCCCTTAGCTTGCTACCTAGGTTAAGTAGGCTTAGGGAGCCTGATTGATTGTTTTTCCCTTCGTTTTCTTTTTCTTTTAATGGTCACCGTTCATTTCCAAAAAAAAACAAACATATTATAGCTTCTCATTGTAAGCAATACAAGAGAATATTCATGTCCATTACAATCCTATTTTAGCTCAATTGAGTTCTTGTATCCACCATTTAATGATTACCAAAAAACGTCATTCAAAGATAGAAGATATTGCTTGAAACCTTGGTTAGTGAACATTGATTAATATTTCAAAACTTCAATTGCTTTCTACCTCACCATAGACACTTTCACTCATAATTTATCTTTATGTTGTATGTATTGATTGCATTACTTTACACTATTGAGTGCATTAAGGTGTAAAGAATCACTCTTAGAAAACCAACTAGGTCTTGCAAATTTGAGGTTGGGAAGGTAATAGCAATAATAGGTGAGTTTTCAATATTGCCAATGCTAGTGTTCAAGAGGCAATCATATTTATTTGGTAGTCAAAAGAGGATTGTAAGTCACAATCTTGTTCCTTATTCTAAGATTAGCCCTTACTTCGTTAAATCGACTAAAAAGTATTATGTACTCTGTATGTCCCAAAATGATCGTTTCTATTCTTAAAGATTCAATGAATGGATAACAACTTCCTTGAAATACTAACTTAGAAATGGGTTGAAATAGCATTATTTTAAGCCTTAATCATGAACCATTTGTCCAACGGGAAGATCATTTTGGGACGGAGGGAGTGTAAATTTGGAAGTTTTGGATTGAGTAGAATGACTTCCCATAGCATGATCCCCCATGATGCTCTTGAGACTCCTTCCTTCTGCTCTTGAGTGACATTATCCAGCCCATTACAATTACGGCAACTTAAGTGCCGCACCGCTGTGTACTTAAGCAACCTCTATTGTGCACAGCTTTTGGTGATGATGAACCCTCATTGAAATCTGCTCAAGTTTAGGGTACATGGCGGTGTCTGTGGACAGCTAGACACAAACATATTGCCCTGTTTGATGCAAGAGCAAGAGTAAGCCCCCAAATTGAGTGTCCTTGTATGCAACCTATAATTAATTCCGGCTACTACATATTTCGTGCACTCTACGTGGCACCATCGGATTGGCTAGAAATTGGGATTCGACCTCCATATGTCCCAGTTTCATGGTGCTTCATCATCACATTCGATTTCTCATTAAACTTCACAAGCAACTGAAGCTCTGCTGCTGCTAACTCAGGGCACAGTTGTTGTCCAATCCGCAGTTGACATGTTTGAGCAGCTGCAGAGGCAGTGCTGGTCATGGCCATCATAGAAAAAAATCCGCATTAACTTAGGCTTACTTACTCTTCACTTACTTAGAATTATATCGAGAATTGAAGAGAGAGGGTAAGCAGGCCAAGGGAGGAAGACAATAAGTGAATAGGAAAAGGTTGTATAATTTGAACCCGGGCTTTTAACTTATCACCAGACACAAACAGCGGAAGGTGATTGGGTCAGTGCCAGTGAATCGTCATAACTTTGCTGTACCTTGATTTTGTTGTCAGTAACTTACACACAGTCGACAGTCAGTCACTCACTCAGGACGGACTCCTTTTCATGTTTTCATTTTCATGTTTTTTCTTCTCTTCTTTCTTCTCTCTCTCTCTTTTTCTTTTTATAATAACTTAACTGAATGTTATGAATTTCCTCCCCGCCTGGCTCATGCAAACGAAAAGTAGATGTCATTGGCAAAAAAGCATTCAACAATGACAGAGCGTGCAGCCTGCAGCAGTCAGAGCCTTGTCTCACTCTCGAGCTCGCTGAGTGGGAGGGCAACTGAACTGTTGGGAGCGCGCACACGTTAATTGATTGCACTTCCGTCGAGCTCTGACTGACACCGCTGATTAAGGAAATGCTGCAACCAAAATTGGGGATTGCAGCGGCCAAACTAACTTAACTTACTGTCTGGGGAAACCCAATCCAAGGCTTGTCTCAGGGAGAATGTTACTTATCTAAATTTGTCCGTCAAGGCAAGGCAAGGAAAGCTAGCTAGGCAGCACTGCAGCACCTGCAGATTGACTGACGCGGAAGTTCCGCCGGGTGCGGCAGTCTGCGGCCATTCAAGCGGAGGCCGAGCTAGTCGGTCACTCGGTCTGGTACTCTCTCACAGTCTCACTACAGTAGCTTAACTTAACTTAGCTTCTCCGTGTTTTGAATGGGGGAGGGGAGGCTGAGTAGTGAGTACTACAGTAGGGAGCAGTATTCATTACGCGGCTACTTCTTAATGATCCACTATCCATACTGTAGTGTTTGGGAATTGGGACGAGAAATGGAGCACTACTTAATTAACTTTGTT
The DNA here is from genome assembly GCA_947034895.1 of Rhytidiadelphus loreus. Classification (NCBI taxonomy): domain Eukaryota; kingdom Viridiplantae; phylum Streptophyta; class Bryopsida; order Hypnales; family Hylocomiaceae; genus Rhytidiadelphus; species Rhytidiadelphus loreus. The sequence goes on along the minus strand of OX344761.1, from coordinate 3,421,940 downwards.
GCAACGGGAAGCAAATCAGCATATTTGGTTCAATTTAAATTTTTGACTTTCAGGTAATGGAACCACTTCAGGTAGCTACAGTACCTGCCCCATGAATGAAGCATTGAAGACCAGGGTTTCTTTTTTGAGTAAGAATGTGGTGGAAAAATGAGCGATAGAAAAAAAAATTGAGTTTGGAGAGACGTTCTCTCGTTTCTAATGGATGAAGTCGATTATCATTGCTATGAATTTTTTTTTTTTTTATGGTTGTTTCTGAATGAATGTAAATAATTTTGGATGAATTAGTTGGATTTCAGTCATATTCTATATAGGTCTCGTCTGTGTTCATGAATGAAAATATCTTCATCACTCCAGTGAATTGAAGATCGCATGAACCACACATGTTCACAAGTTCCAAGCTCAATGTAAGTTAGCATCACTCACTTTGAAGAGCACTACATCGAGTTCAGACATTTTAAAATAACAGTTTAAGATTGGTTTGAATATAGTGTAATCATCTCTTTAAGTATATCATATTATTTGATCTTATTTCTTGTAAGCAATCGAATGGAGATTTTAATGCACCGGATCAAGAAGTAATCTATGTTGTATTTGGATACGGTATGCTAATTTTTTTTTTATCAGCACGAAATTCAACACAACTTTTGATGATAACATGGTATTTCAAAAAAATATTGGAAACTTTCAAATCAATATGTACTCATCTTACAATTAAATAATATTTTAAGATGGGCGGTAAATTAGGGGCCACTGCAGCTAGTGTCGTACATCGTAGTTGGATAAAAATGATTATGTTTGCACAATCTTTGCCAGGCAAGGCTTGCCAAACTTGTGTGCAGGAGTCTTCAGCTGGATTGTCTTCTTTCTGCTCAGAGATTAGAGATCTTGTCTGTCACTCAGCTTCAGATCCGGAAGCAAGAATACCGCATACGTACATGCTTGGAATTGTAATTTTTGAGAGTATTGAAACAAATTACCACATGTGGATTGATCTGACAATATATATAAATATAGATACTGAGAATATACATCTACGGCAGTAATGCTTTTGCTGATGTCAAGAAAATACGGTAATAATGTGCCCTGTTGTCCTCTTCCAAACCAAACTCTTTGTCTGATTGCCACTAAAGTGTGCCATGTATCTAGTTTGTACATTGTAAGTTCAAGTACCAACATTGTGACTGAAGTGTCCTTCAGCCGCCCAGCTCACAGAGCAATCACACCAATGACAGAGACAAACGATAAATAATCCACAAGTTGTAAGTTGCGAGGATTGAAACAAACTAACCTTCTTATCCCAGGAGGCTCAAAAGATTTTTGGACATAATTCTAGATTTAAGTTGGGTAGGTTCTCATGTTCAGAAGATTTGGTTGATTTTAAGTACTACACCGGTCCTGTAATCAACTTTTTCTAAAGTTATTGTCTCTTCATATCATGCCCATAAAGTATGTGTTAAGAGAATCTTGAATCTTTCTTTCAATAGCAAACAAGACTCAACCAAACTAAGTAAGAAAGTTTATTGGTAGGAACCTTGTGTATATACATTTTGGGACAAATTTAGGTGTAGTTACCTTATTGCCAGATTACGTTGTTTAAGTCTTGAACATCTACATAAGTTAAGTACTTGGTGTAATTGTTGGTTGATCCAAGGATTCGCATTTAGTTATAGGACTACACTCAGGCTACGACCTTCTTTGAACAGTCAACAATGAATTATGGAATGACACGGATACCTCAAAGCTCAAACCCGGCATTAGTGTAAATATAAACTTTTCTGGTAAATGTTCTCTGTATTGTCCAAAATCCACGAAGTGAGTGTCCTTCTCTGTTCATTTATAAATCTGCCATGCTACCACGCTACTAACTTCCTGTAGCGTCATTAGTTAGTTCAATGCCTGCCATGACACACCAATTCATGCAACAAACCTCTCAGAACATTTGCCAGTGTTGCCATTGGTGGAAAACTACGTTTGCCAAGCGAGCAAGCATAACAACATTTGTCAGTGTTTTTCTAATTCCAACCATGACACTGAATCTTACAAAGTAACGCAGCTTCCTCGCGCAAATTCCACCGCCCAAGTTAATGGAATTAATCACATCACTCAACCGTTCAAGATAATTATTAAATCCACAAAGAAAACAACTGAAGGTCAACAAGTGCAATGCGGATAAATATTTACAAAGTGCCTGAAAGATCTGTGCCAGAAGCCACGAATATCCAGAAGATACTCTCAGCAACGCTAATAAAGAATAACAATTAAAAATTAACGGTATTTTTTTTTTAACTAAGTTAAGTGGTTCTTCTCTCATTACTTATGGTGAAGTGTGTGTGTCAGTCAGACATGACTTGATTACGGGAAAGTGAATGACTGCAACAAGATCGCAACATAACCGAGTTCGGGAGAATCCAAATTCTCCGAGGACCAAGTGCAGGAATCCCAAGTGCTGCACTAGCAAGTAGTCAGTCTCCTTGTCGCTGCAGACACAGGAATTCTGCACAGGGTGTTGCGGTTTCGAAGGACAAAGCCACCCCTAAACATGCGGCATGAGAGGCGGTTATTGTAAGGCCGGTGATATGACATGACATGACATTAGTAAGCCTGAGCACGAAATCAGTGGCTATGGCGAGCAGTACCAAAAAATTTCCGGTAATGCGCCTGGTAATCAGCTGACAAACACCGATCCAACTACAAGGCCTACCATCTGGACCTGCATAGCGTATATCGATCGAATTATACTATTCTCCAGTGATTTGGGTAACGTCCAAGGGGATTCATGTCATCATGGACAGTAGCTTGCTAGCTAGCTTCCTGTTACTTAGGATTTTCTTTTGGTTTCAATCGGCCTTTGTTTGCTGTTGTACGTTTACACCTGCTAGCTGCAATTTGTGGTCTGTTGGCGGAGTCGGATAGCCAGTAGGTGGACATCCACCAGTACCAGCTAGCTATACAGCTATGGCTCTCTAAGAGCCAATCGTCACTCGTATACATGTATGTGTGTTCTTTCGTTTGGTCGAGTTTGAAATGTGCACGATCATATTATTCCTCTGGCAAACTACTGTAGTGGTTCATGTGCGCACTTAACTTCGAGAGATCGAAGACTATTAAGCGGGTCGGACGATGGGTCCCATGGGTAGCTCAAGCTCTGGCCGCTCGTTGAATTGGAGTACAAATTAACCCAGCTCATGCTGCTAAATTATTCCTGCAACGGAAAGTCTATGATTGGAAGTGTCAACGACTTGGGTTGCTGTCAGAGAGGTACTGATGCGCCATGGTCGATTTTGCCCGAGATGAGAAAATTAGGATTTGGGGGTAAGTTAGGGTCTGGAACTCGTACTAATCTCCGAGGTCATAGAACGTTATACACCAACCTAGCAACCTCCCCTTTCCTCCCAGAAATTCAAGACAACTGCAGGGCTCAATCCCACGACAGGAATTGAGACTATTCACGCCGCTTATCCACACAACACTTTCTCACTTGTGCCCAATTTGTCACAAAAAGTCGATTACCCAGTCTCCCAATTTCAATTTTATTTCCTACCCTAAATCCTGGGTAATGATATTCGGTTGTAGCGCTGACATGGCGTTACTGCTCAATAGGAAGATAGGTCAGGGGGGTAAGGAATTTGTAGGAGTTGAACAAATGAATTGGGAGACCCGATCATTTGTACATGCACCAACGAGGGAATTTTATTTACATCGCCCACTTTCAGCTAAAATGGCAAAAGTATTGCACAATCGTACCAAACTCACCTGTCCGAATTACACATGGAAGGAAAATCCGCTTTCGCATCTCATCATTGGCAATCGGAAACTTCTGATCAAGTTGCCTAATACTGAAATTGCTTTCAAGTTGCCTAATGCAAATTGCTGACATGACTATGGCCATCAACACAAATGCTTTTTCCAAAACCCTAAGTAACTAATTGCTGAGTCGTCGATCTCCATATCCAATCCGCACACAGCTCTCTCCCGAGTCCGTTTGCGTTCACTCTTTGTCGTCACTCCGTGGTCGTATGACGCTGACGAGTTGCGCAAGCCTGGCGTTGACGAAACCGGACGGGGACGGAGGCTCGTGACGAGTGGTTGGGGGCTAGTACCTTCCTCGGATTCCCCCCAGCAGACTTTTGTTTTTTCTCCTTCGGCTGGTAGTGCATGAAGCCCCAGTCCAGCTCCTACTCGCGCCTGACTGACATAACCGTCTGACACATGACACACCAAGTCGCACGCGCATGTGCAGCAGCGGGGGTTAATATAATACAGCTCCGTTGTCTTCTCTTCCTGTCGGTTGGAGCACCTGCACCCCGAACACTGTGTTGCCCGATTGGAAAAAAAAAAGATTATAAACTGTCGACACCTCTAGTGTCGTAATCTCTTGCCGATGATTGTCGTCAGGGATCGAGCGAGCCAGCCTGGGACGGGGAAGTCGATCGATCATTCTCCCGTCGATTGATTTAGGGTTTGGGACTGGGCCACCACCTCCGACATCTTTGTTTACTGGTGGTTGAAGGATAGCTGTCCTTGTAAGTTGCATTGTGTGGGCTCCAAGGGAGAGGTAGGCTGCATTAGTGGGATGTGTTGCTGTTTCTACAGACACAGACGTCAGAGGACGGGTCAGGACATCTCGCATCAAGGCAATCGCATCAATGCTTATTTCTCGTCGGTTTGGCTGTCTCCCCAATCGATCATCCCCGTGCATCTTTTCAACCTTGTTCGCCCTTTGATGTAACGAATTCCTGTTTCTCATCTTGCGATTGTAGGGTAAGACTGTACCAACGGGGAGAAACCTTCTGCTCTCTGATCCACCGGGCTGAGAATTACGACAGAGAGACTTTAGTGAGTTAAGGGTCAAATTCGATAAATTGGCGTGTTCAGAGCTGGCTCCGAAATTGTGACATTCGTGTGCTCAGAGCTCTGAAAAAAAAATAAGACTGGTAGAGAGCTGTGGTTCCAGTACGTCAGGCGCTTGGAAAGTGTTGAAATTTCGACATTTAAAGGAATTTGACGTTGTTTGCTTAAGAATTTGTGGATTATGTTGTTGTATCATGGCTTCTGCATGACTAGTTTGTTGCTTTGCTAGCGATTTCTTACACGTGAATCTGAGCATGACTGTCGATGTTCATTTGTTCGTTATCGAAGCGTCATAGCCCTGGCGTGATTTTCACACATCAATCTTGAAATTGATCCTACATCGTCGTCGACAGATCATTACCAGAATTAAGGTTCAGTATATGTATGGACATACAGTAATAACAATAAAATTCTTCATGATTGGCCATGTGTGTGCTAAATTCATCCTCGTCAATCATTCATGCAGAATGTATGCCTGAAAGATTCAGTAGAAGCACCTGAAGGCCCGAAACTCAGCGTCGAAGTGCACGAGCTCATCTCCATCATCTTCCGCTCGAACACACCCATCGATCGAGGCAATTCTTTCTCTTGGATGTTGCGACTGTCGTATGTCGGTGGATCCAGTGACAAGCAGGAAAAAATAAGGATTTTCGAAGTGAAAAGACCCAATCGCTTTTGGAATAGGTCGCTTCGAGGTGACTTCGTAAAGGTCGGCCATTGCTGTCAAAGCTGCCACGAGTTGAATGCGGTACTGCGAGAGCCCATGTGAATATCAGTGTCAGACTTTGGCGATAAATCAACATCTAAACCTGCAACGCCAAAAAAATCTTGATTTCATGAGCACGGTACGCAGAAATCAATCCACCTCACAGTCCTAGAATACCACCAGAAAGGCGACACCTGATTCATGAAAGCCTGGTGGCACACCGAGCCTCTGCTAACTCAATCCGGCCACGGTACCTGCAGCCTCCTTATCTTGTGATAATTCATGATCACTGTTGCTTAATATGACGTGACCTGAGCTGAGGTATTGAAGACACATTCATTTTAATTACATAAATTCGGTTTTGTCTGAATCGGAACAATCCAAATGTTTTCAATCTCTATAGCAGGGCCACACAAGCCGCCAGAGTGCCAGACAGTCCAATGATAATTGGAGACGAAAGCGCTAGTTCAACACTATTTGCGAGGTTCGACATGATTAGGAATTGTTGAATTGACTGGCATTCCGAAGATTGAAAAGTCTGGTTTTTGAAGAACAGTTTGAAGAACTCAAAATAAATATCAGAATTGAAGATGTTTTACTGCAAATACATCAAATTTACACATTTACATGTTTGCCTGCTTTTACAGAAATTAATCGTCAGTGTTCAAGCCTTGTTTGGCCCTGCCTGGCATCAAATCCTCGTTTCTAAATTTCAATCCGACTCAGAGATTGCAGACATGTCATGCGGTTCTTGTGGCAATACATGCTTTTTACATGTTTTTTTTAATACGGCTATGGTATTGAAGACACATTTATTTTCTGGCTACTTCTGAATCAGACATCTCCGGTCATTGTTCAATCTCAAGAAACTAGCTACCATACCGTAGCTTGTTAGTTGGCAAATACTGGTCTCAAAATTCAAATCCGGGCCAGAAGTTGCAGGCATGTCATGTCATTCCAGCTTGACAAGTGGTAATGGATGTTGTCCTGAAGACGTATGTAGATTATTACATTTGTCATACACACTGTCTGACTTTGGAGCACATCATAAGAGTCCTTTCTTTATCATTTACAAACTCACCAGAAACTAAGTCTCTTGTTTGTACAAAAGCTTTGACATAGTAGTCTGTAGATCATTACGCAAGTGCAACAAGATACTTGTAATGCTGTACCTTCCCAGACATGTAGACGACGCTGTAGAGTGCACACAGCAGATGAGAGTATTGGAAGTCAAAGTCTTCTGCAAACAATAATGCTTTTGTAGGTGGCTTGCATATTAACTTTGAATCTAATTTCAATCTCAAGACACCTCACTTCCAGCAATTAGACCGACAGCAACTTCAAACGTAGACAACTATTTTGCTAATTATCTGCATCCATGTGGCATAGTTAGTAGACCTATGCCCGGAGAGAATTCAAATTAATTTAAAACACGAAATATTAATCAATGACTTATAGTTCATCATTCAAACCGATTTCAAAGGAGTTTTGGCGATACTGTAAGAGCAGTTTTAAAAGATGGAATTCCAAAATCCGAATTCAAACTTGAACACAACTTTCTTGAGGAGTTTTTTCAGCACCCTTGGAAAAAGAATCTAAACTAAATTATTTTTGTGCACCTGCAATCAAGTGGGAGGTAAGTAAAGTATACCCAAATGAAAGTGTCCCATTCCCTATTAAGTACCCTATTGATACATATATAACATTTCAACCTAAAAATCTTGGACAAGAGTAGAACAATATATAGAAGACACAATTGAGCAATGACACTTTTGGATAAACTTGTCTTCCCCAAAGCAATTATTATGAAGAATACAAATACTAATCAACCATTAGATACCATGCATCCATGCTCTTTGTATGCAAGACTTTCAAATCTTATTTTAATTAGTTGTTTTCTATAAAATAGAAGGTTGAATCCTTACAACTACCAAAAGAAATTTCATAAATGATAATAGTTTCAAAGCTTATCCGAATACATCTACTTGGAAATAAATTAGGATAACTAAGATAAATCAGTGGGTGACTCATTAGCAAAGTATGGATAAGGTAATGACACTTTAAAGTGTTGAAAATTTTATAACACATTCTACAAGCAACATAACATTCAGATTCGACTTGCAACATCTTTTACTACAATTTGCTAATATGGTCAAACAAAATTTTCACAACACGCAAGACACTGAAACCTACTATTGACAATTTAAAGTGTCACTACCTTAAGACAAGGCAAGTCACAAACTTTTCTAAAACATTTCCCAGACCGACTGCTTCAAACTTTGTCAATGACATTCCTTCCCTTGCAGTTCACTCTTGCAGCAAAGCATCTACATCAACCGGAACGCTTCAAGCACAATCATCCCCGCGCTATGAGAGTGCCCACCCTTTACTTCCTGCTGCTTCTTGCACAAATCTCTTGCAGTTGAGGGAGCAACTTCAGATCACCAGCATGTTAGCCATTGTATTCTTCGCAGGAGAAATCCAAAATGTCCATCTACGGAATTTTTGAAGAATTCCGTGGTCAAGGTCTAATGATGTTCGAGTAAGATACACCAGGATACACTACGAATGGAATTTGTATACAGAAGAACATTTCTATGTCGGATTCCTCCTGTACTTCACTGAAAGAGGTTGCAAGAAAAACTCCAAGATTAGTCCATTGTCTACGTGATTAGTCATTTAATCTTGAAGATGTGTTGTTATGACTGACAGATTTCTGGAAGAGGAAGATTCTTGCATCAGGTTGTATTGGCTCTTGTTGTGCGACTGGGTTGGCTTGGATTGAGGCTTTGAGGAAACGAAGCTTTGTGTCGATTCCCAGTGGCTATGGCTGATCTCGTCATGTTAACGCAATCTCTTCATTTGAAGTGTGATAGTAGGTGAGAATCCCTCTTATAAGTAATGCATTAAGAGCAGCCCCACAACAACACGGGGAAGCGACTTTGTAAACATTTTGAGCCTTTGATTGTCTTCTGACAAAGAAAATCAAAGGCTCAAAATGTTTAGAGTGTGGCTTCCCCGTGTTGCTGTGGGGATGCTCTAAACACTTATGATATTTGTTGTGTTTGCTTGAGAACTCGATATTATTTTATGGAGTACTTCATGTTTTTTAATGAACTAGATAATATTTGAGAGCATTATGGGACATATTGTCAAGTCTGATAGTTCATCACAAATATCTATATTTGTACTTTTGCAAATCTAAGGGTGTAGAAAGAGGGTTTGTGTTATGAATTATAACGCTTTCCTAACTATCCAATGGAATGGTGACAAATTTGCCTTGAAAATCGGACTTGGCATTATGGACTACGCAATTGCAAAGCAAGTCAAGTTATCAAAAATACTTGTCAGTTAGGACTTATAGAGACGTGGTAGCGGGGTTGGTTTTGATGACTTGACCTACTTTGCAATTAGCACACATAATCTCAATGTAGGAGAGTTGAGCTATTTGACTTCTAAGCTTGTTGGAGATTAAATTCATGAATAGATGCATTCTTTGGTGATGAAATCACTACATGAATTTAGGTGGATTTGCACTCACTAAGTTAATACTAGTTGGTGGTAGTAGAGATTTGTTTAACTAAAGATTTCTCTCATTGGTAGACCAATGAAATTTCTACTTCATACGACCCGGTTGAAAATTTGCACATTATCAATCTTGATTTGACTCTCCTTTACCAATCAAAACATGCCACAATGGCAAAACTCTTCTACAATGAGATTATGTTTTTTTAAATTAGAAAAATATGGGTAATGCATAGATATTTAAGAAGATTCTACATGAGGGAAATCAAGCATAGAATAATTATCTTAATAGGAGAACCCCAAAATGTCACTAGAAGAAAAAAGGGGGTTCTGCGACTACAAGTTTTGAGTCACTGTGGACACAAATTACAGTAGTTGTAGTGTAGTTGTTTTCTAGTTGCATCGTAGTTGTTTTCTAGTGAAAACAACTACGATGCAACTAGAAAACAACTACACTACAACTACTGTAATTTGTGTCCACAGTGACTCAAAACTTGTAGTCGCAGAACCCCCTTTTTTCTTCTAGTGTGTGAAATCTCAAGATAACAAGTACTTTGTAGTTTTAATTTGTAATAAATACGAAAATGGATTTAAAAAAAATAGGACATTTGAAGAAACTCTATGAAGATGGTCATTTACCTAAAAAAAACACCAAAATAAAATTTTGTAGGTTCAAAATGAATAAAAAAAGAAAATCACTTTGTAGATGTACTTACATTATAAAATGAATTATTTAAATAAAAAAATTCATGCAATAGCTTTAGTCTATTAGAAGACCATCCCTCCAAATTTCAGCTCCAAATTCCTCAAAAGGAAATACTCAACAGTGCTCCAAACCTTTAACAATTGAGCTGTATTGTACAGTACAGTAGCGGTCAGAACATCAAAGTGCGCTATGTTCAGCCATTAAACCCTAAATCACGGTCTCTGTATTGCTACTTTTTTACACACATAAGCTTCTGTCTGCAGACGTTTCTCCGAGACATTTCGGCTGAATGAAGTTTGCATACAATTGTTGAGGTTTAGGCTGAGAACACAAAGTCTCCAAGACCTTCTCGAGACAGTGAGTCGACAAGACCTTCTATTGAATTGTACGGAGTATCATATAAGTTATCATATTGTGGCATGCGTGTGCAAGTGGATTATGACAGTTAAGGAGAGCAGATCGATAGGAGTGTGATGATTTCAATTTATATCAGGAATGGAAATTGGGTACAAGGCACTGAAAGCCGAGAGGAATGAGAAGGTCGACCATACTACTGCGGAGTGGCCATATTGCCCAAAGTACAGAACCTGCATTGTAAATCCTACATTCATTCCCGCAACCTCCTCACGTACCTGCTGCTGCACCAAACAATGAAATGTTCCCCGTAGGATTTCTGCTCCTCGTGTTATGAATTCTTCTACAATGACTCACAGTAGAGCCCGAAGACCTACATCCATTCTCACAGTTCCAACAGACTATGTGTGTGAGTTCCTTTTTTATAGAACGGTCACCTAATCCTTAGAGAACCTTTTTTATTGTCTTCAAGAGGAGTTTAAAATGGGTACCGGCAGATCCAGAGCTAAAGTTGAAACTCCGAAACCAAGAGGCCCCATGTTTTTTTTCGCAGGGTCATATGGTCACTCTCTTTTGTTCAATTTTTGTTTATTAATGATCATTACTTGTAATTGAATCTGTCAACCACAACTGAATATGTACCTTGTCCTAAAAGTATCTGATGGAAACTAAAGCACCTTGGAAACTTTTTTGTAGTTCGCAATGCTTAAGATACCCTTGAAAGTGTCCAGTAGGGAGGGGTTCGGGCATTGTTGAATGAGATGCTGGTAATAACGTAATAACGTAATAACCTCCGGAAACCAATTGAGCACTCGTGGTGAGCTCTGAGGAGCTCAGCATGCTGCACATAATTGCTTCAGATACGTTACAGGAAAGGGTGGAGCTTGATGAAAACGTTAGATACACTTGAGTAAAAAAACTTGATTATTGACGCAATATGGTTATTTTGTACTGCACACTTCAGATGAGAACACTAATAGTAATATGAATGCGAAGATGGACAGTAAACAGTGTCAAAAAACACTAGGTTTTAGATTAAAATTCCAGTGACAGTACAACCCCGCACAGCTATCAAACTCCACAAACTGTTTGCCAACCTTCCAATGTCACACAATCAGCAGGAGACAAACATCCCCATCTTCTCAATTTCATTGCACAATTGAATCTTCTTCTTCTGTCAAATTTCACGTTTCCTGTACACTACTTCGTTCCTATGCCTGGCAACCCGGTTTCAAGTTGATATTTTACAATAACAATTAACAAGGGGAGCTCAGGACGGTCATCTCTCAATTTCACCTCTTTCTCCAACAATTTCTTGGAAAAAGGTGGGAGCCCGTTTTCTACTAATTAGTGTGCATTGATGCCTAAATATCTGAGTCGAAGGAGTGAAGGGTGCCTGCTTAGCCATTAGAGATAATTGGTGGTTCTTGTCAATGCCTGTTTTCAGGCCATGGGCTTTACACAAGTCTTCAGTATCGCCCTGCTTCATAAGTATGAGGCTCGCAATATCTGCCACTGGGTAGGGGTACATTTTGTATCCACCACAATTTATGGCCTTCAGTGCCAGACTGCGCATCTGACCAAAATAGAGCTCCATTAAGCAGCCTTGAAGGTATGTTGCTTTCTGCGCTAGATCAAAAAACCCTTTGTAATTGTCATTCCTGTAACATCTGCAAAATCCAACGCCCTCTGATTCATAAGAATTACACATTGAACAAGAAAACTATATAAACAAGTCTCAATATTGAAACAACACTAGCTTGACGTGTCTAGACACCAACTTGGAAGTAGTTGAAAGTACTCCCATCATACATTGTGATGAAGAAGTAAAATAAACATTTAAAAAAATCCAATAATTAGTGTGTACAAAAATAAAGTAAAATAAACTTTCAGTTCAACTTCAGATCAGTGCAAAATAATGTACAAGCAACTAGAAATTCCACTCAAAACCCACTAAACTACCCTAACGATCACAAACAAGAAAAAAAACGAATACCAAACAGACACCCAACTGGGGTATAATATAGAGTCTTCCAAAATCTAAACAAAACAATAGAATTCTTAATCGCAATACAAGGTTGTCTAACTACCTAAGCACTTTTCGGGCATACACAAAGTCTGGAGCCTGCAGCACCGACGATCTCACCCTCCGGAACCACAATGCCAGCGGTTCGGCCTGCAAGCAAAATATACACATGTCAGATCTTGCATACTAAGTCAGGCCCAGGAAGGATGGGATAATTGTTTCCTTCCTAATTACCACCACTTGAAATAACATCACATATTATTCTTGAGTTAGAGCGGTATAGCACCTTTTGCCAGCTAAGAGTTGCTAATGTTAAAGTCATGCAACATCAGAGCAAATCAAGTGAAAATAAAGCTGTCAATAATACTCTTCACTTGTGAAGACAATGGCTCATTGGCTTGTCGTACTCACTAGTTCAAATTGACCTTAACTAAGCAAAACTAAGTGCCAGGAACTCTTAATTCAAAGGGCTCTCAACACAGCTTCTGTGGACTGCTATGCATGCCACTCCAACTAAAAATATTACCTCTGAAACAGTACAGTAATACGAACCTTAAATTGATCTCTGTCCCCTAAATTCAACAACACATAATAGCTGAAAAATTCTGCTTCATGCAGCCACTCTGAGCCTCCCTCAGCATCAACAGCACCATAGAGGTTAAGGAGAGTGAGTAGAGATTTCGTGAGCTGCTGGAAATTCAGTTGTGCATCCGCATCATTTCCGGTGCCTGTATTTTTTTCCCGTAACTCCCTTTCAGACATGATGTGAAATCTGACCTGCACGGTGACCATCGAGTCAAAGATTGATCAGCAACCCCAACTAAATCCCAGCGTATACCAGTCATGCATGAAAGTCATAAAGAGTTGTTTCACTGATTGATAAGTTTATACTAAAATGACTTCAATTACTTGAAACAACGCTACAACAGGTAGTAACTGATGAAGAGGGAATTTTTTGATGTACAACAAAATCTAGAAAGAAAAGCGTTATGAAAGAATTGTAAGAAGCACCAACTCACAATTTCTTCAAACATGGTAATGGCCTGGCTGTTGGCAATGCACTGCATGCCCAACTCTTGACGCACAGCACGCGTCCGATCAAAAAGAAAGGCATGGACAGATTCGAAGCTGTAGTCACGGCGGTCCAACATATGCATCAAGTACTGTAGCGTCCCCCAGAGCACATTCTGCGGCCGCACATCTGAAGGTTCCAATTCCGCAACAGAAATAGTCCTGCAAAACTGTGACTCAACCGCGTGAACATTCAAACAACATTCACTCTCTTCACTAATTCGTGTGCAACATTCGCAACATAGACTCTCGAGTGAAAACTCTTTGAGCATGATCTGAATACCTTCTTCACGGCAAGAGTTGCTGATGTTCTAGCCATATTACCATTGATGCGCTCAAAGATTGCCAAATCTCTCAGCCGTTGACGCTGTTCTCGTTCGCGAGCTGCCATTCAACAATCATGAGAGACTCTCATCAGAATGTGATGGCCCACGGAAATATCACAAAACCAAATGCGGCATCAAACAAATTCTCGAAATTTTAACTCGCTAAACTCCCATAGAAGAGTGCAGACACAGTCCACTCCCAATATAAAAGCACCATATCTAGAGTGCTGTCGAACTAATTTTTGAATTCAAGCAAGCAAGAATCACGGCAGTTTACACATCGCTTGAGAACAAGAAAAAAGTTGATATAAAGACATAGCTATTTGGAGCCGACGGGACAAGATGGCAAGACATAAAAAATGCAGTAGTCTAAATTAGGTAAAGAGATCTAATCTTGAGCAGAATTATTTTGCATCACTGTACAAAATGACCACACACATACCCACTCATAAAAAGTGTTACAATGCAAGCATCCATACGATTGTATCCACCACTGTCAAGATTCATTCTCTCAAGTGTACAGCCCTTAGACAACCATTTTCCAACTGCTGACCCATGACGTAGCTAGATTTCATAAACTAAGTCTGACACGAAAACAGTGTAGCATCGAGACTCACCTGGGCACATGTCTTGGCAAGTCCCAACTATAGAAGTGGCAAAGAGGCCATCGGCTTCACCACCAACATCAGCGTACGCAACAAGTGCGCGCACAGGTGCACCACCATTCTTCCAGCTTGAGGCCAGCTCCGGCGTTTTCGGTCGTGTGTTAGTTGAATATGAGCTTGCGAGATCCGGCATTTTCAGTCGCTGAGCACTTGAGTTCCGACTTGTTAGCTCCGAAGGGTTTTGCCGCGAGCCAAATGAGTACCGACTTGTCAACTCTGGAGTTTTCTGTCGAGGGCTTGCAAGCTCTGGAGTTTTTGGCCGCGGGCCAAACGAGTACCTACTTGTCAACTCTGGAGTTTTCTGTCGAGGGCTTGCAAGCTCCGGAGTTTTTGGCCGCGGGCCAAACGAGTACCTACTTGTCAACTCTGGAGTTTTTTGTCGAGGGCTTGCAAGCTCCGGAGTTTTTGGTCGCGGGCCGAACGAGTACCGACTTGTCAATTCTGGAGTTTTTTGCCGTGGGCTTGCAAGCTCCGGAGTTTTGGGCCGCGGGCTAGATGAATATGGCCGTCTCCCGGCCACATCTGCTTGCACGTATTCTACAAGTCCAACGCACCACTTTGAGATTTGAAATGCAGTTCATGTGCTTACCATCACTTTCTAGAGCTGGACCCTCTCATAACAATCCTGGGCATCTGCGTCCTTGCAAAACGAATCTAGATCCATTTTGCACAGCAGCATGAGCTCAAATATAAAGCTGTGGTCATTATCCGCAGTTTCTACTCAATTCAATATACACAAACTCTCTATATACACTCTACGGTGGATTGTCAGGTATTTGGGGGGGGGGGAAATAACAAATTGGTATGGTGAACAGCGTGGACTCCTCTGGAATGTTAGGTTAAGTTTTATCCCTCAATCCACATTGACTAAAACCATTGTTGGAATTGGACCAGTCAGAGCCCTACTCGAGGTCACGTTCTGGCACTAGCACAGTATCCAGTCTCAAAAACAGAGTCAGTTGTAAATTTGTAACTGGAACAGCAATCGGCCGTCACATAGGGGGAAATATTGCAAGCACTTTAAGTCGATATCATTTACCACACTAGAGGACGCAAATTCGCATCACTAGCAAACGCTGGATATGTAAATATTCGAGTACAATTCATCTGTCTATTGTTACAGTCCAGCAAATAACCTAATCTTAAGAAATCCTGTAGAACCTTTGCTATGAAAAGTCACCATCACAACATGTAATCACGGAACACAGCAAGATTACGACAAATGCAGGGCTTGTTGGTTAAAATGTAGAATCGGGCAGTATACTAAGGCACCCCTCGATAGATGTCTCTATTTGTGACATTTTGCAGCGGAGGTTCCGATTCTGCATCTGTCCCGTATTGTTAACAAGCACAATTCGTTTGGGTAATGTAAGGCCTCCATTCCACATAACGTAACAGAGAGGTTCCATTCACCATACAGGTGAACTTTGAACCTTTCCCTACAACAATCTAGAAACTTGCAGCATCTAAACTTTGGCACATTTATTTTGTGTTATGCTACAAAGCAATTGCAAAAATACAGATGTCAACAGATCAAGTATTTTCAAAATTAGTACAATTCAAAGCTCACCTGTATGGTGAATGGAACCTCTAATGTACTGTATGGTTAATGGAGACTCGACCTTAGTAGGGAGAGAGAGCTCTGCCCACCTGGATTGTGGTAGCTGTTGCGGCTTCCCATTTCGGCAGGTCGGCCCTGGTCACGCCACGACATGGAAGGAGCCACCGGCCCTCGCTGCCAAGTGTTGGATCCTCGGTTGTTCCGCATGCGGTGCGCATTCGGCTGCTGAGGTTTTCGAACATCCATCGACCCTCGGCGATCGAAATTGTCGTTTCCATACCCGCTGTTGCCATAACCAGAATTGTTATTATTATTTCCGTGCCCACTGCTTCCATAGCCAGTATTCCCATAACCAGTATTTCCATAGCCAGCGTTGCCGTACCCACTGCTGTTTCCATAGCCAGCGTTGTTCCCATAGCCAGCGTTGTTTCCATAGCCAGCGTTGTTCCCATACCCAGCGTTGCCGTAGCCGTTGCTCTGCCTCGGCACGTCTCTGTTGGAGAACGAACCCCTGTCCGCCATAGCTGCCTCCTCTGCGCCTCAACGGCTGCAAAACCCACAAATTCCCATCACAACAAACCCTCTCTCCTCCTCCTTCCCCACACGCGATTCCAGCATAAGACCCAACCAATACACCAAATCCCCAACTGGATCCCCAATTCACCTCAACCCAAGCCAATTCTCCAAACATCACCTACCAATCCAACACACCCATCATCCGCCAAAGGAGCCCCATCGCCCTCGCGACGCTTACCTCAGAGGCCCAGCCAGGAGTAGTTCAAATCATGGAGGCTCAGTGAGCCCGAGTCCCGGGGAGTGCGAGTGCACATGTTGAAGAAACGAAGACCCCCGCGTGCTGCCGCTGGTGCTGCCGCCGCCGCTTCAGTGAACGTGCATAGCGTGGCCTGTGTAATCGAGCAAGGTGCGTCCGAGGAATAAGTTTACTTAACTTGAAGTTGGCGTGACAGAATGAAGAATGACGAACTTGACCACGACAGATGCTCGTAAAGGGGGGATCTTGGCTTGGAGGAGGTCTGTGCCTCTGTGGTCTGTCCCGATGCGGCGAGGCTGACGCGTTCTTCTACTTCTGCTGTTCTGTTCTGGGGTCACTGCCCGCTTTTCCCTTGGTGCAGGATCTTCCGTCAGTCCATTGCCTTTTACTTTGGGGTCAGTCCTTTGGTCTTCGATGCTGCTACAGTAATATAGTTTATTGTTTCGCTCTATATAGCATCCCTCGTGTTGCCTGCGTTTCGGGGTTGCTTGTCTACGGCGATCTACTTTAGGGCTCCCGAGCTGGGCACTGAGGTGTCAAACCCTGGATTTAGGGGGAGGCAGTTGCCAGGGTCGCAATTTGCTTTTTGACAAATTGGAGGGGAGACCAGGGTGTTGTTTCTCATTTATTTTATTAGGCAGTGCAGAAAACGATATTCACTGGAAGGATGAAGCTATTGACATCCATGGAAATGAATTAGTAAACATATAATGTATGGATGAAAATTCATTTATTCATCCAAATTAGATTGATATTGTCTCCAATTTAGTAACAAATTGGCAATTTCTTCCATTGAAAAGCAAGAATATTTTGCCCAAGATTCCCTACAAGAAAATCATAGCTTTTCAACAAAAATCGCTCAAAAAAACAACCTTGGGAGACCGACTCGAGGAA
This sequence comes from Rhytidiadelphus loreus, assembly GCA_947034895.1. Taxonomy (NCBI): domain Eukaryota; kingdom Viridiplantae; phylum Streptophyta; class Bryopsida; order Hypnales; family Hylocomiaceae; genus Rhytidiadelphus; species Rhytidiadelphus loreus. Next base: position 3,404,483 of record OX344761.1, on the reverse strand, counting down.
GGTTGCCATGGGGCCATCGAAGGTCCTGAACTAGATGGTCCATGTACCCATCGTTGTAGTCCGAGCTCTGGGCTCCCCTCCCGTTAGACCTCCAACCTCCAACGCTTGTAAATTGGCTTTGTAGAGTTGAAGGGCCTAGATGCTAACCTAGAGGGGGGTATTTCAAGAAAATAACAAAAAGTTTAGTTATCAATCCATAGATCTATTGTCTATTGCTCTTGGGAAGTGGGGATGACTTAACACAATTAGCGCCTAAATTTACGGAAGCACCAACCTCCCCTTCTAGTTGTTGGAGACCAAGGTCTATAATGGCAATTGGCTCTCAACCCTAGTTGAGTTGGGAGGGCCTAGTTGGGATGCATATTTGGAAGGGGGGAAAATAGAATGAATCTTTTTTTGGTAGGAGGATGCTCATCCATCCATTCTATTATTAGAACATTTCATAGATACTTCATCCAAATACTAAAAGTTTATTATTTTTAGAGGGATTTGGTGATTTCAATCACTTTATTGTCTTTTACTTTTAAAACCTTGGAAGGACACTATAGACCTAAAAGGTTTGATAGATGAAAGAACAAAAATCACACCTATTGGTTCAATAATGAGAGTGTTTTCATGACTATTTTGGTCATAGAAGGACACGACCTTCTAGGGTTAACCTAGTTTGTGCAAAAAAGTGATTGGGCATCAAACAATGTTTTAGGCTTTTCAAGAAACTTTTGCAATCTAAAGTGCATACTTGCTTTGGACATCTTCACATCTTCTAAATTCACCCTCCACTTTTCGGAAGGTGCTAAAGATCCAAAGGGGGCATCCCTCCAAAATCACCTTTGAAGTGTTGTTTCTAAAGATCAACAAAAAAAATGTTTCAAATATTTGATCATCGAATTTTTTTCATTACTATATATAAAATTAGTAAACCCTCCAATTTTTAAAGAATTTGACCAAACAAATTTTCAACAATCAAAGTTCAATTTTTGAAAAAACAACACTTTATTTTTGGCCAAAATGACTTCAGGGGGACATGTCTCAAAATTTCACCAATGTAAAGTTTGCCTTTTCGACCAACTACAATAATGAATAGTTTAGAACAAACATGCCAATTTTCACAAGTATTGGAGCCATGGAAGAATACTTACAAAGCTTTGTAATCAATATAGGCACATTAGAAAAACAAGAATTCCGCCTTACCACATATGGGCCTACTTGCACTACCTATAAATTATTTTTTTCTTGGGATGACCCATGTTATTTACTAGATCACTCGCCCAACCGACAATTTGCTATGAGCATTTTTGAAGTGTTTGAGTTTGAAAAATCACCAAAGATGGTTGTTTAGGCTATTAACCCTTTGTTAAAGGACCATAGAACCACAAAGTGGCAAACGGATGATTTTAGATGACCAAACTAGGATGAAGAGCTTCATTTTTTCATCTTCTTTTTAGGATTAATTTTGTTCATTCATTCTAGTGTTATTGACTTCTTTACAAAAAAAAATGCTAAAAATGGATTACAAAAGATGTTTTTTCAATTTATTTTGGAAATTTTTACCTCATTGCTTTAAATCTAAATTTTAGCCAAAATAATTATCCTTTTTGAATTTGAATTCAACTAATAAAACGAAGTTAACTAAATCTGGATTCTACTCCAACTTAAAGTATTGAAAAATTTGTAAAATTAAACTAATTAAACTTTGGACCTATAACCATGGTATAATGATCTTTTAAATATAGAATGATACAAAAATTTGGATTACACTATGATTTTTTACACTATAATATAAACCTATGAAGAAAATTTTAGAATATTCAAGTATAGATTGTATTTGATATAAATTTTCTTCATTCAACCTAGAAAGAATCACAATAATTTCAAATTTTCACAAAAAAAGAATTGAAAATTTTATAACTTATAGAAAAAATGCAATCAATCTCTAATAAAATAAAATAAAATAATTTCCTCTCATACTTGGTGACAAAATAGAGTATGCAAAAACAAGGAATATTGAGGTTATTCACACATTCATAGGATCTATCCTTTAACCCCAAAATGACCCTGGAATTTCCTAAGCTTCTACAATTTGCTCTAAATTGAACAAAAATCCAACATTTTGATACGTTGTATCAATTCTTTTGAATTGTAACCGTGTAAAATCAAACTAGACATATTAGAGATCACATTAGAAAAGAAAACACAACAATACCTCTTACGGATTGAAAGATTATAATGTTTTATCACGAGGGTGTTAAATCTGTGAAAGTGATTTGAAGTATTTCAATCCTCTTTTCAAATGTCAAATCTAAAAAGTTGGTCACCAAAAAAATATGAGGTTAAAGGGCCTAACATGCATAACCCCGATCAATTTATAACTTCTCAAAATCTACTTTATAGTTTTTTTAAATGAATTTCTAATGTGATTTTTTCTCAAAGATTTAGTGTATTTGAGGCTCATCCCTAAGAGCCCTCAACACTACAAAAAGTCAAGATTGCAATGGACACCCATGTACAAAATCTTAAATAGAAAAATCATAATCAATCATTTTCAAAATCAGATTTTTGAAGCTAAAACTAAACTTCAAAAAGAATTTTTCAAAAATATAAATTACTACATATAGTAATTTGGTAAGGTTTTGTTTAACTTAGAAAATTGGTCGAGGACACATTCTGTCCTTAGGGTCATTAGGGGTTAAGGGTTTCAAATAGTCCATTAGAAGAAGTTTGAGGGCATTAGAAGACCGTTCCGGACTTGTTCCCGCGGCAGCAGTGAACGGGCTGTCAGAATTTTTATTTTTTTTCAAAAAATTAAAAAATTAAAAATTAAAAAATTAAAGTTCCTAATATATGAAAAAACGTTAATTTTTATTTATTTATTGTTGAAAATCTAGCTAACAACCTCTCGGCCATGTCAGACTGCGCTACTGGCAGCAATTTCGACGCTGCCGGACCTGTTCCCTGCTGCGGGAACTCGAGGCCTTCTAATGGCCTCAAATTTTTTCTACTGCTAGTACAAAATTGTCAAGTTCATTTTACATTATTTTCAAAAGATTTAAAGTATTGAAACATTTAGAATTCAAATTTGTTTTTATAGCTTTTGGATTTAATATTATAAATTCATATATTACTATTTGATTTCAAATTTGAGAAGCAAATTCAAATTTTTAAGATTTTTTTGGTTGTATTTATCAATTGATTTTGTTTTATTATAAAAAAATTAAAATAATCTCATTTTTCCACAAATCTAATTGACTATTTTCATATTGATAGACAAATATAGTAAAAATAAAATATAAACTTTTACAAAAGGTTAAATTGGAAGTTGGAAAGTGATGTTTGATTTTGTGGCTAGTTAATCATCCAAAATGGAAAAATTAATCCCCAAAGGATTAGAAAGTTCATATTGATTTTTGCATCTTTTAAGCAAGGCATTATAAAGTGTAATTTTGATTTTGATTTTCAATTATTTATAGAAAAATGTATATTATATTTTTCAACTTTCTAGCATAATAATTTGTGCTCAATTTGACTAAGTAGTTGTAGAATTATGAAGTAAAATGTATTTTGGGTTTCAATACAAGCAACTAAAAGAGTATATTATTTTGATTAGATTTTAATTAAATCCAACCATAATATCATATAGCTAACTCTTTGAAGTATATTGTGTGTTAAAATTTCAGAGTAAGAAACTTCACTAATAGAAGATATTTAACTCTTAAAGGACCAAGATGTAGTCTAGATTTTCCAAAAATTGTAAAGATATATTATAAAATGCATTTAGAAAAATAATTTAATGGTGACTCTTAAACAATAGTTTTAAATGTGATTCATAGATCATATCCATATAGTTAAATCAACTACCAAATAAACCAATAATTTTCAATAAAATTTGAACCCCTAAATTAAAAATTCCCTTTAAATTTGATTGTAGATTGAATATTTGTGATTTTTACAAGATAATTTTTTTACTTTAAGTCTAAATATGTAGTTCTAATTGTATTGTTTTTTGAAATTTTTTATTTTACTTTCTTACTGAAGTTGTTTTGAAAGATAATTTTTGGAACTATAAAGGTAATTTTTAAGGCTAGGAATAATAGAATTTTTGTGAAGCAAAGTCTTCAAAATCTATATTGTACAAATATTAAAAGAACTAACATTAGAATCTTCAAATAATCAATGGATGAAAAAAAACATTTTTATGTGCTTGGGATGTGTTTGCATTCATTTGCTGTTCAAAATTTAAATGCCTCGTTCTTTAGGGGTTAACTTGAAACTTTGAGGAAATGTTCTTCTTACATCACTTTGTAAATGTATAGTTCATCTTTCAAGAAAATCCAAAAAAAATGTACGTGTCTTACAACTTCTGCAAATTAATGCTTACTTTATATTTTATTTGAAAATACATGACAAAAATTTCAAGAGAAATAAATTCATGTGTAAAAGTTTTTCTTGGTGTTGAACATGCATGTATTTATAACAAGAAGACTAAATTGGATATAACTTTGTAACCATTAATCCAAATCCTATGAAATTTGTATTACATTTAAGACAATCCTTATACGGTATGCATCTAGTATGTGCAAAATTCCAATTGTAAGATAAAAAAAATGAGATGGCAATTGCCTATCCAAAACTCATTAAAGCCCCTCAAACACCCCTCAATTATATAGTTAAAGCTTCATAAAATATATGATTCAATCCCAAAGAATCTACAATAGGTATTCATCTAATCTTACATGTGTTAATACTAGTTAACTTGAAAATGAAATTTCTTTTATATTAAAAAATTTCAAGAATGAAAATTTAATGTCCAAAAAATACATTGTGTGTTGTGAATTTTATCATGAAACAATTCTAATTGCAATTGACAATTCAATTATTGAGTTTTCTTTAACATCCAAGTGTTGTTCAAAATACTTTGTATACTTCCAAATTTTCATAAATAACAGATGAATTAGAAATTTTCAATAAAACTTTCTAATTCATCCATGTTGTTTGACAAGTAGCATGTACTTTGCACAAGAATGAAATTAAAAATAAATGTGTTGTAATACTTCATCAATAATATGTCATACAATAAAATCACAGTTATATCCAATAACCTCTTCCAAATTATGAAAATTAATGTGTAGATAATTTATATACTATTAAAAAAAATTATTTTTAAAAGAGTTTTGGAGTGGATTATTAAAATATGAATGTTTGGATGATAATTTAATCAATAATATTTCATTTCATTAAAATATTATTATTATTATTTTACCATATGATCTTTAGATAAGATTCTCATTCCAACTGCTAAAGAATTTTGTAAATCATGTAATTTTAATTTTATTAAAAATAAATAAAATTTCAATTAAATATAAAAATTTGAAACTCAATTTTATGATTAGTATGTTATATATTCCACAATTTATCCAAATTTTCTTCAAATTCTAAATTCTTCAAATTTTAAAGTTAGTAAAAATTATTGGCCTTTGGTCAAGGATCTTGAGCAACCAAACTCTTTCAACCAAACTCTTTCATTAGGGTGTGTTAGAGATTAGGTAGCAAGTCGGGGGTTGAAAACTTGAGTTTGCCCTTATTCAAGGAGAGGAGTCCACCTTGAAAAACATTTTTTTTTTTTTTTTCTTCTTGAAACACATGGACAATTTCCATTTGATAAAGGAAACAATACACAAAACCAAAGGAGAAACTCCTCGGCGGCAATTTTTTACATTTTCTACAACAAGAAAAACAAATTCTTCAAAGTTTGTTATTCTCAAAATCCAGCCCTTAGGTAGATTTTTGGGAATAATTGGAACATTGGGGAATCTAGTTTCTCATGTCCCCCAAACCAATTCCAACCCTGACGCCCCCCTATTGACGTTGGCCCAAGTGGACCGGAGTTTTTCTTCTTGAAGTTATTGAGAGGCACTGGGAACGGGCAGACGATCACTGAGGCCCTGCCCGACCTAAACCCTACTCCCCCTTTGTAATCACTTTGCCATTCAATCCAGTTTCCAAGCTCCACGCATTGCCAAGCATTCCCTCTAAACCCTACCCGCTTCTGAACAAACAATTGCAGCGTATTGCTCAAGCAATGCATACAAAATTGCATCGCCGTTTGCAGGGCCGCTGCATTCTTGTCGTTTTGTAGCACAATACAGAGAGATTAAGGGTTGCAGGAGTTTATTGCCGGATTGAGAGAGAGCTTCAAGCATCGGTGTGCAAGGTGTTTTGGAACAAAGGAGGGCGTTGAGGGCTCTGTAAGCAGGAATATTTGAGAGATTGCGAGATTTGGTTCCGAGGTGAATTTTTATGGAAGATTACAGGTTCAGATTGTGAGTGAGGAGGTTTGAGCTTTGAAACGGAGAGGAAGAGGGTAGCACCATGGCTGCCTTGTTGGTTCCTTCGTCTGTCTGCTGCTCCTCTCCCAAGTTTCTACTACATTCTCGCGGCGTCTCCTCGTCTTCCTCCTTGCTCATGGTCCTTCGTTCTCTCTGCTCGTCGTCTCACCTCCATATGCCCTCGAAATTGGCACCAGTTCGAGCGTACCAGCATCGTTTGAGGGGGTTTCAGCAGCAAATTCGGAATCCTGTTCTCCGCACTCCAGTTTTACGTCGGTACATCCCTAGCGGAATTCGTAGCTTTTTTTGAAAAGAAATCTCCGTTGAAATTGTTTTGTATGTGTCAGTGGTCAGAATCTACTTCAATCCTCCATAATACTCTTGAGGAGCTGCCTGAACACCCTTGGAATCAATGAATAGTGAGGCAAGAAAAGAAAAGGAATCCAGATTCTTTTGTGCGCATTCTTGAGCTCGTATTCTGTTTCCAAAGGCAGGTGTAGCTCATTTTAGAATTATTATTCCCTTTCATCCAGTCCTTGGTGGGCACGTTTTTATTTGGGCTCATCTAACAACAATTGCGTGCTTGGCAATGGAATAAAATGCTTCAAAACTGGTCCAGTTCTTCCATATTTGAGTGGTCCGTACTCTTCTTGTGCTAATATGGTGCAAGGTGTATGCAATTCTAGAGTGTTATGTCAATCATTGACGCGTTTACGTGCGGCGTATGTAATTCCCAAGGTTCGATTTATTTTCTTTGTAGCCCAGGGTTAGGTTAGAGAAGTCTAGAGAATGAGGTGGAACCGAGGTATATGTTTTTACTAGGAATTTGATGATTCATTACTCTTATGACTGCGATGACTTAGCTGGAGTTCTCATGGAGTTGGCAGGCTCGGATATGGGGATAGGGAAGGGCAGATGCGGGGCATAATAACATGTAAAGTCGCCAGCGAAGCACTTGCTTCAGATGTCAAAGCCTACGACGCAGGCCAAATTCAGGTGCTTGTGTAACTATATCTCAGTTTGAGAGGATAGAAGCAGGGAGACAGTAAGCCTTCTGGAATATTAAGGAATTATCTTCTCGAGACGTTTTGAGGTAGATTAACGCAATTCTGGAGTGTACAAAGAAGTGTCAATTACAAATAGTTTTTTCCGAAAATGAAAATACCACAATTACAAATTCTTGTTACAAATTTAATTTGACGGTAATTATTATTGGAAGAAAAATGAAATCCTCAAATTGATTGCCTCTATGATGTTTAATGCAGGTTCTAGAGGGATTGGAGGCGGTTCGCAAACGTCCCGGAATGTATATTGGCAGCACAGGGCCAAAGGGCCTCCATCATCTGGTCAGAATTCTCCATTTGCGTTGCGTCTCTGGAATCAATTCATCAAGTGTTTTTTTTTAAGGTTGATTCAGGAATTTATGCGGTTTTGGAATTTCTTAAATTGTCTAATGATTGAGTAATGATAACTCAAAGTCTTTTTATCGTACATGTTGTAAGTATGCTTATTTATACATTGTGCAGGTGTATGAAGTTCTAGATAACGCAATCGATGAGGCGCAAGCTGGTTTTGCTGATACCGTGGACATGATAGTGCATACTGATGGTTCTGTTACTGTTTCAGACAATGGACGTGGGGTAAGTTTGGACTCATTATTAGAATTCGACAAAATGTCAACAAGTGAAGGTGTCATTATAGTCATGTGAAAGTCGTCGCATGCGTACCGTGTTTGAGTTGTGGTTTGTTTTCTTTGCAGATTCCCACGGATGTGCACCCAGTAACAGGAAAGTCTGCGCTGGAGACTGTTCTTACGGTATGTCGTGCTCATCCCGTCCTTGGACGAGTGAGTTGATTGAGGTGTGGTCGGTTAGGTCGTGTATTCTAAGAGTACGAAACAGAGGGAGATAGATTTTGTTACGTGTCGCAGAGTTGCTCCATCTTTCAAGGTTTTCAAGAGAGCGTGAAGCCTCTGGGCTCAAGTGTTGTGAAGCCGTGTACACTTGAATGAAAGTTATGTTTGAATTAAGCAGTAAATGGCTTGTGGGACTCAGGTTTTACACGCAGGTGGTAAGTTTGGAGGGGACAGCAGCGGTTATAGCGTCTCTGGTGGTTTGCACGGTGTTGGTATTTCCGTCGTGAATGCCCTTTCGGAGGTACTCAGCCTTTTGCCACTAGTACCTGTATTTCTCTCCTATTTAAAGAAGTGTGTCCGAAAACTGATTTATAATCAGTTACTTTTTTGAGTTGAAGTTTATGTTTCTAAGATTATATTAGAGTACTTAGCCTGCACTGTGGTTTTCACCTTTTGTCTTGACAGTCTCAAAGGTTTGTGTATCTCAAAGTAGACTTGTAGTGGTTAAGGTTCTTTTCTAGCAAACGTTTACGTGATGCTTCTTTCGCTTAGGCATTTTTAGATTCTTCAAGAGTTTCTAATTTATCAACCGGTTCCTGATTGCAGAGAGTGGATGTAACAGTGTGGCGCAATGGATACGAATACAAGCAATCTTTCAAGTTTGGTAAATCAATAACGACTCTCAACGGCTCTCGGCTTCCCAGTGATCAGAAAGGACGCACAGGCACACGTGTGAAGTTCCTTCCGGACAAGCAAGGTAAGTGACTGATTGTATTCTAGACGTAGTCTGTTATCAACTCTGCGCGACAGAATTCAAAGTCAGAATATCCATTTCCTCTCCTCTCCTATTTGGCACTGTTGTTTTCTACGTCCTGATTGTGGTATTCTGGTATCCTATGTAGTGTTTACATCGACTACTGAATTCGACTACAGCACTATTTCTGGTCGTGTTCGCGAACTTGCATTTTTAAACCCCCAGGTAATCTTCATCTGAAATCTTCTAGTGGTGCCATCTAAGCACGAGATTTGGAGATGTCGTATTCTGTCGTGGAATTGTTTTTGGTTTGGCTGCACATTGCTCAGAACAGGCCTCTGTAAGGGCAGGGACCCAATAGGGATCGTTTCCGTCTAGATGGAGCAGCCGATTGTGTCTCGATATGAGAGCTCCTGCCCGTGGAGTTGCAGAGTTAAAGCTTCGAGTGAAAAGTTTCACACGTTCACATGCATGGTCAGGGTCTATGTGCTCATCCCAGGCATCTTTTTGATCATGTTCATGATGAGAAATATGCAGAAGAAGTCCTCCATAAGTAGATAGAGTCCTTAGGTTGGACTGGTCAAACCTAATGCTAGGTTGTCCGTTTCAGACGGTTACCCGGAACAGCTAGCCTTCAGAAAGGGCAGGCTTTACATGATGAAGAGATTCATACTTTTTTAAATCTTTCTCAGATATACATATATTTATAGAAAATCTGGTAAGTATGGATAATTATTAATAGGAATAGCAGGTTTGACCTCCTCAATTACAAACAAGAAAATCTTTCGTATATATCGTGAAAATTTAGGATGTCACATATTTTTGAGTTGCCTCCAAAAGCATTTTTAGTAATCCTTTAGATATACTAAAGAGCCATTTAAAAGAAATAGTATAAAGCCTACAAGTGATATAAGCCATGGATAAGGTAAATGTCATGGAAATAATCATTTTTAGTAACTTAACCCCTATGTGTCCCTAGTGACGAGGGGAATGCAGATTTGGAGTTTTTTTAGGCTAAATGGCCTGAGAAGAATGTAGACAAGATCATCGTGGTTGCTGGTTCTCGTTTCCCTCCTGTCCCTACATGAATAAATTCAGAACCTTGCCCCAAAACTGGTCACACCGTTGAAGAATAGAGTGACCACACCAGTCACATTGTGGAAGAAAAGACAAAAATCGCTTTTTCAACATACGTGTGGATATACTTCATCTGTTTTTTGTTGCTGTTGAAGACATTCATAATCCACCCAGTGGACGTTAAAACTCTTAGAGGTTAAACAGGACTTCCACATCATGATTTGGTGCCAGAGCTTCCAATAGGCCCAGTATTTGGATAAGTAGACTTAGTGAGCTTATTTATTTCTGGAGTATTCGCAGAAAAAACTACATACATTTCGGATTCATTCTTTTTAATAGCTGATCTGCGGGCAATGTTTTTTTATCGTTTCAGGTTTAGGTTTTGATTTCCTTTCCTTCTTAAGAACTGGAGGTTTAAGACCTTCTATAATATTCACTACGGCGGGGTTTTCCGTCATCGCTGCCTAAATCATAACATAGTAGGGTTATAGTAACATCTCTTTAAACGCTCATTACAAGTAGTTGAGAATTGAATGCAAAAACAAGTAAACATGATAACACTTTTTCGAAAGAAACTTTAGTTTTAACAGCAATTGTATTAAACGTGTCTTTTAATCAAAATTCGGATTAACGCCTCTAAAGTTTCAAGTGATAGTTGGGTGCATCTTGTATCACTTGGTGTTTATCCTGTTGAAAACAAACCGTCACTCCATTTGGCAAAAGAGGTGCATTTTACTTTGCTGAATTATCCCAGGCGACTATGTGTTGTAGTCATCCAGCCCCAATTGGCCTCGTAAGATTCCCTTCGCGAGACTCAGTAGGTGCTCTCTGGATCTATAGCCCGTACTTTATTAATTAGAGAGCCTACCCAAAAAACTGAAGAAAACTATGTCTTCTCCCATTTGAGAGGTTGAAATTAGGAGTGGTCTTTGGGCTGTGGTGGATGGGCCTATAGGTTTCTTATACATTGACACGTTTGACTTAAATAAACATAAGTTCCTCTTTTCTGTGTCAGTAAAAGTCCAGAATAAAGAGCGCGTACGATAGAAAATTCTACTGTTGAGCTTTTGGTGTAGACTGGCGATGACAAAGGTTGAGTTTGCATATTTCCGTTATGTGCAGGTTACTATAAACCTGCAACAAGAACATGAAAACCCAGAGAAAATTCGGTCCAATACATTTCACTTCTCTGGGGGTCTTGTTGAGTATGTTCTGTGGCTCAATAATGATAAGGTACGTTTTTGGACAATTTATCTTTCACAATTTTTTAATTGCTTGTATCAGTCCGTCACGGAGTTTTTTTTTTGGTGCTCTTGCTAATCGACAACCAACTTGAATCTTCATAATCTATTAGTCCACGTTAGATCACAGGCTTTAATGTTTTGAGTGGATCGACAGTTTACTGTGTTTTTTGTGACTCTTTACAGGAGCGGTTGCATGAACCTATCTCAATTCATAGAGAAAGAGAGGGCGTTACCATCGATGTGGCCTTGCAATGGTCAGCCCCTCCCATTGTGCGCTCTTTCAGAATGTTTAGCAATTGAGTTCTGAAGAGCGTATTAGATGTTATTCATCTGATAGGTGACCGAGAGGAACAGATTATTGATTCATCAGAGTTACGATTCTGTAAGATGAGCTCTTATGACGCCCGACAGGCTGCAACACTTAAATCCGAGTGCACTGAAGGATTAGAAGGCATTACACAAGTTTTGGATTCTTAACAGAAGAATATGCACGATTTGGACTAATATATCTACGGTTTTGTATTGGTTTGACCAGGAGTGCCGATTCATACACTGATACCATTTTAGGTTATGCCAATAGCATCCGAACATCTGATGGTGGTACACACCTGGATGGAATGAAGGCTGCTATTACTCGGACACTTAATTCGCTTGGTAGGAAGGCAAAGATATTGAAGGTATGTGGTTTGTTTGTTAGTTACTTTCTTGAAGATATCAAGGATGACTCAAAATTTCTGATCCCACTAAGCTGGCGGTTTGAAGTTTGAGACTCCTGTGGGTATTCCAGGAGAAAGATGAAAACTTGTCTGGAGACCACGCCAGGGAAGGTCTTACTTGCGTTGTCGCTGTAAAGGTTCCCAACCCAGAGTTTGAGGGGCAAACTAAGGTACTCACTGGCACGCAGATACCAGAATTTGTTGATATGGTTTCAGAGGGTTTGTATAGTATCTGTATATCGCTGAAGATTTTCTTAGCTTAGAGATTTTCAACCATTTTACCCTTGGGATTACATAGATTGGACGAACATTGGATAAATGCTCGATTTGGAATCTAGTGTCTTTTTTGTGCAAGGTTGAATGTTGCGAATGCGGTAGTCATAGTCATTTCACCGTTTATTTTAACTGGTGACAAAGTGACAAAGTGACAATAATCTGCATGGGTGGAGACAGACGCGGCTAGGAAATCCAGAAGTGCGACGAATTGTTGAGCAAGCAGTCCAGGAACTGGTGACTGAGTACTTGGAACAGCACCCTAATACCCTGGAGGCAATATTGTCCAAGGCTCTCCAGGCTTTCAGGGTGCGGAACGCTTAATCCTCAACTTTGTAGATATTTGTTGTGCGACTGAGTATGCCGTTTTGTATTATATTCGGTGTTTGATACTTTTCCTCAAATGCTACACAATACTCAATCTCTGTCAGCTTAGAGCATGACGGGGTCTTATACATGTAGAAAATCCAATTATGAACACCTAAAAAGAATTGCAAGAAACAACCACAAAGATCACCGTAGTAGAGAATTATTAGGTGTTGAAATTTAAAAACAAAAATGTTATAGATAATAATAAATAATAAATGTAAAAAAGAGAAGATGGTGTAGGTGGTGTAGGAAAAACTATTGCCTATTGTAGGCAACAGTTTGACTTGAAACTAGAAAGAGGGAGGGAGGTTGTAGATGTAGGAAAGAAGACCCGCTCACCATCTTGGATTCCCAGGGTGGTCAAGAGATCCACAACCTGTTTTATATGTTTAAGTCCAATGAGGGCGAATAAAACATCTAGAGCAATGATTAATTTATTCAAATCCTACCTTTTGATTGCAGGCAGCCATGGCTGCGAAGAAAGCAAGGGAGCTTGTGAGGCGGAAGAATGTATTAAAGTCTTCCATGCTTCCAGGAAAACTTTCTGATTGTTCTTGCACAGATCCTAGAAACTCTGGTACTTTTTCTCTTCTTCCTTGTTTCCCTATTTGACCCATGTGGACATTCATCATGTAGTCACTAATATGCATCTTGAACCTCTAGTTTTCTAGGCAATAAATGCTTCATGCATCAGGTGTGCTAAACTTCTTTTTGTGCATCATTGTATTAGGTCAGCTAGGTGTATCTTTATATGTCAACACTAGAATTATTTGAGGCTTTTTTGGAGATAATCCATAATTGGCTTGTGATGTTTTTGTGTGCAACAGAAATTTTCATTGTTGAGGGAGATTCTGCTGGGGGCAGTGCTAAGCAAGGTCGTGACCGCCGTTTTCAGGTGAGTCATTGGTACTGCGAGTAGTTAAGGGAAGCAATTATTATTAGTGGGTTCGACCATGAAGATTCATATCCTTGATTAATAAGTAAATAATAGCTTACACTAGATCCTCAGCTACCCTGGGATCCTCCCTTAGACGAGGGTACAGAGGTGGCAAAAATCAGCATCCTAGTAGAGTCCGCCATATACCTTAACCTGTAAATATAAATATTAGCTCCAGAGGCAAGGGTCTGATTTATCAAAGATTGCCCCTGCAGTGTAGTGGCATTCGCTATCACTTACCCAGGGCTTGGTCATAATGATGACTGGCACAGGATAATTGGAGGATGGATAACTATAAAGCCTTGGTCTTATTAATGGGGTTTTAAATCCTTTTCCACTTTATCTAAGCTCTAGAATATCTTGCTTGGGGTGAGCACCTCCCCTTACATTGCGTGCGGTGGATAACTCTCAACCAACTTAGAAAAAAATGAGTTTATAAGCGAGGAGTATTGAATCTTTAGGGAGTGCATTTGTACCCAGCCCTTTGAACCTCAAAATTTTTGAGAAATGCAGAACTTGGTAAAACAAGCGCAAAGATCGAGCACCACGGTGCAAGATTTTTGGGTAGCAACCGAATGGCTATAATCAAGGTCTTAAGCTCAAACCTTAGGCTAAGCCTAAAAGCAAGAATTTCCCTACTACAAACTCGAGAATATTTGTGAAAACACACTTTTTGGAACCCCTAGACCCCACAATGTATAGGGCGATTTGGTGCAGGTTTCCTCTTTGTAAAATAATGACTGTAAATGCGTGCAACTAAAGTGATCCTATATGTATATTGCAATCTGTAAATTTAATCAAACTCCTTTCCAAGTCTCTACGACTTGAGTTTACGTTGAAGTCAAGATTGTTGTTATTAAAATCAGTCTTCTTTTGTGATCATTTTTAAGGGTCTTGTCTTCTCGTAAATAGGTTATTCGTTCTTAAAAAATAATATTTGACTTTGTAGTCTTAGATGTGTTGCAGTTGCCTATTTCTAAGTAGGTTGGTTCTTTGAATGAGTGCAGGCGATATTACCATTAAGAGGGAAGATCCTGAATATTGAGCGCAAAGATGATGCTGCTATTTACAAGAATCAGGAGATTCAGAATTTGATTCTGGCATTAGGGCTTGGTGTGAAGGTTCATATATCTGGCCTCCCCCGTATTGAAAAAAATGAAATTGTAGTAAAAAATAATAATATTAAAACTGGGAAGAGCTTTGATGGTCGCTTTTGGGAAGTTCACGTTCGAGCCAATATTGAAGGATTCTCATTTGGTATTGCTTGCAGGGTGAGGAATTTAGCAAGGACTCTTTGCGTTATCATAAGATCATCATTTTGACAGATGCCGATGTTGATGGTGCTCATATTCGCACTCTGCTTCTAACTTTCTTCTTTAGATACCAGGTAATTGAAATTCTCGTCCAAATCTCTGTATCGTGTATGGTTTTGTGAGCCTTCGTTGCAGGTGTTCTGATGATAGTAGGTCAATAGCGTAATCAAGCGCTTGAAATATTTATCCTGCAGATAAGATAACCTAACATCAGGATATTTTCTATTGTCTAATGGTTTTGCGTTTTCGTCGATGTACAGAGAGCTCTGTTCGAGTCTGGGTGTATATATGTTGGAGTGCCACCACTTTATAAGGTATTTTCTATGTGTATCCTTCTTTATTATGTACGTTATGACTTTATCAGGATAGTGTAGTGTGCACATCACATTATATCTCTCAGGATTTCTGTGCCTGTCTGTAGCAGATCATGAGCTCTCATTGCTAGATATATGAAGCATCTTTTTGGAGACTTAATTACTACTGGAGTGAGCTTGAAGACTGGCTGTTGAACGTGAAGTATGCTTATGGTCACCTCCTTGCGATTAGTCTTTATCAGGACAAATCGATTTGTTATTTATCTGCTCTACATGAAATGCTAATACTGAGTGCTGCTTTGTCCATTACAGGTGGAAAGGGGAAAGCAGGCTCACTATTGTTTCAATGAAGCTGACTTGAAAAACACATTGAAAGCTTTTCCCAGTAATGCGTCATATAACATTCAACGATTCAAAGGTTTGTTTCACTACCTGTAATTCGGTTTTTGTGGAGCCATGAGTGGAGATCCTCCTATTTTTACCGTGCTCATTGGGTTTATGTTGTGAAAACCGCAGGGTTGGGAGAGATGATGCCGCTGCAGTTGTGGGAGACCACACTTGACCCAACGCAACGCATGTTGAAGCAACTGACATTGGAAGATGCTGCCGAAGCTAGCATGATGTTCTCTGTCCTCATGGGTGACAAGGTACTGAAAATTTCCGTTTATCCCTTCATTCCAGTAGTCCTGTTTCGATTGATTTTCTATGTTAGAAGTATGATTGATAACAGTACTTGATAACTGCTGAGATTGTCTGGTCTAATAATGTAAAAGTTAACCCCTTGGTGCCCGAACTAAAAATTTCCGGATTGGTAGCTCAGGCAAAAATCTTCCAAACTTGTTTCATATTGTTAAAAACTATAGAGTTTGATTTCTTTTTTCTATTGGTATATTTTCCTATTTTCCTTGAAGCTTTTGGGATGACTCATTTCAACTTGTATAGACATGGATATGGCTACTTCTGGTCATTTAGGCAAGGGTTAAGCCTCCTCATCTGCTTGAGATGACTTGTTTGTTTTAGGTGGAGCCCCGAAAAGAGCTTATTCGAAGTTCCGCATCACGGATGAAATTGGAGAACCTCGATCTTTAGAGCACTCGTGTAGACCACTGGTCTGTGTGCTGTACAAGACGTTGTGTTGACTTACTTTACACTGGTAGCCAGTATTTTGGAAATTTCTGCGACTTCTAGGATTGATCATTCTTTTAGATTAGAATCAAAGAATCATTCATACTATATGTCAAGATCACTGTCATCTTTTGGACAGAACTGACCCTTTTTTTATCTGGGGTGATAATGAAAATTCATCAGTCAGGAAAATATAAAAGACACGTCAGGTTTGCATTGGTTAACCCCTAATGCACTGGATGTCCGTTCAAGGGACATATGAATTCGGGTAGGTGATGAAGTGAAAAATGGACAAATGTTTCTGAAAATTTGAAATAAGACAGACATTCATTTCCTTCGTGGAAATATTAAAAAAAAATTGATCAGATGCTTAAATCAAAAGTTTGTTGATCTCACTGTCTCAAAAGTTTTTTTTTCTTACTTCAAATGTTATAATCTTTTAATCTACACAATCAAATGGATTGAAATATTTTCTTCACATTTTAAAAATAGTCTACTACACTTTATATGATTAAGGTTTAAAATAAAGTTTTTCTTTTCAATTTTGGCCAATGTACTAAAACATAGCATTTTAGGGCAATTTCTCTTGAAAAACACCCTAGATCTTTTAGGGGTTTATCACCACTAAATCTTAGGTGCATGTATCTTCTAGCTACAAGAGCTATTTTGACCAATCATATATCTAAATTATATATCTAGAATTCTAGACCAATAAAGTATAAAGTATATCTATAAAGGTTATATTCTATAAAGTATTTTTGAAATTTGACCATGTAGATGTTTTCTAATTATGATGTCATATATTTTTACTTTTGGAAACAAACTTGAAAGAAGTTGATGAAACTATGTTTTATAATTCATTTAGTGATTAATTCATCCTCATATAAAGTCATTTTTCATTGAAATAGAAAGCTTCCAAGAAGGTTGTCACAAATGCTCAAGGAAGTTAGATAAAATGTTGATGGTTTTATATAAATTCGTATTACTTGTTCAATCCCATTAGAACAATAGGGTATTATTTCAACCACCATGAACATAATTCCAAATAGTGTGCCTTTGATAAATTAGTGTCACATGTAATGCACTACTAACATCTTCACACTACACTATAACCTTCATTAATACCTTCAAAACTCCAATTTTATTTTATTTTATAAATTGGTACAATAGGGTATTATTTCAACCAGCACTAATATAATTCCAAATAGTGTGCCTACGGTAAATTAGTGTCACATGTGCTAATTGGACCAATTAGTGTACTAGTTGAACTTGAGTCTGTAAATGCATGTAGTGCATGGCCACCTTAAGTTTGTTCTTCAGGCTCCCACTGAAAGGATGATCGATGTTCCTCAGCAGCAGGTCCAGTACGTTCCTCACATTAATTGCCCTTGCTAATGTGCAATCAAGCTAGCTAAGCCCTGAGTGGACTTGATCCAATCAAGCATGTTCGCAACAGCCGCAGGATCAGAGAACACACGGAAACAAGGCACGTACTCCTTCAAGCGTCGTTGTTCCAACAGACTCGCATTTCTCAAGTCACCCCCGAACGACACACGCGACTGCTCCCCATACGCCCTTCGATACTCCTCCGTCAAACAGTCCACCAGTTTCTCCACTGACGACGCATCCGCTGTTACCCACTTGAACTGCTGCACTTCGCTCCGGCTCTTACAACGAAACCACTCGATCTGATGGTGTACGAGCTTCTTGCAGTTCCCCTGGTAGAGGGAGACAAACTGCAGGAATTGCTGCTCGGTCGTGGAGCCGGCGTTCTTGCGAGCTTGCACGAGGAGGTTCATGGCCTCTGAGTAACCCGGCGATCGGGCGGAAGCGTTGGTTTGGGAGGTCACGCCCAGGTTCATCAGCCACGAGGTCTCGGCCAAGAGAGCGGGCACCTGCATGCAAGGGACATGGATTCAGGAAAGGGAGCTTCACTGGCAGCCACAGATCGAACAGAACGTAGGAAATTTTGGTTTTATTATTTCTCTCTAGCTGGTCGAGCTAACTATAATTAATTCTTGTTTGTTAACTCCAGTTTGAATGTCAGAATCTAACATATTAACCTATTAATCCTTGAACAATGCAAGTCAATTGAAGGCAGTGTGAAATGAATTCGATCAATGGGTTTTGTGGGACTAGCCGTACCGTCTGCTCGCATCGGAGGTCAACCCGCCGGTACAGGTCGGCGCTGTGCTGGTATAGAAAGTAGCACTGGAAGTCGTAGTCCCATGATTGTGCGTCCAGTTCTCCTTCGAAGGGTTGCGTGGTGAGGTCGGCCCGGTTATGCATGTACATACGCATGTCCATTCCAGTACCGCCCACGACGATGGGCACCTTGCCCTTGCCCAGGACGTGCTCGGTGGCGGTCCTGGCGGCGAGCACAAACTCCGACTGGGTGTAGTCCTGGGTGGGCGGGACCACGTCCATGAGGTGGTGCGGGATGGCTAGCCGGTCCTCCAGAGATACTTTGACTTCGCCAATGTTCCGACCTTGGTAGACTTGCTCCGAGTCCGCATTGATGATCTCGCCGTCCAGGGCCTGGGCGAGCTCGATAGAGAGGCTTGACTTCCCCACCCTGATAGAATAATGTTTCCGAAGACAGAGGTCAGATGAAACAGAATGATACAGCGCGCTGTGCAGCAGACACAAATAGATCAACCAGCACATTTGTAAAAATTTCAGGAAATTGGTACTTTTCAACGTCAGTTGCCTGCGTGTTTGCAATTGAAGCTCAGATCTACACATGTCCTAGCCTTTGAAACCCTTCACGAGAATGTCACAACTCACAAGATTGGAGCATTGAAGCGAGCTCTATATGACAAAATCAATCGGCTAGCTACGTCGACTTGCTCAACTGATCACAATAGCTTTTTGGAGCCGTAATTTAAGTGCATGGCATGGTTGTCCGTCATGGGAGTATTTATGTCGCTAATTAATTGCCTGGCTAGTATAGTAAGCGAAAAGAATTATGAACGTAGCAAAAAAAAATTGTTGGAAGTGGAAATGCAACTTACCCGGTGGGGCCAGCGATGAGGATCACCCTTGGCTTAGGACCGACTCTGGGGGGAACTGCAATAATCTTTGGCTGTTCCTTTTGGAGAAGGCATGAGACATGGAGAGGGGTGACTCGTTTTCCAACTGCGTTTTTTGAGAACCATTTTACGGAAAGAAGTGAGTTGCTGCGAGAACTCAGCCCATCCCGAGTCAAAGCACGGACGCCTGAAACGCCGTGGGACGATGAGAGGACACCGCTTGTTGCATACAACGAAGCCATAGTTGCTTTGAAAACGACACAACTCGAACTTTTTCAAAGCTCGACAATGTACACAGCACACCTTCCTTCGCAAATAAAAGGCTGAGAACTACAGAAGGGAAAATTAAATCAATCAGGAAACTAGAGAGCTCAAACAACTGTGAGCCCTGGGAGAGAGGGAGAGGGAGAGGCTGCACATTGGAGAATGGAGTTGAAGCTGATGATGCTGTTGAATTTATTTTCAAGACCAAACCAACCGCCGAGACGATTTGAAGGCAAGCTAGGGGCTGAGCGTGACCTTGTGGAATACGGTCTCGTAAATAAACCTCTAGCTTGGTAGGCCAGTACTGCCCTGAGGAGTAAAAAGTTGGCCTCTTTCAGAGCGCCAAACATCAATTAATTGATACCAAAAATTGAAAATTCTCCAATTTAACGAATGTGTCGATTATCTGACCGAAAAGAATAATCAAATCCATGATGTGTCATCGACGGATGTGACTGTGGAGCGGTGTTGACAGCCTGTTCGAGTCGAATTGAAGCGCAGGGGAAGAACAGAAGTTGGACCTCAGTACGACTGGCTTGCGTTGTGCGGGGAGTCGTTCGATGAAGCCTCGGCAGTAGGTTTCGATTTGACAGCCCACTTCATTAATTACAAACCTCGCGTAGTCGCTCGGAAGTAGGATCTTCGCTTTCTCGCGATCACCAACTACCGAGGATTCAATAACTCCAAGTTTCCACAACCGAGGCTTCAAGACCAGTAATTACCGGCAGTCGTCCCTGGCATGGACTCACGGCCCCACAAAAGCCTATGGCCGGGATGCCAGAGATCATTTTCTACTTCGTCTGCATTCCACTTTCAGACCTTCATCATTTTCAGGTGTCTGCTTACGCACATTAGGTTACAGATAGAGCGTGAGTTTGGTTAGAGCTTGAGATCGCCAACGGGAGTAAAAGTATAAAGCGGGTCCGGGCTATATATGTATACAACTCGATCAAGCAACTGGACTAATACCCGACTATGCAGCCGACGCCGTCTCCATTGAAGAGTTGTACAATACCCAAATTGCAGATCCACAACTTGAGACCATGATGCGAGACGACAGCATTCTCGATGAGTTGGTGCGAGTCTTTGAATTCGCGAGCGCTTCGTCAGATGCATCAGCCCATCCCCGAATCCCTGGTCGTATGTCTTATTTTACAAAAGTATGCTATGACTTAATTATTTATAAGTGTGTTGCCACAACCAAAATAAAAGTAAAAGCAATTTTCTAAATTTAAAGCTTAGGCTGGTCACATTTCCATATTTTTCTTCTTGGGAAAGTGAAAGGAGGTCCCAATGCACAAAAAAAGTAATATTGGGATATCCTATGCAAAAGTTATGAAGGAACAAAGTTTGGTTCTTAATAGTTTCTTCCACATGACCACATAGGTACATAATTAATTTTGGAGATGTACTCAAAAGTAAAGATGTTAAGTTATGGATCAAAGGCACATTTGGACATGCCCACCTTAGTTAGTATTGTTTTGGCATTACATGTTGCACGCAAAGCCCAAAATTGAAAATAACTTTGAGGATTTTTGCTTGTTACACTTGAAATTCATATTGTAGGTGTGCGGTACATTGCCTATGATATTCCACATATAATGTAATTTTTATGAATATTTTAATATTTATTAATCAGTTTCTTTAATTTATCACACTTCAAATTTTAGAGTTTTTTTAAGCACTATTGAGTACTCAAATTGATGAATCTCACTATAATAATTTTAGAGGGCACATTCCTCCACTACTATTGCAACTGGGTGAATGCAAGAAACAACGGTACTATTTGGCGTCACAATTGGAATGACGGAGATGCCATTCGCCATATCTTTTGGGAAATGAAGTCCATCTACTTGAAATTTTTATTGGAGATGGCTAACTTGGAAGTCTTCAGATTCCTTATTTCTGAGAAATTTTGAAAAAAAATCCTTTAATTAAATTGTAATTTACCTAATTTGTCACACTTTGCGTTTTAGGGGGTTTTAGTACTGTGGAGTATCCAAAAATTATGATGTACATCTAGGATTGTTGTGGGCTATTACCACAATAGAAGGGCATGTACCCACCAAAGGGCATTCAAAAAAACAAAATTCTTTGTCCTCAACACGCATGCAAATAGGGGTCCCTTGCCCATAGCGCTCCAAACATTCATGATGGTTTCAATTTTTAGTTTTTGATGAAATGTAATCACTATCAAGTCTTTACAAATGGCCAATTTTTAGTTTTTTTTATTCATGATTTTCTAATTATTATTAATTTATACTTAATTTTATCTACTTTCTGTGACAAACTGTCATTTTTTCTTAGTAGTACTGTTTCAGTATTATAAAGTACTCAAAAGTACTGACTGCTGTTGATTTTTCGGATCAACGGTTGAGATTGCTCCGTTTTGGAGTACTAGCAGTACTTGTAGTACTGGGCAGAAAAAACGCAGTTTTAGCAGAACGCTCCCTAAATCGTTCGGTGTTTCTTGCATCCACCCAACTACATATAGAAGAGCAACTAAAAATAGAAAATATATAGCTTGTCCTCCAAAAGGGTGCAAACTTGTTCTTATTGAGTGCATAATTGTAGACATTAAGAAAAAAATTATTTGACATTTATTCTTTGGAATGTCTTCTTCAAATCAAATCCGCAAATGGATTATTTTTAGTTTATTTTTGTTTATGATTTTTGAATTAATAATATTTTCAATATCATTGTATCTTTTTTCTTTTGATTGAGCACTTTTTTTAGTTCTCCTAATTTTTTCTGAGTTTTATTTTTTAAGGATGTAATTTCCTTAGGGATTTAAACCTTAGTCATATTTTTTCATATTTTTTAAAATTGATTTTCTAATTGTAAAGTAATATCACTACAAAAAAATGAGGGCATATATGACTTGTCCACTATAACTTCACCAACAAAAACGACTGCATAATAGTCATTTTGTAGTCATTCTTGTAGGTGAAGTCATAGTGGATAAGTCGTATATGCCCTCATTTTCTTGTAGTGTGTAGAAAAAATCACTTGTATTGAACCAAAATGCAACAAACAATATATGTGTTTCATGCCATCATTGTTTCCAATAATAAGTCACATTTCCTCTTGTGAATTCATACATGTGGTAATTGCTAGGAATGTCAATTTCTTTAATTAAAATGGTAGTCATTCAATACTTTGAAAACTTTTAGAACGTGCATATATTTTGAAACATAAATCCATATCTATTGCAGTTTTTAAACCTTTCAGAGTTTCAATACATATGTGTCACATTTTGGGTGCCTTTCAAGTATCTTAAAATTTAAAAAAAGAATTATTTTTATAAATATAGCCAATGTAGACAGCTTTAAGATAAAGGTAACCATTGAAGGAAAAGCATAGAAAATTTCTCTAACTAGGAGAACTAGAATAGTTTTAAAGGTTGGTTTATACACGCTCTAGGGTTGGATGGAAGGTTGGCCCAATTTGCCTTCAATCCAACCCTCAATCCATCCACAATTCATATCTCCGGCCCCAAATAATGTAAAGTGGTGAGGCTGGATTCTAGGGCTAGATTGAGGATTCATCACTTCAGCCTTAGGTAATGTAAAGTCATTAGATGTATTTCAGCTGCATTGCAGGGCCGTTTCAGGGTCGTTCTTGAATCTGTTCCCAATGCAGCGAGGGAGCATCGGGTGTTGTATTACCAAAAAAAACAAATTGCTTCTGAAATGAGAAACTAAAAGTAATTTTTTTTCCCCCAATGACATGGCCGTCTCTCAGTCACGTCAGACTGCTATGTTGGTGCAGCGTAGCGCGTTCCTCTGCAATTGGGAACTCATGGCCCTCCGGATGGGCCAAATTCCATCTAATGGGTGAGGCCTGATTCTAGGGCCGAATTCTTGATAATGGGCTCTTGTATTTTTTTAATGCTCAATTAAAAAATATATCACATACATCTGGGTTTTTTTCTTCCTATTCTTCCTATTTCAAAAATAAAATAAAAACTATTTTAAACTTCTTTTTTAAATTACTTCCTATTTTTTCTATTTAAAAAATAGGACAATTTTTTTTTAAATTAAATTTTTTCCTTTCTCTTCCTTTGTTCACTATTTAAAAAAAAGGAGTTCTTTCACTTCTTTTGAACCTTTTCCTTTCTCTTGACATTAAATTTAGAGTTGATGTTGAAACTAGAGTTGTAGCCTATATAATTGTCATTTATTTTTATGAGAATTTAAAGAATTTCAAACAATACATAATGTTTGATTATAAGGGTGTTATAACTACAAAAGCGATTTGAAGTTTTTGAATCTTTTTTTCACCTCTCATCAAAATTTAAAAGTTGATCACCAAAAAAATATGAGGATAAAGGACCTAACATGCATAACCCCAATCAATTTATGGCTTCTCAAAATCTACTCTACAATTTTTTTTAAATGAATCTTTAATGTGATTTTTTCTCTAAGATCTACTATATTTGAAGCTCATTCTCAAAAGCCCTCAACACTATGAAAGTCAAGATTGTGATGGACATCCTTGTACAAAATCTTGAATAAAAAAATCATAACCAATCATTTTCAAAATTGGATTTCTGATACTAAAACTAAACTTCAAAAAGATTTTAAAATATATATAAACTACTAAAAATAACAACTTGGTTAGGTTTTATTAGACTTTAAAGTATTGCTGACACCAAAAATTAGTGCCTTGGGCATTTAGAAATTAAGAATAACTCTACCAAATAAACATGTATCAAATACCAAATAAAAATAAGCATCTTATGTTGAGTCAATTAAAAATAATTGAACCAAATAAGCTTTAAATCTGATATTCAGTTAAGAACAATTTTATAGAACATCTTATCAATCGAATAACACTGTATATATTATATTATAAATTGTATAGAGTTCTGCCAGAGCTCCCAGATCCAGCCCACTGCTCTGAATTTTCAAACTAAAATACTCACATCAGATTGAGCTCCAAAAATTTAGTAATGCATATTATTGGAAGTTTCATTAAGAGAGATTTGAGGGGTCCGGGAGATTGTAAGTTTTGGGGGAGTTCATTGACTGTGAACTATCTGTGAACTCTAATCTAACATGGCCAAGAGGCGACCACATCAGATATTAATATTTTATTAAATATATATATATATATATATATATATATATATATATATATATATATATATATAATTTATTTATTTTAAAATTTTTAAAAAATAATAATAATTTTTAAAAAAAAAATTATTATTATTATTAATTTTAATTTTTTTAATTTTTTTTTTTTTTAATTTTGATTGTACCTTGTTGTTCACAGCAAAGGGAACAAACCCAAAACAGGCTTCCAGATCTTTCAAATCTCCCCTAATACTTGAGCTCACAATCAACAAGCACACACCAAAATAGAAAACAAAAGACTTTGCATTAGTAGACAATGGAGATTTGTACAATCCAATGGAGGAGCCCCAATCCGACCCTAGATGGAAAATTGGGCCACCCAAAACCTCGGCTCGATTGCTCCTTTGGGGCCCGATGGTTTGGCGCCAAAACCATGCCGCCTAAGGCGACACATAGGATGAATTGTAGTTCCATCCGGTCCCAAGTATAAAGCCTTTAGGCCAGATTTGGAGAAATAAAGCAATCCTATTGGTTTAAACTTAGAGAGTTCTGGACAGCCGTCAATCCAGCCCCAAGTATAAACCAACCCTTAAATCTCAAGAAAATAGATACTACAATGTTTTAATTAGAAAAAAATAGGAAAAAAATAGAATAAATAAAACAAAAATTGGAAATTTGTAACAACTCTATAAAGATGGTTTATTCACCCCAAAAAGCACCAAAAAAAGCACCAAAAACACATTTTATATATTTCAAAATGCAAGTACAAAGAAGCTCTTTCTTTGGACTTCAATACAATATATAATTAACTATTTTTAGAATTCCTTTAAATAATAACTCCAAATTTGTTTTTTTGAATACAAACCAGACAACTAGTACTAAAATTCCCCAAATTGCCAAATTGGGAAGTATGACATAAAATATAGGGATATTTTTGGATAGTAAAATATTTTCAAAAATTGCAAAAAATTTAGACAAGGTGTATAATAGTTATCAATACCATTCCAATAAATCTTGAGTCATGTAGAACCAAAACACAAAAGTTATGGCTAAAAAACAAATTAGCAAAATTATAGAATATGTGTTTCTTGCAATCACCCAAAAACTTAATGGAGATGAGATACAATCAATGAGATAATGGAAAAGTCTTTTTGTGTGTTTAAAAATGTATGCATCAATGTAGACGATAAGAAATTTTGTGTTTCTAGGAATTCTTTGACAAATAATTCCATTCTAGTGGAAAAACATGATTTTTAAATATCTAAATGAGATTCATTGTTTTAGATACTCCACAGTACTAAGGACCAATAAAACAATAGTTAAATATCTTCAAAATATAAAAACCAACTTTTAAATAGTACATAGTTTAAAAAAATATATGAATTAATAATTTAACAAATAAAGAGTATAGTTGAAATTGTACAAGACACTTCCAATATTCATTTCAAATACATTGACTCAATGACCCCCAACTTAAACTTGCAATTGAGTTGAATGATAAACAAATTACACAAATTAAATAGAATAAGTATTTCTTGTTATCATCCTCATTTGCAAAAAAAAATGAGAGTTTTATTAATTATTTTAGAACAAGATTTTAGTTTTGTAAATTTTTATAATATATCAAGTCATAGGTTGTCAACCTTATGTAATAAAATAAGTTAGAGTATTAATGTGTGATATGTATAAAATAAGGCATTTGTAGAAACCAAGAATTTATATCATGTGGACAACTTATTTTGATAATTTGACCTTATGAAGATGCCCTTGGCTTTTGGCAATGCACTTTACATTGTTTAAGTCACGGATCCCTCTCTAACCTTTTGCAAAATAAGGTGCCTTCTAACTTTGGGTTATCCCATGAGACTTGAGATACTTTCTTTATTAACCCAACTATAAGAAAAAAATAAAAGTTGGCAACCTAAAGATAAAGAATATAAAGTAGTTGGGATTGTGTTGTGTAAATTGTTATGATTATGAAACTTAAGGTCACTATCTTGAACCTCAAAAGCTTGGACAATATTAACCATTTTCTAAATTTTTTGCTTAGATAAATAGATTAGTTGTGCGTTATTATGCATCATATCACCTCCAATGAATCAATGGCACCTAATTTTTTGAATTTTTGAAATAATAAAAACATCATGAAGTTGTAAATTAGAGAATTTATAAATTTCTAATTTATAAATTAACACTGATTTTTTGTTTGTAAATTGATGTTTAAAATTTGTAATATGATATGCATTAGAGGAGATTTTAGGTCCTTGGGAGATTGTTTCCATTGTTGGAAATCAACCTTGTACACTTAGAATATAATAATATTAAAATAATAATAAATAAATAAATTTTAATTTAAAATTTTAATTTTAATAAAAAATATTAATTTTAATAAAAAATATTAATATTAATAAAAAATATTAATTTTAATAAAAAATATTAATTTTAATAAAAAATATTAATTTTAATAAAAAATATTAATTTTAATAAAAAATATTAATTTTAATAAAAAATATTAATTTTAATAAAAAATATTAATTTTAATAAAAAATATTAATTTTAATAAAAAATATTAATTTTAATAAAAAATATTAATTTTAATAAAAAATATTAATTTTAATAAAAAATATTAATTTTAATAAAAAATATTAATTTTAATAAAAAATATTAATTTTAATAAAAAATATTAATTTTAATAAAAAATATTAATTAATTATATCTGACATGGCAATTGCCTGGCTACGTTAGATCAGCATTCCCAGAGCGTTCCCGGAGTTCCTATAGTTCGAGAACTCACAGTTCTCTAGAACGCAAACATTAGATGGTTTTTTAGGCCTCCGAGAGATCGTTTGAGGGCTGTTCACCTTCATTGTTCCGTACGTAGTGAAGGACAGCCAGCTGTCAAAAAAAATTCAAAATAATTCAAAATAAATAAATTTAATTCTTCAAATGCAAAAAGAAGTTGAAATTTTTTTTTCCAGAAATGTACTGGCAGCCTTTTAGCTACGTAGGGACACTGAAGTGTCAAGCCAATAGTCACGTTCTCTGGGTTCTCACATCAATAGAATCCGTGGTCTCCTAGAGGCTTGAAAAACCATCTAATGAATCTCTTTTAATGGTTTATAATTTTAAGTTAGCCTCTAAACTGCCATTGTCCCCTCAAGGAGCAAAATGGATTTTGGATAGGCTCCTATGGTCTCAATTTGTGTAGTGATTCTTTAAATATTTTGTAAAGATAAAAAAATAATATATTAGCTTTCTAGAAATATAATTTTTATTTCAATCGGTGCCTAAGAGCAAAAGTTAAACTACCCTATAGCCGACAATGGAGTTTGATGGGCAATACAAATAAAATCACTAAAAGTCAAAATTAAAATTTTAAAATTTTATTTTAGTCTCAAAGAAAGTATTTTTGTTTACATAGGAAGATTTGGTTTATTCTATTTAGATTAAAGATGAGAAGGTTGTGGATGATCTTATTTTTTAGGTAATTTAAGCATCTTCTTAAAAACCTAACTAGTAGGAGTAGTAGGATTCATTTTGAAAGCAATTTTCACAATTTTTCAAAAAACAGATTCACAAGCCAAGTTAAGATCTCTTGCTAGAACAATCCAACCATTGAAATTATTGTATTTCAATTCTATCTTAGATCTCATACCTACTTGTATTTGATAAATTTTTAAAGAATAAAAATTGAACATTTAAAAAATATAAATTCAACTCAATTCTTCAAAATAAAAAATATAAGAATTCAAAAATTGTAGTGCAAAATTTTTAAGTTGTGAAGATTCTAGAATTTTAAAATCTAATTTGGCAAGCTACAAAAAATTAAATTTCTTTACTTCAAAAGCAAATATCTTGCAATCCACGTGGTCGAAGTTTTTGAAATTTCTTTCACACATTCTTATACTGGTCAAGTGCAAGATCCTTAGATCCTATGGTTAGATGTGCAAAAAAACGAATTTCTAAATTTTTTTGCATTGTTTAATAGAAATGGCCAATTTGAGTGCCTTTTAATGAAAAAAAATGCTTTAGGAGTTTAGGGGTTAAATAAAATGAAACGTTTTTTCTACTATAGGCAAGACTATAGGACATTTTAAAAATAATGATGATAATGTAAAACCAAGGGTCATCTCAAATTTGATAAGGCCACAAAAAATGACATATTTTACATTGATAGAAGGATGATTATTGTTGCAACATGAAGATTCTTACTATTGCTATTTTTGCTAACAATTATGATCACATTTTATAATTAAAGTTTCTTAAATCAAGAAAAATTTCAACTTCAGATTGTCTACATTTATAAAATCATCATTGATAAATTAATTAATTTTAAAATAGATGGTTAAATGTGCATTTAAATTTCTAAATATTAAGTGATTCAATTTGTAATTTTTGAAAACTCATCAATTTACGTACATTAATAAACTACAAGAAAAAGTTGTCCGCCACAACCAACTAAACTATGACTAGTTGTCCTAAATGACTACGGTATGACTGAACCTCCATTATGCACCGTAAGCACAACGTGTATAGAAGGGCAATCATTTCGGAGTCATTCTATAGATGGTAGGATGAACTTTGTTGGAACTGTGACCAAACACTGTATTCATCCACTGTTTTTTTGTAAGTGTATCATTGAATGGCGTGACGTGTACAACATTGCAGTCATTGTTCAGTTGTAGAAATGACTGGAAATGACTAGAAATTGAAGAGCTTATAAAAATTGAGCAAACACTACATACATCTACACCTTTTCATTCAAGGAGTAGTTGAAACTCTGATGTGGAATTTCATAAATCTGAATTGGAATGGATGTAGTTGTAGATTAGTCATGGAACAATTGTATATCAACTATAAAACAGTTGTAGATCAGTCATAGAATAGTCATAATAACATTAAGTTAGGGTTGCGGGTTGCCATGTGGCATCCTGTAAGTGAATCTAATCCTTATATGATATGAATGGCTTAGATTTCACTTCTCTCCTGGGCACGAACAAAACCATATATTTCCATAGAGTTGCCACTACATTTTTGTACTTGTTGCTTCTACCACCGTATTTGTTGCTTCTTGTGCCATATATTGTTTTTTATCACCGTTGCTCCATCCTTGCAAAAAAAGGAGTTGATCCATCTTAGGTATTACAACTCTTACGCATTCTAAGTTTGGTTCTCAGGATTTGTGTAAGATTGTAAGTTCATTGTTCAAAAAATGAGTTGATTTTTCTTGGGTATCACAATTCTTTCTAAGATTGGTTCTTTTAGGGTTTGTGTAAGTTCATTGTTCAAAAAATGAGCTAATTTCTCTTAGGTATCACAATTCTTTTTAAGTTTGATCCTCTTAGGGATTTATGTAAGTTCATTGTCCAAAAAATGAGCTGATTTCTCTTGAGTATTACAATTCTTTCTAAGTTTGGTTCTTTTAGGGTTTGTGTAAATTCATTGTTAAAAAAAATGAGTTGATTTTTCTTGAACTTCATAGCTTTTGTTTTATTTGCTTAAAGAATCAGTAGAAGGTGAGGGGACTTGTGAACCATATGGTTCAATTCCATTCATGTCCCCTCACCTTCTCTTCATTTTCAATTCTAATTTTTCCTATGCATGTTTGCAAGAAGAAAGTGGTGACGAAGGAGACGAGGTCGAAGTCAACAGTGGTGGAGGAGAAGAGGCGTAGCACTTCTAAGAAAGAGGTAAGCTGTATAGACCACGGCTTGTAAGTCCTTTTTTTTATCTACATTTTGGAAAATGACATTCCAAAAATTGTCGTTGTTTGCAATGTAGTAGTACAGAATGACTATGCAACCACTCAATAGTTGCTATATTGTTATTGAATAGTGATATCGCAATTGCCATGTGGGACTCACGATGTAGACATGTAGTCATAGAATGTATTTTCAACTCATGCAATGCTTGTACACGTAGTCATTCAATAGTCTCTTTGGTGTCATTGAATAGTCATATGTTTGTTTCACTTGCCATTGGGAAGTTACAGTATAGTCATTGCAGGTACAAAGTCCTCATGTTATATGGTAGCGTACATCCTGATGGGGACACGAGTATCACTATTTCATTTAACTAATATGAGTTTTACATGTAGCAGTTCACCTTGTATGACGATGTCTACCTTGTCAATCCACATGTTGTGAAGCAAAAGGTTGCTCTTGGAAGAATCAACAATATAGGAGGGGTTGATAAGTTCCATTACATGGTTATCCGCAAAGCTGATTCAAAGTGGACGTGTGGTCAGTTTCACAATCAAACTTGCTGCTCATGTTTCCCAAGGCAAAGGCAAAGCAACATGATTTTCATGATGTTCAAAGTGGCAGTGTCATTTGGAATTCCAAGTACGTAAGGCATAATCCCTGAGATCTTTCATTGAATGAGGAAAGTGTAGTACAATTTTGGAGGTGGTTTCTATACTCTTGTACAAGACAAGGTCACTCAATTATATATATGATCAGGGCCAAGTTTTTGCAATGTCAATCATCATTTTCAGATCTAAAAGACCTTTTATCAATAGAAATTCGAGATTGGGGTTGTCCCTAACCCAAACTTATTCCATATTTTTTTTGTCTCCCACATTGTTGTCAAGATCTAGGCATCTTTAACTAACATAAGATTCTTACATTGTTGTAGTTGTTATAACTATTGTAGTCATTTTGCATATAGTTGTATGTAATAAAGTAGCCACAAATCGAACTCCATGATAAATAAATGCCTTCTTAGGAAAACTCAGCTACGTCGAGTAGTATTGCAGTATGACTGATACACAACTCATTTATCACAACACTACAACTACATATGAAAAAATGACTATAGCTCAACTCAAACTCTACTACGCTATTATTTAAGAACAATTCGCAGAGAATGCCAAAACTTGCCAAAATTGCCCCCCTAACATACACAACCATGTCGACAAAGTAGAACCCATCAAAACCTCTTATAACTACAGTATGACTATGACTAAGGGAACCCCAATGCGATGTTATATAGCCTTCACCACATCAACAGCCATGTAGGAGATTTTCATGGATGAACTTTCCTTGTACAGAGACGAATGGTGATATAAAAACCTAGTCATTTGTATAAAAGACTTGTCCACAATGACTATCGTAACCAATTTTTTATAGTAGTCATATATGTCTGCAATGACTGAAAATATGGTCATATACGTAGTCATAGAATGCTTATATTCTTGTAGTGATAAATTTGGATTAATGTAATATTCTAACATTGTTTTTTGAACTAGTTTAGGCAAGGACCAAGGTGCCTTCTTACCGGGTAGGTAGGAGGCTCTTAAAGCAACCCTTTAAGAGTTGATTGCATTTTGGGGGAAGTTGAACTCCTTGAAACAATTTTCAGTAAATTTCGGTAGGAAGAAAAATGGAATTGGCATCTAATCCAAGTCGTTTAATATTTTTTGAACCTTGGTAGAATTAGGTACAAATTTTTGAAGTTGAAAGGCAGCGGTTTCTAAAAGCACCCCCCTCCGGAAATATACACTGTTGGTACATTGAAGAAAGTAAAATGTACCTCTGTGTTAGAAGTCACTTTTAGAGCCACGTCGCTTTTAGCGTTGAAACACAGCATTTTACCGGACATAACGATGACCATGGTTACCCTGTTTACGAGTTACTGTAACGGTAACGGTATGGCGTCCAGTGAATATATTCCTACAAGCGAACACTGTTTCCTGTCCACTCCGACCCCTGTTTCTCAGTCGCTGTAGTGAAGATGAAAGGATTGGAAACAGATATTTTTCCAGGATTCTGAAAGGACAGTGAGAAAGCTCAGTCTATCAACCCATCTCGATGGATTGCCTAATAAACTTAGCTAGTGACTGTAATTATATGAGTGTAGATTGAACCCATACTTTCCCAACTAACAGTCCAAAGAAACAGACACTTGAAGTCTCAGTGAACTCCATCGAGCGCGCGCTCGTGGATGAGTGTCAATACAATCAGGTTAATTCGTTACAAATTTAAAATAATCATGATGCATTCCGTGTTGACTGACTGCGAGCAGTCAAAGCTTTTTCTCTCATGAAATTCGATCGAATTCTTTCCATCTGAACCATCACAGCTACTACTTGCATGCACAAACTTACTAATTGCTGGCTTGCAGATTGCCTCTGGACAAAACCCTAATTAATCCACCGCTAAATAAATTCTCAGTAGTGTGTAAAAGCAGCAAACTGTCATTGTTGCGCCCCAGGTTTAGCGAACCTGCATGAGCTTTGACAGGTCCGCGCTCTCTTCTCCTCATTGCTCAAGGTCCTCGAAGCAAAAGTTCTAACTCATTTCTCTCTTCCTCTCCACCCAGGCATCTTCTCTCTCTCAATTCAACCCTCTCACGGCCCTTCGACATATCTCCCAATTCTCTTGCAATCTCAATCGCTTACAATTCTCCGAAATAAAGACCGCCTGTCATTCACCGAACTCCAAAAACTTTGTCACAGTTTTCTCCCAACTTCTTTACGATTCTCGGGGATCATATAGATCCTCTTGTTTAGAGCACCGGCCGGCCTTTGCTAATTCGTCGCGTCGTTATGGACCGGATGGCGGAGAAGACTGAGGATCCGGTGACTTGTGGGTTCGAACGAATCTGCGTTTTCTGTGGAAGTAGTAGCGGAAAGAAAGTCATCTACACCGACGCTGCCGTAGAGCTTGGCACCGAATTGGTACGATCTCACCGTCTTGATCGTGCTGTCACTTTTTTGGGCCTGAGAAAAGCTAAGCAAGCTAGCTCGTTAGGAGTAGAATCGGTTGACTCCAGGATTCTTGCTTTTAGCAGCTAGTATGAGTTTTTTTATTAATATTAATCTGTCTGGACTTTCTTTTTTTAATGTAATTGTCTTAAAACATTGTGTTGGCCGGACAGGTGAAGCGGGGTATCGACCTTGTGTACGGAGGAGGGAGCATTGGGCTCATGGGCAAGGTGGCCACGGCTGTGCAGAACGCTGGTGGGCATGTTGTTGGGTAAGCTACGATTTGTTGCGCCTGCCATCATGCAATTGCAATTTCCTTGGTCTGGGATATATGAGTGCTCTCGGTCTACTAACCGGCCGGTACGTCGACCAAACCGGGTTCCAATTAAACTTCAGAGGCTATACTTTGCACATGAATTCGATCATATGAAGTTACAAATTTATGTATAAATATTTTTCGAAGATGATTGTTTCCGATCGTTGATGACTCTGGATTCGGATGGTGTGCACATGCTTTCGATCATATGAAGTTACAAAGTTATATATAAATACTTTTCGACGATGATTGTTTCCGACCGTTGTTGACTCTGGATTCGGATGATGTGCAGGGTGATTCCGCGAGCTTTGATGCCGAAAGAAGTCTGCGGAAACACTGTAGGGGACCTGGTTGCCGTGGACGACATGCATCAACGCAAGGCGGAGATGGCTCGCCGTGCTGATGCCTTCATTGCGCTCCCAGGTGAATACAGTAGATTAATAAATAGTTACTCTGATCACTCCGTATCGTTTTAAATTTGAATTAGCTCGCTTTAATTAGTTTGCAGTTTGGATGGGAGTTCCGAGGCGAGACGTACAATTATGCCAACCTGGAGGTCGACTAGATAGATGTCCAGCTAGATGGATGCTCCTCCTGCCTGTCAACCATCGTACACCGTCAAGTTTCTAATCTCAAATGTACGCTCTACGCACAGTACTCACAGCCCAGGTCGATAACGGTCATGTGCAGGTGGCTTCGGCACACTCGAAGAAGTACTTGAAATGATCACCTGGGCGCAACTCGGCATCCACAAGAAGCCAGTGAGTTGATCTATGCCGTGTTGATGTGATCTGAATTAAGTTGCAATGTAATGTGGATCCATAATGTCAAAGCTCCTTCACTTGACTCAACAGGAGACTATAATTTCCACTGTCAACCCATGTGTGAGGAGTGTGGGAATTCGTATTTCCATGCCCGAACTGTTTGGCCTCATAATATTACGTCGAGAGGACTGATCGATGTTCACTGGCCTCTTAAAACTATAAAGAGACGTGATTTGCCGAATGGTCTCTTCATTCTAAGAAATTGATGTGGTTTTCAACACCCAGGTTGGATTGCTCAACGTGAACGGCTTCTATGATCCCATGCTCTCCTGGTTTGACAAAGCTCTAGAAGAGGGTTTCCTCAACCTAGCGAGCCACGACATTGTCCTCAGCGCTCCGACTGCAGCTGAGCTTCTGGACAAGTTCAAGGTGAACATGCACATCTCTTACTAACTGATCGAAGCAATTGGTGCTGAATTCATCCCAGACCTCTTGTTCTTCGATTCAGAGTACAATTATCGGGTTGCCTGTTTACAAACTAGACACATACAGCATGGTCGACTCCTGTCCAAATAAATGCTAATGTCTACTAGACTAGTAATGTAGTATTCGAATATGAACCTTTGCAACTATCTGACTAGTATCTGAAGCAAATCTATTCATTTTAAATCTTGAGTTCACTCTCTACTCTAAACCTAAGATACTACTCTGCATGTGGTAACATTTTGCAGGCTTACACACCGACAGTGGATTCGAGCGTGCCTGTGTTATCCTGGACATGACAAATTCTTTTGGTCCTCCGGTGATGAGTTCAATTCAAGCATTAACATATTCTGAGGATCAGTTTTGTTCAGGGACAATTTTCCAGTTGTGGTTCGTGAATTCCAAGGACTTTCAGGGAGTCAGGCGGCAGATTTTCTACGGTCCAGAATGTTATTTCAGTTATTTATCGAGATTAGAAAAGGCTACCCGAGACCGTCAATGGAACCTCGTTACGTTGCTTGCACTAGTAATGCTGAGATCGATGTCATGTGTAGTAAATTGTAGACGAAATGAATCACTTCCATTGTTGAAGGGAAATCTGTGAACCGTGAGAATCACGGCATACTGTTGATACTTGATACTTGATCCTGCAATGTTTTAACTGAGATTTTTATTTTGTTTTATTTTATTTTATTTTATTTATTGAACTCTCAGCACGAGAAACTGGGTTGCCCTCAGGAGTTAGTGACAGAGGTCAGAATTTAGAAATTTGCCCCTTGATTTTATGATCATATTAGATTGTTTGCAACGTCAATTTCGTTAAGTTGACACTGTTCCGTGACTAAGAATTGTGAGTTTGTGACCCAAATCTACACAATGCTCTAACAATTAGGGCAAGTATAAAATTAATCTTTAAAGGACAAATCTGACCCAGGGGCATAGTTTTTAGGTTAAACTTGAATTTCACATAGTTTTTATTTTAAATGTCTTGGAGCACCACTAAAAAAACTTGAAATTCCAATAATCTACTTTTTCTTCTCTTTAGTTTTTCCAAAATTGTTAAGATTGTAATTTTTGTTACGCATTGAAGGTAGCATCATGAAAGCTTAAAAGTTGAAAGACACCACTTTTGAACTTTCTATAAAAATTTCTCTTTGTGTGAGTTCAAGGAGTACAACAATTATACCATGATGTTTATTACTATAATCTCCAATTTTTGTTAAAATTGCAAACTATTTTTAACACATTTTTATAATTACTATAAAAAAAATTTAAGAACTTTTTTTTTAAATCATTTAATTTAATTTTAATGTTTCTAATTATAAAAAAAATGAAGTTAAATATTAGATATATATTACTAGTTTACTATATGAGAAAAATATTAAATTTTTGAAAGATGTATTTTAAAATAGAAACTAATGAAGTTTAACCAAATAGGAATGTGTAATGTCCTTCAAGGATTTTCAAGGGTCCATTAGATAAAATTTGGGCCGTTAGAGAGGGCCATTTGACTTTTAGACAATGTGCAAATTCAAAGGAAAAATAGTAATATTTTTTATTTAGATAAAATTTAAATTTGATATCTTTCTTTTTTTATATTTGAAAATTTTCAAAATTGAATTAAAAAAACAACTTTATATATTTTCCTACAAACCTTGATTATAAACTTCAAGTGCATTGGAGGTATTAATAATAGAAAATAGTAGATAAAATATCACCTTTAGTAGATTTAGGGGACTCATAATAAGACACACATTCTCTGCAATCATCCCTTAAATGTCTATTATAGTAAAAAAAAACATTACATATAATGTAGAAAAATCAATATTATTGGAGGAAATAATTTTGAACACTATGATTTTAGTTGTTTCACCAAAAACAATCATCCTTCATTCCATTTTTAGATTTAAAAATAGTCATAAATTATTATTTGGTGTTGATGGGTGATTGCAAGTAAGACTATTATTTTTTGTAGCACCTTTTGAAATGGAATGTCTCTTAAACAACTTCATAACAAAGGTGGGTATCACCATTTTAATCTAATGTGTGTAATTTTTGTAATCATTAATTTCTAAAATTAATTATTAAGAAATATTGAATATTTTAAAATAATTTTTCTTTGGACTCTAAGAAGTATAGTTTATTGGCTATAACCTTTGCGTTATAAATTACCTCCGATGATTTGGAACTAAGAGATGGAAAACATTCCACTCATTGCATTGTTTTTACCATTTATAAATAGCCTCCAATTTTCAATTGCACATCTATCCTTGTGGGGTGCATTTAGTTTTACTAAAACAAACCACGTGTGAACAAGTGGTTTCTAATAAACTATAATTTCAACCTAAAATTTTGAGCATTGTTTAATAATGACTATAGGTTTCTATTGCTAAAATTTCCAACTCAAATAAAATATAAAATGATTTCTAAAAGAGATTGAGATTGAACTAAAATGGCATTTTTTCACCTCAAATAATTATAGAGAACACATTTAGATGACCATTGAATCAATATTCAATTCAAAATGAGCTTTCAATAGAGAATTATTTTTAGGAATTTTTTGTTCATTTTTTAGACAAATTTTTCTTATATAATATAGGGGTGTGAAAGTTATTTTTCAATTCTACAATGTATATTTTTACTTCAAAAATTCGAAACTAATTATTATTAACAAATAAAAATATCAATAATTCAAAATATAAACTTTCAAGGTAGAAAAATCTATTCATATTTTTTTTTTAAATTTTTTTTAAATTCAAAAGGTATATAGGGGGTTCAAAGTTTTGTTCACACGTGGTTTCTAATGAATGCTCTAAGTGAACCCTTCTAGCATCTATTATTGGTTATTTTGGATTTTTTTTGTACTATTACAAGGCTATTAAAAATGAAGATGGACAATTTCGTTAAAATGGCACCATTCCGCTACTTTGGTAGTTTTGACGGTTTAGACCGGGTGACTTGGAGGGGTCATTTAGAGTGTCCATTAGAAACCACGTGCAAACAAAACTTTGGACCCCCTATATACTTTTTGAATTTTAAATAAAACAAAATTAAAAAATATGAATAGATTTTCCTACTTTGAAAGTTTATGTTTTGAATTATTGATATTTTATTTGTTAATAATAATTAGTTACAAGTTTTTGAAGTAAAAAGATACACTGTAGAACTGAAAAATAACTTTCACACCCCTATATTATATAAAAAAAAATTGTCTAAAAAAAGAAAAAGAAAATCCTAAAAATAACTCATTATTGAAAGCTCATTTTGAGTTGAATATTGATTCAATGGTCATCTAAATGTGTCCTCTATAATTATTTGAGTTGAAAAACATGCCATTTTAGTTCATTTTCAACCTCTTCTAGAAATTATTTCATATTTTTTTTGAGTTGGAAATTTTGGCAATAGAAAGCTATAGTCATTATTAAACAATGTTCAAAATTTTAGGTTGATATTATAGTTTATTAGAAACCACTTGTTCACACGTGGTTTGTTATAGTAGAACTAAGTGCACTCCCCGAGCCGGGTGGTCTGAAATGAACAACTGCCCTAGATGCTTGAAATATATATCATTCCTAAACATATGAATCTACACCTATCCTAGATGTCACTTTTATAATTCAAATCATGTTGTCTGAAATCTATACTTGTCCTAAATTTTAGAAATCTATAAAAGTCAAAGATTTTTGAAATCTATACCTGTCCTAGATGTCAACTTTACTGTTCAGACCGGGGAGTTTGAAAATGGCACATGGAATACCGTCATTTTAACAAATTTGCCCATGAAGCTAAAACTTGGGCATTAGATGTGATTTGGGACAAGGAGAGGGATGTTTCAAAACTATTCCCCTTATTGTTTCTCCTACAATGAAAGAACAACTCGTTGTTAGAATATTAATTTTAATTTTAACCTATTTTTTAGTTCTTAAATGAAAAAAATAAGTTGAAAAAAAAATTTCAGTTTTTTTCCCACACTACTAAGTTATAGTGGCACTACAATAGCAGAGTACTCTTGTTTTTCGCAGCCCTCTAGAATCCCCAAATCCCTTCTAACAATTTGAAATCAAGTAAAAACTACAAAGATTATATAAGAAAAAGAAAGTTTAAAAAAAAATTATGATTTTATGATCTTGCACTTGTATTGAAGTGTGATTCAATTGAAGATTTGGAGGTTGGCTGTGTACAACCACTTTTGAGTGCATAGTGACATAGTGTGTCACTCTGCACCCAAAAGACCCCCTTCTATTTTTTTAATTTAAATTTATTTACTCCCACCCTGTTATTTGATTTTTTTTTTAAATTCAAAATTTTAATTTTATCCCCCACCCCCTCATTTGATTTTTTTTTTTTAAATTCAAAATTTTAATTTTGCCCCCCCCTCCTATTTGTAATTGTGAGGGAGGTAAAGGAGCTGCAAACAATATGGGATATCCTATTATGGGTATTTACTTTCTGTATCCGTACCCGTACCTGTATTCTATACTATATCCCGTATCTGTACCCCCATATGTATTTGTATCCGTATATGTTTTCTGTATCCGTATTGTATTCCAAA
Source organism: Rhytidiadelphus loreus (assembly GCA_947034895.1). NCBI lineage: Eukaryota > Viridiplantae > Streptophyta > Bryopsida > Hypnales > Hylocomiaceae > Rhytidiadelphus > Rhytidiadelphus loreus. The sequence continues at coordinate 3,364,984 of OX344761.1, read as the reverse complement.
TCGACGGCCCAGATCAATGCTGATTGGACGGCTCAAATTAAATCTCACAAGATCAACGGCTTGTGATTTTTTGAGAAATCAACGGCAATTTCAAGGGTCATCATTTTTTTTTTAAAACAATCAACGACCTGTAAATTTTTTGAAAGAGGGGGGGCAACTAATGCAAACCAGGGTTGTATGCCTTTTTCACTGGATTGTGATTCATTTATATCAGCACAAAGATTATAGAGTTCATTAAATGAGATTAGTTGATTAAGAGTCTCTTCAAATTAGATATTTTTGAGAATTTTCTTATAAATTTCATTGTACTTGTATTATTTTGGATTTTCTTCAATGATTTTTACAAATAAAATTTTCACTTTTTCACTTTTCATAAAGATAATCTATTTTTGTACATAATTTTTAACTTGATATTTTGAGAATTTATTCATATTTTTGTATTTTAATGAAAAAATTATTCTATTTTTAATTAATTTCAAAGCATTCCTAGCAATAAATTATTGGATATAAAATCAAGAATATTTTCTTGCAATGACCTTCTTCATCTCAAATTTAAATATTTAAAAATGTAATTTAGTTCAATATGCAACTAAAAATCTCTATCAAACAAAAATACAGAGTTATTCTTTTCTATGTAAATATTTATATTTAGCCCAACCATAGCATCCATCCCTAAGAGTGAATAACATTGTGTTTTAATCATAATTTCATATTCATATGCCATCTTTATCATATAACCTTCACCTACTTGCTAATTTACTTTTTGTATTAGATATGTAGTGTAAACTTGGCAAGATGCTTGTTTAAATGCTATATTTGGAAATGCTAATAAATTGAAATTAAAGTTCAATGTAATACATTTAGAAAATAGTGAAACCAATAGTAGGTGAAGTTTTTTACAAAATAGACCTCTTTATAATGAATGATGAAATATTGCTTGGCATTGGCCCTTCTTGTAATTTTTTATTTCCTAATTTTAATTGAATTTTTAGTCAATCTGAATTATTTTTGGAATGACATTGAAATGTGATTTTATATAATCAAATCTTACTAAATGTCTTTTCTTTAAATAGATGTTTTGATTCCATTTTTCAAGGTTTAAACCTTGATGACTACAACACTCTTTTTGTCAAAAGACACTCAAAACTACCAATTGTATTGCAAAGAGCAAAAAACATTGGAAATTATTCTTTTTTCATATCTAACCACAGTATCTTGCATTAGACTAGTCTATAAATGTGTAGAAGAAATTTCAAGAACTTTGGCCACATAAATTACAAGATTTTGCATTTAAGGTGAAAAAAAACAAGTTTTTATACCTTCTGTGATTAGATTATAAGGCTTTGAATCTTCCTGACTTAAAATTTTTGCACTACAGAATTTGAATTTTTTTTAAATTATCATGAAAAATTGAATTGAGAATCTTAAAAAAATTTAGAACAAAGAAAGGTAATTTTTATACTTAATCAAATTGTTAACCCCTAAAGGACCACAAGACCACCAAGTGGCTTTTGCAACATTGTTTTTGCACCTCCAGTCCTTTAGGGGTTAAGTAAAATTAAGTACAAAATAGATGGAAAATCTAAAACATTAATAGCACTAACTTAATGGCATTGAAATCGACACTAATTCCAATAGTGAGATTGTTTTAACAATCAAATTTCATCTTATGGAACTTTTTTGTTGAAAAATGTGGAAATTGAGATATAAAGTAAATCCCAAACATTATATTTTCTTAAAGATGCTCTAATTACTTGTATAACAAGATGTTCCATAATTTTCCATCACTTATACAAATGAAATGAAAAAAACCTTTCTATATAGATAAAGTACTATCTATTAAAAATAAATTAAAATTTTATTTTTCTTCAAGTTTTTGTGGTTTTGTTTTGCCACCCAACAAAATATAGAAAGATCTTATTGTTGCATATTAACATTTTCTCTCAATCAATGATTAAAATAAAATTATTTATATTTCCATAAAGCTAATGTGTTTCCTATCTCAAAAAATATCTCAAAAAATAATGTAGGAAACTAAATTCACAAGGGCCTACCTAAACTTCTATTTGTTCTTCAAGGAGATAAATGGTCCTTTAGGGGCTAAGCTTCAAATAGAGGTTAACCCCTAAAAGACTGAGGAGCCTATTTTGAGTTTTTTGAGAATACAAGAAAGCTTTTTTGGCATAATAATTTGGAATTTTTTCATTAGATTTTTTGGATGGATACTAATCATCTTCAATTATGTATAAAGCTTTGTTTAAGGTCATTCCAATAAATATTGCAAAAGTTAGAAGTTTTTTTTTTATTTCAATATCAAAACAGCCAAGCTAAAAATATATTCTAAAAAGTATTAATTAAATTTATTGGATATTATAGATTCATAATTATTTTTAAAAAATTGAACCATTTAATTCCAAATAATGAGGCAAAAGTCATGAAGAGTTTTATTTTGCAAGCAAAAAAGGTAGAAAAAACATATGAAGTTGTTTTTGAGTTCAATTTTGAAAATTTTCAAGTGTAAACAAAATAAAAGGATATCAATTTTTACTAAAACATTCTTTTCATTGGAATTTTTAATTTTTAATTTCATGTAAAAGTTATTAGCATTTAGCAATGTAATTTTTTCTTTCATTCAATACCACCTTCTATTTTATAAATGAAAAAAATGAAAATGGAAGTTCTTTTGGTCAAATTTTTTAACCTATTTTTCCAACATATTGACTAAAATTCACATATTGTAGGATATATTTAGGATTTTTTTTAAATGTTGAAAGACAAAACCTCACATTTTGGAAGGGCTAAAAGAAGACTATATTTTGAAGTTAGGCACATTGAACTTGAAATTGGTGGCAATATTCACACTAAAATTTGGAAGAATGTACTTGAATAAGTTTACTAATAGGGTCTTTTGGTTAAAAATTTGTTAAAAATTGAATATAAATGAAGATTTTAGCCTTCCTTTGGAGACAAGTATTTTGAAGTAGTTTGGGGTCTCTAAACATTAAAGAACTTTAGGGATTACTTTTGCACTTTGATTTATTCAAATGTCATTTAAACTGAAGACAATGCAATGTGTAATTCAATTTCATATAGTCATGCCTTGTTGCAATTTCAAAAGGAATACTTGTTGAATTAAAATTAAAATATAATTTAGAATAGAAATTGAAACATGGGCAATTGAAAAGTGACCACAAAGTGACATTCCATGACGAGTTAAATAAGGCTAATAAAGTCCCTTAACATCACCAACTTGTATACAATTATAATCTTATCACCTAATTTAGTAATTTAGAAGTCCTTCAAAGTAGATTTGAAACATTTGCATTCCAATGTTAATCCAGAGGAGTCACTCAATATATTCTTTGGACATCATGTGCGATCAAGTAAATTTTCTATCCCTATTTACTTTTTAATAAATTTTGATTTAGATCCAAATTTTTGGATATTGTTACATAATCAACATATCTTTTATGTGAAAAAAATTCGATTCAATTGAATTCAACAAGATATCCAAATGCACAATTGAAGATTGCACTAAAATGGTTGTATTTTCACTTCAAATATTTATCAAGATTGCATTTGAATGACAATTGTATCCAACTTTGGTATGCATAAACTTTAACCAAGCCTTCATTTATTATCAATTTAAAAATTATTTAGAAAAAATTATTTACCATATAAAATAGGGGGTTGAAATTTTTTTTCAACTATACAGTGTATTTATTTTCTTACAAAATTTATAAGTAATTATTTCAGATAAAGAAAATTTTAAAAAATTCACAATATGAACTTTCAACATAGTAAAACATACTATAATTTTTTCAAACTATTTAAATGTTTTTTTACCATATAAGATAGGGGGTCAAAGATTTTGTTCACACATGATATAAAGAATACATTGAGTGACCCCCCCGGAATGTTAATTATTTCATTTTAAACACTATTTAATGAAGTACAATTGTCTCTCAAAAGGACAATGGAAAATTGAAAAACTTGCTACAAATTCAATAGTTATAGCAAGTCTCATTAGATGGGTTTTTCCTACCGGGGAAGGCTGTGAGTTCCCAACCCCGAATTTGGCCGAAACTGCCAAAACAGGCCGTTCCCAGGCACTGCTGACTTGGCAGAACGACTGCCACGTCCTTTTTTTCAAAAAAAAATTTAAAAAAATTTAAATTTTAACTTGGTTTTTGATTTTAAGAACTTTAAATTTTATTTTATTTTATTTTTTATTTTTTGAAAACAAAACAAAACGACACCCACGTTCGATGGGGTCCGGGGGAACGGAGCTGGGAACGGGCCTGAAACGGCCCTCCAACCCCCCCGAATCCCATCTCATGTTTCAAAATTCAAAAACTAGCATTAGAAATGTGATATATTTAAATAATTGTGCAAATACAAATTTTCAACTCAAAAGTTAGATTAAAATCTTGATCAAAAGTTAATTCACAAAGTTCCCAATATGTTTGGTAAGCTCTAAATAACTTGTACTAAACCCTTTTTTTCCTTTGAAATTGTACAAGTATATAACTAAGATGAATCTCTTTAATAAGCAACCATAAGGAATTTAGTGCAAAAATCGCACTTCAAGAGATGTCAAAGTGCCACCATCCATTTTGAAACATATTTAAAAGCACCACTACCCATTTAGAAACATATTTAAAAGCACCACCACCCATTTAGAAACATTTATATTTTGGCCTTGAATGGTTGTCAATATTCACATACCCACACAAGCTCTCAAGAGCAATCAATCAATGGAAGTTGATGAGTTCTTTGAGACAACAAATGGGAGCTAAAGCATTTTAGCTTTAAATTAAGATGTTTGTTTAATTCTAATGTCTGAAATTTGGACTATAGACAAAGGTTCCAAGGGCTTTTTGTACCACATAACTTTTCATTCATCCAAACCAATGCTTGACTTTTTAAAAACCACACTATTTGTATGACAAATTTGATTAAAATAAAATATAAGGAAGAAATCAATATGCAAAAATTCAAGAAAGGACTCATGCATTATGGGGTTAAAGGGAGTCTAAGTAACATGCCCTAATACTAAATGCTTTTAACTTAATCCTTAAACGTCGACATGGACATTTGGCGTCTAATGGATGATATGGAGTCTTTCTAGTACAACATAGGTGCAAGCTATTCATCCTCATAATTTTGTTGTAAAAAGGGGAGGTCTTCTACAGTCATTTGACTTACAATGAGTGCTTTAGTCCACACTAGCCCGACTTCTTCTCTAATGTCCACATTAACTTCTTAAATATAGAACAATGCTCATGAGTGAGTGTTAGACCAATGAAGTATGGCAATACCCGTTCCAAAGCCATTTGGTTACACCTTATAGAGATGCCCTCATTGCCATTTGGTTAGCTATTATTAAGTCAATGATTCACATAGTAATGAAAAGGGATGATTTCCAAGGTCAACCTTTTGTCCTGTTAGAGTTAAGAAAACTTATAGAAAGATTGCATAAGAGTCTCAAAATCATGAAACAACTTGAATTGGTTCTCTCTCACAGAAAAATTCATCACTTCAAGGGTAGGGGTAGTAAGCTCAATAGGGGCCAATGAAAGTGGGTTTCTACCTTCAGAGCATCCCCACTAATCTATTCTGTATCCCTAAACTTGGGACCTCAATCCAGTCAACCTTGACTTTATAGGGATGAGACCTCGCGCGTTCTCTATATGAGCTTGAATATAGAGAATTGGGCCCAACTTTTACCGAGTTCTCTATAAATTTGGGGTAGAGATCTTATTTCGAGACCAATGCGCACAAGTTTCTGTACCCCCATCTGAGGTCCTCTCCTAAATTTTTAGGGATACAGAACAGATTGGTGGGGATGCTCTCAGTTCCCAGCCCTGTAACTCCAAATGAAAGCAGAGACGAGAATGAAGCTCGCATTCACCACTTTCATCCACCGAGATTTCATCCTTAGACGGGATTAGCCCTCTCCCTAAGGGTCACCTACGACCACGGCCCCATCCACGACCGTGGGGCACGCATACGCATACTTCAAGCAGACATGTCGGTGTAGGGAAACGGAACATTGCGACGGAGGCGCGATTGACAGCCCTCTTCCACGATCTCTTCCATCTTGGGTGACGACGGCGACAATTGCATGGGCGCAATTCCCAAGCCGTAGCGGCGGGGTTTAGAATTAGATTTAGAAAAGCAGCATCCCTTCCAATTCGCCCTCATCGCAATAGGAAAGTCCTAAGCTTACTTACTCTGTCTCATTTGAAGCCCTCGCAATCGGTTTGGTTGCCGAATTTTGAATTGCCGGGCGAGTTTTGGCGATGGCGGGGCGACTCGGGCTTGGGACTCCTCATCATCATCATGGCAATTCGCACATGGGACAGCACCTGAGCAGCAGCGGCGGGGGTGGGGGGCAGCAGCGCCTGATCGGGGAGTACATTGTGACGCAGCAGATTGGCGCGGGCAGTTTCGCGGTGGTGTGGAAGGCGCATCACAGGCAGCACCCGGGGTTTCAAGTGGCCATCAAGGAGATTGCCACCGAGAGGCTGAACAAGAAGTTGCAGGAGAGTTTGCGGAGCGAGATTGCCATCTTGCAGCGTACTGATCATCCCAATATCATCCGCTTGCACGACATCGTCGAGGTGAGTGGGAGGGTTAGGGTTGGGGTGTGTGTCGGGGAACCCTAATTGGAGAGAGAGAAAGAGAGCAGGGTTTTGGTGTCTTTTGGTTGACGGGGGTGAGGAGGGAGCGGGTGCAGGGTCATAATAGGATCTATCTGGTGTTGGAGTACTGCGCCGGGGGCGATTTGGCCGCGTACATTCAGCGCTATGGCAAGGTGACGGAAGTGGTGGCTCGGCACTTCATGCGGCAGCTCGGTATGGGGGTGGTTTTGTAAAGGGTGTTCCTGTTTGCCAATTTCGGAGATAATTCGGTGGGGCTCTTGCGAGTTGAAGCGAAACCGTGACTAAATTATTATTGTTGGTTTGTTTCAGGAGATGGGCTGCAGGTTCTACGGAATAATAACTTGATCCACCGTGACCTTAAGCCTCAGGTTCGTAGTAATTGACTTTCTGCAGTCATGCTGGTGGAGCTGTAATATCGTGTTTGCTGGTTATGGATTGAGAATTTAGGGTGCGTCGTTAATTTTAGCTTTGCGTTGATTACCGACGTTGAGTGTCTTTCTTATTATGGTGTTGTCGGAATTTCTTAAACGTCTCATGCAATTCATATATTTTCTACACTTCATGGGTGTCTGACACCAGATCCTTTCACTGCCTTGCAGAATCTGCTGTTGTCTACAAACGACGATCATGCTGTGCTAAAGATCGCCGACTTCGGATTTGCTAGGTCACTAATGCCGCAGGGCATGGCGGAGACCTTGTGTGGGTCTCCTTTGTACATGGCTCCGGAGATTCTTCAGTCAAAGAGATACGATGCAAAGGTACACGTTCTTTTTCTAGAATTCAGTCTTTTAGGGAAAGATCTTTATGTTCTTTGTTAAAACATTTTTTTTATGTGGATTGCTTGGATTTCTGTCACGCCTTTTGTCGTGTTTTTGCCAGGAGACTGTGTGGCCAGGTTTTCGCTTGAATGTAACATGCGTGACTGTGATTACATCTGTGGGGTAACATCTGATAACGTTTGTTAGGTCGAACGTGCATTTATTGCGCTTTTTTATTTAGTTGTTACGTTAGTAGTCGAGGTTGCTTGTAGGGCAATGTGACACGTCATGACGAGTTTGTTGCGTCCAAGGTAACTTTGTGAAATTCGATGAGTTTCTCATATGGGTTTGGTTTGTAAATGTGGGGTCCCTTGCAGGCAGATCTTTGGAGTGTGGGTGCCATACTTTACCAGTTGGTGACAGGGCGACCTCCCTTCAGTGGTAACAACCATGTTCAGGTGATTGCCATGCCTCTTTGGTCTAGTTCAAAACGATGCCTTTTATCCGTATCCGTGCATCGCTTTCTATGTAACATGAAAGTAATCAATGAGTGCTGCATATTAAGCTGCATGTTAAGTTCTAACATTTGCCCTTGGTGTTTCTGTCTGCATACCAGTTGCTTCAAAATATCATAAAGTCGACTGAAATTCGCTTTCCAGATGAAGTCTCGTCCCAGTTACACCCCGACTGTCTTGACATGTGCCGCAAGTTGCTGCGAAGAGACCCTGGTGTGTCTTACTTTTCACTCAAAGTAGAGTTTTGTGGAACTGCAAACATATGTAACTTAGTCTTCCAAGTTAGGGTTTGGGGTTACAGTGCAGCTCAAGGAGAGAGGCTCCTAGTTATCAAATTCCTTGAGTACAATTTGCTTCGAACATTCTGTCGAAATCCTGTTTTTGATAATGCAGTAGCTTAGGTATGCTCTCTGACTCTTGTGAGATATTCTACAGTTGAACGATTGGCCTTTGAGGAGTTTTTCGCTCACCCTTTCATGGAAGCAATGAGGTATTCTTTGTTCCTATGTAACTTGAATTTTGCTTAACCTGCTCCTAAACAGATTATACATGGTCCTAGTTTTGGCTTCAATTATGTTGAAAACCAATTTTATGTAGTTTAAGAGGTATCACTTTCGCTTTCAGACCCAAGGCGGAAGATATTCAAGCAGGCGGGAGTACTTCTGGAGGCACTGGTGAAGCAAGCGAAAACTCTGAAGAGAATTGCTTTCAATTTCCACTGGACGATGAGCAACAAGGCTCTGTGGATGGGAAATCGCCTTTCTCGAGACGTCCCATGTTCACGACGTCACCGACCAGCAGCCCATTCCTTCCGCCTACTGGGAGGAAAATTGATGCAGGTCATTCACCCCCAGCTCGGATGGGCTTTCCTGCTGCAGATCATATTGACGACAGATCTAGAATTCTGTACCATGGCGCTGAAGAAAGCGCAGTGTTAGAAGCTGATTATCATTCTGGTTCTTCTACTAAAGGTAGGGGTACAACTTCCCAAGGAGCTATTCTTCACACTCCTCATTTTCGCTGTATACTTACTTCCGTATGCACTGCACATTTAGCTTTACTCTTAAATTTTAAGGAGTTTTATAATCTGGTACGAGATTCTGTGTTCTAGTAATCGATACCTCTTCATTTTCTATCTTCGAAGCTAGTGACTGTCTGATTTTATGGGTGCGGATAAGGTCTTCCTCCAATTGACAGTATTGGGGATCTATGAGAGCATCATTACTTTTGCTTGTTCCATGAACAATCAAAGACGATTGTCAATTTTGTGACAATGAAAGCGTCAGGGGATTGTGATGTTCCTTTGACGGGCATCACTTAATGTTATCTAGTCTTTTTTTTATATTGTTTTAATGATTCTTCTAAGGTTCTCACCTTTTTTTCCAATTGAGTTTCAGTTTCACCTCCCGTGATTGCTCGTGCCTATCAGAAGTCTTCGTATGGGAGACTGAAAGGTGTTTATTTTCTCCCTTGCATTTTGCACAGGGCCTTTTTATGAACCATTCTTTGTTTTACTGGAGGTATATGTTGACAGTCTTGAAGCCCTAAGCTTTTTGCGCTCTTTTTATCCAATTGTGTCTCGATGAATAAGTTTTATGCATTTATGTATTTTGACTTAGGTCGATGGGCCTTTCATTATTCATCTTAGCACGCTCGTTTCGTTTGTGTTTGCAGGTGCATTGGGAGACTCCATTGACACAATCGAACGGGAGTATGTGCTCGTGACAGCTCCAATAACCTCGACAGAGAATCTTGCGATGTCGATGAGCGCTTCGGATGTTGGCGGGATCCAGTACACAGGGAAGGGCATCAATAGTTCCCCTAGTAAAGCAAACAATGCGAATGTGGGCACTACAAATTCTGGGGGAGTTGGTAGCGGTGCTAGTAATAGTTCAGCTCCATCTCATAGCTCATCAGAGGTTGAAGGCCCTTCGCAACATCCACCTACGCGACTTTCCTCTCTACAGAGATGCGCACGACTGATTACAGAACTCGCCACAGATAAGGTTGGTTTTCTCTATAGTAATAATTTCCTGTGGTTGAATAATATAGTTTATTTTTCTGACATTTGAGAATACCTCCAGAGAAGGTACATTACCGTGATATTTCATGAAATACATCTCAATGCTTCTGCCTTCTCAATACTATTATTCTTTTAATTAATTACACTGAATCAATCCATTTATCCTATTAGTGAGGGTGCAAAATTACTGTCACCTGTAACATTAGTGTCACAACAATTTATTTACTTTTCGTAGAAATTAGTACAATACAGAAATATTTCAAGCCTGTAAATATTAAAATAGTGTGATTTTGGTAAATTGGTTATGTTACGCACTGATAGGATACATCAGTGTAGTCGGTTTCCTCAGCAAATATCGGGTGGTTGTGTCAACAGTCGGCTTTGTTTCAATTTTCCTACATTCAGTTTATTGCTGTCAACCTTGTCGTGTCAAAGTTATATTAACTTTATTACGCAAACTTGCCAGGACCTTATAATTTTGGTTATTGTTATCTACAGATGAATGCTGGGCTGGGGCTCGAGTCATTTTCAATCCAGCTTGTTTGTCTAGCAATCTGGAAAGAGGCACTTCGAGTCTGTCAAACTTGGGCAGAAATCGTTGGTGATTCTGAAAACGCCGGAAGCAGTAAAGGAAGGGATAGTTCAGAGGATGTTGAAAGCCAGGAAAGATCTGTTGCAAATACTTGTTCCCTAATGGAACGGGAGTTTGCTTTGGCGGTTGAGCGGGCTGAATCCTTGGCAGTGCATATTAATATTGGCGATGGTAAGTCTGCCGTTCCTGACTATATTTTTGGGTTTCTGCTATATAAGGAAATCTCATTTTGACCCATCTTAAAGAACATTTGCAAACTGAGAGTTATCCTTAGTGGACTAGTGTGGGTGTAGAGTGGGAGCTGTTGTGAAAGACCAGTGTTGTTTCGCAAGAATAATTCACCATTATGCTTGCCCTCAAAACTATTGGAGTTGATCAATGGGTTGCAGCGTCTGCAGAGATGCCGGATGCCATGGAGCTTATCTTTCAAACAGCACTTGCCCTCGGCAAGGCTGGCGCGGTACTGAAATATCCGTCTCAACTTCAGATTATATAACTTGCTCGCATGAATTTACTCCTACCGTTTGCTTTATTATTTTTCAGAGAATTGCTTTTCTGCTCATTTAGGAAGTTTCTGTTTATCTTTTTTGCATGTCCACTGTCGCTGGGTAGCGCGCTATGGCATAAGTAACATGGCATGGACATGAATGTGTGTTGTGGTGGGCTCTTTTGTTTTCGCAGGTGGATGAGTTCATGGGGAGTATGACAAACGCAGCCTCTGCTTATGAGAAGGCTGCTGCACTTCTTTACTTTCTTGTAGTCGAGGCTGCAGCGTTACCAATTCAGCCTCCTCTACTGCTGTCTGACATTGACAGGCATCGCCTTCGTCGGTATGCAGATGCCCTGACTGCCCACCAGCATCAGTGCACTGCCGCTGCTCAAGCCCGCCAGGCTGAGATATGAGAAGCCCAAGTTTGAAGCTTGGGTTTCGTGGAGGGAGGCCTACTGAGTCTGGGCGATTGCCATGTCTCTGTTTAGGAACTTTGACGCTTTGGGTATGTACATTCGATCTGTCAAAATTGAATTTGGATCGCTAGGCAAAAGTACGCGAGCCAATAGTAGCACTAACTTGGAATTATGACTATGTTAATCGACACAAGAAGGAAGATGCGGAAGGAAAAGATACCGTATTGTCCTTTGAGGCGGATCAGCAATGAAGCTGATTTTAAATTACAAGGCTACGACTGACAGCATCATGACGTGGCAGTCTGGCTTTTCGAAGCTGCATGAAAGAAGGTTAGTAGTCTCTGCCTCAACTGCAAGGTCCATCTAGAGACGAACTGAAGCCGGAGATTGAATGTAATAGCTGCATCATTCATGTCTTTTGAAGTGTCCTGACTAATCACTTCCTGGCAACAGAATGAGAATGATTAGTGCAGCTAGAGGTGGTTGTACATAGATAGGATGAGGTGATTGTTAATTAGGTAGAGTTTTGAACTACATTACAGTTCTCTGTCATTGTCCTTAATCAAAGACATGTAACTTGCGCCCGGGCATACATCTTTAGGGTCTAGAACTGGGTTGGATGTGATCTGTTCATCTGAATTCCGCTCACATACTTCAGCATGGGCATGTGAGTGTGGGTGCAGCTGGTTGAGGATCTCTGTAGTACTCAGTATGCCTATTTCATGTGTATCAGTGGCGGCCTTTTATTCTTTGTATAGAAATTTGCCTACCTATTCTTTATGTTTCTAATGACGTATATTGTCTATAGTACAAAGACTTTGGCAGTTGCAAATAATTCTGCTTTTAGAATTTGTTATTGATCTCGGTGAACATATCAAAGCTTTCTAAGATGTCTGTCTGTAAATTCTGTAACGTTTGTTAGCAGGGTCTTGTTCTACGTGGTGCTATGAGCAACAAATTATGAGGTTGTATTCAGCCTAATAGTGATTACTCATCCTGCGGTTTTTCAAAGGAGGGGCGCAGATTATTGTCCACAAACAGATCTCTCAATGCTTACCGTCGGAGGAAATCTTTTCTACATGCTCACTGTGTACTATTAAGGTAGGCCATACCGATTATGGAGACCCATCATGGGACCCTCTCCCCAATTGCATCCCTAGCTCGGAAACGTAAGACAAATATTTGGTGACAAATATTAGATGAGGGCTATAATGGGGAGAGGGTCCGTAATGGGTTAGCCCACGCTTGTCCGACAGTTCCATCCAATTTTAAGAAATCGAAAATTCATCTACTGTAGGTATCGAAGATACTATCTTCTGATGAGATATCACATGGATGTCCGTGTCCTCCGTCATTGATGGGAATGGAAAGGGTTTGGGTGTTATTTGGTGTGAAGTGGATTAGGGAAAAATTTATATTAAAAGGTAGTCACACCTTCACTTTGCACGTGAAGAATGGAGAATGAGAAGTTGGTGAGGGTTTGGAGGAGCTAATGGGAAGCCATGGTGAATGAAGAAGGTGTGACACCTCTAAAAGATGTGTTGAGAGTGGAGGATGAAAAAAGTGGAGAAGCAACTTACCTAAATCTAAGATTAGACATAAAGTTGGAGGGAAATTGGCAACAACAAAGGTAAAGTGGCAATGAAAGGTAAAAGTGTAGAGCACAAAAGTATCTTCTTAGTTGGATATATCTTTTGCACTTGCAATCTTCACCTCCGGAGGTGAGGACTAGGAATGCGGAAGATTTATCCAACTAAGTATATTCTACCAACATGAAACCAACCCCAAACCACTACTTTTCCATTCTCCATTCTCCAAGTGCAAAGTGAAGAAGGTGTGACTATCCCTATTGTTTAACCCCTAAAGGTTAAAACTATGTTTTCTGGCAACATAGTGATTTTGGGTAGCTCACTACGAATGGAGTTTTTATTTATTTTTCCTAAAATTCACACATGTGCTTGAGGAGTGGCTTTAACCCCTATATGTCTGGGCAACCAAATATGGTCGATCTGAAATTTCAGGCTCATTTTGCAATGGGCAGTTAAATTTGTTTGATCGTTTAAGAAAATTGGGGGGCAATTTTTAGGGTTAACTATTAAAAACTTTTATTTTTCACTGAAAAAGGTACATATTTGATTGTTGAGAGGTCTCCAAAGTCATATATGTGTATTAGTAGAAGAGTAAAGCTTGCTAATTTTATTTCATTTTCTAACTTTGAGCAATTTCACTTGATTTGAGATCTAAAAACTTGTACGTATCCATTTGTTTTGAAAATGGTCCCAATGGAAAGAATAAAGTGTTTTCATGATTTTCACCATTGAAAATTTAAATAAGCAAGTGTTGATTTGGAGTTATTTGTGATTTATACTTATAAAAAAAAATTGCATCTCAACAATTGGAAGGTGGATTGTGTAATGAGTTTAATAGCTTTTCAAGTGATATTAAGTTTTTTGAGAGTGCATTTTAGTGTGCTAACACAATTTGTAGTTGTTTATGTCACCTCCAATCTCAAAAAACTTTTATATGCAAATTTTTTAAACATTGTGAGGAGGGGCAATATACTAAAAAATAGAAAATGCACATTTCTCTTGTTATAATTTCAAAACTCTTATACAATTTTGCACTCAAAATCGGTGTGCACATTAATAACCAAGCTCTTTAAACATCCATACGGTTAGATTTTGAAAAAAAATCAATTTGCTTCAATGGAGATAATTGTAAGCCCATGCTCTTTCTTTTATGAAAAACACACTTCGAAAGGCTTAGGCACTTTGGGGTTAAGGCCCAAATTTTTTTATAACTTGTGACTATATGGTTCAAAAGTTATTGCAGGTTATGTAATTTTCTATAGTTGACAGACAATCCAAAAATTTCTTAAAAAATCAATTTTTTTTTAAATAAAAATTTGAAATTGGTTTTCTATACTTAGAAAGCTTTGAATCATTCCATTAGATTCCCTACTTGAAAATAAACTTTGGAGTCTTTTATTTAATTCAATTTTTAATATTTTTTGAAAAAAATAAAAATATATGATGTAGATTGTTTAATACTATACTGCCATTGTTGGGATTGGGATTTTTCAATTTTATAATTAAATTCTTAACAATTTAGTGTTTTGAATCACTTTGTACTTCTTTCTACTTACAATTTTTTTCCTATATGTTGTGCAATTTCAAATGATCTAAAATTTTTCAAGCATATAGCCAGCTTGACTTGAAGAATGAATCCAAAGAGTAACCACCATTTTAAACATTCTTTCATACAAATGTGACCTTGTGAAGTGCAACTATCCGTATTTTCACAAGGCCAAAAAAATGATTATTTGTCACTTCAAACGTTAATATTTTGCAATCTACACAATGGAAAATTCTGAAAAAAAATTTCACATCTTCTCAAACTATTTCACATCAAGATCCTATGGTTACATGTGTCCAAAAATGTTTTTCATCTAAAATTTGGTGCTTATATCAGAGAAACGGCAGTTTTGGAGCGTTTTTGGTGAAAACATAGTCTCTAACCTTCAGGGGTTAACCCGTAAATGTATAGAATGTCCTCCACAATTGACGATTTGAGAAAAATGTAGAGAGTGTTCTTTAGGATTGACGATTTGAGAAAAATCATTATAAAGTGTTGTTTGAAGGAATATTTTGGAAGTGATATAACCCAAGGATAAAACAACTCTATGTCTACGTCCACTCTACGCGTGTGTGGCAATCTTGATACCAATTCTCAATTGATGACATTCTCCTCGTCCCATTGAACTATTGTACCTGTACCCAATTCCGACCAAGACCCAATTCCAACCAAATGAAAAGCCTAAATTGATTTCAGAATACAAATGTGTTGTTGTACATGCCTTAACTTTACAATACATGCAAGTTAAGGCATGTACTATAGTCACAGATTTGTTTTCTACAATCAATGAGGGCTTTTCATTTGGTTGGAATTGGGTCACTGGTTGGAATTGGGTGGAGCCACCCTACATCTAACAAATCACTAACTGAAAGCACTAATTGAGAATTCACATGCACAGTCAACTGAATCGATAAAGGTGATGTGCACACAGGAATTCAGCATCAGCTGCAGGAATGCAGCGACAGCATTCCAGTTACATTATGAACCCTAAAAACACGAACCCTTGTCACTAGCTACTCTCAAAAGTATCATCAATTCTATTGCATGGAATATGCCTATATTCTATATTCTAAAAAGACATTTATGTAGGTCCCGTAGAAGGCATTTTCATAGGTTAGCTATTGTAGCTTTTGTTTGTGACATGCCCAAATTTCTCATTAAGTATGAAGTTGACCTCCTTTAGTATATAGGCGGCCCAAAGCATTAGATGAGTTTCAATTGGTGTACAAGGTTGCAAGTTCCCCTGCATTCCCAAACTTTGGGACCTCCGCCACGCAGTTTGCTGACATGGTTGAGAGATTGCCACATCAATAAATCATTTTAAGAAAATTAAAAATTAATTTTTTTTATACTAATGTTTTAAATTTTTTATCAAACAGCTATTGTAGTGGGAACCAATCTGAAACGGCCCTCCACGCAAGCCAAAACACATCTAATGTTTGAGTATGTGTAAATGGTCCTTGTATGAGATACCACTATAATGGAATGAGTCAATTGATTGACAACATAACCAACATTTTCTTCTAGGCCAAAAAGCTTACAAGAGTTTGTTGATGTAAGGAAAATGCACCCATAAGCAACACTAATGTATTATAAGACATAAATTATTAGCTCTAGATGAAAGTGAAAGAGGCCTTACATTGACAAAGGCTACTTTGAAGAAGTTTGAATAGCTACCTTAGAGTTAGTTTTGTAATAGTAATAAAGACAAACTATGGTGATAGATTATCAGATTTCTTTGAAAATAAATCTTATTTTTTGTCAAAATTTCTCATTATTTTTTATGGTCAATCAGATCTTCTTTTGAACATGAGTCAAATTTTGATGTTTATACCAACCGTATTAATCTAAGCATCTAAATATTTTATGCTCTAAACATATAGCTAGTTAGTTTTTCCCTCTATAGGAATACTATTAAAATCATATGGTAAAATAGGATGATTGCAAGGAAGACTTTCAACCATTGTACCAAAAAACTTGTATGCTGAAGAGTTTAAAAAAAATCAAAGCACATCTTTGAAAA
This sequence comes from Rhytidiadelphus loreus, assembly GCA_947034895.1. Taxonomy (NCBI): domain Eukaryota; kingdom Viridiplantae; phylum Streptophyta; class Bryopsida; order Hypnales; family Hylocomiaceae; genus Rhytidiadelphus; species Rhytidiadelphus loreus. Next base: position 3,348,364 of record OX344761.1, on the reverse strand, counting down.
TAATGATGCATTGTACTTGAAATTTACACCACATGTAAATATGTCCATTTTAAACTTATGCCTAACCTTTAATTATTTCCTAAAATTGAATCGGTAGGAAATAATGATTTTAATAACATGTCATGCTATATTTCATGTCATTGCCATTACAAAGAATCTAAGGCCAGAACAAGGCCGTGAGACAACATGTAGCAAGAGCAATTACATTAAAATAATGATCAAGAATTTTTTTGGGGAAAAAAAATATTATTTTTAATTTTTAATTTTTTAATTTTTTTTATTTGCACTGGGGCCAAAAGTTAAACTTGTTTTGGCCTCTGATTTTTTGTAATGGATAAGTATTACAAAAGTTATAGAGATTTTTTTGACATGAATGTCAAAAGGTGTACCTAAAAATAGATTGAATAATTTACTTGATTGGATATATATTGATATATATATACAAAAATATTTGAATTGTCTTTCTATTTTTTTATCAATGAAATGAAAGTTATCAGGATTTTTATTTTGCAACAATGAAAGTAGAAAGAACATATGAAGTTGTTTATTGAACTCAAGTTTTGAAATTTCCAAATGAAAACAAATCATAGGATGTGTATTATTCTCTATATTGAACATTCTCAGACAAAAAAATTTATTCTCATTTTCTTGTCCAAGTTATTAGTGATTTAGGTTTTTATTTCATTATATACCACCTTTCACTTCATAATTTATTTTAAGATGAATATGAAATCTTTTTGTCTAAGAATGTATGTTGGAAGAATGCTAATTTGTAGGCTTCTTCACAACGTACACTTAACTTTTATTGTTTCCTTTACAAAAGAAGTAATAAAACCTTTGTTCATACTTTCTTCACAATAGTCTATATGGGAAAAATTTTGCTCTAAGTTTAAGTTTCAAACTCTTTAGAATGGGTATAGAAGTGTTTCCAACTTCTTAAAAAAGTTACATACATTCAAAATCAATATTCAATATCAAATAAAATATAGAATAACAAAATATAAAATTATAAAGTTTTAAAAGGTCATTTCCACTATTACTATTACCTACATTAGACCATTATTCCCATAATTGTTCTTGAAACACAAATCCGACATATTTATGAATATTACAAAGAAAATTCCATTCATACAAAAACAACAATATGTATCTTGGAATTCATGCTTCAAGCATTATTTCAACAAAGATGATGAACATTAGAAAGCAAGTCCAATTAAACTAGCTAAATTTTTTTCAATTGTCCAAAATGAGAATTTTAAACAATTCTCCATTGGTAATAAAGACCACCGTAGATTTGAATTTAGTAAAACTATAAAAGAAAAATTAATGTGTTATTTGATTCCAAGAATGTAATTTTTGGCTTACAATTTGCCAACAAAGAAAACTTGTACTACTACTTTCCATTGGTAGCCAATTTGTAACCGTTCCTAATGCAAAATTGGCTTAAAACTCATTTTATTTATGTAAAGAAAACATGGCTAATCATTAATCAAGGCTCCTTGAAGATTCAAATAAAATTTCAATATGTTATGTTGACTAAAATAAGCCAATTATAGAATTAGCTCCAATCAATTTATTTTTGGAGGTGGAACATGTTTCAAAGTTTCACAAATTCTCATTGACTTTGCCCAACCTTGCTCCTATGAAACCATCGTTCTTTGAATGTGCTCCACTTTTTTTTTCCTCGTAAGACCGGACAAGAGAGTTCATGTATTCTAGCATCTCTATTTATTTGTATCAAATCATCAATGTATTTGAACACCCTCTTGTTCTTTTCATTATGTTCCCACTCTATGGACATTAGGCCCCCTTCCAATGTTTTATTCTCTTTGGTAAGTTCTTGCACTCTCTTTTCCAACACCTCATTTTTTTGTTGAAAAGCCTCCAAGAATCGCTCTAGTTGCTGAATTTCCCTTTTCATCATGATGCTTAAGTCTTCCATAGAATGATCTACTTCTACAAAGTCCTTAAAAAATAAAATAGGCTCACAAATAATTCCTCTAAGTCTACTTTGGTATATACTCCCAATTGCAAACCAACAATCTTATAATAAGTCTTTCTTTATTCAAAAATATATTGAGAATGCAAAATAATAATGATAGCACTGAGGATATTAATTTTTTATAGGGCTCCTACTATGTCTAATTGTCTTTTATTTTTACCTTTTATTAATTTAAAAATACATTGTCTTTTACTTTACTTTCTAGATTTGATGTAGAGTTAAGTGGTCAAGCCAAGTTGGAATTCTACAATGTCAAACATCATAAAGTTAAACTAATATGATCTATACTATAAAAGTTCTATTTTAAAATTTTAAAATTAATTTTTTTTTCCCTTTTATAATTGGAATCTTTGTAGTCGCTAAATGAAGAGAGCTTGTTTGGTACTACCACAAAGTCCCCCAACAAGGATGTGTATGCAAGCAACATGTTTCTTCAAGTTCTAATCTTTGGAACTAAAGATATCAAGCCTTGATTTATCTAAATTTATCTAAATTCATCTAAATTTAGAAAGAAAGAAAAAGTAAAATCTTCCAACTCAACATCTCTTTTATTTAATTAAGTTTGGGAAATGTACATTTAAGTCAATATTGACATGTGAAAATTAAAGTGCAAGTTAACTTATCATCTCTAGAATTATAGGAAAAAAAATAGAAAAAAAGAAGAGAAATCACTTAAAACTTCAATTTTATCTTCACTTTTGATTTATAAATGTGAAATATTTGTGTAACCAATAAAATATTGACTTGTAGCATTATAAATGCAAGTGCATTTGTGAATACCAAAAATGATGGAATAATAATAAATGGAAAAAAATGAATAAAATAAAAAGGAAGTTTCTTTAAACTATTCAACCTATCTTCATTATATCCACAAAAATGATACTTTGACTTTTTTAGAAATAACTCTTGGCTTTTGTTAAAAAAAATTATTTTTATTTCTTGAAGGTCAATTCGAGGGTAAATAAAAATAAAATTCAACGTGAATTTGTATTAATCTAAAAACATAAAAAATATTCATGCTCCAAACATATAGCTAGTCAACTACCTAATCCTCAAGAAAAATATTAGAACCATAAAGTTTACTAAAAGCATACTAAATAAATAAAGGAATTTTTATATTAAAAATATAAAGATGAATTACTATGTAAAGTGATGCCATTCTTGCACTCACACCTCTCTAAAGAGTGGAGCAAGTACATTGCCTCCATTGAGGGATTCAAGGTAGGGTTGCTATTTTGTGAACTTGTAAGTGTATGAGCATATAATTTTTTAGAGATTCCATCTAAAATTTTGGTCAAAATTTATTATTTTTGGTAAATTTTAGTAACTATTACCGTGGACCTATTACCATGGACCCCTGAACAACCTTGATGTGCTACTTATTAGACTTTGCTAGATTTAAAAAAAAAAAAAAATTAGATATTAATTAAGATTTGTTTGAAATCAATTGAGGTTGTTCCATTGAGATTATAATCACTCCCCTCTTGTTGCTTGGGACCCCTTGCCTCTGAAGGGAGTCCCCTTGCAATAAAAAAATTTTAAAATTTTAAAATTTTAAAATTTAAAATTTAAAATTTGTTTTTCTTACTGCAAGAAGGGTCCCCTTGGCGCTGAGGGGACCCAAGAAACAAGAGGAGAGTGATTAACCAAACGACCATTTGATTAATAAATAGAAGAGTTGGACCCTTGGAGGTCCTATAAGAGGACAATGATCAACTAATCAACAATTTGGTGTAATTGAGCTCATTCCTTACAAAAATAATCCTTGTCAACCAAATATTTTCTTCCAAAATCTTAACAAGTTCAATTACCAATACATCAAGGTAAAAGTGTAGGTACCTCCCACTGGCTTTGAGAGGACCTATGCTACTACAAGATAGTAGTTCTTATGAACAATTTTTTTTCTAAAATCTAGATATATTCAATAACAATGCATCAAAAGAAAATTATTGGCATTTTTTTATTAGCCTCGAGAGGAGCCACACTGCTATAGGATAGTGATCAACCAATATTCTATACAAACTTATTTCCATCTCCATTCATCTTTCACATCAATTAAGTTAATCATTTTCAAAATGCAAACTTTTAATATTTTAGACGACACTGAAAATTATAATTTTCATGTGAATTCTACATAAGCACGGTCATAGGTCCATGGTAATAGGTCCATAGTAATAGATACTAAAATTTACTAAAAATAGTAAATTTTGGGCAAAAATTTTAGATGAAGTCTATTGTTAGAAATATTACTAAATTTTCTTGTACTTCTTCAAATTTCTAAGCTCACATACTCCTTACTCAACGCTCATAGGCTCATGCTCATAGGCTCACAAAATAGCACCGTTGGGATTTGAGGCAATCTTAAGCAAGTTGGTTAAATGACAACATACTATTAGGTTGCATGCAACATAACATCACAAAGTTTAGACCCTACGATTTAGCAACAATTATCATGTAGTTATCGTTGTTTCATGGATCCATACCATAATCGCATTGACTCAATGTATTTTTACGCACTGAATCAGTGCGAAAACAATGAATATCAATAGCGTACAGTTTATGTACTTTAACTAAATGATTGCTGTGTAGTTTTGGCACAACAATTGTATAGTTAAAATACATAAACCGTATGCTATTGATATTCATTGTTTTCGCACTGATTCAATGCGTAAAAGTAAACTGAGTCAATGTGATTATGGTACGAACCCATGAAACAACGATAACCGCACAATAATTGTTAACAATCCGTCTATCCTTAAGTTTGAGATGAATATATATTGGATGACCAAACTAAAGATGTATTGAAGCTCATACTTACATACTATACATTAATTGTATATGATTATTATCAAATTAACAAGTTATTTGAAATTGCAATTTTTTATATTGATTTAAGTCCTTGAAAGAAAAAATTGGAGGATTTCATGCATGAATTAAGTTTTGGATTATTGCCTCTTTGATAGGGATAAATGAGCAACATGTGCACCATGTGTGAAGTCCATCTTTTGATAGTTTGTTATTTAGTATAACTTGTTTGTTTGCTTTGGCATTTATTTTTTAACCCCTAACGGACCAAACTGCATTTTTTGGCAACATAGAAATTTTGGGCAGGTACATATGACTAGAGATTTTTATGTTTTTGGCCCAAATTTTAATAGAAGGTGTGAATGAGGAATATCTTTCATTTGCAATAAATTTCAGGACTTTTGGAAATGTGAGTCAAAAGCTATAACCAAATATGTAGTTTGTTTTTCAACTTGGGCACTCTAGGCAAATTTGAAAAACACACTTTTTTCAAAAATATAAATTTGAAATTGATTTTCTAGATTTATATATACATAGAAAGCTTTGAATTATTCCATTTTGATCAATGAGTTAGAAGTTATGAGGTGTTTTAGTTTGCAAGTAGTTATGGATTCTCTACTCTAAAATAAACTTTGAAGTCCTTTATTTTACTCAATTTTTAATATTTTTGAAAAAAAAATACAAAAATAAGGTGCAGATTGTTTATTACAATATTACAACCATTGGGATTGGCATTATTCTATTCTATAACTAAATTGTTAACAATTTAGTGTTTTGAATCATTCTCTACATCTTTCTAGTTACCAATTTTTTTCCTATATGTTGTGCAATTCCAAATGATCTGAATTTTTTTGAGAATGTATCCAACTTGCCTTGAAGAATGAATCCAAAGAAGTACAACCATTTTGAACATTTTTTCATACAAATGTGACCTTATGAAGTGCAGCTGCCCGGTTTTTCGTAGGACCCCCAAAAAGATTTTTGTCACTTCAAATGCTAATATCTTGCAATCTACACGGTGGAAATTTCTAAAATATTTTCCACATGTTCTCAATCTAGCGTACTACAAGATCCTACAGTTTTATGTGTCCAAAAATGATATTTTCAAAATTTTGGTACTTGTATTAGAAATGGCAATTTTTGAGCGTTTTTGGTGATAACATACGGTAGTCAAGGAACTCTCGAGGGGTGCACTTAGTTCTACTATAACAAACCACATGCGAACAAGTGGTTTCTAATAAACTATAATTTCAACCTTAAATTTTGAACATTGTTTAATAATGACTATAGCTTTCTATTGCCAAAATTTCCAACTCAAATAAAATATGAAATGATTTCTAGAAGAGCTTGAAAATGAACTAAAATGGCATGTTTTTCAACTCAAATAATTATAGAGGACACATTTAGATGACCATTGAATCAATATTCAACTCAAAATGAGCTTTCAATAATGAGTTATTTTTAGGAATTTTTGTTCATTTTTTAGACAATTTTTCTTATATAATATAGGGGTGTGAAAGTTATTTTTTGGTTCTACAGTGTATCTTTATACTTCAAAAATTTGTAACTAATTATTATTAACAAATAAAAATATCAATAATTCAAAACATAAACTTTCAAAGTAGGAAAATCTATTCATATATATATATATATTTATTTTTTATTTATTTTTTATTTAAAATTCAAAAAGTATATAGGGGGTCCAAAATTTTGTTTGCACGTGGTTTCTAATGGACACTCTAAATGACACCCCCGAGAAGGAACTTTAAGGGTTAAAATACTATCATCCAAAGCTTCAACTCAAATAGGATATTTTGTCCATTTGGATGTTTAAGTAGATGGACAAATTCTCTAAATGGTGTAGTGAAAAGCCAAAGCCTCCAAACAAATGAACAACCTCTTGCCATGTGTATAAACCTCATGGTTGGATTCATTCAAATTTATAAAATTGCTATTTTTCAATCCAATTCCAAGTCTTTCAACTCCAATTCCATACTATCAAAATATGGACCAAAATATCATTTTCACTATGTAATAGGATGCAATAATGCTAAATCAAGAACACGATTAGGGAGTGCAATTTGGTCAAGGGTAGTTTGGGTCTACTAAATCCTTTATTTATGTAGGGAACAAAGTCTACAAGTTTGAAGTATCATACTAGATGATGTATTAGTAATCATTTCTAGGCCTTGAAGAGATAATTTGGATTTAGGGTTTAGATTAGCCTACTAAATTCAATTAGAATCCATAGGGATAGGCTAGATTTTTGGATTGTTTAGAGGTGTGAATATGGATATTTGAAGGCTAAAATAGGTGGTGTAACCCTTGGCCACTCCCTTTCCCTTCTATATTTTTCAAGTCTTGCATGTGCCCGTGCATGTGTAGTATTTTGGAGTTGATAGTAGTTGGAGCATGTATGATGAAAATTGATGGTGTTTTCAATCTACTACTAATGTTACTCGTTGATTCCACTTGACTTTGTAAGACTAATCCAATTGAAACAAAGTAGATGCTATTTAGGAAATGTATTAACTAAATAGCTTATTATTAGATGATTTTTTACTCATACCTTGTTCTTGTATGGATTTGTTGTTAAGCACATGTTAGTAGTGTGTTCTTGCACTTGTGTTCCTACTTCACAATACATTTTTATTTATTGGCAATACACATTGAAAGATTCAAAAATGCAAGGAATGCTTCTATTCTTGCAACCTTTCTTATAAAGTAGAACACCACATTTCATTTATTTATAAAGAATTTTTCTTTTGTTTGTTATCAAGAATCATAAATAATGAATTTGTGTTGACTACCCCTTTGAAGAAATAACCTTAGAGAAAAAAAAAATTCCAAAACTATTTTTTTGAATTTTTTATTCCAATGATGACCTTTGGCTTCAGGAAAAAATTACTTTTAGCTGAGTGCTCTTTTTTTATTTTATTTTATTGACATATTTAGGATCCACTTTATGACCATAGAGTGACTTTTGAGGCACCATGACTAAAATGGTAAAATGAAGCCACAACAAGAATGGTGTAATGAATTAAAATTAAAGCCTATTGAATCTTTTCAATTGAGGAAGTTCAAAAGATTTTGTGGGAACCATGGTCATGTACAAAGATTCATTAAGGGTTAATACATTTATTTGGTATATAGTGACTAATATATTTGTTTTAAATATTCAATGTCCAAAATATTTTTGTTTCTATTTAAAAGCATAGTTACAAAAATATAATAAAATAGGTGGACCATTTCCATCATTTAAATTTACATGAAGTCAGATGATGAAGACTATATTAATCACTTAATCATTCAAAAGCATGGTTCATGATTTAATATTTGTAATGTTTACAACCTTCGCTTGTCATCAGGTTTATATTCGTCCTTTTTGGTCAACTTTTTTTGCTTCTTCTATTTTAAACTTCATAAATGTCACCCCTATGATGGTGTTATGATGTATTGCAATTTTACATTTATGTGCTTTATTGTGAGACATCCTAAATCACTACACCTATTTCCATTGTATGTTTGCTTACACACACTATCTATTTTGACTATAACTCAATTTTTAGAAATATATGGGGTCAATTTTTTGGTACAAAATTGCAAAGCGGCATATTCATTTGTTGTTCATGAAGATTTTGATTGTGGAACTTGATGTAAGGATCTAATGGGAAAAAAATGGAGACTTATAGGCTTTAGGTTCATAGGCTCATGCTCACAAGCTCACATCACTATAAGAAACCCGTGTTTTTTTTGACACGCAACTTCTGCATGCTCATGTCTGGAGTGATGTCCATCCATGCCCAATCAGACATCCAAATTTTTGTGTTCATTAAGACATGGCAAAAACATCGAAAATCTGCCTAGACATCACATGTCCAGGGCTTGATGTCAAAAAAAACATTGGTCAACAGGGTTCTGAAATTGTGCCATTTGTCATGCCATGTGAGCGTGGGAAGCCAAGTCGTATTTTTTTCATCCATTACCCGTGAGTGACGTATCATGTCGACGTGGTTTGTTTTTTGGATGTAACGTGGCACTGTTTTGGGGCCTAAAAACAGGTCTGGAAGGAATGCTACTCTGTCATAAATGATGACCACACAGACATCATGTCGTCTTCTAAGATGTTTGTGAAGACATCTTAGTAGACATTCTATATCCGCAACGACGTCATGTTGTCATTCTAGACATTGTTCTCGTCATGTACACTGTGAAGAAAGACATCTACTTTGATTTTCATTGTACCAAATGCGACATGTCCATGACTTTTGTGTCGTCTCTATGGATGTTATTTGTGACATCGGGCATAGCTCTGAAAGCAATAGCGTGCACTGTACATAACACCTGCAACTAGCTTTGGACGTTTCCGCCTGCATCCCTACAAAGTAAACTAGACACAACAATGTCACTATGAGCATTTCCTGCACTATTTCGTCAACATTAGAAAAATTATAGAATGTCCAAAACAATATAGCCGATGTATAAAATGATATCAGATTTGACATTCATGTATTAAGCAAAGTAGTTTACTATCCAGCATGATGTCTACAAAAACAATCATATGTCTTACATAATGTACATGCACTAGAAGAAAACTGCATTGGAAATTGCAGTTTTGAGTGGGCTGAAATTTGTTGAAACCTACGTTTCCAATGCAGAAATCTGTAATGGAATGCGTTTTAACACATATTTCTGCGTTGAAAACGTGGGTTTCAACTAATTTCAGCCCACGCAAAACTGCAATTTTTAACACAATTTTCTTCTAGTGATGTCTATATCATGATGCCCTCTATATAAATACTGTATACAATTTTGTACATAATATACTATATTGGTACCATATTATATACACCATACATAATATAAAATACATACATACATAATACTACATACATAATACTACATACATAGTATAAAATATATACATACATGATATATAATATAAAATACATGCATACGTCATGCATAATATTAAATACATACATGCATCATACATAATATTAAATATATATATATACATCATATATACAAAAATAATTTACCATACATAATACACAACATTTGATAATTAGATCAAAATAAAGGCTTTAAACGCACCTTATTGTGATTATAGGAAGGGAAGAAGACAAGATATTTATACAAGAAAGGTGGTGGGAAGAATGACAAATGGTATGGGATATTAAAAACGCAGTCATGATAGAGGATGAAAGGAGGTGATGCTGACATCGGTGGCTTCGGTGCTAACTTTTGTTTGGACGTCGGTGCTAATGTTGTTGTTGTTAGACATGACATCTATAGCTGATGTCTTTGTAGGCATTCTTTTGTTCAATACAACATCTAATAAGGTAAGGCATGCATGTGGATTTTTCTACTTCTAACATGTTTTACCTTTTCTTTTGCAAGATCTCCTAGAACAACACATGTTGGATGTCATGCACTGTGAGAAACATTTATGCAAAAGTATTTTGAAGACATTGCTTTCAATGAATGATAGCTAAGCAATCGTGTGAATGTTGAGGATCTAGGAATTTGTGAGGAAATCAGGTTGTAAGTGCCAAGGCAACGCAATGATGATTTCCACATGCCACATGCACCTTACATCTTGACCACGCAGGAGCAAGCAGAGTTCATAGCCATAGTGTGCAACATACGCAATTATGCACCCTCACAAACTATGTCAATGCAATTCACAAACGCGATAGGGATGGCAAACTATAAAATATGAAAATACATGACTACCACGTACTCATACAACAAACAAGACACACCGAAATCAATTGCCTTAGAAGTCTTTATTTTATTTCCAATAGTACTAGGTCATGCAAATTCCACAATTGAGAGAATGTACAGGTCCATGGCAAGGGTGGTGCTTCTCATGTTTATGTGCCTCCATCGCCTTTGTTGTTTTTTGTAAAAGGAATGTAGTGTCTGCCTACAACTGTATGTACCACACGCCCTTCTTCAAAGCACAAACTTTAACTGATTTCTAAGTATATCATATATAGTTTGTTGTGAAAGTACTCATAGAGACGGGACATGTTGTCAAGGACATCAATGATGATATTGCATTGGCCCGCACTTGACAGTACCATCTTCTTTGGTGACAGTGCAATCATATGTCAAGATTCGGCATACACAAGAGTGTCCTACGGAAGACCTTCGAAAGCAGCCAATGCCATTAGCGCAGTGACGTATATCTTTGTCAATGTCTAGGTGCATTTGGGAATATCTATGTGAACATCAAGACGGATAGTTAACTAATGCTCTTGCATCTATTTTGTTGTAGATTCTACCGGTGGTGGTTCGAAACATTTTGGATGACAATGTGCAGTTGGCTATCATAAAAATCAGAAGAGTGTTCCAAAGACTTTGTGACAAGGAAGTGAAGGAGATAGAGAAAGACATTGTCATGCATAATGTAATCATGGTGACTTGTCTACAAAAGAAGGAGTTTCCTAGGCACGACTTTCTTGAATATTATGACACATTTGCCGGTGCATCTCGTAAAGTAGTTATTTGTTTGTGACCCACTCCATTGTCGGTACATAAAAACATGAAAGGACTATGTTTGTACCTATGCACATTCAAAAGGTAGCATAGCTGAGGTATATAGAAATGAAGACAGACTTGGCTTTTGCACAGAGCACATGAAAGATTATAAAAGAATCGTTGAATGAGTGTAAGATGTTGAAGAAGACGCCATCACAAACGATGATGTGGTCCATTCCAACTATGTTCTGGCGCAAGTCACGTCTGCTTGACATGCACAAGCAAACCTATAGTGATTCCAATGGAAGGAACATGATCACCTTGGCAGACCATGAAATTTGTTCAGTTGCATAGTGCGCCATCCATGGAATATCGAAGGCTACCTTTTATAGATATAAGAAGATAGCAAAAGATGACCAAAAATCGGAGCATCATGGCAACCTTGGAATGAAAAAGCCTCGGATACACACTTTGTAAGCCACAACAACTCTTCGATTATTAGTGGAGAATGAAGCGGACATGATGCCCCACAAATCGAGGACCCTTGAGTCTGGGGAGAAAGTCCCCTCCATGGTCCTGCCGTTTGCATTTCGATGGAAGGACAAGTTGCCACAGATCAACAATGTCAATTCTTCACTTCAATTGCAACATATTTTGGCTAGTAGATTGAGCGACATTCGATGTCAATCTTTTCCAGAGTATGCTCCGAAGGCTAGAGGAGATAGTTTTGCTCCAGGGTTGACGAATTGCAACGTCCAGCCCAAAATCGCGTCCAAATCCGGACGTCCGGACGTGAGGACGTCCGGATTTAGCGGACTCCAGCGTCCACATTGGACGACAGCGTTGAAAAATTATACCGCGCGGTCCGCGCCCCGGTACAGGGATTTTAGACGGCCTGTCCGAAAGTGGCATCCAAATTCGGACGGTCCGTCGGAATTCAGACAGTGCGTACGAAAGCAGACTCCAAATTCGGACGCCTAATTTTTTTTCAAATTTTCTAACACTCCCTCAGAAACTTGTCTATAACTTTTTGGTGGAAGGTTCAAACTTGAAACGGATTGTTGGAGATGAAACCTTGCTTGATTTACAAACTTTTTCTAGTTCAAAGCTTTTCAAAAAAATGTATTATACAATGCAAAAATGAGGTCTGAACATTGACTTTTCTTACAATATATTTCGGATGGCTAGTTTGAATTTGGAAGGGGGGAAGGTTGGTTGCCTGGTTCCACTTGGATTCTTCCGACGCCAAACTTCGGACGGCCCATTTCCGACGGCCACTTCGGACAGCCACTTCGGACGCCTAATTTTTTTTCAAATTTTCTAACACCCCCTCAGAAACTTGTCCATAACTTTTTGGTGGAAGGTTTAAACTTGAAACGGATTGTTGGAGATGAAACCTTGCTTGATTTCCAAACTTTTTCTAGTTCAAAGCTTTTCAAAAAAATGTATTCTACTATGCGGAAATGAGGTCTGAACATTGACTTTTCTTACAATATATTTCGGATGGCTAGTTTGAATTTGGAAGGGGTGAAGGCTGGTTGCCTGGTTCCACTTGGATTCTTCTGACGCCAAACTTCCGACGGCCACTTCCGACGGCTACTTCGGACGCCTAATTTTTTTTTCAAATTTCTTAACACCCCCTCAGAAACTTGTCCATAACCTTTTGGTGGAAGGTCCAAACTTGAAACGGATTGTTGGAGATGAAACCTTGCTTGATTTCCAAACTTTTTCTAGTTCAAAGTTTCTCAAAAAAATCTATTCTTCTATGCGGAAATGAGGTCTGAACATTGACTTTTCTTACAATATATTTCGGATGGCTAGTTTGAATTTGGAAGGGGTGAAGGCTGGTTGCCTGGTTCCACTTGGATTCTTCTGACGCCAAACTTCCGACGGCCACTTCCGACGGCTACTTCGGACGCCTAATTTTTTTTTCAAATTTTCTAACATCCCCTCAGAAACTTGTCCATAACTTTTTGGTGGAAGGTCCAAACTTGAAACGGATTGTTGGAGATGAAACCTTACTTGATTTACAAACTTTTTCTAGTTCAAAGGTTTTCAAAAAAATGTATTATACTATGCGGAAATGAGGTCTGAACATTGACTTTTCTTACATTTTATTTCGGATGGCTAGTTTGAATTTGGAAGGGGTGAAGGCTGGTTGCCTGATTCCACTTGGACACTTCGGACACCAAACTTCGGACGGCTACTTCGGACGCCTAATTTTTTTTTCAAATTTCCTAACACCCCCTCAAAAACTTGTCTATAACTCTTAGGTGGAAGGTCCAAGCTTGAAACGGATTGTTGAAGATGAAACCTTGCTTGATTTCCAAACTTTTTCTAGTTCAAAGGTTTTCCAAAAAAGGTATTCTACTATGTAGAAATCATGACTTTTAGGTGGAAGGTCCAAACTTCAATTGAATTTTTGGAACCTTGCTTGATTTCCTTGCTTTTTCTTGAAACCTCGCTTGATTTCCAAACGTTTTCTAGTTCAAAGTAATTTAGAAAAGGTATTCTACTTTGCTGAAATGAAGTCTAAACATCTACTTTTCTTACATTATATTTCGGACGGTTCGTCTGAATTCGGAAGGCTGGTCCCATTTAGAGTTTTTTCTTTTCTTTTAATTCAATCGATATTGAAATCTCTAAGGTTTAGATTACGTAATTTGCTATAAAATCATTTGTACATGCATTATTTCTTATTGTTACTACAATTTTGTGGCTATAAGTTTGTAGCATACATTAATAATTCTATTTAAACTAATTTTGGGGGACTTGTTAATTGATATTGATAGTAGTATTGAAATTTGTTTGGGAAGTTTTAGAAAAATTTATTTTTGGAGATGAAACCTACTTGTAATCATTAATCCCTCAAGTACAAAGTGGACACAATGAGTCCTCTTCAAATTTTCAATGGAAAATTCTCGATAGGGTGAAACAAATCTCAATATTTTACAAACTAGGATCTGTAGAATTGAAATTTTACATACTTGTTGCATTATTTGATTTTGAAAATTTGAATATGAGAAATATTTACAAAAATTATTTAGAAAATGTGGTCTACTAGAAAAAAGGAGCACATACAATGTTTTTCCAATAAAAGAAATAGTAGAAATAGAAAAAAAAAAAAAAATCTTAAACAATCCTAGTCTTTACTTTATACAAATAAATTGTGTTTGAAGAGTTTTTTTTAAATTTGTATTTTTAGCAATTTTAAAAATAATAGGTTCAACCTAGTGTGATGAAGAACACAAAATATATAAAAATGAATCCAAACATTTTAAAGATGTCCCAAACAATATACAAATTATACAAGTTATTAAATCACAATTGCAATATTGCATGTTTCACATTTACAACAAGATGAATTGAAAATATCATTTTTGATGTAGAAATACGTTACAAACATACATAAATAAGGTCCATAAAACCATAATTGTGATACATGAGGGGTCATCATATTCGAAAGTCAATCATATTTTTCACTATATAAGCACCAATATTTTTTGTATGGGATATATTGTTGACAATTTACATTTTAAGATGTAAATATAAGTATGAGGATGTAGGAAAATATCAAAATAACTTCAATTACAATTTTTTTGTATAAATGCAATATTTAATCTTGAACTAAATTAAATTACATTAAATTACATTAAATTGCTTAAAGCATTTTTTGTAACATCCTCTAATACAATAACAAAATAATACAATTGCTTGTATTATGTATATTTTGTTGTTTCAAACTATTAATGCATTTTACAACGAAACTTAAAGAACACTTCAAGTTATAATTGTATGTTCCACATTTGTAAAGTGGCACATCATAATTGATGTAGAAAAACTAAAAATACATTGAAAACATATATAAATAAATCTATGTGGTCTATACAAGAACATATGTTGTACATCATGATAATCACATCTTAAAAAAATAAAGAAATAAAAAATATTCCACACATTACACCAATGTTTTTGGTAACTAATGTAAAATTGAAAGTTTAGGGTTTAGGGTTTAGGGTTTAGAATGCATATTTAAATGTGAGAAAGAATAACTTGAATTACCTTTTCTTTAAAAACATTCTTACTACATAGGATGCTTATAGCATTAAATAGCAATCTTAGAAAGCAAATCTGTACTTCTTAGAATACACTATTTCTATACAAGTGGACAGCTGTGTAAACAAGTCAGGAGTCAGCTGTCAAACAAGCCAGGAGTCAGCTGTCAAACAAGCCAATAGTCAACTGTCGAACAACTCGACCAGCAGTCAACAGTTACACAAGGTGGACAACTGTTTAAAAATAAGACAAAAATGGGCGTCCGAAATTTGCCGTCCGAATTTTCCATCTGAACAAGGCCGTCCGAAGTGGGCCGTCCGAAGTGGCCAACTGAGACCAGCTGTCCAAATTCGGACTAGCCGTCCGAAATAAAATGTAAGAAAAGTCAATGTTCAGACCTCATTTCCGCATAGTAGAATACATTTTTTTGAAAAACTTTGAACTAGAAAAAGTTTGTAAATCAAGCAAGGTTTCATCTCCAACAATCCGTTTCAAGTTTGGACCTTCCACCAAAAAGTTATGGACAAGTTTCTGAGGAGGTGTTAGGAAATTTGAAAAAAAATTAGGCGTCCGAAGTAGCCGTCAGAAGTGGCCGTCGGAAGTTTGGCGTCAGAAGAATCCAAGTGGAACCAGGCAACCAGCCTTCCCCCCTTCCAAATTCAAACTAGCCATACGAAATATAATGTAAGAAAAGTCAATGTTCAGACCTCATTTCCGCATAGTATAATACATGTTTTTGAAAAGCTTTGAACTAGAAAAAGTTTGTAAATCAAGCAAGGTTTCATCTCCAGCAATCCGTTTCAAGTTTGGACCTTCCACCAAGAAGTTATGGACAAGTTTCTGAGGGGGTGTTAGGAAATGTGGAAAAATCTAGGCGTCCGAAGTAGTCCGTTGGAAGTGGGCCATCGGAAGCGGCTGTCGGAAGTGTCTATGGTCAATTGATCATATTCTTAATAAAACTAATCAAGCGTATTAAGGTTCTAACAATACAATTGCAAGCAAATCTCATGATTAACTCCTAAACATCCAAACAATGTTTTTTGGCAACATTACAATTTTAGGCAGCTCATTATAGACGAAATTTTTATTTTTTCTCTTTGGAAATTTCACACAATGTGTGGCCAAGGAGTAGCTTTAAGGCCCAACAATTTTCATAACTTTTGACTAAATGGTTTTAAAGTTATTGCATGATATGTAATTTTCAGTGTTCGGCGGGCAACGCGAGCAGAAAAAAAATTCTTTGAAGATCACTTTAAAAGAAATAAAAATTTGAAATTGGTTCTCTAGATTTTTATATATATATTAAGCTTTGAATCATTTTCTACTACTTTGAATCATTCCATTTTGATTAATGAGATGAAAGTTATGAGGAATTTTAGTTTAGATTAGTTTGTGGTTAGATATAGAATCTCTACTCTAAAATAAACTTTGAAGTCTTTTATTTAACTAAATTTTAAATATTCTTGAAAAAAAACCCAAACATTAGGTGTATATTGTTTATTAAAACATTACAAACATTGGGATTGGCATTTTTCAATTCTATAAATAAATTGTTAACAATTTAGTATTTTTAATCATTCTCTACTGCTTCCTACTTATTATTCATTTCCTATATATTGTACAATTCCAAATGATCTAAAATTTTTCAAGCACCTAGCCAACTTGACTTGCGGAATGAATCCAAAGAGTAACCACAATTTTGGATATTTTTTATACAAATGTAACCTTGTGAAGTGCAGCTACCCATATGTTTTACAAGGCCAAAAAAAGGGTTTTGTCACTTCAAATGTTAATATATCACAATCTACATGATGGAAAATTCTAAAAAAAAATTCACAACTTTTCAAACTATTTTACTACAAGGTCCTACGATTTTATGTGTCTAAAATTGTTTTTCATCTAAAATTTGGTGCTTGTAAATGTAAGGGCACTTTTGGAGCAGTTTTGGTGAAAATATGGTCTCTAATGTTTAGTAGTGAACTAAATAATGACCAACTTGATCTTTTTGTGTGAAGATAAGGGATCTAAGAGTGTTGAAGATTACAAAGTAATATCTAGCACCTAATCTTTTGGAGAAGTCCCACACTTGGAGTCTTTGTTCAAATCAAACGTATAATATACCATTGAAAAGCTCTCAACAATACCTTTCCAATGATATATTATAAGGCACACAAAATGATAAGACAGGGCGTCCTATTCCGACGGCCTGTCCAATTGAACAGGGCATCCGATCAGATGACTAGGCAGACTTCAATCTTTGGAGAAGTCCCATAGTTGGAGTTCTTGTCCGAATTGGATGCATTATATACCATTGGAAAGCTCTCAAGAATATCTATCCAATGATATATTATGAGGCATAGAAAAGTTGACGGGGGCGTCAGACGACAGTGGATGACAATGCGGACAGGCCTTTTGGATCCGACACTACGGACGGGCCTTTTGGATCCGACACTGCGGACGGGCGGGATTGTTAGACCATCGGATTGGACGGACCGTCGGAATCGGACGCTTTGTTAGATCAGACAGGCCGTCGGAATCGGACGCCTTGTCTGATCGGACGCTGCGAGCAGGCGGATATACCGGGCCGGGCGGACGTTGGAGATGCACTATATTTTGGGACTATAAATGAAATTGGACATCCGGGGGGGTCCGGACGCGGACGCTGGACGTCCAGACGTACGTCCTCACGTCCGGACGTCCTGGCAACCCTATTTTGCCCGTTGTGGAATCTGCAATAGATATAGGCAATTCAAGAGTGCTTGCACTCTACATTCACGAGCAAAATAAGTGTGGTCCAACAAATTGAGAGTGCATCTATTGGGACAGAAGGCACATAGGGACTTGTATTATGGAAACCGCTCAATGTCTGAGATGTACCCTAACAAAGTTTTGACTATAATCCATAACAAGATGGATCACTCCAAGACCGCTTCACTCCATTACTCTCATAAGAGTAAAGGAAATGATTATTTCATGAAGATGCCTGTCGTTGTTACAGGCATGATTGCTCACGATCATTGAGATGTGCGATATGCACACTATGGCTTAGACATCTTCCCAACAGACTCCAACCATAATATTGGGTCCATTGCAAAATTATTGCGAGATCTAGAGTCACAACCAAAGCATTCATCTCGTCAATTGTTTGTAGGAGGAGAGCGTTTTGAACTGACAAAGGCTTTATTAATAGGCTCGGAGATTTGTACGGACTCCCTCGGGTCCCCCCCTGAAGTGTTGGCGGAAGCTCAACCTCTTCCTCCAACATTGACTCTTCAGCTTGACAATGCGTTTAGTGACAACAAAAATTGGTGGGTTTTTGCATTCTATTTTCTCTTTGTTTATAGAGTTATTTTTCGAGAGATATACATCAATTTCCTCATTGTTTGACACACTCATGAGGACATTGATGCTCTGTTTGGTCGTTGGAGCACCAAATTGAAGACGAATGACTATCCCATGCTTCTAAGGTTGATGAAGTCTTTCATGGATTGCGAAATACAACCCGTGATTCCTCATCTCATTGAGGAGGTTCCTGATTTTAAGAGATTTGTGGAAGGGTATTTGCATACAGGCGATGATTCTCTACAAGTTCATTCTCAAGTGCAGCAGTTCAAGTTTTATAAGGATTCAAATGGGTGACCATTGATACAGTACAAGATCCTTTGTACCGATGTTGATTGGTTGCCGAAAGAGAGTGGGGGGATTCGTTTGTGGAAGGAGACAATAGATGGGTACCCTAAAGTACCGAGGGGTAGTCCTCTACCTTTGGCACCGCAACAAATGCGTTGCTTTGATAAGATTTGCAAGAGTTTAGATGGGTACATTGCATCGTGGGGGGCAATGGGCAATCAGGATTTATCTGGAGAGTTTAGGAGGAAGAATGAGCCGGTGTGGAAATATTGGGAGGGTGTGAGAAGTGCTCTCAATGCTCCACTTATGGTGCATGAGACATTGCAGGATGGATTTTGGCCAAATTTTCAAAATTGCCAATGAGGTGGAAGACCAATACCTAGATGATGGCATGATGCATGAGGAGTTTGCGGAAGATGCACCTTTTGTTGGTCGTAGGCGTGATCGTCTACCTCCTTCATTTCGTGTTGGCCATGATGTATATGTAGGTTACTTAGTTGTTGTGTGATCCGTTGGCAGTGACCTCCGTCCATTTTGGCTTGCTCGGGCTCTAACAAATTCTAATCCAGATCCAGGGCATGTCAATTCTATTTAACTTCAATATTGGACACCTAAGTCTTTTCACCACACCTATGAAGAAACATATGTTGGGTGGGACACAAAACAAGGGAATTCTTAGTGCAAGGATAAGGCTATCTCTCTAAGTTGGACGCATACAGACTGCATTATGACTGCTTGGAAGCCACGTTTCAAAGAAGGCACTTCTGATCCAAGAGTTAGAATTCCCAAAACACAAATTGCTATCATCCAGACATCGGTGGATGCATATGTATCTGGTGAAAGCAACAATGTATCTTTGGAGTGAAGATGAATAGTTTGTAGGCATAGGAAGTCATTAGCAGTTTTTTGAGTTTGTAGGTTATTTTCTTAACTTTAAGAAGGGTGAAAAAAAATATGGAAAAAAGAAGATTATAAGGAGTTGTAGAAGTTGATAGTTTTTTTTAAATATGTCTAAAAAAAATATAATAAAAAATTGTTAGAAAAAAATAGGTGGAGAAGATGAAATAGATTTAGTTTTTTTTATTCTTTTAGTTCATTGTTTTGATCTTTTTATATTATTTTAGAATTTGATATTATAGATGTTGTACAATATAATATATTTTTATTTTTTATTCTTGTATTGTGTATTTTGTAAGTTCTTCATTGTAATTCCATTGTCAATGACATTTGTTTTGGAACATTAGGAGTACTAATGTTTTCTATACAAAGTAATTCTGAACTTCTCTATCTAAGCATATGTCAAATTCTTTACTTTGACATTGTAGTTTTTGGTAAGGCTAGGTGTATAGATGTATTCTATCACGGATGATTTCAAAATTCTCTACCTCACCATATGTCAAACTATTTACTTAGATATTTTAGTTAAGTACTTATTATAAAGGATTCAAGTTCAAGTCCAAAATCCCTCCTTTCAACGTCCTTCAGACCTTCACTACTATTTTATTCCCCCAATTTCTTATACTTGTAGAAATTCTTCATTCTTCTAGCATTTTATGGTCTCAATTTATTGAATTGTCTCAATTTAATGAACTCTTCTATATACTAAATTTAGGAAGATGATTAAAATGAGAATCCACATTGTTTCAATTTAATGAATATGGCCTTTCAACGATGTTGACGTGGCAATTCCGATTTTTACGGACACTAATGCGGACATGCTTATGTCCGCAAGCATGTCAAAAGAAAGGAGTACGTCAGTGGAAATAAGAAGCTGTTATCACCTAAATTTAGTTTGTCCGCTGCAACAACCACTCAGATCTGTTGGAAATGGCAAACCATCTTCCAGACACAAAGACGTCTCCTTGGACATAGTGTGTCCAACCTCAAACACTCTACGTCGAGTGCCCGATATAAAAAAAAATGGGTTTCTTATAGTGCATATTAATATCCTTGCCAAAAATAATTGAAAATTTGATTTAAAGAAAACAAAGCAAGGTTTATAGCATAATTTTATCTTTGACCCAGTCAACTTCAAATCATTGTAAGAATTCCAATTTCAAAGATTTCAAAGATTTGTAAAGTACATAATGAACTAAATTTCTTGAACCTTATGTCATCAATGGTCTCAATAAAAAATAAAAATAAAAATCATCTTCAAATCTAAAAGTGAGTTTGAAGTGCATTTATAAGTAGGATAAGCAATTTGAGACCATGAAACCAATCAAAAGGCTATACAAGTTAATTCATTTAGTGCACTCTTTAGTCTTTAGTTGTAGTACTAATTTGCATTTATTTAGGAATTAATTTGTGAAATTATGAAGTGTACCTATATGGAAGTTCATAGTTATTTCATAATATCTCAAATTGTGTGATTGTCATTCACTTTCATCAACATTCATCCAATTTTTATTTAAATTCATCAAGGCATGTTCATACTAATTAGACCACATCAAACAGATTACATTAACCCACTATTCAAACTCTTGTACTATTAAAATTAACTTTCATTGAATAATCTTACATAGTATTATAATTGGATAATTGTCTACGATTCCTATCGAAAGGATAAGTTTATAGAAATTTGTTTTACATGCTAGTGAAAATTCTTCCCATATACAATTTTGATATATAAATTCTAACTATTCTATATGAAGAAACTAATAGCACCATATGACCTCAATCTTCTTAGTTTGCAAAAAATTCTAGATTCCTTTCAATAAAGGTGTTGCTCACACAATCACATATTATCCTAAAGGAATAAATTATGAAAAACTTATTTTCATTGTTACTAAAACTTTTTTTTAAGTGTAAATTTGTGATATATTGCATTCAAGTTCAGCAAAAATTAATTCTTAAAGTGGATGCCAAATTTTTTACAATTTATTTGTATGGACAAAAAATGGCTATTGTATAATATAAGCAAAAAGAAATTGAGTTTTTGGTAGATTAAAGAGATATTTGGAAAAGAATGTTGAACCTAGCTTTGGGGTAAAATAATTATGGATTCTAAACTATTCTACTCTATGAAAAAATCCACTAGCATCAAATGACCTCAATCTTGATTGTTTTGGGATAAAAAATCTAAAGTCCTTTCAATGAGGGTGTTGAGGCCTAGTAGAAGCTTGAGGAGAATGACACCTAGATAATGAACAAAGAAAAAGTTCAAGTCCCTTTTTGGAGTTGGCGTGAATGTTAAAGTTTGTTTGTTAAGTACCCCACACCAAAGGCCAC
Source organism: Rhytidiadelphus loreus (assembly GCA_947034895.1). Taxonomy (NCBI): domain Eukaryota; kingdom Viridiplantae; phylum Streptophyta; class Bryopsida; order Hypnales; family Hylocomiaceae; genus Rhytidiadelphus; species Rhytidiadelphus loreus. Next base: position 3,326,151 of record OX344761.1, on the reverse strand, counting down.
CAAAGGCCATACTAACAATGAACTCCTACAAAGAGGATACAAGTACAAAGCCAAATGAAAATCATCTACTCTTCTCTATTCACTATGTAATTTCTCTCAAGTCCCAACTCCTCATTTACGGTTTGCAGGTTGTTTGATATAGTGACCAGGATGCGCCCAATTGTGTGACTGATCTCAGCAAGTCCTCGTTGAAAGAAATATTGAAACACTTTTGACTTAATTTCAATCTTTACAATTGATCTTGCCTCTTGTCCAAGCTTTGCCCTATAAACAACAAAACAACAAAAGATTTGCATATATATATGTCATGAATGTTTACTAGCTTACTTATTACATTGATAATATTAGTAATAACCATCACAACATTTGCAATCGCATACCCTGTTGCATAAGAGAACATTGTTAGAATTTTTGTTTGTTTCTCATAATTGGAATTTAAATTCAAAAGTGTTGCCAATATTTGGATGAAAATTCGTAAGAATGAAATCGTGACAACTGAGGTTTTCTTTTGTTGCAAGGCAAATTATCGATTGACTCTGGACGCTAGCTAGTCTGAGGTTGTCGGTACTTCGAGATGAACTCACGTGCAAATTTCGCAAGCAATAGTTCCGGAGATGACACTCTTTGGTGTGAACCATTTCCGAATGCAGGATTGATGTGCGCAGCTGAGACCTCCCAAACAATTGCAACCCAACTGAAGAATTGGATCCTTGGCAGAAATTTGCTTGTCGAAACAGATCCTGCACCCCATCGATCATCAATTCAATTTTACTTTTCTTTTAATGTACCGGATGGATTATTAGGTTTCTAGAATCACGTATTCTAGAAACCTAATAATAATCTAGGTTTTCCAGGAGTATCAGACAGTGGCTAAAGACTTTCTTGTCACTCGACGAAAATTAATCAATACTTTTGGGTTAAGTCATTATCAATTGCCATATTCGTTAAAATTATAAAACATATTTGAGATTTGCACTTTCCTAGCGCCGGGCTCAATCATCTGAAATTTCAGGTCTAGTATACAAATTAATCCTACTTTTGAAAGCCCTATGCACATGGTCTTGAAACGTACTACTTTTGAACACATTCTTCAGATGCGTGATTCCGTAGGTTCTGAAGCTTTGGGAGTTGCAAACTTTTCCAAAGAAAAGGCAGGTTACAACAACGATTTATACAAAAAGCTAGAGGGTTGTATGAAAAGCAGCAGCACCGAATTTTGCAATGACTACCTTGCAATTCAAAAAGCAGCACCGAAAGCATCTGGGTATACAATTATCTCAATAATAGTTGAAAACTCCGTAAGCGAGAAGCGCCATACCTGCAATCTTCAACTCCGATTACATCTGAAACATCGTCCGTTTCTGTGGGGGTTCCACCCTGGCAATGCCTCCCTTCCGGCTCCCTGTCCCTCACGCTGAAACATGAGCCCATCTCGGAAGAGGAGCTACTCAACTTAATTACAATATAGTCAAGACGAAACGGTCGTTTTGATCGATGTCTCGATCGATCACTCTCACTACTAGTCTTTTCCTCAACTACTGAACGACTAAAATTGCAAATGCCAGTGCTGGAACTTGGTTGGAGCTTTTGTATCCATCTCCTCCTGTCGAGGCTTTGTAAACGACAAATTATTCACGCTATCTGTCTGTGTGTAAGTTCTCATGTAGGCTTGGGATCAGCACTTGATAACACTAGCTTGACTAAAAATACTAACTTCACTGTCACTTGCATGAAACCAAGTTGCGAATCAGATCTAATAATCAAACAATGATTTACTTATGAACCAACGCAACTGAGTTCTGTAATAAGGGTCGATTTTAGAGGCTCCTACCAACCCATATAAAAAAAACTGAACTAGGGTCAAGTGCAAAGAATTTTTTGAAAATATATACCCTCTTTTGAGGAGATCGAAGGAATCTCCAATGCTCACAAAAACTCAATCAGTGAGGACGTCTGAAGTTGGCAAAACCAATTAATCTCAAAAACGTAGTCTGAGTGGGGAAATCCGGAAATGAGAAGATGGCAAAACTTAGGGTATGGAGTATATTAAATTTTTAGTGCATCTGGAAATTCATAAAAATAGTGTGCCCTGTGCCGGGGCCACAGCCAAAACGTAAGTAAAAGTAATTTTCTAATTATCTAATCCATAAAAACTTTGAAATTCAATAACTTTCACACCATATGTCCAAATGCCATGAAACAAAGCCTATGCACCCCTCCTCACTGAGGGCTTTTGAATGGTACCAAACACACAACCAGGGGACTCACGGTCCATGAGATCTCACCATAACAAACAAAACAAAACATATAGCCTAACTTAAGATATGGACTAGTAGGCCTTGTGCTTGCCACAACCAAAATAAAAGTAAAAATAATTTTCTAATTTTTTAACTCATAAAAACTTCAAAATTCAATAACTTTCACATCGGAAGTCCAAACACCACAAAACAAAGTCTGTGCACCCCTCCTCATAGAGAGCTTCAGCCCATGGAACAAAGAATGCAACTAGACAACGCACAATCTAAGAGATCTCATTGTAACAAACAAAACAAATGATCCTTACAATCATTTGTTAAAAGCAATATGCCAAATGAATAGAATGACATCATGGAAAACTAGGTCTTATAGCATGTTTGATTGAACTTATTGAAGCTATTCATCTAGTTGTTGTTTCTTGTTATAAATAGATACTCAAGTAGACTTGCACAAGGACTCTAAATTGTCTCTAGAGCTTAAGTCATAAACTTAGAGTTTCTATGGCCTTTTTCTTGTTGTTTCAGTGATTATTTGTTATTTTTGTCCTTGATTTTCTACAAATGTTAGATTGAATGATTATTTTGCCAAATGCTTTAAGTTTTATTCAATTTGGAATTGTTTTAAGATTCCTCAATCATGTCAATGTGTCAATTCTCAATATTAATAGTGCAAAAGTTTGTATTTTGCAAATGAAAATATCAAATATCTCTTATAAGGGATACAATATGATTAAAGTATGAACCCCTGTGTGTGCCATGTGACTATTTGTGCCACTTTTGGATCATACTAGAGTACAAAAAGTCAAAATTGTATCCAAAGCATACATAATGACTCGCACAAACAAGATGACTTCTAAATTGTGGCACAAATAGGGCCTCTTACCATAAATGAGCTTTTTGAGGATAGTCGTTGAAGACATGAATCCAATAAATAAATGTAGTTTTAAAAGGAAGCTAAATACTCTAAAGGATTGAAATAGGATGGCTTCTAAATTGTGGGACAAATAGAGACTCCTAATACCTTAACTAAGCTCTTTGCCAATAGTCATTGAAGATAGAAATCAAACAAATGAATGTTATTTTAAAAGAAAGATAAATATATCTAAACGATTGAAATATAGTTTTATAATAATAAATTCAATGAATTTTTTTTAAAGAAAATAAATAGATTCAATTTATTGAATTTTTTTGTTTTATATTTATTTTGTTTTATATATCTGACAAATGAGATGTCTCTATCTATTCAAAATAAAAAAAAATTTGTAAGTTTTGAACAAGGAAAGCCCAATTTCAAAGGCTTGTAAGTCAAAATCATGTGCTTGTATGCCTTTCAATTTTGGTTTTATGTTAAAAAGCTTGTTGAGAGTATGTATAAAAAATTTCAGCCCAATTAGACCTATCTATCATAATTGCCCGAAATTGCCCATAACTTGGAAAAAATGTCTTTTTGAGGCATAGCTTTTTAACCACAACTTGAATTGTTCTAAAAAATTTTAGGTATTAAGCTAGTAGTGAAACACACCTTGGGTACAAATTTCACAAGAATCCAACAACTATTGCACTAGAAAGGGTCCACCCCAAAGCTAGGGGAGGACAAGTTCACTACATTTGGGGTACCCACATGTGGCAAAGTGATTTTTTGACCCACTATTTACTTTTGAATAAACTATAATTTTATCCTAAAATTTTGAGCTTTGTTTAACAATGACTAAAGGTTTCTATTGACAAAAAATTCAATTCCAAATAACATAAGATATATTGTCTAGAAAGGGTTGAAAAATGAACTAAAATGGCATGTTTGCCAACTAAAATATTTACAGAGCTCACATGAAGATGACTATTGCATCAATATTCAACCAAAATAAATTTTCAATAGAAATCTATTCTATAGAATTTTTTTTTCATTTTTTTCATTTTTTTTTCTTATATAATATAGAGGTGTGAAAGTTATTTTCAGCTTTACAATGTATCTTTTTTCTTAAAAAATTTATAACTAATTACTATTAGTATAAAAAAATACCAATAATTCAAAACATAAACTTTTAAAGTAGAAAAATCTATCCATAATTTTTTTTTGAAAAAAAAATTAAATTTTAAGGTGTATTACATGTATTACTTTTTCCGCCGCACGTGGGTTGCTAAAACGTGGGGAGTGTCATCCCCGGGCCCCATAGTGGGAAATGGTTTGAAATCTTGCTTTGGGGCTTGAAACTCTCTTGCTATTTACCCTTGATACAAATTGGCTATTTCAAAGCCTCACCAAATTGGTTAAAATTGATATTAGATATAATCATAAAATACACAATTCTATTTTAAGTATAAGACATTTATATGAAAATTGAAAGAATTTAGATGGATCTATAAAGATAAAAAGAGGATCTAGATTCATTCATTAAGGACATAATGGAAGTTGTATTTGTCACTCTTATGCATTTGGGGACTACATTGGAATCAAATTTATATTATTTTTCAAAAACATAAATATATAATCACAACCTTCTTTAAATTATGAAAATTTGAAATTATTGCATAAAATTTGAAATTGTTGTGAATTTTGTAAAAATAGAATAATGAATATTCATAATATCAAATAAAAAATGAAATAAAAAAATCTATTATTTTTTTCTAAATGTATGTAGAATAAGAATTTATAAAGAATCACATTATAATCCTATTGATACTTGGAGGTTAAAATCTTGACAATCACTCTAAAATAAGCCATACGCTCTAACGTCCACTTTGGGATGACGTACAAATTGCAAAGAACAATAAAGATTTTTCATCTATGAATTTTTGTGGAAGTTGTTTCATACTGGTATGTGCCAATGCATCCATAGAAATTATACTACCTAGAAGTGCTCATTTGATTCATAAGAAATTAAAAAGATGTAGGCTATTAGAGTTGGTGAAAAATTAATGTGTAAAGGCTCTTTGCATCATTGATTCAGAATGTTTAAAAAATTGAGTGACAAATTCTGATAGATTTCTATCTCACAAGTAAGGTAACAACATCTAATTGTGATATGTTTGCAAAACCATCTCATTTAAATTCTTGCCTACAATGTACAACCTTCAAACATCAGAGACCAAGGTCAATTTTAGGTATACCTATCTTCATTACTTTGAAAATCTATATTTTATTCATGTGGAGTCCATAAAATGCATTATGAGAGAGTCTAAAATCCCTTTTCAATTACTTACAAAACTCAACAAAAACTTTTAGATTTCAAACCATACTCAAATTGTTATTGGGATACATTTAGGTGTTACTACCTTATTCGTTTAACCCTTAAACAACAAGTTAGTCACTGTGGAAATCAACTATTTTGGAACCGTGTGAATTGTTGGTATAAAAAAATGCAAAAGCAACCATTGGAAGATGTTCCTTTTTCACACAATTTGGAAGATAAATAGGTGCACTTCTGTCTCGATTCTTTGTCATTCATCGGCCAGAAAATGTCCTCCTCGTCGTTTATGGGTTAATCCTTAAACGCTGAAAGGGAGACCCTTGAAATCTTCCTTTTCTATTACCATGTGAATCATTGACCTCAAACTATTGTAGAAGATCTTCCTTTTCCAAAACAAATTTTGAGGATGAATAGTTGCACTTCTGTCCTTTACAATTTGATTCCTTGTCATCCATTGGACACAAAACGTCCGCCTTGACATTCAAGGGTTAATCTGCTACTACTTCAAATAGGGTTATTACACCTAATTCTCGGGTACACACACATCATATAAACTCAAATTTCACGCCCACGTGGACTCCACAAGCCCCTCAACTAACTAGCAACGTGTCCCGATTTCCAACTCTCCAACACCCCCAGACACCCGCTCACGACCTCCGGGTCTCAGCCCACCACGCAGTATCACCGGGTATCTCCAGGAAGGTTCGTCAACTGCATCGCTTAGCCATACTAACTCCCCTTCACTAGATCACTTCTCTTCAGCCGCCTCACCCAGCCATCGTCGAACATTCAATTCCGTTCAAGCACGCTTTTGCCGATTTCATTTCGCAATTAGGTTTTGGCGCTTAAGCTTTTTCTCCCGTCCTAGTTGAAACTTTTCTGAAATCCGAAATTCGGCTTGTTGTCAGAACACGAATTTGGAAGAAGAGTGGTTGCGTCCCGATGTTGGCGAGGAGATTGTAGAGCAAAAGAAAGGAAAGGGAGGAGCAATGTACGCGGTGGCAGCGGCTGCTGTGAAGGCCGGTACAAACTCATCGTCCGCGGCGCGACGCCAAGCGCTGTCGCTCACTGAGGCCGCGGGGAATCAGATTCGGAAGCTGCTGGGGCGGAGGCAGAAGGAGTATCTGCGCCTGGGCGTCAAAGTGCGCGGTTGCAATGGGCTGACGTACACACTCAATTATGCTGGTATGGTGATGGCTCTGCTTCTCGAGGGCTCCTTTGGGTTGCAGAGGTTGTGTCTCTTCGTGTCTGGTGCGCTTGGTTGAGATTCAAATCCGTATGTTATTGTGTGCGGAAAACCCTAACTAGTCGAGTCTGTTTCGAGTTTTTATTTACTGAGAGATTGCTTACAGGATTCGGTTATCCCAGTCTAGGTCAATTCAATTATTGAACGGGCTCCAATCTTTTATGTTTCTTATATGTCTCCTCTGAATTTCGTTTACTTGTAGTTGTTGAATTTTGTGTGTGATAGTTTGATTCCCATGGAAGCTGATGAGGTTAATCTCTCACAAGTAGTGGTTCATTGGAAAAATTCTTCTCTTTCTCCTGCTTTATCGCTTGTTTTGAAGTTTTGTGAAGATGTATTATAAACAACACTCTGGAGAACATCTTTTGATGTTGATAAGTGAACAAAAATTGTAGGCCTAGAATTTTGAATTACACCTATGCAGATGGATTTACTGTTGCCGTCATCAGGATTTAAAACCGGAATTAAAATTTGAGACATAAAATTCAGAATTCTTTCTAAATTAATTGCATCTTAAATATTGTTGACACCACGTCCGAGGTGCAGGTTGTGTATCGGAGAGATGATGTTGAGGATCCTATGGTGCAATGTCCAGTGATGTAAACCAAAAACTGTCGATCTTATTGATTTAGAGTGGTGGCAGACACTCCTTTTCTTCTCTCTCTCTATCTCTCTGTCCCAACACTTGTTTCTTTATGTATTCTCTCCCTTCCCGCAAGGGTTTGTGTTTTGCCTTGGCTCCACTCTTGTCAACTTCTTTGTCGTCCTCGACCTTTTTCTCCTCTGCTGTTTGAGGTTGTGTCTGCCAATAAGCCACCGCTGATGCTTTAGCTATGAGAGCTGAGGACACCCTGCACCGTTGGGATTCACCGTTTAGGCTTAGGGTGAGACGAGACTGTTAAGTTTTGATAGCTAGTGGAAGTGATGAATTCTTGACGTGTCTCCTAAATTAATTTTTTGTGAGATATGCCCATTTTTTCTGCCAGTTTTGTTGATTGTTGGGATTGCATCAATCTCTTTTCTTTTTTTTTCTCCCAGTTCATGAAACTATCATTAATCACAGTTGTGTTGAATCAATTAACCCTGCTCTTGGTCTTTGAGAAGCATAACAATACTTCTGTTTTGCAATGAATAGGTCATTCACTACGTTTTCCTCGATGCCTCTGGGCATAATTGTTGTTTCTGATAGTTATAAAGGTTTATATCTGTACAAGCTTTAGATATTAGATTTAGACGTCGCAGTAGTAGTTAAGGGGAAATGGTGTCTTCATAAGTCTGCAATTGAAGAGCTTGTTGTATATTAACATAATGGTTTATTCGGCTTGTTCTGCGCTGCAGATGATCGAGGCAAGTTCGATGAGATAATAGAAGACAAAGGTGTGAAGGTGTTAATAGACCCCCGAGCCCTGATGCATGTCGTTGGCACCAAAATGGATTATGTCGAAGATCGGCTGAAGTAAGAATCTATCATGCTGATCACCGAGATTTTTTGTTTGTGTGAAGTGTTGTAGGTTTGTTTTGGGGTTGGAAGTATGTACATTGGAAGCCGGGGGTGACTATTCTGTGCTTGTTGATGTGCACCATTTGCAAAGGATTGCTGGATGTTCCATTAGTGTGGTTAAGCTTACCAGTATATATTTTTGTTCTGTGCAGATCCGAATTTGTTTTCATCAACCCTAATTCAAAAGGCCAATGTGGCTGTGGAGAATCTTTCACGACGTGAGAATCCTCAAATACAACTGCAATATTTTACGCATTGAAACGCGGTCAACCACATTTGACTGCCCTCCATCACTTCGACGATAGTTGGAGATTATGCTCGAGTTACTCATGGCAATCAAATGTATGGTGATATGTCCATGGATGTGGCTCGGGGATAAGACGTCACATCTTGCACTGCATGACTGGGTCCGCAGAAGATTTGATTATTCAAGAGTTCCATTCGACTGTGTTTAGTCATTGTTAGGGATCTGAAGCCTATCTAGGGTTGTAAAAGTAAATTTACACCAATTTAACCTGATTGTTCCCATTAGACCTTATTCTTCGCTCTTACACGGAGGCATGTTTCATACATTTCCTGGCTGCAAATTATCAGTGGAGCCTCGATGCTATGAAGGTTGCGTGAGAACAGTCGCAAGAGTTTCAATGGTTAAGAAATTTTGTATACAAGCGATGCAATTGAATTGAAATAAGATTGGATCAGGGTTATCGGAGTCAACATTTCGTAAGATTCTTTTTGGAGTTGAGCTTCAGATACAGTATGTTGATTTCTTCAGGTGTATCAATGATCTTCCACACGCCAGGATTTGGACGTTAGGACACTCACCAAGATAATTGCTCTCTAATTGCATCATTGCTACAAAGCAAGCTAGAAAATGACAATCTGATACCGATAATTTCAATCCTCTCCAATGACGCTCTGCAGTTGCACATTCCTTTGTCATGTTGTATACGCATTTGATTGGACAATTTTCACATGGCAGGGTAATGCATGTGAAAGCCTTTTTATCTCTCGACTGAGTATTACTGGAGTCGGTAGCTTGTATCTGTTGGAGCTTGAACGTTTTTGTATGTCCTTGCAGCAGCAATCAGAGTTAAGGGTTTGTAAACGTTGGAGATTGTTCATTTAGCTAGCCTACACAAAATCATCTGCCAATCTGGTGGGCAAAAGACCTGAATGCAGGAAATTCCCTGCAGAACATCAGACAAGCGACGTCGTACTGGATATACTGATGCAGAGTGTCCACACGGCGTTCCACTGGATAGAGTGACACCGCCTAAGTTTTTGCCGACGATGTCTTCTCGCGAGAAGTAGGGGACTGCTTTGCAAGTCTTTACTCCTAACGGAGAATTGGATGAAAGCTTGCAATTGACCATGAAGATGAGAGGTGTTCTAAGTGGATACCATACTCAAAATTGTATTACAGTACGTACTGTACCGTACCTTCAAAATGAAAAGAGTTCACAGCACTGGAATGGTCAACTTGGTGAACTCGGTATGGCGCAAACTGAACCATGGCAGCCCCGTGTTTATGAGTGCTTCAGAATAGGCTTCCAAAGTCTCCTGCTCTTAGGCTGCCAGGTTGTCTTTGTGCTAGGATGTGACGTAAAATACGCTAGCAATATTGACGTACAGTACAGGAATATCATTGTAAGCACGTTCCTCCAGACTAGCAGAGGAAGCCTGCTAGAACTTCATTGTGAAGGGTCAGCGGAAGGGTGCAGCGCTTCTGGCGCTTCCAGTTGCTTACCTTGGTGGTGCCAGAGCTTGAGAGCCGACTGATGTACACACAGCAAGTTAAGTGTACACACAGCAAGTGTACCATTGCCACCCCCCTGACGAGGCTAGTTCAACTTCTTGGGGTAGAGTACTCGACCAATTCAGTATTCACATGTTGTGGATTCGTAAGAATCTCTTGACAGTCCTCCAGGTCAAATATAACTCCAGATTGTTTTTTGCACAATAAAAACTCTGGATCTTGAAGGACACACTTGACGACAAACTTGATTTTGAAGCCCAACTGCCCAAGTGAACTGCGCTCAGATGAAAGTGTGAGCCCTGCAAAACGCAAATATCATCTTCACTGTTCAGTCACAGCAAAAAACAGGCTATAACAACGAGCATCAAAGAGCCACAATTACAGGTAAAAGAGTCGTGTAGAATGTGACCACCTAAATTGCACGGTTAGGGCGTTCATGCATGTAATTTGCACCCCAGATGCAATCCCCACTCGAGGATCCCTTTCTGGCACATGTTCAGAAATCTTCCATACTTGTCAACAAAATGCTTGATTATAGATGAAAAGATGCTTTTGATATCTGCATACGGAACTACGGCTGTACCAAGAGCAGTAATGAAAGTCTCGAGCTGCTTCGCAGACGACAATGAACGGTGTCAAAATCCACATCATCCCAAAGGACAGGATCGGAAAGAACAAGTGCCAGGATGCCCATGAGAGGGTCAGGCAAAACTATGGGCAACTAGGCAATCAATGGCCAGCGAGTGAAGTATACTCTTCCATGTCTTCATTTCCCACGATCTTTGATACTCAGAAATTCAACTAAATCGCCCCATAGTTCAGGAAATCGGATCGAGAATTTCGAACTCTGTCACCGTAGGTATATTCAAATTTTTAGCCAAAGAAATCGCCACACAAAGTACAGTACTATGTGCTCTATAACATGTACCGGAAAAAGACTAATAGAAAGAAATTATCCGCTCAGTCTATTAATCGTCAGTTTCACATATTGTTGATCAGGCACGACTATTCACAGATCGCCTGGTCTCATTGACATTCGGCAGACCTTCCACAAAGAGTGTTGAGAGGCGGTGTCCGAAGGCCCAAACATTGAAATGAAAGAATGCTAAACCCACTCATGTTAAGAGAACATGTATTCCATTTTGTTTTGAAAAAGTTTCGGCAGCTCACTTCCTCGCATTACATCTCACTTCCTCGCATTGTATCTATCATGTGAACGCCTTACACGAGTCCAAACATTGCAAACTTGAGGCATGAATCGAAAATCAGTAGTAAGCACTGAATTACGTACATCCAATTGACAACTGAGAGGCCTGCCATATACTTCGATAGAATGTCTTTGTGAGGTGTAGCTCCCAAGGTGAAGTCTGCAAAAGCTATTTTGTTGCGGGGAAGAAGGAAAGCCGTGGCAATATGATTATCTTTTTGAGATCAGGGGAACTCAGGGTAGGCATCTTACAACTGGAGTCTGTCTAATAGTCATACAGTAGTTCAGTTGGGTATCTTCGTTGTCTTGGGCCTTCGATGCCAACTCATAAAGGCGATCTAACATACTCCGTATTATAGTCAACACAGACTCAATTTGGGCATCTACAGTTAAGTGTAAAAAGACACGACATGAGTTTCGCTCTACAAAAAAGAACTACACTATACACTAAGTAAGGAAAAAATTCCTAACAAGATAATATGGTGTGTAGCTCATTCAATCCCAATTGGAATGACAAGGTAGATAAACACAAAATAACTAACTAAATATAAATAAATAAATCATTTCTTATTGGTTAAACTAATGTTCAAAAAACTGGGGCGCTGAGGCCGATGCCGAGCTCGTCTGCAAGCCCATCCCAAATAGGTACCAACATAGACAAAGCAAGCAATAACACTATCGAAAGGCCAACTTTCCTAACAATTCCAACTCCACTGACGTCATTAAAGCAGGGCTTCTCCGGTGTTCTCTGCAAAGGGCAGGTTCAACATATAAGTGACCAAAAGCTTACGGAACATAATTGAGCTCCCTTGCAGTATTCGCAAATCAAAACATAAGCAGGTTCTTACTGTGATCTTGTAACATTCTGAATTTACAATAATCACTGTCTATTACTCAATCATACTCAAAAAAGAGACAAGGACATACACCGTACCTGAATAATAAGAATGTACAAACCCCATGGCAATGAGAGAGGACCTCCAAGCTGCAAATACACATACAGTTCATGAGTTTTGAGTGCACGAAATACCAGAACTGTGAGGAGATGAATATGCACAGAATTCACCCTCATATCATTAGTTCATTTCCGTTTCAATCATCAACAATCCTGCCTCGTGGAGAGCCAAGGGACATACCAATCCAAGCCCGAGCAATATGTAAGTCAAAAGTCCAGAAACATTAAGAGCCGTTTTCCCAAATGCCGCCTGCATGTGCAAATTGGTATTTTAGAAAGCAGAGAAGCAAGAGATAAAGTCTACAATTACAGCTGCTTGAGAAGCCTTTGGAGCACGTAGATTTTTATGATTTAAAACTATCTCGCCAAGAAAAACTTGGAGTTACTTCTTCTGGCTTTATATATGAAACCAAAGAAGCAATTATACACAGCTCTCAGTCTTGTATTACAGGCTCTCACCTGCATAGCGCGGCCACCATCAAGGCAACCCACTGGCATCAAATTGAAGGCAGTCGTAGTTAACCCACACCTGCAAAGCCATGTTCATTAGCAATCCAGCAAGCCATATTCGCTGTGCATATAATGACAGCTCAAAATGGAACAGTGAATGCGGATTCAGTGACAGCAATAGTTTGGATTAAGAACAACCATTCAATAGATTCAAAACGGGTCAAGAAGGGAAAACTGCACATACCAGCCCGCAATTACAAGTGGATGTATAGGAACCGTTGCAGCATGCATGGCACTGCAACCAATCAAGCAAGTTATTGGTAACTGTGAAGTATACAAATTTTTAGAAACTGTAAATGAAAACCTAAGTTATGTCTTAGTAGATTGACAAGCATAGGAAATCTTTGGCGACATTGGATTTCTCAGCCCCATTTTGCCATACCTAGTAGGTTAAAAAGTTGAAGTTAACAAACTAGGTCTTTCCTGACAGTCTTGTACCTCATGATACATCCAATAGGTTTGCAAATACGTGAAACCAAAGACTCCATGACAAAGGAACCTTACTCGAAGCCAAGAACTGCTCGAGTGGCAATTCCCAAAAGAAGTGAACCTTGAAACAACAGGCTGGGCACTTGCACAAGCTCATCAGTAGCCTCCGGGCTCACAGAAAGCCAAAGTCCTACACCCAGCATTGAAAGCGACAGAAGTCCCCCTGCTAAAGGGCCGGCAACTGAGACATCAAATTTTGCAGGCCGATCCGGCAAGATAGATTTGAACTGCAAACATGGGTTGTTCAATTTCATTAGTTCACAAAAGGAGAAAAAATCTGAAGAACTGAGTTGCTTGTGAAGCGAACACTCTCTTTTATCAAAATCTATAAATATTGTAAGCATGAACCATTGGTGTGCTCAGAAGCATATAGGCAGTAGATCTAGAGAGACTAGCAAACGCTGTGGGCAAATACAGGGACAGCAAAGACAAACTGGATGAAACGAAAGGCACACTAATATTGCAACAATGGCCGTATCCCCATTGTCCATGCAGCAAGATTGTTGCTTCAAACAAGAGAGTTCACAACAACGAAATTGACGTTGAATCTGTTCACAAAACGTCACAAAGTGAACTTTCAGAATAAACACTTCTGGTTAGTCATTCGTATCAAAATCTAGAAACGTACCTGGGTGACTGCACCAAAACTGCCCAAGGTTATATTGGGAATAAGATAGGGAATGCCCATCTTCACTCCCCTAGGTGCTGCTGCTAGCCAATGTCCCACCTCCTGATATTTCCGAAATTTACATTGTTGAACTCAATGTCCTCAGATGAAAGCATTGTCATTGTTCTAACATATACGCGGCTAAAGTTACTGATTGACGAAGTGTTATGATACTGAATAGTTTAAGAAGCAGAAAGCACCTAAACGACAGCCCGATCAACTTTATAGACTTGGAGGAATTTGAAAGATGAGCTTGACATGTGAAGAAATAAACTGATCGTTGCACATACATGGAAGAGCTGAACCCCAAAAACACCATATGCTAGAGGAAGCGCCGAGTCGATGAATGGCACCAACACTTGAACATCAGGAGGTTCTATCGACTCTGGATTCGTGAAATACTGCACAACGTTCGGTGGAAGCTTTGATAACTGCAAAACGCACCATTTCATAAGATATCAATAAAGATGACCGTAGTTCTGAAACGTTCGACTAGAAAAGCATCATATGAACCTAGTCAACCTCTGATACAGAGTCTTTCAATTGGTTGAAGGATGCGGGCAATGAGAGAAACGCCCACAGTGGTTCTGAGGGTACTGCAGCTGCTGCGGACGAAGCACGTTAACTGATAACGCATCGTGCATTTCCAAGAAACTTGCCTGTGATGCAATGCCGAGCTCAAGACAGGAACCTGCCGTAAGAGTGAATAGTATTGCAGCAACAACGTACTGCCACAACGTAGTCGGACCTGGATCTGAAACCTCCTTCCTGAGCACGACAAAGCTAACCCGAGGTCCACCCCTGGGATCATCTTCTTCAGCATTCGGTTCCTCCACCATGAACAGATCGTATTTTGGGCCGAATAACTCCCGTGTACCCTTCGTCAACTTCGCAAAAACTTCTTCTCGTTGTCCTCTCAAATTCCCCAGAAGAAGCACGCCTTCACCGACAGGACCAAAGGGCTCTTGCCCAGTCACCCAATACGTACTATAACCACACAGCTTCTCCTTCAACATTTTGACGTCCTCCGGATCCACTTTCTCTGGGCCAATCAACTCCATCAAGTGAAATGCATCCATTTGCACATCCTCGTCTGCCTGAAATTTTAAAAAAATTCAGAATTGCACAAATGCCCAACTCATTTCACAGTCCTTGACCCAAAGTGGAATGAAAAATGCAGCAATTACTTCATTTCAACATCCTATAATCAGACTGCTAGACTGGCACTTGATATTGTGACCAGACCTATGAATTTGATAACAGAATGCATCATCGACCAACGATTCATGGATTTACAATAAACAATTCGACTGATCATACTGTGCAAAGATAATTCAAATGGGGTCAAATTATATATCACTAGAATCAGTAAAGAAAATTGAATATGAAACTGAACAGAAATAAATTACTACATAAATAAAACTGAACAGAAGGAAGTCCCTCCATGACCTACTCAAAACAGCCAAAAGCACGAGGCACAATTTGGGATTTTTGGTCCTTAACCAAGAGACTCATGAATTCAGACGACATAGATGACACAAAACACTGTGATCAATACAACGGCATCCAAATTTTCAAAATTCCAGGGATAAAATTGAAACAAGCCATGTGATGTGCACATACAGGTGGAGGTTTGGAAGCAGATGATGCCGAGTCAGAAGAGTCGGTCTCGTCCTCCGGCTCCAAAGTGGACTTGTCTCCCCCTTTCTCCCCTTCTCCATCCTCAGTAGCTCTGCAAACCATAATTCCATGTCTTCTTCCACCCCAACCCAATCTAATCTTGCTCGAGCTCAAGTAACAACAACGGGAGCTTCCAGCTGAGATACTCACACTTGCCGCGCTCGCGTTACATCTCCTTTGCGAAACTCTCCCGTGGAATCCAGGCTCAAGCAAACTAGACGGGCAGGTAGCAGTAACAGGAAGGGACCTAACGTGCGGTAAAGGATGGAAGCATAGCGTCTTCTCGACTCGCCTCAGCACAAGACTCCCGTGCACCGAAGGCGATACTAAAGTCCCTATGCTTGTCATTTGAATTCCACTCAATTCACCAAACCCCAAAACCTAATCAATCCCTGGCCCTTCCTTCCCCCAGCTAAACCCTCAACCCTTGCAATTCCCTCCCTCTGCACTGGAACACCAATGCCAACACTCGTCAGCATTCAGCCACAGCACTCCAGCCCAGCTGCTTCCCAATTGCACCCAAGCCCTAATCCGTCAAACTTTCTCTGAAAAAACCAATGAATTTGTGAGGCACGAATTCAAAAACGAGAACATGTGCGGATAATTTATGGCTGCGATTAATTCGTGAGCAATTGGTGTTATCTCTCGGCCTTGTCCTCGTGTTGGATAGAATGATACACTCTGATTTATTAACACACAGTTTGGATGCAATCAATGGAAGGCAAACAGCACGAACTACTGATTCAGCAATGCAGGCTCAAACCTGGGCAATTTCCCTCACAGTTTTGGCAGCTACGTCCGTCCGTTGAGCTGAATTCAGGCTTGTGAGTGAGCAGCCGTGCATACCAAATTCGGGGAGAAAAAACAGAGTGTGATGAAACATCGGAAGGGAGGCGCAAGAGGACTAGAGGAGCAAAGCGAAGAGCGGTCAATGGTGGTGCCTGGGAAAAGGCGCGGATAGACCTCGGGTTAGCAAATAGGGAAAGAGGGCCCCATGCGGGTAGGTATCTAACCGTGGTGAGTTTGGCCTCTGGTTATGGTTACCTTCCGTGCGAGTGACACTGCATTAATAAGAGCATCCTCAATGCTACGCCCGGAAAAAGGCACTGCAACGGTACCGTTGCAGTTTGTATTCCCCTCCTTTTTTTCACTCTGGCTTTTCCGTCTCAGGCGCCTCAATGCAACAACGGTATTTGGAACCCTATACAGCTCTACAACAATGTGGTGGCAGGAGGATTCTGACTCCAACTAAGAATTTCAGGAGCAATTGTTTGACCACTACTTTGCTGGCAAAGCTTTCTTCCTTTAATCCTTAAAGGATCAAACACTTTTTTTTGGCAATATAGCAATTTTGGGTAGCTCACTACAACCGGAATTTTTCTTTCTTTTCTTTGAAAATATCACACGATGTGTGCCTGAGGAGTAGCTTAAAAGCCCAACAATTTTCATAACTTTTGACTACATAGTTAAAAAGATATTGCATGATATGTAATTTTCAGCAAGTAGCAAGTAGCCTGGGCAGCCCAAAAAACTTCTTTAAAAATCACTTTTTAAGAAAATAAAAATTTGAAATTGGTTCTTTAGATTTATATATAAATGGGAAGTTTTGAATCATTCCATTTTGATTAATGAGATGAAGTTATGAGGAGTTTTAGTTTGCAAGTAGGTATGGATTCTTTGGATGTAAATTTAAAGGATGAAAACAATCCACCTATTTTGTTTTATTTTTATAACTATGCTTTAAATTTTTTAGAAATATCTTCAACATGCAAAATATAAAATGAACATAGTAGACATATATTATACACCAAATAAATGTATTAACCCCAAATGACCAAAATGACCATTTTGCTAGTTGATGTGGATTTTTTTTAAACTATCTTTATTTAGATTTTATTTATTTATTAAATAAATAAATATTTTTAATAAATAGAAGACATAATTAATTCAATGGTAGTACTTTTATTGATTTCTAAGTTAAATTCCATTTTCTAGAATTTTATAAAGTTTAATGGTGGAGTGTGATTTAAAACTCATGTTTTATTGTTCAATTGGGGCACATGATGAAGTTTTAGGCATCAAATGAAATTGTTGCCACATCATACATAGGTAGATTCAATTTGAGAAACAAGACAATAGAAATCAAATATCAAATCATGAAAATAAATTTAGATATTGTTTGACTCAAATGCACTAAGTTCAAAATAAGAGTATACTCTACAATCATAAGATCTATTAGGTGATAGAGACATCAAAGATGAATTAGATGAAGCATTAGTATAAGCTAATGTTAAATCTTCAGCATAAACAGGGAAGCTACGACAATTGAGGGAAGGACTTCTAAGAAATCTAGGATGGCAAGGTTCTCCTTCGCAATAGATTCACTAACTGCAAACAATAAACCATATATTAGAAAATATAGTAACAAATTTAAAAAACAAAGTATAAAATTTATAATTGAAGTTGTTGAAAAGGAAAAAATATATAGAACTTACTTACACTAGTAGAAAATTATGTCCAAATCAACAAAAAATCATCAAAAACTTGTTGATTTGGGTACTGCAATGACCGTTTTTACATTTTTTTGTTGATTTGAGCCCAAGCTAACACAATCGTTAACAAAATTTTGTTGATTTGAGTACAAGTTAACAAAATGGTTTAACAAATTTTTGTTCATGTGAATAGTGCAATGACCAAATCAACATGTTTTTGTTGAATGTTTTTGGGTTGTTTTTGGGTTGTTTTGGGTTGTTTTGGGATTGTTTTGAAGTTGTTTTGGGTTTGTTTTGGAATGCTTTTGGATTGTTTCTGGAATTTTTAAGAATTTTTCAAAAATTATGAATTTAGAGTTCAAATTGTATTTTATTTTCAATTAGATTTTGAATTCCATTGAAGATCTAATGTAATTCATAATGTAATTCAACTTTGATTCAAATAATTTGATTGTATCAAAGTTTTCAACATATGAAAGACCCATAATTGCTTTTAAATATAAGTCTTGAAAGCAATGCTGAAATCTTCATTTATGTTTATTTTTTCAACAGATTTAATTAGATGATCTAGCTAGTATTTATTTTGACCTATTATTCCCTCTTGAAATTGTAAAATAAAAAACTTCACCAATTGCAACATCATGATGCATGGATTTAAGAAAAATAGTATTTCATTCAACCCAAATGATTATATTTTATTTTTCTAAAATTTTATCCAAAAAATTAAGGTATATATCTATTCTACAATTTACAATTTTTCATCATATGCTAAAAAAATATGTTAGAGAATCTATATTAAAAGTTGCAACAATAAATATTTTATATTCATGCTTGGAGAAAATAATAAGTGGATAGAAATTGAGATCAATTTACAACATTCAATGAAAAGAATTCTAGTTATGAAACTAAAGATTTCCAAACCTAATGGTTGCAATGTACTAATGTACATGTTATAATCAACAATTTGCATCCTATTTTTTAAATTTTTTTTGAAAATATTTAAAATTGTATTCAATAAAAAGATTTGAAATTTATTTAAGTGTAGAAATTCCACTTTAAATTGGAAATTGAAATTCTTCATGAGTTTTACCTCCCTAATCTATATAGAACGATTTGAAACTTCTCACAAAATTAATATTTTAGAAAACCAATTTCAAATTCCTATTTATTTGAAAAATACATTCAAATCTACTTGGCTTACATGCATACATACCTAGAAAACCTATACATCATACAATAACTTTCTCATGATGTAATCAGAAGTTATAAAACTTGTAAGTCCTTCAAACTATCCCTTCACCACATGTTCTGTAAAAATTTTAAAGGAAAAAAAAGGGAATTCAATTTCTAAATACATGACCAAAAACACAAGCTATATTGTCAAAAAAAGTCTACTTTGTTCTTTAGGGGTCTAAATTTTAATTTTAATTTTTCTAACCTCTAAAGAACCATTGTCCCCTCGAGGGACAAAATAGATTTTGGGTAGGTTTGTATGATTTAAATTTTTAGTAAAACTTTTTGAAAATTTCTCATAAAATAGGAAAATTTATTAGCTTTGTGGGAATATAAATTTTATTTCAATTGGTGCCCAAGAGCAAAAGTTATGGCATCTTAAACATAATTTTCACGTCACCGCCTTACCGGGTAGAAAAAGAAATCTACAAAAACTTCAAATTAATTTTTAAATTTTTTTCTTCTTGAAGATCATATTTTTGTGTACATGTGAAGCTTTGATTCATTCCATTTGGATTAGTAATGTGAAAGTTACGAACAATCTTGTTTTTCGGGCAATTTGAGCATCTTCTTGAAAAAATAACTTATAGGATTCAATTTTGAATGCAATTTTCACAATTTTTCAAAAGAAATTTTTTAACAAGGTTAAATTTTCTATTCAGAAAAATCTCACCATTGACATTATTGTGTTTCAATCCCATTTTAGAGCTATTAATGATTTAATTTTTCTTTCAATCTTAGACCTACTTCTACTTAATAATTTTTTTTAAATGAAAATCAAGCGTTTTTATTTTTATTCTATTTTTAATTCAATTTTTTCAACACAATTCTTCAACATAATTTTTTTTTAAATATTCAAATTCTAGATGAAGAATTTTCAAATTCTTATTTTAGAGCTATTGAAATTGTATATTCTACATTACAAAAAACTTGAATATAAACTGTGCCTAAATCACCTCCTAGTAAAATGTTTGCCAAATATTCATAATATCTTAAATTGAATTGAAGTTCTTGTCACTAAAATTTCATGTGGAAATGTTTAAACCACCAAGTTTGACATTCTATGTGTAATAGGAATATTTTCTATTAACTTAGTAATTCACAATTCAGTCTTTTTCCAACTCAGCAGACTTTAGAGGCTGTTTTCTCATAGTATAGTAACTTTTTTCAAAAAACTTGAAACTAATAAAAGTTGTAAAATAAAGTTAAATTTCATCTCCAACAATCATTTTGAGATTTCAAGTCTCCAATTGAAAGTTATGGGCAAAATTTAGAGACGGTTTAGAATGAAAGTTTTTTTTGACATTTGTAAACACTGTCTCTGAATTTTGCCCATAACTTTCAATTCGAGACTTGAAATCACAAAATGATTGTTGGAGATGAAACTTAACTTGATTTTACAACTTTTATTAGTTTCAAGTTTTTTGAAAAAAGTTACTATACTATGAGAAAACATTCCCAAAGTTGACTGATTTGAAACAACAAGTGACAAAGATTGAAAATCGGAAATAAATAACTATTTGTTCATGTTTAAAACATATACAAGTGTATATGGTGCAATGGATAGACTTAATATCATATATTTATGAATGTTCAACATACTCATTTTTGTGTGAACCAAAAATTTTACTCCAAAAAGGCTCTCAAAGTTTATTGATGTAGTTTGGCGAGATTGAACGAGGATAATTTTTTCTTCTTTTAAAAAAGAATAGAATAATCTTTCAATCCACGTGAGCATATAATTTTAAATTTTTGCTACACATTACATTATTCATTTTATATACTTTTGTATAGATTGAATTAAAAGAAATGTTTTAATTTTAGACAATACATCACATATTGGTCGTTTTAGAGTTTTCTTCTTCCAAACTGCCTCCGACCTTCAAGGATTAATAACAAATTTTCCATAGAACACTTCAAAATCTTCACTAAAATAATGCAATGAATGTTCACTAAAATAATGCAATTAGTCATTCTGACTAAAATAATGCAATTAGTCAATACAAGTGTGTTTAACACATATGACATCAAAGATTGTAATCAAATGAATTATAACTCTATCCTCATGTTGTATAATTTTTGGTTTATTGAGTCTACTATTGTAAACCTCCTTATTCATGCAATGTAATAATTTTTGCCACTTGTGATCAATGTCTTATCTTTACGCTTTATTTTTTTGATATTTACATTGTAATTAGTATTATGGCACAATTTCAATGAACTACTTTTTTTTGTAGATTTTCATTTATTGTATTCATTTTTGTTCATTTCAATTTATAAATTTTTCAAATAAATTTTCATCATTTGAACAATGTTTATATCATCATGATTGCACTTCTATGTATTATGGAACTTTTTAATTTAACTTAAACATTCATAATGTAGTATTTTTGAAATCAGCAGACTTTGGAGGCCGTTTTAATATAATAAATCAAGTTTTTTGAACAAACTTCAAATTAAGAAAAGTTGGAAAATCAAGTAAACTTTCATCTCCAAAAATCCGTTAGAGATTTGAAGCCTCCAATCAAAAGTTATAAGCCAAAATCAGAGTGTATGTTTGAAAAGTCATTTTCTCTTACATTTTTTAACGTACAGTCTGATTTTGGCTCATAACTTTTTATTGAAAGCTTCAAATCTCAAAAGGATTTTTGGAGATGAAATTTAACTTGATTATTCAACTTTTCTTAGTTCAAAGTTTTTTCAAAAAAGTTGATTTACTATATGAAAATGGGATCCAAAGTTTTCTGACTTTAAAAATTAGAGAAAAAAAGTAAATAAAAAAATAAAAAAATCCCTTTGTGGTCACTTAACATGGTGTGTGGTGCAATGGCAAGAGCCTTGCACCTCAAGCAAGAGGTGCAAGGTTCGAACCCTTGAGCCCCCACCCGCACACGTGGCTTCGAGGACCGCCATATGGCGGTTGTCCATTGGTTGGACCCCTTGGGGGTTGCCTAGGTGGCGGTTGCCATGCGGTGGCCGTTCATTGGTTGGACCCCTTAGGGCCACCTAGGTGGCAGTTGCCATGTGGTAGCCGTTCATTGGTTGGACCCCTTGGGGCTGCCTAGGTGGCAGTTGCCATGTGGCGACTTTTGATTGGCTAATTTTTTTTTTTAATTTCATTTTGTTGAAGTCCAAATTAACAAAAAAATTCAACACTTCTTTGTTGAAAATCAACAGTTTTTAGTTAAAATTAACAACAAATTTAACATTTTTTTGTTAGAAGACAACCAAAAAGTGTCAATTTGGACATTCAAATCAACACTTTTTAGTTACAAAATGTCCAAATCAGCACGTCCAAATCAACAACTAAAATCAACACTTTTTTGTCTACAGTTGTTGATTTGGACATGATTTTTTCTACTAGTGTTACATAAGTCAAATAGTGTGACGTCTTCAATTAGAGAGTCATCATCAATCTCCATATCATTGTATGGATGTGACGATTAGAGGAATGAGCTGCTCTAATAGAAGAACTTGAATGAAACACAATGTCACAATTATGAAACATCAAAATTGAAGTGTAGAAAAAAAAAGTGAAACAAAATATAGAGAAAGAAGTAAGTCAACATTGTAGATTAGAATACATGTAGAGGTAGTCATGTTTGCCACAATACCACCTACAAGGCTCAAGCAATGAACAAAAAGCTTGATTAGAACTTCATACTTCTCCTTTGCATCCCTTCATGGCTTTTCATCTTCCTTCGTACATAATTGAGTTGTTGTAGTAATAGAGTTGAAGAAGACATCATTTGTGGCTAAATCAACCTCAGAAATCAAGGGATCCGAATTAATCACAAGCTCTTGAGGTTGTCTTGTAATAGAGGAGGCAAAAGATTGAACCAACAACAAAGCCTTGAACTTCAGAGTTTGAAAATGAAAATCAAATCAAATTAGAAAATGCATATAAAATCAAAGGAAATGAAATAAAAATCAAGTCAATGTCAAAAATGAAAACTTGACATTGCTACTCACATTTTTAATTGAGTTTATAGGATTTGCCAAATGTAAGCGGTTAATAGCACTATTAGAAAATGATGTTCAAGTCTACAAAAAATTAACAATTTTTTGGTGATTGCCATACTATATTGACCGTTTTAACAATTTTTTGTTGATTTGGTACAAATTAACAAAATGGTCACTAAATTTTTGTTGATTCAGATAGTACAACGTCCAAATCAACAAAAAAGATAACACTTTTTTGTTCATTTTGACAAGCTCTTTATATAAATGGGGTGGTAGAAGGTAGAACAAACCATATGAGATATGTAAACCACTCAAAGTCTTAATTCACATATCCCATATGGTTTGTTCTAAATTCAACCACCACATTTATATAAAGAGCTTGCCTTCTCTCTTCTATCACTGAAGCTACCTCTCTTCTATCACCAAGTTAAAAGAAGCTTGTCTTCTTCTTTCTAATTAAAGTTTAAAAATTAATTTATCTCTCCTATCTACATGGCAATTTTTGCCTATGTGGCATTTTCTATAGGGTTGATTTTTGGTTTGCCAAGTAATGGCCATTTATTGAGGAAATTTATAAATGAATTATTATTTTATTTTTTTGACTTGACCACCATAACAAAATGAACACCATTTTTTGTTAAGTATTGTCCAAGACAACACGACCGAGGATATAAATGACATCAACACTTTTTCATTGATTTTTTGTTAGAATGGTCATTGTTATTCTATTAGTGTAAGAGTTCACTCATCCTTAATCTTCAATTTGTAGTTTTTAAAGAATCTTGCCACTTCTCTCTTTTCTGTCAAACTGACAAAATAGAATAGAAGGAATGCTCCATCATCATGAAGATAGGTAGTAGAGAATGCCATCATTATGTGGAGAAAACTTGGAATGTTGGCAATGTGGAATTTGAGATGGTGAATCTGAAACCCCTAGAACTCAAAGACCGTTTGGATAATCCGCAATGATGAGGTCCACAATAGGTCTCTTTTTCACTTTGCCATAAAAAAAACTCCTTGTCTTTACCAACCTACAAAGATAAATTTATAGAATGTTAATTATTGATTGAAGATGTCAACGATATACCAAAATATGGTAAAAAAAATGCAATCAAAATCGACTGCGGTTTTTTTTACCATGTTTTGGTATGTTTCAACATCACAAAACATTATGAATTAGAAGAGATGGATTTTGTAGAACATGTAAGATTTCATAACAATGAAATATGAAAGAAAAAAGAAAACCAATAAAAATAATGAACTCACTTTTGATAGAAAAGTCATGATGTCATCATATGGTGCACCAAATGTACCATTCTTCTTCTTCTCCTCTTCAATAATTCTAATAAAAAAATCATTCAAGATCAAATCCAAAGATGTATGAGAGGAAGACGAAGAAGCCAAAGTACTCATCATACCTTAAGCTTGGGAGGTAGCTCAGAACATTAAGAAAAAATTGAACCCCAAAAGAGGCCACGAGTTTTCTTACTAATTTTAATACTAATTGCATGAGTATAAAAGTGGCCACATCCTCATTAGAACAATCACGTAGGATTGCTTGTAGCCACTTGTGGCCACTTGGCATCTTAGAATTTGAGGAAGGTGTGTGTTCCATCCTTCATGATGAAGCATTATGAACCACGATTTCCTTGAAAGATTGAGTATTTCAAATTTTTGTGCCTTCTCCTTTTTGTCTTGCATGAGACTCTTCATCCCCTGAATTCTTGAGCCTTCTTTATCTTGGCTTGCATTGGACTCTCCATCCCCCAAAGCTTTGAAGTGCCTCAATATGCGGTGATGGTTCCCAATTTCAAATATTAAATATTAAAAAAATCACATTTGAATCCATTGAAATCTACTTCTCATACCTTCAAATGCATTTTCTACTTATTTTTTGTGTTTTCAATTAAAAAATGAATCTCTTTATATACATAGGGGGTGGTAGGATGTTGAACAAACCATGTGGGATATGTTAATTTGACTTCACTATGAGTTTTCAAGGTTCTACTAATTCCAATTAACATATTCCACATGGATTGTTCTACTTCCTACTGCCCCATGTGTATATAGTGCGTTTTTCTTTCAACAAGTAAATTCAAAACAAGATGATAAAATTCATTTATTTCTATTTTTGGACTACAAAAAATGCTCGTTGGTATTACATTTGTTCCAATAAAATAACCAAAATGCATTTGAGTTCTTGTGAGCGCCAGTTGGGGTCGGTACCTTGAAATAAGCTTCAATTACTTTTGGCTGTGGTTGGAAAGGCAAGAACTTGTTTGAGCTTCGCGCCAAAGTCAACCTCCCACTTCTCTACGCCGACCTCCAACAAGAATCCACGTCGACTTCCAACTAGGATGGAACATTTTTGCCCCTAAATTGTGAACCGTTGATTTGTGAGATTGTGGAGATGGATTGTGTAATCTTGAGCCCATCATGACAAATATTTGAGCCCATTATGCAAATCTTGACTCAATTAGTGAGTTGAGAAGGTCATTTTCACCCAAATTTTTGCATTGTGAAGCGGCTTCTTTTGGGGTTCATTTTTTTCCTAATGATAGGAGAGGAGGTTGGCATCAAAACTAGGAGAGTAGAAGCCATCTTCTACTGCTTTGAAGGAGGGAAGGTTGCTTCAACATTTGAAAAAGAAGGTTTAGTAACCACAAGGTTCTTGATACTATCTTAAATCAGCATATCTTTATTGGAATCATCAAGCTGAACTATGGCTTACGCTTTGTCCTTTTTGTCTTCTCGGTTGCATCCTTATACATTATTATAACTACAATTATACCTTTGAGGGTGAGTTTCATTGGAATCTTAAAGAACAATGTCAAAAATGAGAGGTCTTTTGAAACACTACTAGAAAATTCTGTTTTTTTGTTGATTTGGACGTGTTGATTTGGACAGAAATCAACAGTAAAGTGTTGATTTGAACAAAAAACTGTTGATTTCTGTCCAAATCAACACGTCCAAATCAACAAAAAAACAGAATTTTCTAGTAGTGAAAGTACAATCCAAATACCACCACATCTTTCCAATATAAAGGTTCCAAGATTTCATGATCCCCTTTGTGAACATGCACTCTTTACTTTCTTTGTTGAAATGATTTGCAAAGAAATTGGGAAATTTAGAAATGGCTTTAGCAGGAAAAAGGACATACTTAAAGTACATATATAACACCCTTTGCATGGTTGGTTTGAAGTTGAGTTGTTTGTCAATCTTGTAGTTCTTGGGAATCCCCTTATTCATAGCAAATTCAGGGTATTCCACAACAATATGTGAATTGTCTCCACATAATCAAAGATAGTGGGCAAAAGATCCATGCTATTTGGAAGAGAATTAATATACATGCCCAAATTAGCCATTATAACGTCAAAAAGCTTTTCTGTCTCAATAGTCAACTGCCACAAAATTATAATTAGAAGAATGCTATGATTGAATGAAAAATTTCAAATGAAGAATATTGAAACAATACAAAAAAAAAAAAAAATACTCACCTGAACTCACTATGCAGCTTTATAAAGCCACTCGTGGAATTCAAAGTCATTGAATTTTGATTTCGTGAATTTGAGAGCCAGGTTACAAAAAGTAGGAGACTTATTCCACCTTTCTAGCCACTTGATTTTTATAGAAGTGTCCATTGTTGAAGTTGCTGACATCCAAAGTTTTTTTTGAGTCATCTTTGAACTTTCATCATGAGTTTTATAGTGAAACTTCACTTAATCCAAGAAGGTAGTGGTGTGCTTAGGATCTGCAATAGAAAGTTGTTTTTTCAAGTCCAAATCAGAAGCTATCTTGACCTTGTTAATAGCTTTGGAGACCCATTCATGAACTACATTTGGAGTCTAATCTGTTGGATTGGAATACTTCTCATAAAAGTTTCTTTGAGTAGCAACAACAACATCCCTCAACTCTTGTTGCACAAAGTAAATGATGTATAGGAATATTACACATAGTAGAGCAATATAATATTAATTCAAATGAACAACAAAAACAAAAGGAAGATTTGAAAATTGAAAAAAAAAATGAAATGAACAAGAAAACTTTAGATATTTACCTAGTATAAGATTCTATTTAGAACTTCAATATATAGTTAGAGTGAAACACATTTTTTGTTTTGACTTCTGTTTTGCTTCAGCTACAACAAGATCCTCTTTGAAGACAATTTTATTGAAATATAAGAGTAGTTGCCTAGTAATACTTTGAATGTGATAAAGTTTGTGAACAAGATTTATGAAAATATGAGATTTCTAGTTTCTCCTAGAAAAACAAAATGTACTCTGTGTTAAAATATGTGAAGTGAACATCAATATAAAAAAAATGTAGAATAGCAACAAATTAATTATAATGATTCAAATCAAACAAGCTTTAGAAATGAAGAAGTAAAATGAAATAAAAATTAATAAAGAAAGAGAAGACATTACTAATTGACTTCATGCAATGTTGTCAACATAGTTGCAATGTCTCCATTGACCTCCAAAATAATACTTTCAATAGCATAATGCCTCATGAAGTCATTTGCATGATTGTTGTTTATAATAGACAACCATGCTTGCAAATGGTGGTTGCCATCCCACACCATAAACATCTTGCCAGAGAAAACTTTGAGATCTTCATTGTTCTCTAATTCTTTCTCAAATGCAACATTTGCTCACACCTAGTTGACACTCCACAATTTAATAATATCATTTGTGACATCTATAGTCTTCCCCTCATTGTTCACCAAGGCCTTATAGAAAACTCCACTTCCTTCCATGTAACCACAAGTAACAAAGTGTGCAACTAGATTCATGACATCATCCTTTAAGAAAGGCCTCACAACTAACAAAAAAATCATATGACATGAAGGAATATTGATTTTTTATTTTGCCTTTGGTTGATACCTCAACTGCTCAAGACAAAAAGAAGTGTTCACAATCCTTTTTTTTCAAAATGACATCCAATTGTAACTCCAATTAATTTTTCAAAAAGAAGTTGACATAATTATAGATCTTCTTGTATCAGCATCTTTGCAATTACATACAAATGAAGATTAATATGTAATTCAACATACTAGTAGCTGCTAATTGGTTTAAGAAGGCAAAAAAATTTTAACATTCAATAAAATTGTAGTATATATTATAAACAAATTTAAGTCCCCAAAAGTTCAGTCGTTAACAGTTGGGGTGAAGGAAGGAAACAAATTTCAACATGTGATCTACATGATTACATTGTAGCATGTAGAAGAAAAACATTGTGGTCCCGAAAATTGCAATTGTTAACAACTGGGGGGTAGCAAGCTGAAAAATTTCAACATGTGATCTACATTGTAGCATGTAGAGAAAAAACATTACGGTCTCCGAAAACCGAAGCCATTAATGGCTGGGGGTAGCAAGGTGACAAATTTCAGCATGTGATCTACATTATAGCATGTAAAGAAAGAAATTGCGATCCCAAAAACCATAGTCATTAATGGTTGGGGGGTAGCAAGGTGAAAATTTTCAGAATGCAATATAGATTCTACCATAGGCGAACGGTAGGATTGGTAGAAAATAATTATTTTGAAGTATGACAAAAAAATAAATGAAATGAAAAGAAGAAATTGCCTAATTCAACAAGAATTAAATGAGCAAGTTGTTGTAAAAAAACTAAAAATTCCAACATAAGTCAAAATGTTCAAAGATCATGCATCAAATAAATTCTTGATGATAAACTAAAGGAAATCCTATATTGACACTTCACGAGGATGGAGGGTGAAGAAGTGGTTTTAATAATGAAATTCATTGTTCCTTATGAACCCTCAAAGGAGATGGAATAATTTGAAGATTGAACTCCTACTAATCCTAAAAACTCAATTTTGGATACTAATATATCTCACATGGATTGCTACCTCCTATCATCCAATTTGCATAAAAATCTTGTCTTCTTTAACTTTACACACATCCCAGTAAGTGACTCTTGGAGTTTAATCATGAACATTTTGGATTTCTATTAGTCCTAATTGAGTTTCCAAAATTAAATTTTAAAGTGTTGGCCCTACTTTGAGAACTCAAAACTTTAATAAAATATTCAAAATGAAAGTGCCAATCTACGGTAGTGTGTATAGAAAAAAAATTGTGGTCTTGAAACTCCTAGCCATTAACGGTTGGGGGGGTAGCGAGGTCCATAGAAGAAGCCAATTTGAATCGTGTAAAGTGTAGTTGTTAACGGTTGTGGTCTAAAAAAGAGCACACACTAGAAGAAATTTGAGGCCTCCAAAAGCTGCAGTGCAGTGCAAGTACAAAAGAAATTATTATTATTATTATTTTATTTTATTTTTAAATATTAAAAAATATATATTAAAAAAGTTGTCAATCTAATGTGGCGTTGACGTGACACTAGTAGTGCCAAATTAGATCCAGAAAAAAAAAATCCCTAATTGCACCAAAATTGCACATGGGGGTGCAAAATTGGAAGCCTTTTGGAAGCCTTAGATTTCTTCCAATGTAAACTGCAATGTTTGACCAAGTCCTAACATCTATTTTTCTAAGTCGGAGCCCTCAAAACGTAGCTGTTAATGGTTGGAGGGTAGCAAGACACTTTAAAATCTTTGAAATCTGAACATTTCAAGCTAGATTTTAAAATATATTGTTTTAGTTATTAGGTCGTAAAAGACTCAATATGCTATATACCATTGGAATCATACTTCTGAAGTGCACAAAATGATATAAAGTTGCAAAATTTGCCTCTAACAAAAAATTACACATACATTCAAAGTTAATATCAATTGGGGTAATTAGTCCTTACCATTTTGTTTGTACTTCCTAGCTCTACAAGAAATGGGTTCAACCTCCACGATATCTTTCCCAATTGCTTCACATGAAACAATACCTCCGTGCATCAAATTTCTTGTTGTGCTTGACACATCAACTATAGTGATTCAAAGCAACTATCTAATCATTCTAGCTCTTAACAATTGCCTTAGAATTACTTGAATAAAGAAAGTTACTTTTCTTCGTCTTCTTTTTTCTGCCATCAATTAGAGTATCCAACGCTAACAATGAAAAAAAATAGTTTTTCTTGCATTTTAAATAATAAACTAGTAAGGCATTACAATCTCAACATCCTCTGTACTACATCACCCACTCCTTAGAACATGCATTTCTACATATTACTTCATTCCACTCTACAAATCCTTATATTCTATGAGACTTCAACAACTCCTCTTTAAAAAATTGCAATTTAATTTATCAATAAGTGATGGCTTATTTTGTCTGTTATTCATTTTATCATCATCAAATACAAGATCCTCAAAGTTATTTCCAGATATACAATTATAATTGCAAGTATGTTGTGCATTGTCAATGTAAGATGACCCATCATCTCTTGTTAGTGTCAGTTTTAACAGTACTAACATGGTTTAATACAGATTGATACATTTATAGTATTATTATCCATTTATTATTTCTAATTTGCTTATTGATGCCATGCAGTATGCCATTTTACCCACCTCCATCTCAAACATTCTTCATATATCTTCTTCTATATCAAATCTTGATATGATATGTAATAACAAGTATTTTAATCATCAATTCAATTTCCAATTTTATTGCATTTATGATCAATTTCCTTTTGTTTTGAAAAGCCTTATAGGTTTTACATTTTTCTTTATATTTGCACCCCTTGCACTCACAATGATCATTACTTGCTTCATTTTTCTTTCTAATGTTGTCACTTGCCTGCAACTTTCTTTAATACTTCACTATGGCTAGTATTGCTACTAGAGGGCATGAGGTCTCATTTGTTTTACCATTAGGTAGTCAAGGTCTTGTACATGTGCCTACCCATCTCTTCCATGTATGCTATGAATTCTTCCCTTTTTCTATTGTCATAATGAAAAAAGTCCATGGTGATTCTAACATTGTTAAGAAATCAATTTTGTAGTCAAGATGTAACAATTAGGAAGGATTCTATTGGCTTTTTCCAACAAGGCGCTATAGAGTTTATAGTCTCTTGCTCAACCTCTTACCAACTTTGACTCAAGTAATAATGCTTGTTTATGATAAGTCCGATGTTGAATGCCCACTACTACATCCAGTAAAAATAGAGTCTTTAGGGAGTGGATGTTCGGAGAATACAAATCTGTTCCATGTCAACAATGTTAAATACGAGTTCCTAGAACTAGCAGTAGAGTTATCCAGTGATTTTGAAGGCAAGACACCAATTACAGTTTGTCAACCTTTTTTTTTAATGTTGTTTTGCCATCTATAGTGGATTCATATATTCCTAAGTACTACCTTCCGTACTAACCTTAGTAGTCTTGCATCGTATGTGTTTTCTTGTCCCCTTCTCCCTCCCAATCATTGTGATTCTCTAAGTGTCTTGCAATGTCTATGCAAATTGTCTTATGTGCCCGGATCATAGAATGAACTTGCCCAAATTGATTTTGATGCCATTGAATGTCAAAAGGTTACATTTCTCTCCACTAGATTCGATGGCAATATTATCTTTGAATTGTCGCCATATTGTAGATCCACATGTAGGGCTAGAGGCATGGATAAACAGTGTGATGGTCATGCATGGTGTCGCACCATGACTCCTAACATCCATAATAACCTAGGTTTAAAGTTTAGAAAGTCACATTGTATTGGGCATTTGATTTGTGAAAATATGACATGTGATTACCGCACATGAGCTTCAAAAAGTAACAAAACTAAATGGATTGGGACCACCAAACATCCTTTTAGCATAGGTTAAATTCCTCCACTAGACTCTACCATGCTTTGTAAAGTTTGTAGACAATCTCCTACTTGCTTCAATTTATATAACTCACGAATTTATTACATACAAAAAACTTCAGATTTGTCATGTATATGCATCCACTTAAACGTCCATTTTCATTTAGTTGTTGATGGCTAGTATAGAGAGTCTCTTGAAGCAATCATTGGATTGATCGCTCTTGAAGTGGCAAGAACTCCAGCTGCCAAAACTTCCGTACCATTACTATGACAGCAAGCAAAGAGTTTTTTTACACGTTTCTTATTCACAATGGACCCGGACCGAAGGAGATGCTCCACATCGATACATTAGAGAATGTCATGGATAAGTTCTAGTTCCTTAGCTCGCCCAATGTGCGGAATATGATATCTTCTTTTCCAAATAATAAGGGTGGTGGTCAGATTGATCGGATTCTTGACATGAAAGGACGTGCCAAAATGGAGTATATACATGATAGTGTATTTCCAAGACAAGGGCAAGAGAAGGTCTATTTGTTCAAGATGCTTGTAGATGGGCTTGGAAGTGGAGTCAATCTTGTACGACAGATGTAACCAGATGGCAACCTTGAAAATTGCTTTGTTATGTTTGATCATGTAAAGAGGGTGAAATTATGGACAACTATTGTTTGTCACATCTATGACTCTACCTACTGTAAAGTTATGACTATTGCCGTTTGTGATATGCAAATTGAGGGCATCGAAGGTCAGGTCATTTTTTGGCATTGTCTAAATAAGATCATGGTACAAAATAGGGTGTTGGATCCAGCCTTCAAGGAATTCATGTGTGATAGCCCTTAAGCCAACTTCAATGCAATTCGCATTGTATATAGGTTAGGGGATCCATCCATTCCAATGGTGGACTATGAAAGGATTTACTTGTTCCATTGGGCAATAAGCACGTACAAGCACATAGAGAAGTTAATCGCCCAAAGAATTCCAGAACCAACATACCCAACTCTATAGGCAATATGAGGCTCATGGGGGGTTCACTCAATGTATTCTTTGGACATCACGTGCGATCAAGTAAATTTTCTATCCCTATTTACTTTTTGATAAATTTCCAAATTTTTGGGTATTGTTACATAATCAATATATCTTTTATGTGAAAAAAAAATTGGATTCAATTGAAATCAACAAGATATCCAAATGCACAATTGAAGATTGCACTAAAATGGATGTATTTTCACTTCAAATATTTATCAAGATTGCATTTGATGATTTGAATGACAATTGTATCCAACTTTGGTATGCATAAACTTTAACCAAGCCTTCATTTATTGTCAATTTAAAAATTATTTTTAAAATATTATTTACCATATAAAATAGGGGGTCAAAGTTTTTTTTCAAGTATACAATGTATTTATTTTCTTACAAAATTTGTAAGTAATTATTTTAGATAAAGAAAATTTTGAAAAATTCACAATATGAACTTTCAACATATTAAAACATTCTATAATTTTTTCAAACTATTTAAATGATTTTTTAACATATAAGATAGGGGGTTAAAGATTTTATTCACACGTGATCCATAGAATACATTGAATGAATCCCCCGGGATGAGGATTGATGTCCGTGGCAAACAAGATGTATCTAGAAATCAAAGCTTGGTGGTATTCTTCTAAAGCTGCATCAAAACCGGCAATTTGTGAACTGGAAGATTAGCTTGCATTTTGGCACTTTTGATATCGTTAGTAGGGTGGATTCATGGAAATGTATGATCTTTATTTTCATTTTTTTCCTATTTCTTATTCCAAATCCCAAATCGTTTTAATAATGTATTCATTCATCATCTTTGTAGGAACTAACAATATAGAAACCAACAAACATCCCAATGTGCAACTTAGCAGAAACAATGCACAACAAATGGATGCAAGCGTGAATGCAAGCTTCTGGCAAATGCGGGTCTAACTTATTTGTTGCTACTTGTAATGATTGAGTTTGAGCCTTCTTGCAGATGATGAACTGTAGGACTTACCTCTATGAGGGCCTTTAATTTTAGAAAAGGCCCCTCCAAAGAAGATTTGAAATTGAAATGAGCTATGGCATCCAGAGATGGAAAGAAAATCGTAGATACTCTAAGTGAGATGCTTGGAGCAGAAGACATTTGCACTCGAGTTTCGCACTTAGAAGGAGACGAGGTATTTGGATCTAACAAAAGAAAATTGGATCTTCCAATAGGTTTTGAAGGTGATTCTCATTGCCCCAATAAGGTCAACTTTTTCCATCTTTGAGGATGATTGCAAGAAACACTTGTCCTATTTTTTGTCCCTTTGCCCTTAAAAATTGGCTTTTTGCTCATAACTTTTGCATTGTTTGTCCATTTGGCATGAAATTTAGAATGAAGATAGATGCTAAAATTGCAGACCTTCAATGATTTAAAAAAAAATTAAAAATTAGTTTACTCTTTTTAACCTGCCCCCGATTGGGTGTCTACATTGGCCATTTTGGGAATTTTTAGTCCTATTTTTGACCCAAAAATGCGAATTTGAAGCCACAAATTGGACATGTTGTCTGAGGTCTACTAACACTAAAAAGGCTGACAATGAATTTTTATGAAAATAACATCATGTCGATTGCACACATGGGGTCAAAGTGACCTTCCTTTGCGTGAAAGCTACAAAGAGGGAAAAATTTTCCTTCATGAATTTTTTGGTGCAATGCAAGCGTAGTCTTCTCTAGCAAAATGGGTTTTTTTTGGAATTTTTTGGAATTTTTTTGGAATTACTAAAAATGAAAATCTCTATAGACCCCTTTTCTGCTATTTTTTGCTCCCAATGGCTTTTGCAGTACTTTGTAGTAGTCCATAGTATTGCATAGTACAACATAGTACTAAATCAACGGTATAGATCCGCAGGCACTTTCAATCAACAGTGCAGATTTGTTTGGACACTTCTAAAACGTAGTATTAGTAATATTGCATAGTACTGCCAATCCTATAGTCAAAAAACGCAGTTTTGAACGAAAAACGTGAAGTGTTTCTTGCAACTACCCTAGATAGTTTTCTCAACTTCATCCTAATCTAATCTCACCAACATTCCAGTGCCTCTAATCAATCCCCATTCTAACCCAAAAAAATCCTCATAATCATTTCCTATATTCCTTTCTTACACAAATGTGGAAAATCTACTCAACAAATTCTCTAATATTCCTCCTTAAATAAAACCTCTAAAATTTCCTAGGTCTCAAGGGATTCATTCCACACAAATCCTCAACCATACTCACCACAAGCACACAAAAAAAATGTTAGAGAGAATTCTAACCCTAATTTTATTCCCTAATATCCCATTGGCATTCAATTAATTTCTATCCTATATTGGTGTATCTACACTAATTTATAGTGTTTCCTTCTAATTTGAAGTATCCTCCAAAATGTTAGTATCTTACAATTTTTTGTAATTCTCCTAGTTAGCTTCATGTTTTTGTAATTGCACTTCCTAGGTGCACTTTCCATTCCCAATTTACTTCTTAATGTTAATTCCTAGTCTTAATATTTTATTCCCTAATTCTACCAATTCCACTATTTGCCAAATTTTCCTAATTGTTTCTTTCTTGTTTAATGCTTTATTAAGCCTTCAAAATTCCAATTTTCCTTTTAGAAATCCTCCATCATTCATCACCTAATTGAATCCATTAATTTCCACATCATTGTCCTAAAATTTTCACTATTCCATGTCGTAAAATTCACTAATCCATTGTTTTAGATTAATTCCTCCTCTTCCTAATCACTTACTTACAAAATCCTACAATTTGTCATAAATATCATGAGCTAGCCAAGGTGGCTACTCACATGCATGAATATTTTGATTTTTTGATTTTCAATGGTCCTTAATCTTACTTTAGGATTTGAAGTGCATTAACTTCATTTGGTGAAGTTTAGTCTAGATAGCAAATGTTTCTTGTTGACAATGCCTGAAGTGTTTGGCAAACTTATTTTACATATGTTTTGCAAGGAACAATCCACCATGCATTTAAAACAAGTTCCTTTATTTTTCTTTCAAACATCCCATTTTCAAAGCAATCTTAGGCAATTTGTATGCAATTCTTAGACCATTACATTCTTAGGCAATCTCATCAAGTACACCAATTTCAATTTCAAGTAAACAAAATTCTATCTACAATCAATTAAAAAAAAATTCAAGGATTTTACATGATACTAAATTGAAATTGGTAGTGGAAAATTCTCAAAATTGAATTGTGTACATATGTTGGAAATGTCCATAAGCATGTCTTACCTTTTAGAAAAAATCTCAAAAAAATTCTAAAATTCATACTATACAATGTTCAATGTTTGGGATTTTATATCTAAATTTTGGTAAAATAAATTTTTGAGTGCTATAACTAGATGTTAGCAAACCAATTGTACCATTGTACTCAAAAGGTATATTGCTAGTTGTAACTAATGTGACAGTCAAATGCATCTATAACATTGTACTTAAAGGTACATTACTAGTTGCACTATGACAATCAAATAATTAAATCAAAATACAATACAGAAGTATCACTTTTACAACATCTATCCCCAGTATTGAATACCAATTGTACCATGATTGTACTTGAAGGTATATTTCTAATTGCATGGTGAAGGTCAAACAGTCAAATCTAATTATTATGCATAAATATTGATTTTACAGCATTTAGGCATGTGGGCCCTGGGTATTGAATACCAATTGTACCATTGAACTTAAAGGTACACTACTAGTTGGTTTTGCACTCTGAAGATCAAATAATTAAATCTAAGTATTGTACAAAAATATTGATTTTACAGAATTTGGACATGTGACCTCCGTAGTATTGAATACTAATTGTACCATTGTACTTGAGAGTACATTTCTAATTGCATTGTGAGGGTCAAACAATCAAATCTAGTTATGTACACAAACATTGATTTTATAGCAATGAGGATCAAACAATCAAATCCAGTTATTGTATACAAACATTGATTTTATAATAGTGAGGGTCAAACAATCAAATCTAGTTACTATACACAAACATTGATTTTATAGTAGTGAGGGTCAAACAATCAAATCTATTTGGTTACTGTACACAAACATTGATTTTATAGCATTTGGATATGTAAGCCCTATACTACAATTGTCTAGTAGAAGATAAATTACTAGATAGTTGTAGTGTGAGGAGCAAATAGTTATAGTATATAGATAATGATTTAAACCATTTGGGCATGTGACATCCTAGCATTGAATACTAAACAATATGAATTTTAAAATTCTTTTGAGATTCTTTCAAAAAGGTGAGATGGGTTTAATGCTCGGCTTAATGGGCATTTTAATATATACACGCAATTTATTTTTGAAAATTCATCACTATTGGATTTCAATTAATAAAAAAATGATATACTTGATTGACATTTCATAAGAATGTTATGGTGTAGGAATTGTATAAGAATTGCTTAAGATTGAGTTTCAAAATTGGATGATTGTATGGAAAACAAAGGGAGGAGGTTGAGATTTTTGGTACCCCACTCTACTATTACTAATTGTAAACAACTTTATTTGCACGGTGTCCTAAAGTGGGCTATTATGTTGGCAAAATGAATTGCATCCTATCTTTGTGCTTAAACACACTCATGTATGAGTTGTTTCATATGCATGAACATATCCTATTTTGTGACTACTTATGAATGAGTTTTTTATATTTATTTTTCAAAGTTGAAATCACATGTCTTCTTATATTTTGAGTCTACTTCTTCACCTTTTCTTCAAGTCTTCACATGTGATAAAATTAGCTAAAAAAATCTTGAAAATTTCTCCATAGAGAAATTTCTCCATATTTCTCTATATTGTATATAGGTATATACAATATAGAACATCATGATGTAGACCAAATTTACATATCTTTCTATAATTCAAAAACCAATAGATGGTAGTTATAGACCCTTAGTTCAAATTGCAATTAAATATTTAGGAGTTTTTGAAACTAGACTGGATTGACTTCATTCCACTATACTTGGATTCAATTTTTTAAAAATATCATTTTCATGGATAAAGTAACATATGATAAAGAGCACGGCACTAGAAGTCACCAAAATACACTACAAAAAGCATCTTTTGTGATCTTTGGATTTGGCATCTTCTTCTCTCTCTCTATATATATAATAATCAATAACACCCTCAATGACAAAATTTCCGCCACCATCCACAAGAAACAAATGCACTCAAGTACTTCTCCCAAAAAATTGCAATTCTTCATCCTCTCATGTTTCTTTGAAATCATTCACAGACCACTTTCTGACTCCAGCGATCCTTTAAGGGTGAAATTACACTACTTGCACCGGTAACAGATGCGCAGCTCCGCAGCTGAGTCCCATTCATTGGAAGGGACAAATACAAGAACTTGGCTACGCTAGGACAAGAAACACATGTCCTGACAATTATGCGCTGAACTCCGGAAGTCAAGCACCTACAATATTCGAATGTATGCATTGCCAAGCATGGATTCGATTGTCCAGACAAGTCAAACGCGCCATTACTAATGAACTTGATCTCGTGGAAGCTAGTGTGTGTGAAAACCACTGTCGAATTTACTCAATCACGAACTAGCTAGCCACTCCTGAGGGGTGATTCGCAGACTCTAGTGACTCGGGGGAATTCCGAATCATTCAGGTTGGCATCTTGAGCAGTTGGAGCTTCCCCGAATGAATGATGCATTTTTGTCGTGAACCGTTTTGTATGGATATAGATTCAAACTCAGCCCGCAGGGATCAGGACAGGGGAATTATGAAGTGCCTGGGCAGTTTAATTGCTGTGAATATGCGCACCTCAATGAGGTACAATGATGTACAGCAGTCAGACGTAATTTGTAAATCAGTGTGAGAGGCAATAGTAGAAAGGGTGCAGGAAGTGAAATGACTGACTGAAGGTTTGACATTCAAACTTTCTCCGGGGAAGGGTTGTCGCGGTCACTTCAAGCCCCTGAGGTAAAAGCAATTCAGCGAAAAGCACTGGAGTAGTCACGGACTCCCGGCTTGGCATAGCGAAGAGACAGCCCCAGGTGAGCCTCTGACTCCCGCATTACAAGCAGGCCGCAGTCACGACCAACCACCCCCCTTTTGCAGTGACTGAGCTCGACAATCGATTCAGAGACAATCTGATTCCTCGCCAAATTTCCTGGAGTATGGAGCACACTACTCTTGCCTGCCTGCCAGCAACAGCAGCAGCAGCTGCTGCCTGCCTTTGACTACTACAGCAAAGCGGTGCAACTGACACCCCAAATTACTTGCTAAATCAT
The DNA here is from genome assembly GCA_947034895.1 of Rhytidiadelphus loreus. Taxonomy (NCBI): domain Eukaryota; kingdom Viridiplantae; phylum Streptophyta; class Bryopsida; order Hypnales; family Hylocomiaceae; genus Rhytidiadelphus; species Rhytidiadelphus loreus. The sequence goes on along the minus strand of OX344761.1, from coordinate 3,287,026 downwards.
GTTTTAACTCTGTGCAGACACCACCATGCAATTGCCACATAGTCGTCTGATCAAAGCTCAGAGACAGAGACACCGACCTTGAGATGTACCATCAATCCACATCGAGAACAACGACGGAGACAGTGAGACAGGGCTAGCTCCTGGTCAGTGGGGTATAATTCAGATTATTCTTGCAGAGGATAGTTACAAGATTTGAAACCAGTTCAAAAAACCTAAATTGCGCAAAAAGGACGGTACTATCGAAATCAATTAATTAAAGCTAGCTAGCTATGGAGAGAGATGCATGATGATTCCTGGTGCTCCGAAGAACTAGTTGATGTCTGGCAAAGTACCACAAACCTGAAGCTGATGATTGAAGACTAAGGGAGCCGCCTGCTAGCCAACAGGGAGGGCTACAATGCCAAAGCCAACTGATGAAGGTCCAAGCATTACAAGACGGACGGAGCACCAGCAGGAAAGATCGGATTAGCGGCTGGCTGGCTGGCTATGAGCAAGGGCCGAGATCGGCCGAGATGACGTGCATGGGATACTCGGACGAATTGGCGTACTCGAACGCCACACTGCCGCCGGCTCGCAACGGCGCGCCGCCCATGACCAAACAGTCGTTGTACTTGATTCGCTGGAACACGCGTGAGTCCAGTGGCCGTGCCGACGCGAACGCCGCGCAAGCAACGTGGATGTTCCTCAGCTGGCAGTTGTGGTTCACGCACAAGTTGGTGATCTGCACGCTGAACGCCGGGATGCCGTTGCTGTTGCCGCTCTTGCCCTGCGTGATGCTGATGTCCGCCTTCGTGCACGACGGCGTGGACGCTCGCAGCTTCCGGTTCACGTACGTGGGCGCCACCGCCGCGGCTATGGTGGGGTGCAGCACCCTCCCGCCTCGCACCACGATGCCTACAGAGGGAGAGAGAAGAAAAAATAAACATACGAGCCACAGCCAATGGTTCCAGGCCCTAATCGTGATCGCCATAGCTACTGGGTGGCACTTGAGAGCGCAATGCTAATTCTGACAGCGCTGGAAAGCTCATGAAACCTACGGGAGTCACGCGATACGAGTCTCATGCCAGAAAGGGAAACCCGAGCTGCGAGCAGATGGCCAAAGCGCGGTCACGTATGAGGAGCAACAGCAACTGCACCATCTCTACATTTTCCATATAATGATGGCAGCCACAACGGCCCTGCAGTATGTCGCATCCCATCTCGAGTGCAGCTGGCCATCGAGTGCTCTGCTAGTACCAAACTCCGCGAGTCCACAACAGCATGGTCAAACAAAACTCCCATAAACCTCCTAACATTTCACACTGCAATCTTCTCTTCAGTTGTCATCTCCACACATGAGATGGAGTTACGCTGCAGCTTTCGTCTTCACGTGCCGCTCGAGGACACTCACTCTCTCACTCACACAATTTGCAGCAGTTCAAAAACTGGTCCTGGTTTCTGCAACAATTGAGCTACAGAATTACGGCGGCCGCTGCCTGGGCGCGCAAATTAGAGGGAGCTAGCGGTCCTTGCAAGCTTGGAGGTGGATCCCGAGGACATGCTGTACGACGACGACCATGGAGGAGCAGCGATCTAAAGGGACTGGGAGCTGTTGACGGGGGGGCCGGGAAGGGGAATGGGAGGCGACACGACAGCTCAGGTACCCTATAACGTCAATGCGCAGACAGAGGCTTCACAGATTTGCATCCGGATTTAGCTAAATGATATCTCTGACGCTGTTGCTGCTGAGCACCCTAGATAGGAAGTACTGGGAGCGTGGTGAGTCTTCCCTGCGGACAGGGCAGTGCAGAGACCGGCCTCAGGCTCAGGCTTTTGTAACCGTGCGGAGACGCACGCAGCAGCTGCAAACAATTCCTCCTGCCTGCAAATGCACTCTTATTAAGTTAAGCTTAGGCCAGGATGCGTCTGAATGCGAGAGCACTCAAGGCTACATTCTCTCCCTGTGGCCACCGGGTGGCAGCAGAGCAGCCTGATGATCTTGTGCCTCTGACACGACCTGGTTTCTGGAGTCTGTATCTCCATGTCCATGAGAGTTTATGAGCTCCAGTAATAATGGGTGTACAAAAGGGGCAGAGCGAGAGACGGGGCTCAGAGCTGGTCGCTGCAGGACACCGGCAATTTTGTGAGAGACCCCTCTTTTACTCCCAATGCTGAACCCTTTGGTCGTACCATTGCGAACTTCCAGAACATTCGGTTTGGCATGCGTGAATATTTAACCCCGCAGTTCCCTCATAAGTTCCCTACTATTCTACGTCAAGAGGCCTCTTAGGGTTAATAGTAGTAAGCCGCGGCAGCCAGTGACGAACAGATCACCTTCAGATTCCAGAAATACCAGCTCTGCCATGCCAATGCCAAGTAAAGAATGAACACAAGGGGGTACATGGTCTGCAGGGGGCCATTAGAGCTGCAGCAGGGCGTACCTGCAGCGCGGGTGTTTCCGCGTCCCTGCCCGATCTGGAGTTGGGTTGATTATAGAGGACGGTCTGGGGCTTACATGTGGGACGACATAAGTGCACATCATCAGAATTCTGCTGCCAATTCGCAAGATTTGAAACTCACATTACCTTAGGAGCTGCACAAGCATTGATCAATCAAAGTTCAGGTACCGGTACTAAGGAACATAATAAGACGTGTCGTACGGACTTTGAAATAATCAACGGTTCATAGTGGTCAAAATGAAATGAAGCCGGGGTTAACATTCTACAGAATCTACACCTCTAAACTCCAACTCCCATGCATGTTCTCAGGAAACATCTGGTCTGTGCTCAACCAGCATGAACATTGGAGCAAATGCTTCAAAGTTAGAGAAAAATGTCCAGGACCTACTACCGCATTATTATATATAAGAACTACTTTGGCTGTTATTGGGAACAAAATGCCTACCCAAACACTTACTCCATTGTGTTGCCCAATGGATCTCATGGAGGGTATCGTAAATGCTAATCGATCATTACATAAAACTAAACCAACTTCTCTGGGAGTTTAAAGTATTCTGAGTTTCTCAACCGATATATCCAGGGTATCTGAACCCGAAACATGAGCACCCACGCCGAAAACCGTCTCCAAGAAAGACACGCTCCAGAAAGGATGATGCTCCTGCTTAGGTACGGAAAAGGAAACACGGACGCCCATCTTTACATGTTGATGCACCTTTTGTACTCAGGCAAATTCGACCAACTCCAGATAAGAATCCAATCAGATGAAATAGCCATGATAGAAGGATCGTCACAAAACATAGCCACATGAGTGGCATTTTCAGATCACCACAAATAGCTGCACGAGCATTGGTGTTGGGTTCTCTTGTCCTCTCGAGTTCTGGTCGAAGCACTTGATGGCACACCCTCGATTAGCGGTTCCAATCTAGGCTGAGTTTCAACCTCATGTTGCAGGAGTGTTTCCAAAAATACTAGGTGAGCCATCAATAAGGTATGCCACGAACGGTTTGATTAAAAGTTTGCATAATCGCAGCTGCTGAGCATTGACCGAAAGTTGTTCGACAACATGCAGTCCTACCGTCGCAAGTAAGGGCCATACTGGAGAAAGTACAGAACTGGAGAGAGAACCAAACAAATAAGAGCAATCGTGATCGCCAAAGCCTCCCGGTTCTCCATGATCTGAATTCTCGTCCTGCATAGGCAACAACCCAATAACAAAACCTTAGAACACATATTTCCATACGAATCCACATCAAGCATTCTATACATCTCAATCAAATTCAGCTCAACCAGATGCAGAGGATACAAGTTTAAAAAAGCGACAATAAGTCACCATGTAATTTGAGTGAGGAAATTGAAGATATCACGAGCTTCGATAAGAAATTGAAGATACTCAGTAAGGTACTGTACCTCATCAGTTCCATATCATTCTGCAGGCTTTCAAATTGTGTGCTCAATCTAGCATCCAAGGCTTCATTCTCTAATTCTCGCCTTATTTCCTGCACAAACGTCCATAAAGCGCCATAAGCACTACAATTCAAAGACTGCAAAGGGAATAATTTATTAGAAACCAACCACAACCTAGCTATGAGAGACAAGCAGCTGTGTAGTAGTATTGGCAAAACAGTTGTGCACATGGGACCATGTACCTTATCAGTACACAACTAGAACGATCTAGGCTCGGAATAATAAGAGCTGTGTACAACCGTAGAATAGTTAACCAAAATGACGATTGCACCACTAGAGAATGTCAAAACTTAGCATGTAGACTATCACTATCACATGCCACCAGCAGTAGAGGACTAACGGCAAGCAATCTCAGTTGGTAGGCAATTCAGTCAAGACATTAAAAACAGCTTTAAAAAGCACACAAAGACAAACGTCAGTTGCTTAAAGATACTCACGATTTCCTGCAAATGAGCCACAAGCGAGGCAGCAATGGCAGTCTCATTTCGTAACTGCGCCGAAACAGCAGCGAGATCGTTGTCAATGTCGGTAAACATCTCTTTATATTTCTCATACAGATCTCCCAGATAGCCGTCGAGCAGTGACTGGTTCAGCTCCAACATCTTCACCTTCTGCATCAGTATTTTCAACACAGACTCTCCAGACGGTCGGCCTGATAAATGTAACCACCCTTCCTGAGAGGGACCCCCAGTGACTCCCTTGGCAGGTTCTTCTTTACCTCTGGCCTCAAAACCAACGCTACTTTCACGTTCGTCCTTCACTGGCTTCTCAAGAGGTTCCGACAAGAAATCAAAAGAGGCATTATCTCCAACTGATTCGTTCACTTTCACAGAGTCAGTTGCACCTTTCTCGGAGACACTTTCATTGGATCTGGCACCCGCAACGGATGATGTTCCATTTGGAATAATACGACGACCACCTTTCCCCGGCTCGACGTCGTCCCCGACAATCCAATCCTCCAAAAGATGCTCAATAGCATCAACTCCATGAATTTGTAACACACTCAGTGTGCAATAAAATTCGGAACCATAGTGTGAAAGCAAGCGCAGTTTCAAGGTCCGTACCCACTTGTGCTCTGGAAGTGTGAAATTCTGAATATGACGAACATTTTCAGCTTCAAAACTACCAAGAGTCATCCATTCATCCGTTGGGTAGACCTCCGGACTACCAAGAAGCTCGAAATGCCTCAAATTTGAGGAATGAAACTCAAGATTACCTACCATAATAGTGTCAACAAGCGTTTCCTCTGCCAGCTCGACAACAATAAACTTGTCATCGGCACTGCAGGGATTCCGCAAGTATTTGTCTTTGTCAGGAACTAAGAGGTTTGATGCTCCTTTTGCATCCTTGTTCGAGCTGACCACTTTTGCACCATGGGAAACGTCAGCATAATTGAATCTTCCCTCCTGGTTTTGATGCTGCGGATGATGAAGGCTGCCACTCCCATTCACTACAGGCCGTTTCTCAATAGCTGATTTCTTGTACTCGTCCAAACTCTTCACCTGTACTACCCGCGGTGGCCGATTCACCTCTTGGTGCACCTCAACTAGACCATCGGATGGCCGATTCACCTCTTGGTGTACCCCAACTAGGCCATCGACTTTCATTACCTCCTCACTCAAAGCGTGCTCAGGTGGACTCTCACATAAACCCTCATCTGTTTCTTGTAACGGTAGTAGGTCACCCATCTCCTCAACTTCTTCATCTGACGATGCTGGGTCCACAACAACGGGAGAAGAATCAACAGTCGACGCTTCAATCAAAGATGGTCCACAAAGACAAACCCGAGCTGCCGACTGAGTCAGATAGTTTATGGTAGACATCTGACACAGTGGCTCACAGAAAACTGCCTCTGTGTCCACCTCCCTTCGACAAATCAAATATGGCTTCTCGTGGATAAGGGCAGACCCTTCCGGATCGCTCGAAGGAGCCAAGCTCTCTTGAGAAAGACAAATCTGATCCAGAGGGGGTAATTCAGACACCCATGATTCCGCGACGTGTGAGCCCTGCTCCAAAACCTGTAAGGCGGAATCAGAGTCATATCGCAGACAGTCAGCGCCGGATTCTCCCACCAGGCAAAACTTGAGCGGACCTGGACTCGAGGAAACAGAAGAGGTTCCCTTAGCAGATTCACCATCGGATGAAGCTGAATCCAATGGGAGTAACTCCGCGCTCTCCTCCACTACAGAACTTGCGGAAGCGAAAAACGACATCTGCTTTCTGGAAGGAGAAAACTCCTCATGGAAACGCTTCGCACCGACATCTTCAGGAGCGATCTTGGGGCGGAAGCTTGGAGCGTCGACATCATCCCCAAACGCCGAACTTCCATTGAAGCAAGTTCCTGGATCCAGGTGCTCTGTGTCATTGAGATGACACCACTGTCGTCGCCAATGAGGTCCATGGGGTGATTCCCTGGTATAAAACCCTCTTGCTCTCGAAGGTGGAAAGGGAGACACCCAGTGCCGAGTTGTTGAATAGAACAATCCTGCACCCATTTCCAAGGTCAGAAGAAGTGGACACAGATTCCTTAATTGAAAGAGGATACTAAAACCTTTAGTGACCTGATCCCGTCTCATATTGGCTGAGCACGTTCCTAACAGCAAGTAATCTATTCCGATTCACTCGGTTGAACTTCAATTAGCGAGTTGGGTGTAAGCCTGACTTTGCTAAATGGCTATGACCACTGCCCCTTGAAATGGAAGTGGGGTTGTCTACAATCCATTCAATAGTGGTCTACAACCTCCCAGTTTGAATGATTGTGTAAGAATATCATACATCCTGCTGAAAATTTGGTCTCAACAGATTTGACTCTTGCATCCAAAGATCTCTCCACAGCTCTATACGTCTTCCAATAATCACAGTCCCGCATATTGGTTCCAACGCTCAACGTGTAGCAAATTGTATCCTCTACTTACTTACCGTAAGCACTAAGAGGACATCCACACCACGAAAACCTAAGAACGAAGTATTATGATGATCTGGAGTTACTCGCTTTCCAGCTTGGGGGTTCAGGGTTTAAAAGTGTGTGTTCCAGACGCTGTCACGTCGTTTTCCACACAACAGTAAACTTCACGTCTTCTTCGTTATGATGGTGATGGAGGATAGGTCTGCCCTGAACCGGCAAATCCCAACACACTATCCAACGAGAACAATTTCGTAAAACCTTCCGAAAGATCGTGGCTCTTGCATACCCACAGATCGCAAGGTAAACTTTAGACGCTAGGACTAAAAATTGAAATACATTACGAAACCATGAAAACGCAGGAGCCCAAGATCTCGAGGGATTCACCGGAGACACTCTACCTGGTAGCAGTCAACTGAAGAGAACGCCAACAGATGCACCCATATTGATGATTTCTGCTATAATTTCTGCCGCGACTACAATCTCGCTACGACACCCTACGCACAGATCTTGAACGAGGCGAGATCTTGAACCCCTGATCTTGAATCGTTAAACCACGACCTCCCCCACCCCCAGCGGTTCTGACGAAACCTACTCCTGTTTCAGAGTGTAAGACATTATTCACGCAAGGAAAGACAGTAAAGAACAGATCGAAGAGGAAAATTACCTTCAAGATCTCGGAGCGAGGCAATTGACGGTACGAGCAGAACGAGGGAGAAGATGACACAGAGCGCGGCTGGGATTCCCAACGCAGCACACCACCATATCCCGAAGCTCCCGCGACTCGGCAGCAGCTGTGACTGTGACTTTGGCTTTGGTTGTGGCTGTGCGTGCACCGACGAAGCTGCTGCTGCGGCCTCACATCTCTCGCTCTTCCCCGCTTTCTTCGTCGAGACCTTGTGATGATGCTTGGACTTCCCTCCCTTCTTCTGCATTGCTCACACTCCCATGTGCTCCGGAATTTCTCTCGATCTCGCCCCCAACAAATTCAAACCCCGCTCATTTGCAGGCGCATGCCTTCATCTGGCGCCCCAATGCCTGCCCGAGAGCTTGAACACCAAACCCATCTCGCAGAAAGAACGAAGGAAATCGGCGAACTCGATCTGCGTCGCAAATCCGTCGTTCGCAATCGAGCTTTGCAACGATGGAAATGGGTGCCGCCATCACCCGATGATTGTCATATTCCTTGCGCAGGACGCCGCTCTCCCCCTGTTTCCACCCGAAATCCACTCGCCCGGAACATTCCACCGCGACCCGATACATGGTCGGTTCCACCAGCGGGGGGGGTCAATCTACAGAAAGGAAGAATCGGAAGACAGCAAGTGGTAGATTTCGAACCTCCCCCACCATCGGAAAAGCTATCGTTGGACAGCTGGTAAAACGGTCCCTTGGAATCATTGGTAAAATTTTGAACTGGCCGGGGTTTGGTAGGACAGGGAGAGGGGTCGCTCTTGCCTGTAATGTTGGGACTTCAATTATACGTATGTCGCGCCTCGGGAATGGAGTCGTGCAGCATGTGCCAGTGACCTGAACCCAACTGAGCCTCATTACGAATAAGTTAATATAATACAATATAATATGCAAGAGATTTGGACCAAATTGTAGTGGAATGTTCAGAAATGGCAGATCATAACTTATTACGTGACGTGCTCAATTTCAGTTGCACGCGCTTTGATGCTGTCTGTCGATCCAATCAAAACAATTTCGGTGGACAGTCATTACCAACCGAACTTCTTGGAAGATAAATGAAAACGGCAATCTGGGTGTAAAGTAGAGTAGAGTGGGTTAGAGACAAGCTTATCAGTATTCAGGCTCATAGAATGGCACTAACTTATGGTTTCCAATCAAGAATCAAAACAAATTCAAATTCAAATTGGATGCACCCAAATGACATGTTTTTGCTATGGTCATCAACTAACCCTCATATGTCTCAATCTTCGTGCAAAAAGTGTACACATTTATAACCACACCGTCCAACATGCAAGACGTGCTTCAGCTGAATGCGTGACTGCGTCTGCAATATCTTAAACTTGAAGAGTAACAATGTTATTATGACAGTGCCTACTGTAGAATAATCGTGTATGTCCAACTGAAGATTTTGGGTTGCGTAAGTTATTTTGAACAGGGTTTCTTTCGAAATGGAATCCAACTGACCCCAAATTTTCTGCCGGAGGCGGGTCAAGTCTACGAAACAAATTACTGGCCCCAATAACCAGAAAATTAATTTATTTTTGCATAATAAGCTTGATAAAACTTGTGGACGAAGTGCAGCTTGTGACTGATGAGGTGGTCAATGGGGAAACGGTGGCGACGCGTGGGAGTCCAGCCGCCAACTGTGAGCCACGTCAGACGTGGGAGCTGGTATCTTCTGTCAAGTGAAACGTCAAGTTCACGGCAGGAGCTACTGACAGTCTGCCACGTTCCACATGTTCCAGCTGGGAGTCCCTGCTGGCACTGACTTGGGGATTCTTCGACTGACAGGGCCACGTTCAAATGGAAAACACGAAAAGAATCCTGAATCTGAGATGTACTTAATGGAGACATGCAGAGAGAGATTTACTCCAACGGCATATACTTAATTTTTACTCCGAGTAATTTTTTTTCTTTCCCGAAGGGCATTAGATGAAATTAGAGGGCTTCGTAAGACTACAAGTTCCATAAATTTTGGGAACTCTACCATATTTGTAGTTCACTATGGTCAAGATCATGCCACATCAAATATTAATATTTAAACATATTTTTTGGAAAAAGAATTATATTTTTAATATTTTTAATATTTTAATTATATTTTTAATATTTATTAATTTTTTATTAATTTTATAATAATTTTATATTGTTAAATATTTTGACTATAATACTAGAGTTCCAACAAAAGGAACAAGCTTGAAACAGCCTCCCTTACCAAAGTATCAATGATGATTCTTAAAGACCAAAAATATATGGTCCCTTTAAAAAGAATTTTTTCTAGAAAGAAACATTGACATTATAGAGACCACAATACCAAATTGACATGGCAAAACTTACTTCATTATATTAGAAAGTTACACTTTCTCTATTAGTATGCAACCTTCTACCCATGTAGTAGGTCAAATTAACAAAATTACTATAGAAATTGGTTAAGAAAGCAACTTGGCAGTCAAGCAAAAAATTTGGATGAGTATAGAGTTTTTTAGCTAATCTAGCCTCAATTATTGGGCTGATGATCATACTAACCAATATGCATATAGAACTCCCCTTCAAAAACACGTACATGAGCCAAGCCTAGGCCAAAATACATTGAGAAACAAATCTAAGGGGTGTTTCTCATTGAGGCCCAAGTCCTATCTTTCCAAGTCCCATTTAAAGGCCAAATCTCAACTTTAGGGGATTGTAGAACATGAATAAAAAATATTATATATGGAACTTGGAACTTCAAAGTGTAAAGGCTAAAGTCCATGATTCCAGCTCTCACTATAAAAAAATCGAGTTTCTTTTTACATCTTAAAAAACAAGAGAGGACGTTCAATTTGACGAGTAAGTAATCAGCGTGGATGTCTCCTAAAATCCGTTATAATTGACAAGCAAAAAAACGTACAAAAATTACAAGAAACATGCAAGATTTTAGGTTTTTTTTTTCTAACATCGCGGAAAACGTATTCTTTGATGCTCTCCAAAATGCGCCACATATTGGACAAGTCACTACCACATAAGCATAATATGGGTAGGCAGTGCCATGTAGGATTTTTTTCATCCATCCAATGAGTGACGTGGATTGTGACTTGGACCTCTTTGATTTTTGACGTGGCAGTTGGTTTGGTGACGTGGCAATTGGTTTTGATTTTGGGTTTCTAATTTTTCAGACATCAAATTAGATGTTTTTTGAAACATCAATTCGTGCATTCTCTATCCATAAGGCAAGATCAACAAAAAATAATAATTTAAAATAAATTTAAAAAATAAAATAAATGAACAAGCAAAATTGTTGAATTCAACAAGAACTAAAGAAAACTTACTATCTACCATGAAGAAGCTTTTGATGGCAAAATGAAGAAATTCCTTCATTAAAAGTTAATGAAGATGAAAGATAAGGAGGTTATATTTATATTGATTGTCCGTCCATGGTGAGACAAACTATATGGGATAATTAGAATATGGGAACTTGACCATTGTACATCTTGAAGTTGTTTGACATTTAGATGTTGTTTGAGACATTTAAATGTTGTTTCAAACATTTGAATCATGTTGTTTCAAACATTTTTCATTGAACACAACTCTTGTTGTACATATCCCATATGGATTGTTTCACTTCCTTACACCCTTTTTGTATAACAACCATCTCTTTTCATCCATACTATACATCCATCTATTTCCCTTTTTTTTTCAAAGTATGTCATGTGGCTGCCATTCTCCCAAATTTTTTACATATGGTCAACATTTTACTATAAACCATAGTAATTTTTACTAACTTATCCATAGTCAAAATAGATCTACTTGCTGACGTGGCAATTTAAGTTTTTTTGGACATCCTCCAAAACATCAGCATGTCTTCAATCCTATCAAATAAAACATTAGCGTCAATGATAACATCAACTTAGATTTACAATAACGTGCCAATGTTCTTGGCAACATCTACAAAAATTTGCCTTGTTAAGCCAAATTTCCTTTGACATCATCATGTTCTATCAAACATCATGCGTTAATGGTCAAACATGGCCCAAAGATGGCCAAAAACGTGGATTTCTTATAGTGTTTAATTTTCAAATTTTCTCATGTATAATAATATATGGCAGAAACATATAAAAAAATGGATGACTTTGAGTGTCAAAATTGAATAAAATTAGGGTGTATTTAATCTCTAAAGGTTTTTTACTATGTTTTCATCAAAAATGCTCTAAAAATGCCATTTCTAGTACAAGTACCAAATTTTAGGAAAAAAAACATTTTTAGACACGTGTAACTATAAGATCTTGTAGTATGATGGTTTGAGAAGATGTGAAAAAACTTTCAATAATTTAAACCACATAGATTGCAATATATTAGCATTTCAAATGACAAAAATCATTTTTTGGGCCCTAGAAAAAAATAAGTAGCTATACATCACAAGGTTAAATTTGTATGAAAAATGTCCAAAATGGTGGTGCTTCTTTAGATTCATTCTTTAAGTCAAGTTTTCTACGTACATCCTTGAAAATTTTCAAACCATTTGGAATTGTACAACATATGGGAAAAAAATATAAGAAGAAGAAAGAAATAGAGAATGATTCAAAATACGAAATTATTAATAATTTATTTGTCAAATTGAAAAATAAAAATCCCAATTTTTATAATGTTCTAATAAATAATCTACATCTAATTTCTTATTTTTTTCAAAAATATTGAAAATCGAATAAAATAAAGGACTTCAAAGTTTATCTTAGAGTAGAGATTCTATAATTACGTGCAAACTACCTTCAAACTAAAACTCCTCATACCTTTAATCTCATTAATCAAAATGGAATGATTCAAATCTTCCCCCCCCCCATATATATATATGTACAATTTCAAATTTTTAAGTTGCTCAGTTTACTTACTAAGTAATGAAAACTACATATTATACAATAACTTTTAAACTGTGTAGTAAAAAAAAAATCATAAAATTGTTGGGCCTTAAAGCTACCGTCCTTGGGCACATGTTGTGTGAAAATTTCAAATAAAAAAAATAAAAACTCCATTTGTATTGAGCTGCCTAAAATCTCTTTGTTGTTAGAAAATGCAATTTAGGACTTTAGGGGTTAATTTTGAGATTTCTTTTAATAAATGTTATGGTTGGCATTCCAAATAGTCAGCATAAAATGCCTTCATTAAAATATTGTATGTTGACTCTTTTACAAAAAAAGATGTTTCATTCATTGATCTCACAAGATGCTTTTCTTGTGTATATTTTGCAAAGTCTAGTTGCTTGTTCTTTATATGAATTGTAGCCATAAAAATCATCCTTTTTGAAATCAACTCCAACTATAAAATGAAATGAAATTTAGAAGGCTAGAAGCAAAATTCATGGAAAAGGACAAAGGTACCCTTGAAATTGAAGGCCTATTTGAATAAGCTACGAGAAGTCTAATATAAATATTTTTTGGCAATCTATTATCCAAAACCGCCCTAATGCAAATGTCAACAATAAAGGCATAGAAATTTCCAAGTTTGTTTTTGTTGTGCAACATTTCATCATTTCCATCCAAGCTAGAGTCAAAGATCTACCAAATCTTTTTTCTAATACAACAAACTATGTAACCCAATGTATCAATACGTGGTAGCTACACCCAAGAATGCCACATTTCTAACTTTGCCTCCTATTTTTGATGGAAAAAGATTCACTTGATGTCTCAAAATTGCTACAAGTGCTTAAGAACATCCAATGGAAGTTGAAGAGTTCTTTGTGGCAACCAATGGGAGTTGAAGCATTTCATGCTTCAAGGATGGTGGTTTAAGGGGAGTCTAGTGGCATAAGTAGGTACCCTATACTTTCAAATTTAAAAATTCATAGAATATTGTGTTAGTGTCAAAAAAATATAAAATGACTTGGGTTGGGTTTTTATTGAGGAAGCTAACAATTTCACATCCAAATTTCATCATTTTGAACACAAAGTTACCCGGGGCAGAAAAAGTCATGGTTTTAGTGTAATACCTTACCATAATCAACAATTGTCACAGTTTCTTACATTTACCCGCAGAGGTGTAAATTTGCATCCCACCGACATCCGAGTGTTCTCCAGCAACGACGACTGTTCCACGCAGAATGGCCTCCTTTCTAGAGAGAGGAGGCCAAGGCAAAAGCTTCTTCCGCCTTGGGTTGCTCAAATCTCTACTGTACTACACTGGCCTGCAATTAGACTCTGAGCCCCGGCTACAGTTTCTGAGAGGGCTCGGAGGGATACTTGACTTTGGGGTATGGAAGAGCTTTCTCTCTGCTGCTTTGATCACTATTCCGCATCTTGTCAATCCATGGGTCATAAGTTATACTAAGTCAGACTGCTGGCGTTTAGTACCCTGCTTAAAGCATTTCCAGCATTCATGTTCAGATTAGGTTACTTTAACCATGGGTCTGATCGGAGCTGGCAGCTTTTCGCGTTCTGTCTTGGATAATTATCGATTTGTTGTCAGAATTCCGTAGATGGTCAAACCTGTAATTAGGTAGGCTGTGGCTCTCGGTATAGTACTGCCTCTGATTGTGGTTGATTCTGTAGCCAAATTTCACAGTCGTGTCTTTGACAATCAGGTGCAATGGCGGCCGCCCTGGTGCGACCTTCGATTCTTCTCATGCCAGCGCCATCTGCGGGATTGATTAGAGAATTGAGAAGACTCCGAGTGCGTGGCGATTTCGTGCGCATCCCTTCGTGCGCGCTACACACCGTCGTGGCGACTGAGGACCCTGTAAGCTTTCCATGCTTTGAGAATCCAGGATTTAGGGTCTTATTTAGGATTTACGGTTTGGGGTCCTAAGGGCAGCATTCTTGAGCGTTTGTATGCGTGTTATATGCCCTTAAACTCAATCTGAATAACGTCAATGTTGTTTTGCTTTGAGAATCCAGGATTTAGGGTTTTGTTTTCTGCCCTGTTTTTTTTTGGGTTTCAGATTGGGGAGCGATATAAGCACGTTATCACATCTGGTCAACATACATTCAGGGGTGATCTTAGTGAAGAATGGGGTGCTGGCGGCACAGCTCCTGAGTATGCTCACCCTCTCCACCTTTATTAGCGTTTCTTTCTATAAATGGGGACTGTAGAAGATGGGTGACCGATTATGTCTCTTGTTTTCTCTTCAATTGCAAGCATTAACTTTAAATTTAGAAAATGAGAACGAAGTTTGTTGCAATGCAACAGCACCAGAAGGGTTTCAACTGCTGCAGGGTTTTATTGATAGTATGTTCGGATGTGAGTTAGGGATTAGGGTTTTAGCAAGAACAAATGAATGAGAAACAGATAGGAACGTGACGGATAAATCGTGACACATTTTGCATTTAATTCGGAGTATAAAAGATTGTCTCGTGTTCATATTAGCTATTTGTAACCCATTGAACATGAAAGTTTGGACTGGGATGTGATTTGCTTGAAGACCAAAGGACTATGCGTTCGCTGGCTTGGCAATGTGCTCGTCGATGACAATACGCTTGGTCAGCATTCCTTTCAACCATTCACGGTTCTTCTGTTTATTCAAGTACTGAATTAGTACTGGTGCTCTTGTTAGTATGCACGGAATGTTGAACCCAATTTTTTTCTTTTTCTTTTTGGGTAGACCTCTCACTCAGGGTCAATGGGCAGTTTGCAGATAGGAAGAGATGGCCTCTTCGACGCGTGACAGTAACTGTCAAGGAAATTGGCAAAGACCTTCGTAAGTGTGGAAATGTAGTACAATGTTTTCATGTCGAGTTTCAAATCTTGATCGTAGTAGTGAATGTAGGTATTGGGGATTTGAATGTGAGTGACAACTCGACAATTCTGGCATTTATCATAAATCATAAGGCATTGCAGGGAGTAAATTGGAAGACTGAATTTATCATAAGTCATTACAACGAGAAATAAATGTGAACTTCATTTGTGGTTGTAAGATGAGGCTCAGATGATTACCTGAACTGAACGATACTTCAAATCATCGTCTGTGCAGATGGAACCCTCCCTGATGCGCTTCAAGTGCTAGTTTCCCTTGAGGGCGAATTAACTGACGCTCAAAAGACGAGGTTGATTGAGATCTCAGGTATTCCCAGGCGCAGTTTTCATGTTTTATATTTATAAATTTTTTCTCTTCGAGATAATCGAGGAGTTTTGCCTGCTTTAACAACATCTGTGTTTGCTCATTCTGATCTTTCAAGATGTTACGTGTGCAGCCAAGTGCCCGGTCAAGCAGATGATGCTTGGGAAGATGCGTGATGGGATTTCTGTACACCTCTCTCCATAGCCATGCCATCACATATTCTTGGGACAAGAACGTTTTGTGATTGTGTAACGTCTTTTGAGCTGCTGTATACAGTTTTTCTGGATTTCCTCGGGGTTGCAGCAGTACATGCAGATTATTGAATGACTCGTTCTACTGATTGAGACTGGTATTGACTTCCCATCTACAGTAGTAGGCTAGAGATCATATAGCATAGGACAACCAGCTTTTGTAGTTGCTGTTTGCCCCGACCTAACTTTTCTTTGAATTACTCTTGCTGTAACCTCGTCAAAATTTGGATTACAAGATTGCAATTATGCTCAGTTTGTTCATTTGCTTGCTTCCAACCAGAATTCTTGTAGTATAATAGTAGGATTGTGTTCCACCTTTGTTGTCTAGCTTCCGTGATAACCGGAATCTTGAAGATCGTTGGATTTCGTTGAGGATCAGATTGTGGGTTTTCGTGGTGTAGTTGGTTATCACATCAGTCTAACACACTGAAGGTCTCCGGTTCGAACCCGGGCGAAAACATGCCTGTGCCATTTTTTTGACAAGTTGTTGCCGACTTTGGATATTGAAGAGGAAGTTAAAGTAAGTAGCAACAAGAGGGGTGACATGGAGTTGCTTGTTGCTACTCCTATTGAGAAGCCTAATCCACTCTACATGCCAATATTTTGAGGTACTAGTTAAGTCTTTGATTTAATTTTCAATAAAGTTAATTATATTTTCTTCATAGAAATTTGTCATCCTTGTTTTTCTCTGTAGTTGTTGTCTTTCAATTTTTCCAAAATTTTAGATCTTTTGTTTGGAATGTAAAGAGCATTGACTTTACCTCTTGTTGCTTTCCAAGTTTGATTCATGTGTCATCATTAATTAAAGCTCATATTGTAATACCTTTGTGATCATTAACTAAAGCTTAGTCAACAATATTTGTGACCTTTAACTAAAGTTCTTATTGCATTCCTTGGATAAGTGTTGGAAGATTTATTAGTTTTTTATTTTGGACTAGGAATATGTGCCTCCTTTGACTAATAGTAAGATGTACAATTATATTTTGAATCAAGCTTAATAGGGGCTATTGGGTTGAATACAACCTCATAATTTTCTTCACCTTTTAAGTTAATAGTGAACACTAGCAACCTCTACAATATTCATTGGCAACCTTTACAAGATTAATTGCCAAACATTTTAGGAAGTCTTCTCCTTGAGGCTTCTTTAGAGAACCAATTTCAAAATTTAAAAGTTGAATTTTTCCCCACTTAGGCCAGATGCCTCAAGACATTACATCATTAGAAACACAAAGAATAGGTAGGCAAATTGTATTCAAAGAATAGAAGAGTGCCATTGATGCATGTAAATAAGCATATCATAAATTG
This sequence comes from Rhytidiadelphus loreus, assembly GCA_947034895.1. Taxonomy (NCBI): domain Eukaryota; kingdom Viridiplantae; phylum Streptophyta; class Bryopsida; order Hypnales; family Hylocomiaceae; genus Rhytidiadelphus; species Rhytidiadelphus loreus. The sequence continues at coordinate 3,269,959 of OX344761.1, read as the reverse complement.
ATTGCTATGTGATTCTTAGTCAATTGTACGACATTCACATGATGCCCATGCTAAAATAATTGAATAGGATTAAGATGAAAAGATCATATTCCAACCCAATTCTAAACTCTAAATGTTGTCTACATTTTATATGTCTTTCATTAAGGATAGGGACAAAGAATTATAATGTTTAGGTAATCATTCATTGGCTTCCATTCTTGTTAATCATCCTAATGTAGGTGGGTCTTGTAGGTGATTCTAGAGACTACTAACCTTTTTTCATGTGACTTCTCTAGTTTGAAAAGACAATTTGTTACATTATGGTAGCCGACCCATACCTGATCACCCCCCCATTCTGGTGGTGTAGGCTAGTGTAATTCTGTTCAAGTAGAAACGAATAAATGATCAATTGTGACCATTGAAGATACAAAAGAGAATGGCTGCTTGGTAAGAAGGCAGCTGGCGTTGAGCACATTTAATTTTAGCCTGTATTTACAATGGCTGCGGTGGTTACCTAGGATATTAATGGCACAGTAGTGAAGCAACGTATATTGGCGGCTTATTTTCCATTTTTTTTTTTACACATATTCATGTGGCTGTGGTTGATAATACTGGCTTTGATGAACGGCTGTGCACTGGCGGCTTCTCTATTTTGCAAAGGTCATTGATTGAAAATGCAACTAGAAAAAAATGTGACACAAATCACTCTACACTTGCAGCTCTTGTTAGTGACATGCAGCATCTCTAGAGTGAAAACAATTGTGTGAGTTACCAAACGCTTTGCTATGCAAGAGTACTGACAGGAGTAGAAATACTGCGTATGCTCTGAGCGATGTCGACAGCTGTTTTATGAACAAGTGCGGTGAGCTTCTATGTTGCTATGGTTGTGGAGTCACAGCTGCTGAATTGTAGGACTGCACTCGCAGTAAGTGAAGGAATCATTTCATTACAATGTTGAGTCATTAGGAATTGCCCATGCAATTCATATGCTTAGAACCTAGAACTGTTTGGAAGCTTCAATTTCGTACAATATACGCCATGTTATACTAAAGCAAGTGACTTCATTTGTGCCTGCAGAGATTGAGGGACTGAAGCAAAGCTGTTGACCTTCACACATTCAAGAATTGAAGAGTATAGAGTTCAAAGAAGGAAAGTCAATCCGTCCTGCTAGTCAAAAACCACAAATACAACAGGTATGTCCCACCTATGAAGCCACAAAAACACAATAGACAACAATTTACAATGTAGGAAGACCAGAAGTTTTCACATGTAAAGTAGAATGTCTGAATAACCATTTGTATATGTCTATTCTATAGTGACAGAAATGAATGCAGTTGTGCTTGAACATGCAGCTCATGAGTGTTTGAATGAGAATGTCACAGTGAGTTCTTTGAATTTTTAAGGAGCTTTCATTTTGTGGAACTGAATCTGAAGTATAGAAATGAATTGCAACTATGTTCATGTCTACCTCTGTTACAGAAATGCAAAGACATACTTCACATAAGTACCCATTTCCTCTTCTCTGTGCAAGTACATTCCAATGCACACATATAGTAACATTTATTGAGAAGCGCAAAAGCCCAAAAACAATTGCTGTCTCCATGCAGACCTCACTTTGGAGCGGCAAGCACTGCGGGTGTTCACGCAGCCGCTCCGTAGCAAGCAGCCTCAGCAGCCGCTCCTCACCAGCGGCTCCGTAGCGAGACGTCTGCGCAGCCGCTCCACAGCAAGCAACGTCTCCGCAGTAAGCAGCCGCTCCGCTGCAAGCAGCCGCTCCTCAGCACAAATACAAAACGAGCATGACATCAAGTGAGAAGAGTACAAGTACAACTGAAGCAACTTCATGCGATTCAAGCAGTACCGACGAGCATGCTAGTGAGCGAGGCCTCTCCAACACTGCGGTGGATGACAAAGACTACGAGGCGTTGCGGCATCTGCAACAACTCCGTCAGCGGCAGACACTTCGCAGGGCTGGTTCACGGAGGACCATGGGTGGGGAGGCTCCCACCTCTCTGCAGACCGACCTTCGCACTGAGCGACCTGCTGTGCAGCGACGACAGCGGAGCAAGAGGGGGCGCGGTGGACCTGCAAAGCGGAAGCTCCATGCAGACAGCGGCGTCGTAGTCTTCACCAAGCCGACGGAGAACGAGGCTGCAGCGTGGGAAGGTCGCCCAGTTCGACATGGTCGCAGCGAGGGTCCCACCGACGATGACAGCACTCCCGCAGTAGGAGCGCAACTTTCCGGCAGCAAGTCCGCGACATCCAAAAAACAGGCTCAGTGGACCGACGATGAACTGCAGGCAGCTATCCTGCATCATGAAAAAGGTGCAAGCATGAGGCAAGCTGCTCAAACACGTGGAATTCCGTATGCAACTTTCCGAGATTGGTGCTACGGTGTACGAAAAACTAGGAAGAAAGGAAGCGAAACTGTTCTCAATGTGCAGGAGGAACAAGAACTTGTGCAATACCTGCTGGACATGTGTGACAGGGGGCTAGGGCTCAGTCCTACAATGCTGAAAATGAAAGTATACGAAATGACAAGGAATCGTGTGACGCCATTCACAAACGGAATTCCAGGGGACGGGTGGATGCGGTGGTTTCGGCGACGTCATCCTGAATTGACAGTGAGGGTAGCAGAGGCCTTGTCCTCCTCCAGAGCCAAGGGATTGACTATTGCAAATGTGCAGAGTTTCTACCAAGTTCTACAAGATTTATATACGTTACCTAGCTTTCCTGCAGATAGGATCTGGAATTGCGATGAAACTAGTGTGCAGGCAGGGGGCAGCGGTGGGGCGATAGTCATTGCTCGACGAGGTGCTCGTCACGTCCAGAAAACCGTCCCTGATCAACGAGAATGGCTGTCTGTGCTTGTCTGCATCAACGCAGCAGGATTAGCGTTACCATCGTTTTACATTTTCAAAGGACAAAGATGTCGACAGAACTTCCTACAACACTGTGAACCAGGTGCAAGCATAGCAATGTCCCCCAAGGCGTGGATAACATCTGACTTGTTCTCTGCATGGATATCACATTTTCTTGAAAGTGTCCAAGAATTTGGTGACATTTCTCCTACAACAAGACATTTGCTGATCTTGGATGGACACGCTAGTCACGTAACGCTGGAGGTGGCTGTGAGAGCATCAGAAGCAGGCCTGGATATTGTTACTTTGCCCTCTCACACGTCGCACGCTCTGCAGCCATTAGACGTCTCAGTTTTGGGACCATTCAAGAAATATTTCCGACAATATCGAGATTACTGGGTGGCAAGGCACTTGAACCAGCCTGCACAAAAGCACATTCTTGCGCAGTGGGTGTCCCTTGGCTTGAAGCAGGCCTTGACAACGAACAATATCCAGAAAGGTTTTTCCTCTACTGGTATCTACCCGCTCAACAAATCTGCTATCGACTCGTAGCTGCGCCCCAGCGAGACGTACGCCGCAGATTCAAGTACCGCAGGGCCCGAGGATTGCGAGGACCTGCACACAACAGCACCGGCGGAAGAATTACCTTACCTGCTGGACGACGAGCTGGAGGAGGGCTTCAACCGCCACTTGAACAGCAGCAGCACGCACTACGTTCTGGATGGGGAGACCGCTGGAATGCAGGTGGCTGAAGACGGAGCTCCAGCAAGTGCCGACGACACTCCACGCTCCGTCAGTCGGTTTTTGCAGGTGCCTGCACTCGCAGACCACGGAAACCCTAGAAGCAAAATTCGGCATCCTCTTGTTGACTTCTCCAAATCCCAACTCCTCACTTCAGATGGTTACATTACGGCAGTCAAGCAATTGCAGGAAGAAAATGTGCAGAGAGCACGTGACAAGGAGGCAGCAAAGCTTCTACGACAACAAGCCCAAGCCCAAAAATTACAAGAACGTGAAGACAAACGGCGACTGCGGGAAGCTCACCACTGCAAGGTTGTTGAGGACCGTGCAAGAAAAGAAGCGGAGCGTGCTCGCAAAGCGGACGACCGTGCGCAAAAGGCTGCAGAGCGAGCTCGGAAGACGGAGCTCCAAGCGGAGGCGCGACAGCAGCGCGCTACGCGGACAGCAGAGAAAGAGCGCTCCCGCACTCCTGCTGCGAAGCGGCCAAGGCGGGGTCCACAGTCAGGGGCCGTAGTACCTCTTGTTGACGGCGACGAAGGCGCTCACCTCATTCCGACCTCCGCATCCGAACCTGCTCCTGCAACGACGTCGCTGGCGGATTCGCAGCTGCTCCATGGCTCGCACTTCATGATTGGCAATTCCTTTCAGAATCCTTTCAACCCTGTGCAATCCATTGCACAACCAGCGATCATGCCCAATGTGACACACTTCCAGCAAATGCCCATGCCATACCCAATGCAAACTTTGTGGCCTCTGCAGTCAAGTTCACGACAGAACCAGTGATGGACCTAGCCGTTGAAAGAAGCCACGCGCCAATTCCTTGAACTTCAAAGATGAGCGGGAAAAGCAAGTTTGAAGTTACCTAATGTGTCAGTGCACTTGTTCATTATGGACGGTACTCAATGTGCATTGAAGTTTCATGACACGCACATTACCATCCTTACATGCCACAGGATTAGGTGTACAAAAAAAACTACTTTTTGTGCTATAGTTAATGACTACAATACTACAGAACTATCCGTTTTGATTGCAGCCTATGGTTGAAATCACAGAAGTCTATCTGACCACTATAGGTTGAACCCAATCTGCACTTTCAAAATTTGTAGTTATTATATTTGTAGTCATAAAATTCCGGAAAATTATACAATCCTTCCACAGTCTATTTCTATACACTACAAAAATCCATCCGTCCAGATCCACGCACTGCACCTATGCAAAATTGCTTAAGTGATCAGGTATGGGTCGGCTACCATATTTATTAATCCTTTGCCATAACCACATGATTCGAAATCGGAATTCTATAATTTTGGTCATTTAAAAAAAGTTTTGGAACTACTTTTTGCTTAGAAAGGGCACAGTTTTTAGTGCTAAGTGACACTATTTTTTTTTCAAATTTGCTTGATTTTCAACATTTTGGAATTGACAATTACATTGCCAATGTGCCTTCAACAAATGATATGTTTCAACTATATCTTTTCCTTTCACATCTTCCTTCTTGTGCCAATTAACATAAAAGTCATACTCCATGTTAGTACTACCATGGGTGGTTTGTACACTTTTGCCTAGTGATTCAATATCAATTTTGTGAAAATGAAAGTATATGTATCCATAGCATCAAAGTTCCTAAATGAAAATATGGTAGTGGTCTCGACTCAGTAGGTCTCCCTTTACAAAATTCAATTATCTACAAACTTAAACTTCTCATATTTCAACTTGGTGGGCCTCAGCAATGCAACAACGTACTCATGTTGGTATCTACACTAAATAGTGAAATTAGGTTGCCCCACACTAATTTCTCATATCTAACACTTTCAGACATGGTCAACTATAGTCTGGGGCAACCTAATTTCACTATTTAGTGTAGTTAGGGCATCTACATGTTGATGAAGGCAATAAATTAGTAGTAGTACAAGGGTACCCACAGTAGTAGAGGATTGAATTGTATTGAAACAATGTTCCGATACTTAAGACAAGTTTGAAAACAACCAATTGAATGGAACAAAATTCAAGTATTTGAAACAATGTTGCATGTTGAAACAACAAGCAAAGGAACAAGAATTACACTGATTTATCTTGTTTGTGCATGTTACACTATTTTAAATTAGTGCTAGTTGAATTACCATTATATTGAACTAGTTTTCACAATTTTGCTTCCACTAACACTAATTTTGCACCCTCACTAATAGGATGATGAATGAGTGCAGTTCCCCTACGCCAGCCAATGGTGCAAAAGTCATGTGAGTCACATAGCCTCCAATAGCAACATCTGGCAGGTGCCAAGTGCCCTCACCTGAAGACACCGGTCACAAGATCGAGGTCCCTAGAACGAGTCAACGTCCCAATTTCAAGACCTGATTCAGGACCTGGATAACATTGGAGTGTCTCTCTCCCTTCGGAGACCAGCAAGTCGGCAAGTCGATTCAGGTCATTGAGCTAAGCTGAAGCCGTGGCGATCGTGGTGCGCCTCTCGATGTCGTTGTCCGTCTGCTCAGAGTGTATCATAATGTTTTTTTTCAAGACTTTCTAGTGACATTGTCGCTAGCTTTTGGTTGTAGCATGAATTTGAAACTCCAGGGTTCGGAGTTCGATAGATCTTGGACTTTGGCAAGGGATCTGGAGAGTGTGATTTCTGGGTTTGGAGGATTTCGTTCTTGATTTTATCTTTGGGGTCTGATTGTAGATCTGTAGTTGAATTTTTTTTCGCGACATTTTTTTCGAAGTTGGAGTGTCGGGTTAGTTGTTGTCGGTCATGGAATTCATGTGAGAAGAGCGTGTTTTTGAATTCGAGGGGGATGGCGTGCAAGAATTTTCGATAGCACTACTTCATCGATGCCTTTGAGGGCATGAATTTGTGCACGGCATTTCGAAATCCTGAAGGGAGAGTGAGCGAGCCTTTTGGAAAAAAAATTAGGTTTCACTTGCCTAGATACAAGCTTCGTCTTCCCAATTGGTGAAGAGAAAGAAAATTCAAGTGATGGAGAGGCTTAAGAAACTGTTGCAGCAACCCGACAACCGCATATGTGCGGATTGTGGGGCGCCAGATCCAAAATGGGCGTAAGTGGGACTGCTTTCTCTTCTGTTTCTTCGCACTGTGTTTTGTTGTTGAAAATTCGTATTCGAGCACTTACGTGATAATTTCTGATTGGATGCTTCTCTCATTGCTAATGCAGATCGACAACTATAGGAGTGTTTCTATGTATCAAATGTTGTGGAGTGCACCGTGGCCTTGGTGTACACATCTCTAAAGTAAGTGCATTTCCTCATCTCTGACACAGTGTGTATGCTGGACGTCACTCGTGGTGATAGGAAAAAATACATTATTGCGATGTTAGCAATGGTATTGATCTCAAATGTCCGATTCTCTTCTGGGGGAATCGCAACAGAGGGAATAGTTCCGGTTTGGATTCGAATGAATTGGCATTTGGAGACCTCCTTAGCGCACTATATAGAGGATACTATTTGCGTCACTGTAATTATTTCAACGAATATGTGGGAGTGTGACTTTTTGGTGATCAGTATAGAGCTAGAAAGAGATCGTTTTTGGTACAATTGGTAATCTGTGAGATCAAATTTTTATCACGATGTATGGATTTCTGACACGATTTCGAAATGAAAGTTATAGACCAAGTCTATAAGTGACAGTAGACAACCCCATTTACATTCAAGGATCAGTGATCATAGATATTTAGCCTAGTCATGCTTGCATCAGTTTCTAATAAGTCCAACCAAGTCCCGAACCAAGTGCATGAGTTGGTAATAACAAGGGGCAGTGTAGGAGACGGGATCATATCCCTAACGGTTTGGGTATCTTCTACCTTATTCGAGTGCCATTAGAATGCTGTCGGCAAGATTTGATCTCATTTTGGGCTTATGGTCCAGGTTGTTTCTGTAACGCTGGATGACTGGTCCGATGAGCAAGTTGACCTCATGGAGGCCATAGGTGGCAATGCATTAGCTAACTCCGTGTACGAAAATTTCATACCCTCTGATACACGAAAGCCTCCTCCCGACGCATCTGTCGAAGAACGCTCCGATTTTATAAGGTCAGTTGCTTACTTTTTACGAGGAATGTCCGTAACCGGAGAAGAGTGGCATGTGTTTCAAGTGCTTTATAGAGAATGCGCGTATTACGCTACGTTGCAAAGCTCAGAGCAAGCGCACTTTTATTTGCTTCATTCCTAAATTATGTTATGAGCAGTAGAAACCCTTGACATTAAAGTTTTGTAACGAAATTTCTCTTCCTCTCATCAAGTGCGCACCCGATTTGTGCAGGCGAAAGTATGAGGATCAAGAGTTTCTGAAACCAAACTTACGAATGAAAGCAACTTCGCGCACAAGGTCTTCTGCCACCGCAGTCGAAGCAGTCAAGCCACCAGTGCATAGTAACAGAGTTTCCATGATGAGCAAGAGGGATTCGATGTACAGTAGCAGGGATTCTTTCAGCAGCAACAGCAGCTCAGTGGGGCGCAGCCATCAGCGTAGTACTCCACCTGGCAGTTTTAGCAATTTCAGGAGCGCCTCTTTGGCCCCAAGCCTTAACACTCGTGCTTCCATGTCTTCAACCCCAAGCTCGGTATGTCCAAATTATCCATACATTGTCATTTCGTGCAGTGACGAGGGTATGGAGTGACAGTTGCAGCTTGTCACGGGAACTTCCGGTGTCCTGTCTAAGTCGACTGGTTCTGAACACACATGATAAGAATTTCCTGCTATTTAGGGCAGCATGTGCATGAGTTGGTAGCCCGTGAGTGCTATAAATTGGGCGATTAATGTTTTTACGCCTAGATGCTTAATATCTTGAAGTCTTCATGCCGTTCCATGAAAGCGAAGCACTTACATAAAATCTCTTTCTTGAAATTTAAGTTTTTAAAATGGATCGTATTGATGCTAAGAATATTAGCAACGTTGTTTATGAATTAGTGGAGGACTTGGAGCCAGTTTCAGCTATCATATCCAAGTACTTCTGTGAAATTCAAATTCTGATCGATTGGGTTGTGTTTTTAACAGGCTGGCATGGTTGAATTCTTGGGAATGTTGAAAGTGAGAATCGTAAGAGGCATAAACTTGGCTGTTCGAGATTTGCTTTCTAGTGATCCCTACGTTTGTGCCATCCTTGGAGGACAGGTGCTTATGACACTTGACCGTTTGAAATGCTTATTAGTTTCAATTTCAAGCATGCCCGTAGTTTTGAGATCTCGAGTTTCTTCGACTATACTCATTGATGTTGAACTCACATATTCGTATTTTCCATCCCTGTAGAGCGCTAAAACCAAGGTGGTGAACAGAAACCTCAACCCCGTCTGGGATGAGGAGCTCATGCTTTCAGTCCCAAGCCCACCTCAGCCCCTCAAGCTGGTAAGTTTTGTAAGAACGGTTTCTTCAGATCCATCGACAGTATGTATGTAACCCCTAGTGATGCGCATCCTGTAATTCAAGACCACCAAGCTATAACGTATTTATTTGTGCATTACAGGATATGTGAAGCCTCATCAGTTGTTATGTGCGTACTTCAATGACAACTAGAATCAAATGCTGCAGTAAGCATAGTAGTCTTTGTACAACATAGTTAAGGCATGGAATTTTTCGTTTTATTTAGGTGCTAAAAGGTACTTTGGCCTACCCTCGTGTTGTGCAGCATGTGTTTGACCATGACGTCTTCTCAGCTGATGACTCCATGGGAGAGGCATCCATAGACCTCAATCCATTGATCCTGGCTGCTCAAATGCACCAAGGAATGTTCGAAGAGTTTGGTTGTGAGCAAATAGGACGCTGGCTGGCCACAAGTGACAACGCTCTTGTCAAAGATAGCAACATTGAGGTCATCGACGGATTGATCAAGCAGGAGGTGCATCTGAAGCTTCAGAACGTGGAGAGGGGGGAGATTCAAGTCTCGCTGGAATGGGTTCCTCTCAATGGATTGTAATCTCTGTCCGTCACCAGATGTGCTGTAGTGCAGATGATTGAAGCTGACTCCGCCAATCTCTGTCAGGATTCAGCATCATTGCGTTTTCCAATTATAATTTTTTTCTCCAATTCTTCCTTGCGTTTTGTCCAACTGACTCACCAACCCGTCAAGAATTCATCTCACCTACCGTGCTGCCATTCTAAAACATAGGTAGACATCATACAAGGTATACTAAGGTCTCATCGATCTCGCTTTAGAACTGGGAGATTCATAAAATGGAATGCGCAAATTGCCTGTGCACAAAAAGAACTGTACCGAGTCCACATCCATCTCTCCACCAACTTTTTACTAAACAAAGGAAAGGTTAACCAGCATCCATCTGTTGCCATTCCTAGCATGACCACAGATGTTCGAAACTAGTTGCTGTCAGTAAGTACCTGTAAGTACCCAGTTCAGAAAACCTGTCAAGCAGATTTGCTATTTTTTCACCAGGGTTGTACCAGTAAGGAATGTCCCAAAATGTGACACGTACATTTGGATCAAAAAGTGATACTAAAACCTAGATATGGATGATACAAGATGAATACAATCATAACATGAGAGTCCAAGAGAGTCTAGTGTCAATCTTTGGTACTCCTACAACAATACAAACTTCGAAATTTCATAAATTATTCACATGGTGAGTGTCCAAATAATGTATGCAATACAGTGCTTTGGAATCCTCATTTATTTGACAATAAGATCATAATTAATGTTTTATGATAGTAAGCATATTCAATTGCTCTTAGTGTCAAATATAGGTGCACTAATCTTACAGTAGTCTTCATTTTGTTCATCCAATACACTATAACCAATTTTGTTCACTCAAATGGAAATCTAAGTGGACCTTTTTTCTTCCTTTATTAGACATGACAAACAAAAATGACATGTAAAGTATATATACACTCAAAATAGTCACTTATAAAAAACAAGCACATCTGGATTCTTGCCTACTATGAAAATATTAATTATGAGGATGTACACCTTCACACACACTAACTAAAGCTCAGTGAATATTTATGATACACCTACAATTACTGAAGTACCATACATTCAATATTCATACAGAATCCAACTAATGAATGCTAAAGTGCATTCAAATTCTCTTTTACCCAAGAGACATGAAACCCTAAAGGCCCTTTCGCACTTGCTGTTAGTTAAAGTTTTGGTGTCATTACAGGGGGGTGGTTAGACACAATGTTCTACTAAGCTTCTTTCGGGGGCAGGACTAGTATGCGGGCAGATCAAGGGCTGCTCCACAGCCCTCTGAAGACCCTACAATCTGCTTTTAATTTTGGTTCAAAATTGATTTTTTCAACAAAGTAGAATAGAACGAAATAGTACATAAAACTTTCAATATAAAAATTAAACCAATAACGTGGATCTTGTGCCACATATTTCATTTCTTGTATGACTTGTGCATTTGAGCCTTGTAGCCAATCTTGTATTAAAGTTGGAGTGGAAAAAAGCTCTTTATACTAGCGGAGTAGTGGTGGGTGAAACAAACCATATGGGATATGTGAATTAGGACAAAAAAGAACTCTACTCATGGTTAAGTGGAAACGCAGGAATTGTGATATAATTCAAGTTCCAAACCTTATTTAGGCATAGTAGACTATATTTTTTCAAAAAACTTAAAACCAAGAAAAGTTGGGGAATCAAGTACACTTTTATCTCCAAAAATCAATTTAAAATCTCAATACTCCACCTAAAAGTTATAAACAAAATTTAGAGGAGGAGTTTGAAAATGTCCAAAAAAATGTCCCTTCCACCCAACCCCAACTCCTCTAGAATTTGTTTAGAACTCTTACATGAGGCTTTAAAATCTCAAGTAGATTTTTAGAGATAAATGTTAGCTTGCTTTTTCCATTTCTTCTAATTCCATTTTTTTTAAAGGAAATTTTAGAATACTCTACTAACTTCTACTAAAATCCTACAAGAGTTTGGTAGTTTCTTTATACAAACAATGTGCAATTGCATGTACAAATAATTACTTAATAAGAATTTAAGTAGTAATGTTTTTATTGTCAACCCTCCATTGTAAATATTTGTTTCATATGTATGTGTAATGCATAAGTTTTGTCAATCACAACAAAATTTTATTCTAGCAATGAAAAAAAATTGTACTTTTCATGTACTCAATACTAATCATTAAAGATATTAGAAGCTTGATATGAATATTTTCTAATCATAAATTTGAACATCAAACAAAGTAAGAATATCAAAAAGGTTGTATAATGTTACATACTATTAATGATACATGCAAGTTTGGTTTAAATTAACTTTTGGCATTTCGGGAATAAATAATATTTAATTTGCAGTATGTTTAGAAAAAATAATTGAATTTTTAAAACTAATTAAATAAATAAAAATTCAAAATATAAACAATGATAAATTCTAAAATTACATAGAATTGAGTATTTTGGAAGAAAATAACTGTGGACAATGGTGTTAAGTTCTATAAACATATCCCTTCCACCCCCTATTTGAAAATTCTCCACTACTAACATTGTACTATGTTCAACACTTTTCGATTTTCTTTACAAAAAATAAAGCCATTCATAGTTACACCTCAAATTTTCCTCCATCCTTGTTTTATTGTTGTTTCAACATTTGGTGCATTATTGTACTTTTTCAAAGTAATTTCACAACTAAAAAATTACTCTAAAGTTATTTGAAACAATAATGGAATATTTTGCCATGTTTACCTAATGGTTAAATGTATAAAAAAAAGTTAAATTGTTTTAATGTGTCATCAATAGATAATTAAATTTGAAATTAATACATATTTCATACCTTCTCATAAGAAGTTCCATTTCTTGTAAGATATCCTTTATGTGATAAGAACTTTGACATGCTTTGATGTCCTACTAAACAAAAAGGATTATTGTATGTATAATATCATCTTTATACAAACCTAGTAAATAAATAAATAAATAAATAAGTATTTGCATGACATCACAATATTCAAACCCAATATAATTAGTTTGAGAGAAGAAATAGTTTCCTTTTACATTCTCAGGTAATTGGAATTTTGGATATTGACAAATTTTTTTTATCATTATAAAAGTATCAACAAGTGTTTGCAATACATGAAGGGCTGAACAATTAGCATAAGATATTTACCAATATTTTCAAAATCCCAATGTTGTTTTGATGTAGAATATCAATATGGATTGAAAGGTATGAATTGTAAAAGGGTGTCATTCCCCTAGTAAAATCCCAAAGAGCTATTTGTTACAAAAGTTGAGAGTAATTTTACTACATAAAATTAAAATTTGACAATATTCTTGAATTAACATTTCAACATTTCAACTTAAAAGCTTGAATCCATTAAAATAGAATAAGCATTTATAAGCACACAATACAATAACTATTTTTCATTTTAAAGTCTTGAGAAAACCTTGTAGAATATGATTTCAAAGAATTCAACCAGGAATAATTGTTAACTTAATATTCTACACCACCATATTGAAAATGTTGAAACAATACCTTTGAATAATTGTTGATTTAATATTCTATACTACCATATTAAAAATGTCAAAACAATACCTTCGAATAATTATTGATTCAATATTCCTACACTACTATATTCAAATTATTGAAACAATACCTTAAATTGACAACATTGAGTCAATATAACTTGTGATATTGCTAAGACAATCTTAAGTGGCTCCTTTGTGTTTGTCATGTTGTTTCAATAATAATGAAATACTAATTTAAAGTTCTTAAGAATTTAAGATGTAACTAAAAACACAAGGATTGTGTTCAAAGTTGAATTTTAGACTTTAGTTGGACATAAGTATAATAGCCTTCTTAAAAAGAAAATGGAATTAGAAGAAATGGAAAAAGCAAGCTAACATTTATCTCTAAAAATCTACTTGAGATTTTAAAGCCTCATGTAAGAGTTCTAAACAAATTCTAGAGGAGTTGGGGTTGGGTGGAAGGGACATTTTTTTGGACATTTTCAAACTCCTCCTCTAAATTTTGTTTATAACTTTTAGGTGGAGTATTGAGATTTTAAATTGATTTTTGGAGATAAAAGTGTACTTGATTCCCCAACTTTTCTTGGTTTTAAGTTTTTTGAAAAAATATAGTCTACTATGCCTAAATAAGGTTTGGAACTTGAATTATATCACAATTCCTGCGTTTCCACTTAACCATGAGTAGAGTTCTTTTTTGTCCTAATTCACATATCCCATATGGTTTGTTTCACCCACCACTACTCCGCTAGTATAAAGAGCTTTTTTCCACTCCAACTTTAATACAAGATTGGCTACAAGGCTCAAATGCACAAGTCATACAAGAAATGAAATATGTGGCACAAGATCCACGTTATTGGTTTAATTTTTATATTGAAAGTTTTATGTACTATTTCGTTCTATTCTACTTTGTTGAAAAAATCAATTTTGAACCAAAATTAAAAGCAGATTGTAGGGTCTTCAGAGGGCTGTGGAGCAGCCCTTGATCTGCCCGCATACTAGTCCTGCCCCCGAAAGAAGCTTAGTAGAACATTGTGTCTAACCACCCCCCTGTAATGACACCAAAACTTTAACTAACAGCAAGTGCGAAAGGGCCTTAAGGAAACAAATTTTGTCCTATATTAACAGTAACCATGCTCACTTGCAATGATTGTCCGTGCACATACCTTACCTTACATAGAGTTTGATTGTTTCTATCACTGCAACTGAACTGTCTTTTGTGTGATCAGATATACGAGTACGTGCAAGGATTTTTGAATCCTGCAAGTTGATCATAGACAAATCTTGTGAATCAGAGGCGGGACTGCATCACAGGATCATTGTGATTTTTGAGGATACCAACTTGCTGCTTCAATCAGAGACAAAGGTTCTCACTCCTGGTTTCTTTGACTCTTTAATTGTGTGTTGTGACCAGTACAGCAGTGATGGGGATGTTTTTTGAGTTTTATCAGCTGCTTTCCTTCACTTCCCATGTTGAACCTTTTTTTAATTTTTAACACATGGACAATTTTCATTGATAAGGGAAACAGTAAACAGAACCAAAGGAGAGACTCCTCGGTGGCAATGTGGAACCATTTTTTCAAATACCAAATTCAGTTATTTTCTCTATTTTTTACTCTCAATAAAAGTTTTTTCAGTGTTTTTTAGCCTATGTATTCAAATGGCAACTGTTGTTTTTTCCCAAATGAATTTCAGGTGCTGTCACTTTGAACTAGCTGCTGGGTTTTCCAGATCTGTTGTCATTCCCATCTTTGCTTTCATTATCATACCCCAAAACAGTGGTCTCAAATGTGAGTTGCTGAAAACATTGAATGTGAGAAGACATGTGAAGGATGTGGCCAAAAATAGGCAGATTATTATTTTATATTTTGGTCACACTAACATTCTTGAACAAAGCACAATAAAGGTTTCTTATTTTGTCTACAAAGCCAGCTACAAAGGTAACATTGGATTCCTACTGAATATCAATGTCCACTTCCATTCTCTTTGGGTGAGTTGATTTCTCTCTCCATCTTCTTTCACTCTTTCAGCTCCATCATTCTAATGGCTCCATCAAAACTTCAACATGATTTCTTCGAGAATTCTGGTCTTTCAAAGTTCCAACTAGTTCAAGGATACCATATCACCTTCACCATGGATCAGAATTTACACCAAAGGGAAACATCACTAAGGTAGAAGTACCTATTCTTGATAACTTAAGCATTTCAATCTATGCAACATGGGAAATTTGTTGAGGATTTAAGCTCAATGTGTGCAAACATAAGAATGAGGAAGAATGCAAAAAAAAAAGGAATTTTCCCCAAGAATGAATCTTTTATTCAATATAAATGTGGATTTTTCATTTGGACCTATTCTAGTTCTATAAACTCACCTATTTTGGTTAGCTTTGGCACTTCTCCCTATGCAAGGAAGGAAGAGAGACAAGTGGACGAGAAGGTACAAACAAAGAATCTTTCTCAATGAATAGTGCAACCAACTAATGTTCACAATAGGTAAATATAAGAAGTCATGACATGAAGGCTCCGAAATAGGTTCGTCTACCGTAGTAGAAAATTTGACATTTTGCAACCAGTCACAAACAACTCATTTTGGTCTTTTACAACTTGCTTTTTCAAAAACAAGTTGTTTTGGACGTGTTATTCTAGACTCTATCCTCAAACAATTCATTCTCAATTGTTATGGACAAATTATGAGTAGTTATGGACAAGTTACTCTAGACAAAAGAGTTGTAAAAGACCAAATTTCTACTAGTACATGATCCCTTTATTACCATTGAGAGAGTGCTAGCATATTTGACATATAATCAATACCCCAAATTTAGGGACTTTGTTTTTTCAAAATGAATTGATTTTTTTGTATTGTAAAAAAGATAATTTTGAAGAATAATCAAACAAGTTGAAATTTTCCTAAAAATATATATTAAAAAATTGCAAAACACATTTAATTCAACATACCAGTGTAAAAATTGCAAGCACACTACTACCATATGTGAAGGTCTGATTTGGAAAGAGGTGCCGAAATGGAATGTACACGTCAACTTTTGACAAGTCTACATCACCTTGTACCAATAACTAAATGTCTTTTTTACAAAAATGACTTAATTTATGTTGAATTTGTGACGTTCATGTAGAATATATAAATTCATCCATCAATCCATCCCTTTGTTCTATGAGCTCAATTCCTCACAGTAGGACAACGCAGCTAGGTTCAAGGTAAGCCATTAAGGTAGCCGCCCTCTTTCCAATGACAACCTATTTTTGCTAGTTAGACTACTTTGTTTCCGATCGCTTGTAACAGCTCACGTGGTTAGGTGACAACTCATGCAACACGAATGTCGAGGAGGTGTACATTGAGTTCATACAATGATCACAAGATGTACATTTGAAGCCACAATTATCACCTACTTTGAAGCATGGACGATTTTGTAATTAGACTATGGTTGGATATGCGGTGCCCTATATAACAAGAATGGATTGAATGGAATCTTTCCGAAAAAAATTCATAAGTATTTCGTTTTGGGGGAAAAAATGAAAAAAATTCTGAAACCCTCCTCAAATCTATTTCTCTGCTGCAGCAAGGATTTTTCTCCTCACCAAATGCATAGTGAAACTATGCTAAGTTGCTTAAGTGGTCCGAATGAGGGCGGCTACCTTATGTTACATTACGTTTCCCACATCCCGTCCCAATCCTGCCTTCAGTTGTTTGTTTGGTCTCCTTTCAGTTGGCTTGCCAGGGTGTTTGTGTCATGTATCCCAGCTGGCATCTTCCCCCATCCACCCCAGGGCAGGCGGCAGGTGCACTCACTTCTCTGTCTCCACCACCAGACTAACTTATCCTGCGGTAAGCTTCCTCACACAGATATGCACCCAAATCAGGCATATGGGCACTCATTTCTTGCGTCCACCAAACACATGTATTTATGTATGTATGTATTTTTCCTATTGTCAATCTGGTTTTCGTTCACAGACAAGGGATACCCAACTGGTACAGTAATGTTTGCATCCAACTGATCAAAGGCAATAGTAGATCCCAAATACCATACTTGGCTGAACTTTGTTGATCATGTTGAGCACTTACAAGCGTCTTATAAGGTAGGAGGCTCAGAAATGGCTCATCCAAGGGTTGATCTGCCTTTTTCATGTATATTTTTATAAGGAAATATTTTTAGTTCGTTTTTCAGACAAAGTAAAATGGAAGAGGAATCTAACGCAAGTGGTTTCGTATTTTTTGAAGCATTTTTGAATTACTTATGGATTTTCAAAGGAGTAAGTTGTGTCATAAGTCCCTATTTATGTCCCTAGGTCTTTCATAAACTATTCACTTGTAACTTCTAAAGAAAAATGGAAAAGCCAAGAGAATGATTGGCTCTTGCAATTAATAATGTTTTTTTCCTTGATTCATTCAATAACTATGGAGGTCAATTTATGAACTACCTTTTGTCCATTTCATAGCCATTTATAGGGTCCATTCTTAGAGCATCCCCACCAGTGTCTTCCCTTTCCCTATCTCCGTTGAGAATAAAGGGGAACACAGATGGGGATAGGGAAGAGAAGTTCTCACTCGTAGTTCCCCAAATTTCCAACTTATTGCTAAATAGAGGTAGGAAGAAGTCAAAAGGGAACTATAGAAATAGTAACAAGGCCAAATGCATAGTACTTCCACAAATCAATGAAGCCCAACTCATGTTGAAAAGGTGGAAAGTGGTTTAAGGATTACTCCAATTGAGTTCCCTATCCATCATCCCATTTAGGGAATTTGGACCCTTCCTCCCTAAATTTTTAGGGATAGGGAATGTCGGTGAGAATTTTCTTCCTTATCCGGATGAAAATCATTCAGATAGGGATAGGAAAGCCATTGGTGGGGATGCTCTTAATGCCCGCTCCATTCCAGAGCCTCCTACCTTAAAGTCTACGATATCTGACATGGCCCATGGACCCCGCCCCCGTGTGCAACCTGGAGTTCCCATGCTGCCCCGTCATCTCCTCCCAACCTGGCCCTGGCTACAAGACCCCAAGACCCCCTGTTTTGTGCCTTGATTAATTTATGTTCTACACCTCTCATAGCTAATTTGGGGACTGTGATTTCAAATATGAATTCTAAATTTAAAAATTTAAACCTGCGTGGCAAACAAAAAATGTATCGGCGTTTTCCCTTGGGTCAGTTCACCCTGGCTGGGAAGCACTGCTTCCGGGATCTGAAAGGATCAAATTACAAGAAGCATTTCACTTCTGTAATTGGCTTCACATGTGGCAGTTTCAGGTCAATCAACATGTAAACTGCAGCCCAACAGCAGCTTTGCCAGAAAATATATATATATGTCATATTAATTAGGAGCTGGGAAATTCAGGTTTCTCAAAAGAAAAAGGCAAAAGGCAAAAAAAAGGGATTCTTTTTTTAAAATGTTTTCAGCGATGAACTCTATACCAGAATAATTTTGAAAAATATTATTTATTTGTGGTGGATGTGATGAGCTGCTAAATGATGAGATACGATAATCAGATCTACGTACAAATATTATATGGTCGATATGACATCACCCAGTGATTTCAGGAACCCTCGTGTTTTGCTCCAATGAAAGAAGAAGAAAACATTGAGCTCTACTGTATTAAGGAGAGAGAAATAACTCTAACCTTCTTATTTGAGGCTTGTGTGAATTAAGCCACGAGTTGTGCTCCAATGGAAGAAAAACAAACTTTTCATTTGAGGCTTGCGTGAATTAAGAGTTTGTTCAACCTTAGGTTGCTACATCATGTCTCTATATCTATTATATTAAGTATATAGTTGTAGATAAATTAGTTGGATGTTTTGTTTTTTAAAACTTTTGAGTGCTTATTTGGATTTTTGATAGGCTTTTTCGTGAGTTAGTGTTTCAATTTGGTGATTTTGAGTGTTATTTTACCAAGTTGGAATGTAGTTATGGGGTTAATTTTGAGGATGTCAAGTTCAATTTTGATGGGTTTCCTTTGCGGTTAGTATTTCTAGTTGGGCGGTTGTCAACTACCATTTTGGTCCCTATTAGGTCCTTTTTTCCAAATTCATTTTCACCCACTTGGAGAGAGAGAGCCAGTGCAAGTCCCTGACGGTTTGAGTTGTGTTATGTTTTCTTTTTGTTGTATGTGTGTCTAAGGTTGGACAAGTGTGTGTTAGTTTTGGTGTGATGATATGTGAATGTGAGAGGTGGAAGTTATAAGTTGGTAAGAACAATATGAATGTTATGTAGTAGAATTTGGAGTGAGCTTGTGTCAAATCAGAGAATCTAAGAAGATGTTTAATGGTGATTTATTCACCAATTTGGTTAATATGATGTGACTTTGAGCCAAATTGAGTGGTATGTAGTGTATGTATATGTGTTCTTGGTGAGCTATGATAATTGAATGTGTTAATTGGAAATTTGGATTGAAAATTACGAATTGTGTATAAATTTGGTGTGGAGTGTCGTTGTACTTTGAGTGATTGCTAACTCTTTCAAAATTAGGCCATTATCTTCTATTTTCGGATTGTGTTACCTATTTTAGGAATAAGTTCCATTAGCATTGATTTCCTACTTGATCGTCTCCCTTGGAACAAACTTATTATACTAAAAGAATAATTTCCGAGTAGGTCATTCTTCTTCTTCAACAATAGTGTCACAACTCCAGTTACAAAATCCATCATATTTTCATCCTAGAAAAATATCATCCAACATTTATGATGAAAACCTAGAGCACGGAACATTCTTGTGATTCATCATGCACACATTTCCTTTGCAAGACATGCAGGCTAGTATTGTATAAGTGAACACTTACTACTGTTTTTGCTTAGTCATTAGGCTTGGAGTGAGTAAACATTTCATATGAAGTGGTAAAGTAGAGTAAACTAAGAGCTAGCTATCATATGCTAATTTCCAACACTTTTGCTTAACCCCTAAAGGATCATTGTCCCCTCGGGGGACAAATGCGTTTTCAGGCAGGTACCTACGGGCTGAAATTTTCTCCTAATTTTTTGAAACTTTTTTTGGAGGTAGAAAATCTGATTAGCTTTGTGGGAAAATATTTTTTTTCACAATCGGTGTCCGGGAACAAAAGTTATGACCAAATAAGCTCAAATAAGGGGACGGGGGGCAGCCCGGGTAGCAAAAACAAAATTGCAAAACTTTGAATTTTTTTTTAAATATATATTTTTTCATATATTATATTTTTGTCTATCTGGAAAGCTTTGATTCATTTCATTTGGATTTGTTATGAGAAAGTTATGGACATTCTTGTTTTTCGGGCAGTTAGAGCACCTTCTTGAAAAAAATAACTTGTAGGATTCATTTCTGAATGCAATTTTTCAAATTTTTCAAATTTTTTTTTGGCATGGTTTATGTTACTTGCTAGAACAATCTCACCATTGGAATTAGTGCATTTTAATTCCATCTAAAATATATGAATATTTTAGATTTTCCTTCTATCTCATACGTACTTCTGTTTAACAATTTTTTTAAGAATGAAAATTAAGTTTTTTTGAATTTTTTTTTCCCCTAGACTCTTAACTCAATTCTCCACTATAATCATTTAAAGCTAGAAACTTTGTAGTTAAAAAATTTTAAGTTAAAAATGTTCAAAGTCAAAAAATCTAGTCTTGCAATGTGCTGAAAAATTTGTTTTTTCCACTTTAAATGCAGATATCTTGCAATCTGTGCGGTCAAAAATTCTGAAATTTTTCTACACAATTTCATACTAGTTAGGTGTAAGATCCTATGGTTAAATGTGGAAAAAAAATTTAATTTAATTTAACTCTTTGCTACAGAAATGGCAGTTTTCAGTGTTTTTTGGTAGAGAAAAGGCCTCGGTCCTTTAGGGGTTAAATGTTTTTGAGACAGAGTGAATAGAATTTAATAATATTATTCTATAAAATAGGGTGGGAAGCCTCTATATCATAATTCAAGACTGAGGTGAAATATTCTATCACTGCTCAATATTAAAAAATCATCAAATAGGTCAAGAATGAAAAGTAATTGGTATTGACATGATAATATAATTTAGAAGGAAAAGAAAACATTGAGGTGGACAATAACTTTAATTTGCATTGGAATATAGGTCAATTCAGACTATTTTTTTCAAAAAGGATTCAATTGCCATTTCTATTTTATGTTGAATAATGTTGTCTTGATGATAAGAACCGAAAGATTGCCTATTGATAAGGATTAGAGTACATTTAGAATCCCATTATTCCTCAAAACAATGTCAACAACGAGTTTTCTATGCACTTGAGAAAGCTAATGAAATTTTGTATAAAATTATTACTCAGATAGTTCAAGGATCCAATTTTGATTGGGATGCTAGAGTCCTTGATGTTCTATGGACTTACATGACAACCTATAAAGTCACCACTAAAAACACTCTCTTTAAATTAGTTTATGGCCAAGAGATGTTGAATCATTGCATGAAAGAATTAGCATGTTGGAAAAATTGAATGAAACTAGGAGGCAAGCTTATCTAAAGACATTAACAATGCATAATTGCAAAAAAAGCTATTATGATAGCAAATTTATAACTAAGAAATTGAGGCTAAACAATTTGGTACTGTTGTATGATAGTTGATTTCAGAAATTTCGGGAAAAGTTTACGATAAGATGCTTTGCACCTTAGAAATTTCTTAATTAATTCTTACTAGGGTAACAAGTTGGTTGAATTGCAAGATTTTGTAAGAACATGCAATCTATACAATTTGTTATGATGGATACCATCTTCAACCCTACATAACTTAAGACCAAGTTATGGCTAAGTAAGAGGTAGGCTTATAGATTAGTATTTCATATATTATTACTAATCTTATACTTCAAAATAAAATAATAAAAGTAATAAAACAATAAAATAATTGCATCCATGAGACAAATATCAAACTGAAAAGCCATCAAGTTTTAATTATTGAAGTCTCCAGTTATTGTCTTAAATATGGAAATTAAAACTAAAATAATGTGATTGGAAATTTAGTTTGTAATTCTTGATGAAAAATATTTTGTATTAATTGTTAGGGGTTATTTTGTCATTTTTTTAGTCTTATTGTGGGGCAACATGGATTTGAAGAGTACACATATTTAATTTTCTGGATGACATAAAGTGGTTCAAGTTATCTAAGACTTAGGTGTAGTTTTCATCTTAGATTTTGAGGCAGGTATCTATGGGCAAAATTTTTATCATAATTTTTTGAATTTTTTTTTGAAGATAGAAAAACTAATTAGCTTTATGGGAATATAATTTTTTTTTTCAATTGGTGCCTGGGAACAAAAGTTATGCCCAAATAAGCTCAAAACAAGGAAGAGGGGGCAATAAAAAAAATTGAAAATTTGAATTTTTCTTTTCTTGAATTTTTTTTATCTTAGATTATATTTTTTTGAAAATGGAAATCTTTGATTCATTCTATTTGGATTTGTTATGAGAAAGTTATGGACAATCTTGTTTTTTGGGCAATTAGACCATCTTCTTGAAAAAATAACTTACAGGATTCATTTTTGAATGCAATTTTTGCAATTTTTCTAAAAAAAAGGGTTCCATATGGAATAGGTTTCTTTCTAGGACAACCTCACGATTGGAATTAGTGTGTTTTAATTCCATTTTAGATTTTCCTTCTATCTCATACCTACTTCTACTTAATAATTTTTTAAAGAATAAAAATTAAGTCTTTTTGAATTTTTCTTTTTTATCTAAACCCTCAACTCAATTCCCACAATAAAGATTTAAAGCTCTAAACTTTGTAGTGCAAAAAATTTAAGTTAAAAGTCAAATAATCTAGTCCCGTAATGTGTTGAGAAACTTGTTTTTTTCACTTTAAACACAAATATCTTGCAATCCATGCGGTCAAAAATTTTGGATTTTTTTCCACACATTTTTATATTAGTTAGGTGTAAGATCCTATGGTTAGATGTGGAAAAAAACAATTTTCAAACTTTTTTATTCTTTGCCATGGAAATGGCAGTTTTGAGTGTTTTTTGGCAGAAAAAATGCCTCGATCCTTTGGAGGTTAACGGATACTTCTCTATCACAAATCTCATTCTAAATGTTTGAAGTATTATATGGCAATGTAACTAAAATGCCTAGTTATGATATTCTATAATGCTAATGCCATCGGCAATATAATTCATTAGAGGAGATTTCAGCCCTGTAGAAGACTGTGAGTTATCACAACATTCTCAGGCGTTCCCATGCTACCAAATCAGCATGCTAATGTGGTTGGGCGACGGCCATATCGGCAACATATTATTTAATTATTATTTTTAAATAATAAAATAATAAAATAAAATAAAATATTTTTTTTTTTTAATTAAAATTTAAAAATTTAAAATTTAAAAATTTAAAATTTAAAAATTTAAAATTTAAAAATTTAAAATTTAAAAATTTAAAATTTAAAATTTAAAATTTAAAATTATTAAATATTCTGGGCAGCAGAACAATGTTCACAAAAATGGGAACATGGATGAAATGGCCTTCTAGAGGCCTGAAAATAGATGTAATGGTGAGAATACAAACAAAATTGCAAAGTGATGTAAGAAGAAATTTCTAAGAATAATGCCTAAGTGAGCTTAAAGCAAAATAAGAGAGGAACATCATAAAATTTGAAGTGCAATTCATATTAAACCTCCCTCAAGTAAAAGAATGAATATACAAATAAAATAATTCATTTTGAATGTCAAATGTCATAGCAATGTATTAAAATATAATGAGGTTTTAGAAAGGATGATCCTACTTTTGCAATATATAAAATATAATATTCATACGACTCAAGCCTATAATTCAAAATAATTTTAATACACTAAGAGATTTGAGAGAAATAATTTAAGATTTAAGAAAGCTTTTGGTAAGTAGTGAGATTAACTAATTGAATGGAAGAATAGATGGATAAATTTATTGGATGTAAGAAAATATAAGCATAATTATAAGATAGAGTGTTTGCTAATATAAATTGTAGTTGAAGAAATCTAAGCAAAAATGGAAGAATAAAAAAGTCAACAAATTGGGTAGAACAAAAATATAAAATATAACCGTACAAGTCTGATCAAAATGTTATAGTAAAGTCATAGTAATTAAGTATTAAAAAAGTTTCTTCTAGGTATTAGGTCATCAATATAAGAAAAAAACAAAAAACTAGACAACTCCTATAGATAACTAACTTCTTGTTTCAAACCCTTGATCCACTTTGTCAAATAGGAATGGTGATCAATATAGGTCAAGTAGTCATGTGAAGAACAATTAGAACCTTTCCCCTTTAATTAAGTCAAATATTTTCAAAAATCTCAATTATGTCATACTTTATTAAGTATAGAATTAGTTGAGTCAAATTCCCTTGGTATATAAATAGTGTTCAATCTAATAGTCAATTATCACAATTTCATTGCGTCAGATCAACACCATGAGAAAGAAAAGCAACTTATTATTGTGCCAGTGCTGCCACATGAATTTCCAATACACATGTTATCCTAGTTTTTGGAAGCAAAGAAAGAATTGATTAGTAAAGTGGATGTATGGAACTACATGAATCTTAAACTGTCCGCATCTAATCTAAATTTGCTTTGAGACTTTATTATTACCAATGAATATAGCAAGATGAAGGAAGTGTTTTTCCAAGGGAAAAAAGTGAATTTTATCTTGGAGAAACAAATAAGAATAAAGAACATCTTACCTTACAATAGAAATTTAGTGAACTCCAAGACGAGAGTAAGAAGATACATGAAGTTAATCACATAATGAAAAAAATGCAAGAAGAGATAGTTACCCAAAAGAGTGAGCTAAAAAAACCCGTAATACAATTAAAGGCCCAAGTTTCAGTCAACATTTCTGAAACTCACAATACTACACAAAGCATTGGTGATTTCAAGACTAATATGGGGTTTCTCGTGGGATAGTTGGTCAATACAAATGATGAATTGCATGAAAAGTTGGAGAGGAAAATCAACTTCACCACTCAATTGCAATAAGTTATGTGGCAACATTAGCTTTAGTTAGCACCAACTTTTTCTCTATATTGAGCATATGAGCTTTAGTATGATATTTGTTTGAGTATATTCAATTTTCACAATTATCAAAAGATCAGTTGGATGATATATAGAAGATTACTACTAAATTTGACAACATGCAAAACTTTATTTATGAAATGTTGGCACATGGTGATTTGACCTTAACTAATTGGTTTGGACTATTTTATCCTACTATTGGGAACTCGAGCCTTATTTTACTATATTATATTGAAAAAGGAGCTCAATTATTGTAGGTAAGTTAATTTGTCAACTTTGCCCCAAAAGCATGTTCATATTACAAACCATCAAGCTCAAATTGATCCAGATGTGTTAGTCTAAGGAGTTGTACAAGAAAAGTGGAAACATGAGCTTTAGACAAGCTAAAATTTTGGAATCTTTCTTATGTTGAATTCAATTGAAAGTTTGGATGAAAAATTACAATTTTTGCCTAGTTGGAGTGATAAAGATGTTTCAATTAAAGACTTTTAGTATTCCAAATCAATATTAGCTCCAAGTGAAAATATATCTAGTGTAAGTAGGTATTTTTGGTAGTTAGATTGATTGAGTGTTGGTTCAAAAGTTTAAAAGCTCGTTATTTAAATACAATAAGCACCCATTGTAAAGAGAGCATGGAGTCCAACCAAAGTTGATAGTAGTGTTTTGTTGGGATTTTTGTGATCAATGCAATGCTATTGCCTAATTTGAATCAACGACGCTAGCATGTGAGTGTGTGAGTGTGAGCCTAAGAGCGATGAGCAGGGATTGTGTGAGCCTAGAGCCTAGAAATGTAAAATATGATGTAATTTGTAAATATTTTTGGTTAAAAAGTTAAAAGATTGATTTTTTTCACCAAAATTGCTATGTCTAGAAAAAAAATGGCCTATTACCATAGGACCTATGCCCGTGGATTTTATATCTAGAAGCTTGGGAAGTTGGTGCTATTGCATGTTTTGAAATTTATATTACATTCTAAGAGGTTGTTTGAGGGTGGATTGATCAAGTGAGAATACATGTAATTTACAGTGAATTCTAAAGATAAGAGGAAAACAAATGCAGTGAAAATATCGTAGGATGTAGAGCATTGTGTACATAATAAAATATTCTTTCATTGCAACAAAGAATACATATTAGAACATGAAAATAATACTTTCTTACTCGAATTTGGAGATTTTGAAGATAATATATTGATACTATGTATCTACTTCATATCATGCTATTATCTACCAACTAACTTGAATACTCGCACGTCTTGATGATTCTGGCAGCAACAATTACTTACTTAACTTCATCCAAGCTGAAGGTAGAAGCGTAGATGAATATGTCTATCTTATAATCAAATTTACACAAATAATGAAAGATATAATAAACGTGTTTGTAGTTTATGTACATGTCATGTTTTCCAACAGAGGCGTCATTTATATTTCCATAATGAGGACAAGTACAAGTTCATGGAAAATTGCAAAGTGTAATATTATAAACCTTTTGGTTAGGGTTTGTACCAAACAAAAATATAATAATAGCACCTACATGCTAGAAGTTCAAACAAGATAGTAAGGAAATAATTACCCCAATTGATATTAACTTTGAATGTATGTGTAATTTTTTGTTAAAGAATTTTTTTGAAACTTTATATCATTTTGTGCACTTTGGAAGCACGATTCCAACGGTATATAGCATATAAAAACGGATGCATATTGAGTCATTTATGACCTCAAAACTACAATAGCATCTTGAAATTTAGCTTGAAATGTTTAGATTTCAAAGATTTTAAGGTGCCTTGCTACCCCCAGCCGTTGACGGGTGCAATTTTAGTCAAACATTGTAGTTCATGTATTCTTTGCTACCCTCCGCCATTAACGGCTGCACTTTTAGAGGATCCAACTTTGCTTCTTCGATGAACCTTGCTACCCCCCGTTGTTAACGGTTGCGCTTTTAGAGGATCCAACTTCGCTTCTTTGATGAACCTTGCTACCTTTACCGTTAATGGCTGCGCTTTTAGAGGATTCAACTTCGCTTCTTCGGTGGACCTTACTACCCCCCGCCGTTAATGGCTGCGCTTTTAGAAGATCCAACTTTGCTTTTTCGATGGCCCTTGCTACCCCCCGCCGTTAATGGCTGCGCTTTTAAAGGATCCAACTTCGCTTCTTCAATGGACCTTGCTACCCCCTGTCGTTAATGGTTGCGCTTTTAGAGGATTTAACTTTGTTTTTTTATGGACCTTGCTACCCCTCGCCATTAACGGCGGGGGGGTTGGAGATGCAACTTTGTTTTTTTTATGGACCTTTCTACCCCCCGCTGTTAATGTCGGGGGGGGGGGGATGCTCGGGGGTATGGAGATGCAATTTTTAAAATTTTTATGGTGGGGGGGGGTATGGAGATGCAATTACATTTTTTTTATGGCCCTTGCTATGTACCCC
The DNA here is from genome assembly GCA_947034895.1 of Rhytidiadelphus loreus. Classification (NCBI taxonomy): domain Eukaryota; kingdom Viridiplantae; phylum Streptophyta; class Bryopsida; order Hypnales; family Hylocomiaceae; genus Rhytidiadelphus; species Rhytidiadelphus loreus. Next base: position 3,242,561 of record OX344761.1, on the reverse strand, counting down.
TCACCGTTAACAGCGGGGGGGGGGGGGTAGAGATGCAACTTTGTTTTTTTTATAGACCTTGCTACCCCTTGCTGTTAACGGCGGGTTTTTTGGAGATGCAACTTTTTTTTAATGAACCTTGTTACCCCTCGCTGTTAATGGTGGGTTTTTTGGAGATGCAACTTTTTTTATGGACCTTGTTACCCCCCGCCGTTAATGGCGGGGTTTTGGGAGATGCAACTTTGTTTTTTTTATGGACCTTGCTACCCCCTGTCGTTAACGGCAGGGGGTTTGGAGATGCAACTTTTTTTTTAATGAACCTTGTTACCCCCCACCGTTAATGGCGGGGGGGTGGGGGGTGGAGATGCAATTTTTTTTTCTTATGGATCTTGTTACCCCCTGCCATTAACGGTGGGGGGTTTGGAGATGCAACTTTGTTTTTTTTATGGACCTTGCTATCCCCCGCTATTAACGGTGGGGGGTTTGGAGATGTAACTTTTTTTTTTATAACCCTTGTTACCCCCTGCTGTTAACGGCAGGGGGTTTGGAGATGCAACTTTTTTTTTTTTATGGACCTTGCTACCCCCCGCCATTAACGGCTATGCATTGAGAAGATCCAACTTCACTTCTTGTATAGACCTTGTTACTCCCGCCGTTAACGGCTAGGGTTTTAAAGACCACAATTTTTTTTCTACATACTACCATAAGTGAAGGGCAAGGTTGGCACTTTCATGTTGAATATTTTGGAAATTCAACATTATATTGAATAAAATCCAAAATGTTCATCACAAAACCTCAAGAGTCACTTATTTGGATGTTTGTAATATTGAGGAAGATAAGATCTTTATACAAATTGGATGGTAGGAAGTGAAGCAACGCATGTGAGATATATTAATCTTTAAGATTAGTAAGAGTTCAATCTTCAAATTATCCCATATCTTGTGAAGGTTCATAAGGAACAATAGATTTCATTATAAATCCACCTCTTTACCCTCCATCCTCACAAAAGTATCATTGTAAAATTTCCTTTAGATTTTTCATCAAAATTTTATTTGATTGTACATGGTCTTTTGAACATTTCGACTTGTATTAAAAAAATTATTTTTTTACAACAATTTGCTCAAGTAATTCTTGTTGAATTCGACAATTTCTTCTCTTCATTTTATTTATTTATTTGCATACTTCAAAATAATTATTTTTCACTAATCTTATCTTTCACCTATAGTAAAATCCATATATTGCATGCTGAAATTTTTCACCTTACTACCTCCAGCCATTAATCGCTTTATTTTCATGATTTGATATTTGATTTCTATTGTCTTGTTTCTCAAATTGAATTTACCTTTGTATGATGTGGCAACAATTTCATTCAATGCCTAAAACTTCATCCATTGAATTAACCATGTCTTCTATTTATTAGAAATATTTTTTATTTAATAAATAAATAAAATTTAAATAAAGATAGTTAAAATATAGGGGCATCAATTAGCAAAATGGTCATTTAGAATATTAAGGGTTAATACATTTATTTGGTGTATAATATATATCTACTATGTTCATTTTATATTTTTTATATTCAAGATATTTCTAAAAAATTTAAAGCATAGTTAAGAAAATAAAATAAAATAGGTGGACCATTTTCATCCTTTAAATTTATATAAAGGCCCATGGTTCAATGTTTTTGTACAAAATCATTAGTAGCATATTCATTTGTTGTTTAGTCGGACTATAGATCCTTTCATCTAATTCTACGGTCATAGGTCCCCAATGGATTTATAATTTCTAAATAGAAGAAAAAAATTGGAGGCTCACAAGCTCACAGGCTCATAGGCTCACAGGCTCACGCTTTTAGGCTCACATACTAGCATCCCCAAATTTGAATGCACTTTGAGTTTCATGTATAAAGGAAGTTGATTATTGGAATTGTAGGAGTGTGTTTGTAATGAATCAGATAGAGTGTTATTGTATTGTATGATGTTATAAATTTGAAGTTGAATTAGATAAATTTCTAGTCCTAATTGGATGTTGATTGTATTATTTTTGCCTTGTGGGATATTTGTTGGATGATTGAATGATATGAGATGTTTTTTCGGGCCTCCGGGAGACAATGAGTTATAATGCTGTGATAACCAAGGAACGTGATTACTGCAGTAACATTGCAGTAGTCCTACATGGTCGAGAAGGTGCCATCTCATTTCTCAACTTTTTTTTCAACTTTTTTTTGCACTTGAAGAATTTAAATGAATTTTGTTTTGACAACCGACCGTTCCTTCACTGCGGGGTGGAACAGTGAAGAAAATAAATTTGAAACGGTTTTCCAGAGGCCCGAAAAAGCATCTAATAATTTGAAATATCTAGTTATTGTAAATTTGTACCAACTATAATACCAATTTGTAATTGGGAATATAAGATTGGTTTCAAGATGAGTAAAATTGGAATTTCTCAATCGTTTTTCTACTTAAGTGTCACGACCCTCATCTTGAGGCGTGCCCGTGCCACCTTTGTGAGCAAGGGGGACATTGAAGATAACTCCTCAAGCCTTACAAGAGATGAGGTTAGAAGAATTGGGAGTCCCAAGCGATCAAAGCGTTGTAGCGCTCTACTTAGGATGAATTGGATGGCATGTCATACATGGGTGGATGCAAGAAACACCAAACGATTTAGGGAGCGTTCTGCCAAAACTGTTTTTTTTTTGCCCAGTACTACAAGTACTGCTAGTACTGCAAAACGGAGCAATCTCAACCATTGATCTGAAAAATCAACAGCCAGTAGTACTTTTGAGTACTTTATAATACTGAAATTGTACTACTTAAAAAAAATGATAGTTTGTCACAGAAAGTAGATAAAATTAAGTATAAATTAATAATAATTAGAAAATCATGAATAAAAAAAAACTAAAAATTGGCCATTTGTAGAGACTTGATAGTGATTACATTTCACCAAAAACTAAAAATTGAAACCATCATAAATGTAAGGAGCGCTATGGGCAAGGGACCCCTATTTGCATGCATGTTGAAGACAAAGAATTGTGTTTTTTTGAATGCCCTTAAGTGGGCACATGCCCTTCTATTGTGGCAATAGCCCACAACAATCCTAGATGTACATCATCATTTTTGGATGCTCCACAGTACTAAAAAACCCTAAAACGCAAAGTGTGACAAATTAGGTAAATTACAATTTAATTAAAGAATTTTTTTTCAAAATTTCTCAAAAGTAAGGAATCTGAGGACTTCCAAGTTAGCCATCTCCAATAAAAATTTCAAGTACATGGACTTCATTTCCCAAAAGATATGGCAAATTGCATCTCCGTCATTCCAATTGTGACGCCAAATAGTACCGGTGTTTCTTGCATTCACCCACATGCTTAAATTTTTTGTGAAAAGATGCATCCATAGGTCCAAAGAATGCAAGGATTTAAGTTGTGAGTCAAAAGTAATGACTCCTCAAAGTTGGTAGTGTTCCGATCACCTCCCGAGAAGATGGGACGTGGGAGCCAAGGTTTGAAAAGATTCCTTTAATCCAAATAAAGCATGCTGCATATTGTTGAAAATCCAAGGAGACAAGCTTTTTATAATGCTAAGGATTATGAAGAGATGAGTTGTGTGCTAAAAATTATGGGCATGCAAAGAAGGTAGAGTTAGAGAACTACTCTCCCAAGGGATCCGGACCTTTGGAGGGCCATAACTTACTCAATACTTGTCAAAATTGAAGAAATAAATATTTCATAGTAATCTACAAAAAGAATAGATCATGAAAATGGGCTTGCACTTTAGATTTGGAATCTGAAGCTAAAAATTATCCCAATGGAAAGATCAGGAGTCTTTTAGGCCCCGATTTCGGGGAGGCAATTTGAAAATGGGTGGTCTACCAAGTAGGGGTGTTCCAGGAGATCCTTCGGATGGAAGGAGGGTTGCTAAATTCCACAGAGAGTACTATGAGGAGGAGTGGCCTCCCTCCTCCCTCCCGAATAGTACTATGGTGGGTCAAAGTGGCCATGGCTGGTGAGGTTGGTGTTAGAGCCTCACCACCACTTGTGTGTTACCATGGAGTGCTTGTGCATTCCTTGATATCAATTGGATGCATTTCACTCCACACTAGGTCATAGTGTGAGTCCCGATTGGTGAGTCCCAATGAGTGAGTTAAACAGATTTCAACAGATTTTTGACAAAATCAGCAGAAAACTACCCCAGATCAACGCAACCAAAATAACAGAAAATTCAGATTTTCTATTAGTGGTTTCAAAATGAGTCCCAAAGTAAAGTGAGTTGGGCCTAGTGGAGAGTTGGGTACCATTCAAGGGTGGTTAGCACTGGTAAAGTGTTTAGACATCAATGGAAGTTTTGCCCCATGTCATCAAATGACATGCCCGATGTCTTATGAAAGTTAAGTGTTGAAAGTGAGTAGTTGGGAGTCTTAACCCCTAAACGTCCAAACAACGTTTTTTGGCAACATAGCGATTTTGGGCAGCTCACTACAGGCGGAGTTTTTCTTATTTTTCTTTGGAAATTTCACACAATATGGGGACGAAGAGTATCTTTAAGGCACAACAATTTTCATAACTTTTGACTACATGGTTCAAAAGTTATTGTATGATATGTGGATTTCAGTGTTCGTTGGGCAGCTCGGGCAGAAAAAAAAACTTCTTTGAAAATCGCTTTTAAAAAAAATTAAAATTTGAAATTGATTCTCTAGATTTTTACATATGTGGTAAGCTTTGAATCATTCCATTTTGATCAATGAGTCAAAAGTTATGAAGAATTTTAGTTTGGGTTAGTTTGTGGGTAGTTATGGAATCTCTATTCTAAAATAAACTTTGAAGTCCTTTATTTAATTCAATTTTAATTTTTTTTGGAAATAAATAAACACATTAGGTGTATATTGTTTATTACAACATTTCAACCACTGGGATTGGCATTTTTCAATTCTATAAATAAATTGTTAACAATTTAGTATTTTTAATCATTCTGTACTTCTTTCTACTTACTATATTTTTCCTATATGTCGTACAATTCCAAATGATCTAAAATTTTTCAAGCATGTAACCAACTTGACTTTAGGAATGAATTCAAGGAGTAACCACCATTTTGGACATTTTTTCATACAAATGTAACCTTGTGAAGTGCAACTGCCCGTATTTTCACAGGATAAAAAAAAGGATTATTGTCACTTCAAACGTTAATATCTTGCAATCTACACGGTGTAAAATTCTGAAATTTTTTCCACACATTTTCTAACTATTTTGCTACAAGATCCTACGGTTACATTTGTCCAAAAATGTTTTTAATTTAAAATTTGGTGCTTGTAAATGCAAGGGCAGTTTGGGAGCAGTTTTGGTGAAAACATAGTCTCCGACGTTTAGGGGTTAAAAGAATGGAGAACCCTGTGACTAGAGTTGAAATCTAATGTTGCACATGCGTGGCATGTGCAATATTAAGAGATCATGACCCTTGGTGCCACTAGAAGTTAAGTGCTACAAGAAGTACTTGGATGTGAGCTTAAGGTGGTGAGTGTCACTAAGGGATGCGGCATTAAATGTTTTCCTTGGTTTGAATTTATTATAGTAATTATACTGAAGAGTAATTTCTTGTGTGGTTATCATTTGGTGCTTCACTTCAACATAAAATTATACAATTACATTATATTATAAAGTATTGGAGTGACTCAGTAGCCAAACACCCATTCAATACTAGCAACTGTGATGAATGATGAGGTGGTAGCGCAACCTGATGAGTTGATTGGTAGCCACTATATATATAACATGTAACAAATTTATGTGCACTTGTACAAGATCATAGATACTTATGTTGAAGGAAACTTACTTGTTCATCACACTAATGAGATGGCAACATTTGAATTACGCCACAATCTTATAAACATGTAGCTTGGCTAACGTCTAGGACTCTGAGTCAAAGTTCACTTCTTACATGTCAGTTTTTGGGCCAATATTATTTCATGTATAATAACATGGTGGTGGAAAGACCAATTTCTTCTTAGAAAGCCTTAGAATGGCTTATAGAAGATTTCAAGTTATCAATAACAGAGGATGTACTATATAACAAAGTCTATCTATAGATATCTTTAAATTGGCAACATGATCTTTTAGTACCAGTGGTGACCAATAATCACTTATGCCCATGGAAATATAAATTGGACCTCAATACCACAGTTGATTCTGTAGAGTATAATTGGCCAAAGATAGTAGGAACATTTGAAACTCTAGCATCATGTGCCCATGTCTATAGATCTTTTAATGAAGAGCATATCTCATACACTAATCCAATATGTTTTTGAGCAACTATTTTTTGTGATTTCTTTAGGATGATATGTGAGACACATAGCATCATCATCAATGTCAACAAATTTGATATTTTCTAATTCTAATTTCAAATTTTAATAAAGTTCTAGTATGAGGATGCTTGTTAACATTGGGTATTAGAAGCCATTGCTATTACTCATTGTTTATGGGAAACACATCTTTGCTTTATTATTGAGTTTACATCAATTTGTTATATTCATGTGACAAAAATGCTAGAATACCAATGCACCAACAACCCAAGAGTGTTTGAGCAAAATAAGGATGTCAATAAAGCATGTGACAAAGTATTATTGAAGCAGATGTACAAACAAGACCAAGACCGGAACAAGAGACCCAAGTATCATTTATGGAGACTTCAATGGGCTAAATAGGGGGCTATGTAGTTATAATTTTTAGTTAGAAATTCCTATTTATATATTTTTTGGATAATATGAGGTATTTTGCTTCTAAATATAAGTATAGATAGGAAAATGAATTAAAAATAATCTTTTAAGTGTAAATGGGTTAGGAAAATTATGAAACATCATTGGAATAAAGATTAAAAAAAATTTAATAAAATGAAGAAGTGAACAGTCACTATACTCTTTAAGAGGGCGACCAATCCTTGGAAGAAAAAAATCAAAATTTGTAATGAGTTTTGTAAATACTTACTCATGTATATAAGTTTTATCAATATATTATTATATTTTTATTATTCTGCATTAATTGCGAGTTACCCAAGATTGGGGGTTGTCATTCTTTTGTATGCATTTGTTGCTTGTGGTCAAAGTCTTTGCTATTGATTATGGTGAGCAGAAGCATGACGTGGAGGTGTGTGTATAGATTGCAAGTTTGTGAAGTTTAGGAGAATTTATAGAGAATTTCAGACAATCTTGGTGAAGGAAGTTCATGCTTATATTTGGACTTGAGTTGTACATTGTAGTTTGATATTAGATGTGAGGAAGTGCAAGGCAATCAATAAGTGGAACTAGTGACCCTGATTATAGTATTGGTATGATCAATTAGTCTAGTCAACTTATAGAAGAATCGATGTAACTTTCTAAATGTCCAGAGTTACAACTCTTGGTTACACTAAGTGATTCACAGATATAAGTTATGTTATCATGTACTCATCCTCATGATTATAATATATAAAATATATCTTTTGCATGTCTTGTGTGTGTATTCGCATGTGTGCACTTGCTATGCAAATTACAAACATGGTATCAAAGTATGTAGCAATCTAACCATGTGTTTAAATTTTACTCCTAGTGTTGCATGCTCTAGTGAAGATGCTTTCAACTTATTAATTGTCAAAGAAGAGCGCACTGAAATTGAAAACAACCTATGTATGATCAACGGGTTCTTTCAACTTCCTCTTACACTGACTGAACCAGAAATTGTGAAAGAGCAGCAAATGGTGGAGCAACAATTGGAAGTTGCAAACCTCACATATAGAGTTGGAGACGCACCAGCTAGTTATGTTGAAATATTAGTTCAATTTGATGAATTGAATCCTCATTTTTTTGTTGATAATGCAAGTTTTCTTGAACCTCTGATGGTCCATCAAGAACTTTAAAATAATGGCTTCTTCTGCCGTAAGCTCATCTCCTTGAGCTTATTTTATATCAGCTCTTAGTGCAAGAAATTATGCCACATGGAGTATCAAACTCGAAATGCTTTTAATCTACTCCGAATTATGGAGTGTTGTGGATGGCACCGAAGTTGCCCCACCTTCCTATGATCTCGTAGGCCTAACAGCTTAGAAACTAAAGGATTCTAAAGCTTGGTTGGATATTTTTCTTCACTATAGTGAAAAGTAGTTAATTTCTCTTCACCCACTTACTACTTCTAAAAATGTCTGGGATTGTATTAAACTACTTTACGAAAAATCAAACAAAGCCTCTCAAGTACATTTCTATAAACAACTTGGCCATATGCAAATGAATGAATCTGATAATGCAATTGGTTTAATTGAATAATGGCAATCTACATTGCAAGAAGCTACAACTTTAGGATGTTCATTTATAGATTTACAAGTTAACTTATTACTTGGTGCATTGCTTGATTCCTAGAGTGCTTTTATAACCACTTAAGGGAGAATTTCAAATTTGTCATTCATTGATTTTATTTCCAATATCCTACAACAAAACTCTATTAACTTATCTAAGTCTACTACTACACAATCAAGTGCCTTTTACATGAAAGGGAAATTTGTTAGAGCTTCTCCCTTCAGACCTAGCCGATTTTAGAAGTTATTCTCAGTATTGTTCAACGAATTCATACTCTCAGTGTCCCTCATCTTCAAATCACCAATCTTTGGCACCTACCACTATTGAGGTATTTCGGGTCATAAAGCCCTAAATTGTGAGAAGAAGAAACAAGATGCGCGTAATTCCAAGCCTTATGTTAACAATATTGCAACCAATGATCCAATTCATCTATTTTCTGCAATGGAAACTCAAGCTCTTTTCCAATCTTGGTATTTAGATTTAGACACTGTAGTCTAAGTTTTTGTTCATCTCACAAAAACCCCAAGACTAAGTATAGGGGTTCCAAACTTGGGAATAGTCAAATAGTCTAACGTATTAGTAGCTAAAGTCACTTGTATCTTATAGAAAAAATGAAAAATATACTTATATAATCTATTGGCAATTTATCAATATCTTATCGATTCTCTATATACAATTCCAAACTAGAAATTGCTTCATGGTCAATTGATCATATATACCTTATAAATGAAATTGAACAACTCCTTGATCCACTAATTGATTGGCAATTTGCATGATGAAAGAATTTGAATCAACATCCGCTGGTCCTCCAGTACCTTGTCAATTTGTCAAGAACACAATGCCAATTCATCACACTTACTTATGTGATAAGATTCATCCCAAAGATATTCAATCACCATCTCAAATTGACAATTTGATAAGTCAACTCCAATTCCCAATCAATGGATAAGTAAATGCACAATCGCAATCTTTTGATTTTGGTAAAAGACAAATTGTTGTATCTCACAAAGTTTCGATCACTAAGTCAATACTCTCACAATCATATGCTCACAAAATTGATACAAGACAAATTGATTTATCACAACTAATCAACCACAAGGCTGGCACAATTACACGGAAAGATTCTCCAATATTTGAAAACACTTTGAAAGAATGGCTGGTCCAATCACTGGTACATAGCAACATACAAATTTTTCAACTTCACACACTCAATCAAATTGCCACAATAAATTAATCCAATCACTGGATTAGTAAACACACAATTATGAACTCACAAACCAATCAAAGACAATTTGTTTTATCACAACAATCCTATCACAAGATCGACAAAATTATACAATAAGAACTTTCAATAATTCAAAGACGAATTGTTTAGTTGGCCGGCCCAATCACTGGTACACGACAACACAATAGACAATTTGCTTAACTTCACTCACTTATTCAAATATCCAAAACCAAATAAATCCAATCACTGGATCAATAGGTGGCTGGCCCAATCACTGGTACTCAGCACACACAAGTCAAATCGACTAATACAATCTACTGGTCCAATCACTAGATCCAAAGATGTAAACAAATAAGAATTACACAAGGCAAATTGCTCAAGATTCCATTGAAGAAATACACCGATACAAAACAAGTTGATTGCCAAAAAGAGAGCCCAAAAGGGGGAGAAGAAATGACAAATTGTTCGACTATATTCTACTACTGAAGACAACCTTTCAAATCATAGGTACCAAGTCATATTGTATCTCATGCAATCTAATTCCTTGGCGACTTTACAAATCCATTTTAACCCATCAATTTGCCTATATTATTACTCTATTGTGGGAACCAATTGCCAAGTTTACTCTATTTACACTATTTTCTACAAGTTCTCAAAAATAAAAATTTCACAAGACTACAGACACCAATCAACATATGTCGCCTATAAAAATTCTATTTCATGATTACCAAGTTTTGAACCCTCCATGACTTATTTTGTTGGGCGATAATTGCTCCCACAACATCGTCGGATTTGGTTCTATACTATTAAAACTTCTTACAGGACAAATGTTACTCATCAAAAATATACTATTTGTTCCAGGACTTGCCAAGAATTTATTTTTGGTGACCCAAATCACCACTATTGGACAAACTAGTGTCCTGTTCACTTATAATCAATGCATTATCACAACTATTTTTCTAGTTTCCCATAAGAAATTGATTTTAAATATTTACAAAGACAAAAATCTATTTTCTCTTGGAACAAATGTTGAACCTTCTATTTCCGGCTATAGTGTAACCAACATTGAAACCAATCTCTCTAAACTTGAGATTAAGACAGTCCTCTGGCATTATTGCCTTGGCCATTTAAATCAACGATTTTTAAGCAATCAATGCATATCCCATCACTAGGGGGAACACTCTATTTTCTCTTGTTTGTGAATGATTTTTCCCTCTACACTCATGTTTATTTTCTTTAGAAGAACCCCGTTGCTTTAACTCATTTCTCACAATCTAAAACACTAGTTGAATGACATACTAATAAAAAGATTCTAATACTTCGTTCATGTAATGGTGGCGAGTTGACCTCCAATCACTTTAACAAATACTATCTAGATGAAAGCATTCAATGACAACTTACAAATCCGTATAACCCTGCTCAAAATAGAGTTTTAGAAAGAAAAAATAGGACGCTCGTTGAGTCCTCTTACAATATGATGAAAGTAGCCTAGTTAAGTAATTCCTTTTGGATTGAAGCAATTCATACTTCTTTCTACTTCCAAAATTTCTTTTATACTTCAGCACTTGACAACATGATGCCGTATGAAATTTGGATAGGATTGAAACTTAATTTTAGACATCTCAAGGTTTTGGATTGTCCTGCTTATGTTCATTTATCATCTGAGAAATGACGCAAATTTGACACCAAAATTGTAAAATGTCTTTTCATTGGTTACAATGAACCTATCAGGGTAAAAGGATATTGCTTGTATCATCTTGATACTCAACGTGTATTTTTAAATCACAATGTTATCTTCTCTGAAGATCATTTCTTACTCAGGAGAGTTATTTCAATCTCTGGACTACTTCTTCCTCCAACTTCAATATCTGATGATTTTTATTTGCTTCCCAATCCAGGTTCCCACTCTTATAGATAAGCCTTTTGATCATGATCTTGATTCCCTACCATGAAGTACTTGTTGTACCTTTGATGCAGACTCTAATGTTGAACCCTTGGTTCCCGCACTTGACAGTCCTATCTAAGACCACAACACTCCATTTGCACCTTCATCTTCGAGATCACTTATGATAACATTAGTCGAATGCTTTATCTTCCCTGCACACTTCCCAACACTTGAATAAAGGCCAATGGAATTCAACGAATTATCATGATGAGAAAAATTATGCTTATGCTTTTATGATCCTGATTTTAGAACCCAATTTAGTACAAGAGGCTTTATCAAGCTCTGAATCTCACCATTGGCAAGCCTCAAATGTAATTCATTAATTCAAAATGGAACCTGACAACTTGTTGATCCACCACCGAACTACTCTATTATTTCAACCAAATGGATATTTTGTCGTAAGTATAACTTTGATGATACTTTGGCTTGATATAAAGCCAAGTTTGTTGCTTGTAGATTTATACAAAGGGTAGGCATTGATTACACAGAAACCTTCTCTCTAGTGTTAAAAATGATCTCTTCATGGATATTACTTGCCTTGACAACTCTTATGTTCATCAAATGGACATTACTACAACATTCTTGTATGGATTGATCAAAGAAGCTATTTATATTAACCAACCAAAAGGTTTTGTCCAACATGGTCATACATCCAAAGTTTGTCATCTACTAAAATCTTTATATGGCTTAAAACAATCAACCTAAAAATGGTATGAAACTTTGGACCCCTTTGTTTTTAGTCATGGCTTCATCAAGTCTAAATTTGATCATAATGTCTATATCAAACAATCATATTTCCTCCTAATTATTATGAAAATATATATTGATGACACTACAACAATAGCAGTGTTTTATGACTACAGAAATATGACTGAGGACTGCTTACAGTCATATTCTTGGATGCCAACACCTTGAGGGAAAAATATGACTGCAAATATGGCTGCTAATCATTCTTGGACCTTGTACTTCACAAGCATATATTATACATCCATTGGAAACACCAAAGTATTTCATAGAGAATGTAGGAAACATGTTTGGGGAACGTTGAGTCATATTTCTAGTCATATTTTCATAGAAGTGATATTTTTTTATTTTTGAATAGTCCAAGAAAAATATGGACAAGTCATTATTTAAAATTTTGAAATCCTAGCCAATTTTTTTTTTGGATTTTCAAACCTAATCACCACTTTTTTAGGATTTTGGAACCCTAGCCGTCATTTCTTTAGGGTTTTGAAACCCTAGCCATCACTTTTTTAGGATTTTAAAACCCTAGCCGCCATTTCTTTAGGATTTTGAAACCCTAACTGCCACTTCTCTTAGCTCTTCTTCCTTGCCTTTAGTTGTCTCTTAGCTCTTACTTGTTGATACTTGTTGTTTTTTGCTTCTTAGTTGTTGGTTTTTTTGTTGGTTTTTTTGTTGCATTTTAATTCTTGTTGCATCTTAGTTCTTGCTTCATGTTGTTTTTTAGTTTATGAATCTTGTTTCTTCTTCTTGCATTTTAACTCCTTCTTAGTTCTTGCTATTTGTTTCCTCTTATTGCTTTTTAGTTCTTATTTCTTGTTGTTTTTTGTTGCCTCAACACTTTTTTCTTATTGCTTCTTAGTTGTTATTTCTTGTTGCATCTTAAGTCTTGTTTGTTGTTATCTTTTAGCACTTGTCACTTTTTTTCTTTTTTTTTCTTCATCACCATTTTTATTCTTCCTACTCTAAGGAATATAGGCCTATATTGGATTTTTTGAATGATTCATTGTGATATATATGTTTTATATTGTTGGCTAATAAATGTCAATAAAGAGAGTTGCATTCCTTCTTGCATTCTCCCTTTCCAATATGATTGTCTCATGTATATCTCTAAAATCATGTGTATGTGTTTTTAACTACGTGAATTTTTTTTTTAATTGTTAAATCATCTTGATGTATAATTACAACGTGTCATATCCATTTTAAATGCATAAAAAATGTAATTGTAGTTTGTAATTAAATCTATTTTCGACCTCAATCACCCTAATCACAAACTACACACAAATTTTAAAAATATAATTCTCAATTATTCAAAATATCACTTGCTTGAGTTACATTTCACAATATATATTGGCCAAAATATAATTAGTTATAGTCATATAATGCTCATACTTATGTGTATCAAAATGTAACCTTACACATCCCAAAATATGACTACAATTAGTCATAAAATTACTAATGACATTCACATTAATTACCATGTCAATCAAAAATATGACTTACAAGAGTCATATTTCACATTAGCAGAGAATATGATTCACAAGAGTCATATTCATATTCCACACCAAATGTTAGCAAAAAATATGATTCACAAGAGTCATATTCATATTCTACATCATTAGCAAAGAATATGATTCACAATAGTCATATTCATATTCCACATCATTCAAAAATATGACTCATGAGAGTTATTTTCCACATAACAAACAATATGACTCACTAGAGTGGTATTCCACAATTTACATCGACAAAAAAATGACTCATTACAATCATATTCCACATCATTAAAAAATATGACTCATTGCAATCATATTTCACGTTAACCAAAATATGACTCACCACAGTCATATCCCAAGTCAACCAGAAATATGACTAAACGGAGTCATATGCCATGTAGGATTTTTTTTCCTTTGTTTGGGTAGCTTAAGAAAAGTGAAGCCTCCAAAGATAGTCAACATACACGCCACATTGACAAAATATGACTAATTATGGCTAATTATACCCCCAACCCATATGACTCAAAATATGATTGATATCCGAAGCGACTTGTTGGTAATGACTAAACCCAGTCATGCTCAAAGTCATCTACAGTGATTTCTACGTAAGTTATATTTTTCAATTTTATGACTCATTGCAGCCATATTTTGCAGTCATAAAACACTGCTTTTGTTGTAGTGTTATGATCTCATCATGATCTCATCATCATTTCCAATGACCTTTAATATTTAAATTTTCACAAAACTTTGCTCTCCCAACCTTTCTTCATGACTGATAATCAGGAAATTGTTTATATTTTAGATATTCAAATACGTCGTCAATATATTTTTGATATTCTACAAAAATCTAATATAGTTACATGCAATCCCATCAGTACTGCTCTAGAACTAGGCATTAAGAATTCTCAATCTGAAGGTATCGACTTGACTCCAACCAAACTTCATTTTATGCAATCTCTTCCTTATAAGCATGTTATTGGGAGTTTGCAATATTTGGTGATTTGCACACGATGGGATATAGCCTATTCCGTCAATCATTTGGTCCAATTTATGACTTCACATGCTCCCATCCATTAGGTAGAAATCAAAAGAATCTTGTGTTATTTGCTAAGGTTATTTGCATGGTACCATGACTTATGGCCTTACGTATTCTACTACAACTATCAATGCATTTGATTCACATATTCTTTGTGGTTGGAGCAATGTTGATTGGGCTTTTGATATTGACACTTGACATTCAACATTGAGATATTTTTTTCAACTTGACTTTACTTGTTTAATTTCTTGGCAAAGTTGTAAACAAACTATTGTAGCCTTATCTTATACAGAAGCCGAGTACATTGTTGTTGCTACTGCAACCAAGGAAATGTTCTGGATTCAAACATTTTTTTATGAATTAGGCTACTCTCTTTGACTTCCAAGTGTTCTTTTGTGATAATTAATCTACAATTGCGATGACACAAAACATTTAAATACCATGATCGATTGAAATATATTGATATCCGTTTTCAATCATTTCATCTGTGAGAAAGTATAGGAAAAACATCTTCAATTGTAATTTACTCCCACTCACACTATGTGGGCTGATGTACTCACTAAATCATTACTTAAAGTCAAACACTGAGTATGTTTGCAAGGTTTTCTCGACAATTCTTCTTTACCATCAAAGCAAGTAGAAGATTAGTTGCAGATATTTTTACTTCAATTCTTTAAGAGATTAACTTTTATAACTATACAACTAAAGAAGGAGTGCTACGATCAATTAGTCTAGTCATTTTATAGATGAATTGACATAGCTTTCTAAAATGTCTAGAGAGTCATAGCTCTTGGTTACACTAAGTGATTCACAAATATAAGTTTTGTCATCATGTACTCATCCTTGTCATTATAATATATAAAACATATATTTTGCACATCGTGTGTGTATATTCACATGTGTGCACTTGCTATATAGATTACAAACAAGTATTGCATCTCAATATTGTGTGTATGTTGGAGAATGTGTATTTCGTTGAAAACTTTCATTAGTTGTTGCTTGTACTGAAGATGGACTAAAAGGAACAAGGTTTGAAGTCTATTGGAAGGAGCATGAAATTATTTGTTGTTGGATCCTATAGGTTCTTGTAGCAAGGAGTTTATTCTCAGTGGGGAAGTATTGATTGTAAAGGTTGCATTGCAATATACTCGAGTCTAGTTCCTTTTTGTTTCAAGGACAATTGGGCATTCTTCCAATTTGTTCACAAAAAAAATAAAATTTAGTACAAATCACGCTACCATAGAACTAATAAATTTCTTGATTGCAATACAATAATATTTGCAAACGCTTTGATATGATATCGCACCTGCAATTTTGGTAGAACCAAATCAATTCCAATTTGCATACATTGTAGAAACTAAATTAGGGTTGAAAGATTGAGATTCTCATTCAAGATTGTACATTGAATCATTGAACAAGTATTACTTGGTTCAAAATGACCAACATTGAGGTGAACAACAATTTGAATTTGAATTTAAATATAGGTAAACTTAGACTATCTTTTTGAAAAATGATTCAATTGTCATTACAACTATATGTTGAATAATGTTGTATTGATGATAAGAACCCATTGATTGCCTATTGATAAGGAATGTAGTACATTTAGAATTCCATTATTTTCCAAAACAATGTCAATAAAGAATTTTGGGTGTAGTTTATTCAACAAATCGTTCACCAATATCACTACAATTCAAATTCCAACTCATTAGCATAGATGACCTATTGTCATCACATTGATTGACACCCATAGTGGAATATTATTGGAGTTTACATCATGGTAGGGCTTGATTGCTTCACAAGAATCTTAATCAACCATTTTAGAAAGTCCAATGAAATCTAGTAAAAAATCCTTGGCTTCTACAACCACCACATGATACACATCTGTTGAAAATTCCCTATTAGAGGAAAAAAATTTAACTCTTCCAAATCTTGGATGAATTTTTTATGCCATAGATTTCTCCTTGCAATGCATCTGTCATGATAATTTTTTTACAAGCATTCTTCATCTTTTACAATAATACTAGATGCCTTGTGCCATTGCTACAATTGTTACTATACCATTTGCAATTGCTACAAAAGTGATGGCTAAGCCCTTCTTACATCTCTTTTCATATCCATTTTTCAATCCTTTAAATATGGCAAATCATTTGTAGTATTGACTTGTAATATCATGTGTGCTATCAATTTTTGTATTATGTTTTAAAAAAAATAAAAATTTGGTTAAAAAAATAGCATTAGTATTGGAAAACAAATTTTAAAAGTAAAACTAAAAGTAATGTAAATATAAAAGTAAAAGTATCAACACAATGTTGTAACAATTGAAGTGTTCTATAGATTGTCAATCTAGAACCTTGATAGACCGATGGCTCTTCTCATCCAATTTTCTAATTTCCTTGGTCAATAAAAACTTCAAATTCAATATCTTTTGCCCCGTTTGTAAAAACACTACAAAACTTGCTTTGTACACATATACTAACCAAGGGCTTTTAGATGACATCAAGGATACCCTCATCAATTGTTGGAATCTCAACTGACATATGTTAGAAACAAACAATACAAACATTTGTCTCAATAATATAGTCTAGTATGCCATGTGCCATTGCCACAACTATTAGTACAATGCCACATTTAACTACTTCTGGACTATTCATTGAATTAAAGACAAAACATCTGGAGATCTTGAGATAATAACATAAAAGGATCCCTTGATGTTTTGCCTAAATCTCTAGATGTTTTGCATTATCTCTTGATGACTAGTTTTTTTATCTCCCTATTACCATTACTAATTTTGAACTTTTCAAAGTCCAGAAGTAGTTAAATGTGGCATTACATCATTTGTGATTACTATAAAAGTGATGGCTCATCTCCTATTAAATCCCCTTTTGTGCCAATTTTTTAATTCTCTAAATAGGAAAAATTATTAATTCTAGCGTTAATGTTTAATACTATATGTCCTATCAATTTTTGCATTAGTTTTGAAGAATAGTCTTATATATACTAAACACAGGGCACCCTTTGCCTAAGACTTTTTGAAAGTACCAAGGATGACCTTGTCGGTCTAATAGTTGTGAAATCTTAACCCCTAAAGGACAAAGGCCTCTTTTCTGTCAAAAAACACTCAAGCCATTTCTACAGCAAAGAGTAAAAAAATTTGAAAATTATTCTTTTACCACATATAACTATAGGATCTTACACCTTACTAGTATGAGAATCTGTGGAAAAAATTTCAAAATTTTTCACCGTACAAATTGCAAGATATTTGCGTTTAAAGTGAAAACAACAACATTACAGGACTAGATTATTTGACTTTGAACATTTTTAACTTAAATTTTTTGCACTACAGAGTTTTGAGCTTTAAATCATTATAGTGGAGAATTGAGTTGAGAGTCTAGGAAAAAAAAATCTTTTCAAAAAAACTTAATTTTCATTCTTAAAAAATTGTAGAATAGAAGTAGATACGAGATTGAATGAAAATCTATTTTATTAATATATCTAAGATAGAATTAAAATGCACTATCTCCATAGTGAGATTGTTCTAGCAAGAAAACTAAACCATGTGGAACTTCTTTTTTTGAAAAATTGTCAAAATTGCATTCAGAAATTAATTCTATAAGTTGTTTTTTCAAGAAGATGCTCTAATTGCCCGAAAAACAAGATTGTCCATAACTTTTTCATAAAATATCCAAATGAAATGAATCAAAGCTTTCTAGATAGACAAAAATATAATATATGAGGAAAAAAAATTAGAAAATTCAAATTCAAATTTATGCAATTTCTTTTGCTGCCCGGTGTCCCTTGTTTTGAGCTATATGAGCATAACTTTTGTTCCCGGGCACCGATTGGAAAAAAAGTTATATTCCCACAAAGGTAATCAGTTTTTCTATATTCACAAAAAGTTTCAAAAAATCAGGAGAAAAATTCAGCCTGTAGGTACTTGCCCAAAATCCATTTGTCCTCCAAAGGGACACTTGGTCCTTTAGGGGTTAATGAACATTGAGTAGAACTTCTCTAAGGCAATGACCTCTCTAAAGTGATGGAATTTAGATTGCCCGGTTCAACACTAGGCCCACTCCAAGACATACACATTAGACAAGTTCTTTGAGATTCTTGCAAGGATTCTTGAGCATAGGGACTTAAGCCCAATCTTGGGGCTATTACTTTAGAGAAGTTTTACTATACAAACAAAACAAAAATAAAAATAAAGAAGTAAAAGGTAAGAGTATCTGCATTCATTGTCTAACTTAGTATAGAATACTATATATTTAGGTTAGATTCGCCTCCCAAATGTTGAAATAATTTAATTTTGGGATTTTGACAATTTGACACTTTGAATTGATTTTCCTAGCTTTCATCACAATAGTCTTCTAAAATTTTTTGATTTTTTTAATTTACTTTGATGAAATGGATTGAGTTTTTCTATTCATGCCTAAATGTATTCCTTTTTCTAAATTTTCTTAAGAAGAATAATTTTTTTTGGATATTCAAAATTGACAACATTGAAATTTTCTCAGATTTTCAGAAATAGTTATACATTTTTTTGTATTTAACCCTTAAATGTTGAAGAGGACTTTTGGCGTCCAATGAATGACATGAAATCCTTGTAGTAGGACAAAAGTGCAACTATTCATCCTCGAAACTTTGTTGTGAAAAGGGATGATTTCAAAGATCACCCTGTCGTCCTTTAAAAGTTAAGACATGTTTCAATTTTTCCCTAACTTTTTACGAAATTGACTTGAATGTATAGTAGTATATATCAAACGTTTTATCAAAATTAGAACTTCGCCACTAGTTGTCTCCAAAGGTCTCGGCAACAATACACAGCACTTACCGTGCTTGGATAGCGGAAAATGGCTCTACACCAACATCACGTCACGATACTATTTTTGCCGTTTATCCCGTCACTTCTACATGATTTGCCCAGCAACGAAGGGCCTTTGTAGAGGGCAATATTACACTCAACGCTAACTTAGTCAACGAAGACTGTGGGCATAGTGGATGTTGACGTGGATGCAATGGAGGATAATGGGAGGTGCGAAGAAGGGGAAGAACTTTTGTGAGGATGAGGACAAGCAACTATGCTCTTTTTTTTTAGTAGATGTGCTATTCTATTCATTATATTGATTAAGCATCTCCATATGAAAGACAAATTTTATTTTTATTTTTTAGAGATCTAAAAAAATTCATATTATTTTGGAAATTTTTGCAAACTTTTGTGAGGTAGAGGAGAAGCAACTTTGTTTCTTTTTTACACATTTCATAGCCTTATAAAACCCAAAGTAAGGGACTAGACAGAAGAGTGGAAATTTTTGGAGACACATCATGGATCGGAGCACTACAATACGAACAAGCCTTTTCCCATGTGTACCCTCAAGAATATGTGGACGCTTTGAAACCAAAACTTTTCAATGCATTCACCACACTCTTGAAGGATGGGAAAAGTAATAATAGACTTTTTATATAAAAACATAACACTATATAAGATTTCATTCAAACTTAAAATTATAAGTTCTATAAATATTAAGAAGTAAATGTATATGTTATACATACCTTTAATGTAAAAGATAAACCTTTTATTTTTAGTCCATTACTATGTGTTCATGTGGAGTACAAGATAAAAAGTTTTTATTTTTAATCCATTACTATGTGTTCATGTGGGGTACAAGATAAAGTTTTTATTTTTAATCCACAGATCCATTGCACTATTCAACAAAAAACTCAATCCTAAAATTTGTAGCTCCAAAAATAAGCCACACTGTCCGGTGCCTTAGTGGCATTTGAAAAATTATGCTCAATCCAATTTTAGAGGGTTGTTGTTGGGGATCACTATGTGATCACGGCACAACCACATCTCACGGGACTCCAAAGCCCTCGCCACTTTTGGGTACAGTGGTCATTTGGAGTGCAATTGGTGGCGATGCTCTTACCTAGCTGGCCTTGTGCTTCCAGAACCCTAACACCGTGCAGGTACCCTTGGACTCTCCTATGACCGTGATTCCAACTATCAAGATGTCTTTCCTGGAAGGCCAAGATTGAATTAAGTTAGCGAGAGACCCTTTTCTCATTGCAAAGAGACACTGGTCGGCAAGAAAAACATTCCGTTGGCGAACCCTAAAACTTCCTATGACCGTGGACGCTCCTATGAGTGCGGCCCCATCATCACTGCCCGTCCGTCCGATCCTACTGTCGACGGCCACGATCTCTAATACCGGGAATCCTTTTCTCACTACAACAGAGACTGACACTCATATTCCGTTGCTGCACTCATCCGTTCATCGTCTCTCCCGTGGTGTCGGTGTGGTGGGACCAAGCCACCACGAGTGCCTCACTGCCTCGGGGGTGCCGTGGATTGCCAGCCATATAAACCTGCGAAGAAAAACTCCCGTGCTCCACAGTCGCAGTTGCGTCAAGATTGTCGCGCCTTGGGGGTTGCCCCAATTTGGGATCATCTCTTGCCTACAGGAGCATTCCCTCCAGCGCATTGGTGCAGTTTTCTCGCCCTGCGCACGTTCCTCTTTTGGTTTCCCGTGTTTCCGGGCTCAATTTGAAGGTCATTGGGTTTCCCCTGCATTGGGTATATTTGAAAGTTTATCGGGTTCTTCTGTCCTTGGTTGGGCTCCCAGCTTGTAGACGTAGGGGTGGTGGTTTAGTCGAGAGTGTTCACTTGGTGGCGCGCGTGTTTTTTCTTTTCTTTCTTGGGTTTTTCATTTTTGGAAGAAGTTTTTTTTGGCCGACATGGCCTCGTGACCCTGTAGCGAAGTTGCATTGTACTCACGGGAGGTTTTATACTTTTGGTTTAGTGGACATCTGGAAGGTTCTTTTGTCTATGGCGCCCTTGAAGGGTGAAGGCCGTGAAGGGAGTGAGAGACGATACAGCAATGCGAGCGGCGAGCAGGACGCCGTGGGAATTTCTAACTCAGCGCAGGAAGGCTTGAAGCGCGGCCATCCGACAATGGCGGAGTCGTTGAGTGACGGTGAGGAAGAGTACAGCGGTTGCTGCTTGTTCCGATCACGATCCATGCACCGCAAGCTGGTGAAGGGCGCGTCGTATACCCGTCTTGATTGTGACGACCCCGAGACGACGAACGCGAAGCCCAAATCCAAATCGAAGCTCCAGAGGTCGCGATCGGTTTGGGAGGACTTTTGTTGTTGCTGTGGTCCGCATGGTGCGCAGTCGACGAATTACACAGTCGTGGAAGTGCGATCGGTGGACACGAAGCAGGATAGGAAGTGGGAAGTCGACGTGAACGAAGATCACTGCAACAAGCCCCCGTACTGGAAACAGGTCGTCCGGAAGCTGACCTCGCACGGGCACGTCCGTCGCCCGTCGCGCGGCTCCGACTGGCTCAGCTACGACGCGCAGGCGTACCAGATGAACTTCGACGACGGCTGCGGGCGCGAGACGTGCGTGTCATACCTCTTCACGGATGAGAACGGCGACGCTGCCACGCGAGCGCGCGCAATGCACGTCGCGCTCCTGAAGAAGTTCGCTTCCAAAAGGGACCCTGGCAGTACTCCCGGGAGCCCCACCCTGTCGCCGCTGCCGGTGAAGATGATGTCGAAAGAGGAGATCGAGAAGTCCAAAGAAGGCTTCGTCCCCATCTGGCAGCGACGGCAAGGCGTGCCTCCCATCAAGCTCGACCTCAGACAACGCTCAGGACCCATGGATTAGCCCTTTTGCTTCAATTTTGCAATGCTGACATTACATTACAGACGATTCGGATAACCATGGCTCGATCTGAGCAGGGTTGCATCCATGTATGGTGTATCATAAATAGGAATTAGGGTGTGAAGCTGGCATTTTAGGTTGGAATTAGGGAAGTAATTAGTGAGTTCTCGTCGCCGGTTTTGCATCGTCTCCTTCTGATCAGCGGAAAGCTTTTTAGTGTCAAAAATACTCCAAACAATATTTTTTCCCACTTAGGGTAGTACTTCGCCCGTGGGCTCACTTAATACGCCAAGCTGAAATTGCAGTCAATGAGTGTATAATGTATGGCACATATATCAAGTCCTGTTTACATGGAGAAGTTCGCTTTTGGTGTTTGAGAGGACTTTTCTTGCGACACTGTGAATCTTGTTAAGCTTAAACCTCAACTGGGACCTACTATCGACTTCTTTTCTTTCCGTCAGAGTAGGAAGCACTTCGATGCAACTTGTGAAAGACAGTGTGTAGATTGAGGTATGAGAAGTGAGCATCTGCGGATTCCTTCGCTTCCTTCGCACTTATTTGCATTTTTAGGTCTAGCTAGACGGTCTGGGCATCACATGCGTGTCTTGATGTGCCCTTGCTACAATTGACGTCAAACTGTATTGATTCATCTTGCACTTCTGAGTGATTTCTTATGAACTGTGATGGAAATCCCGAAATCGAAATGCATGTTGAAGAGTGTTCCCTATGCCACAAAGGTGTCATCGCTGAGACAAGTGTCTGGTGTGCTAGAAATCTTCGTCTTGCCTTTTTGGTGGTCACAACCTACACTTTTCCTTTACGTCAGGCGATATTTTATTCTCAATTTGCCCTCTACACTCTGAGTTCGCTGTATTCACCTCAGCACAATCCCTAGAGAACTTTTGGTTTTGCATGATGATAGATGCACCATGTGACAGTTAAAAAATCCCTTGCTGGGCATAGGCTCTGTATCGTGGAAAGTGTAAGATTTCTTGACACAGGATCGGCCGATCACCTGTAGTACTTGGAAACCGAATGCAACTCAGGTACCAAGTCTGCAATGTTTCCTTAAAATGTCCTCGTTGTTACGGCCTGCTACAGTACGGGCAATGGATGAAGCCCTTGACATGTGTCAGTTAATCTGCGTTTAAAAGTACTCACCCATTGCACCTACGCTCAGTTCCCCGGGGCTTCAAAATCAAAGGAAACCCATCCAGTGATGGGTGAAGCCTTCTAACAAAGAGTCGAACTTCTGTTGTGCATGAAAAATCTGGAGTACACGTATGACCTGGAGGACTTGGAGGACACAGGTGTATTCATAAAACAATACTCGAAGGTCATCAAATCTGTACCCCGTTTAGAAGATAAGGATTTTTGAGGCTTTTCTGACAATATGTTAGAAGTTAAATTTCATTTATTTTAAAACAAAGGACTTCAATACTAGACTGCCATGTTTTTAAATTGGGTGGATCTACAAATTGTTGGTGGGGTGTTTGGTGGTTACTAATTGGGGGGACTGGTGGTAATACTACAAAAAGCACTCTAGGTAATTAGATAACGCAATGGCTATTGTACTCTCCTCTAAAGTAAAAGTATCAAAAACTAATTACAAATTGCCATGACATACTTGCCTCAAGATCAAATCAATTTGGAAGATTTTGGTATATCTAAAATCTATAAACCAATTTTGCTCATATGGTCATAGTTGGTGTTGGATTCAAAAACAAATTCAACAAACAATAAAGTTTGGTGGTGGTTTGGTGATGGTGTGGGACGTTCTAGGACCTTAGTATTTGTTGTAGAGTTGACGGAAGAATGGATTGGCATTAATACAAAGAAATCTTGTAGAGAGATTTATTGTACACTATGATGGCTTATAATCTTGATCCTCTCCATTTAATTTTTCAACATAATAATGATCCCAAACATATTGCAAAAAATGTCTGCCAATAGTTGAAATTGTAAAAGTTAGATGTTCTTCAATGGCTTGCATAGGCTCTTGATCTAAATCCAATTGGGTGTCTTTGGGCAAGGCTAAAATGCCGTCTCAAACAATATGAAAGTGCTCCAAAAGAATTTAGAGTTGTGGGAGCATATTGAAGAATGTTGGACTTCCACTACACTAGAGTGTAGAAAGTTGTATAAGAGCATGCAAAGCAAATCCAAATTGTTTTAGCTAGTAAAGGCAAGTGGATAAAGGATTTAGTTGTTTTGTGATAGAGGATGCAAAAGTGAGTCGAGGAGCATAGTTTCCATTAAATGTAATTTTCTTAATGTGAAAGAGATTTCTTTTCCCATCAAAATATAGCTTAAACTATTGTCTTGCACAATTTATGGCTTGTGATTACCTATTTCCAAATTCTCTACATTGTTGATTGAATCACAAATTACAAGAAATTGACTCACTTTTGCTACACACTGTACCTCTCACAAGCAATGAGAGTTGGAGTGCAGCCTAGTATATAACCAAAAGCAAGACACAGGCTCTAACCTAAACCCAGTCAACACCAAAATCTTGGTACAGGTACACATCTACAGCCTCAGAATTCAAGACCGAGAAGAGATGTTCAACCCGAATGAATTGCTCTAGCTCACAGAAAAGATATACGTGACATTTTCGTTAGTGCTCGACCGTTTGAACAGTTTTCGCACAGACTGAATGACAATCAACGATTATACAGTAAAGTCCAGCATCATGACAACTACAAGTCCTCCTTAACTTTAAGAACACATAACCTTTGCCGCGAGCATTTAAGAACTCATCTTTGTGAAACTGTAAATGCACAACAGAAAATAGAACTCCGACCTCAACTACATAGCGTACATAGAAAATGCAGATCCATGCAGAGAATTAATATACATTTGTTTCAAGCAGTACAAAGTTCCAAAACACAAATGATTCAGGGAAAGTTCTACTTCTAAGATTTGTAGTGAAATATTTGTAGAGGTTCCACAAGTTGTTCACTTTTCATCATCCACTTTTTTGCTTCGCACTCTTTTGCTTTGCTCGTTCAGCTTTGCCCGGCTGCCAAAAAACCCACCCACATGAAGATGACTCTACAGCATTGGGATACTACACACACAATGCAGTCTCAATCATAATAAACGGTAAATTATTCCTCCACGATACGGATGAGAGCAAACTACGATATCAAAGCTTCTCAATTCAGAAAACTGTGGCACAACAAATTAACACAAATATGCCAAATTCTAAGTACTAAACTATTAAAATATATTCCTAGACAATTGTATCCTGAATGTTACGTATTTAAACTGCGTGAAGTTCAAAACAACGAAGAGACATTGAACTATTCCAACACAACCCTTGAATAGTTAACACCACTACCACAGACGTGACAACACTGACAGGGTCTTCGTTTTGGCTCAGGTAACCTTTGAATGATAGCTTTCATCACTATGCCACCATCTGACAGCTCAAGAGAGCCCGGGCAACAAGGCAGATCGGCCTTTGTTTTCCTCACAGCCAAGAAAAATATTTCACGGCATTACAAAAGTCGTGTCTACTTCAGCTTTGACGACTCATAAACATTTGGGGTAGTGAGCCCATGCAACTTTGCCATGGGCAGGACAAAACTGGACAATAAGTTACTGAAAAGTACATATCTAGTGAATATGACAATGTATAACGACTTGCGAGTACAGAGTCTACCACAGTTGTACGCACCCTATGAGCAAAACTTCTGAAATTCAGAGCTTAGGGATTGGAATTCTCTTGAAAACAGGGACAACACTCTCGTTAAGAAATCATATTAACAAGAGAACCACTGAAAGCTACGGCAATGCCTCTCATTGAAGTCTGAGCTGCGTACCTTTTGTTTAGCTGGTTTCCTTTGCCTTTGCCGACCAGAGTTTGCCTTCCTCTTCAGAGGTACAACTTTTTCCTAAGACCAGAACAAAACGAGTCAGGAATGCTTTAAAGTTTTGCGCATACACGAACTTGCGAAGAAGAGTGTGAAAGAACACCGGAATGCAGAAAGAGAAACGGAAATTTCTAGTAAAGAAGAGCCCCCCAAACTGCAAGAGAATAACCTCTGCAATACTTCGAATGCGTTCTAGACGTCCGCATGAGTTTCCCCCTCCTCTTCTTCATTTCCATCACTATCTAATTGCACTTTCAGCTTCCCACTAGCGAGCTACTTTAAAGACCGTGCATGGCGCTGCGATACACGCAACCCAAAGAAGATTTTAGAGAGACACATAAACCCTGAACCCTAAACCGGTTGCTAAACCTTTCCCAATAACAAAATACGAATAAAAACTCGCAACTATCAATCGAGTAACGGCCATATATATCGTCCACAAACCTTTGATAACAAATGCGCCTTCATCGATTCGTCAGATAAGCAAAGAATCTTCACACAATATCGACATTTCAGAACGCCTCCAACTCGCAGCACAACGCGATCTCCACCACTTTCGGTTGTAGCCTCGTCCTCACCACTCTCATCATCTGCAGCCTCCGGCGGCGTCGGCTTCTTCGACAAGAAATGACT
Organism: Rhytidiadelphus loreus; assembly: GCA_947034895.1. Taxonomy (NCBI): domain Eukaryota; kingdom Viridiplantae; phylum Streptophyta; class Bryopsida; order Hypnales; family Hylocomiaceae; genus Rhytidiadelphus; species Rhytidiadelphus loreus. The sequence goes on along the minus strand of OX344761.1, from coordinate 3,215,652 downwards.
GCTATCGATTGACTGCACCACTTTAACATTCCTATCTCGGAAAGTATTCCACTCGTCGTCATCGGATCCACTATCCGGAGGCTCTCCGCACCTTCAGAATCAAAGTCATTGCTTCCGGCAGTCGCCTCCTCAGGGGATGAGGCGGCGTCGTCTTGGTCGTGGGCGGAGTCGTCGTCGGAGTTGGTGTTCACAGAAGAGTCCGATGGGTGAAAGCTATTGATCATCAAACTCTGATTCTGTTCATCATTATAAAATTTGATACAATCTAGCTTCTTGGGGCTTCAAAATTAAAAAAACATAAAAATTTGATACATGATTATATTTTCAGAGTTCTCTTAGTTTGCAATCCAATGCTATGTTCTCAGCTTACTACCATGAGAGCAAGTACGTTTTACTTGTAGTACAATGGTTGCAACATTTGCAATTGTTGCGTAAGAAACTTGAACTTGTCTAAAACTATATTGAAACTCAAAGGTCTTTCTAAATTTTGGATTGAGAATTTAAAAGGATGAATACTTGATATTTCTAAATAAATGATCTCAGGACATCGTGAAAGATGATTTGCATTTGAGACAATGAATCTCAACTAAAGGTATATTACCCTATTATATTATGAATCGAACATTAGTGATTCTTACAAAATAATAATAATGCAAAACCATCATACTTGCCATACAAACGATGGTAATACTATGTTTTTGTAAGAATCACTAATGGACAAACAATGGATTTAATATTTTGTTTTATCTTTTGAGCATTGAAATATTTTCTAAAATGAAAATACGATACACAATTTATTTATTTATTTACTTTGAGTCTTTAATTTAAAAATAAATAATTATTAGAGATATTTTTAAGACCTCTAAAATATGAAGATGTCTTTTTTCCATTCATATGCTTTAGCAGCATACCGTAATAAAACTTAATTGGGTGTCACGTATTCAGACCGTATTATACACGTATTCCATATCGTACTGAGTAAGATATTCCTCATCCAATGAACTGGACGAACGTTTTCATCCCCCCTCATCTTGTCATCCAACGAAGGTCGGCTGACAGTGTTTCGTTGGTGAAGGGTTTTAGGGTTTGGGCCTGAAAGGTGTTCAGAGACGAGCACTGGAAGATAGCCGTGGAGACGATCGCTCTTGCTTTTCGGAGTTTCAATTTTTCAGAGGATTGCTGTAAAGAGGTCTGGTAAACATGGTACGTGATAATGGTGCCTTTCGGAATGCAGTCTTTGGTTTCTTTTCTTGAGAAATTCTGGTTCTCGGTATATGCTTGCAATTTCTAGTGATTTGTTAGGATTGAGTATGAATGCATTGGTTATTGGAGTAATGAAGAATGTACGAATTGATCTTGTTACCCTAGAGCTCGTGAAAATCTCATCACTTTGGTTGGGGTGAACAGGTGAAGAAGAAGACAGCACGGCAAAAGGTCCGCGAGAAGTCTACAAAGAAGGACACGTCCGAAAAGGTAATGTGTTTCTAATTACTATAAACCCTACATCTCTCATTTTTTTCTAATCAAATACGCGATTGCACTATTGGGGAGTAGCGCTGTGACCTGCATTGAATTTTTGCTCTTTTTGTCATTGCAGCGAGATGAAGAGACGATGGTTCATGAAGCGGCCAGGTATGCAACACGTACTGCATCTTGAAAGGAAGTAATGCAAATTTACTAATTTAATTCTAGATATCTGCATGGCCTAGGTCTTTTTCAAACATAGATAAACGGAGGTCTAATCGGTTGAATTCTTGTAGTGGATTTTTTTTCCAGTAGTAGTCGATTGTGTGCAAATTTTCAATGCAATCGACAAGCAGTTTATATCTTCGTTTCTCATGGAATGTTTTTTTGTTTGTTTGCTGTTGCAGTGAGTGGGGTAGCGAAGATGGAACGGATCCGAAGTCCGAGCGTGCAAGTGTGAAGAGGAAGATGGCAAAGCAAATGCGCTTTTTGAATAGTAATTTCCTTGCCCTATGTTTTTTTTTCGGTTATCATTTTTCCTCGTCGTGTTTTTAAATTGATTATGTCGCTGTCTTCCTCTTACCTGTTTATTATTGGTGTATTTCGCAGAGTTGGAAGAAACTCAAAGGGTTTTGTCTGCTAAGAAAACCATCTCTAAGGTAATTATTTTTGTTCTAAACATTGTGTGGATCGGCTTCTGTTGCAGACGCTATTGTTTGGCTTTTGGTTCTGCTTTCTGCTTTTAAGTTGCAGCAGCTCAGTACAAATCTTGAGATACTCTGCTTATCTAGTTCGTACACCTCTGTCCAGCAAGTACTCCTAGGCATAGTTTCTTCTTTTTGGTATTAACTATAGAATGCTATCTAACTTTGCGCATGATAACTTCTTTGGGTGCAGAAAAGACGAAAATCACAAACTGGAAAAACTTTGAACGATCTTTCTTCTCTCTCGGAGTTCTTGCCATCGATCACTTCTTCAACTACTGCTACAACGACTAAAATCCTTCGAAGCAAAGCAAAACAAAAGATTGTGTAAGTCAGTTTTTCCGAAGTCTTTCTTAAAATTTTCCCTGCCTGTATTTGGCTAAACATCTCAGCATATGGAACAAATTTATGAATCTGACTAGATTTGGACCGTGTACTGTACAATACTACTAGGGCCTTCTTGCGATACATTAATGTGTCTTTTTTGTCACACCGTAGATGCTAGGTCATCAAATCTGGCAATCTGACACGATCGCGTAGAATCTTTAGTGCAGTGTATATGGAACTCTGCATTGCTTTCTAAGTGTGTCAAGTTGCAGGTGTTTGTCTCCATCTAGATTGTGTGAATCGCTTGCTGCATATATTTACTTTTGAAACTGCAACTTCGAACTGTTTTTCTTGCACCTCATGTCTTTGTTTTTTCTTTAAATCTTGTAGAACGAATGAAACGAAGCAGCTAGCAGCAGTTCTTTCACACCCGCAATTCAAAGCCAACCCGTTTGCTGCCATTCAGCAACACCTCGCTATCACAATTCCTGCGCCAACTCCTGAACCCACTGTGAAGGCACCCACCAAAGCGGGGTCGAAGAAGAAGAAGAAGAAATAGCGAATAGCTTTCTTCCCCTTCTACATTCATATTTTAGCGTTTATACTTTAGTCGCTGCGGGAAACCCTGCAGATTTTCTGTGTTGCAACCCCAGTGACAAGGATTTGGGGGATTGAATGAGCTGCTTACTTTGCGGGCACAGGAAATTCACAAGGAAATGACTGGTAAGACGGATTCTGTGGTGACAGAATTGTTATCTGATTTCGTGCTTATAGCATTGCCATGAGATTCTTTTGTAGGCAGTAATCTAGCCAGAGTCTAATTCCCAAATTTTCAATTCTAGGAGCAAAACTCCCCGGCTGACCTCACGAAACTTATATCGATGGACACGAGGACGCGTGCTTCCAAGCATGTTGGTCGTAGCAATATGTACGTTTCAACTGTGTGAATGCAGCGACTACTTTGGTTCTGGGTATGATAATTCCGATGACATCGTAAATTTTTGAAGAAATCTAAAAATTGTATGAATGATTTGAAATTGCAAGTTCTATGTGTTAAGTAACTGAATCATACAATAACGTTATCGTAAAAGTCACTTTTTATTCTTGAATTTTTAAATTATAAATATATCTCATAAATAAAATAAATTTCGAGACTGCTATTTAATTTATCTTTACCAAAAATCATCTATATTCCGTGATAAATACATTTCACATTTTTTTCTATTTTTTTAATGTCTACACAAATGAAACCATTGAAACCATTGAAAAGGAGAATTTGATTTTGAAAAGCATATTGCTGGTAAGAAAGTAGAATATAGATTCTCATGCTTTTTTAATTGAATGAATTCTAAAAATTTGGAAACATTATGTCATTATGTGTTATTTAATTATTTATAAAACACTAAAACCTTTTAGAATTACATTCTAACTTTAAAATTTATTCTAACTTCAAGATTGATTCTAATTTCAAGATTGTTAGTTTAAGTTCATCTTCCTTGTATCATATTGTCAAATGTATTTAGGTTCATTGGCTTTCATAAGAAGTAAATTCATGTATTCGTTTTGAAGATGTAAAAACAATATTACTGGTAGTAATAACATTTGATGGTAGGCATATCTAATTGGAAGAAGGCAAACAATCTCAACAACACCATCAATTTGTAAATTACCTTCATTACTTTGTAAGAATTTTTTTTTTGGGAAGGTAAAGATTTGATTGTGTATTCACAATTAACAAAAATAATCAAAGTGTAATAATGTATGGTACTAAAGTTGTAGCCACCACCACCAAAAATATTTATCTAAAAATCAATGCGTCAATGTGTGACAAAATTACAATTAAATTGTAGTAAAAAACTAAAAATGGTGAAGTCATAAATGGATATCTCATTAAAATGGTGGTATTCCACAAGTTTGACACTTTTAGGTTTAGACTGTGTAATCTAAAATATATACTACTTCTAGATTTCAAACTATGCAGTTTGAAATTTATATTGGTTAGTCCTAGAAAATGAATGGAAAAATGGTGTTTGAATATTACCATTTTAATGAAATCTTGGTTCATATTCAAATTTAGTCAAGAAAATTATAACAAAAGATTTATCAAAATTGAGGCCCATTTACAGATAAGAGAAACAATTGAAAAATTGTCTACAAAAACATTGTATCAAAAGCTTCACACACCAATACACCATATTCAAATATGGTCAATTTCGTTAAAATGGTGGTATTCCATACGCCATTTTAATGGAATATTTTCTATAGAAAAGAATGAGTGTGCTGCGATAGGATCATACATGTGCCAATTTTATGCCTAGCACATTCAAATCACTCCTAGTTCACGCATTTCCACTCCCCTCAGACAATCTTTCCATTGTTTTCATTCTTTCAGTGGTTTCATTTTGTGCCATTTTAATGGAATACCGCCATTTTAACGAAATTGACCATAAATATAAATTCAACCACCAATGGCAAAACAGTACTACTGCAGGTGCAAACAAATTCCAATTGGCTGGGCCTCATATTGGCTGTTGTTCAACAAATATGAACAAGCTTTTGGCACTTCGACATACTTGTATATACTAGTAGGTAAACTGCAACTAGATGCCAAAAGATCTTTCCGTGAGTGTCCTGATCTAATAATTGAAGATTTCACGTCAACATTGCCTCACAGCCGACGAATCTCAGTTTCCACCAGTAAGTTCACAATTAAGGGGACTGGAACATTTTTGCACAGGAATTGGTATGCGAGCTCATGTTCATTTCATTCAATTATGTGGAAGACAATTCAGAGGTCAAGTAAGAACCAGAATAGATCCAGCAGGACATAGAGGCCTGTGCTGAAAAACTGATCCTTCCCGATCATGCGTGTTGATTATGTATTTGATGACTTCGCTTGTGACCGCTGAGGAGTTGCTGTCGACATTCATCGTAATTTTAATTCATAGCGATCACACAAGTAGATCATGATGCAATAAATCGATTGATTGTGATGAATAGCTACGTTCAAATTTTGTTGTGAAATTTCAGGGTGCATGTGGTGCGTCCACCACCACCACCAAAATATCTCTGAACGAGCCTTGCAAGTAGGATCTTCGCTTGGTTGCTATCACCGACTACCGAGGATTCACAACTGGGAATTCAATAATTAAGTCCAAAGTTCTACAACCGAGGCTTCGAGGCAGTTACGTTGGCTCTACAAAGGACTGTGGCCATGGTGCGAGAGATTCATTTTCCACTTTGTTTGCTGGGAGAATTCTCAGGCCATCACAATTTTCAAGTGCCTGCTTGTGTGCTCGCGGTTGTTACATTGTTAATTACAGCTAGATCATGTGAGTTTTGTTTAGAGCTTGAGATCGGCAGCGTGAGTGAATAATACATTCAAGGGGTCGGAGCACAGCAGGACTTTAATTTGTACCTTGCATTGTGTGCGCTCTTAAGCTAGCTAGCTGAGGCTTGCAGGCAAGCTTGATCGATCATATCATCATGGAGTTTGGAAGTTTGTTTTGTGATCAGTTGTCGGAGCTGCAGGTCGTGGCCCCGGTGGCTTGCGATTTGTGCGCGCTGTACCCTCCGACCAATCCCGTGGTCACGGCTTGCGACCATTGTTTCTGCTGGCCCTGCATGTACAAATTCCTGCAAGGCCAGGACAAGCCATGCCCGGTGTGCTCTACCATGTTGAGCAGCAATGTGGCTCCGACGTTTGACACGCACGGCGGGTTGGTGCTTCGCTTGCCAACAGCGGAGGAGATGGAGCCCAACTTGGATGATGACATGCTGGATTGGTTCAGCACTGCGGCGTTTGCACCAGCAACAGCGTGTTCGGAGGAAGAGCCCATGCATTGCGAGTGTTTTGTAACTTTGTTCGATGAGGAAACGAAATTCCAAGGCAATGGAATATGTGATTGAATTCAAGGATTGAAGAGACCTCGATCGACTGCACATTTTTATTTGCAGATTCATCACTTCATCCACGATCCGAACTGACCTGCTCCGCAGCTTTACTACCGCCTCCGATCAATGAGGTAGCTAGTGAGTTGCAGTTTTGTGAGCATTAGAATGGGAATAGTCTTCAGATCCATTGTTAGGGTAACATGTAATTAGAACAACAAGAGTCAAAGTGGATTGGGTCGTCCTAGACTTCTATTTGTTGCCAAAAACACATGTCATATTGTAACCCAATTTGACTTAAATGTAGTACACAGTAACTTTTATTTCAATTTGTTTTCTTGTAGAAGGTTATAAAATTTATTGATTTCCCAAATGAGGATTTTGCAAGGTATCCATGTTGAGGTAGATGGATGATTGTATTCTAGTACATCAATTTTGTTATACTCTAGGATGATGGTAAGTTTCTCATCAGATTATATTGTGGCATGTGTGCTTGTTCCCTTCAATTCAAGGATGGTAATGCAGTTTAATCATGTCACCTCTGAAACCTTCTTCATTTAGTCACAGGAGAAATCCAAAATGTTCATTTGTAGATTTTTGGAGAGTTCCATAGTCAATGCATGTCTAGTGGTGATAGAATAGGATACATTACGTACTTAGGTACTCTAGCAAACACTAGGAATGAAATTTGGACACTAGAGATCACTTGTTCAGTTTTCAGTTTCCACTTCTAGGTACACAAATAGTGCATAATGTGTCTAATCTCCATGCTCGATTCTCCTATGAGTGTCATGTTCAAAGAATAGTCTAAAGTTCTCACACTAAACATCCTTTCAAGAGGTCTATATATGTTTGCTAAATGTGTGGGTCTTCTTCCATAAACAATTTTTGTAACAGGCAAACTTTGTCAATACACAAGGCTGGTGATTATCCAAGTTTTAAGATATGACCATTATATTGTAGTAGGCCTTCTGGAATTTAAGTAGCCAAAGAATCTTCTCTATCCGATCGTCATCACAAATCAAATTCATTGACATAAAAACAAATCGATTATTTCTAAAAAGTACATTCTAACATGGGTGGTCGCCTCTGTCCGATAAAACAAATCAATGTCTGTAAATCGATTGAGCTGTTAATTATGCTCTCCTATTCGAGCTTACGGTATTATGAGTTGCCAGCGAATATCAATGAATGAGTGACTGTGCAAGTTGACTGTTTTGAAGTAGTTTCTAGCCTTCTTGATGAAAGTATTCTTGACGAGCTGTGCAGCATCTCGGAGTTACTTCTGTCGTCCTACTAACTGTGCATAGTCGTTTTACACTGGCAGAGTGAAACTCGCAGAGTGAGGCTTGCTAATTTCTTTGAATTGCATCTGTTGAGGGAGGAGCGATACTATGTGGAGTTGTCTCTGTTGATGAGTGACACTACAAAGACAATTGCCATTCCATTCCGAATTTGTGAACTCTAAGTTGTAGTCTCTGATGATGCGGCACTGGAAGCTTCTTCGAGTTATTTAGTAGCAATTTACTTGTGGTGGTTCATGTCTTTCCATTGAATCGATCACCAATTGGATGTGAGAACCTCTAGACCACTTTTATACGATCTTTCTTGCTAGTACAGGAAGTGATTTTGCAATGGTTTTGTATTAGTTTTGGACTTTACCTTCAACTCATGGTCTATTTTACACCATAGCAAAAGTGATGCAACGTTGTTGTAGAAGCGGCGGGCACAAACCCAATGCATAGCTGAGCTAAAATTGCAACAATCTCAAATCGTTGCAAACACATTGCACAATGTTGGAGAAACCACTACTTAATTGTTACATTTACAATAGGGTTTAATGGTTTAGGGTTCGATTCCTAAACGCATGTTCATGTCAATATATACGGTAAGCGTTTGTTCCCCGTAGTAACCTGTGTTGAGCTTAGACATTCGATACATTCTGAAGCTTTCCGTACAATCTAGAAGCCTAGGGAGCATTACTTGAAAATGAAGTCCGTCGTTTGTGGTTTGGATTGAGGACATGCATGCAATTCATGTTTGATGAAATCTTGTTCATGTTGCAGCGTTTGTTGCCACGAGCTAGCTAGGGCTGGGACCGAGCGTGTCGAGGGACATGGAGGATCAAAGTGAGAGAATCCGAGGACGTCGCCGGTCTGAATTGCCGAACAAGAATGCCGAAACCATTGCAAGTTGCATTACGCTGGGGCCTGGAGTCCAAGCTGCTGGAGGGGGCTTGGAAGGACAAAGACGCTTCAGTTGCACATCTGTGACATCAGTGACAGTTGATCGAGCAGCAATGCCGAGTCATCACAACTGCACGGGGTCGTGAACATCGGAGAGCTCGAGTAGCTTCTCGCCTGGCCATGACTGAATTGTAGAAGACAGTCAAGATTGCAGACAGGAGCGCCCATTTTCGCTTACTCATGGTGTCTGCTTATGGCGAGGGGGTCATGCGCTTCTGGGAATATGTGAGAGCTGTTTTCGACGATGTTACTAGTCTCACGTTGAAGACAGAGACTGAGGACGATGAGGACGACGATGATTTTCTGTAAAAATTGCGATTGCTACGTATTACATTTGAATGTGCGCAATCTATTTGTTTCGTAATAGGCATTGAAGATGGACGTGCATATATGCCCCCAAGACTTGGCATTGGAACTTGTTAAGTTCTACAAATTACGGTATTCCCTTGCTGGTGCACTGCCATGATTAATCATCCGAAGGTGTTTAGCACATCCTGTCACATCTTATAATTAATGAGGTTATCTTCATTTACATCAGAGGGTAGATGACGTACTGAGATCTCGGATTGGAGGATTTGGAGCCAGTCATTAGATCGATGCTGATTCCAAGTTACAAATAATTGCATTCAGTCAACCAGAGCCTGCAAAATTTTAATTTTGTTCGCATGTACATTGGATTACACACTGTATCTACCTATCTCTTCATGGTACACATCTTCATATTATAAAATTAACATTGGTAAAATCAGCGTATGATCCAGTGCCTTGCTTGCCATAGCCTTTCCGTTTGTGTTTCCGTTTAGGATTTTTGCTTTACCCCTCCTAATCAATGTGGCATACCCCCCGCATTAGTTCATTCCAACACCAGTTCTTGCATTTCGCAATTCATGTAAGTCATTTATCAGTGCCAATTGGTTGGGTTTGCACTGTCTGTACCTCTAGGTGAATTCCACAGCACATTCAGAATGCTTGCAAGAGAGGAAATTAAATACATTGACGGTCTTATACCAAGTTATCAAAATTTGGCTGCTTTGAGCCTAAATAAAATAAAGTAAGCACAACAAACGCTAACTTAATAACAAATCACAGTACTGCAAGGTTGCAAGGTTGAAAAGATTGCAAGGTTGGCTCTTGAATTCATAGAAGAATTTAACCAATTGGACGCTGTAAGACAATTTGGATTGTAGTATGTCGGGTCCCGGAGCGAAAAAGCAAACTCCAGTTGAGAAACTATAGCCATAGCCAAAAATGGGTTCCAGGTCAAAAATGGGAAAGGAACTCTTTATTAATGCCAACAATGATAGCTGATTGAAGCAATGAAGACTTGATAGCTAGGCTCCAGAGTAATAAGGGTGATTGGGCGATGGATATGCGTCGTTAATCATCAGCATTATTAAATCGGCGATATTCCAGAACTTTGACATTTTCAGGGCATCAATGTCACAATTTGACAGCCTAGAATTGTGCCAGCCCTAGAATCACGCCAAATTGTTAAAACACTCTCATATTCGCAGGTAAATTGCAACTACCAACACCATTACAGTAAAGGCGTTTAAAGAACTGATCCTTCCTGACCTTTCCTGTTGATTTTGTGTTTGATGACTGTGCTTGTGAGCCCTGAGTAGTGGTTGTGGATCGACATTGATCGGATTTTTAAGTCATAGCAATCACACAAGTAGATCATGATGAAATAAATCGATCGTTTATTCATGATGAGTAATTCACTTTTAGTTGTGAAATTTTGGAGGGCAACCGCCACCACGGTGAAAATATCTCTGAACCTGCCTCGCAAGGAGGATCTTCGCTTGGTCGCTATTACCGACTACCGAGGATTCAATAACTCTAGAAAAAGTTCCACAACCAAGGCTTGCCCTCGAATTCATGCGCGGTACGTTGGCTCTACAAATGACCGTGACCGTGGCGCAAGAGATTCATTTTCCACTTCGTCTTCTGGGAGAATTCTCAGGCCGTCAGAATTTTCAGCTAGGTACGTGTCTGCAAGTGCGCTCGGCATTGTTACAGTTGGAACGTGAGTTCTGTTTAGAGCTTCAGATCGCCGACGGGAGTGAATATATTGAAGGGGTGTAGGAGCTGACTGGCTCACATTGAGTGCGCTCTTAAATCAGATAGCTGAAACTTGCAGTCGTCAAGCTTGATCGATCATATCATCATGGAGTTTGGAAGTTGGTTTTATGATGAGGTTTCGGAGGTACAGGTCGAGGCATGCAATTTGTGTGCGCTGTACCCGCCCGCCAATCCTGTGGTGACGGCTTGCGACCACTGTTTCTGCTGGCCGTGCATGTACAAATTCCTGCAAGGTCGAGCCAGGCCATGTCCAGTGTGCTCTACCATGTTGAGCAGCGACGTGAACGTGGCTCCGACGTTCGACACCCACGGCGCGATGGTGCTTCACTTGCCAATGGCGGAGGAAGTGGAGCCGAATTTGGATGATGGGTCCGGCACTGCGGCATTTGCACCAGCAACAACGCGGTTCTCTGAGGAGCCTACTCTCAGGAGAGTTGTCGACTTGGCTGTTGTTATGTTCGATGAGGAAACCAAATTCAAACCTGGCAATGGGATCTGTGTTTGAAATCTAGGGTTCAAGGAGGCTTACAATGGGCTTTTTCATTCGCCGAACCACTTCAACCACTATAGTTACGTACTCGGCAAAGAGGTAGCTTGAGTTTGTGACGATTAGAATGAGAACAATCTTCAGATCCATTGCCAAAGGTAGCATGCATGGACTTGGTTGTCCTATTGTTGCTTCCAAGACACATGTCATGTTGTACTCCAAATGAATTTGATTTAAATGAAGTAGTTCATATTAACTTGTATTTCAATGTGTTTTCATTTCAAAAAAAATTCTAATTTTTTTAAGTAGAGTCCCAAATGAGGATTTTGCAAGGTTTACATGTTGGATTAGATGGATGCTTGTGTTCTATTACATCAATTTTGATATATTGTAGGGTTAGAAGGGTCTGATATTGCATTCCTTGAGTTGAAATTCCTAGGGTGTATTAGTTTCTCAATGTTTCATACATGGAAGGCACTAAAAAAAGTGGGTTCATTGGAAATTTTGACACCAGGAATGCAATATAAGACCCCCGTGGATGATAATAAGTTTATTATTGAATTATGGTTTGGCATGTGTCCTAATTTTCTTCAATCCAAGGATGGTCATGCAACATCACGTCACTTTCAAGAAACCATCTTCATCCAGTTATAAGAAAAATTCAATATGTCCTCTCGAGTATGTCCATTAGTAGAATTTTTGGAGACTTTCATATCAATGTCCATGATAGAACAGGATACATTAGGATGCTCTAGCAAACACTAGGAATGGAATTTGGAGAAAAGAATCTATTGAAGGCCTTTCATTTTGAAAAGATAAATAGGCAAGTAATGTTTTCATTAGATGTAATTCGGGGGGCTGGAGGGCCGTTTCAGCCTGTTCCGAGCCCCGTTAACTTTTCCCGTCCGTTACCCCGGGCCCCGTCGAATGCAACTGACAGGTGTGTGTTTTTTTCAAAAAAAAAAAAAGAATTTTAAAGTTCTTAAAATGGAAAACAAAGTTAAATTTTATTTTTATTTATTTTTATTTTTAAAATTGACCTAGCAGTCGCTTGGCCAGGTCAGCAGGTCTTGTGAACGTTGACTTTCATCCAGTTTAGTCAGTTTCGTCTAGTTTTCTTCTTGGGAACTCACGGCCCTTCCCGGTAGGGAAATCTCATCTAATGATTCTCCAATATCTAAGGCTTTTTTTGATAAAACTAAAAAGTCAAAGATTTGATAAGTTTTTAAAACTTATTTCAAGCTGTAACCAAAGGACCTTAATTCCTTATTAAGGACAAGAGTGTAGTACAAATTCACAAAAGTCTACAAAGATGTATTATAAAATACAATGTAGAGTAGTAACTTAATGATGATTTTTGAACAAAAATTACGAAATGATATCCATGGATCATATCCATGTAGTTGGATCATTTGCAACACTACCAATATTTGTCAATAAAATTTAGAACCAAAATTTAGAATTCTTCCAAAAAAAATTAATTATTGATTTTTTATTGAATACTTGTAATTGTCACTAAACTATTTTTTGAAATTCTTAGAGGACCAAGGCCTTGTTTTTGTCCAAAAAACACTCAAAATTGTCATTTCTATTGCAAGGTGCAACTTTTTTTCTTCCACACCTAACCATATGATCTTGCACTAGACTAGTTAGTATAAAAATGTGTAGAAGAAATTTTATAAATTTTGACTACGTAGATTGCAAGATATCTTTGTTTAAAGTGAAAAAATCAATTTTTTTTGCTTGTCACCCTTACAGAGTTGCTATCAACATTCATTGTAATTTTAATTCATAGCAATCACAAAAGTAGATATATCATGATGCCATAAATCAATCATTTTTCTAGTGAATAATTTACTTTTTATTGTGAAATTTCAGGCACCTCTGGCGCAACTACCACCACCAAAATATCTTTAAACGAACCTCGCAAGTACTAGAGGATCTTCGCTTGGTCACTGTCACCGACTAACGAGGATTCAAGCTGGCTCATCTAGTTTGAGCCTCGGTAGTCTTCACGTTCACCCCCAAGAGCTTAAAACCATGCATTCCCTCCATCCTCATCTCATTGTCTCCTTCACGTCCTCCCTGGAGCTCTTTGCACAGTCTCTCTAACTCGAAGCTCATCCCCCACGTGCAGCTCTTACTCAATAGTCATGTCTTCCTCCAGTTGTCGTAGCGGAAGCTCGGCTAGAAGCTCACCATCGCCACCATCACCAGGGTTACGAAGTGGTCCGTTTCTCTTTCAAATCTTAGCCATTGCGTCCTTCAATTGTATAGTTTCAAGTTTTTGTGCTTGCATTGCATCTCTTGTCGAGCACGTAGTACAGGATAAACTAAAAATACAAGTTGCATTTTGACAGTCAACTGATTGTAGTTTCTTGTTGCATATGCTTGAATGACTTCTGACATTCATTTAATTTAAGCAGAAATAAGAGTTTGCATGGCACACTAGTGAATATTAATACCCATGGTGGAGACTGATCGAGTGCAAACGTGAATTGCTGGTTGGGAAACATGCAGCGTCTTCCGAGATGGACGAGATCGATCCATTTCTAGAAACACCTCTCTTCTGGTGCGGTGGAAAAGATGCAGATCAAGATATTACCATCCGCTTCATCCTCTCAGGACTTCCAGAGGAGGAGTCCGATTATTATCCCCCCTTGGCCGAGGTGCGGGTGCATTCCAGTCGTTTGCGGACCTGCAGCAAATACTACGCGGCGGTCTTGGGTCCGCCCTGTTCGAAGCGGAAACGGACTCCATTGGAATGCAAACTGGAAGTCCGCGCAGATGTCTCGGTTTACACCGACTGCTTTGCAAGGATGTACACCCCTTTTCAAAAGAGCTTTGAGGATGTGAACTACGCTCTCCAACTTCTCCGTGTTGCCACCCACATTGAGTTTGAGGGGCTTGTGAGGTCCATCTGCCAGTACTTGTCATCGGTCCAGTGGTCCAGTGAGGATGAGTTGAAGATCCGCCGGTCTGTGGCTTCACCTAATTTTCCTCGTGGTCACGCCAAGGAGCTCGTGGCGCGGGTGGAGAGGAAAGAAGATCGTTGCAGGTCAATTCGCCTTTTGATTCAACAGTGTATGCATTCTCTGCATAATGTCGACAACAACTCATCCCGCATTTTATTCGAGGAATTATTGGAGACAGCCCGAGGACGACAAAGTGAATGTTCGACTTTTGAGCAGGACATAGTCACCATTATCAACGAAGAGGCGAAGCTCATGATTGAGGATGTCCACATGAACTACAATTCTTATGTGGAGAGTTTTCAACAAGTGCCCAAACTCAGGGCGGTCCATTCTGTGTTGGAGGTGTTACTGGGGGCGTCACTTGGGGAAGCAGGGGTCAAGTGCTTCCTGCGTTTGGAAAACTACCCGAGCATTCTTGCACATGCCTTGAGAAGTGTGGAATTGGATCGTTACTGTGTTGCCAATGAATTTGCGGGACTCATTCTTTCCATCTGTAGAGAGGCTGTGGCTGGAAACTTGCTTTTGGGGACACTAGATCGACTTGCGCTGCTGAAGAATTGGCGCCATCTATTCCAGAAGCTTGACATGATGGAGAGTTTTAAGCAAATGACCGCGTCTTTGTTCCCCACTTTGCCCTTCCAGCAGCAGATGGAGCTCGTCAACAATGAGGCCAAGAAAGGTAACTACGACACTTACATCAGCCCACAGTCACTTGTAAAGCTGTTGAAGGATCAGTGGCCAGCTGCGGACGACGCAGGGGTGCGCGCAGGCTGAGATGGATTGAAGACTGGATATCTGTCGCTGAATCGAACCCACGGTTCCCATGAATTTAATTTCGGGTCAGGCTAGTTGATCACAAATTTCTTCGGTTCCAGACTAGCTTCCCGGATGAATTTCAGCTGATAAATTTGTTCATTCATAGTGCACAAATGGGCAATTTCGTTAAAATGGCGGTATTCCGTGTGCCATTTTCAGATCGCCCAATTTGAACTGTAAAAGTTACATCTAGTACATATGTAGATTTTAGAAATCTTTGGTGCATATAGATTTCAGAGATCTAAGACATATATAGATTTCAGATTTCAGGGTTTGAATTTTTTAAGTGACATCTAGGATATGAGTAGATTTCAGAAATCTAGAAAAGGTATAGATTTCAAACATCTAAGACAGTTGTACATTTCAGACCGCCCAGTCTGAACTGTGAAAACTGCCAAAATAGTGGAATGGCACCATTTTAACGAAATTGCCCATACAAGTGAACAACGAAGACGTGTACATATATGCCGATTCGATGTGAAAGATTCCATACTCTTAATTCAGGTTAAATATTCAAGTATACAGTATGACATGTACAGCTTTACAGCTTTTAACCCCTAAAGTTCCTTGATTATGTTTTCACCAAAAAAACTGCCATTTCTAGTACAATTAAAAAAAATTAGAAAATAAATAAATTTGGACACATGTAACCGTAGGATCTTGTAGAATGTTGGTTTGACAAGATGTGGAAAAGAGTTCAGAAATGTGCATTGTGTGGATTAAAAGATATTAGCATTTGAAGTGAAAAAAATCCTTTTTTTGGCCTTGCAAAAAACAAGGTCATATTTGTATGTAAAAAATGTTCAAAATGGTGGTGCTTCTTTCGATTCATTCTTCAAGTCAAGTTGGCTACATGCTTGAAAAAATTTCAAATCATTTGAAATTATACAACAAGTAGGAAAAAAATAGTAAGTAGAAAGAAGTAGAAATGATTCAAGGCCTAAGCTCTCAACACAAGCTCCTACGAGGAACAAACGCTTACCATGTATGTTGACATGAACAAGCGTTTAGGGACTGAGCCCTAAAACCTAAACCCTTAAGTTTACCCTATTATTAATGCAAAAATTTAGTAGTGGTTTATTGCAACATTATTTTCAACTATTTGAGATTGCTACAATTTTAGCTCAAATTTGCATTGGGTTCGTGCCCACCACTTCTACAACAAGTTTGCAGCACTTTAGTTATGGTGTAAAATAGACCATGAGTTGAAGGTAAAGTCCGAAAGCAATACAAAACCATTGCAAAATCACTTACTGTACAGTTAGGAAGGAAGATCGTATAAAAGCGGTCTATAAGTCTTCACATCCAGTTGGTGATCGATTCCATGGAAAGACATGAACCGCCATAAATAAATTGCCACTGACTCCAAGTGCCGCATCATAAGAGACTACAAGTTGGAGTTCGCAAATCCAGAATGGAATGGCCATTGTCTTTGTAGTGCCACTCGTCAAAAGAGGTTACTTCAAGTAGTATTGCTCCTCCCTCAACAGATGCAATTCAAAGAAATTAGCGAGCCTCACTCTGCGAGTTTCACTCTGCCTTGGGCACAATCGACGACGACTAGGCACAGTGAGTAGGACGACGGAGGTAACTCCGAGATGCTCCACAGCTCGTCAAGAGAACTTTCATCAAGAAGGCTAGAAACTGCTTCAAAACAGTCCACTTGCACACGCATTCATTCCGTGCAGTGATATTCGCTCGCAACTTTTAATTCTGTAAACTCAAATAGGAGAGCATAATTAACAGCTCAATTGATTTTCAGACATTGACTTGTTTTGTCAGGGGCGACCACCCATGTTAGAATGTACTTTTTAGAAATATTCGATTTGTTATTATGTCTCGTATTATGTTAATGAATTTGATTTCTGATAACGTTCGGATAGAGGAGATCCTTGAAATGTTATCATCTTCAAGCTACCGACAAGTGAAGGACAATGTCGTTTACTTGGCGGTGTTCTGACACTTTGGCACTTTTTCGAACTCCCCTTCTGAAACATGAATCCATGATTTGAAACCTTGAAGTACATGTATATGTCACTGGCTACTTAAATTCCAGAAGGGCTACTGCAATATAATGGTCATTGCTTAAAACTTGGTTACTTAACAACCTTGCTTATGGAT
The DNA here is from genome assembly GCA_947034895.1 of Rhytidiadelphus loreus. Classification (NCBI taxonomy): domain Eukaryota; kingdom Viridiplantae; phylum Streptophyta; class Bryopsida; order Hypnales; family Hylocomiaceae; genus Rhytidiadelphus; species Rhytidiadelphus loreus. The sequence continues at coordinate 3,198,536 of OX344761.1, read as the reverse complement.
TAGATTTGCCTGTTACAAAAATTGTTCATGTAAGAAGATCCCCACATTTAGCAAACATATACCTCTTGAAAGGATGTTCATTGTGAGAACTTTAGACTGTTCTTTGAACATGAGAATCGAGCATGGAGATTAGACACATTATGCATAGAATTGGAAAGTTGTAAGTGGACAATTGACCTCTTGTATCTAAATTTCATTCCTAATGTTTGCTAGAATATCCCTAATGTATTGTATTCTATCACCACTAGACATTGATTAAGGAAGTCTACAAAAGTCTACAAATGGACATTTTGGATTTCTCCTATGATTAGATGAAGAAGGTTTCTAAGGTGATGTAATTAAACTTCATTATCATCCTTGAATTGAAGGGAACAAGCACATATGCCACAATATAATCCAATAAAACAAACTTACCATCACCCTAGGATATAACAAAATTGATGTAATCGAATAAAATCATCCATCAACATGGATGCCTTGCAAAATCTTTATTTGGGACTAGTTTTATAATTTCTTTAATTTTCTACAAGAAAACAAATTGAAATAAAATGTACTATGTACTACATAAGTCAAATTGGGTTACAATATGACATATATTTTGACAACAACTAGGACAATCCAATCCACTTTGACTCTTATTGTTCTAATTACATGCTACCCTAGCAATGGATTTGAACATTAATCTCAACATTCTAATGCTCACAAAACTGCAACTCACTAGCTACCTCATTGATCAGAGACGATAGTAAAGCTGCTGAGCAGGTCAGTTCGGATCGTGGATGAAGTGATGAATCTGCAAATAAAAATGTGCAGTCGATCGAGGTTTCTTCAATCCTTGAATTCAATCACATATTCCATTGCCTTGGAATTTCGTTTCCTCATCGAACAAAGTTACAAAACACTCGCAATGCATGGGCTCTTCCTCCGAACACGCTGTTGCTGGTGCAAATGCCGCAGTGCTGAACCAATCCAGCATGTCATCATCCAAGTTGGGCTCCACCTCCTCCGCTATTGGCAAGCGAAGCACCAACCCGCCGTGCGTGTCAAACGTCGGAGCCACATTGCTGCTCAACATGGTAGAGCACACCGGGCATGGCTTGTCCTGGCCTGGCAGGAATTTGTACATGCAGGGCCAGCAGAAACAATGGTCGCAAGCCGTGACCACGGGATTGGTCGGAGGGTACAGCGCGCATAAATCGCAAGCCACGACCTGCAGTTCCGACAACTGATCCCAAAACAAACTTCCAAACTCCATGATGATATGATCGATCAAGCTTGCATGCAAACCCTCAGATAGCGAAAGAGTGCACACAATGCTAGCAAGGTACGTACAAAGTCCTGTGCTCCGACCCCTTCAATATATTATTCACTCTCGCTGGCGATCTCAAGCTCTAAACAAAACTCACATTCGAACTAGCTGTAACAATGTAACAACGGCGAGCACACATGCAAGCACTTGAAAATTCTGACGGCCTGAGAATTCTAGCTCCCAGCAGACGAAGTGGAAAATGACTCTCTCGCACCATGGCCATAGTCCTTTGTAGATCGAGCCAACGTATTGCATGAATTCAACGTAACTGCTTCCAAACCTCGGTTGTGGAACTTTGGAGTTATTGAATCCTCGGTAGTTCGTGATAGCAACCAGGCAAGTGAAGATCCTACTTGCGAGGCTCGTTTGGAGATATTTTGGTGGTGGTGGCACCACCACATGCGCCATGGAATTTCACAACAGAAAGTGAACTATTCATCACTGAGAACGTAGCCACGTATTCCCTCCATCCTCATCTCATTGTCTCCTTTCGGTTCTCCAGCTTTTGCACAGTCTCTCTAACTCGGACCTCATCCCCCTCTCCTCTCTCTACAAACGTGCATGGACTGCATGCAGAGAATCAAGAGAATCTTCAAGCGAAATGCGACATAACTGATTCAGTGAATTATTGTATTCGTAAGACTTGTCACGGAGGCATTCTCGCTCAGGTGAGACAGGAGAGTCATGGCGAGAACTACATCGCTAAGAAATGACCAGACCTTTGTCATTCATTTGCAATCGATCTTGAAGCCAACTCTTCCAGTCAGACAAGTTTGCAGATTCAAGAGAATTATCATCATGTTGTCTTGTTCAAGTCGATTCCTCGAAATTCGTAGCCACACTGACTCGATCAGATACTTACAACAATAGTTCGATGCTTGGAGCACCTGATCAAATCAACTTACCCAGTGAAGGTATCCTCACTCTCTTCATGAAGATTGATACACTGTCTACTTTAGGTTTGATCTGAAATTTCTGATTCATTTGGTGGCACGCATATTCACTATGAATACATAGTGAATACTGAATGTGGATACGGATACATATACAGGATATTGGATATGAATACAAATATGAGTACAGGATACGGGGTGCATATACAGATACATATATGGCACAATATTGGATATGAATACAAATACAAGTACGGGATATGGGATACGGATACAAATACAAGATATGGAATGTTATTTGTCCCACGTTGTTTGTCAATTACATTGCTTTCTGAAAATTACAATACAACAGGGGGAGGGAAAGAAGGGCATGAAAATTTTAAAATTAATTTTTTTTTTGAGCTCATTGTGACATTGTGTCACCGATTGACATTGAGCTTAGAAGATGTAGTACCTACATTAACCCTATGCATCACTATGCAACCAAAACTGTCAATTATATGTTCCATACTAATACAATATATGAATATATATATTGTTTTTGTTTTTATTTTTTGTTTTTTTTATTCTCCCAAATTTTTGAAAAAATAAAAAAGTCAATGATTTGATAAGTTTTAAAAACTTGTTTCAAATTGTAACCATAGGACTTTAACCCATTATATACAGAGGGTAGTACAAATTCACAAAATTGCAAAGATGTATTATAAAGTATAACTTAGAACAATAATTTAATGATGATTTTTGAACCAAAGTTATAAAATGAGATCCATAGATCATATCCATGTAGTTAGATCATTTGCAACACTACCAATATTTATCAATAAAATTTGGTACCAAAAAATGAGAATTCCTTCTAATATTCTTAATTTTTAATTCTTAATTGATTACTTGTAATTTTCTCAAAAAAATTCTCTTTAGCCCTAAAAGAAGTCAAGGACTTTTTTCATCAAAAAACACTCAAAATTGCCATTTCTATTGCAAGGTGAAATTTTTTTTCTTCCATATTTAACGGTATGATCATGCACTAGATTAGTGTAAGAATGTCTAGAAGACATTTCATAAACTTTCACCACATGCAATCAAAGTTGAATCTTTTTAACTTGAAATTTTAGCACAGACTCTAGAATTTTAAGTTAGTATTTTTCTTATTGAAGAATTAAATTTTGAATCTGGAAATTTTTTCAAATCACTTAATTTTCATTCTTTGAAAGTTTTTAAATATTGAGTTCAAAAATCCAATAAGTTATGTTTTGAAGAAAATTCTCAGATTACCAATAAAACAAGATTCTCCATAACTTTCTCATTACTAACCCAAATCGAATGAATCAAATCTTTCCATGTAGTCAAAAGTAATTTCTATGAGAAACAAAATATAACAAAATATATTTTGAGATTTTTGTAATTTTCTTATGTTATCCAACAAATTGCTTTTTGAGCTTAGTTTGACATAAAAATTTCTTTTTGGCATCAATTTAAATAAGAATTATATTTTCAACAAATTAAAATATTTTACTATCTTCGAAAAAAGTTTCAAAAAATTACATCAAAAATTGAGATTATAGAAATTTGTCCAAACCATAAAGGGACACATAGTCCTTCAAGGGTTAAGCTTGAAATATTATGTTCTAATTATAGTAATGTTTTAAGATTCTTATTTTACTTATTTATTGTTTTAGTTGTTTTTGAATGGTCATTCTTTGAATTATGGTCAATTTCGTTAAAATGGCGGTATTCTGCATGCCATTTTAATGGAATATCTTCTACAAATGGAGAATAAGTGTGCCACAATAGGGTCATACATGTGCCAATTTTATACCTAGCACATTCAAATCACTCCTAGTTCATGTATTTCCCCTCCCCTTGGACAATCTTTCCATTGTTTTCATTTTTTCAGTGGTTTCATTTTGTGCCATTTTAATGGAATACTGCCATTTTAACGAAATTGACCATAATTAAAAAAATTAGTTTTTGACAATAAGTATACTTGTGCTTTTTAAACTATTGAATATTTACAAAAAATAATTCTAAAAATTTGTAATGTACAAACATAAGAGAACCAACATAAGACTATACAAACTTTTAGATGTATGAAAAAAAACAAGTTTCTATAGACTTAGAACATGTTTGCATTCATTTGTTGTTGAAAATTTAAATGCCTAAGTACTTTTTTAGGGATTAAACAAGATATGTTAGATTGTATGGAGAAGAAAAATGGAAAAAATATGCATATTGAAATCTTGACAAGATAATGATGTTTGATCACAAGGAGGTTAATTCCTAAAACAATTCATTATTTAAAGGCACCAAGTACTCAAATTCAAAGCAAAGCTACACACTTTCACCTATATTTATTCTCTAACAAATCCAACTATAGCATCCTTTACTTAAATTGTTAGAAAACACCTTCCTAGAATTTCAAAGAAATAAACTTTACCAATTGCAAAATCATGATGCTTGGATTTCAAAAAGAATAATTTTCAACTCTTCTCAAATGATTAGGTTTCATCTTTCAAACTTTTTACACAAAAAATGTGTAGATCCTACAACTTGTTAGCCTCCATAATATGTTGGAAAAATAATTTGGAAATACATATGAAAAATTTCGACATAAAATACTTCATATTCATACAATCATGCTTGAAAAAAATAGTAAATACAAAGAAGTAGACATGGAAGTAGAGTATGATTTATAATACTAAATTGTTAAGAATTTAGTTATGAAATTGAAAAATGCATATCCAATGGTTGTAATGTTTTAATAAAAAATCTATATCCAATGATTTTATTTTATTTCAAAAATATTGAAAATTGAGTTAAATAAAGGACTTCAACATTTATTTTCAAGTAGAGATTTTATAGTTGCCTACAAACTAAAACTCCTTATAACTTTCATCTTGTCAATCAAAATGGAATGATTCAAAGATTTTCATGTATATACAAATCTAAAAAAACAATTTCAAATTTTTATTTCTTAAAAAAATAATTTTTTTGAGTTGCCTGGAGAGAAACAAAAACTAAATATTATACAATAATATTTTAACCATGTAGTCATTTTGTGTGAAAATTTCAAAGAAAGAATGAAAATTTTGTTCTTATTGAGTTGCCCAAAATTGCTATGTTGCCAAAAAACGTTGTTTGGTCCTTTAGAGGATAAAATTATGAAAATTGTTCAAAGTCTTTCAATTCCTTTGTTTACATGTCTTAACAACATAGTCTTAAAATAAAATATGAGGCAAATGTAAATAACACGTATATTATAATAATTATTTTATTTTATTCCATTTAAAATTTATTCTACAAAATTTGTAATGAATTTGTAAGGTGATTTCTCTCCAGTTTTCAATATTTATTTAGGCTCTATCATCTGTAAGATCTCAAACCTTAGAAGTCCTTGCATCCAAAAAGTAATAAATATGATTAATATTTTTTGCTATTTATGCAATGTCCACACATATAAAAGAAAAATTGATTTTCAAAAGCATATTTGCTAGTAGGAAAGTGGAATATAAATTCTCATGTTCTTTTTATTAAATAAATTCTAAGAATTTAGAAATATTATGTATTATTTAATTATTTTATGAAAGACTAAAGCCTTTCAGAATTACATTCTAACTTCAAGATTGTTAGGTTAAGACGTTAAGTTCATCTTTCTAATAGCAAATTGTCAAATGTACTTGGGTTCATTGGCCTTTTTATGAAGATGTAATTTTATTTACTAATTTTCAAGATGTAAAAAAAATATTAGTAGTAACAACATTTGATGGTAGGCATATTAAAATTGGAAGAAGGTAAACCATCTCTTCAAAAACTTTGTTTTGTTTTTTTCCCAATCACTTGTAAAATTCCTTCATTACTTTGAAAAAAAATCTTGAAAGGTATGGATTTTATTGTCTTTTCACACTTAAAATGTATGTAGTAGTAATAAAGGTGTATCCACCATTGCTAGAAATATGTATCTAAAAATCAATGCATTACAAAATTACAATGAGATGGTAGTGGAAATTGTGAATTCAAATTCAAATTTAGTAAAAAAGTATAATTTTTTTTTTTATCAAAATTCATGTCCATTTACAAACAAGAGATGGAATTGAAAAACTGTCTACAAAAACTTTGTGCCAAAAGCTTACATGCCATTTTCAAATATAAATTCAACCACCAATGGTATTCTGCAAGTGCAAACAAATTTCATTTGGTTAGGACTCATTTTGGCTATGGTTCAACAAATTTGAACAAACTTTCAATATTGTGATGCTTTAGTGACACCTTACACTTGGAATGAAGCCAAGAATTATAATTTTTCAAATAAATGAGCATTTTTATTGGTTAAGCTTGGACATTTCTAAATGATTGCCCTATGAGAGTGCTCTATTTTATTTTATTTTCATGGCTTTGTCCTATAAAGTTTTTAGTTGAATTTCATTTTGAAATTTTTGATGTATTTTGGGTGGTTTTTTATTAGCTAGTTGGGAACCCGGTTACTTGTTTTGTTGTGTGGTTAGGTTGCCTAGTTGGGAAGTTGGTAGGTAGGTAACCACTTGTGAGTGCCTATTAGTTCAGGAAGTTTGATTTGATCTACACCCACTTTGTGAATGGCAAGTGTGAGTCCTAGCTTCAAGTGTTTGTGTAATTTCTTTCGTTTTTTTGTGTTATGTGATGTATGTTAGTGTGTGAGAATGAGTGGAATCTTGTGTGGAATTTGATGATGGATTCGGAGTGATAGAAATGCTACTTGGTGGAAGTGTTATGTGGTGGCAAACTTTACATCAAGTAAATGAGGAAATTGTAATATGTTTTGTTGCAGTGTGAATGATGATTTTTAAGTCGGAATCTTGAGTATTATTTTATTTAATTGAATGTTTTTGCCCAGTGGAGACAAGTGAAAATTTGTGTGGCAAATGAGAGATTGTGTATTTTTAAGTTGTGTTATCTAATTAAAGAATGAATCTATTAGCATAGAGATTTCCTACTTGACCGTCTCTCTTAGAACAAACTTATTATACTAAAAGGATAATTTCTAAATTAGTCATTATTCTCCTTCAACATGTTCCTTGTCTTGTCCCAAGTGTAAAGCGCCCCTTAAGCATCCAAATGACCAAAAGTCATTCTCATGTATTAAACTAGCAACCAAAGGTAGGTTTGTTTTGTGCTTAGTAGGCATGCCCATCTTGTTGATGTGTGCCATCTCCAATGTAATCAATGGCAAGTTGACCATCAAAAATAATAATTCATACATATGTGGACTTACCTTGTCCATGTATTGTCCCACCATTGTGCACAGTGGTGGCTTAGAGAATTGGATGTCAATATTAGATATTGGACACGAATGGAAAGAACATGAGCAACAATGGCTCGAAGATGAATAGGCCCCAACCAATGCCATCCACAATCTTTCCATTCTTGCTCATGTCTTCTTTCTTGGGCTACTAAGTCTTTTATGTTGGCTCCTAATTCTTTTCATTGCAACCCGAGTCTTTATGTTGGTATTTTGGTTCCATTTGTTGGGACTTTGGTCATTTTTTCACTCCTAGTTCATGCTACTTGATCTTGATCGTATCCATCATCATCTTGCTTATACCCGTCCTAGTCTTTTTATTGTCGCTTGATTTCAATTACAAAAATTCATATAAAAATCCCTCTAACTATGTCACTTAGGAGAGCTTTGTGTTGATTTTCGGTTTTGAATCATTTACAAAGAATACCTTGAAGTTTCATAACTTACTCTTCTGGTGTCCAAAATCATGCATGCTAAAGTGCATTGGAATCCTCTTTCACTCCCCAATAATATCCACTAAATATATTTTATATCAACCCTTAAACGTTGATACGGACATTTGGCGTCCGATGGATGACAGGGAATCCTTCTCGTAGGACAAAAGTGCAACTATTCATCCTCGGAATTTTGTTGTGAAAAAGGGAGATCTTCTATAGTCGTTTGACTTCCTAGGAATGCTTTTGCTATTTCTTAAGCCAATGATTCACACGGTAAGGATTAAATAGTAGTACGTTTTATTTCTATTAGTGTCCATTGTGGGCTCCCTTGTTCCCCTTCGAAGATTTTTTGAATGCCTCTCTCTCTTATCTATAAAAAGGTCGTTAGTATGGATTCTCGACAGTTGGGGACAGTTGGGGCAAAAGAGAACCAGAAAGGGATGCAAAAGAGAACCAAACGGAGCATCGGTTGTGATGTCCACTCATCGGCTGCAGAAGGAAAAAGGCCGCCTCCGTCCACCCAAAGGGCAGCCAGCCAGAAGGGAGGAATCTTCTCCTTTGGCACGTTCCCTTCGGCTGGCCCCGCCAGTTGGGAACCTCCAGTGGTGGGAACCTCCCAATTTGCTTCTTGGGTCCAAATTTCCAAATTTCCAGCACAGGCGACACGGCCGCCGCTGCTCCTCTCAACCGCCCCCTCCCCCAGCAGCCTCACGAATTTCCCTTTGGCCTCGTCAGAAACTTCCGGCTTTGGCCTCCTCACGAACTTCCTTTTGTTCTCGTCACAAATTCCTCTCGCTAGTCTTCAACTGCTCGCCCCTCGCATTCGCATCTGGGGTGCCAAGACAGCCTTCTCCTCACAGGCGGCATCTTGGCAGCTATGGCGGTGGGCGTCTTAGCCCTCCAGGGCTCCTTCAAGGAGCACATCGCCTGTGCGTTCACAACACCCGGACTCCTTGCTCGCCTCTTTGATTTCGTGTTTCTAATGTTTTTACTGGCGATTGGGAGTTGGCGTACTTCATGATGCAGGCAGGAGGGTGGTTGGGTTGGGAGGAATTTGTGAATTTCAGCGTAGTTTAGGAGGCTTGTTGTTGAATACTTCCAACCCAGCCTGCTGGAGTGGAAGGATCAAGAAGAGGACATTAGCAAAAGTATTGACTACTTTGAAACCCCAGAGTTTGGGTTCTGATGTTCGGTTTTCTAGAGGGTGGTGTTTAATGGATTTCAGTTGTTTGGGTGGGGCATGATCAGGTTTGCGGAAGTTGGGAGTGGACGCTGTGGAGATTCGGAAACCAGAGCAATTGGCGGGGTTGTCGGGTCTCATCATTCCGGGTGGCGAGAGCACCACCATGGCTAAATTGGCGGAGAAGAACATGCTGGTTCGTTCTCATCCCCTTCTTTGTATTCCTCTGTTTACTGTTTTCTGAATTTTTTCTACAATGTTGTTGTGATTCAAGCTCCAGCTGATGGCAAGAGGTGTAAGTGTTGTTGCAGTTTCCAGCTCTGCGAGAATTTTCCAGGTCGGGGAAACCGATTTGGGGGACGTGCGCTGGGCTTATCTTTTTGGCTGACAGAGCTTCCGGTGAGAGCCGGACCGATTACCTACGGTCTGGGGTTTTATCACTTCATTGGGTTCTTTTCAGGGCTAAAGTCTTTATACTGTTGACGTTCTTCATCTCTAAGGGTTTAAGGGTTGGGTTTAAGTCTTGTAAAGGACTCGGTAGTGTGAAAGTAGAGTCTCTGGAATGAGAAGTAACAAGTTGAGCCGTCGGAGTGGTGGGGATGTTAATTACATAACAATGTTGCGCGTTAATGTTTTCAGACATAATCTCAATGGTTGGATCTTGTTCAATTAAGGGTTTCAAATGAAGGACACCACAATTCTTAAGAAGGGATGTGATCATTTGCTGCATAGGTGTCACCTTTACAAATATGGGTTCCATTGGGGTTGTGGTGATTCTAGTGTTTTGTTGCTTGAATTTGGTGTCGAATAGATGAAGAATCGCAATAAGCTCCATTCTCTTGTCTTTAAGCAGGTGTGAAGAAGGGAGGCCAAGAGCTTTTGGGAGGTCTTGATTGCACTGTTCACCGTAATTTTTTCGGTAGTCAGGTAATATATCTGACTTTGGTTAATCCTATATTCTGAAATTCAATTCTTAGACTGGTATCTCTCGTAATGCACCACCTAATTCTCGGTTTTCTATACTGTGTCCAGTGTCTTCAATGACCTGTAAGAATCTGCATTTCTTCATCACCACTTCGAATTTCATCTCTTTGTGGTGTGAGAAGTGGGCTTTTGATCTGTATCTTTTGTGCAGTTGAACAGCTTCGAAATGGAGCTTCCAGTTCCAGTTCTAGCGTCCCAAGAGGGAGGTTCCGAGACTTGCCGTGCTGTATTCATCCGGGCCCCTGCGATTGTGAACGTGGGACCTTCTGTGCAAGTGCTGGCTGAGTATCCCTTCGCACCGGGTCAGACCTTCGACGACTCAGAGCAGGTGAAAATTTTTACCTACCACTACCTGACAATTGGGGGAAGACACCGTAGATTTCTGTGCAGTTTTTGAATTGTGTAGTACATCACTATTCCTTGCACTTCATCCTTGTTCTCTTGCACTTCATCCCTCTTCTTTTGGCACCAGAAAATGGAGGGCTAAGTGGCATGCTCTAGTGCATTCTCCGTTGCATTCTCCATTCCAACTTCTTCGTCTCCAATGCTTGAATTATTTTTAGCCAATTTGTTGCATGTACTAAACAGAGACCTCTAGACCACGTCCCCCATTCATTGAGATGGGGTAATGGCAAGTCGCTCTGTTGTAATGTTAGCATCGTTATGGTCTCTACGTGTTCAGGAAGGAGGTAGCAAGGAAAAGGTGGTTGTGGCTGTGAAGCAGAAAAACATGCTAGCAACTGCATTTCATCCCGAGTTAACATCAGACTTACGGTGGTATGATTCCTCTCTGTTCTCCTTAAAGTAGAACACACATCAACGTGCATAACTTTCATTTTTCATACCAACCACTAGTCTCATGATCAAGCGTTTTTCTTTGTCCGTGTTTTTCATTCCAGAGTATTGGCATGTGTTGGTTAACAAGGGTGAGGGTTGCCTTGCATCTTCTTCCCAGGCACAGCTTTTTCATGAAGATGATCAGCAGTGGAAAGGAGGGTGCTCAAGTACCTGGCACAGAGGGGGTGGTTGCCAAGAAGGCCGACCTACCGCAAGGTTTGAGCCAAGTCAGAGACATGCCTGTTTTTAAAGAAGCCAGTTTCCTTAGCCTTGAATTCCAATAACACCATCTCATAACGTTGGATGTGCTTTATACCATTTCTTTACAACATTTTTTTGGGTGGCAGACAGTTTATTGTCTACATAGATGATTTTACATTGTAATTTCTATTGTCCAGTTTTTTACTGGTTCAATCATCAATATGTTCAAGAGATATTTGGTTAGATTCACACAAACGAATTACCCCAGTTTTCATGTTTAAGAATATCATGTAGCATGATTAATGGGTCCAAGACTTCAGCCGCTAAGCTCACATGGGACTAGCAAGCAGCCATGGTTAGTTAGCGAAATTTGTTAATTAGTTAACTACAGTAGTGATTGTAATACCGTTATTTATGATTTTTCGAGGCAACGAAGTACATAGAATTCAAAATAGAAACAACCTTTATCCTTCAAACTTGATGGGCGCGGGACATGTTTAGAAGGAACACCAATCTCTCCCTATATTTCGTTTTGCAAGGTATGCTTCTCCCAACCACCTGTGCACCCACCTAAAAGTAAATCACCTCTCTATTTGTCTAATTTTTTCCTAATTCTAAGACGATGAAGGTTCCATTTCTTAACGAGTTCACCTATGTGCTTAGTCGAATGTCTTTGATGCTTATTTCTTGTGTCTTGTTGGCGATTCCCCTACCATGAATATTTAAACTAATGATTAGGTGTGAAACCCTAAACAAACCCTAGACTCTTATGTTAAAATCATTCGAATGTTACTTTAGGTCGGAGTTTGGACCTAGGGTCGGGCTGTCGTCCTACCGAAGTCAGGTGTGAGATGATACTTAGGGAGACTTTGTGACGTCGCTACCATCGGTTCCAAGCATCCTGGAGATGTGAGGGCCCGCAGTGTGGTCGCTTTGGCCGAGTGGTTAAGGCGTGTGCCTGCTAAGTACATGGGGTTTCCCCGCAAGAGTTCGAATCTCTTAGGCGACGGATCTGAGTATATCATCGCGACACATACACTGCCTTCATTTTTCTTTCTTTTTGGCAAGTACTGTACTGTATTTCTAGCTGTCAAATGGAATTATTAGTTATACGACGCGACATTATACTCTTTAGATTCCCGGATTTGAAAAAAAAACTACTCAAAGAAGTCTTTTGATAAGCATAGAAAATGTGAATAATATTGCCATCAAGTCAAGAGACTCTGAATACGTAGATGCAAGTTGCTTGATGCAGCAATCAAAATGCTCAAACTGAAGGGGACCGTATGAACTTATACACACACACTCCAGACTGTAGTCACGCACGTGGAACTTTTCTACCCTTCCAGATACCGACAGAATGAAAAACAGAAATGCGTAGCCAAATGGAACTGACCTGTAAGTTCCAAAATTTCCAAGGTCAGCTCCTGGCCATCTAGGTTCCTCTTAGAGAATCAGCAATAATCGTGTTAAAAGACAGGAACTCTGTTTGCCCACTTAGAGAGGGAAGATATTAAAACCAACTCATGTTGTTTAACCCTTAAGTCCTCAGAGGGCTTCAAGGCGTTGTTTTGTCCAGCTAACTTTTCATTCATCCAATGTAACACTTGAATCTTGAAAAGACAACCTTCCTTAATGATCAATTTCATGAAATTGCAGTTAATGATATTTCTGTAGAAAGATATAAGCAAAAATGTGACAAAATTAGAAAAAGGATCGAGGCGTTAAGGGGTTAAAGGCTCCAACAGCAAAAGAACGTCATCTCAAAGAGATATATTCATCATGACAACCACCAAAACTTTTAATGTCAATAGAAAACTTTTGAATTTGAATAATGAAGAGAACTGGAAGCCTTCATAAACTCGAACTTGGGCATTCCATTCCAAGCCCCAGGATACAAGTGAGCCTGCTCTTTCTCTAACTATTCTACATCCTAAAGGCTTGTGAACAGGGTTGTCATGTGATTCATTGGCCATGGGGGCTATGATTTCTATCGTATACTCCTCTCTGTCATCAAGTCAATGTTGTGCAACCTAAAATGGACTACCTAAAATGGACCTTACAGTGTCTAGAATACAAACGACTGAATCCATAACTCGTAACAGCCATGAGGTTCTACCGTAGCTACGAATGTGAACGACGTTCAGTCAACTAAGGTCTCGTGAAGGCACTCGCCAACATTCTGTTGAGAACGACGCTAGCATTAGCAGCGTTGAGCAACCTTAGTTAAATGAAGAGACCTATAAGTACAACCACGACGGGAACTGTACACACGTCTCAAACCTTCGAAGTGATTTAAGTATAGTGCCGCTTTGGAGTAACGGACACCGCTCCTGGCCTTGCTTCGCTAAATTTGTACCTGCAAATCATGCATGCAAATTAGCAAATCATTGACCACTGCCCACATTTGCAAGAAGCGCACTTTTAGTAACACGAAACCATGACGTGAACAATCATTAGCATTCAAGAACACACATCTCCTGACATATTAAAGGAAGTCTGCGTTACAACCACCATGCAAATTAGGGAGGAAAAAACCCAAAGGAGTACGTCGGAAAAGAAGAGATCTTTCTCCCAAGGGAGGGGTCATGTATAGTAAAGTTACCCATGAGCCAGGAGGAAATTCTTGACAGCCAATGGAAGTGATGGACCACCTTTACTGTGCCGCCCAACACCTGCAGCATTGCATTCAAATAAATAAAAAGCGGCATTAGGTAGAGGATACTACTTGCGTCACTTCAAGCCTTCTAACGTATGTAGGAGTGTAGTTTTGGGGATATCCCTATAGAGCTGCGGGTATATCTTTGGACAAGAGCCTCTCCTGTTGCGACCAAACAATTATCACTATGAAATTTCAAAGTAGGAGGTCGTGCACCACTGATAGAGGGCGACCCCATTCCATTCAAAGATCAGTGGCCATAGACATTTAGCCAAGTCATACTTATACCAAGTCCAACCACGTGCGTGAATAGATGAGTTGCAGTGGCCATAGACATTTAGCCAAGTCATACTTATACCAAGTCCAACCACGTGCGTGAATAGATGAGTTGCTGTTGGAAACAGGGATAATTTCAGGAGACAGGCTCAGGTCCCTAAAAGTTTTGGTATCCCTCTACCTTAATGCAACTTCATAATCATATATAATTTTATAAATTTGCATTTCTGGCTGTGAATCCCTGATTAGAAACTGAAACTGAGTTGTTACATACCTGTAATGACGGAGAGTTCATTCTTCACAACCGCTCGTGAAGCCGCCAAAGGTAGCGGCTGCTCATTCAGTACCTTCGCACCGTCTGGCGCCCGCTGAGAGAGGTTATATAGAGAAGCTGGATTGGTTGCCAACTCTTTCTCCAGATAAGCAAGACGCTCCTGAAGAGCCATAACTGCTTCTGTGGCGTGCAAACCGTGTAGGTCCAGCGACCACACATTCACATGTCCATCTTCACAAACGAAAGAAAACAACACTATAAGCTTCATCAACAATGGTTGGAAAACTGATAACTCCTAGTTCAAAGTTCAAAAACGTCAGGAGGTACCGTATGTGTCTGTCACAATTGTGACGAAACAAATACTTTCAAAGGTGCCACACAGGATTTAATAACACTGTCAGTCACTGAGACGAGGCACTTAGAAATTTAGGCATTCCTAGATTCAATTAATTACGTCCGAAACTGACAGTCACGTAGGGTTTTAGAGAGTGCATTTTCTACCTGCATTTCTAGAATAAAGAATCTCCTCCGCAGCTTTTGCATGCAACTTCTCAGCAGTTTTAAAATTCTCGCGTGCTTCTCGCGAGAATTCCTTTGCGTGGGCGTGATCCCCAGCCTTATAAGCATTGTACGCACCCCGGGCATACTTCCCCCTCGCCCTATCCCAAACACAACAGCATCATCTTATGAATCACATGCAGAGGTGGTTTTACACAAAGGTTTTGCCCATGACGTATCACAAAAGCCTCGAACGAAATGAAAAAAATACAAATCCAGTAATTAAAAATCGGTAAGTAGAAAGCATCACCACATTAGGGGCACGTCAAAAACAAGAACGCGAAAGAACAACGTCCAATGCTAACGACACTCCACCACTGGAACCCTCACGTACCGGCTGAGCCGCAAAGCTTCTCTTCGGAACTTCAAATACACGTCATTCTCCTCGCACTCCACCGCCCCCGCGGCGCGAATCTCATCGCCCTCCTCCTCTCCACTAGCTCCAGCTGGCGGAGCAGCTGCCATGGCATCCAGCTGCTGGCCTGCCATGCCTTCGTCGCCATCCACAGCTCGCAGCACGTCGCGCAGCAACACGTCATCTGCCCAGCCATGTTGCTCTCGCAATCTAGCAACCAGGACATCCTCCGGACTCGATCGCGCCTCCCCACTCGCATTCAAGAGTCCCTTGCTCACCACGCTCACGAACGGCGCTTGGTGCGTCGCTCGTCCCACGGCAACCCTCGAATTCTCCCCCAACGTTGGAAACGGGTCTGAAGCGATGACGGTGGAATTATTGTCGCGGAGGCGCGTAAGCGACGCCCACCCCTGATGCTTCTCCATCCAAGCGCTGCAACGAAAAAGAGAAACAAGGGCGCAAAAAACATCATTGTGGACAGGAAAGCATTCGTCTCTAGGGAAGGTCTCCCGACTATCGGACGGTGAAATGCCGACAGGTGGATGGGGCGACCGCCGGTTCTAAAAATGGCTCATAAAAAATATGAATTGAATAAAATAAAAAAGTAAAATAAAAATCTTGAAAAATAAAAATGATTATATCTTAACATTTTGAAATTCTTGTGAAAATCATAGATATTCAATATATTATCGATTTTAGAAGGAATTTCCAAATTCTAGCTTCAAATTTTATTGAAAAATATAAGTTTGTAAACTAGTTCATCCAACCATATGGATATAATTGATCTATGGATTATATTATACAACTATTGTTTGAAAAGCATAAAAAATTTGATTTAGAAAACAAAATTCTATTAACGATTTTGTGCACTTCCATTGCAAATCTTCATTTTTTAGTGTTGGAAGCTCTTGGAGATGAAATACACTTGAGAAAATCACATTGAAAATTCATTTAAAAAATTATAAAGTAGATTTTGAAAAGCCATAAATCAATTACAATTATGCATTTTATATCCTTCAACCTCATATTTTTTATGACCACAATGTGTTTACACATTAAACATATATGAAAGTCAAATTTTACACCTATTAATTATTGTATTTTCAATAAATTACTGATAGATGTCAACAATTATGAGATCAATTCTTTTTTAATATTCTTACCAAACTATTTAAAAAAAATACATACACACATACCAATGTTGCCTTAAGAATTACATACAATCAATCGAACTCCAACTATAATTCCAATAGATTGTTTAGTAGTACAATAAAGATTTTAACCATAGGGCCAAGACTTACAAGTACTAATCTATATTGTCTAATGCATTAGAGGTTGAGATAAAAAGACCTTGATTAGCTCTTGATAGAATGTTCTAACTCAATTAGTAGTTAAAAATCCAACAAACAAATTTCCAAAGTTAACAACAATGGCTTTTTGTAAGTTTTGAAAACTAAATTGGAAAGAGAGTAAGAAGAGCTATTTAGGGCTAGACCACATCTAGTCTTGCAAAAATCTTGCAAAAATCTTACCCCTAGGAAAAATACAAGAATTTCTAATTTGCCCTAGATGATAAAATTTGAAAATTTTGAATCCATATATGAAATCAGGGATTCCAAATTCCTAGATTAGGTCACAGAACACAAATTAATCACTCCACAATAGAGGACAGATTCTTACATTTGTTTGCCTAGTGAAAAATTGGAGTTTTTGCAAATGGAACCACTCACAAGACCAGGCCCTGATCAGTAAGAAGTTGGCAGCTGGCTGACGAGGCAGATCAACAGATTCAACGACAAGCCAAAGACTCCCAAGGAAACCCGTGCCTCATTGTTCAATAATAATGTCATGTGCGAGACAAATTCTTCTTCGCGGTGACGTGAGCCCTACAATTTGCAATGATGTTGTAAAACAAGCATTTACAGATCGAAGATCCTAGTGTACAATCTCTGATTTCAACCATGCTACCTCTGTCCCAAACTCTGCAGATCGTTGACCACTATCCCTTAGTTTGGCAGTCATTACCTTCCAACCAAGGCCGTTTTTTACACCCTTAAAGTGATGCCCTATTCTTGAAGCATCTGTTGAGAGTGGACGAGTAGGGCACAGGGCAGTCTATCTTCTCTCATCATTGCCATTTACAATCTACAGAAGAGCAAATGGCAAATCTTTCGTTAGACAATAATCAAAACCACACGAACTAAACTGCCCTTATCTGCAGGCGACAGTAACATCTCAAGCTTGGTAAAAAAGACAAATTATATCCGTAAAAACTCATGTACGAAGGAAACTTTCTTCAAACCTACCCGAATATATGGTAGAATTAATGAGAGCCGAGCATCAAATATAAGATACACTAAAGAAGACAGGACAAGTTTCTGTGTTCAGCACATCTTCGTAAAGACAAGGTTTGTAGAATCACCGAACCTTTCCAATGAAGGCCTGGACCTGGGTTTTGAAGTCCGCATCCTGTGCTCTCTCGGCTAAGTCGTACACCCATGTATCAACATCATTACTTGCAACTTTCTCCTTACGAATATACCTGGACAACGAGCGAATAAACAAACAAATAAACTACAAAGATGGGCTTCAGAGCGTGATTTTCTTGCGAAAGGATATAACACCGCCAGTTCAGGAGGTAAGATTATTCAAAACCAAACCCAAATCCCAAGGAGCTTCGTTTGATGGTACAGAAAGTAGACACTCACGAAGTAGACAGAAAAGAAATTACCAAATCAGGATCTTGGAACATACCGTTGCTTGACGAGTGTTTGTATGGCCTCCCTAATATTACCAAACACCGGGTGACTATTGTCGACCTCGTTAATTCCCATTCTTTTTAATTGAGTCCACAATGTATCTGCCCGAATCAAACAGCGCCCCTCCAACTCAGGTAGAAAATATTCCACATTCCACTTGCATATAGACTACAATGGAATTCCCGTGCCAAAAAAAAGTGAAATACCTGCCTCCCTAGTTAGGGCGGCAAAAAAACGATGTCTAAGAAAAGGTCAGGAGGTTCTTATAGAATATTGCAACTGCAAATAAGATAATGTGTAGATAGAGAGAACTGCTCTACTGCAAAAAGGACCCAGAAGAAAGATATTAATCAGAAAGAACTCACTACATTACCTTCTGGAACTCTATCTCCAGCAAGTTGAAGAATGCCAACAACCACCACCGCGAAACCCAGAGGGGCAGCAGTATTCGAGGTTTCTATAAATTTTTTGCACAGATCCTCTGGTACACTGCTCTTCAGCACGTACACCTTGACATCAGCAGTTGGTGCTGCAACATGAAGCCAGATAAAATCCACCTTAAACATTTGAGAACGTGATTAGAAGCTCAACGTTATCGATGCTGGTCTCTATTTTTTTAAATTAAATTATTATTCGATGAATATTGAACTTCTGAAAGTCACCGTTGCAGCAGGAGGTGCTCAAAGCCAGAATAGTTTCCACAAATTCCTCCAATTAGTCACACACTCATATCAATCCCTTGCAACCAACCTCCATTCAAGGAAAAACCTTGTTAACCGGGAATAGGAAGTTCTCATGTACCTACTTTGGAGCACGTTTAAAAGCTCTCAAGCATACAAATTGGAAAGATGTGACCAATTTCGAACCCAGATCTTGGTCAATTATCATTTAAGAAAATCAAAGAGTCAATATCCTTCCACAATGAACACAATCTAATGACCTGATTGCGCCTCTGAGATATCTGCGAACAACTTGCGAGCACTCACGCAATACATTACGACAAGGTCGCACTCTGAAGCAGATGAATGTCTACTCGACTGGTTCATCTATATTTCTTCTGATCTCAAGGACAAACCAAGCAAGAATAGAACGACATTGCTTCAAGAACATCACCTTGAGACGCGGAATTCTTCGACCCCTTGGACTGCCGAACGTAATGAATTTCGACCATTTCCAGACCGAATATATCCCTCAGCTTAACCTGCAGAATTTTGATGTATTTCGTTAATTCCCCCAAAACAAAGGCATGATTACACCACCTCGAAAAACACATAGCAATATACTCCGCCATACCAATGAAGCGCAGAAACAACGCTCAAAATAAACTAGCAGCCATAACCACGACACAATCACTAAGGCTCATGCACTCAAGATATTTTGGAAAGAAGTCTGTGATTGAGAAGAGAAAGAGACAGTAAATGCTCCTCAGTTCAGCACGAAGCCAGATAGGTCACTACCACAGGAAGAGACCACACTATACATCATTCTCAACAGTCAGCAGAGTGAACCGAGGAAAGCTGTCCACATATCATTCACCTGCGCATTTGCAATCACAGCAGCCGTCAAATTGCGCTGCTTGTAATTTTCCGTAATAAGCTGAGTCAATTCTTCTCGTTTAACAGGCACGTCCGGCTGCTTGTACGCCTTGAAGAGCATAAAGCGCACCATTTCAGCGGTCAGCTTGTCAACTTCCATCTATGCCCGCTTCTTTCTTACTTACTTGCTTCACTTCGCGGCCGTGTAAAATAACAAGAAAGAACGGCAGGAAACAAACGCAGGTCGAAACGTTGAAGAAACGATTCTTCAACCCTAAACCCGAATCCTGCTCATGAAGTTAAAATATCTCCTACAAACAAACTTCCTCTGGCGCCATACCCTACGTCCTAAAAGCAATCGACATGGTTTGAGTCTAGAACACCGATCGCCACGATCGCGGCGTCAACCTCCATAGCACCCCGCGCTACGGCCGAACTCCCCCGCGCTACGGCAAGCTAGCCTTCTCCCTACTAAACGAAATTTAAATGTAAGGGTACTGCGCTGAAAGGTCCGTATTAGTGCGGGTGCAAAATTAGTGTCACTACACTAAAACGAAATTTAGTGTTTGTAACACTAAATATGGATTGTAACACTAAATGTCAACAACAACACTAATGTTACCAACACTAAATGTTAGCATGAACATTGAATGTCAACTAAATGAGATTTATTAGAATGAATTACATGATAGGATAAATAACACAATATGTATGGTAACACTAAATTTCATTATTTGTGTACCAAATTTTGATTTAGTGAAAATTGTTATAATACAACAATATTTCAACGTGCATAAATTTAAAATAGTGTGACTATGATAAATTAGTGTGACTTGTATTAATAGGATAAATTGGTCTAGTAGTCAAGAATTGAGATGGATGGTCTCTTCCTCGTGGTATTTGGCCAAGAACTATGCCAAAGGACAAATACTAAATCCATTGTTCAATCAAAGTCCTTTGTAAAAAGCCATGACAAAGAGTCAATTTTCACATTCATTAGTCACTTCCAATAATGTAAAGTGAATTTGAAACAGAGAAGGAGGATCTTAAGCAAGCCCATGTCAATTTTCAACATAAAGAACCAACTTGGGCTTCTTTAAAGGCCTTATATAAGCTTAGGGTTGGCTGCCAATATAATTGAAAGTCAACTTAAACAACCTTGCAAGCATGAAGTCATTTCAAAGTAGTTTCAATATTACAAAACATTTCCTTAGATCTAGGCCTAAATTTTAGATGATATATAATATTTAGGAATTTACTCATTATTCTTGTTTTGTTTTACCCAAAAGTTGACAAATACTATTCTTGGTAAACACAAAATCAACACTTGTTGATTTTAATATAAATGGCTTAAGTTTTTATGATTTTCAATTACAGTGTAGAAGGTTTTGAAGACCCTTCACACCAACTAAATGAAGTTGTGGTAAAATTCAGTAGTATGAATATTTAGATGAAACCTTAAATGATTGAAGATGAAAATGAACTATAGTTGGATAAAAGCATATGGCAATCGAATGAAAATTGGATGACAATGGCACTATTTGAGATAGTTCAAAAATAGCATAAGCCACATTCAATTTAAATACTTTGAATTTCTAAATTAGTGCACCCAAAAATTTGTGTAATTCCCAAATTAACTGAATTAACTTAAACAATACTAATATTGAATTAGATGAAACAATTAAGTATGACACATTTTTGTTACTATGTAAAAGTATTATAATGAGCATTCAAGTCAAATGAGACTATAACTTTGGAATATTTATTTGATGTATCTGAAATAAAATTGAAAGTGTCTTTTGTTTTCCCAAGAATACTTCACAATTTTCAATTTTTTTTAAATAGGCAATTAAAAAGATATTTTTAAAATTTGTTACAATTGTAGTTATCAACTATGATTTTTGAGGAGTTATGAATATATAGGTATTTAAAACTACAAATTTAGAAGTCACCTTTTAGAGATAAATCTTTGTAGTGTTTTTACATATATAGTGCTCACGGCACCTAAAGATGTCAAAGTTCATGTCTCTCCATGAATGCAAAGCAATGGTGCTTGTATGTGAGCCTACGAGCCTTGAGTCTAAACACATAGACACCTATAATATAAATTTAGGCATTTATAATATAAACATCCTATAACCATAGAAGGTGATAATAATATAGGTACCTACAACATAGACACTTATAATATAAACATCTTATAAGTATAGAAGGTGCCTATAACATAGGAGCCTAGGCTCCTATGCTCATAAGCTCAGATCTTAGGCTCACATAATAGCAACCGTGAATGCAAAGAAGTCTTTCTTCTTTTATTGTTCATTTTTTCTAAAAAATTCTTTAGACTTTTTTTGTGCATATTAACTTTTTAGTAAAAATGAAATAATACCTATATTTTTGAAGATAGAATATTTGTGGTATTTTCCTAATTTTTTTACATCAATTTTTAAAAAACAAAACCCAAAGGCTCATGTATTCTATATATTGCTCTCAAATGCAACAAATAGTACATGTGTTTCATACTTTCACCCTCAATTCATAGTAAAGTAGTATACTATAAAATTGCTCTTCTCTCTTTTAATCACCCCTATTATTAGCTAGAAAATAGTGACAAGGTGATTCTTAAATGAACCACTTTAGCAATTGAGTGAATGAAAGAAAAATTATTTTTCTATTGCAAGAGCCAATTATTGTCTTTGATTTCTACACATCTCTTCACAAATTGCAAGTGGACGGGTTTTGGGAGACTTATGGTCTCAAGTAGGTGCCTATGCCCCAAATCTTTGAAAATTTATAAGTAATTCAAAAATGCTTGGAAAAATACAAAACCACTTGTATTAGGTTCCACATCTATTTTTATTTCTCTCAAAATTGATCTAAAAATATTTTTGTCTATAGAAACCTATAAAAAAGGCGGATCAACCTTTACCCCCCAAAGGTCAGAGACTATGCTTTCACCAAAAATGCTCCAAAATTGCCACTTCTGATACAAGCACCAAATTTTAGATGAAAAACATTTTTGGACACATGTAACCATAGGGGCTTGTAGGAAAATAGTTTGAAAAGATGTCAAAAGAATTTCAAAAATTTTCACCTTGTAGATTGCAAAATATTAACATTTGAAGTGACAAAAATCATTTTTTGGGCCCTGTGAAAATATGGGCAACTGCACTTCACAAGGTTGCATTTGTATGAAAAAATGTCCAAAATGGTGTTTATTCTTTGGATTCATTCCTCAAGTCAAGTTGGCTACATGCTTGGAATTTTTTAGATCATTTGGAATTGCACAACATGTAGGAAAAAAATAGTAAGTAGAAAGAAGTACAAAGTGATTCAAAACACTAAATTGTTACGAATTTAATTATAAAATTGAAAAATTCCAATCCCAACAGTGATAAGTAGTAATAAACAATCTACACCATATTTTTTTTTTTCAAAAAATATAAAAAATTGAGTTAAATAAAGGACTCCACATCTTATTTTCTAGTAGGAAATCCATAACTACCCACAAACTAGAACACCCTCGAGAACACCTCATAGTTTTCATCTCATAAATCAAAATGGAATGATTCAAAGCTTAGTTTCTACATATATACAAATCTAGAAAATCAATTTCAAATTTTTATTTTTTTAAAAAGTGATTTTTAAAGAAGTTTTTTGGGCTACCCAAATTGCCCACCGACACCTGAAAAATACATATCATGCAATAACTTTTTAACCATGTATTCAAAAGTTATGAAAATGGTTGTGCCTTATAGCTACTCCTTGGACACATATTGTGTGAAATTTTCAAAGAAAATAAATAAAAATTCCGTCTGCAGTGAATTGCCTCAAATTGCTATGTTGCCAAAAAAAATAGTGTTTGATCCTTTAATGGTTAAATAGTCTCTTTTAGAGCATACTACCTTATTTTATTTTCACGACCGCCCTATTCAGTTTACACTTGTTCGACCCAGATGACTTAGATGCAAAATATCATCTTGTGCCAATTACCACCCGGACAGAAATCATCCAATAGAATGGGCACGGGCCTCCATTGGTCCGAAACAGTGACAAGTGGCACAAGCCGAACGCGAAACCAGTCAGCACTCACGAAAGTCATCTATGCCGCCAAACTCTCGCAGCTATTACCAGAAGCCTCGTTGATGAAAAATGATGGATGAGAAACAGGGACGGCCAATGGAGGGCGAGCGTCGAAAGCCCACCTTATCTTATCGACACCCTTCTCGCGTTCAAATCCCAAGCTCGGCAAGCGTATTTCAATCTGTTGAAACTCTTGTTGCCGTATTTTTGATCTCGCTTGTTTTCATTTCATTTCAATCCGCAGTTGTTTCCCGGTTTTGTTGCTTAATTTGTCGAATATTCAGACTCGTTGGAAGCCATGGCCGGACTCGTTGCTGCCTCGTCTGTCGTCGGCGCTTGCGCCTCCTTTGTTGGGGAGCGCATTGCTGCCCCTGCCCGCGCTGCCGCCGTCTCCGTCCAGGTACTACACATCTTATTCCCTTCACAAAATTTTCGCGGTTGATTGGGGTTTTGGTTGATCTCATTTTTGAAATTTGGTTAAGAAATTGAGAAGAGCGCGTGTTATGAAGCTTGAAATGGTCTTAAGAGGCACACTGAAGTCGTAGGATCCATATTACTCCTGTTTGGATGATAAGGTGCATATTTAAGAGTTTAGTGTTTGCAACCGAATGTGCCTATCTTATTATTAGTCATTGGTAGTAAGAGTGGACGGCATATTAAGAAATTCCGTTTTTGCTAGCGAATGAGGAAAGCATCCCGGCAATGCATTCATGGATTTAATGTCGTTTTTTGTAATAATGAATGGCCATCGATGGTTTCTTTGTGGAGACTGGTATTCTGTATTCATGTTAATTTTTTGATAATAAATGGTCATTTGTTATTACTTTGATGAGGGGACTAGTTTTATGAATCCATGCCGATATATTGCAAAATTTGCGTATATCTTACAGCCAATTATTGTGAGAATGAATGGCTATGGATATTGTTTGCTTTTCGAGTTATGGAGACTGATGATTTGTGTTGATATTGATTGCAGATGGGACCGGTGAGGTGCGCTGCCAAGTCCGATGCCGAGATTGTGAACAGGCGTGCGATGATGGCCGCTGCCGCTGCCTCCGTGTTGGCCATTGCCGCTCCCGCATTCGCCGTGACGGAGGGCACACCCCAGAAGGCTGGGTTCGGACTCCAGGATCAGGTGAAGAAGGGATCCAAGGAAGCCAGGAAGAAATTCGCCAACGTCTGCGTGTCCAACCCCACTGCCTCCATCTGCCACGGTTAAGTAGACCCCGAGGGACCAGTTTCCGGGTTTGAGCACAATGTAGATTTTATCGCTCCTTTCCTCAGGAAATCGGCTTGTACGTCTTTTTTGTGTCTTAAATATAAATATCGCTTTTGGGACACTATTACGGTATATAGTTCCTTTTCGTTTTATCGTTTTCAGATTGTGCTCGAAGTGTCGGGTTTTGTGAATCTGTATCTATCGAGCGGAATCGTTGTTGCCACCGAAAATCTTTCTTGTAGATGCCAATTTATCAATTGATTCCGTCTTACTGATGCTGTGAATGTTCCATAGAGGAATCTAACGACCTCATATCGTTTTCGTCTTTTCTTTCAAATCACACCTCATTGTTCGATTATAAGCTAATCTTTTTAGGATTGCTGAACCAAAGGAATTTACATGCTTATTAAAGGACAACCACATTATTTGAGATCGAAAACTCAAACGGTAACTGATTCAACACGCACCATAATATGGTCCAACTTGATGATCTTCTCTTAATTTTTTCTCAGATCTGTCAATGCCATTTTCCTCTTCATTTCTGATATGTTTGTTGAATTTTGAGCATCTAACAATAATAAAATGTTTTGGTTAGATTTTCATTGCACCCCATATTCAAGGGCTTATTTGAAGTAAATGAATCATCAAAATTGAGCATTTAATAAGCAAGGGTGCAAAACAATATTGCCTATTTTCATTATGGTATTATTGAATTTTGGCCACTTCTTGCTATTTATTCTTATATGAATTTTAGCCATAAAAATGATATTTTTAGAATTTAAATTCAACTAATGAAATGAAGCTTATCAAGAGTAGTTTTTACTCAAATTAGAAATTTAAAAAAATTAGTAACTTTTAATATCTTATAGTAATATGAAATTTGGACAATCATTTTATAGCAACTATGGTTTGTTGATTTTCTAATTTTAGAATGACATTATAATTTTGGTATTTACTTTGATGTTAAACACTACTACCTCCATCCCAAAATGAATTTTTTGTTGGCCACAATTTTTTGTCCCAAATTGATTTTCATATTGCACTTTCTAACATTGAAATTGGTCAAATTTGACTTTCGAATGCTATCTAGGACTAACAAAATAACTCCAAGCAATAGTTCCCCCTCCATCCATGCAATCAAATTGAATGACGAAAGGGGTCAATCAACACTATTCGCTCTTATTTTTCTGCAACACTTTGATTGTTGCCCAATTGAGAAAGATGAAGCTTTGGAAGGTGGTACAAAGGTCCACACATGGTCTTAGGCCCATACTAACTATTGACAAAATGACACTTCACAATCAACAATTAAATGTCCTTTGGTGCTCCTTGAAAATGCCCCAAAATTCCACTTTTCAATACTCCAAAATTGCACTTTGAAAAGGGTTCCAAAACTCAAAGTTTTTAGGATGCTAGGACTGCACCAAACTCTATTTACAATGTTAAACGGGTTTAAAAAATGTTATTTTAGCCTTTATCCGAAACATTTTGTTCAACATGAAGATCATTTTGGGACAAAAGAAGTATAATACACATCTACATTGAAATTTCAAATTTTTTGAGCATATTTTGTATTTGATATGAAGTCTTTCATTTTTCATAAAACATTCACAATAATTTGAAATTTTTCCAAAAAACTTGAAATTTTATTATTTGTAGTAAATGTATGACTTCATTTCTCAAAAATAAATATAAATTTTTTCATTTATAACTAGTTGCAAAATGGCAACAAATAGAGTGATGGATGGTGAGACTTGAAATTAGTGGTCATGGATGTGCAATTATGAAATGTAAAATTGACCAATGAACACTACTTTGACTTTGCAACCTAAATGTGGTACTTGGCAAGCCTTATTCACTATAGAAGTGGGCCCAATTCCAAGTACACAACTCCCATTTTCATAAGGTCTAGTTTTAATCATATATAATGCATTTCAATGCAATAAAAAGTGTAATATTTTATTTTAGATTACTATACTACAAGAGAAAGGGATATACTAAATATAGTCC
Organism: Rhytidiadelphus loreus; assembly: GCA_947034895.1. NCBI lineage: Eukaryota > Viridiplantae > Streptophyta > Bryopsida > Hypnales > Hylocomiaceae > Rhytidiadelphus > Rhytidiadelphus loreus. The sequence continues at coordinate 3,171,698 of OX344761.1, read as the reverse complement.
TATAATTTATGACCTTTTAGGAGATTTTTAGTAAATTTTTAAGAGAATACATTAAGACGACTATTGCATCAACATTCAAGAAAAACGAACTTTCAAGTTATTTTTAGGAATTTTTAAATTGATTTTTTAGACAATTTTTTCCTTATATACGATAGGAGTAAAAGTTATTTTCAGCTCTATATTGTGTCTTTTTATTTCAAAAAACATTAGAAGAAATTTGAGGCCCATTTCAGATCTATTCCTTTGGCTGTTCCCTGTGACTGTGGGATATGAACCACTACTGTCAGGGTAGTAATGACCCAATATTTAAAATTAAAAAAAAGTTGGTCAAATACATATTTTGAATCCAAAAAAAAAAAATTGAATTTTTTTTTGAGGTGGCACAATTGCCACCACATTAGCAGAGAGTTCCTTGCATGTTCTTGCAATTCTAGTAGTGTTAGAGGGCATTGGAAACTCGCAGTCTCCCAATGCCCTCAAATCTCTTTTAATGTTGTAAATTATTATTATTAACACATTAAAATATTAATAATTCAAAACACAAAATTTCATGTAGAAAAATCTATTAGATTTTTTTTTAATTTAAATTTTATGATATAATATAGAGGGTTCAAAATTTGGACACACATGGTTTGTAATGGACATTTTAAGTGAACTTGAAAAACTCTTATAGCTTTAAGGTGAGGAATCCATAAAATAAGACTTTAAAAAATTTGAATACAAATGGATGGTGAAAATGATTTAAAAATAGAAATAATAGTACTATTTTTAAAAATACATGATAGACAAAACACCTAGATTTGAAGTGATTATACCAAGTTTATAAAATTCCAATGACAATCTTTAGGTTGGAACTAGTTTAGGTTATATTTAGTGACTTAAATATCTATATCTATTTTGTATTGAAGAATGTAGCGTGCATTCCGTATGTAGATACAACCAAAATTATGAAATGAAGTTCAAAAGATGAAGCTACAATTGAATCCACAACCACAACAATGGATTGAAAGCCATGCCACCCAAAAATAGTATCAAGGGAAGCCATGACTATCAATTGCATAAAATAATTTGTGATGCCTTTCATATATTACACAACTTTTTTTTGCCATTTTTTGTATATTCATTCATCTTCCATTGTTTGCATTCATAAATTATATATATATATATATATATATATATATATATATATATATATATATATATATATATATATATATATATATAATTAAAAAATTGATGAAGAATTTGCAGGCTAATTATTTGAACATATGTAAAATAAAACAATCCATTGTGGTTAGAATTGGGAGTTTGGCCTCATGTAGTTGCTGAAAATTTTCAATTTTTTTCCATGTAAAGAGAGCTATGAGAAAGAGTGAGAGCAATTGAAATTATATATTTTTTTTGACTATGTATGAATTTTCTATGAATTTTTGAAGTGTTTAGTGCATCATGGCCCTAAAGAGTCTGTAGACTACCTGAGAACCAACAAAATTTGAATCCATGATGCTCATCTTATTCACCTAAAGCAGTCATAATATTTTCTAATTTGGAAGACTGAAAAAGTCAATTCTTACAATGAATTCACACTAAAAAATTAGAAGTTCCTAATGAGGTTCCTAATCACTCCATTATTGTCATGTAAGGCATGCGTTCTACCAAACCTCACATACTGAACCCCCCCCTAATGGGGCCATTCTCTAGGTGTCCATAGGGTCATTTCACCACAATGTGTTGTTTTAACTTATTGGATTATTGCAAGAAACACTTGTTTTTGTTTTGTCCTCTACTCCCTTTGACCTTGGACAAGTGGTTCTTTGCTCATAGTTTTTGCATCCTATCTCCATTTTTTATGAAATTTGAAATGGAAACTGTATATGTGGTAGTTTTAGACAGTAAGTAATTTTTTCTAATTTTTCTAATTATTTTTCCGTTTTTAAATTGCCCCTAATTAGATGTCTACCTTAATTACTTGGGAGGGGGAAGGTAGTATTATGTTCGACCCAAAAATGCAAATTTGAAGGTCAAATTTGGAATATAGGGACTTCTACTACAATTACACAAGCCTACAAAGAGATTTTCTAAAAATGATAAAGTATCCACCTTCTACATGTCCTCAAAATGCACTACCTTTGTACATGTGCAGAGAACACAATTTTTTTCCTAAGGATACAAATGGTTGAGAAGAAGCATCTTTAAGTTAGGAAAAATGTTTATTTTATTTGGTTTATTTGAATTTTTAATTAATATCTAAAAATCAAATTCCAAAGTATCTATTTTCTTGCATTTTCCATCACTCTTTTTTTGTATATAACTTTTAGAGATAAATTTTTCTAGGCCTAAATTTTCATGTACGTACTATTTTGAATGTTTTGTAAATTTTCCATATTTTATTTCATTTAAAAAAAAATTATTCGAAAAATCACAGTACCCCAATATTGAGGCTAATTGAGCCAAAAATAGCAAGTGTTTCTTGCAACTATCCTATTATGTATATATACAAATAAATATTGAATATTTATTTTTCTATTGTTTATATTTGAATAAGTTAAAGAATATTTCCACAAGTAATCAATAGAAGATGAAGAGTTCTTTGAAGCAACTAATGAGAATTGAAGCATATTGTACTTCAAGGATGTTTGATTAAGGGCAATCTAGTATCATTGTGTTAATTGTAGGTGTTTTTATGATCTCAAGTTTGAAAATTTGTAGTTTATTCACATAGTCTCTAAAAAATTTCAAACCAATGCAACTGCATATACTTCCACTTTCATTTGCTAAAATAGTGATGTTTTTTTTCCTCCAAATCCAATGTTGTTGGATTAAAAAAAAGTGTCTACTTTAGGTGAAGATACCTTATATAGTTACATGTAAACTACTATAGGATGTCCAATTAGTTGAAACATTCTAAAGAAATTTCTTAAGCCCTTTTTTTTGTCAAAGATTCTTTTGAAACCAAGCCTAAGGGGCAAGCAAGGGGGCAAGGCTTGCCACTTGAGGGTCAACCCTTAAAGGTTAGATTGGCCATGAATGCATAGATGGTCAATTTCGTTAAAATGACGGTATTCCATTAAAATGGCACAAAATGAAACCACTGAAAAAATGAAAACAATGGAAAGATTGTCCAAGGGGTGTGGAAATGCGTGAACTAGGAGTGATTTGAATGTGCTAGGTATAAAATTGGCACATGTATGACCCTATCGTGGCACACTTATTTTCCATTTGTAGAAGATATTCCATTAAAATGGCATGCAGAATACCGCCATTTTAATGAAATTGACCATATAGTGGCTCACCTCAAATTCTATCACTTTGTATCGTTCATTTTGCCACTATTTATGAGTGGGCATTTTTATTTTCTATTTTTAAGAGATGAAATCAACTATATAACACGTCCAATATGTATCATAAATTTTGAAACCCTCATTCTAAAGATTTAAAATTCCCATGGTGAAATTTAGAAGGAAAAATGAAGAAAATTCATATCAATTACAAACATGCATAAGAAATCGAAATTTTTCATAGTAGAAGTACATTGTAGAATTGTAGTTTAGAACAATATAGTACAATTTTTTTTTATGCCAATCTAAATTTAGAAAAAAGTCATAAATCCTCAACTTCAAACTTCAATAAAATACTTGTTTTTAGGAGTTTTTCAAAATTTCCAAACTGAGTAGAATCTGCACTTCTAAAATCTAGGATCACGTACAATGGATTTATATTTCAGAACCTGCGTCTTGAAAGGTGCCAACTGAAAGCACGGGTCAAAGCATTGGAATATTGCCGAAGATCTTAACGACATAATTAACTACAGTATATAAACTGAACCTACTCATCTACCCCAGCCACGTCTTCACGAAACCCAGGCACTAATTGTCACAGTTTCCTCCGGGGAATAGACTTAACAGCTCAGGGACACGCGCGCTAGCCGCACGGCGACGGGTGGGAACAAAAATTCCAAGAACGGGGTGCAGCTTCGCATTCTGCTGCAACAGTTGAGTATTCGCCGCAGCAACATCCGAAACTTCTGAGCCTTGGCGTTGAATCAACGTACTTGGCGTTGAATTTACTGCAGTAAACGCTGAGCAATCGGACCTCTGAATCTTCGTAACCAGAGTCCTCACTGGAGTCCCCACTGGCGTAGTACCCACAGCAGTTCCAAGTGCAACTTGAACCAAAACACCGAGGAGGTGCGGAGAAGGAACCCGACTCAATGGGAATGGGACCGGGCGACGCGGGCGTAGACCTACGCTGCCGCGGGGCTTGGTGACCACATTCACCCCAAGCACAGCGTGTGGCTTCACCGACTGACATCTCGGGAGGGTAGTGGCAACGCTCAGAGCTCGGAAGCGTCTGGGAACTTCGACTGGCGGCCACTGTAATCCACCGCTGGAGATAGACCTCGCTAATGAACGAGCTGCGGTCTTCGGCTGCCGGGTGGCCTTCATGTTTCTGCTTGATCTTCGCTTGGGAATCGCTGCACTTGCTGCAACGTTTCGCTTCATTTTGCAGAAGGGAGGTGGAGGCTCTCACTCTATATATTTGAGGAACGATATGATTGATGTTTGTTGGTGGAACTGCTAGCTCCCAGCGTAATTAGTTCGATCGCGATGAGATGAATTCAAGTCGATGTCAACGAACTGCAAGTTAGAGCAGAGTAACTGTACATGTCAATGATAGAACATAGTGGAATGGGAACATTTCATGAACTACGTACGTATAGCCATATTCGTTCAATTAAATGAGACGGTTTAGGGTTTCAAGGAATTTTTCGGCATATTTCTAGACTCAAGTCTTGAAACTCAAGATCTGCATGTACCAGGCTGTCTCACTATCTAGGTATTTAGAGCTTCGATTCAATTATGCAGTTCGATGTCCCACCCTGTCTAATATAGTTGCGTTCTACGGACTGCATTAACTGTAAGTTGAATAAAATATACTACCAGTGATATACGAACATAAGTTCCAATCAGTGCATTCATTTGCGAGAATATATCACATTGAATTGGATACTTAGTTCTCTATAGCTAGCTAGACGATTGGAAAAATTGTGACGATTCTATCTTGTGAATGTGTCTGACTGGCAATTACTTAATTTTAATTCATGACGAAGGAAACACCTCACGTTGTTGCAAACAAAGAAAAGGTCTGGCCGAGATTGATTAACATACGTACCTCGAAGGAAACAATGATGGCTTGCCTTTCCCGAATAGTTCTCCGCAGATCGTCTCCAGTTCTACACGCCTTCACTGACTGCAAATTACTATCGCCTGACAAGAAGCAAAGTAGGTGAAGACCTCAGAGCGCGCCCTAGCCTCAAAGCAAAAAACCTGAAAGCCAAGATTGGAATGATAATGTGTCTCCACAGGACCAAGGGCCAATATTTATGGTCCGATTCATAGGCCTCGGTTGTGGAGTTTCAGCGCTTGCTTCCAGATTGAAAGACTCGGTAGTTGCCCGTTTTCCCCCCTCCCGATATGGGCAGAATCATCTATTCTAATTATCACATTGAAACTTTAGAATTCGACAGTGAGGAATTCCAGCAGATATATGACTTTACATGACGCCTCGGTTGTTGGATTCTTTGTGTGTTGCTGATCGAAGTCATTGTCAATCAATTTCATTCAAGTGCTGAGCCAAAGAAATTTCAAACGTTGGAGTTCTAAGCAAAGCTCCGAGAACTAGGACAAGTATAGATTTACATTTCACATAATGAGTCCTGAAAATTGCCGAAGTGATGGAATATTGCCAATAAAAAATTAAGCGGTAACTACAATATATTAGCCATATGTTTATAGATAGAAATCATTCTTCAAGTACATACATGTATAGTCAATTTCGTTAAAATTCGCTCTCTCTCCCTCGCTCTCTCTCCCTCGCTCTCTCTCCCTCGCTCTCTCTCCCTCGCTCTCCATATTCCAGTATTCCAGTATAATGGCGGTATTCCAGTATAATGGCACCACATTCCATTAAAATGGCACTGAATTTGTTAGAAAATAACACTACATTCCGGTAAAATGACAAAATGTGTATCAAAAATGGCAAAAAAATGCTGCCATTTTAACAAAATTGACTATATGTATATTATTTTGTAATTTTGTAATTACAATTTTGATGATTTCATCTATTTAAATATTAGTATCTTCCATCAGATTATGCATTTCGTTATTCAAGTCAATGTTTTGTTTTTAAATTGTTTGGTATGGACGTATTGGGTGATCGATATATCTTCGAATTCATCATCAGTTCGATTCGTGTGAAACTGAACCTGCAAGCTAGGCGACGCGCGTGACATACCGAACTTTTGTAGATGCTTACTGCAAATTGGGTAGACTAGCTTGAAGAGGTAGCTTGAATTCTTAAGTACGTTCATCACAAATTCTGATTCCAAATTTCGATAAGGTGGTTTTTCGCAAAATAGCTAGCTGCTCGAGTCAACGAGTATGAGTCAAGCGGTCCTAAATTCTGGTTTCTTTTAATGTTAGACCCACTATATATCGGTCAAGAATTAAGTTCTTTTTATTCTCTTCTTGAACCCAATGTTGAACCCATAATTTGGCCTCTTTGCAGTTAGCCGCTGCTTCTAGAATTTAGGGCGTTTTCGACAAAAGCAGATCGAATACTCGAGAAGTCGAGAATGATTCCTTATTCTAGGACTGAGTTTTCAGTTGTGAAATGTGAGGAAATATTATGAGAGCTAGCATTGATTCCTGCTGGTTGGATTTATTTCACCGCTTGTTGAAAACTGCATATGCACGAGGGGTCGAGGGCTCTCCACTGTCTGATCGATCCCAGGTGAAATTAACTCAACCATGGGAGCATGACCTTGAGAATTTGCCAGAGTGCTGTCAATACGTAAAAACACTCGTCCTTTGTGAAAACACTGCAACTGCTGTCTGTGTCTGTGAGTCCACTCACTGAAATGGCTGGAACCGTTGATCCCCGGCCCTTGTCAATTGCTTTCATTTAGTTGTTTACCGAGGTTGTCTACCATCGTATTTTTTTTCTTCCCCATTTTCCTTTTGGAGCGTATCTCGTAATAGTGATAGATTAATTCATTTGGGCAAATTTTTAACCCCTGCCAGAAGTTGGTGCTTCCTTGTCAACATCAGTTGCATTATAGGGTTTACGAAGCTTCAGTAAGGTAACATAATGTAGTGTGGCTTGACGAAGGTGCTTTCCCACAACTTTAGCACACTAATTTGACCTATTAGTGATTCAGTATGTGTGACCCCAAATCTCAAGTAATAGTAGAGGTTGAAATGGTAAAAAATTGTAGTAATTGTTGTAAGAAGAGTAGATTGTAGTGACACTAATTTTCTACCCTCACTAATAGGATAAATCATGTAACCTAATTTGTACAAATTCTCGTTTTTTTGGTAAATTTTGGCAAATTTTCATTTTCATGCATTAATTCTTATTTTTTTACTATATTTTATGATTATGAGGATTCAAATATTAGTTTAAGAAAAAAAAATCATTGAACATTTCAACCTAATATTGACAATTTCTTATAAATGCACCCCCCTTGAGAAGTGAGATGTGATTGGATGGTACTAAGACAAAGTCACTAAGCAATGGGGCTTGAAAGTTCAAATAAAATTATAATAGTCAATAGAAATTTAAAAGCAAAACAAAATATATAGCAAATCTCATGTATACATACTTGAAGATTAGCAAACTATTTTGGGTAGTATAAGTGTATAACTTGTTGAATTTCTTTTATTTTTGGTACATTTATAATTTTTTTTTTATTTCAAGTGATAGATATGCTATAAAGTTCATATCTCTTCTTACATACAATGGATTTCATAAGTTTTCTTACATCTCAAAAATTTGCCATAACTAATTGAACAAATTAATAATTAGATTTTTTCAATAAATTTTGGATATGCTGAGGTACAAGTATCACACTTTACAGAAAGATTTTTCAAAATATTAAAAATAAAATTTATATATTCTTCAAATTTAATAAAAAATTATTAGTGAAAATAAATAAAAAATTCATTCAAGTAAGTAAACTTTAAGATTTTTTAGTGAGGAGAATGAGAATTTCTTTGGAAACTTTATAGTATAAGTTTTATGAATTCTAAAATTTGATTGAATAAATTATTTTTGATTGAAATATTGATGACCTAAAATAGTCATGTTTTCATAATTGACTCCAAAAAATCTCTACACAAATCATGAGAAAAATGTATACACTTTTCAAATTTTCCATAAATTTTGGGAGATCTTTTAGGTATATTATAAAAATCATAAATGTTGAAGGGGGGTATTTCACTCAATAAAAAACTAAAAAACAAGAATTTTAAAGTGTGATTTTAAGTAAGAAATTCCAAAAAGAATCCTCATTTTCCTTACTAAAAAAATCTTGAAAATTTTATACTTGTATTAGAAGTCTTATTTTGTCAATAAATTTGAACTAAATTTGAAAAATGTCTAAATTTTATTTGAATTTTCTTGAAAAAAATATCACTTGTACATCAAGATGACCAAAATTTGTTCAAATTATCTCATTTTTCAATTAATTATGCTAATTTTTGTAAATATCCAAAACATTTTGAAAGTCACTATGGCATTGTGTTGTTGCTAACATCTTACTTGACTAGATTGTATAACATTATAAGATAGAGTGTCAAGTATAGGAAGACATGATCCTTGCTTCTATAAAGTCATAATTCAAGTGTAATAGCCAATTCAAAGATGATTGATTGAAATGTCTTTCTAAGTTGTTCTTATATACAATCTATTTATTTTTCCAATTGATGAGATTTGAAGCAAGATGGTTCTATATACTAAACTTATCCCTACTTTAAAAGCATCTTCTATTATTGTAGTGAATAATGTATCCAAAGTAAACATTTATGGGACAATGCATTTTTTAAGCTTCTTGCTTATTCCATCTTCAAAATTCTCTATGTAAATCATAAATAGTCCAAAAAAACGAATCAAAGTAGATTTAGATGTAATCCTTGGAGAAAAAATATTGAATCCAAAATAACGAATCAAGGTAGATTTAGATGCAATCCTTGAAGAAAAATATTAAGTCCAAAATAATGAATCAAGGTAGATTTAGATGCAATCCCTTTCAAAATGCATTAGCTCCAAGTCTCTAATCAACTAATGTCTATTGGTCAATCCAAGACACTAGAATTGCCCTACATATCATCATGTTCTTTTTTCTTACTATTTTTAATTTCACATTTGAAAAGTGGTTGGATTTGAAAATTTTATAGAATAATTCTAATAGTAGAATATTTAGACAATAACTCAACAAACTCAAATCTTCAATCAAATCAATCATTGAAATTATCCAACTAGAAATACATAATAAGGGATTAAAAACACCATGTTGTGTTTTTTTTCCTCACCATTTAAAAATGACTATTATTTGAATATTTAATGCAATCAATCCTATACTAGACCACCTACACACTGAAAAATACAAATCTTCAATCGAATCAAAATTTGGAGTTATTGAACAACACACATTAAACCAACCCTTAAAGCTCCATGGCACCATGGACATACAAGAAAAAAATCATGTGAATGCTTTAGTTCTTATTATAAAATTATTAAAATTTTATGATAGATTTTCTTGTGTGCCACAAGAGATTCTCTAAAAGTAGGAGGTGATAAAATAGTTTAGGTTCTAAATGCGTTCTCTAACACAAGTACATATTGCATTCTTCAAACTACCAATAGCAAACATGTCAAGGTGGGGACTCTTCTAGAGCCTTATTAGATTCCAACTTCAAAATTCATAACTAATTCCTCAAGAATCCAAAAAATAAAACAACTTACACAAGATGCAACTTCCATTTTTCTTTCAAGAAGAAAAATTTACTGAATTATTTCAAGGGGTCTAACGTTCCCCGGAATTGAAATCAGCTCCAAAATGGTCACTTTACGCACCTCCTACCTTACCATACCATGCATTTTTTGGACACCTTATGAGGAAACTGATGAATTTTCAAAGTCCTGAAAATAGGAAATACCCAAGATTCATTTGACCCAATGCTCATGAATAGGGCTGTACACTTTTAGCAAAGAATCGGGAGGTTCTAGAAACGGGTTGCAACTCGCTGCAGTTACCTTAGTCCAGAAACTAAAAAATGGCAAAACCACATGATTTCCGAGTTCTTAATTCCTGTGTTCCTCCCTGCTCACTGATCGATTCGCCACGTTCAATGCCTTTACACTACGTCTGAAACATCTGAAACAAAATTTCCATCAGCTCTGGGTAGGTCAGTTACCTTAGTCCAGAAACTAAAAAATGGCAAAACCACATGATTTCCGAGTTCTTAATTCCTGTGTTCCTCCCTGCTCACTGATCGATTCGCCACGTTCAATGCCTTTACACTACGTCTGAAACATCTGAAACAAAATTTCCATCAGCTCTGGGTAGGTCAGTCAATGGTTGAGAGTGATCAACAAAATGCTCAAATTACGCTCGAATATTATTTGAAAACCCATCGACAGCACAAGAACGCAGACTTCCAAAAGAATTGAAAAGTAGAGAGCACACCGAAAGGAAGCGCTAAGAGACTCTTTTTTTAAGCGTTCCAAAGACCTGGAGCAAAGATTTGTGCTCAGAACTAGCACCAGGACTCAGATTCCGAATACCAACAGCACAGAGAGTAGAACATACCTTATGCTTCCCAATTGAGTACAAAAAGGCACGGAGGGGCCACTCGGGCTACCAATAAAGCCAGCTAGCTTCTCAAACAGTGCCACCACTTCCAGTGATTTTCAAGGTCTCACGAATTCGTGAAGGAAGAAGAACCCATGGTCTGCTCTTGGTGTCCATGCCCACACAATCGAAAGATAACTGGTACTGGCCAGATGGAAATGCCGAAACATCCAGATTGCATGAGGAAAATCCTTTGCCTTTCCTATCCACGGTAAATACAGCAAAACTCCTTCCAGATGCACCAGTCCTTCTTTTGACACTCTTGGATGAATGCGTATCCTCTTTTGCGGTTGGCAAAGACACCAAGTCCTGCTCGAGTTCAACAGCATCCTCAACATCTTCACACTTCGCTCGTTGTACAAGCATTGAAATCAGAGAGAAGTCAGTGAGAGATTGGTTTGCTGTTTGGCCGTCATGCCACCCCAGTTTCCAATCTGCGTAAAGGTCTTCCTCTACGAGGGAGGTGCTCTCAACACCTTGAAATGTAAGGACACAGAAGAGAGAAGAAATCCTTGAAGAGCTTCCCACCGGCTGGCTATTCAGTTGTGCACAGATACTTAAAACAAGAGAAGAGCCTTGTTTCACGGAAAGTTCACTGTTCTCTTCCCCTCCGATTTGAGCTACGAACAATTCCACAGCTGCACGAGGCCTGCTTGCTCACCATAGAATTCCAATGTACATAAGAATTGATCCCCATTATATGAAATATGCACAACTAAGGAGAGGACACGTTTCCTAATAGAAGGAAAACAACACCTCAAACAACCAAAATTGAAGTAGTTACAACACAAACTCAGACTAGTAATTACGTATGATTTGGAAGGGTAGGAACATTTAACACTAACATCAGAAAAGAGCAAGCAGAAGAGAGAAACGGGAAGGGAGTACCTTGTACAAAAGAAGTATCTTGGAATAGGAAAAGGTAGTTGTAAACATTCTCCAATAAAAATTTGTAAGAAATGGAGAGCCTCAACCCGAACATCCTGGAAGCTGCTTTGCTGTTTCGAAACCGAATTGTCTCTCTCGAACTTGCTAATATTGTTGACAGACCAATCACAGACGCTGACAAGAGCGCCATTTGGACAACTCTCTTGCACGAGGTGCCCTTCCGCCTTGTTCTTGCTCCCAGCCCAGGACTGCAAGAGGTCGATACCTTGAAAACCCTTCACGTGCTTTAAGCGAAGGTAGAGATTCTTAGCAGTTGGAAGGTCTTTGAGTTTGTCAGCAGAAGGAAAGACCACCGAGAATACAGCTTCCGTACAGAAGGCAAGTAAAGAGCAGCTGATAGCTGCTTCAAGAAGACATTCATGACTCTCCTGATCGAGGCTTAGAAAAGATAATCCAAGCAAATCGAGTTCTTTGCTGAGATATATCAGTTGCGAGCATATTCCAGAGGCTCTCTCTTTCGCACTTCTAAAAGTAGATTCAATCTGCCGGTCATATATACCATCACCACCAACATTTGGTCCATCACTAGGAGATTCGAAAGCTGGAACAGGGCAATCCATGTTCATATCCACAGCAGGTGTAGTAGTATTTGGCAGGTTATAGCTTGACAATACAAGCTTTAAAATTTGAAGAAGGTCAGCAACAGATTGCACCATGCGAAGACGAATCGATACAAACCATCGCTGAAATTCAAACGTCCTCTCAGAGCATACTCCAGCAGCAAGTGTACTTCCTACTTGACGAAGAAGAGGCATCGCTCTTGCTGCAGCTTTACCGAATGCATGTGCACAATTGTCAGCTTGATCACTTCGTTCCAGCACCTTATTAACCTTGTTACCCGTGTCAACATCCATTGCCATATCTGAATTCGACGAACAAGGCCTCTCCGTATCACCCGTCGGCACTTCACTACCAGAAGACCTCACGTGTTCCCTAGTGTTGTTGGAGAAGCTGAGTAAAGCTTCAGCGTTTGCGAAGTGAGAGACTCCCAAAAGCCACAAGTAACAACCTTCAGAGCGAACCTTCTTTACGAGTACCTCAAATAATGTACACGCAGGTGACCAAAACCCATGGGTCGCTGCCTCCGAAGCTACTTTATAAGCTGTCCAAACTTCTCCAAATTTCCTCATCTGATCGACGCACTTTGTGATATGGCTTTCAATGCTTCTTCTGTCATTGAAGCTGCTCCTTCCACTCAAACTCCAAATTCTCAACAATGGAGGAAGAGTGGCCCTTAAAATGTGACATGCAGAATCGTCTCCTGAAACTTGTGTTGTCAGGTCCAGAAGTTTCGGAAGAGTTGAGCAGGCTGAAGTCGAATCCATTAGACTCATCCCGGAATACAGGCAATGACAAAGGGTTAACACATACTCTAATTCGGCCTCTAGGCGAGTAGTAACATCCCCATGATTTTCAGAAACCACCTTCGGTTCTGTGTTTTCCTTGCTATCTATATCCATTGGCGCTGCTGTATCTGCTTTACCAATCAATGATCTCACACCCTCTAAATACCTTTTTGTGACCGCAATAATCTGTAAAGAAACCGAGTCCAAAATCACAGGTACAACCTCAGGGCAGTTCTGCATGAGCCGTGAGACAAGTCCCGTGATAACCTGAAGCCTTTCAGGATTAAACCCGTCCTGAAGCTCGTTTCCGGTAATACTCTTTTTGTCATCCAACGTGAGAGCACCCTCCAATGCCAGTTGGTCACACAACAACAATCCAACTCTTGCTGCAAAGTTCCGGTTGCTATGAGAACCGTGCATGCTTGCCACATTGCCATTGTGCATGCGTCCAACTCTTTCAGCTTCTGAGACGTCCTCGGTGGCCCTCTTACCTGGTGTAGACTCCTGAGCATCTGGAAAGTCCCTTGCCGCTGTCACCTTCAGGTTGCAACCAAACGATCTCAAGCATTCAAGGGCTGCTTGTCTCAACGGCCAAGCGTAAGACAGAAAATTTGACTCGACTGTCAACAAAAGGCGAGAAAGCTCAGGTCCGACCACCACTGTAACGAAATGAGCTGAAAGCTGCAAAACAGTACAATGCGTGATCTAGGTTAGAAAGAGGCAATTAACTCAACTGTGAGAAGTTGTGCATTTTCTCCACCCAATTCCGTCACATACAATCCTGCAATTCATGTTCAGTGAAACGCGAACCTTGTGGAGAACTTCAAACGCCAAGACTCGGAGCGCTAAAGCTGCGCTGTTATCTTCGGCAACGGAAAGAAGAACCGAAAAGTCCCACATGCTCGAGACTCTGGATCTGGCAGCTCGGGAAGCGAGCTTCGACAAGCATTGCAGCGCAACTGCACGGACCTTAGCACGAGGATCCGAGCTCAGGTAGGCAAACAGCAGCTCCACCTGCAATTTTCCTGCCCACTTTAATATCAACAGGAGGTGGTACTGCGAAGTTCACCGTGAAAGAATCAGATGCGGCGAGCTCCAAAGCCTCGCAACAGACAACAAATGCAAGGTGCAACTAATCGACAGACAAACAAAGAGGGTGTAGCAAGATTTGTCAGAATTGTACAGAACCCTTGCAAAACTGGATACTTTGAATATAAATCATCTGTGAAAAGTAAGAGATTGCTTTATAGACGATAGTTTTAACGCTAAGGTGGAGACATTAAGGGTAGCAAGTCCAGAACACAAGTGGTCATATTTACAAATCTAGACCTTGATCCATCAAAAGATTAAAGATGGAGTACTTGTCTTTCACTTGTGGCGGTCGCTTTGAGTGCAAGCGCAGTAAGAGACGTAAGCATAGCCGACACAATGTCCGTAGTGGGCAACCGCTGCAACAGAGATTCCCCTGCCTGCACGTTTCCATCAACTCTAAAGATCAAACTCAAGCTTTGAGAGAGAAAAAAGGTAAACTCATCCATTTGAATCCAACCTTCCCAGACCAGAGTGACGAGATCTATAGCACAATAATGATACAAGCCTGAGGGGGGTTATCCAACCTCCAGCTTAATTCATAACACACTGCCGTCCACATTAATTTCATAACCCCCTAAAGGACCCTTGAACATTTGGACGCTGCATTTTCTTCACTAGGTACAGGGTACCGCAATACGTAACGTGATGATTATTAACACAATGCAAAAATTGTATAAACATTATACTCCTATTCCGGTCTCCAACTAGTTGTTTGGATTTACAATGAATCTCTTATATGATTTGTGAACACAAGATAAAATACATACATACAAAAGGGGCTCCTTGATCCTATATGGTTAAAAATGTGGCTGGAAGTTTTAGGGTGAGGGTAAAAGCGCAAACCCCGTGGGCCTGAAGAGCGAGATGAGGAGTTTCTCCAAGTTTCGAAAAGACACGAATTGCAGAGAGCTTCAACGCCGGAGAGGATCCCATGGCGTTCGCCATTTCCACCACTTTCTCCAATGCAATCTGTGCATAATGCGGCGACAACTCACACAGACAGCCCGTGGCAAACAGTGCAGCCTCGACCTGATTCAATTGATTAAAAATCACACATCAACACATCATCCCGGATCAGAGACAAATCCGCCAAGGCTTTGTATCAGATGACCTGATGAAGCAAAACAGAAACATAAGGAATTGGCTTACCTCCTTCGAATGAGGTGATTCGAGAGCTTCGATGACGAGCCGGTGCACGTCCACACTGTCGGCAGCAATCTCTCCAAGGCACCCTAACATTCGCAATGCCAAAGCCCTGGCCACCACATCACCACTATCCATCACCGACTTCACCCTCTTCAAAACCTCCTGGTGATTGGCAATCCTCTCTTTCCGAAACAGTCCCGTACTGTCACCGCTTCTACGCCCTGCATTCTTGGAAACTAAAAGAAAAGCTTTCAGGATGCACAGCCGAGTAAAATTGTTCCCGGTTCGAAACGAATCCGCAAGACGTTGCAGCATAGCATTGGCAAATGTTTTGTCCTCGCCGTCTCCGAGTTTGTAGAGAATCGACGTTTCCACAGATGGGATGGGCTCCTCGTTCCACCATAGCATCCGCGGCCCTGTTCTCAAAATAGCTTCACAGGGAGCACCTGCAAGCAACCAATTCTCAATCAAACCAAGGTAAACCCCTAAACCCCAAACCCTAAAACCCCTAAAACCCTAAAGTTTTTCCCTCAAATTACCTGGTCGGGGCTGGCGCAAGCCGCGTTCCAGATCCACGTTCCACTGCAAGGCTTTAGCAGCGGCAATTTCAGGCAAGCCATTGGCAGAAACCAGAGCGCCTGGCACCCCGCCGGTCCCCAATTGCTCCCCCATCGCCCCTGCCACCACGCTCCTCGCAAAGCACACTTCTCACCTCTCTAATAACAACATCGCAGAAAACTCATCAGACCCAATGTCTGCGAAAACAGAATCCACAGCACGGGCTCTGATCAAAACAGGTTGGGCATCAAATGGCACCACTTCAGTCACATCGTTGAAACCCTGCAATCGTGACGCCAAATCGTGGTTTAAGCGTTTCGAAAGTCAATTGTCGAGGAGCATGGTAGCTGGCTGTGATCGTCGGAGCATCGATGTTGCCGAAGGGCTTGTAAAACTCAAGCTCAGCCCATGACCTCTGAGATTCCTGATCCAACCATGCAGTGTCCAGCAGGCAGAGCTGGGAGAATCCCTTCCGTGCAGGATCGGAATCGGAATCGGAAATGACGATGAATGAAAACGGAGTTTAGTGGTGGGCCGATCTTCAGTTAAACTAACTCCCCGTGCTCACGTTGATCGCTCGGGACTTCGGGAGGCTTGTTCCTCCTCATGTGGGGATATGCAAGGTGGGTAATTCCCAGAATTTTTCAAGCCAGGTTGTCGTATCATATCAGACAGTCCTGTCGCAGCCCTTGAGGCTGTATGTTTAAAAAGAAAAGAAAAAGAATCAGTGTTTAGGGCATTTGAGGTTAGTAATGTTTTCTCTTTGATGTGAGTATACGGTGGTGGGTACCCCCAAACTTGACATTTTTGCTGTTACTATTATTAGACTGGTCAAATTTTCATATTTTCTTGTTAACAAGTCAAAGGTGGTTTGAATTGGATAACATATGCAAAAGTTATGAAGGATCAAAGTTTTTTGGTAAGCGTTCTAAAATTGTTTCTTCAACATACATACATATCAATTTTAGACATGTGCATAGAATGATGATGGCAGTTATAGGCAAGGCACAATTATTGGTGAATCATATTATGAGAAGGATGAAAGTATATTTTTAGGAGCAATCTATCAAACTAAAAGAACCAAAAAATTTATATCTAAGGTAGAGAGACCCATCATGGAGTAAAGCCTAATTTTTCTCTCTTAGTGGAATTGGATTCAAAGGGCTAGAATTGAATTGAAAAGTCACTACTTTATAAATTCAATGAACATTGATGCTATATAGTTTTACACATGGCAAAAGATTCTTGCATTATTCCACAATGTGAAGGGACACCATTGGATTGTCATTGTCATTGTTTAGGGAATCAACCCTTATGGGTCAAGCCATTCTTAATCCTTTCAAAAATTTGATGTAAAACAATAATTTTTTGTTAAATAGATTGTTAATAATTGTACATCCTATTAACCTACATCATAATCAAGCTTTCCATCAAAGAATTATAAGAAAACATACTTGGGATCAAGTTGAAAGATGGATAAGAATTGAAAATTATTTGTTGAACAAGTCAAGGGACACGATGTATCCATTTTGACCTTTAGGGATTAAGAGAGCCACATTAAAATCCAAAAGGACAAGAATAGTTTCCCCCTTGGTTGACAATGAGGAACTATGCAATTTTGTTATGAATGCCTATAAGTTAATGTATCCTTGTTTTTACAAAAATGAGTTGACTAAAATACTTGTGAAATATCCCTAATTTTCCATTCAATTTTGCCAAAAAAATTGTGAAACTAATAAGTAGAATTGTGAGGATCAATCAAATGATTTGCAATGGGCTTTCTATCTCAATACTAAAAATAGTTTTTCCAAAACAAAAATTAGATTCCCCTATTTTTCATGAGCCTTTGCCAAATCTTGTGTCATCTAAGAATCTCAACTTACAAAAAAAATAGTTGATGACTTTCACACTAAATTGGAATTCTGTTGGTTTCATTTATTGGCTTTAGTTGATTTTCCCTTCATAAAAGTTAACCTTGATTTAGCCTTTTTTCATATTTGAAGAATGTTAAGATGAAAGTCAATATTGTTTGGGTGAAGGAATTTATCTATGTGTTCATCCATGTTTTATCAAAATATCAATTTTAACTTTTATTCATACACCTTTTCATCTAAATAATCTAATTTTGACAATTTCATCTATATCTTTACTTGGCATGAAAAAATGGTGAAAAAGGTATATTTTGAACACCAAAGTAGTATGGAAGTTTTTTGAAATGGTGCAATTTGATCTAATGGTATTAAAAAAAAGGCTAGGGAGAACTAATCCCTCTATTGTCCCAAATTGGATGGATGGAGATGAATGGGGCACCTTGTTCCTTGGCTAGGCTCCACGTCCATTCCACCCTCTTCATCTTCTACAATTTGTTTTTATTTATTCATTTCAAGGATTTGTCTCAATTTTGTTAGCCTTATGTATGTCCTTTTTTTGTAGTTCAAAATGCTTTTCTTTCTTTACAATATCTTTTTAGATCTACTCTCCTTGCAATTTTGGAATTTGAAGCAATTGATTACAATTACAATTATACTCTAAGGTTTAAAGTCTAGAAGAAGATTTCACCTTATAACGTTGCCATAACCAAAAAATGGTCAATTGATGACTTTCTAGTAGTGGAGAGATGAAAAATGCACCTATGGTCCATAAATTGGATCATTTCTAACAAAGTCCCTTGGTGATAGGTCTCATTATGCATTTCAAGGATAACCCTGATTTTCATCTTGAACTCCTTAAAGACAAATGGTAGTCTTTTATAAAATGCAACTTAGAATAATAATTTAATTATGACTCTCAAACAATAGTTGTAAATTATGATTTGTAGATCATATCTATATGGTTAGATCAACTAGTTTACAAACCAATATTTTTCAGTAAAATTTGAAGCCAAAAATTAAAAATTCCTTCTAAAATCCATTGTAGATTGAATATTTATGATTTTTACAAGATTTTTTTTCCTTAAGTTCTAAATATTAAGTTCTAATCATAGTTACTTTTAAAGATTTTTATTTTACTTTTTCATTCAAGTCATTTTTGAAGGGTCATTTTTTGAATTGAAAAAGTTATATTTCAAGTCATGACCTATTACTATCCTTTGAATTGTAGGATATTTGCAAAGCAAAGTCTTCAAAATCTATGTTGTACAAATGCTAAAGAACTAACACAAGAATCCTTAGAAAAATTGATGGATGAAAAAAAAACATTTTAATGTACTCTGGGATGTGCATTAGAGAAATTCTCAGCCCTCCAGAGGGTCACTCCATAGTGACCAAACCAGTTTATTAATTGCGTAAGAATGTGTAGGGGCATATAGTCGTAGTGCATTGTCAGAGTGGGTGAATATCACGAAAGACGTCAGAACTCCAATAATGAAAGTGTAGTAGAAGTCTCTTTAATAATCAATCGCGTGAACATATGAGGTGATTAATTGGTAAATTAAGCAAATTCAGTGAAATTAAGCAAAATGAAGTGAATTTTCAAGCTAGTTGCCAAAAAAATTAGGAAACTCTTACATCTTTTAACTAACTTTTAATGTCACTTAGTTGAGGATGTTTAATGATGAGAAGAGAATCTCTTTATGTACACATGGGGTGGTAGGAGGTAGAACAACCCATGTGGGATATGTAGTTTAGAATTTGTAGTTTTTCAACCGCTCATAGTTAAGTTTAAAATAGGAATTGTGTTAAAATTAGAATTTCAGACCTCATTTAGGCATAGTAGAATAATTTTTATCAAAAACCTTTGAACTAAATAAAGTTGGAGAATCAAGCTAGTTTTCATGTCCAAAAATCCCTTTGAAGTTTAGAGCCTCCAATAAAATGTTACGGGCAAAATTTGGAGAAGGTTTTTGAAAATGTCAAAGACTAGTGCCATTCATGCTGAAAAATCATCACAAATATTATTAGTAAGAATATTCTTCCCTTTTATAAAGATATAACATATGTAAATTCATTTCGTAATATCACTATTAAGACAAATCAATGAAAAGTAACTACTAAAATTGACCCCTTTCAAAAATGCCCAAATTTTGTAAAATAGATATCTCTTTCGAGAATCTAAAGGGTCAAATAGCAAAATCTAATTACAATAAAGAAATATCTATTTTACAAAGTTTGGGCATTGTCACCCCAACATTGAAATCTCTAGTGAAGGATTTTTGAAACTTTTTTGGAGATGCTTGTTCACTTGAAGGAAAGATGTGTGTATGGATGTTTCCTACATGTCTATACAATTAAATTTAAAAATATTCATCTCCAATGTTTTTCAATCAATTATCATGTTAAACTATCAATATTAAATGAAACAATTTACCAAAAATGGAATTTCTTTTGAATTGAAATTTGGTGTAATTACTTGATTGGGTGCATGAAAATTAAGGGGTAATTATGCAAGACAAAAAATGCCAACTGTATTCTATATTATGCAAAATTCTTTACATGGCACAATAGACAGTTGGATAATGGTTTGCTTTGGGTATCACTTTCTAGACACACTAATTAGGTTATTTTTGTTTTAAACCTCCAAAATTTGTCGATTTTGTTCATTTTGATGAAGTAAGAAGACTCTAAAATTAAATAAAAAAATTCTTGCACCTCAACAAGATCAAGATGTATATTCCTAATGAGTTTTTAAAATAATATTGAATTTTTTTGGATCTTTTCTTAGAGGTGAGAAAAATCGCTGAATTTTGGGATTTGCAGGCATTATAGTGCACAATTTATTAAGTTTTTATTAAAAAAAATTAATTATTTTATGTATTGGACCACTTAATGTAAGTCACATCCAAAAATGATATCAAAATAAAATTATTTGATATTCCAAATGCTTGTTTTTGAGGATTCTAGGTGCTTGGGACAAAACTTACTTTTTCAACTAAAAAATTCATTAAAAATTCATTAAATTCTTTAATTGTGATGGATTTTTTTTTCTTGATACATTACAAGTGTAGGCAACTAAAACCACATTTTGTAAAACCATACTTTATTATATTTAAAAGTTGAAGTTGTTTGACACAGTGCAGGGGACTGACATTGAAGTTGAAACAACATTTTTGGGTACGCAAAGCAAACCATTACTCAATTTGCAAGATAAGAAGGCGTGAACTGACTTGCTTCTTGAGTTCGATCAAATGGTATGCACATACATGAGTGACTAGCGAGTAATCAACGCTGCTACATTATTGTCTTACAAATCAGTAACGACCCATTAAAATCTACAGTTGCAAACCCTAAAATAATGTGACTGTACAGTACGAAACCAATGGTTTGAACTAGTAGTATTAATAATAAAGAAACGCTAAATTATCTGCTATTGAATGAGCTTTAGTGGTCGAGTACCAATTGCAAATTTGCAATTTGATACCTAGCTAGTACTGTACAGTACACCCTGTAACACAGTCTAGTGAGTGTCGCCTCTGGAGAAATAAGGTAGTTTACTTCATACATACCGTGCTAATCCCCGCCTCCCAACGAATTTGATTGTCCGATGAGGCCAATCTTTACCACAGTACTCACAAGGGATAGTCTTGCAGTAGTGAACGGGGTCAGAGAACGCCACGGAGATTGCGCTTTGACTGGAATGATCTGGTCCAAGCTGCTCTCTCAGGTCTGCGCAAGCTATGCCGTGGCTATGTCCTGACAATTCAGAATGGCGTTCACCTTCTCCCGGACCAGGTCCACCAGGGCAGGCTACTAGAAAGCGGTAAAGCTTTTCCATGACTACGAGAGCAGCTGTGCCCAGGCAAGCTATGGTGTTGTATGACAGAGTACGTTGAAGCTAAACTGTTGGTTGACAACGGAGGGTGTTCTGCAAGACCAAGTAATTTTAGAAGTTTGTGGTCAGTGTATTCTCCGGGCAGGATCTTTACCCAAATACAATCCTTCTAAGCACTTACGAAATCGTTTCTAGGAGCTACTACACCAGGCTTACTGGAAGCGTCGTAAACTGGAGGTCCGGGTTACACAAGAGAAGGAGGTCGAGGGTGTGAGCCGAAGCTCGTCTGCAGAATTATGCATGATGACACTTCTAAAAAGCGATAAGAAAAAATGAATGTCTTCGCTTCAATTCGACTAGTTGATGATTGTATGTCTGGTTCCTCTTCCTAATGGCGAGTCTATGATCTAGAAATTGGAAGCCGATTCAAGAAAAGTTCGTGTCCGTGCAATGACTGGTGATTGCAAACATATTCTCCTCAAATATATAGATTGTCTAGTCGGCTGCACTGTCTGCTGATTCAGGTTTCGTAATCTAGAATAACCGGTGATCATGTCTGTAGATTGTAAGTCTGATGCTAAGAGCTTCATTGATTTGATAGATTTCTTGTCAGAATTTCAGTTGCCTACGTCGGCAACTAACTCGTCACTATGGTTACTTTCCAATTTCCATCCCTAAATTTCTGCGTTGTGGATTTGGAGAAGGGATTTAGCTGTGTCGGTGAGAGGAGATCGTGACCTGTCAAACTGAAATATTCTAGAAGTGAGTTCGCGACCTCGATCTCACGAAGGGACTGAATCATCTGGTTCATGCAGATTGTAAGTCTGGGTGCAGAAAAATTCTTAGATTTGGTAGATTCTACATAGCATTAGACGGGCCAGAATTTAAGTTGACCACGTCGGCAACTGACTCGTCATTGAAGTTACGTACTTTCCAACCCCGGAAATCTGCATTCTGGATATGGTGAAGAGTTTGAGTTGTGTCGGTGGAGGAGTTCGTGACCTTTCAAACTGAAATTTCACAAAGATTTCGGATGGACTGAGTCACCTGATCCAACACTAATGGTGGAGCTTAGCCCCTGTCGAGCTAGTGCTCAGTGCGAGTGGATAGTATTTACTACTCCAGTCCTATTAGTGAGTACAAAGAAGCAGAGCACGATGTAAGAGTGTAAGACCGACACGCAATTCTCTGGGAAGCAATTTCCTCGGAGTTCAAACGAAGCGTATCAACGTATCAATAACTGTTGTTACCTTAAATACGCATGTAGTCGCGGAAGCAGTTCGCCTGTTCGATCAGCCATGTCGGCCTGCCGCCATAGCCGAGCTTCTCATCGAATGTAGAAATTCTGCGGTCCCCGATGTTTGCTCCGCACAACCAGGCATTCAAAGCTGAAACATAATTCTAAATTTAACCCTTAAGCGCTCCGACGTCCATATTCTGGACGATGAACAGAGGGCTTGCAGGCGCTGTTTCGTCCAACTACCTTCTCATCCAATGTAACACTTGAATCTTGAAAAGACAACCTTCTTTTATGTCCAATTTCATGAAATTTTGGTAAATGGTATTACTGTACAAAGATATAAGTAAAAATGTGTGAAATTTGAAAAAGGATTGAGGCGGACTCCAACCTGCAGAGATTGATACACAGATTGCATTGGGTCTTGTTTTCAAGCTCTCCGGCTGACCCCACCTTCCTATCAGGATGCCGTTTTTATTGAGGATGCTTTTACTTAGTAACGTCTTAAGTTTACAGTTGGCTGCAGAGCTTGTTGAAACCTAAGAAGGCAATTTCTATTAAGCTTAGATTGAAAAAAAATTTATTGCAAAAAATGAGACGCACGAGTGCCAAAAGCTGTGGAGTTAGTACAGCCTGCCGATTAACAAAATTGAGGTTTAGTACAAATCCAGGAATAAAATCTAGCACAAATTAAGAAGAATTACTCGAGTGTTATGAGTTGTAATTAATATACCCACATCGATCTTAAGTTGGAAAACGTGCCAGCGGTGGAAATTAAATTGATAGCCAAATAGAACCTCTGACCACTGCCCGTGTTTGATCAACCCTATGTCCGTATGACTTGTTGGTCAAGGTTCGCTCGATTACACAGCCTTGCTGATCAAGGTACATCAACCAAAACGGATATTTCGGTAAAATGGCAATATTCCACAAACTTGGCACTTTTAGGTTTAGATCATGTGCTGTGAAATGTAAACCTGTCCTAGACTTTGGACCATGTGGTCTAAAATCTATACCAGTCCTAGAAAATGAATGGAAAAATGGCGGAAGAATACCGCCATTTTAACGAAATATCCGTTCCGGACCGTTACTAAAGCCGATTTCAGTTTAGTAGTGCGTGATTAGTGGGAGCTAAATCGTTGCACACTCATCTGATTGCATAATCAGTTTGAAAATAAACTGATTATTAGCATTCCATTCTTTTTGCATGCATGTTTCAAGAGCTAGTCTGATTTGTTGCTCACTTAGCATGATTTTTTGTTCTCTGGAGAGTTGTTCAATTTTTCTATTAATGGTCGCATACTCGCATTCGATGAATTGGCTTGTTTCAGAGTGTAGCGATTGTGACAATATTCATGTCCGCAAAGCGTTCCAGAAGGCCGTGCACTGTGTTTCTCAAATTTTGGAGACTACTGTTCAAATTCGTTAACTGGCGGGTTTCAGCTAGGGCATCAGAGTCACGATATTCAAGAGCTCAGAGCTCTTAAAACCAGGACTCAAATCATATAGATCTGAGGTTTCAGACAGGTGCCGGGAGATGTGCCAATTTCTTGAAATTTTGCCACTTGAATTGAACCAGGGTCTCATGAGGTTTCGGATTCCTTATGGGGAATGCTTGTAAGAAATTCTCTTCACGTCTCACACTTTCACACAAATCCCAACATTTGCTACTTTCCAAACTTTCCTTATGAGCAGCTGATGTGCACAGAAGTCTTATTTTGAACATCGGTGGCCTGGGAAAAGGGAGACTCACACAGAGAATTGCATTTGACATAATTATATATTTATATCTGTCAAATGTGATCCTTAACTTCTCACCATATTATTTGACCAGAATGATATCAGCATTGACAGATGCGGATCATGTACAGACGCGTGTCAGAAAACGCACCGAGTCCTAGATTGTATTGTCCTTCCAATTCATTCTTCTCCCAAGACATATATGCCTATACTTACAACTTATTAAGTCCAGTGTCGCTAGATACATATTGCAATTGTGCTCTAACAAAAGCTAGACTGCTTTACTTGCAATGATTCACATCTGGTCAAGAATTCCTAAAGCGCCACCTTACCATGCATTGTAACATCAGTTGAAGAACTTGGACTTACGTCATACATATACGTCTAATTCAATAGTACTAACTAAAGCTAATTGATCGTCCGTCCGTGGCAGAATAACTATTATTGATTTGGAACAAAAATACATAAGCCAGGGCATGTACTTTCCATACCTGATAGAGCGACTGCAGTGCCCAATTAACTAACTAATTAAGCAAGACAGTGCCCATAAATCACATCTATCGTCCGGTATCTAGTTCGAAGCCAGTGAAGTTGCTGACTATTAATTTGGACTGCATTCAGAGCTGATTCCGTGCATGTACGTACGTCTTCCAAAGATATGATAGGAGGAGTCTTAGAGTCCTAGCCTCTTGATAACGCAAGCAAATCGAAATCCACGTCTAAAGGATTATGCTCTAGCGAAACGGTCCGGCCGGGGTGCTGATCGATAATCACTGCAGCTTCCCTTTGGTTTAGTTGCATTGAATTGGAGCCGTTTGACCCGGGGCAGTAACCATTGGGAGCACATAAGGAATCTCGATGGGAGACCATTCGTTTCCTAAGTAGATGGTCCTCTTGTTGCAGTGTGGGCAGTTCGGTCCCAGGCAGCGGTGGTCACCCGGCGTTGGATCTGGAGAGAGAGGAGTGATTGGAAACGGCAGCGACACCATGATCTCTGCAATTCACGAACTGCAACACGATAATCAATCAAAGCAAGTTTTAATACAGCAAGGTGCTACAGAATTGAAAGCAATGTCGTGAAAGAAACGTACTTCGTCACAGCAAGTTTATGACTCGGAATAAGGCAGTGAAGTTTAGGTCACTGCACTTGAGTCTGAAAAACACTGACTATCTACTAATTTGAGACAGTTTGGAGGTTTCATTTGCTTGTTTCAAGTTATATAATTGTGTGCAAAGCGCACGATTTCACAGCAATTGCTAGCAATTGGTAACGCGTGGAAGCGCATTACCACCAATTAGAGGCTTGAGTCCCACGCATATTTATAATCTTTGGTCTGTCTGTGCAAGGGGCGGCACAACTCAGTTTGCAGCTAGCGGGTCCCGGCAGCTGCATCAATGCCCCTCGCAATAAAACTAGCTGAAGCATCCGTTTGGGGTTTTATTGAATCAATTCAATAGATTTTCTTAGAATCTGAATTCCTAGCCGTCAAAATGGTTGAGCTCCATGGGGACCTCTGGTTGTACGTGATCGATCTTGATAGCAAACAGAACATTATTTTATCAATAACTTTTGATAACCCTAAACACATTCGATCAGGGAACTTGTTCAGACGCAAGCACTGGGAATTCTTCAGTTAAAACAATTTCAATCTGAAGTTCGAAATGGCGATATAATTGCATGGAGACGAAACTATAGATTGAAATAATTAACTAGTCAATCGTACGTATATATATAGTCCCGGCTCTGGTACTAACTGGAGTAAAATACGAATTCATTAGCTTCACGGCACAGGGAACCCTGTCCCATTCACCCTGGGTAGTGAATGGTACAAAAATGGGGGTGAATGCGGCGTGAATATCTACCAAATAAAGCAAGTCTTTTTTAGGAAGGCTATTTGGTAGGTATTCACCCCATGTTCACCACCGTTTTTGTACCATTCACTACCCAGTGAATGGGACAGGGTTCCCTGTGCGGAGGCACGGTGCATACAATTAAAGCTTCGGATTAAGAATCTATGTTTATAGATTCTTTATGAATGAATTTTCTTGCCATTGACAGGACTGCGCTGCGCGTCGAGTATATAGCCATCGATCTTCAGCTGGCTAGATCAAGTGAGTTCATTTTATCAACATCACGCTTTAATTTTAAGTGAATGTGAATGGTAGTCGATAATCAATCGGTAACTTACTCTGGTCAATTTAAATCGTCAGAAAATCATCATCGAATTGTTTTTTCGATCACGTGGCCGGATCACTGGTCTTTGGCATTCAACACAGAAGGGGCAACGGGAGGGGCAACACGTACAGAAACCGAATCAACGATTACGTACAAGGCTATTGTATATTCAGGGTTCATTTAGTCACGGCATTTTCATGGAGGGCCCGCAACAGACGTCGTGCCATGCATTTATTTAATAATTTATTTAGACAATTACGTTGATAGACATTGATCAATTAATATGTATTCTATGACTTGATCGATCAAGAATGCATTTTCAATTCCGCTTACTAGTCATGTATGCGTGCGTGCTTTTTATTTCATCATCGATGGTTTGACGCGTATGTGTGTGCATCAACGATTTGTTCCGAGTGATGCTTCTTCTGCCACTCGATCGGAAGGATTTTCAAATCTCAAAATGGTGACATTCAAGTGTTCAGAAATCAGAACTAGGCCATTAGAGTAGATCTCAAGCTCCAGAGACTGAGACCCATGAAAGATCCAAATTTCCATTCTCTTGAAACTTTGCCATTTTCGTCAATTTGACATTCATTTGGAGCAAGCACACTAAGTAAACATCAATTTCATTCATTTTGGCGGTACTCCACGCACTACATTGGAACTTTTCAGGAAAGAAGTTAAAAAGTTAGGTGATTCCATTAAAAGAATTGCATGGAAGCTAGAACAATAAATGCAACCGTGGCAGTTTATAGGAGTGTGAAAGGAATATTTCTATTGCCACTTATTGAAATTATTTTGGTTTCATTGTTTAGAAAGTGTACATAATTATAAATCTAGCGATTAAGGCAAGTTCCTTGTTGATGAATCCAATGATAGAGGGATGGTCTATGTATTGTGATGTTGGATTGTGAAGTGAGATGATACAAAAGTGATATATGAATGGGATGATGATGTTGTCTATTTAATAATTCATAGAATGATAAGAACATGTGCTAATTATAATTGTAGAGAAAAAAATGTCCTCATTCTCTTTCTATATGTTGTAATCCCTACTTATAATTTAGTACTAATGTCTTAAGTTTTATATATTAACTTGGTTAGGCATGGCTTACTGGGTACAACCCCAAATGTAGGTAATTATCCATTTTCAAACTATTCAAATTAAAAGAATTGATATAGATTGAATTGAACTTTAAACATTAAAGTATACCAATGATTTCCATACTAACTTATTATTCTAGTAATGTATAATAAACTTGCCAATCACCTTTAGGTAGTCGGGTATTTCACTAGTGGTTACATTAGAAATAAAGTGAGACCTACTCTCACATTAGAGAAATTTTGAAGCCTTAAGAGGGCCGCTAGAAATAGACATGATAAGTCTATTAGTAATGGAATAGGTTGACTGACAATTATAGCTGCAGTGCATTGTCAGCTCAGGGGGTGCACTTAGTTCTACTATAACAAACCACGTGCAAACAAGTGGTTTCTAATAAATTATAATTTCAACCTAAAATTTTGAACATTGTTTAATAATGATTATAGCTTTCTATTGCCAAAATTTTCAACTC
Organism: Rhytidiadelphus loreus; assembly: GCA_947034895.1. NCBI lineage: Eukaryota > Viridiplantae > Streptophyta > Bryopsida > Hypnales > Hylocomiaceae > Rhytidiadelphus > Rhytidiadelphus loreus. The sequence goes on along the minus strand of OX344761.1, from coordinate 3,143,482 downwards.
AAATAAAATATGAAATGATTTCTAGAAGAAGTTGAAAATGAACTAAAATGGCATGTTTTTCAATTCAAATAATTATAGAGGACACATTTAGATGACCATTGAGTCAATATTCAACTCAGAATGAGCTTTCAATAATGAGTTATTTTTAGGAATTTTTTGTTCATTTTTTAGACAATTTTTTCTTATATAATATAGGGGTGTGAAAGTTATTTTTCAGTTCTATAGTGTATCTTTTTACTTCAAAAATTTGTAACTAATTATTATTAAAAAATAAAAATATCAATAATTCAAAACATAAACTTTCAAAGTAGGAAAATCTATTCATATTTTTTTAATTTTGTTTTATTTAAAATTCAAAAAGTATATAGGGGGTCCAAAAGTTTGTTCGCACGTGGTTTCTAATGGACACTCAAAATGACCCCCCAAAGATTGTCAGCTTATGTGAATTTCAACGTATGCTCCCTGAAACAATCAGAAATCGCGATTTTTTATTTACTTTTAAATAATTTTTTAAAGATTAAAAAAATTAAATTAAATTTACTTGTAAATTTTGGTTCTTGTGCCACTGTTGCTACATGTTCAGTTGAGCAGCTCTTTGGAAGCCTGAAATTTTCTTTAATGACGGGTGCACTTAGTTCTACTACAACAAACCATGTGTGAACAAGTGGTTTCTAACGAACTATAATTTCAACCTAAAATTTTGAGCATTGTTTAATAATGACTATAGGTTTCTATTGCCAAAATTTCCAACTCAAATAAAATATTAAATGATTTCTAGAAGAAGTTGAAAATGAACTAGCATGGCATGTTTTTCAACTCAAATAATTATAAGGAACACATTTAGATGACCATTGAATCAATATTCAACTCAAAATGAACTTTCAATAGAGAGTTATTTTTAGGATTTTTTTGTTCAATTTTTAGACAATTTTTTCTTATATAATATAGGGGTGTGAAAGTTATTTTTCAGTTCTATTCATATTTTTCTTATTTTGTTTTATTTAAAATTCAAAAAGTATATAGGGAGTCCAAAGTTTTGTTTACATGTGGTTTCTAATGGACACTCTAAAGCAACCCCCTAAAAACCTATAGGATACAATTAACAATTTAAATGTTGTAGCTAATAATTTAAGAAAATATTCAAATTAGTGAAGTTACTATAGCAATAATTTTTTTAAGCATATTGTATTACAACTAATATATAGTGTATAGTAAATAATGATCCATAGTACATAATTTGGAAATCCACTTAAAGGATAGTTTAAAAGGGAGAAGAAGAACTTTCATGAGAATCCTCTATTTTTCTTCTACAAATGGGTGATTGCAAGAAAGACCAGTCCTATGAGGCGTCACAATTGAAGTGACAGAGTTGGTTTTGGCCATAACTTTTGGAAATTGAAAACAATGGACTTGAAATTTTTATAGAAGATTGCTAACTCAGAAAACATGAGATTTGTCATTTTTCGAAAAAATTGAAAAATAATTGTATAACTAAATATCAATTTAGCTCATTTATCACACTTTGAGGTTTAGGGGGGTTTAGTACTGCGAAGTATCCCAAAAACATGATGTTCACTTGAATTTTTTGTGGCCTATTCCCACACTAGATGGGCATGTGCCCACCAAAGGGAATTAAAAAAACACAATTCTTTGTCCTCAACATGCATGCAAATAGGGGTCCCTTGTGCATAGCACTCCAAACTTTTATGATGGTTTCAACTTCTAGTTTTTGGTGAAATGTAATCACTATCAAGTCTTTATAAATGGCCAATTTTTAGTTTTTTTTTATTCATGATTTTCTAATTTTTATTAATTTATACTTAATTTTATCTATTTTCTGTGACAAATTGTCATTTTTTAAAAATAGTACTGTTTCAGTATTATAAAGTACTCAAAAGTACTATTGGCCGTTGATTTTTTAGATGAACAGCTGAGATTGCTCCATTTTGTAGTACTCCTAGTACTCCTAGTATTGGGCAGAAAAAATGTAGTTTTTGACCAAACGCTACCAAAATCGTTTGGTCTTTCTTGCAATCACCCAAATAGACAAATTAATGAACAAAATTTAATTTTGGATTGTTATCTTTTCATTCACTCCAACTCAAATTTGTAGCAAGCAATTTTCAAGAATGCGTTGCATAAGTCAAGCTTAGCCAATATATAACTACTTTTCAATTTTTCAATTTTTTTCTCCTATTGTACATGTATATTTCATTTGTATGAATTGTTTGATATATGATGACGATATATGTATTGTTTATGTATGTATTGTTTAATAGTAGTTAGAGTGTATATATTGCACCAATCATCCCTAAAAATACATATAAATTTTTGAATTATAATAGGAACATATTTAAATGCCTCACATTTTAGTTTTAACTACTATAGGATATAGGAAAATGAGAAAAAGTCAAGTAGAAAAAAAATAGAGGCATATTTATTGCAAAATAATAGCTAAATAGCCTCCCAAATAAAAAAATTTGACGCATGTATATATTGATTACAAGGTATAGTGAAGCACCTAGGTAATCATTCTACAAACAAAATTCAAATCCTTCTCTACATAAATATAAAGACTTGCATGTTTTAAAATTTGATGTGATTATTAAATGTCATGTTACGATTTTCTTGAAGATTTACCTTCAAAAAAAAATATGCATAAAGTTTTTTCATAAAATTTTTATTGCAATTTAAAGGCAATGCATCTGAAATCTAGTTTAAATTACTTACAAACCTTCACCATACAATCTATAGTCATTGGGCGGTGATACAAAATTTTGTTCCCATCGCAATTAAATTGGTAGATAGATCATATAGTTATTGTGCGGTAATTAACAACAATTGTTGTCCAGTTTTTGGATGTGTGAGGTAAATAGTTGGTTTATTTTACTAAGTACATACAAGAATGTAGATTTATTATCTAATATTGCTTGTTTCTTTTCTTTTCTTAGAAGGGTCCACTGTCCACATGACATCAAAGATGATATACTAATAAAGAGAAGATTGTTTTTAAAATTTTAAAATTATTGAATTCAAAGGGTTTTTAAATTTGAAGGAGTCGCTATCATTTTTAGTTTTTAAAAACAATCTTGTTATTTTCAGTTCAAATACTACATGAGTAGCATTTGGGATATTTTTTGGAGTTTTGCCAACTATTTTGATTCCTGTAATTCCCATAATGAACCATTTTTTCACATACCAAATCCCTTTTTTTATCTTCTATTTTTTACTCTAAATAAAAATTTGACAGATTTTATTCTAACTAAGTTTATTTTTTGGGGGGGTTAACAAATGGAGAGCCCATTGCATTAAAAAAAGAAACCGAGTACTAACTGGGTTTTTTTCAATGTTTCGAAATTGCCACTAGGTTTTTTCCCAATTCCATCAACTAGCAATAAACTAACTCGTCTGGTGGTTCTCCCCAAACATTGTACCTGAGGAAGGACTATGAATTTGTTTTTTTAGGTTATTTTGAGGTCAATTTGGATGAAATGGGTCAATTGAGGTTGGCTGAGGCTGGAAGATCGTTGGATGCTACGCCTGTGGACGGCCATCAGTGGTTTCAATAAATTATGCAGCAGCCCGTCTGGCTGGAAGCGTAAACTAGAATTGCCCATAAAGCAAGTGCATAATTAACCCTTACCAACAATACTTAAGGTATGTTTTGCACTCAGTATTAAAGAGTGTTGTGACTGAGGGTTTTAAGAACGAATTTAGCCCTACTTTTGGATTGTATTCACATTGTAAACATCACCTCTAACACAAAGTGCAAACACACCTTAAGGTTTAGGATTTAGGATCACCTAATAGTGCATGTGATACTAATGCACCAAAATTGTACTAGTTTGAAGTAATGCAAGCTGAAATGTTAATGTATTGTATCATTTTTTAGAATAAAAATATGATTTTGTAGTGGCTCTAATTTTCTAGATGATACTAATCTTCCTCCTTCACCAATAGGACAAACTAATGCAATAAGTGTCCTTTGGGGTTTGCAAGTACTGACAGGAGTCATTGTGTTACAATTAGAGTGATGTTATCATTTGTTATAACTTTTGAAGCACAAGTCCAATGAACATGAATTTTTTATTAGAGATGTCTAACTTGATGGTAATCAAATCATTTTTTTTTTAAATTAAAAAAATTATTTTATATTTAAAAATCAGTTTTGTTAATTAATCACACTTTGAGATTTAGGGGGGTTCACTACATTTGGTGTACCCCAATTGAATGATCTAAAGTTGAAATTTTGGTGGTCTATTCCCACACTAAGTGGGCATATGTCTACCAAGGGGAATTTAAAAATATATTATTTTATGTCCTTTAGGTCCATACAAATAGGACTCCCTTACACAAGCATTTTTGAACATTGAAGATGGTGTCAACTTCATTTTTTTGGTGAAATTTGATCACCATCAAGTTCACACAAATGGATTATTTTTAGTTATTTTTAGTTTATAATTTTCTATTTATTATTAATTTATAACTCATTGTTTCTATTTTTCTATGACAATCTATCTTTTTTTCAAAGTATTGTTTTAGCACTAGCAAGTAGTCTATAGTACTTGCAATGGTACTTTTAGTTGTCAATTTTTACAATCAATGGCTAAGATTGTTTCATTGCATAGTACTCATAGTACTCTAAGGCTAAAATGCAAATTTTGTCAAAATGCTATAGAAAATGGAAGGTATTTCCTGCAAATGACCTACAGGCATCTCGTAATTGTTAATTAGTCTAGTTACTTTGTGCATAGATTTAAAATTCAATACTTGTAATCATTTTTTTTTTATAATTTTGGAAACAAATGAAAGATTTTCATTGCATTATATGGAAAGGGTACTAGTTAATATACAAATAAAGTAAGGGACTCCAAAATTGACTCTTTTCTAATTATGCCATCTACATTTTGGCCATAAATGGCCACCCATGTTCACCCAGAACCACCACAAGCCGTTTCACTAGCAACCAATGGGAGTTCAATATTTTGTGCTTCAAGGGTGTTTCTTTAAAGGAAGTCTAGGGAGCATGAATAGGTACCTACACTTTCAACTTTGAAAATTTATAGAATATTATGTGAGTATCAAAAAATTGCTAAACAATTTAGGCTGGTAACATTATCACTTGAGTAGTCCACTAACATTCTCACCAAATCATTTGAACCATGTACCTAGCACGGGTAGCAAAATTTTTGGTTTATGGTTCTTGTACCCTACAAGATGGAAACTAACTCAACCATTAGAGAAATTCTAGAGTCTCTAGGGGGGCTGCCTCGTAGTGATAGACCAAGCTATTTTGAGCTTGGTCTGTCACCCCCAAAAGTGCCGCACCTTTGGTGTTAGCCAAGGTGAATATCTCAAAATCTCGTAGTTTTTGCGATTTAAAAAAAAATTATTTAAATTTTTTGTTATCTCAGTCTAGAATTATTATTATTATTATTATTATTATTATTATTATTTAGTCAATTTTTTATTTATTAATTTTGATTTTTGCGTTGTTGCCACTGCAGATTTAGGTGGGCAAAAATAGGAAGAAAACGATTTTTTTTACCAAAAAAACCCAAATTTCAGGGTCCTTTAAATTTGGGTTTAGGGTTTAGGCCTTGTTGAGACCGCAGATTTTCTCTAATGCAAAACAAAAGGACATTTTATCATTTTTTGCATACAACCCAAAATTGTAGTTACACACCACGACAACTACCTCAATTAAACTGAATTAACTAACTGCTATAACTAACTTTCTAGATTAATCTTGGTTCTAGATAGGGCTTCAGCTGTATCAGAGTAGGAAATCGTGAGCTTTCAAACCGATGAGATAGAAGTGATAGTCATTCATGATTTTCAACATTTTAACATTTCATGATTTAATTTACAAGTTACTATAATTGTTGGCAAAGAAAACAAATGCTTAATCCTTTAGTGGTCGTAGTCTTCCAGGAGTGTGGGAGGACCCTAGAAACATGAAATTGGTGCAGGTCGGCTAGTACAAAGTGGAATTGGACAAGAGTTGAATTCACCGTATGATCTTCGGCCCATACGGGGCTTCAGTCGATCAGAAGAAGGATTTCTGTAAAACAGTTTGGCGATTGCCACATTATGATGTTTGACCAGGAAATGTTGGGCGTTGACTTCCACGGGCAGAGTGTTTCTTGCTCATGGCATTTCAACTTCGAAGGCCATAGGAGGTCCACAAAATTTTCGAAAAAACACGAAGTGCAGTTGAATGTGTGAGGACTGCTTGCAAATTTACAGATCACAGAAACAAAATCTGTCTTATGAGATGCAGATCTTGCAATGCGGAGCACAATGTGCAAAGTGAGAAATAGCACATATTCGGGTCGTTGCCGACCAAAATAAATGTGTCGATGACCGCCCTGCCCTGCTGCCCATCTTGTAGACTTCTGGACTGCCTCCTCATAAGAAGACAATATAGCTGATGTCGGAACACGTTAGCAGTACAACTGATTGGCACGACGAATGCAATCCAAAGAATGTGCAGAGCATTGGCCCCCAAGGTTAGAATGTGCACAACATTTCTGCCCAAATTGCATCGGCGTGGACATACTTCGTCGGGTCAATATCGATTCTGAAGCATTGACGGGTTCCGCCAATCCGCCATTGACGGATTCTGCACTGGCTGTCCTAGCCCTGGCGACGGTATTTTGCTTGTAGTAGCTGAGCTCTAGCTTCCTTCCCTACACACGCACATTTTTCAGGAAGTTTATGTTTGACTTCCGATGAAGATCAGGTTCGGTGCAGCGATCCGAAGTGGTGGTAGTGGTGGTGGTGGTGGTGGTGGTGGTGAGGGTGGTGGGGGTGGTGGGGGGGGGACTTATACCTCGACACCAGACTGCAAGCTTTCTGTGGAGCCAATTGTTATGGTACAACTGCGCACGTTGATGCGTAGTCCTAGTGTTTCAAAATTGCGGAATGCTTTATTTTATGTACACACGGTTTCCATACATGTTTCCATACTATATACAATACTTTGTACTATATATATATATATATATATATATATATATATATATATATATATATATATATATATATATATACAAAGCCTATGCATCGCTGCTTGTATTACATTTCTAGCTCTGTACATTGCCTCCATCAAACTTTAATGCTGACAATTCATCTTCTCAGCACAAAGTGGCTCCTCTGAAAACACTCGCCCAGATGTAGAAAGACGCCTCCGCATTGGGGGCATAACATGTTTGTCCTGGTAGGGCCTCTGCAGAAACGACATTTCCGACGACGTTCGCTGCGGACAAGGCCATGCACACCTGGTGTAGACAGGCGAAATTATGACACTGCTCCCCTCTGCACTGACCATGGTCTGCTGAGTTCATCGGCAAGGCCTAATTGGAACTGCAAATGAGATTGCATTCCCTTCCCAAGTTGCTCGGCTGCTACTTGATGCAAGATGAATGCATTTACTATTGATGTGTCAATGAGGTAGAAAAAGATTTTATGCCACCACTTGTGACTTCGAGTCTGGCATGTGTATGACCCCCTCAGTTGGTCAGCGATGTCGACCCCCCGCATGAACTCTGTATATGCCTTGTGTATAGGCAACATCTCCAAGTCTGTTACAATACCGTTCACTCGTCTAGGCACTATCGGCCATGTCTCGTTCGCTGATGGAATGGGTGGGTAATATGTGGACAACAGGAATACAGGCTTTCAATCTACAAATGCCACACATGAGACTTCGCGACTCCCGTGCATCCTCCACCACAAAATTTCCCTGCGGCTCTCTAGATAATGCTTTCTTGTCGACTAGCGATTTCGGGAGACCAATACGATTGCTCCGAACTGTGCCAACTGCGAATGTCCCTAGTGATCGGAGGTCTACTAGTAGCTGTACAAATGTGAAGAAATTGTCCGTGCATACCACATGCGATCGGCCATGCAAGTCGTGCATCATCTGCATGACCACTTCATGTGGTGACTTCGCGTCTCCTACAATGCCACCAGCCACTGAATCTCTTCGTAGTGATCCTGTGTACATTTGAAAGTCCGAAATGTACTTATGCTTTGCATCGGCTAGACACCAAACCTTCACTCCCCATTTTGTTGGCTTTCTTGGTAGGTACTGCCTCACTGGACAGTACTTCCCTTTATAAGGTATCATTGTCTCGTCAACGGTGACCTCTTGGAATAGATTCCAATTCGACTTGAACTTCTTCCGCATTTCAATCAGCAGCCACTGCATTTTCCTCAGTCTATCGATTTCAACATTCTCGTCTTGTTCTGTAGTCTGTTGGTCATCTGCAACGTGCAAGCAACGAGTGATGTCTTCATACTAGTGATACGTCATGATGCTCGAAATGCTTGGACAGTACATAAATTCATTGCCTCGATTCCAATAGTTACGATGGTTGGGGAGACATTTTATTCCCATCAGTAAGTTCACAGTAACAAAGGCCTTCAATTCCACCTTCTCCAAATGCCACCATAGTCCTCCGCCTATGGGTAAATGAATCTTCGGATTTAGTAGACTAGCATATCGATTAGTGTCGTTGCAGATTCGTTGCAATGTCTTCTCCGACCAAAACCGAGCAAACAACGCCGTCTTCGTAGGCATTCTCAGTATGGAGAAAGCTGGACCTCCGCTCGGTCCTGTAAATGTTGGACTCACTGTCTTGTAAGAGGAGTGTTGCATTGTCCACATGGACTCTGCGTAGGCTGCTTGGAATGCCAAACGGGCAGTTGCAACTAACGCTCAGGTACCACGTCCATTACGCACCATGTGGGTCCGACTAGATCTAGTTGATCGACCAACAGAGGAATGTGCTTGAGAGCTAGATGCTCTCTCCGAAGAAGCTTCTGGATTCCTCTGATGACAACCATCATCCATAGCCTATAACTGAGGATTTGCACGTGCATTTGCTCTGCCATCTGCTAATTCGAATTCATCACTATAGAAATCAACGGTATGCTTAGGCACAAGTTCTGGCATGTGCAATAATGTTGGACAGTCTTTGCCGTTGAGGTCAATGAACGGTATACATGTGACAGCTGCTATGGATCCGTTGAACAAACTATTTGTCGTCGATGAACGGCCAATATTGGGTCCTACGTGGTTCGGATGTGTGTCTTCATCGCCTACAAGAAGCCGAAATGAACTGGAAAACGGTGTACTTACAGTCTTTGTTGGATCGACAATGCTCTTCACATGAGGTAGCGTGTGCTTCGGCACATGGCCGTCGCAGAGCTGTTGCTGCCGTTCCAACTGCTTGTGCACGACTTTTGCTTCAGTCACTTTCCCTTTGCCCTTCGTGTCGGGCATTCTTTCCATCATTTGTATTGAAGCATGCGGACACATTGTGAGGCCTGAGCGAAACTTGTTTGCTAAAGATGTTGTCATCGTTATTTCAGGTGCCTCCACAATACGGATTGTTGCGACAGTGAAGGGTGGTTTTGCCTTCATCGCTACAACTGCAGGACTCGCACTGCAACTAGCTTTGATGCTGTAGCCGGTGCTAGCAATGTTGCGTTCTGTTCATTGGAGTTGTCGTCCATGCTGTCTGCTGAGTAGTTCGCAAAGTCATACCAAGACTGCCAAGAGTCTTCGTCATCGACTTCAGTACTGGTTGCGGCAACGTCGCAGGCAAAAGAGTCCTCCACAGTGATGGAATATAAATTGTGGTCCTCCATGTCCAATGAGGACGTAGCCCCTCCTTGTACTACATCCAAAGACTCTTCTGTGTTGGGCATGCACATATCAGTACTATCATATTGATTCAAGAGCACCAACGGTTCCACTTCGCTTGAAGGAACTTGTATCTCCCTTCCATCATCTAGCATCACAACATACACTACTTCCCCACTATTTGAGCGTACAAATGCATGGATGGCCAGACCTATAATCCACTTCAAGCCATCATCATGGCCTGCACTTCCTATCGACGTTGTAGATAGACGAACAGGTGTTGGTCTTGTCACAGAAGAAGGCATTTTGTATGTAGTATCAAGACGGACTTCCCAACGGTAACCTCGCCAAGGTAGCACACATGTCGAATCTATAGTGGGGACTTCAACAGAACGGACATCATGTGCAAGACTACGATAGTACTATTTTTGGAGAAGAATCCCCACCACTGAGAGGGGTCTTCCCTTGCCTTCTCTTCTGCTCATGACTGTTGTCATTGCTTTCCGTATCTTTCTTTTTCCTAGATGACTCCATCACTTTCTGGGAAGACATTATACTACTACTTTGCCTAATAGATCGGCAGAATTGACGCGTTTGGTACGGTGAGTGCGGCGGTCCACCAACACCCTTACTACTGCGTGTCATGTTTTACAGAGGGCAGGTCACAAGAAGTTGATATGATGCAGGACTATGTGAAATTAATTACAGGCAGTAGAGATGCAGAAATGTCGAAGATACTGTGGACAATTATCGTCAGGCCACAGAAGAACTCGAAGAGCGTGATTTACTCCTTCACTGAATCCAACTAGATATCCCTTAGGTATTCTCTCTTTCCAGCCTAGAATCCGAGCACAATGATGTCTGAATAAGTATCGTAAGCCCCTAGGAGTGTCTTGTTTCTTCACACCTGGCTTGACAGACCGCTTCAATAAGTGTCTACAATCTAGGAGTCCTAGGATCTGGCGAGTTTGTCTATCAGTGGCTCCGATAGAAGATGACCACAGTCGAACAGTTTCACGAATCTATGACAATATGTATGCCTGGGATTCAGTAGTCGGTACTGTACTAGAAGTTGAGTTCATTCTCGATAAGAGAAGGTATCCTAGTTATTGAAAAATTACTACAGATGAGTTCGTGAACTTCATCATGCAACGATATACAGTTAGAACTGCTAACCAATTGATACCCTCTGAATCGATGTAGTGGCGATACCTTCTGAACTTCTCACTGACAGCAAACAATGGAGATAGTACGATGTTCAAGACTACGCGATGGAGAAGGCCAAGGACTACTTCCAATAACAGATCGATGAATACGGTTGTTACATGTGTGAACACTTCTCAGTCACATTTCTAGACAATGGTCTACAGTATTTTGATGTCACTTCTATGCATGTACAGGTCTGCTAATGGGTGCAACAGTAATGGCAACGGTCTAGTGCAGAACTGCTAATCGTGGCTGATTTCAATAATGGAGAACATAGACAGTCAGGGTTGACGATAACAAATGTAATGTCACTTACATTTCAACTAAGGCGGCACAGAACTACAGTATTGGAAGGAAGCTACAGAAACACTACTCTTCAACTTTGGGACTACGTACTAGTAAACTTTACTTTCTTGCATTCCGATTTGTGAGGCTACAAAACAAATGGTGACTGTGGTGGATTACTGCACTGCATACCATTCCTTTTTATTCATCTTGCTGGAGTGTTTCACAAGGAGGTACTACAAACTTCTTGAATGCAATTGACGGCTTCAATTCAATTACCGCATTACAAATATTATTGATATGAATGCATGTGTGCTAAAGTGGGTTCTTTGTAGAGGTAGTTGAGACTAATCCCTACTGTAGCTTTTGTACATGCTACTTCTAGTAGCAATGTGCTCCTGTAAGATGTACTATTGAATTTTCCATGCCAAAGAGTATTTATGAATTTGTAGTTTGTACAGAAGTACTCTATAGAGGTAGGCATCACATTTTCGTGTGGGCATCTTTGTACTAAGTACTGCCAATGAAGTTCTTCATTGGTTTGGTGTCTACATTGAAGAATCAGCCGGCAATGTCTTCAATTGAAAATTCCTTGTTCACGAAATCTCACTACTCAGTGACAAGTGTAATTCGTTTTTGCCTTGCCCTCTACACTTCGTCTTGACACAGTGCATGTTTATTGTACATCTGTAATAATTGTTGAGTATTGATAGAATTGTACCAAAAATAATCCAAGCATAATGACGGCAGCATACATACAACTATCCTTGCCGGGGCAGCCAGCTACAATAGGACAATTTAAAAAAAAATTCCTGTCATGTTACTGATACTATGAATGGGCACACAAAATTTTGTGCTTTCCTAGACATCTCTTGCCATCTCCATTTATTGGAAAATATTGTTGCCGTACTCGAGGAAGGCCTTTGATTTTTCCAATAGAACACTCTTCCACCTCTCTCCACAAAAAAGGATGGATGAAAAAATGATAGAAGTTATGACTGGCACCGCTTCCCTTCTGTGCGTCGTCCACATTTTGGACGTTGACGCGCTTAGGGGTTAACCCCTAAAGGACCGGACTGTGTCTTTTGGCTGTATAGAAATTTTGGGCAGGTACCTACGAGTGGAGCTTTTCATATTTGGGGCTGAAATTTTAATAGAATGTGGGGTCGAGGAAGATCTTTCATATGCACCAAATTTCATGACATTTGGAAATACAAGTCAAAAGTTATAGCCTAATATGTTACTTTTTTTTCCAACTGGGCAATTCGGGCAGATCAGAAAAAATCTCTTTTTTCAAAAATAAAAATTTGGAATTGATTTTCTAGAGTTTTATATACACGAAAAGCTTTGAATCATTCCATTTTGATCATTGAGTCAAAAGTTATGAGGATTTTTTGTTTGTGGGTAGTTTTGGATTTCCTACTCTAAAATAAACTTTGAAATCCTTTATCTTACCCAATTTTCAATATTTTTGGACAAAAATAAAATCGTAGGATGTAGATACATTATTACAAAATTTCAACCATTGGGATTGGAAATTTTCAATTCCATATTAAAATTGTAAATAATTAGTATTTTTAATCATTCTCTACTACTACCTACTTACTATTTTTTTCCTATATGTTGTACTATTCCAAATGATTTGAAATTTTTCAAGCATGTGGCCAACTTGTCTAGGAAAACAAATCCAAAGAAGCACCACCATTTAGATTCTTTTTTAATAGAAATGTGAGCTTCTGAAGTGCAGCTGCCCTGCTTTTTGCAGGGTCAAAAAAATGATTTTAGTTAATTTGAATGCTTATATCTTGTAATCCACCCGGTGGAAATGTCTGAAATTCTTACCACATATTTTTGATACTATATAATACAAGATCCTACGGTTAGATATGTCAAAAAAAGTTTTTTTCCAAAATTTTGGTACTTGTACTAGAAATGGCAGTTTTGGAGCGTTTTTGGTGAAAGTATAGTGACGGTCCTTTAAGGGTTAAATATTCAAGAAAAAGAGTTTTTCTTTGTTACCAAGTTAATGAAAATGAAGAAAGTCAACAGTACTGTATATTGTAACTGTACCCAATTCCAACCAGTGACCCAATTCCACCCAAATGAAAAGCCTAAATTGATTTCAGAATACAAATCTATGACTATTGTACATGCCTTAACTTTACAATACATGCAAGTTAAGGCATGTACTACAGTCACAGATTTGTTTTCTACAATCAATGAGGGCTTTTCATTTGGGTGGAATTGGGTCATTGGTTGGAATTGGGTGGAGCCACCCTACATGTACAATTAAAGATGTAAGCAAAAATATATAAACTCCAATAAAGATTTGGACATTCAAGGGATTAATGACCTAAAATACTTTCTCGAATTTTTGGTCCACAAATTTTTTTCGGGTGCACCGCCAGTAACTTATTAATGAAAAGCACATTCTGAAAGTGCAACTATTTCTCAAATTCTCAAGCTCAAAAGGTCGAATCCAGCCATTGAGGAGTGAGGGAAAAACTCCAAGTGGATAAGCACTTCCACATGCTCAAATCAGCAATTTTCAACCAAGTCATTAGTGGCCGTCACAGTTGATTTGGGAGAAAACTGCCTGGTCAGTCTCTCTTTGTCCATACCGTATTTAAGGAGAGTCACTCACCCAGAGCCCTTAAGTCCCAAACCTAGGTTTTCTCAAAATCTTGGTGATCGATTCTAGCTAGCTTAGATCGATGCTGCCAATTCTTGCGGGGCACTTCAGTGAGAGTATTCAGCAACTCGATCTGGGCACAGCCAGAACATTATAAAACAGACTAGAAGAGATTGAGTGAATTAAATCAATCATTATTCTTTTCCGCAATACAGCTAGATACGTACCTATCTGGGGAAGCTTTGAATTGAATTTTGCAGCTCATTTTTATTATAGGCAACAGACTATATTCTTGTGTTGTTCCTAGCTAGATTCTTCGTGAACATGCAAGGGAATTGTTTTTCCCACCACTGGTCAATAATGGTAATAATAGGGAGACAAGGGAATTTAGAGCCAAACTAGTCGTTCGATTAATTTCTCCCCAAATGAATGAATCTTGCGAACTTGCACTAGCACCAAGGAACTTGTTCTGTAGGACAAGCAGCACGTGATCTTCAGTCACAAAGAGCAGTATATAAGCGTAACGTGTTCAAACGTTTCACCATTCGTGTTTGAGGCTAAATTATGTGATCATATGATCAAGACTCCAACTCAAATTTAAGTAAAACACAGGCTGACATAACTGGCTCTTATACGATAGGCTCCACAATTATTTGACCGTCCACAAGTGTGCTTCGGTTGGTTGGTTGGTTTGGGTACGTGCAAACCAATTGAAAGATTGATAGTCAATTGACTTTCCTTCAGTATAGATCATTAAGAAATTATTCAACAAAGGCCTGAAGAGTACACAACCAAAAGTTCCACAGACGGGAACACATACAGTGATTACCAAGAGTACTTCACATCAAAGGTGGCGAAGTTAAGACAACATATTCCTGGGAGGGAATACCTCCACAAAATGTAGCAATTTGAAAGGGTCATATCGATCTCAGGAGAATTACCATTGCATTTAGTAAACAAAACTAGTCACTGGGATATGTCGGAAGCATAAATATGGCATGAACTTAACGTCGTCAGATATGCATGTCCGGAATGAACATCAACACAAAGTAATACTTCATTTATAGATCCGCAGAGCGGAATCAAAATAAATCATACTGCACTGTCTTAATGAAATCCGACTCCTACCCGGAGGGTTGCTCAAAGAGATTTGAAAGAGACGAGCTAGTTCGAATCTTTCGTCAGGAGTCTCAGGACCTTATTTTCAAATCAATCTGATATATACCAAATGTATAATTCTTGTCTAAAAGTATATTGTGAAGGGACTAGTACTCACTCAAGAAGAACAGGAACTTACAGTAGATTATATATATCAACTGAAGCTTGAGCTGAGCTTCTTCAAATACTTTCATCGTCAATTTCACAATGATAGATATTGTCATAACACAAATCTGGGACTGCCAGGGACAACAGACTGACTGTGCTATTAATCCTATATATATCAACTTTCCTGAAAAACATTCTGATCACGTGTTTCCATGTGCAGATCTCTCAAGGGACTGCGGCATTCGGGTGGAGCCGTGGAGGGTCCGGCTTCAAAATAATATATGCATTTCGTTGTTAATCGAATATATTCACCTCTTGTTGCAATATGGGTAGTCTTCCCCGGGCAGACAACTGTGAGGACCTGGCGTAGGATCGCCTTCTGCAACCACCGATTGTCGAACTCCCTGTGTCAAACTCCTTCTGGGGGTGTTGCATTTGGGGCAGCCTGCTCCCAGGCAATAGTGATTCGGAGTTCGTTGGCCATCTCCTTCAGATGCCGATGCAATCAGCTGCTGCACAAAAGACGCCATGATCTCTGCCGAAGTTCACGAACTGTTACGAATTGATACTGTAAATGCTGTAAAGAACGAGCAACGTATATGAAACGTTTCAACTCTCATGCAAGAGCTCTGTCTCTCAGATTAAATGGCTCAGAACCTGGGCAATAATTCAATGAGGCTCACGACACTTGATTCACAAATGAATGTGAAAGCTGATGAATCAATGGATGAGCGTAGAGGATGTGTGAGGAGGATGCGTGTGGAGGATGAATATATATATGCAGTTAAGCTACCAGATAAAATGCTCTTTAGCTCTTTGATTCATGTGCATGTCAAGCTCACCAATCGGTTCATGTGCTCAACCATTGTCAAACTTAGAATTACGTACAAATTAATTTACTGGATCTTCTGGGTTCAATCTAACTGACCTCGTCCCGACACTTGTTTCACAGGGTTCAAAATCTAAAACACCAGGTACTTGACCTCAGTTAAATCATTCACAGAGTTCGAGCATTAATCACATTCATTAAAATCATATATAAGCTCCAAAATTGGGACTTGTAAGTGTACAAAACTCTTTAAACTAGGACTGGTAAAGATCTGAGGTTCCAGATGAACTTCTGAAGTTTCGACCTTTACATCGAACATGGCGATAATTTGACTGGAAGAAGGTCCGTGAAAGTGGATATTTTGGTGTGATTCAGAGTCTTGCAGTCGCAATCTGAACAAACTTTAAGGCCTGCAGTAATTCAAAGCGTCGCCAAACAAGATAACGATTCGACATTACCTTGTGTTGTCAAATTACCCAGAGCTCTCACTGGATATGGTTGAATCAGCGGGAGTTGTAGTGAAATTCTAGTTCAATTAAGAAATTAAAATTATATCGAGATGCTTGGAAATTGGGTGATCTAATTGGTAGTGCCAGTCTAAGTATTTGGTAGTCAATGTTGAAACCAATTCACTATCGACGTTGGGAATTGTACTACAATGTTTTCAGTCCCCTCGGCGCCCACCTTATGCTTGTTGACCGATTCCGGAGTACCTTGATCTGCAGTAGATGAGCTAGTTCCTTCGACGCGCACACAATTTTTTCACGAGCGATCGATTACTGGAGTGTCTAGATAGATGTGCACAAGAAGCAGTCTTTTGTTCCATCATCTTCGAATTCAAATTGACTAACAGCATTGCGCACGGTCACGTAAATTAAAGTCAGGAACTCAGGATAGTCCACTCCGTTGTTTTTGACATATATTCAAATTAGACAATTAATTGGAGAAGACTGCAGCTGAGTACGTGACCGTCTGTCGGTAGGGGGAAATTATTTCAAGGTCGACGAAGAATTACTCCTGAAAGCAACTATTCCATCAACAGTCAGGCGCGTTGGAAGCTCACGTCAGTGTCTTCACATATATGGTGTGCACCTTTGGAGATTGACTTGGAAAGTTGGAAAGCCTGAAAATGCAGATGTTGAAATCCAGTCGGGATGGTACTATTGTAACGAACTTTTTAATTGTTGCGAACACGTGACTGTCTCAAATTGCACCTAAGTCGCGCGTAATTAGTTGTGAAGTTTCAAATCACATGCGCAACAATCTTGTCGATAAAATCTTTGTCTCGAGATTGATGACAATCGGTACCGATATATAGTACCAGCATACGATTCTGTACGTGTTTTCAATGGATTAGACTTGAAAATCCCCAATCATCGCCACTTTTGAATTGAAGTTCATTTGGATTCATTTTGTGGAACTCAGGCTCAGCTATACAACGCGTGATCAAAAACTATTCTCGAGAATTTCATGTGGTACGTAGCTCTGAAATCTGTGCGTGAACTCAAATTGAAAGTGTGAAAGGCATGGCCGCCATGGCTACAATGCTATATACCATATACAACATATAAAATTGATATGTTTGAGTTTCGTGCACATATAAGTTTTTGAAATGCATTTCTTTCAGGTATCGATGAATTGTATGGATGAATTGATCTGAATTTGGTAATATTTGCTGAAAACGTCGGTAACATGTCGTAACATGTCGGTGTTTGTGTTTGATCACTTAATTAATTTCCCGGGCAATACCCTTGTCTTCCGGAATTGCACAGAAAAAGGTGTCAACGAGGAGGGCAGGGCAGGGCAACATTCAGTAGGAGCACTGACGCCTGTCCTCCCCCTACAGAATGGTGTGGAATATTCCACACCACCAGTAGCTAAAGAACAGGTGTCGATATTTGTCAAAGTGTGAAGCAGTGGGTTGAAAATACAAAATGGCCATTGACAACTTGGTTTATGCATCTAACAACAATAAACGGCTGGATCTTCCCATTATGTGAACTAAATGGAAAATATAACTCCAAACAAGAGAGAAACTTTATTAAGTAAAATGGAAAACAAATTTAATGAAATTAGTATTCTCAATACTTGAATTACCTCACATTCATTTGGAAGTTATTCATGCTTTATGTTAATGATTGAGAAGAGAATCTCTTTATATTCACATGGAGTGGTAGAAGGTAGAACAACCCATGTGGGATAAGGTGGAAGTACCCAAAACCATCAACATAAGCAAAAGTTAGCATTGATAGTTGGAGTTAGACACCTTTTCCAAAAATGATATTTTTTTAGTATTAGCAAGTGAGAATCATGAATATTAAAAAAGAAATTAGATTTTTTGGATGTGGTATATAATTTTTATGATTTTTCAAAGTGCCAACTCCCTAGATCCTTGCCTAGAGCACTAAAATTGTCACATTAGGGGAGATTCCTGCGTTTTAAGAGACTGTGAGTTCCCGGACTGCGGGAACGCTGTGGGAACACTGTGGGAACACTGATCTGATGTGGCCAGGAGATGGCCACGTCAGAAATTATTTTTTAATATATTTTTTATTAAAAAAATATTTTTAGTTTTTTTTTTTAATTTTTTTTTTAATTTTTTAATTTTTTAATTTTAATTTTTAATTATTATATTCTGACTATACAGGATTGGTTCCCAGCAATGGGAACAACCCTAAAACAATCTCCCAACTAGCTGAAATCTCCCCTAATGCATAGGTGGACCCTAAACCAAGATTTGCAAAAATCAATAGTAAGCAAATCATAGTTAAGTATGTGTCCTTCAAATGCATCAACGAATCAAAGGTAAGCATTTGAAGGACATATTAACTAAAGTCTAATGACACATTAAGAAGCAATCTAGGGTAGAGGAATAGGTACAAGGACGCTTTTGGGTGCCTTCACCTTACGTAAATTAGAATTAGTAGTTTCTCAACCACTCATAGTAAAGTCAAAAGTAGAAATTGTGTTTGAAGTAGAATTTTATACCTCATTTAACTATAGTAGAATATCTTTTTTCAAAATACTTTGAACTAAGAAAAAGGTGAGAAATCAAGTTAAATTTCATATCCAAAAATCCGTTTGAAATTTTGAGTCTCCAATAAAAAGTCATAGACAAATTTTAAAGAGGGGTTGGAAGGGACATTTTCTTTGACATTTTCAAACATCCTCTTAGAATTTTGTCCATAAATTTTTATTGGAGGCTTAAAATATCAAAAAAAAAATTTGGATATGAAATTTAATTTGGTTTCTCACCTTCTTTTAGTTCAAAGTTTTTTGAAAAAAACTATTCTACTATAACTAAATGACATCTAAAATTCTTCATCAAACATCATTTTGACATTTTGACAATAATGGTCAAGTTCTCAATTTCAAATTATCCCATACCCTTTGAGGATTCATGGTGTAAAATTAATTCAATATTAAAATGACATTTCCAACCATAATTCCTACAAATATCATTGAAGCAAATCCTTCATTGGGCCATCTAGATTCTTTATTGGTATTTTTTGTCAAAGGATTCTTAAGATTTTTGGCAAACCAATTTAACATTTCTTTGTTGATTTGTTTGTCTAGTCCAAGATTTAGCAAAAAAAGAAGAGTATACTATAGATGTACTGATATGATTCCAATAGGTAATACTAAAGCTTATTTTAATTCCCCCATGTGGATATTTTTTGTAGACGAGGCTTCCAAAGAGGAAAAGGCAACCTCTCTGAAGGCTATTGAATGTTACAAGAGCTTGATGAGGAAACACATTTTCTTGTGCAATCCCGGACAACAAGGGTATTGCACAAGAAAAAATGTTTGCCAAAAAATACAAAAAATTTGAATGAATAGAAAACTTTGTGAATGACGAATTTGTAATACCTGATTATGTGTGTGAACCTACAAAATGCACTAATTATATCAAATAACTTGCCCAACAAATGAATAGGGACTTTAGTGGAGTTTTTTTATGAATGTACCACTAACTACTACAAGAATCATTCTCCAACCCATTTCATCAAGAAAAAACAGAAGTAACACAACTCTAATTCTTGACATTTTCATTGTGCAACATTAAATCAAACATACGAAGGTGGACCCAGCCTACGTGGAGCCCAGGCCAGGCCAGCCCACCTCTGTCAACGCACGACCCCAACGAAGCGCTAGCAACAACACAACAGAACAACCCCGTTGACGTCCTCGTCCTACATAGACACAAGACCGCAACCCGTAGGACGCAATCTTGTAGGACAATAATTTCGGAAAACCTAATTCACGTCCTACATAGGGCGGCGGGTTTAGGATTTAGGGTGGCGGTTTAGGTTTTACATATGAACTTATTTACATATCCCATATTCTTTGTGTTACCTCCTACCACCTCGTCGGTATATAATAATTTGTCTTTTCAAATCATACCACAAATCATGCATGAATGACTTTTGAAGCAAAGTGAAATAGATGTAGTAGCATGCCACATCAACATGGGCCTATTTCAAATGGATGATTTTTAAAATGTTTTTTAGAGAAGGACAAAGTTCAAAGTTTTACAAAAACAACATTTTGTGGAATAATTCGAAGTTCAACATTTTTTGATGTTCTCGTAAGACTTGTAAAAAAATGGATAACACTTAAAACAAATAAAGTGTTCATTCATCTTTCTATGGGGATTGTGACAAGTTTGGCCATCCTAATCAACAAACTTGTCACAAGTTTAGTGATTACTTGAAACCCTAGGCCAAAACTTGTAGAAAAATTCATCAAGCACCAAAAACTATTACAAAATTTCATAAGTCATTGATGAAAATTGAAGAATTCTTAGAGGCAACTAGCAACAAGTCAATGCATTTTGTGCTTCAAGGGTGAGTCTAGTGGCATGTGTAGGTATCCTAAAATATAACTTTCAAAACTAGTGGCATGCATAGATACCCTACAACTCATAAAAATGTTAGATGAGTGTCAAATTTACAAAATGACTAGGGCGAGGACTAGGATAAGAATTCTCTAAAGGTCCTAACAATTTTATTAATCTCTGAAATTACATCACAGGAGGTTGTAGGACCAGATTGATTGGCGAATTTGGGTGTGGCTATTTTACTTCAACCTTGATAGTGAAAATTGCTGGAGACCAAACTCAGGATATATCCGGACTCCAGAGGACTTCTACCGGCAACACGACTCTCTAACTGCGATTCCATTTCATTTCCTCAAAGCCAACGAACCAACCACCTCCACAGCATGACGGCCCACGAAACAAATGTTTGGGATGCATGGAAGCCTCCACATGGACCAAGGCCGCAGACAAAACTGGAGCACTTATACCGACAGAGCTAGTGAAGAAAAGTGCCCTACCTCTAACATTCAGAAAACCTAATTCTGACTTCAATTCTAGCTATGTACACCCAATTCTTCCAATTTCCAAACACTTAGCACGTTAAAGCATTGATCAGACGTGCGAAGCTTATCACAGATCTCACTTGCGGGATTCACTCACTAACGGTCCCACAGTCGGCAACCTTTTCAATTGTGGGGCCCATCCGAAGCCGCAAATTCGGGTGTAGACAGGTCTTCTACCGCTCAAGACGGCAGGACCCACACTAGCTGGGCCCAGGAACTGGATTTGCAGTTCCGTATGAGATTGAATGTGCACGTGATCCCATGCACAGGCAGAACCGCTGACCGTTAACTGGTCCAGGAGCTCCTAACCACGTTTAATTTTAGCTGGCCATGGAGAAGAGTACAGTAGTGCCTTGATTTGTTGCAGGGAGAACGATGTCTGCACTTTAATAGTAACCTCTGTCCCAAGCTTTCACATCTAACCTTCTTGGAAAACCCCAGAACTTTGAGGTTACTTGGCGAAGATATGGCCTCAAATACAAGTCAAAAGACGGTCTGAACCATTAGCGCCAGCTAGTGGAATACAACAATTTCTCTCTTGACTGGAGGTTTTCTAAATAAATTAGAAAGTCTGGAGGATGCTACCAGGGATGCCGATCGAAGTGTCAAAAGATAACGTAACTAAGTTATCTGATTCCAAAATGTTCGACTAAATGCGACTAGACACAGCGAATCGATCAGGAAGGTTATGCCTGAGGCAATTAGGCATCGCAACCATTAGCTTTGAGATCGAATGGAATGGCTCACATCTATCGCAGGAGGACAACCGCACAGGCACTACAGATACAAGCGTCAGATGAACTTCATCCAATAGTAATGGCTAACACATTCATGCAATCCATCGAAACATTTAGCTAGCTAAAGTGATTGACTGGAACGGCTCGTGAACATCAATATCAGGATCACAGCAGCACAATGCACTAATTATACACACAAGACAATGGACTTCATTCATGATTTATCAGAAGAAATGAACTCGCTCTTTACTAAAAGGGTACTAGTACTCGATATATTGAAATGTTCCCACCATAGCAGAATCAATGGAAATAAATGCTGTCCTCATACTGTGATCAGACTCTGGCCTTGGCGGTCAAAGCCGAAGGCGAGATTTCATCTTCCGAAAGCACCTTATTTCAAGCCAATCTACTCTGTACAAAAAGAATATATCTAGGCTACTGCTATACGTACTATGAAGGAACTAGTGCCCAAATTATAATCAAGTGAAGCTTGGGCAGGGCTAGATCCCTCGACTATTTTCATAGCCAATGTAATGTGACAATAGTTTCAGTCACTAAGTATCCGTAACTTTTAGAATTCCGGGCATGGAACGACTGTGCAAATCAATCAATCAAGAGCAATTACCACCACGTCCTTCCACAGATGTTACAAGGTATCACTGAGCACCTGTGAGGAGGCTCGGGCTCGGAATCATTAATTGTGAACATCACACTACCGATGTCAGAGTTCGAAAGCTCGTGAAGTCCTTCACAGAAATGTGGATTCTGTGTAAGTGATTCATCACCATCAGAGCCAGGAGATTGCTGTGGTGTGCTTGAATACTCCTGCAGTACACTTGTTGACGACGGTCTCCTAGCGGTGCTGCAGTAGGGGCAGCCTGATCCCGTGCAATAGTGATTCGGTATGCGCGGTCGATCTCCTTCAGAATCCCAGAGCAGCGTGTGCACAAGGGACGCCATAACCTCTGCCGACATTCACGAACTGTGATCACAGTTTGTTTCTGGGAGTGCAAGTTTCTATCGGCAGTAACGTCGTGATTGAAACGCCTTCAGAGCTCACTGATAGATTGTATGACTCTCGGTATGACTGGGAAGCTGGATCGGCAAGGAATCTCTGATGAATTTAACTCAGAAACAATTTGAAAGCTGCATGAAAGCTCGACTGTTGAGGCTGTGTTTGAATCCATAGAGATTATATGCAGTTCGCGCTGCCAGACAAATTTCTACCTAAGGCTTCTAAATGACGACAAACTTAACAATTGACAGTCAACTTGAAACCACGTTGCATGCATCTTCCGGGTCCCATCTAACTGACGTGTACGTGGCCCCACACTTGTTTCACACGGGCCAACCACACCTTTTGTTATATTTCGCATAATTCCGCGAAGTTTAATCGAAGACAACGAGCAACGGCGGACAATTTTGTTTGACCGGCCTGACCACCAACTCTGAGGTGGCAAGTCGGTGTATCACTTTTGCAGACACGCTGTTAACAATTCGAGCTAACTAATGTCTGAAGTTGAAATCTCCGCCCAATCAATATGTCAAAGCACATTACCAATTTCTGGGCAAGTCGTAGCTAGATTTGGTGGCTCAAGCGAAAATTGCAGGGACAAATCCGGCTATTATATTGTCCTCAGAAGCAAGATAACATCGAGCATGCTAGCTTCCGGCCAGTTATTAAAGTTCACGAATTCGTTACTTCGAGTTTGTCTGGAGTTTTGTCGACGTTCAATTCAAGTGAATTCAAGTGTCAGGGTAGTTGAACTCATGTGCTCTTTGCTGTGCACTTTGTTGTACCCTGCGAAGTATCTACACAACTTCACCAGTTGACCAAGCAACCACTACACCATCAGTGCGCAACCGTTGCAGAAACTAATAGTCGGCCCGGCCGGGATACTTCACAGACCTCGAAATTTGTGCGGCACGAACGTCTCTGGGAACTATTTCATTTGCACGTGGGTTAATAAATACGACTTAGTTACCTGGCACGATTCCGAGCGCCAACATTGGCCGACATCATCTGCGCAAAGCTCCCAAAACTAGGACCACAATAGATTTCAGATTCAGACGTCCAGCCCTGCCAAATGCCAAAGTCGTGAAATTGACGACCATCAATGGGTGGAGATTTCATTATTCTTGTCAGGTCAACGCAGAATTATCTAGAATTCTCCTAGAAATTCACAAGAGCGAATATCTCCACGTGGTCTGTACGAGCTCATTGGTCATTGGAATGGTTGAACATGAATGTGCAATTCGATCAGATTTTGGAATCCAGTCGGGATACTGTCACGACTACGCGTCGTTTGAGTCTCAAATTTCACAATATATCACGCGTAATAGATTGTAAAGCTGCAAATTACAATACATGCTCAACCCGATGACATTTTGACTCGAGATTGTCAGTCGGCACCAGTACCAGTGGGTGATCGAGCTAGTTGAACGTACGGCGCGAGACGTACTTGAAACTAGCTCCTCAATCATGGCCACTTTCGACGCTCCTTTAGCTTTGGAACCTCTTGGTCTTGCCGGACGGGCCACTCAGACATTCTCGAGATGCAACACATGATCAAGCATGGTTCGAACTCCGAATGGTAGTTTGAAATCTGTGAAGGTGAGACTCCGGAATTCAGTCATGGCGGCCATGGCCAGTACCATATACTCTTGGTCAGTGCGACTCAGAAATAAACAGAAGAGCAGCAAATGCAATGCAAGCGGTTTTTGTGACACGTTTCTTTCATTTCTGGTGGATCGATGAATTAATGCGAATGCAATGGGTTGAAATTAAGCTTCAGTCAAGATGATATATGGGAAATTTCATTTAAATGGTGGTATTCTATATGCTATTTTCCATTCACTTTTTTCTTTAGTTCTAAAGTCTAGGGTTAGTATGGGCAATTTCGTTAAAATGGCGGTATTCTATTAAAATGGGGGTTCAGTGGACCAACTAGGGCATAAAATCTTGTGGAAGAAAATGGTGGGGGCAATGCCATACGTAAACGAGTGGTGATTTGGGCACGCATGGGACACAATCGAGGCTTGACATGAGATGAATAGGTGTCTCAATACACCTCAGTCTCCATTCCTTCATGTACAAATGCCAATGGAATATCACCATTTTAACGAAATTGCCCATTAGTATAGATTTCAGAATGCAGACTAAACATAAAAGTGTCAAGTTTGTGGAATACCATCATTTTATCCCCTCACCACCCAAAGGGACCAAAAGTGTCCTCACAAATTCAAAATGCTGTAACTTTTGCATATGATGTCTAAATTCAAGAAAACTTGTTGAAAAATTTGTGTTCTCTCTTCTAGTTTGCATAGTTAAATTTTCAAATCAATCCAAGATGTAATGATTTTTTGTAAGCCAATCAAAGTTCAAAGGTTCAATTTGATTTCACCAAACTCCATTTGATGGCTGCATCCTTGGGGGCTTGGATCTCCTTCATCCCATGTTTATTTTGAATAAAATTTGTTGGGTTATGTTCACTTGCCTTGAAGTCTAGTTATTGTGGTAAAAATTTCATTTCAATCCAAGTTGTTTTGAATGTTTGGGAGCAATTCAATGTTCAAAATCTTGACATTTGTGGATTATAGTGAACTTGGTCAGTATGTTCCTTCTTCATAGTGTTTGTTTCGAAGAAAAGAACCCGGGAAAAGAAATTGTGAAAGTTTGACTTACTAGTCTAGTTTGTATTTTCTACAATTTCATATCAATTCAAGAAGTTATGAGTGACTAAGAAGCATTTTGGTAGGTAGTTTAGCCTTAGATGTGTTTTTTGCAACTTCTTTTGCTATTTTTTGACATTTCAAAGCCATTTTGCAAACACAATGAGTCAATTGAATGGTATTTTCTTTCACCAATGTGTTTGTATGCTAATTTTGAATCACTTTATCGTTTGAAGTTTTTTCATTTAAGTAGGTTTAGAAATCGAATTTCACCTCCAAATGAGTTGCAAGGAAAATTTCAGCATCTTTTTTCTACATTAGAACATTATTTTTAATCTTGCTATTTATGTGGACAAATTACTTCAAATTGATTCACATCATTCACATCATGTACACTACAAGATTTTTTTGTTGAGATTTCTATATCTTAGTGACATTTTGTACTTCAAAAGGAGTGATGTTTTTAAACCCAAAAAGGCCCTGGACCTTGAGGGGTTAACGAAATTTTTGTTCTAGGAAAAATGTAAGAAAATTATCTCAATTTTGTGGTTGTTTAGTGTCCTACATTCTTCACTACCTTTCCTATTGTGTTCTTCACGCCCTCTAGCTAATTTGGGACCACTAAATCTAAATTTGATTTCTAAACTTTCAAATTTTATTATAGGTGACAAGTAAAAAATTCTAGTATTTTTCTCAAGGATAAAATCACATTAGATGGTTTTTTGGGCCTCTAGGAGACCTCAAATTCTACTGTTGTGAGAACCCAAGGAACATGACTATTGGTTTGACACCTCAGTGGTCCTACGTGGCTGAGAAGTTGCCAGTGCATTTCTAGAAAAAAAATTATTTTTTTATTTTTTTATTTTTTTCAACTTCTTTTTTCATTTGAAGAATTTTTTTTTTAATTTTAATTTTTTTTTCTAACAGCTAGCCGTCCTTCATTGCGAGGAGAACAGTGAAGGGGAACAACCCTCAAACGGTCTCTCGGAGGCTTGAAAAAACATCTAATGCTAGAATGACCACTTTAACATCTTATGTAAAATGCTAAGTAACCTAAGCTATGGAGCCTATTTATTTGAGATAACTAGACTTATTGTTGGCTTATTAAGCTTTACATTATGGTAGCTGAATATGCAAGAGAAAATGAAGGTGTCTAAATTTTTTGCATATTGCAATTTGAGTGAATGCTTATGAAGCAGAATGTGAATGGTAGAGTAAATTTTGGAGGTCTAATGAATTAATTGTAAAATATTTAAGGTGGAAGTTGTATGGGATATATCAGTGTAATTTGGATGAATCCAAAATCCATTAGATTCATAACAAGAAAGGGAATCATAATATCCATATGTTGCCCAAATATTTAATTACCATTGAAAAGTATTCTTTTACAAAGGCACTACCTTAAGTTCCTTCACATTACCATAAATTAATGAACCCATCTTCCATCCATAATGGTCCCCAACTCCTTCTATTATACACCAATCATTTGGGTATTCTACTTGTTCATTTTCTATTCAAAATTAGTCAAAAGCTTACAAGTAAACATTGATTACAAAAATCATTTTTAAAAGTATGTAGTTATCTTATCCATTAATTATAACCATGTTCATTCAACCAATATTCATTTATTACATCTATAATTTACAAAATGTAGATTTCAATGAATTTATATATTGTTCAATTTAATATCAATCTACATATTAAATATATCTTCTTACTTCTATAGTCAAACATTCTAAAATAAATTGATATGATTTTTGAAAATGATTTCTTAGTTTGCAAAGTTACAAAACTCACAAAAGTGTCTAAAGTAGTAAATATGAAATATAATAAATGATTTTTTAAATAGTAAATATGGAGATAATAGTAATAAATATCATGATATAATTTGTATACTTCTTGAGTTCAAATACAAAATTACTACACCTTGTTGCTATCCTACCAATGGTTGAAATGACCTTCTAATATCCATCCCTCTTCATGAGTCAATTTAGTGGCTTTGGACTAGTATGGGATTTCTTTTCATTACCTAACATAACTTCAATTCAACCAACTCAAGTTGTTGGATGTTGGCAATTGAGAAAATTCTCATCCTCATTGTCAATTCTTCAAGTAGCTTGATATATCAATGTATTTGACTTTCTACAATATTGGAGATTAACCCCTAAAGGACTATTTGTCCTTTTAGGAGACAAGTGGGATTTTGGGCAAGTACCTACTGTCTCAATTTTTATCTTGTTTTTTAAACCTTTTTTTGAAGATAGAACAATTGATTAGCTTTATGGGAGTATAATTTTTTGCAATTGGTGCTTGGAATAAAAATTTATGCCTCATTAGGGGAGATTCGAGGCCAAAAAAAGACTGTTTCAGGCTTGTTTCCTTCACTGTTCTCCTTGTAGTCACTATAAAAAAAATTGAGTTTTATTTTACGTCGGGTAAGTGATCAACGTAGATGTCTTCTAAAATCTGTTATAATTGACAAGCAAAAAGTGTGAAAATCACAAGAAACATGCAAGATTTTAGTGTTTTTTTCTAACGTCGCGGAAAACGCAGTCTTTGAAGCTCTCTAAAATGCACCATGTATCGGACAAGTCACTGCCATATAAACATGATATGGGCGGGCAATGCCACGTAGGATATTTTTTCATCCATCCAATGAGTGACGTGGATTGTGACTTGGACCTCTTTGATTTTTGACGTGGCAGTTGGTTTTGGTGAAGTGACAATTGTTTTTTATTTTGGGTTTCCAATTTTTGAGACATCAAATTAGACATTTTTTGAGACATCAATTGGTGTATTCCCTACCCATAAGGCAAGATCAACAAAAAAGAATTATTTAAAATAAATTAAAAAATAAAATAAATAAACAAACAAAATTGTTGAATTCAACAAGAACTAAAGAAAACTTACCATCTACCATCAAGAGGATTTTTGATGGCAAAATGAAAGAATTCCTTCATTAAAAGTTAATGAGAATGAAGGATAAGGAGGTTATATTTATATTTACTATCTGTCCATAGTGAGACAAACGATATGGGATAATTAGAATATGGGAACTTGACCATTGTACATCTTGACGTTGTTTCAAACATTTAGATGTTGTTTCAAACATTTGGATCATGTTGGATCAGACATTTTTCATTGAATAAAACTCTTGTTGTACATATCCCATATGGATTGTTTCACTTCCTAACCTTTTACCCTTTTTGTATAAAGACCATTTCTTTTCATCCATACTACACATCCATAAATTTCCCCTTTTTTTTCAAAGTATGTCATGTGGCTGCCCTTCCCCCCAAATTTTTACATATGGTCAACATTTTACTATAAACCATAGTAATTTTTACTAACTTACCCATAGTCAAAATGGATCTACTTGCTAATGTAACAATTTAAGTTTTTTTGGACATCCTCCAAAACATCAGCATGTCTTCATTCATGTCAAATAAAACATTAGCGTCAATGATAACATCGACTTAGATTTACAATATCGTGCCAATGTTCTTTGCAATGTCTACACAAATCTACCTTGTCGAGCCAGATTTCCTTTGACATCATCATGTTCTATCAGACATCACGCGTTAGTAGTAAAACATAGCTAAAAACATGAATTTCTTATAGTGAGTGAAGGAACGGCCGGTTGTTAGAAATAAAAACTTCAAAACTTCAAAAAAAAAATCCTTTAAATGCAAAAAAAAATTGATTTTTTTTTTAAGAAATGAGGTGGCAGCCTTTGGGCCACGTAGAACTATAATTGTGGTATTACTGTAGCAGTCAAGTTTGTTTGTTCTCATTGCATGATAACTTATAGTCTTTCAAATGCCCCAAATATCACCTAATGAAATAAGCTCAAATCAAGGGAGAGGGGGCAACAAAAATCAATTCAAAAATTTGAAGTTGAATTAAAAAATAAATTCTCAGAGATTATATTTTTGTCTACATAGAAAGCTTTGATTCATTCCATTTGGAATTGTTATGAGAAAGTTATGAACAATCTTATTTTGGGGGGAATTAGAGCATCTTCTTGAAAAAATAACTTGTAGGATTCATTTTTGAATGCAACTTTTACAATTTTTCAAAAAACAATTTTCCAAATGGGTTAGTTAGTTTTTTTAGAACAATCTCACCTTTGGGATTAGTGCATTTTAAATCCATCTTAGAAATATGAATAATTGTATTTTCCTTCTATCTCATACCTACTTGTATTTATCAATTTTTTAAAGAATAAAAATTGATTAATTTTTTTTTTCCTAGATCCTCAACTCAATTCTCCACCTTAAAGATTTAAAGCTCAAAACTCTGTAGTGCAAAAATTTAAGTTAAGGAGGTTCAAAGTCAAATAATCTATTCCCACAATGTATTGAATTTTTTTTTCCACTTTAATTGCAAGTATCATGTGATGTGTGCGGTCAAAAATTGTGAAATTTTTCCCACACATTTTCATACTAGTTAAGTGTAAGATCCTACGGTTAGATCACTTAGATGTGCAAAAAAAAGATTCACAATATTTTACTCTTTGCTAAAGAGATGACAATTTTGAATGTTTTTTGGCAAAAAAAAGGCCTTGATCCTTTAGGGTTGGCGGGTGGGTGGGGGACTCCGTTCGTGACTTGTCGAAACTGCAATTGAATGTCTGAAGTTGATCATTTCGCCGGTGTGAAGATCACCTGAATGCCCTCTCGACGACTCAGTTGATCTACAAGAAGCACAAGATTTAAGATAGTTACCCCCGCGTAACATCCAGGAACTTAATTTGCCTTGGACCACCCGTAGGAAAAACAGCCCTGAAATTTCGACTCTCAAGCTAGATTGAAGCTTACAATTGGTAAGTACTCTTTTAAGTTACGCAGGATTCCAATTTTCGATCAACAGCGAAGCAATTTCTTCACAGCTCAAAGCATGACGATCCACAGCTCTGTTTGAACGTAAGTTAGCACTCTCATCAGTATCTTCCTTAAGTCACACGGAACACATTTTTCAAAAGGAGCCAGGCTAGGCCCACCAACATTTGCTGCCACCCAACAGACAATCCAGCTCCAACGCTTGTACAGACAATGTTAACTTAATTAGCAACTTGTCCTGGTACTACAAGGAAAATTCGCAAAACCTAATTCTGGCATGTTGGAACTCCTCCAACTGGCTTGGTGTTTCAGCCGGACCAACCGGACAAATTTCATCACATAGGTGTTTATTCAAGTGTCACCAATACGATCTTCCCAACCCTTCGCTCTGAATGGCTTCCACTTTCCAAATGATGCTTACTGGTTGTAAAGTAACCAATTTTTAGTGAATCATTTTGGGTCTTTCTTAAGGTGCTTCAAACATGCACCTATTGCGACCCTTGCAGGTAGTATGTTTTATAAGAAAAAAAAACAAAAAACAAGCACCTATTCAACACTTCGAGGATTCTTCAAGTCTTGATTTTGAAAACTTGCAAATTTTTTTTATAAAACTCTCTGAATTTATATTCATTTGTTTTTTTTATATTAATGATTTCTATTTGCTTTTAGCCATGCCAAGAATATCACCTAATTGTGATTTTTGACTCCATGGCTATACTGATAAACACGTCAGCTCAAATGAGTGGTGATAGATCCTTCAACCTTACATTCAACGTTGATAGTGAAAATTGCTTGAGACCAAACTCAGGATCCTGACTCCAGAGGACTTCTACCGGCAACACGACTCTCTAACTGCGATTCCATTTCATTTCCTCAAAGCGCAAACCAACCAACCACCTCCACAACATGACGGCCCACGAAACAAATGTTTGGGATGCATGGAAGCCTCCACATGGACCAAGGCCGCAGACAAAACTGGAGCACTTATACCGACAGAGCTAGTGAAGAAAAGTGCCCTACCTCTAATATTCAGAAAACCTAATTCTGACCTCCAATTCTAGCTCTGTACACCCAATTATTCCAATTTCCAAAAACTTAGCACGCTAAATCATTGATCATACGTGCGAAGCTTATCGCAGATCTCACTTGTAGGATTCGCTCACTAACGGTCCCACAGTCGGCAACCTTTTCAATTGTGGGGCCCATCCGAAGCCGCAAATTCGGGCGTAGACAGGGCTTCTACGGCTCAAGACGGCAGCAACCACACTAGCTGGGCCCAGGAACTGGGTTTGCAGTTCCGTATGAGATTGAATGAGCACGTGATCCCATGCACAAGCAGAACCGCTGACCGTTAACTGGTCCAGGAGCTCCTGACCACGTTTAATTTTAGCTGGCCATGGACAAGAGTTGTGACTTGATTTGTTGCAGAGAGAACGATGTCTGCACTTCAATAGTAACCTCTGTCCCAAGCTTTTACATCTAACCTTGTTGGAAAAACCCAGAACTTTGAGGTTACTTCGCGAAGATATGGCTCGAAATACAAGTCAAAAGTCGGTCTAAACCATTAGCACCAGCTAGTGGAATACACCAATTTCTCCCTGAAGTGGAGGTTTTCAAAAGTAACATTAATGGCTCCATCGGTTCAGTTCATTGAGCGATCTAATTAATTAGAAAGTCTGGAAGACCCTACGAGAGACGCCGATCGAAGTCTCAAAAGATAACTAGTTTTGTGATTCCAAAATTGTTCGATTCACAGCGACTTGATACAACTAATTATTCAGGAATTAGACGGGAAAGCCAATTATAGAATACGCTGCAACATTGAGCTAAAAAGATCGACTGGAATGGCTCACATCTATAGCAGGAACACAAGCACAATGCACTAGTACATATATTCACGTACATGGCAGAAGGACTTCATTCAAAATTAATCAGTGAACTCGCACTTCGATAAAGAATTATAATTCGATTTATTGATGTAAATCCTCCATGGCGGAATCAATGAAAACAAATGCTGTCCTGATACTGAGATCAGACTCCTGAACGGGCGGTTCGTGAACGGAATATGAAAGCCGGCCTGAGGCACGTTTGCATCTTCCGAGAGCGCCTTATTCTCAAACCAATCTAGCCTACAGGTCCAAAAAAAATACAGTATATCTAGGCTAGTAAATGATGGAACTAGTGCCCAAAATCCCAAATGCTGAATTCAACAAAAACTCAAAAACACGCACAGTGTAATCAAGTGAAGCTTGGTCAGAGCTAGAATCTTAAACTACGTTCATCGTCAATGGGATCGATGTGATAATAGTTTCGGTCACTGTCTAGAATTCCGGGCAAGGAACGACTGTACATATTAATCCATCAATCATGAACAACTACCACCACGTCTTTCCACAGATGTTACAAGGTATCACCGAGCACCTGTGAGGAGGCTCGGGCTCGGAATCATTAGTTCTGAGCATCACACTTACGAAGTCAGAGTTCGAAAGCTCAGGAAATCGTCCACAAAAGTGTGGGTTCTCTGTCAGTGATTCATCATCAGAACCACGGGATTGTTGTCGTGCACTTGAGTGCTTTTGCAGCGCACTGGTTGCCGACGGTCTCCTGGGGGTGTTGCATTTGGGGCAGCCTGGTCCCGTGCAGTAGTGATTGGGTGTACGTGACCCATCTCCTTCAGAGTCCCCCAACTGCGTGTTCATTTGCGTCATGATCTCTGACGAGATTCACGAAGTGCGATCACAGTTTGTTCCTGCAAATTTTCTGTAGAGAGCAACGTGACTGTCTTGACTGAAGTGTGAACTACTTCACAGCTCACTGAAAGATTGTATGACGGGGAAGCTGGATCGGCAATGAATCTTCGTAAGGAATTATGTCAGAAACTCAGAACATGAATGATCGATGAATAGCTGGGTGACTACTGAGGTTGTGTTTGAATTGATGCAGATTGTACATTTATATGCAGTTCACGCTGACAGACAAATTGTAACCAAAGGTCTCTAAATGTCGGACGTAACAATTGACTGTCAATTTGAAACCACGTTGTATCTTCCAGGTCGACCCATCTATGTGACGTGGACGTGTCCCCGGCCCACACTAGTTTTACACCGGCCAGCCACGTACTCCTAAAATTATATTTCGCATAATTCCGCAAAGTTTAATCCATCACAAGTTCAAGCATCGGCGGACAAATTTGTAAGTGGGACCTGAGCACCAACTCCGAGGTGGCTAGCTAGTCTGTGTATCTCTTTTGCAGACAAAAGGTCAGCAATTCAAGCTAACTTCTGAATTTAGAATCAGCGCCCAATCAACATTTCAAGAGTCATTTATTTGTCATGCAATTGCGTGGGCAAGCCATAGCTACATTTGGTGACGAGCGGAACTTGCGGGGAGAAATGTAGCTATCATATTGAATCCGCAGAAGCAAGATAACAACGAGCGGGTTCCAGCTGTTAAACTTCATGTCTGTCTTTTTGTTAATTTTGTCTGGAGTTTTGTCGACCAGTGTCTTGTAAGGCGGTTTCATACATGCTATGCTCAGAAAAGTAACTGAACAATTTCACTAGTTGACCAGATTCAATGCTGCGTCATTGCGCAACCGTCAAAGAAACTAATAGTCGGTCCGGGATTCGCCTAGGTCTTTGAAATTTCTGCGACACGTACACCTCTGGGATCCATTTTGCACGCAAGTTGAACTGTGATATTCATGTGCACAATCCCTGAAAAACTAGGACTGCTATAGATTTAAGATTCTTTAGTTTCAAAATCATGAATTGACCATCATTCACTCGGTAGAGAATTAATCTAGCTTGTCAAGTCAATGAAGAATTAACCAGAATTTCTCCTAGAAACTCACTAGGCGCCTATCTTTACACGGTCTGTATGATCGATCGAACTAGTTGACCAGTTCGAGTTGTTGAATATTAATGTGCACGTCGATGAAATGTTCGAATCCAATCGGGATTCTACTTTTCCAGTGTGACCCAGGCAGCTTATCACGAATTGAATCCGCGTCGTTTGGGTCTCAAAATTCAAAATCTCGTAACAAATTGCATTGTAAAGTTGCAAATTACATGCTCAAGTCAATGAAATTTCGACTCCGGATTGTCAGTCGGCACCAGTACATTTTCAAGAGTCAGGGCGCTAGACTTGAAAATCCTCAATCATCGCCACCTTCGCCGCTCATTTGGAACCACCTGGTCGTGCTGATTGTCCACTCAGTCATTTAAGAGATACAAGACATGATCAATTACGCTTCGAATTCCAAATGCTAGCTTTGAAATCTGTGAACAAGGCGAAAGTCTGGAATTAAGTCATGGCCGCCATGGCAGGCATGGCTGATACCATATACTGAAGCGCAGTACGAATCAGAAATAACGGTAAACAGGAGAGCCACAAAAGTAAGTCTTTTTGACGACGTAGAATTCAAGGTGTGAGTGTCGGCAGTGAAATGCGAGTGCTTGACCGCTCAAGTTACAGAAAGGTAGGAGACTCCAAACCTGTCATTTTTCTAGTTTTGCTGTCTATGTTTTGGCTTGAATGGCCACCCTATGGCAAAAATTTGACAACTTCCTGTAAAATGTCCATGACAATTTTCCCTAATTTTTGGTTGTTGAAAATGCCAACTTTTAATTTTTGTGATTGTCATAGTCCTATTTTCCAAAAGCAAACGATTTACCTTTTCAAATTTTCAATTACAAAACAAAAGCCTATAGAATATTCAAACCCAAACTAAAATTTCATAGTATTTATGTATTCGCTATACGTGCTAAGCTAGCAATTACCAATCAACAAAAATCATACCTAAACATGTTGGCTTCACATTCCACACCACTTCATCTATATTTCTTCAAAATTGATTGAATCAATAGCAAAATTTGTCATTGCAATTCTCATTTGGTCCTCTAAAGTTTTGAGATTGATATAACTTTGCAATGATGACTTATTATAATTTTAAGTTGAGGAGTCTCTATTACAAGATGGTGATTTAATTGAAATTATAACAACAACCTTCCACAATTTTGTCATGTGAAGAGACCACCCAATATCATTGACATTTGTAGAATAGATTGTCTAAACTTGGTGCATTCTTAAACCAACACATGAGATTGAACCATATGCACAAACTCAAAGCTCCAATTTCAATCTATGGACACCCAAAATATCCAATCCATGTATACAAAAAAGTTCATCAAAAATATGAAGCCATAATTGAGCATTTAAAAAAAAAACTATTGGATCATTATGGAAACTGATGGAACCAAATAACTTAGTCGTGTTCAATACTTTTGGATTTGGAGAATTGTGTGTATGATTTGATGACCTCTATCATATATGTGCTTGCGCTCATTTAAATAAAGAACCATCTCCTCTAAAATCTCATACATTAGTACTACTACATAATATAGATGGCAAAAATGTAGAGTCCCAAATGAATAGAAATTTTAAGTATTTTAATATCCTTGTTTGTAGCCCCATGATTGAATATAATTGAAGTGGTAAAAATATATACCTCATGTTGGACATGATGTTTGTCATCATTTGTATAGCTCCTAGGGGGTCACTTAGATTTTTTACCAAACAACATGTGCTATAATATAGGGAGGTATTAATTCATGATTTTAAATGTAATTAATTTGTATTTTGTAAATTGTACAAAGTAATAAAAAGAATCATTAAATTATACAAATTGTGAGGTAATATACAAAATAAAAATTAATGTACATTTGATCAATATAAGTAAGATACATGTATAAATAATACTTCATATTTGTAAAAAAATTCTTAGATTGCCTCAAAGATATGAAGTTTAGAAATTTATTGTGGGTAGTAGATCAATTTGTAAGATTGTCGACTTGCTTGGTTGGATGAAAAATTGTCTTATGGTCTAATGAAATGTGTATTTTCTGTCCCTATGCGACTTTACAGTTTGGTCTATTCTTCTACACTACTACAAACACTTTAGATGCTTTACTTTGGATGCCTCGAATGTTGTTTCTTGCTTCACTTTGGGTGCTTTGTTAGCATGCTTTGAGTGTTATTTCTTGCTACGACATAGGCTTCACTTTTTGCTTTCCGAAGAATGGTTTGAATGTGGTGTCTATAGATGTTGTCACTTCAACAGTTCAAGATTTACAATTTTGTAGTGAATTTCTCTTGTTGATCATGGCAGCTTTGGGCACCGCTTTTGGATCATCTATGCATTGCCCCCTATCTGATCTCAATGATGGAGAGTTGAAGGAGTTGTGTGGCATTTTGTATTGTGGTTGGTAGCCTCAAGAGGTTTCTTTGGCAAAGAGTGAAGATTAGCACAACTTGCTACTCATGTGGATGAATCCTATAGTTCATGAGTGCCTCGTACAACTTGTGTGTGAGAAGGTTTAGCATATAGTTTTGCCTTTTAGCTTGGGGTATTTTTTATTTTGAAGGTTTTTATGTAATATATATAGATTTTTGTTCTCTCTCTATCTATCTATATATTTGCAGTAGGATTAAGGCAACCATTTATTTTATGTACTTACAATTGACTTAATTATGAATACATTTTAGGCTTCAAATACTTTGATGTTATTATTGTTGGTGCACCATACGTGCTTGAACATTTATGGTTTACTTTTGCCTACTGGAAGGGGGGCTTTGCACATTTTTAACTTTCGTATATGTTATAGGTTGTATGGTGTATTACCATATTGGAGTTGTGGTGTCATTTTGTTTTTCACATTCTCTTGGTTGTGAATGTTTACCTTAATTATTGCATTTAAGATGACCAAATTTTTACATAAAAAGCTATAAGGGGTTTATTTCCAATACCTTATGGTTTTTGTAAATTAATTCATATGGGTTTTTAAGTAGGGCTATCATATATATAAAATTTAAATTTAAATTTTTTTTCTGCCCCCACCCTTCTTCACAAATTTTTCCTTCCTTCTATTACATATAGGGTATACATCATGAAACCAACAACTATCAATTGAATTCAAGTGCCATTGACCCTTGCATTGACCAAGTGGCACTTTTAAACCCCTAAAGGCCAATTGTCCATTGAACAAACAATTGAAAATCTAGGTAGGTTTCTATGAAGCCAATTTTGGTTAGATGTTCATGAAATATTAATATAAGATGTTAATATGTATCCCCTTAGTAGGAATTTTTTTTTAAATTTTGCCCTAAACTTTTTTGGCAACCCTTGCAATTTTGGCATCTTTGGGGTATCTTTTGTAGAAACTCTCATCAACTATTGAAATTTGGCATTTAGATAACTAATAAAATATGGCATACAATCGTAAGAAAAAATTAGTTCTCAAATCTCATTCTAAGGGGAGTCAAACTTTATTAGCTATGTTTGGGTGGTTTCAAGAAAATAACTTTTTCTTCTAACCTCAAGCCTTATTATCTTGCAACATGTGAAGTCGTAGTTCTAACTTGAAAATTTTCCCACATATTCCAAATGTATGTCTCTATTTTTTAACCAATTGAATTTTAAATAATTTTTTTTCTCATTGCACAAGACATCATCAAAAAATGATTAGTGTATTGCCAATGTACTCAACCTCCTTGCATTGCAGGTTGAATTAGAATAAGCTGGACTCCATATTTGCTTCTAAAATATTTCATGAGTGAACCTAACATCATATATTTATGAATATTCAAAATCCTCATTTTTGTGTAGACCAAATTTTTTATTCCAAGACAGCTTAAAGTATGCTGACCTTAGTCTGGAAGAACGAATATGTAAAAAGTTTTTTTTTTCACTTCAAACACTACACTCTTTCAATCCACAAAGTCAAATGGGCTGAATTTTTTCCCCATACATTGCCTTAAAACTATATAATACACTTTTGTATTGTTGGAATTTTTTTTTAAATTATTATTTTAGATAATGCATCAAAAATTGGCAAGTTTAGATTTTTCCTCTTCCAAAACACCCTTTGGCCTTTAAGGATCAATAACACTGAACACTTTAGAATCCCTACTAAAACTATCCCATGAACATCTCATTCAATATGAGTGTGATTAAGACATATGACTTCAAAAATTGAAGTTAAATGGACTAAAAATTCTTTCCTTGTGTTCACTATAAGAAACCTGCGTTTTAGTTGGTGTTTTGTAATTTTTTCAGACAGATTTTAGGTGACATCCGAAAAAACAACTTGTGTTTTTTCACATACAAATTTGGATATTTGAATATTAAGTTGTTTTTAAGCTATGGTGTAATGATTTTGTTGATACATTGAAATTGTCAATTTTGTCAATTTTTAGCTTCTATAATGATTTTAAAGGATTTGCACCAATTCAAATTACTAGATTTTTTTTAATGAACTTAGCATAATGGCAAATGTATATTTTCTTAGAGAATTTTATGGTCTTTGTGTTAGCCTGTTAGGTTTTATTCTTCATCATTTGACGACAATTTTAGAATGTCACACCATTTCTAAAACAATAAATGAATAAATGTAGTATGTTTGTGATGATTACTAAACAATTTCTTTTTATCTAATCATACTGTAGTATTAGATGAGTGAAACAAGACAATGCAATTTCTCTATTGTCAATTGATTCCTAAAAAGTGAAGAAACAATTTATGTAAAAATATATATAATGAGTATCTAATTGCATTGATTAATTTGAAATTTTGAAAAAAAAATTCATTATGGATACTTTGAATATTTAGAATAATTATCAATGGTGTTGTCCACCTATTTTTTATTTATTTTTTGGCAATTATTACATTTCTTATAATGCATCACATTGTCTCAAACCTTGAACTATAGCTTGAAAATGCCCTGTGGCCATTCTTTGTAGAGCTAAGTAAACCTATATTGATGGCAATTATTGTAAAGGGTGAAGGTCCTAGACAATGAATTCAAAGAAATTGTTGATGTTGTTAATAATCTAAGAATATTCAATGATCTAAGAGGTTGGATATTTCTTTTAGAATAGTGTAGTTGAATATACCATAGCTAAGCTAGGATTTGAGATGAAGTTAAAAAGGTTCCTTCCACCACAAGTACTATTTATCTAAATTTTATAAAATTTGGGACAAGTATAAAGCTCAATCTATATGTTTAGAATAAAAAGGAATTATGTTTGACAAGTAGTAGGGTTTGGATTTGGATGGGTGGCTAGTTCAATACAAGGTCCTTTCCCTACTTACTTTATGACTTTATTCTACCAGTTTTTAGTCGTGGCTTTAAATAGGACCTAAGATTGCAAAGTGGATTCTATATTCATCAATACAAAATCCCCATCAAAGGTCATTCTAAATATTGGCTGAACCAATTCTGATTTAAAGCTTATTGGTGAAATTAGAGATTTTATTAAATATTGAGATCACAAAGTGTGTAAATATTAGTGACATTCACCAACCAATAATTTTTAAAAGTACTATTTTATACATATTTGATTTATCATTCAAAATCAACACTTAAATCAATCTTGTAAAATCAACATCCTTAAATCTCAAAAGAAGCAGCATCTATTGGATGAATTATAGTGTTTTCAATCTTGAGACAATTGTGGATGTGTACAGAATACTTGAAGTTCATCCACATAATTATGTTGAAAAAACAAATATTGTTTGTTCTTCAATGATTTTACTAGCTTAGACACTATGTGCTTCATCACTTTTGTGCAAGATTGTAAGTTGTGGAAGTTTCTAAACCTAGTTTGACTTTTTGTTTTCCAAGCCAAGAAGGCTTTAGTTACTTTCTACAATTTTTGGATTATAAATAAGATGAATGGTAGTGGTTTGGCTGAAAATAATTATAAAAATAGATATCAAAATATATTGAAGAGCATTTCTATTTATAGAATACATGAAACATTGAAACCTTTCTTTTGGAAAATAAATAAATAAATATTTGACACACATGTGCTAATATTATTCTTACTAGTAAGTTACTTAGTAATTGACAATTTGGATTTGCAGTTGCACCTAGAAAGAAGGTGGTCGAGTGGATGAAAAGCACTAGACGAAAGGAGACAGTCA
This sequence comes from Rhytidiadelphus loreus, assembly GCA_947034895.1. Lineage (NCBI taxonomy): Eukaryota > Viridiplantae > Streptophyta > Bryopsida > Hypnales > Hylocomiaceae > Rhytidiadelphus > Rhytidiadelphus loreus. The sequence continues at coordinate 3,102,992 of OX344761.1, read as the reverse complement.
CTGTAGCTTGGCGGCACTGCATTTCTGAAACTAGATTTTGCCATCTGGAAAAGGGTTACTCCACGCCCAATGATTTCCTTCCGAAGCTCCTTGCTTGGGCCCTCCCAACTTACGCAAATACGCAATCACTTAGTCTTTTCCTCGAATGAATGTCTGGATACGCAGACCATCCTTCCCTCCCTTGCAGTACAAGCTACGCTTCCGGCCGGATTCGCAAATGTCAGCTTAACAGAATCGAAACAGAATCGAAACAATTCCCATCGATCCTGGCAACTCCGATTCCGCCCGCCCGCCTCCAGCGCGCAGCTGATCTACATCTGGGCATCTGGCGTACAGTCATGGCTGACTTTCGACTGTCTGCACTTAATTGCATAGAAGATAAATATTGTTTAAGGCCACAAGTGCTGCATGGGGCTGTGTCGGTGGAGGACTAGCTTCTTTTTTTTTTGACACAAATGATACGAAATTTCATTGCAAGAGGGAGAAACAAGACCCCAGCCACAGGTGGCCTGGGGAGAAACAACGGAGGACTAGCTTGTAAAAACTGCAATTGAGGTTTCAAAAAAACAAAAAACAAACTGCAATTGAATGTCTGAGCTTGATCAACTGACTGACTGATTTCCAAGATCAACTGACTGACTGATCCCCTTTTGACTCATTTGATCTACAGGTAGTGGAGGAACTAGCTTGTACATTACTTAAGAACCCCCCGGCTGGCGGAACACCCAGGAAAATTGCCTTTCGCGCTTGTACGCGCAGATTTCATCTTAATATCAGTCCCGCCGAGGATTGTGGCTGAGAACTCCGTCCAATTGTAAACTCCAATTCGAGCACGACGCTTATGGTCAACGGACATGTATTTCAATTTCCCATGGCGAATTAAGCAGCTTCCAACCAAACATATCCACAGCATCACGATCCACAACAGGACAGTTCTGTTTACAGTGCGTAAGTTCAATTACTGCAGTACACTCCGTATCGATCTTCCTTAATCACGTACACACGGAACAAATTCCCCAGAGGAAACCAGCCAGGCTAGCTAGGCCGCCAATGCTGCCAGACAATCCAGCTGCAACACTTGTACAGGCAATGTAACTTGACTTATTTTAGGAACTTGTCCTACTACGAGGAAAATTCTCAAAACCTAATTCTGGTCTGATGTAATTAGGTGTTGCCAAGTCTTCTACAATAGAGCGCTTGAAGCTACTGGTGAGGTAGGACGGTAAAACCCGTCCTATGAAGTGGGCCGGGCAGGGTGAATATAATTATTGTGTTCTACAGGGTCATTGTAAATTAAAAGTCCCCTATTTTGTGATGTCTTAATTCTATGTTATCCACCTTCCTCAACTAATTTGGGGCCTCTGATTGCAAACAAGAATTCCAAATTTCCAAATTTTATCATGCGTGAAAAATAAAATAATTCTTGCATTTTCTTTAGGGATAAATTCACAGGCTTGTAGGGCCCACTTTGTAGGATGGTTTTTGCATCAGATTGTCAAGCTTATCATAGTAGACAGTCATAAATTCAGTATGCATCCCAAAGCCATGCCAACTTTTTTTTTTAATATTTTTTTTATGAACATCGGATCAAGAGGCTTCTGCCATTGCTTAACCCTTCAAGGATGGAGTAGTGATTGTGGAAATTATCCATTTTGGTATTGTGGAAATCATTGGTTTAGAAAAATCTAAAGTACTCATTGGAAGTTAAATTATTGTAGAAGACTTCCCCTTTTCACACAAAACTTGAAAGATGAATAGTTGCACTTTTGTCGTTTTGTGGTTTAAAAAAATGTGAACTAAGGCCCCAAGTGTCATTTATGGGTTTAAAAAAATGTGAACCAATTATGTAAAACAAAGCAAAATGTTGCTTCATGGATGACAAAAGCCATCCAGATCTAGGAAAACAAACTTGGGGCACACTTCCATGTGCTAGCAAGGTGAAGAAATCAATGATGTCTTTGTCAACAACTCAACATCATTACATCAACCATAAAAACAATTAGCATTCAAATTTATGCGAGATGGAGGATTTAAAACAAGTAAAGGGGAACTTGGATTGTCATGTTGTCAAAGTAATCCTTACTAACCCTGAACGTGCAAGACCTATCACCAAAATAGATATAGCATTAGAGAAAATATAAAGCCTCTAAAGGGCTACCTCGAGGTAACAGACCAAGCTATTTCCAGAGTTGTCATAGTGGGCGGACATCCGGTTCGTCCATCCGTCCAGTTTCCCCGTCCAATAGAGGTCCCGCTCATCCGATACAATCAACAAATAGTTGACTTTTTTATAAAGAAAAAATAGGCGACGTAGTCGCCACATCGCTGCAACATGGCGTAGGCATGACATTGGGTGCGGATGGAATCGGTAGGGGCATAGACAAAAACTATGAGTGTTGACATAAGATAAGGCGCAGACGTCATTCTAGCAGGGCATGGACGTCATTTAGACAGGTTTAAGTCTGCACCCTGACAAGTTTAAGTCCGTGCCCTGACCTTAAGTCTGTGCCCTAACAGGTTTAAGTTCCCGCCCTAACTTTAAGTCCATGCCCTAACGTCCCTCATTCATGTGCGCGCCCTGGAGTTCTTGAAGGGTGCATTGTCACTCCTCGCGTCCATGCCCTATGTCCACGCCTTGACAGCCCTTATTTAGGATTGCCAACCGTTTTTCAAACAAAAGATTTTCATGACAATGTGTTCTTGTCTCTCTAGAAATAACATGAATCCATGAACATTTAGGATGGATCTATAAAAATATGCTTTACATATGCATACAAAAGAATATAGCTTCTAAGTTGAATTATCCCCTAAAGGACCAAGGCCGTTCTTCTATCAAAAACTACTCAAAATTGCCATTTTTGTTGTATTCATCCAAAAATAAAAAATAAAAAATAAAGAATCTAACCGCAGGATCTTGTACTTTACTAGTCTAGTATCATGTAGTAAAAATTTCATGGAGTTTGACCGCACAGATTGGAAGATATTAACATTCAAAGTTGAAAAAAGAAAGTTTTTTTGAATACTAGCCTGCAATTTCAGATGACTTTGAATGCCATTTGGGGAAAAAAATTTACACCATGGACCTTGAATTTAAATTTTTTTGTGTTGAAGAATTGAGTTGAAAGTCTAGAATTTTAAAAAAACAAAACACGATTGATTTTCATTCTTTAAAAAATTGTTCAGTAGAAGTAGGTCCAAGATTGAAAGAAAAACTAAATAGTTCATAGCTCTAAAATGGGATTGAAACACAATAATCTCAACGGTGAGATTGTTCTAAAAAGAAAACTCAAGAGAAAACTTAACCTTGTCAAACAATTTTTGTTGAAAAATTGTGAAAATTGCATTCAGAATTGAATCCTATAAGTTATTTTTTCAAGAAGATGCTCAAATTGCCTGAAAAACAAGATTGTTTATAACTTTCACATCACTAATCCAAATGGCATGAATCAAAGCTTCACATGTAGACAAAAATGTGATCTTTAAGAAGAAAAAAATTAAAAAATTAATTTCAAATTTTTGTAGATTTATTTTTCTACCCGGTGACGTGAAAATTATGTTTAACATGCCATAACTTTGCTCCTGGGCACCAATTGAAATAAAATTTATATTCCCACAAAGCTCATAAGTTTTCCTATCTTATGAGAAAGTTTCAAAAAAATTCACTGAAAATTGAGATCATAGGAACTTGCCCGAAATCCATTTTGTCCCCCGAGAGGACAATGGTCTTGTAGGGGTTAAAAAAGAATCCCATGTAGCAATTATCTCTTTAAATTCATTGTTGAATATGTATCCAAAAGAATACAACTTGTAACTTCAATTATAAAAGAATCCCATGTAGCAATTATTGAGAAAATTCAACCTTCAACATGTATCCAAAAGAATACAACTTGTAACTTGAATTAAAAAAGAATCCCTTGTACCAATTATCCCCCAAAATTCACCCTTGAACATATATCCAAAAGAATACAACTTGTAACTTGAATTAAAAAAGAATTCCTTGTACCAATTATCTAAAAAAATTCACCCTCGAACATCAATCTAAAAGAATATCACTTGTAACTTCAATTTAAAAAGAATCCTTTGTATTAATTATCCAAAAAAATTCAACCTCCATCATGTATCCAAAAAAATATAACTTATAACTTCAATTAAAAAAGAATCCTATGTAGCAATTATCCCCCTATCCCCTAAATCCTAAATCCTAAAATCCTAAATCCTACATCCAATATAACCATCTGCTATAGTGGAGAAAAAATATGAACATCAAAGAATTTGTGTTCAAAGTTTCCATCATTCAATATATTTTAACGAATGAACTTCCCAAGAATTTTTTTTTTTGTTCGGACTAGATTTCAAGTGTTTGAGGAAGTAAAGAATGAGAAGTTCCGCCATAAGAAAGAGAAAATGTTGTTCCATGAAATCAAGTGCAAATCTTAAAAGGTAGAGCTCTTAATGTACGCATTTGACTTTCATGCACTTGAAAATATTCTCCAAATTGATAATAACAACTTGCTGTAATTAATGGTTTCCCTCTCTCTATAGAAAGGAAGAATCCCATGTCCAAGTGCATTTGAAAGGTCTACCTACTTTGTTGAATGACTGAGGTGCGTGCCTTGACCTTAGGTCCGAGCCCTGACAATCCCTGTCCTAACAAGTTTAAGTCCCCACCCTGACACGTTTAAGTCCCTGCCTTGACAGGTTTAAGTCCCCACCCTGACACGTTTAAGTCCCTGCCTTGACAGGTTTAAGTCCCCACCCTGACACGTTTAAGTCCCTGCCTTCACAAGTTTAAGTCCCCGCCTTCACAAGTTTAAGTCCATACCTTGATAGGTTTAAGTCCGCGCCTTGACAAGTTTAAGTCCTCGCCCTAACCGTTCGCATTCATGCCTTGACTATTCACGTCCCCGTCCTAACTGTTCGCGTCCCCATCTTGACGGAAACGTTTGTGCCCAGATTATGACATTCGCGCCCTGCTCTAACGTCCCCGCCTTGACTTTCATGTCCGCGCCCTGCTCTAATGTCCCCACCTTGACTTTCACATCCGCATCCTGATTCCAACGTGGACAAGTAGTGTGGAAGCGACATGTCACTTGGAAAATTTCCGTGGCTTCAAAAATGAAAGGCGTCCAGAGTGTCCGTCCTGTTCGATTACTCCGACCCATCCGGTATGACAACCCTGACTATTTCGAGCTTGGTCTGTCACCCCGAAAAGTGCCGCATTTTTGGTGTCAGCCAAGGTGAATATCTCAAAATCTACCAGTTTTTGCGATTTAAAAAAAAAAAAAAAAAAAAAATTATTTATTTCAGCCTGGAATTTTTCTTTTTTAATCAATTTTTTTTCCATTAATTTCGATTTCTGCGTTGCTGCCACTACAGATTTAGGTAGGCAGAATTAGGAGAAAAACAATTTTTTTTGCAAAAAAATACCAAATTTCAGGGTCCTTTAAGGACTGTTGGAGCAGTCTTCTGGAGGCCTCATATTTTCTCTAATGGTTTATACAATATACACTAATAGGTGCATTCTTCATTTTTTCAATAATCTTGAAAGTCATCTATCCACCACTTTGGGGCCTTAGTTCATGGATTAAATGTCTTGTTTTTTCCAAATAATGTGATGTTCTTGGTTCTTTAAGTAATTGACTTTGGCAAATGGAAAATTTATCCAAATTGGGTGTATGATACATCATTGGAAAGACTTCAATGATTCCATTCCAATGGCCTATTGCAAGTCCAATTTGGAGTTCAATTGTGATTTTCCATTAGCAAAAAAAAAGAGGCCTCCAAAGGGCTTCTCCAACAGTAGCTGAACTACCCTCCCATCTTTTTTTTGGCAAAAAAAATTTATTCCCCATAAAATCGCCCACCTCAAACTTGTAGTTTTCAATGCTACCAGTGGCACAAGAACCCAATTTTACATTTATTTATTTATTTCTCAAAAAAACAAAACAAAAACTTAGTTGCAAAAAAAAAAAATTCTTAGGCGCCGGGGCTGATTGCTCTAGCAATATTCACCCAAGTTCACTTTCCTCTGCAACTAGATTCCGACTAGGGACTATTTTGAAAATAATAGCCTTGTTTGGTCACTCCGGAGCAACCCTTTAGAGGCCTCATTTTTCCTCTAATGAATGCCAAATACAACTAGTTGCAAGATTATGGTGACAATCTAATATAGTAAATTACCAAAGTTGGCCATGCTTTTGACTAACAAAAACTCCTTCATTTGGTACCTGTATTTCTTCCTATATTCATGGCCGTGGCCGCCTGACAAGCTTTTTGAGATTTTCAGCATGCATTAATCACATTGATCTGTGAAAAATGAACTACTACTTTGTTTTCTAATGTGTTAATTAGACCTGGACTTTACCGGCATAGGCACAAGGAAGTGTGGCCTAACCAACAAACTTGTCAAAGAGTTGGCAAGTGTTTGAATGGATATGTAGAAATTGAAAGTGTCATTACTTTCCAGGACATGGGACCAAGAAATCCAACGAAATTTCTTGAGGGGCGGAAGCAACATGCAGACACCCACTCCAAATTGAACACGCAAATGATAACAGGTTCTCTTCTATATTTGAAATTGACCAACCCAAAGCAAGTCGGCACAACTTCATTGTCAGGAAGTCGACCTTGGCCTGGACATTCGTACCATAATCGCCAGCCACATTTTGCTATCAAGGTAGGCTGAATTAATGACGAAGTTTCAATCATGCCCAGAATGAACGAATTCACACATCGACAGAAATTAAAGGTACTTAGTACATGATCTATTGATCCTCCATAGCATGCAGAATCAAAACAAATCAAAACATAGCTGCCGGGCTAACTAAATCAAACTCCCGCCCTGAAGTGAGGTTGCTAGTTCAGCGGAATTTGAAAGCCTGGGACTAGTCAAGTTTGCATCTTCGGAAAGAACCGCACTCTCAAACCAATCTAGTGTAAAAAGAAAAGACTAGATACTATGAAGGCCAGAACTAGTGCCCAAATGCTGAACTCAACTAAACAGTTGCCAGTAGAATCAAGAGCAGCTTGGGCAGAGCTTTGAACCCTCAACTACTGTCATCGCCAATGCAATGTGATAATCATATAACATAATGTCAATGCAGGAGAGTTTCGCCCGTCGGGGCATGTTTCGATTGGTTAAGGAGAGGCAGATTAAGACTCAGGCGGTGTGAAGTAGAAATTTCATTGGTCTGCAGTGAGAGAAATCTGAGAGAAATTACTACTAGCTTTGTCACTCGGTTATAAAATGTTATGTTGATTGCCCAGCTAGTCACGTACGGCTTCACTAGATTTGGTTGTAAACTTGCAACGTTGTAACAACGGAAATTGAAGGCCAGGGAAGATATCAAATTTGAATGACATTGAATGCTCCGACGGAAGCATTCTGCTTGGAAAAGTAGGTGCTCTGACTGTACGTGATCCCTTTGGCAGTCAACGTTGGGGATTTTAACAATGTCAGGGGAAAGCAATTATAATTGACATGGACAGACAAAACTATACTAGTGATGGTTGACCCGGCTATTTTCGATCTGAGTCGAGTGTCTAGAGTCGCAGTACATGACTTCCTCCAGCACGTGCAATTTCTTGACAAGTCTGCAGGACAAATGTCGATCAAGGTAGGTGCACTCATGTTCTGCACTGTAATTGTTGCGCTTTGGGAAGAAACGACTGAAAATCATCCACCAGATGACTAGTACGTACGTGCTGCGTCACGCACCACACAGCGTCACACGACTAGTCGGGATACGTCACTTCGAAATTTCTGGTGCACAGGTCTCCTGCAACCATGTGCACGTGGGTTAATTCGATGACGACTTGAGCATCGATCAGTCGGTTAATAATATGGAACTGTAGCGAGTATCTCCACACGGGCTTTACAACAAGGCTAGGCGGCTAGGCCGCCGATCGACGTCCATTTCGAATGGCTGAAATAGCAGAAGTTTATCAGAGGTTCGAATACAGTCAGCAATTGGGTGACTCAGCTTGTATGAGGAGCTACCCATTTCCGTTTCAGTGACACTTTTCGCTCTGAATCAATGAATTTTATGAGTTGCGATTAACATTGATATTTGTTTGAAATTTCGGAAATACATTAATATCTGGGTTCGACCACTCGGACACCCGGTTACCGGCATTTAATTTACCAAGCCCTGAATGAAAATTTTCTATTTTCTTCGAAATTGATTTGTCGTAAGGCCGGTCCTCCTGCAGTGTCGAAGCAGCTCCCGTCTCCGTGTTCAAGCGCAAGCGCTCCATGGCCGTGTCTGGTGACAGACAGACGACGCTAGCCGGCTTTTTTCAGTTCTGTAAATTTGGACGGAAGGAAGGAACCGATCAACTGGAAATTTCCCGCAATGTGTTATTTACTCTCAATTCAATGCAGGTTGTCAATTTAGTTAATTTCCAAGCGTTGAATACTCTAATATTTGGTCCACTAAACTAGCAGTCGAGGACATGACTAACTTACGTATCAACTCAGTCACTGCCAAGTCCATGTAAGCTGAGTACCCGGGAAGTCGGGAGTACAATCTGGTATCACACTTTCTAGCTCATCGTCATTTACAATTTCATGTTGGACACTCGGACTCTCATCTAAATCTCAAGTAGCCAAACCTGGGAACCGATCCGACTTTTCCTAGCTTCCTGAACCCTCATTAATTAATTGCTTGCCTTACTTGCACGTCACTTGATGCCGTCAAATCCTTCTTCCGGAGCTTGACAGGAGTTGTCTGCAGTTCCAGGCTTGACGCACGTCCTGCACTATATAAATGAAGAAGAAGCAACAATGGAGTCACAACATTTCCACCTCGACATATGTAATTGCCAAGCTTGCTCTTGATCGAACTCCAAACGTGCCTTTCTTGCACACAGTCAGGACGTCCAGGCCTATCAGCACTTCCGAGTTTCATTCTAGCTTCTCCTAATCCTACTTGCCGTTTGATCGATTCCCTCGGTCCAGAGTTTTGAGAAACTCTCCTTCAATCACGAGCTGCAAGCAAGCAATTGGATCAGTTTGCTTTTCACATTACATTTGCGATGGTGAGCAGTGTCAGCTTCGCCATTCAAAATGCTACGTCCGTTGCAGACACTCTCCTCCAGCTGGAACATGGACACCACTGCTCATGCTCCGATTGCAACGCTCACACGAATACTCTCGATTCTCTGATCGTGAAGGCACACGTGCTTGCGGATGAAGGAGGGCCAAGATTTGTGTGTTTTCCGGAAAAAAAATGTGGCTGCAAACAATGGACTTGCCCCGTCTGCAATAGGTGAAAGGCTGCCTGGAAGAATTGAAGATCGACGTGGTCATGGCGATTAATTCCCATGCACCGAGGGAGCTTCAAGATTTGACGCCGTAATTGTATTATCACATCATTCATGTGTGACCATGCACTAGCTAATGACGTCTTTAAAGGTACTGGATCCCGTAGCTAGTTAATTGAGTGTGTGATATTAGAGCTGGATAAACTAGTGGGAGTATAGTTAGTTGAAACCTGGCCATGAATAGTGAGAATATCGCTTGCTTTGATGCATATGCTGGGCGAAATTAATTTTTTTCTTTTGAATTGGAGTATGCCAATTCTAAGATTGATGGTAGAATGAAAATTTAGAAGAGCTCTCTTCATCTTCCAGTACATTTATGGGCAAACAGGCAGCCCTTTGCTAGTCATGTTAATTTCAATCAGAATGAGATTAATAAAAGCCTCTGTTCTTGCTAGCTAATTGTTCATTGGAAACTGATCAATTCAGTTCGAGTCCCCAAGCGCAAGTCTTCACCTTTGCAACTTCTTGCAGCTCTAATGAATTTCTTGTTGAAATTTGAAGTTCAGTTACATTACGTGGCACCCTGAACCAATTCATTTAATCATGTACACGAGCAACACATTTTAAAATTGTCCCAAAGCTTTAGATTTCCATATTTTCACACAAATTCGTTACAAAATGGTCATTTGGTGCAATGTTGAGAATTTAGATGTCCCATCACAGTAACCAGGCATGCAGCACTTAACCCCTAAGTGCCTAAGCCTTTCCAAGTGTGTTTTTCCCATGAAAAAAGAACATAGGCTCATAGTTATCTCCATTGAAACAAAATGATTTTTTTTCAAAATCTAACCATATGGATGTTTAAAGAGCTTGCTTATTAGTATCTATACCAATTTTGAGTGCAAAATTCCATAAGAGTTGTGAGATTATAATAAGAGAAATGTACGTTTTCTATTTTTAATATATTGTCCCTCTCCACAATGTTTCAGAAATTTGCACATAAAAGCTTTTTGGGATTAGAAGTGACATGAACAACTACAAATTGTGTTAGCAGACTAAAATACCCTTTCAAAAAACTTAATACACTTGAAAAGCTATTAAACTCGTTACACAATCCACCTTGCAATTGTTGAGATGCAATTTTTTTAATAAGTATAATTCACAAATAACTCCAAATCAACACTTGCTTGTTTAAATTTTCAATGGTGAAAAATGATGAAAACACTTTACTCTTTCGATTGGGACCATTTTCAAAGTAAATGAATAAGTGGAAGTTTTTAGATCTCAAATCAAGTGAAATTGCTCAAAGTTGAAAAATGAAGTAAAATTAGCAAGCTTTACTCTTCCACTAACGGACATAAATGGCTTTGGAGACCTCTCAACACTCAAATATGTACCTTTTTCAGTGGAAAAATGAAAGTTTTGAATAGTTCACCCTAAAAACTGCCCAAAAAAAATTTTAAAACGGGCAAACGAATTTAGCTGCCCACTTCAAAATGAGCCTGAAATTTCAGATCGACCATATATGGTCGATGAGGCACTTAGGGGTTAAGGATATAAATAAAGCTATGTAGAATTATGAAATAAGTAGTGGATGAAAGATTGTCCAATGTGGTGGAGAATTTGTTTGTTATAGTTGACATTAAAATGGAGTAAATGGAGTTCTACCTTGTCCTCTCACATTATGAGTGTAGGTGAGATGGGTGTTTGAGTAGTCATAGGGTCTCTAACCCCTAAATGCCCAAGCCTTCTTTTCTTGTTTTTGGAAGGCATTTTAGAACTTTTAGAACCCAAGCTCTAGGAGTGATTAGAAAAGCCTAAATAAAACTATAATTGTAGGATTTTGAAGTTCAAAGCTTGTAGATGGTGTCAAAAAAATTAGAAGATATAGCCACACGGATGTTGAGATATTTCTTATTGAATGTAGAAGACTAACTATTTTTTAGGTACTTTTTTAGGTGCATAAAACTTCTAATGCCCAAATGGTAGTCTTTAGGCTGAAAATTGGGGAGAAACTAAGCATGATGATTTAGTACCTATTGTTGGTACTAGAAAACCACCAATCCCCCTTCCAAATCAATGACAACAACTTCACAAGTTAGCCTACATTGCAACAATGCAAGACGTGCCACCTAATACAAAGGAAAAGTTTAATTCAATTTATTGGCACAAAACATTTAAGAACAAAGAAAAAGTGAATGGTGGATGCATTGCAAATCTAATAAATGGGCAATTTCATTAAAATGGCGGTATTTCATATGTCATTTTCAAACCATCCGGTCTTAACTGTAAAAGTAGCATCTAGGATAGGTATAGATTTTAGAAGTCTTTGTTTTATATAGATTTGGTGTAGATTTTAAAACCGCGTGGTCTGAATTGTAAAAGTGACATCTAGGATAGGTGTAGATTTAAGACACCTAGGGAAGGCATAGATTTCAAACATCTAAGCCTATTGTATATTTCAGACCGCCTGGTTTGAAGTGTAAAAACTGCCAAAGTAGCGAAATGGCACCATTTTAATTAACGAAATTGCCCATATAACAATAACATTGTGATTGAAGTTGGTGCAAAAATACATTTGGATGTTTTTAGATGATGATATCTTATGAAACAAGCCCTCCCGGCCCAAAAGAGCTCCAATCCAACTTCAAAAATAGGTTCCTAAGGACCCATTATTCATAGGAGTATTCCTAAATGAGTTCTCACCATTCCACAGTTCCCAAACAAGTTTCCACTATTCCTCAAGAGTGCTCTTGAACGAGTTCCAACCACTTTCAAGGACCCATTATCCTCAAAAAGTTCTCGTTAATTGGTGGAGTCCGAACTATGCTTAGAACTGTCACTTTCTTGGTTACTTTTGACACAATGGGTTCTCATATGTGACCATGAACCCCATTTCCCAATCCCCTGCCCACTTCCCTAACATGGTAGCAATCTATAGGTACTTGAGGTGCACTTTTTAGTGCGCACCAAACATATTTGCATTTGAGTCACCCTTAGAAAAAATTAAGATGTATTGTATGCATGAGATGAAAATTGAACATTGAAGTACACTTGATACAATAGGTTTTCAAGAAAAATAATATTGAAAAAAAGTTACACCAGTGCCTTCCACATAGATACAAAATTCTTCAAACAACCAAATTTGGGTGCCTTGGGTATTTAGGGGTTAAAAGAAATATTGGTTCCGTATTATATCACACTGAGAGTGATGTAGTTGTCCACTGCAATAACTTTTGAAGGTTGAACTTGAACTTATTTATTGGAGGTGTTTGTCTCATTTGTAATTGTATGCCTTATTTTTCAAAAAAATTACAAAATCATTTTATATTTAAAACTCAATTTTTTTAATTTGTCATCCTTTCAAACTTTAGAGTTTTGAGTACTATGAAGTATCCAAAATGAATGATTTAGAACTGAAATTTTTGTTGTCTATTCTCATAGTGGACAAACATGTTTTATATTAGGAAAATCTAAAAATATACAATTTTATAGCTTCTACATTTGTGCAAATAGAGCTCCCTATTGCGTACTTCTAAACATTGAAGATGGTCTTGACCTCATTCTTTTAGTGATACCTAATCACCATCAAGTCTTCACAAATGGCAATTTTTAGTTTTCTTCCTTCTATGTTTGATTTATTATAAATTAAAACTTTAACTTACTTACCCTTTTTCTATAAAAAATTGGGACATAGTCTCAAACATAGTATTGTGGGTACGACTAAGTACTATGTAGTACTTAACCCCTAAAAGCCCAAGGGATTTGAACAAAACACAAATGTATTATAAAATATAAGTTCTATAACTTTTTTGAAGTTTGCATCAAAGAAGATAATGTGAAGCATGAAAAGTAGAAAGTATCCGTACGGTCAAAATTTTAAAATTATTTTTAGATTCTCTTCAAATGAATTTTGAAGATATGACTTCAAAAATTCATCAAAAATACAATTTCTATCTTTAGCATTTGAATTTCTTTTTTATTGGTCAAAATTGTGGTTTCTATTGATTTGTGAAAAAATGCATAAGATCTAGTAATGAGAACATCAACACTTTTCCCAAATAGAGTAAGTTTTTCAACACTAGCCAATTCTAGATTCTTTGTGCTATAACTCTTATAATTTTTGTTTGATTGTAGCGATCTTAGTTTTGAATATACATATTGAAAGACAATCCAATCTCTTAAAAAAAATATTGAAAAAAAGTTTGTTTTTGCCCAAAAATTATGCCCAAAGTCGGGCAACGACCATAAAATAGTCGCTTGAGTGCTTAGGGGTTAAAAAGAACACTTGTCAATAGTACAACATATATACAATATCAAAGGCCACTTCACTTAGTTCCTTTGACTCATGGTTTACATCATGAATTCAAAGTTATTAGGTCATGACAATGGTTGGTATTTTGGCCATTATTAGGCCTTGTGTTACACTTAAGGTTGTGCATTGTCTTGCAAACCACTTAGTTAATGGAGTTTCATAGAAGATGTAAGGTAAGAGGCTCAAAAAGCGACCATCTAAGTGCTGATCTGCCTTTTTCATGTATCTCCTCGAATGGAAGTATTTTTAGTTTATTTTTCAGTCAAAGAAAAATCGATGAGGAATCTAACTCAAGTTGTTTCATATTTTTTGAAGCATTATTGAATTAGTTACAAATTTTTGAACACAATCTGCTATAGGTCCCTATTTGTGATCATAGGCCCTTAAAAACCCATCCATGCATAGTTTGAAAAAAAAATCAGGCCTTGTTTGAAAACTAGCATTGCAACATGTATAAAGCAATTGAAATGGTTTCTAAAAGCATCCCTTTCTAAATCTGAAACGAATGCTTGATTTAATCATTATTTCAGATTTTTCAATGCTTGTAAGAAGGTAGTTGAATAAAGAATTCTAATTTTGAATTAAATTAGTAGACACCTAACCACTTAGTTAGGAATAAATCCCATGTGGCTCTTAAACCATCCATTGAAGAAGTTAAAACAAATCTCATCAAGCTCCATTGTTATTCACATTTCCATTTCTCACAATTCACATGTTCATTTTAGAGCCCCTACTGGATGGTTGAAAATGCTCGGTTGGTTTTAGAGCCCTCTCCTATTTTCACATCTTACCTCATTAAAATGGATTGGAGGTGAATTTTACCTTATCCATGTGGTTGAATGTAACAAAGACGGTGCTGAGGCACTCAAAGAGTTATTGTTGCATTATTATTTTTATGATTCACATTTTGTCACATGTTGACATGATATAATATGTTAAATTATGAATAAAATTTTAAGATCTATAGTCCTTTTTCTACAAATCTTCTTAGGAATTAACTATGAATTATTTCCTATAAAATGGAGAGCCCCTTGTGAACCATTTGGTCACTATACATAGTTTTATTTATTGAATTTTAAAAAACCCGACAAAAGATGGAAAATTAAAAAATATCCTTACAATTGAGTAAATCATTGTCGATTTTTTGAAAACTACGTGAATTAAAAGATAGGGTCCATTTTATTGAAAAGGGGGAAATTTTATATTAATAATATATAGGGTTACTATAGGGTCCATGAAATGCTATATATTTTAATATATATAAATTAGGCTATATAAAAACATCATGTAGTAGGAATTTTTATTAATAAATTAGCCTTAACAGATTGGGGTCATGCAAATTTTTAAAAGTTCAGTGAATATAGATGTGAACAAAACATTTTAAGTGGATGATGAATGGACATAGTCAAGAAAATCTATGATGAAAGGTAATTGACTGAAATTGTGCCTTAATTGTGTGTGTATGTGTTTGTCTCTCTCTCTCTCTAAAGTTTAATGAAGTGAAAACTCTACAACACAACAATAGAGTTTATAGGATGTTTAGCTTCAATCTTTGAAGCTATATGTATTAAACAGTCATACGGATTGGGATGTTTACGGGATAGTTTCAATGGGGATTCTAAAGTGTTCAATAATAAACTTCCTATTAAAAAGTGCTACTTGGTCAATGGCACTTGAATTGATTATCATTGGTTTCATGTTGTACATCCTAATATACATGAATGTAGAAATGATCTCCCTAAGAGATTGTAGTAAGTAATGAATGAGTATTTTACCATGTATAAAAGTTGTGTGATGATGTTCATTAAGATTATGAAACGTGGTCTTTCAATACAACCCTCTAAATCCCAATTCCACATTGTAATCAATTTCTACTACATTAGGATGCAAGAGAGCAAAATTGGATTCTTGATTAGTAGAGGATTTGGATTGCAATTCACAATGGTTCTAACTACTTTATCCCCTAAAGCACTAAATTGCTTTTTTGGCAATACAACAATTTTGGGCAATTCACTTCAAATGGAATTTTTATTTTTTTTCCTTAAAATCTTCATGCAACAAGTGCCTAAAGAGTAGCTTTAAGACCCAACAATTTTCGTTACTTTTGACTACATGGTTAAAAAGTTATTGCACGATATGTAGTTTTCATTGTTAGGCGGGCAATCCAAGCAACAAAAAAATTCTTTAAAAATTACTTTTTGAAGAAATAAAAATTTGAAATTGGTTTTCTAGATTTATATATATGTGAAAAGCTTTGAATGATTCCATTTTGATTAATGAGATGAAAGTTATGAGGCGTGTTAGTTTGTGGATAGTTATGGAATCTCTACTCTAGTTTTCAATTTCATAACTAAATTCTTAACAATTTTGTATTTTGAATAATTCTTTACTTCTTTCTACTTACTATTTTTTTCCTATATGCTGTACAATTTCAAATGATTTGAAAATTTTCAAGCATGTAGCCAACTTGCCTTGAAGAATGAATCCAAAAAAACACCACCAACATGGACATTTTTTTATACAAATGTGCCTTTGTGAAGTGCAACTACCTACTTTTTTGTAGGGCCAAAAAAAAGATTTTTGTCATTTCAAATGCTTATACTACCTCCGTCCCAAAATGATCTTCCTATTGGACATAATATTTTGTTTTAAGGCTAAAAATAACATTTTGAAAACCAATTTTGCGCTATATATATAATTAGAGTTTGGTGCACTCCTAGCATTCTAAAAACTTTGAGTTTTAAGGCCCTTTTCAAAGTGTAGTTTTTAAATATTAAAAAGTAGATTTGGAGGGGCATTTTCAAAGAGCACCACTATTCAATTAATTGTTGAGTATGAGGTTATCATTTTGTTGGCATTTAGTATATGCCCCAAACCACGTGTGGCCATTTGTTCTACCTCCTACATCTTCATTCCCTTCAATCGAGCAATATTCAAAGAGATACAAAAAATAAGAATGAACAATGTTGATTGACCCCTTTAGTCATTTCATTTGTCTTTTGATTGATGATTGCCTCGATGATTGCATGGAGGAAGGGAAAACTACTACTTGGAGTTGTTTTGATGGTCCCAAATACCAATCAAAAACCAAATTTGACAAATTATCAACATCACAAAATGCAACAAAAGGATCATTTTGGGACTAAAAATGAAGGCCAACAAGAAGATCATTTTGGGATGGAGGTAGTATCTTGCAATCTACAATTCTACGTAGTGGAAATTTCTGAATTTTATTTCCATATCTTCTCAAACCAGTAGACTACAAGATTCTACAATCACATTGGTTCAAAAGTGTTTTTTTTTTCTAAAATTTGATTATTGTATTAGAAATGACAACTTTGGAGCATTTTTGGTGAAAATATAGTAAAAAACTTTTAGAAATTATTGTAGTTGAGTTGTCAAGATTCAAGTTTGTTGGATGACATTATGTTAAGTAATAGAAAGTAGCAATGTCTTCTTGGACAAATTTTGGTCCATGCTAGTCATATAGGATGTCTCTCGAATGATGTTGTATAAGACATTTGTTCAACCCCTTAAGTTCCTTGACTATGTTTTCACCCAAAAGCCTCCAAAACTGCCATTTCTAGTACAAGTACCAACCTTTAGAAAAAAAACATTTTTAGACACAAGTAACCATAGAATCTTGTAGTATGTTGGTTACAAAAGATGTGAAAAAAATTTCAAAAGTTTCCACTGCATGGATGCAAGATATAAGCATTCAAATTCAATGAAATTATTTTTTTAGCCTTGCAAAAAAGAAGGTGGTTTTACTTCATAAGCTTTGGCATTTCTATGAAAAATGTCCACAATGGTGGTGCTTCTTTGGATTCTTTTTCTTAGGCAAGTTGGCTAGATGTTTAAAAAATTTCACATCATTTAAAATTGTATATCATATAGGAAAAAAATAGAAAGTAGAAAGAAGTAGAAAATTATTCAAAATACAAAATTGTTAAGAATTTAGTTATGAAATTCAAAAATGCCAATCCCAATGATTGAAATTTGTAATAAACAATCTACATCCTATGGTTTTATTTTCTTCAATAAATATTGAAATTGAGTAAGATAAAAGACTTCAAAGTTTATTTTAGAGTAGAGATTCTATAACTATAAGCAAACTAAACTCCTCATAACTTTTGACTCACTGATTAAAATGGAATGATTAAAAGCTTCCCATGTACATACAACTCTAAAAAACCAATTTCAATTTCTTCTTTTTGAATAAAGTGATTTTTTCTTATATTTTTGGATTGCTCGGCTAGAAAAAAAAAGAATATACTAGGCCATAACTTTTGACTCATATTTCCAAATTTCATAAAATTTAGTGCAAATGAAAGATTTCCTCATCACCCCCTTCTATTAACCCCTAAAGGACCATTGTCCCTTTGGGAGACAAATGGGATTTCATCAAGTACCTACATGCTGAGCCCTGATTTTTTGAAACTTTTTTTGAAGGTAGAAAAGTTGATAAGCTTCGTGAGATTTTTTTCAATCAATGCCCAGGAACAAAAATTATGTCCAAATAAGCTCAAAACAAGAGATGAGGGGCAACATAAAAAAATTGATTAAAAAAATAATTGAATTTTTTTTCCCTTATAGATTATATTTTTGTCTACATGGAAGTTTTGATTCATTCCATTTGGATTTGTTATGAGAAAGTTATGGACAATCTTGTTTTCTGCGTAATTAGAGCATCTTCTCGAAAAAAGTAACTTGTAGGATTAATTTCTGAATGCAATTTTTGTAATTTAAAAAAAAAAAATTCCACATGGTTTAGTTTTCATGCTAGAACAATCTTACCATTGGGATTAGTGCATTTTTATTCCATCTATTAGATATTTAGATTTTAGATTTTCCTTCTATCTCGTACCTACAATTTTTTTAAGAAAAAAAATTATATTTTTTTGGATTTTTTTTTCTAGATTCTCAACTCAATTCTTCACTATAAAAATTTAAAGCTCAAAACTTTGTAGTGCAAACAATTTTAGTTTAACCCCTAAAGGACCGGACTGTATTTTTTGGTTGTATAAAAATTTTGGGTAGGTACCTACGAGCGGAGATTTTCATATTTGGGGCTGAAATTTTAGTAGAATGTGGGGGCAAGGAATATATTTCATATGCACCAAATTTCATGACATTTGGAAATACGAGTCAAAAGTTATAGCCTAATATGTTACTTTTTTTCCCAACTGGGCAGATCGGGCAGATCAGAAAAAATCACTTTTTTCAGAAACAAAAATTTGGAATTGATTTTCTAGAGTTTTATATACATGAAAAGCTTTGAATCATTCCATTTTGATCAATGAGTCAAAAGTTGTGAGGATTTTTTGTTTGCGGGCAATTTTGGACTTCCTACTCTAAAATAAACTTTGAAATCCTTCATCTTATCCAATTTTGAATATTTTTGGACAAAAATAAAATCTTAGGATGTAGATACATTATTACAACATTTTGACCATTGGGATTGGAAATTTTCAATTCCATATTTAAATTGTAAATAATTTAGTATTTTTAATCATTCTCTACTACTACCTACTTACTGTTTTTTTCCTATATGTTGTACTATTCCAAATGATCTGAAAATTTTCAAGCATGTGGCCAACTTGTCTAGGAAAACAAATCCAAAGAAGCACCACCATTTAGGTTATTTTTTCATAGAAATGTGAGCTTGTGAAGTGCAGCTGCCCTGCTTTTTGCAGGGTAAAAAAAATGATTTTAGTTAATTTGAATGCTTATATCTTGCAATCCACCCGGTGGAAATGTCTAAAATTTTTACCACATTTTTTTGATACTATATAAGCCAGCCTATGACATGCAAATCTCCTATGACAGGCTCCTAGAGAACTACCCATTACAGTCTTAAATCAACCCATGACAAACTTTTTCTAATAAATGGGGTTAGAACTGCATTTGATTAATTTGTGGCTATAATCAAAGCCTTGGGAAATGGTCACGAAGTTATTGGTAACTATCTTAGGACACTTACCCATTTTCAATGTAAACTGGTAGTAAAAAGTTATTTTGTAATTCTTTCATGTCATGTCCATATTAGGAAATCTTGGAGCCATGTTAGAAAATGTTTTGACTGCATTAGGTGGTTAGATGACCATCATGGAAACACTTTTCTGCTGATTTGGGGTAGTCTATAGACTCTTTAAAGCCAATTGCACAACAGACTTCAAAAATTCATAAAAAATTCATTTTTTGTCCAAAAAATAAAATTTCACTTGCTCTCTGCATTCCTCATGTTTATCTTCATAGAGGATTTTTTTAAATTTTTTTCAAAAATGTGAACATGGCAAACCAGCCATTTTGCCTGTCATAGGCTACTTTACCTTAATACAAGATCCTATGGTTAGATATGTCAAAAAAAGTTTTTTTTCAAAATTTTGGTAGTTGTACTAGAAATGGCAGTTTTGGAGCGTTTTTGGTGAAAGTATAGTGACGGTCCTTTAAGGGTTAAAATGTTCAAAGTCAAAAAATCTAGTCCTGCAATGTGCAGAAAAACTTGTTTCTTTCACTTTAAACACTGATATCTTGCAATCTATGAGGTCAAAAATTCTGAGATTTTTTCCGCACATTCTCATACTAGTTAGATGTAAAATCCTACAATTATACGTGAAAAATAAAAAATAAAAAAATAATTTATAGTTTTTTTTACTTTTTGTTATAGAAATGGCAGTTTTTGAGTGTTTTTTGGTAGGAAAAAGGCCTTGGTCCTTTAAGGGTTAAAATTTCAACCTAAAATATGAAAATCTCCAATCACAAGTACAATCATGCCCAAAATTTCTATGTTGCCAAAAAATGCATATTGGTTCTTTAGGGGTTAATATAAATAAAAACATGCAAAAAATCAAGAACAAAAATTTAGGCATAAAAAGGCTTAAATATCTTATGCCATTTTTTATACATTTATACATTAAATTAGCTTGAATTTTTTCACTATATTTAGGTACCATATTTTTTGTTTGTTTGATATAGTGAGATCTTTGGAACCATATATCCCGTAGTCATATTTAGAGTACCATTAGAAAGCTCTCTATAACATGAGTAATAAACTAAAAATTTATTGCAGTTTTTTTTTAAACCATAGTAAATGTAGCATGTTGCTTGGAACAATTGGAAGGTTGATGTAGGAGATATTTTTCACGTGTGCATGATTTTCTTGGGGTACGAATGAGTATATGTGAAAGGGGTGAGTGGGACGAACATGGGTTTGTAAATGGCAATTGTACGTGGGCCTTTAATCCTTAAGCACTTCGAGGCATTGTTTGTCCACATAACTTTTCATTCATCTAATGTAACACTTGAATTTTGAAAAGACAACCTTCTTTAATGATCAATTTCATAAAATTATAGTAAATGATATTTTTGTAGAAAGATATAAACAAAAATGTGCCAAAATTAGAAAAAGGATTAAGGCATTAAGGGGTTAAATTGAGATCTTGCGGAAAGATGTATAGGTCCTTATATATTGAGTGTTGGTCTCAAAGAGTGACTATACACAGGGAAGGGGTAATTACAGGTTCTTTCATTTTAGTAGGTTGGACAAGATTTCAAGGATCTCAAATTACCATTATTTTTCAAATGACATTGAATTTGATTTTACAGATTTAAAGCTATAAAAAATTTCAATAGACTTTTAGCACACTTTCAAAATAGTGTCAAAAGCCTTAAGTTTGACGTTTGAATACCCTTAAATAAATGATATCATTGTTTTATTTTGTGAATATTTTTGAATTTTTGAATTTTAGTTGCACCAATGTTCAAATTTTATATCTTTTAAATATATTTGTAAATATTTGGATATATATATATTTTTTAAAGTATCAATGGTATTTGTGTATGATTTTAAAGATATATAATAAATATGGTCAATTTCGTTAAAATGGCGGTATTCCTCATGCCATTTTAATGGAATATCTTCTACAATAGAAAATAAGTGTGCCACGATAGGGTCATACATGTGCCAATTTTATGCCTAGCACATTCAAATCACTCCTAGTTCATGCATTTCTACTCCCCTCGGACAATCTTTCCATTGTTTTCATTCTTTCAGTGGTTGCATTTTGTGCCATTTTAGTGGAATACCGCCATTTTAACGAAATTCACTATAATATATAAATCTATGATGTTTATGAAAATTTATTATTTTTTATCTGTTAAATTATAGTCTAAACTTATGATGTTATTATTTCATTTGTTTCAAAATTAGTAATCTTAAACATTTTCTTGATGTTTATAAAAAACATTGTTTCAATGCTAAAATATACAAAAGTTAGACCATTTTTTGTATAAGTGGTCTTCAATTTTGCATTTAGATTATTCAGAGGATGAAAGTTTTCAATGAATAAAAACTTTGGCAACAAGACCTCGGATAAGATTTTAGTGGAATTTTGTATTTCTAAAAAAAGATTTGGCGCCTCATGAAGGGTTTGCCGTTAGGCAGCAAGGGAGAGTCCACGTCCAGACTTGTGGTACCACTCAAAGGTGCAAATACTATCATCCAATGTTATCATCCTTGACTGAGTCGAGGGCTTAAGTTTCCTCGAACGAGAATTGGCGGCTGCTTGCGAGCGCATGGCGTCTGCAGTTTCCTCAAATGTCTGGACACGCAGATCGTCCTTCAATTCCCTTGCTGTACACGCTACGCTTCTGGATTCGCAAACAGCTTAACAGAAAAAATTCCCATCGATCCTGTTAACTCCAATTCCGCCCGCCTCCAGCAGCTGTTGAGCTGGCTTTAATTTCGTGTCTGACTTTCAATTCGACGGTCTGCACTAGCTTGCGAATTGCATGCATTGAAGATAAATATTGTTTAAGGCCACAAGCGCTGGGGCTGTGTCGGTGGAGGACTAGCTTGTCAAAACTGCAATTGAATGTCTGAGCTTGATCATTTCTTTCCAAGATCACCTGACTGACTGATCCCCTTAAGTTTAGACTCATTTGACCTACAGGTAGTGGAGGAACTAGCTTGTACATTACTTAAGAACCCCCCGACCGGCGGAACACCCAGGAAAATTACCTTTCACGCTTGTACACGCAGATTTCAACTTAATATCAGTCCCGCTGAGGATTGTGGCTGAGAAGTCCGCCCAATTGTAAACTCCAATCTTGATGGTGAAATTTTTTTCAGTAGTCTAGTCAAGATCCAGACTCCAGTTCGAGCACGACGGTCAACGGACATTTCAATTGTGCATGGCGAAGCAACTTCCTCTCAGCTCCAACCAAACATATCCACAGCATCAAGATCCACAACATGACAGCTATGTTGTAAGTAATTAAGTTAGAACACTCAGTATCTTCCTTAATCACACGGAACTAATTCCCCCGAGGAGCAAGACTATCAAGCTCCGCACCCACAATTGTATAGTGCAGACAATGTATTTTAGCAACTTGTCCTACTACGAGGAAATTCCGTAAAAAAAACTAATTCTGGTGTGCCTGTCATTCTACCAACTATAGGTGATGCCACGTCTTCCACGACATACTTGAAGCAACTGGTCAGATTGCAAGCTTATCACAGATCTTCATAAACTGAAGGATACCCTCGTTGACGGACATAAATTTGGCGACGCTTCTATTAGAACGTGAGGTCCCATTCCAACTGAAGGCCCAAGCCCGACCCCAAGGACAAATTTTCTCGCCCCCTTGGTTAAACAAAGGAACGGGCAAGTCCGGGCTGCCTGGCCCATTCGTAAAATACGAGGATCCAATCATATAAAACTGAGCAAATTGTGGCGCTAGGGAGGACGGAAGTCCATCGGGGCACCCGGGGAAAATAAACTCGGGGCACGCTTCCATGTGCTGGCAAAGTTGGCAAAGGTCAAGAAGTCGGTAAATAATGCCTTTCTAATCAACAATTACCAAAACAATCGTCGTTCACTTTTTTTGTGAGCAGGGGTAATAAAAACGAGTGAAGGGGTATATTGCCTTGCTGTCAAAGTAATCTCAAGATAGTGTGCTTCTCTTCAAGAGTGACGTTCTTGGTTTCTTAACAAACCAAGGCTCACAAGATGAGTTTTTATCCCTGATAGTCTGGGACTTATGATACATTGAACATTGGAAATCTCTCGACAAGTCCTTTCCAATTTGGAGTCAAACTACAATTTTCAATGTCAAATTACAGCTCCTCCAAAATTGTGCTGACCTCCTATTGTAGTCAATTATCGAAATTGGGCAAACTCTCAGCCAACAGAAACTCCTTAAAACATTTACTTCTACCTCAAGTGGTGCCCACCTGACCAAGTTTGATGATTTTCTCATCGCGGATTAGTTACACTTCTCTGTAAAAATTTGACGAATGCTGTGTCTCACAGAGAAACTGGTAAGGCCTCTTAACCCCGGGGTATTATAGTTCACAATGTAACTATACCCCGGAAACTTCCATAAAACAGAAAATTTAGGGGGTATAGTTTCATTGTAAAATATAAAACCCCGGGAGGTAACGCCTTGCCGTTCTCCCTGTGTCTTTGAGTATAGTAATTTGCTGGACTTTGCCTGTGAAGGTGGCACACGATGGCGCTTTGCAGCTGCCTTCCAGAGAACAAAACTCTGGGATCGGAGAAAAAACAGGATCTGGACTCCAGAGGACATAATCCGGCAACGCGTACGACTCTCGGAGAATCCATTTCGTCAAAGTTCAAACTAACTACCTCCACAACATGACCACCTACGAACCAAATGATTAACCCTCGACAGTCCACATGGATCGAGAGCAAGGCCGCCAGGGTCCCTCACAGACAAACTGGAGCACTTATACCGACAGCGCTAGTGAAGAAAAGTGCCCTACCTCTAACATTCAGGAAACCTGTTTCTGGCTTCAATTCTAGCTCTGTACGTACACCCAATTCTTCCAAAAACTTATAGCACGGTAAACCATTAATCATACGTGCGAAGCTTATCACACTTGCAGGATTCGCTCACTAACGGTCCCACAGTCGGCAACCTTTACAATTGTGGGGCCTATCCGAAACCGCAAATTTGGGCGCAGACAGGGCTTCTACGGCTCAGGACGGCAGAACCAACACTAGCTGGGTCCAGGAATTGGGTTTGCAGTTCCGTATGAGATTGAATGTGCACGTGATCCCATGCAGAAGCAGAACCGCTGACCGTTTACTGGTCCAGGAGCTCCTGACCAAGTTTAATTTTAGCTGGCCATGGAGAAGAGTAGTGCCTTCATTTGTTGCAGAGAGAACGATGTCTGCACTTCAATAGTAACCTCTGGCCCAAGCTTTTGCACCTAACCTTCTTGGAAAACCCAGTTTCCGTTAATTGGCGGAGGTATGGCCTCAATTGAAATGACATTCGTCGAGATACAAGTCAAAAGTCGGTCTAAACCATTAGCACCAGCGAGTGGAATACAGCAATTTCTCTCTTGGGTGGAGGTTTTCAAGTAACACGATTTAAAGACTCTTTTGGTTCAGTTTATTGGGCGATCTAATTAATTAGAAAGTCTGGAAGATGCTACCAGGGACGCCGATCGAAGTCTCAAAACATAACGTAACTACGTTATCTGATTCCAAAATGTTCGACTAAATGCGACTAGACACAGCGAATCGATCAGGAAGGTTATGCCTGAGGCAATTAGGCATCGCAACCATTAGCTTTGAGATCGAATGGAATGGCTCACATCTATCGCAGGAGGAAAACCGCACAGGCACTAGCACATACAGACGTCAGATGAACTTCATCCAATAGTAATGGCTAACACATTCATGCAATACGTACATCGAAACATTTAGCTAAAGTGATCGACTGGAACGGCTCGTGAACATCAATCTCAGACTCACAGCAGCACAATGCACTAATTATATATACACACACGGCAATGGACTTCATTCATGATTTATCAGAAGTAATCAACTCGCTCTTTACTAAAAGGATTAGTACTCGATATATTGAAATGTTCCGTCCGTAGAAGAATCAATGGAAACAAATGCTGTCCTCATACTATGATCAGACTCTGGCCTTGGCGGTTACTGAACGAAAGATGATAGCCGAATGCGAGATTTCATCTTCCGAAAGCACCTTATTTCAAGCCAATCTACTCTGTACAAAAAGAATATATCTAGGCTACTGCTATACTGTGAAGGAACTAGTGCCCAAATTATAATCAAGTGAAGCTTGGACAGGGCTAGATCCCTCGACTACTTTCATAGCCAATGTAATGTGACAATAGTTTCAGTCACTAAGTATCCGTAACTTTTAAAATTCCGGGCATGGAACGACTGTGCAAATCAATCAATCAATCAAGAGCAATTACCACCACGTCCTTCCACAGATGTTACAAGGTATCACTGAGCACCTGTGAGGAGGCTCGGGCTCGGAATCATTAATTGTGAACATCACACTACCGATGTCAGAGTTCGAAAACTCGTGAAGTCCTTCACAGAAATGTGGATTCTGCGTCAGTGATTCATCACCATCAGAGCCAGGAGATTGCTGTGGTGTGCTTGAATACTCCTGCAGTACACTTGTTGACGACGGTCTCCTAGCGGTGCTGCAATAGGGGCAGCCTGATCCCGTGCAATAGTGATTCGGTATGCGCGGTCGATCTCCTTCAGAATCCCAGAGCAGCGTGTGCACAAGGGACGCCATAACCTCTGCCGACATTCACGAACTGTGATCACAGTTTGTTTCTGGGAGTGCAAGTTTCTATCGGCAGCAACGTCGTGAATGAAACGCCTTCAGAGCTCACTGATAGATTGTATGACTCTCGGTATGACTGGGAAGCTGGATCGGCAAGGAATCTCTGATGAATTTAACTCAGAAACAATTTGAAAGCTGCCTGAAAGCTCGACTGTTGAGGCTTTGCTTGAATCCATAGAGTTTATAGGCAGTTCGCTCTGCCAGACAAATTTCTACTTAAGGCTTCTAAATGACGCCAAACTTAGCAATTGACAGTCAACTTGAAACTACGTTGCATGCATCTTCCAGGTCCCATCTAACTGACGTGTACGTGACCCCACACTTGTTTCACACCGGTCAAGCACACCTTTTGTTATATTTCGCATAATTCCGCGAAGTTTAATCGATGACAACGAGCAACGGCGGACAATTTTGTTTGACCGGCCTGACCATCAACTCTGAGTGGCAAGTCGGTGTATCACTTTTGCAGACACGCTGTTAACAATTCAAGCTAACTAATGTCTGAAGTTGAAATCTCCGCCCAATCAATATGTCAAGGCACATTACCAATTTCTGGGCTAGTCATAGCGAGATTTGGTGGCTCAAGCGAAAATTGCAGGGACAAATGCAGCTATTACATTGTCCTCAGAAGCAAGATAACATCGAGCATGCTAGCTTCCGTCCAGTTATTAAAGTTCACGAATTCGTTACTTCGAGTTGTCCGGAGTGTTGTCGACGTTCAATTCAAGTGAATTCAAGTGTCAGGGTAGTTGAACTCATGTGCTCTTTGCTGTGCACTTTGTTGTACCCTGTGAAGTATCTACACAACTTCACCAGTTGACCAAGCAACCACTACACCGTCAGTGCGCAACCGTTGCAGAAACTAATAGTCGGCCCGGCCGGGATACTTCACGGACCTCGAAATTTGTGCGGCACGAACGTCTCTGGGAACTATTTCATTTGCAGGTGGGTTAATAAATACGACTGAGTTACCTGGCACGATTCCGAGCGCCAACATTGGCCGACATCATCTGCGCAAAGCTCCCAAAACTAGGACCACAATAGATTTCAGATTCAGACGTCCAGTCCTGCCAAATGCCAAAGTCGTGAAATTGACGACCATCAATCTGTGGAGATTTCATTATTCTTGTCAGGTCAACGCAGAATTATCTAGAATTCTCCTAGAAATTCACAAGAGCGAATATCTCCACGTGGTCTGTACGATAGATCGAGCTCATTGGTCAGTTAATTAGGGTGGTTGAATATTAATGTGCAATTCGATCAGATTTTGGAATCCAGTCGGGATGCGTACTATCACGACCAAGCGTCGTTTGAGTCTCAAATTTCACAATATATCACGCGTAATAGATTGTAAAGCTGCAAATTACAGTACCTGCTCAACCCGATGACATTTTGACTAGCACGAGATTGTCAGTCGGCACCAGTACATATATATCCTAGTGGGTGATCGAGCTAGTTGAACGTACGGCGCGAGACGTACTTGAAACTAGCTCCTCAATCATGGCCACTTTCGACGCTCCTTTAGCTTTGGAACCTCTTGGTCTTGCCGGACGGGCCACTCAGACATTCTCGAGATGCAACACATGATCAAGCATGGTTCGAACTCCGAATGGTAGTTTGAAATCTGTGAAGGTGAGACTCCGGAATTCAGTCATGGCGGCCATGGCAAGTACCATATACTCTTGGCCAGTGCGACTCAGAAATAAACAGAAGAGCAGCAAATGCAATGCAAGCGGTTTTTGTGACACGTTTCTTTCATTTCTGGTGGATCGATGAATTAATGCGAATGCAGTGGGTTGAAATTAAGCTTCAGTCATGATGATATATGGGAAATTTCATTTAAATGGTGGTATTCTATATGCCATTTTCTATTCATTTTTTTCTTTAGTTCTAATGTCTAGGATTGTCATAGATTTCACAACAAACACTCTAAACATAGGAGTGTCAAGTTTGTGGAATATCACCATTTTATCCCCTCACCATCCAAAAAGACCAAAAGTGTCCTCAAATAGTTTCAAGTCCAATTCAAAATATTGTAACTTTTGCATAAAGTGTCCAATTTTAGGAAACTTCTTGGAAAATTTGCGCTCTCTCTTCTAATTTGCATGGTTAAATTTTCAGATCAATCCAAGATGTAATGATTTTTTTGTAAGCAATTGAAGTTTAGAGGTTCAATTTGAGTTCACCAAACTCCATTTGATGGCTCCAACTTTGGGGGGCTCATATCTCCTTCATCCAATGTTCATTATTTTCAATCAAATTTGTTGGGTTATGTTCCCCTTGAAGTCTAGTTACTGTGGTAGAATTTTCATTTCAATCCAAGTTGTTTTGAATGTTTGGGAGCAATTTGAAGTTCAAAATCCTGACATTTTTGGATTATAGTGAATTTAGGCGGCTTGTTTCTTCTTATACTATTTGTTTCCAATTAAAAAGAAGTTGTGAAAGTTGTGCATGGTAGTCTTATTTGTGTGGCTAATACTTCATATCAATCCAAGAAGTTATGAGTGATAGAGAAACGTTTTGGTAGGAGGTGTAGCCTTAGATGTGTTTTTGGCAACTTCTTTTGCTCTTTTTGACAATTCAAAGCTATTGTACAAACACAATGAGTCAATTGAATGATATTTTCTTTCACCAATGTGTTTATATCTGAGAGGGTTCACTCAATGTATTCTCGGGGGGGTCATTTAGAGTGTCCATTAGAAACCACATATGAACAAAACTTTGGACCCCCTATATACTTTTTGAATTTTAAATAAAACAAAATTTAAAAAATATGAATAGATTTTCCTACTTTGAAAATTTATGTTTTGAATTATTGATATTTTTATTTGTTAATAATAATTAGTTACAAATTTTTGAAGTAAAAAGATACACTGTAGAACTGAAAAATAACTTTCACACCCCTATATTATATAAGAAAAAATTGTCTAAAAAATGAACAAAAAATTCCTAAAAATAATTCATTATTGAAAGCTCATTTTGAGTTGAATATTGACTCAATGGTCATCTAAATGTGTCCTCTATAATTATTTGAGTTGAAAAACATGCCATTTTAGTTCATTTTCAACCTCTTTTAGAAATCATTTCATATTTTATTTGAGTTGGAAATTTTGGCAATAGATTGCTATAGTCATTATTAAACAATGTTCAAAATTTTAGGTTGAAATTATAGTTTATTAGAAACCACTTATTCGCATGTGGTTTGTTATAGTAGAACTAAGTGCACCCTTCGAGAATGTATTCTTTGAATCACATGTGGACAAAATCTTTGACCCCCCCTATCTTATATGGTAAAAAATCATTTAAATAGTTTGAAAAATTATAGTATGTTTTACTATGTTGGGATTTCGTATTGTGAATTTTTGAAAATTTTCTTTATCTGAAATAATTACTTACAAATTTTGTAAGAAAATAAATACACTATATGTTGAAAAAAAAATTCAACCCCCTATTTTATATGGTAAATAATATTTTCAAAATAAATTTTAAATTGCCAATAAATGAAGGCTTGGTTAAAGTTTATGCATACCAAAGTTGGATGCAAGTGTCATTCAAATGCAATATTGATAAATATTTGAAGTGAAAATACAACCATTTTAGTACAATCTTCAATTGTGCATTTGAATATCTTGTTGAATTCAATTGAATCCAAATTTTTTTCACAATATATAAAAGATATATTGATTATGTAATAACACCCAAAAATTTGGAGCTAAATCAAAATTTATTAAAAAGTAAATAGGAATAGAAAATTTACTTGATCGCACATGATGTCCATAGAATACATTGAGTGACCCCCTCTCAGTTTTGTATGCTAGTCTTGAAGCACTTTATTATTAAAAAAAAATTCATTTGAATAGGAATAGAAATTTCACCTCCAAATGAGTTGCTAGGAAAATTTTAGCATCTTTTATCTACATTTAAACATTATAATTTTATGGGTAATTTTGTTAAAATGGCGGTATTGCATGTGCCATTTTTAAATTGCCCAATCTAAACTATAAAGGTGACATCTAGGATTGGTATAGATGTTAGAAATCTTCAATTAATATAGATTTCAAAAATTTAGGACTAATATAGATTTCAGACTACGTAATTTGAATTGTAAAAGTAACATCTAAGACAAATATAGATTTCAAACATCTACGAAAGGTATAGATTTCAAAAAAATTAGAGTGTTGTACATTTCAAACCACGCAGTTTGAACCGTAAAAACTACAAAACTAGCAGAGTGGCGCCATTTTAACACAATTGCCCATTCTTGCAATCTATATGGCCAAATGACTTCAAATTTGATTCATGTCATCTACAACATATACACTATAAGATTGTTTTGCTGAGATTTCTATACCTTGGTGACATTTTGGACTTTAACACTTCAAAAGCACTAATATTTTTAAACTCCAAAAGGCCTAGCCTGGACCTTGAGGGGTTAACAAAATTTTGGTTCAAGGGAAAATGTAAGAAAATAATCTCTATTTTGGGATTGCCTAGTGTCCTACATTCTTTACTACCTTTCCTATTATATTCTTCACCTCCCCTAGCTAATTTGACACTACAACAACGGCAGAGTTTTATAACTGCAAAAATATGATTGAGGATGATTGGCGACTACTCGTAGTCATATTCTTGGAGGTCAATACCTTGGGGAGAAATATGACTACAAAATATGACTGCTAGTCATTTTTGGATCTTGTACTTCACGGGCGTATATTATACATCCGTTGGGAACACCAAAGTATTTCATAGGGAACGGTAGGGAACGGTAGGGAACTCGTTTGAGAACATTGAGTTACATTATTGGTCATATTTTCATGGTAATAACATTTTTTGTTTTTAGGCAATCTAAAAAAAACATAGGCAATCAAAAAAAATATAGACAAGTCATTGTTTAAAATTTTGAAACCTAATCACTACTTTTTAAGGGTTTTGAAACCCTAGCCACTACTTTTTAGGGTCTTGAAACCCTAGCCGCCATTTTTTTTAGAGTTTGAAACCCTAGTCACCACTTTTTAGGATTTTGAAACCCTAGCCGTCATTTTTTTAGGGTTTTGAAACCCTAGCCACTATTTCTTTTGACTCTTCTTCCTTACCTTTTGTTGTCTCTTGTCTCTTGTTTCTTGTCTTTTTGAGTTCACTCTTGTTTCTTAGTTGTTGGATTTTGTTGCATCTTGAGTTACTCTTACTTCTTAAAGTTGTTGTCTTTTGTTGCATCTTCACTCTTGCATCTTGTTTTTTTCTTCTTGCATCTTAATTCTTTCTTCTTTCTTCTTTCTTACTTTTTGTTCTCTCTTTTTGTTTTTTAATTCTTTTTGTTGCATCTTAACTCTTTTTTGTTGTTTCCTCTTAGTAGTTGCTCCTTATTGTTTTTTGTGCATCTTAACTTGTATTTGTTGTTATCTTTTAGCACTTGTTACCTTTTTTCTTCTTGTTCCTTGCATCACCATTGTTTTTCTTCTTACCCTAAATTTGTATTACATATTTTCTATTGTTGTAAACTTTTGAAGATTGAGCTTTGTTGTATGTTCATTAAAAATTAACCTCTTATTTCTTTAATTGTATATGCAGGCAACAAAATTGGAACAAAGTCATTGGAGGCTACTTGCAACTCACTTCATATTATTGTAAGAAATATAGTCTCTATTGGCTTGTGTAAATAATTCATTGTGATATACATATTTTGTATTTGTGACTAATAAATTATAAATGTCATTGAAAGGAGTCACATTCCTTCTTATATATTCCCTCTCCAATATAATTGTTTCTTGTATATCTTTAAAATCATATGTATTTGTTTTTAACTACATGAAATCTTTTATTCAATTGTTAAATCATTTTAATGTATGATTGCAAATATGCTTAGGTATCCTACAACCATTGTATGATTTGTTCAATTCATAGTTCAAAATACATATCAATAAAAAAATGACTACTTAGAGTCACAAAATGATTATAATAATTTCCAAAAAATGACTAGGTGCTCTCAATATGACTAAAAAATATGACTGAGAAGAGTCATTTTACAAATCATCAAAAAATATGACTCATCGCAATCATATTTCACATGACTGCAAAATATGACTGACCATAGTCATATTTCACGTCATCAAAAAATATGACTCAACGCAGTTATATTCCACAAAATATGACTGACCACAGTCATATTCCACATCATCAAAAAATATGACTCAACGCAGTCATATTCCACAGAATATGACTGAGTAGTCATATTCCACGTCATCAAAAAATATGACTCAACATAGTCATATTCCACGTAGGATTTTTTCATTTATCCGGGCAGCTCAATAAAAAGTCAAAGAAAGTCAATATATATGCTTTGTTGGCATACTATGGCTAATTATAGGTATTTATACCCCTCAACTTATATGACTGCCAATAAGATTGATGTCTGAAACGACTGCTTCTAAACGACTGCTGCAGTCATATTCCGAGTCATCTACGGTGATTTCTGTGCCAGTCATATTTTTTGATTTTACGACTGACTGCAGTTGTTTTTTGTAGTCATAAAACACTACTTTTGTTGTAGTGTGAGGTTACTGAATTCAAATTTGAATTTAAAACTTCCAAATTTTATCATAGGTGGCAAATAAAAAATTTGAGTGTTTATCTCAAGGACAAAACCATAGACTTCAAATGATAATTTTAACATCTTATGTAAAATGCTAAGTAACCTAAGCTGTGGAGCCCATTTATTTGAAATAACTAGACTTAAAGCTGACCTAATAAGCTGGCATTATGGTGGCTTAATATGCAAGGAAAAATGAATTTTTGCACATTGGAATTTGAATGAATACTTATTAAGTAAATTCGTATGGTAGAGTAAATTTTGGAGGTACAATGAATTAGTTGTAAAAAATTTAAGGTAAAAGTTGTATGGGATATATCAGTGTAATTTGGGTGAATCCAAAATCCATTAGATTCTTAACAAGAAAGGTATTCATAATATCCATATGTTGCTCAAATATTTAATTACCATTGAAAAGTATTATTTTACAAAGGCACCACCTTAGGTTCCTTCATATTACTATATATTAATGAACCCATCTACCATCCATAATAGTCCTCAGCTCCTTCTATTACACATCAATCACTTGGGTATTCTACTTGTTCATTTTCTATTCAAAATTAGTCAAAAGCTCACAAGTCAACATTGTATACAAGAATCATTTTTAAAAGTATATTCTATAGAAATCACTTCTTGTAATTCAAGGTATACATCTAAGTTAATTGAGAGGGTATTTGATGTGGGGCTATTTACCTTAATTATTGCATTTAAAATGACTATATTTTTCAATTTAAAAGCTAAGAGGGGCATATTTTCAATACCCTATAGTTTTTGTAAATTCATTCATGTGGATTTTTAAGTGGCTATCTTATATATAAAATTTAACTATCCAATTTTCTCCCGCCCCCATTCTACTTCACAAATTTTCTCTTCTATCTACTACATATGTGTATAGGGTATACAACCAGAAACCAACAATAATCAATTGAATTCAAATGGAAATTTTTAACCCTTGAAGGCCAATTGATAAACAATTGAAACCTTGGATAGGTTCTTGTGAAGTCAATTTTGGTCAGATGTTCATGAAATTTTGACACAAGATGTGAACATGTATCCTCTTAGTGGGAATATGAGTTTTTTCCACCCTAAACTCTTTTAGTAGCCCTTGCAATTTGGGCATCTTTGGATTTTAAATAAAAAAATTTCCTCATTACATAAGAAATCATGAAAAAATGATTAGTGTATTGCCAATATACTTAACTGCTCCTTGCATTCCAAATTGATTTAGAGTTGCTAGACTCTATATTTGCTTCTTAGATTTTTCATGAGTGAGCCTAACATCATATATTTATGAATAGTCAAAATACTCATTTTTGTGTAGACCAAATTTTACTCTAAGAGGGCTTGAAGTCCGTTGACCCTAGTTTGCAAGAATGAAAAAAAAAAAAAAAAATTCTCACTTCAAACATTGGAGTCTTTCAATTCACATGGTCAAATGGTTTGAAATTGTTTCTAGACATTGCTATATTAACTATATAATACACTTTTATATAGTTGGATTTTTTTAAATAATTTTTTATTCTAGACAATACATCAAAAAATGGTACAATTTTAGTCAACTATCCTTCATTGTAGATTTTCTTGACTATGTCCATTTTATCATCAATATGAATTATTTTTCCACATCTATACTCATCATAGGTATGAAAAATTTGCACAAACTATATTTGTCAAGGCTAACTTATTAATAAAAAATTGTAATATATAATGTTTTTACGTACCCTAATTTATATATATTAGAGTGTGTAGTATTTCATGGACCTTGTAGTAGTCCTACAAATTATATTAAATTTGCCCCCTTTGAATTAAATAAACCCTATCTTTTAACTCATGTAGTTTTCTAAAAATCGTGAGTAATCTTTCCAAGAAGTATGTAGTTATTTTATCCATTAATTATGCTGTTCATTCAATCAATATTCATTTATTAGATTTATTTATAAGATGTAGATTTCAATGAATTTATACATTTTCCAACTTAATATCAATCTACATGTATGTTAAATATATATTCTTACTTTATAGTCAAACATTCTAAAATGAAATTCATATGATTTTTTTAAGTGATTTTTTAATTTTTAAAGTCAAAAAAATTACATATATAAATATGGAGATAATAGTGATAAATATCATGGTACAATTTGTATACTTCTTGAGTTCAAATACAAAATTACTACACTCTATTGCTATCCTATCAAAGGCTGAAATGACCTTTTAACATACATCCCCCTTCATAAGTCAATTTAGTGACTTTGGACTAGTATAGGATTACTTTTCATTACCTAATAGAACTTCAATACAACCAACTCAAGTTGTTGGATGTTGACAACTTAACTACAATTTTTGCCAAGTAATTCGTAGTTGACCTAGGCTTAGAGAGCTTGGTAGAGGGAAGATTGTAGATTTGGCTAGAGCTTTTGGTTTAAAATAAATTATAGAATGAAAAAATCTAGACATATTAAGATCTAAATTTTTTTCTTTACTTACCTCCCCTATATGAACCAATTTGAAATCCTATATGAAAATCATGGAATATTAAATAACCAAGTTGGGGACATTGCTAAAGAAAATTAAACCAAAATTGCTTCTTCAACACACTTAAATGAATTTTTCATCCATTACATGTAGCTCCTACAATGAGTTCTTGACAAAAATTCATAATTCATGAAGTGGATGCTTGCTCTCTTTAGGAAATAAGCTCATAAGTATGTTGATTTCAAATCATAAATCCAATAGATTGCATATTATAGTCCACATTTTTATATATTATACACAATTCCCCCTCTAGTAGAAATCCTCACTAAAGAACCCATTTTATATGATGGTTTTGTATTAAACTTGTGTTATTTAAACATTATTGTGTAAGTTTCAACCTTATTTTTAACACAATTATGTTAAATTTGAGTTATTTTAAATACATTTGTGTTAGTTTCAACCCAAATTTACCCTGAAAGGCCCAAGTAGCATTTTTTGGCAACACAACATTTTCAATCATCCATTTATGAATGAAATTTTCATTTTTCTCTTTGAAATTTTCACTCAACATGTGGTCAAGGACTCAAGAAGTATCTTTAAGACACAACAATTTTTGTAACTTTTGATTACATGGTTAAAAAACTATTGTATGATATGTAGTTTCTTTTAGAGCCCAAGCAAGACATGTAGCTAAGAGTATCACCTTTTGAAGAAGTAAAAATTTGAAATTGGTTTTCTAAATTTAAAGATAAGCTTATGTAGAAAGCTTTGAATCATTTTATGTTGTTTAGTGAGATGAAAATTATGAGGAGTTTTAGTTTACGGGCAAGTTGTGGAGTCTCTATTCTAAAATAAACTTTGAAGTTCTTTATTTATTTCAATTTTCAATGTTTTGGAAAGAAATAAAATCATAGGTTGTAGACAGTTGTTGATTACAACATTACGATTATTACTACATTGGGATTGGCATTTTTCAATTCCGTAACTAAATTCTTAACAATTCAGTATTCTAAAACATTCTCTACTTCTTTCTACTTATTATTTTTTTCAAGTATGAATGTGAAAAAGAAATTGTTGAAATGTTTTATATGTATTCCCAATTTATTTTTTAACATATTATGGAGAATTTCAAGTATTAGGATCTAGACATTTTTGGATAAAAATTTGAAAGATGAAATCTAACCATATACGAAGAGTTGAAAAATAGTACTTCTTTTTGAAATCCATGCATCATGATGTTGCAATAATTGGTAAAAGTTTCTTATTTTGAACCTTTAAGAGGGTGTATTCTAACTAGTTAACTAAAGTAGGATCTTACAGTTGGATTTGTTAA
This sequence comes from Rhytidiadelphus loreus, assembly GCA_947034895.1. Lineage (NCBI taxonomy): Eukaryota > Viridiplantae > Streptophyta > Bryopsida > Hypnales > Hylocomiaceae > Rhytidiadelphus > Rhytidiadelphus loreus. The sequence goes on along the minus strand of OX344761.1, from coordinate 3,066,374 downwards.
AAAATAAATATAGATGATGATTTCAGTCTTGTTTTGGAGACTAATATTTTGAAGCAATTTTGGTCCTCTAAACATGAAAGAACTTTAGGGGTTAATACAAAAAGCAACCTCTAGAATGTTTTTTTTTAATGTAGATTTCAACTAGCTAGTGCCCAATGGCCTAATCTATTGTGGAGTTCCCAGTTAATTTTTAATTTCATGACCGTTGCAAGCAACCTTGAGGTCCTTGAATTCCAATATGGATTTGGAATTTCCTAATTCTATCCAGAGGGTAAATACAAATGTCATGCCTGTTCCGTCATTGTACAGCTGTTACTATCCAGATGTGGCCGTCTACGTTACTTACCACTCCAGGCCAGTCCTTTCCTAGAACGAGACATGGCAGGAGCTTGCAAGCAAATGGCGTCTCTTGACTGCTGAAGTCTGGATTCGCAGACAGTACTTCACTTGCTGTACAAGCTACACTAGACAGCAGACAACAGACGGAATACATACATACTGATTCAACTGAAAGATATATTAAGGTGGGTACACCCAAAACCGTCACTTTTTACTACTGAACCTAGTTGCTATTATGAAACTGGTCAAATTTTCACATATTCATGTTGGCAAGTGAAAGGAGGTTCCAACGCACCAAAGAACGCCACATTTCGATATTGTATGCAAAAGTTATTAAGGGTCAAAGTTCGTTTCTGAAAGGGCTCCATCCAAATAGGTACATAACTGAAATTCGAAATGTACAAACCTTCTAGATGGCGCTTTAAGGTCAGGTGCCATTTAACAGCATACTACCTTACAAGGTAAGCACATTGGCTTAAGTACACAAACTGAAGCTACAAGGATGAATGACTAACTAAGAAGAGCTACGATGAGCTACGATGAGAATCATACTTTCGTCAACAAAAAATTCTTATCCTCACTGTCAATTCCGTCCTCGAGCAGCCTGGTGTATCAATGTACGGAGTATTTGACTTTCTACGGTGTTGGAGATTAATAAACTAGGGCTTGAAGCTGGGTTGGCGGGTGGGTGGGGACTCCGTTCGTGACTTGTCAAAACTGCAATTGAATGTCTGAAGTTGATCATTTCGTGTGAAGATCACCTGAATGACCTCTCGACGACTCAATTGATGTACAAGAAGCACAATATTTTGAAGATAGATACTCCCGCGTAACATCCAGGAACTTAATTTGCCTTGGACCACCCGTAGGAAAAACAGCCCTGAAATTTCGACTCCCAAGCTAGATTGAAGCTTACAATTGGTACTCTTACACGCACGCAGGATTCCAATTTTCGATCAACAGCGAAGCAATTTCTTCACAGCTCAAAGCATGACGATCCACAGCTCTGTTTGAACGTAAGTTAGCACTCTCATCAGTATCTTCCTTAAGTCACACGGAACACATTTTTCAAAAGGAGCCAGGCTAGGCCCACCAACATTTGCTGCCACCCAACAGACAATCCAGCTCCAACACTCGTACAGACAATGTAACTTATTTTAGCAACTTGTCCTGCTACTACGAGGAAAAATCGCAAGACCTAATTCTGGCCTGCTGGAACTCCTCCAACTGGCTTGGTGTTGCCAAGTCTTCCAGGTGACACTTGGAAGCAATAATTGGTCAGATTGCAAAGCCTATCACAGACTGACAGACCTTCATAAATTGATGGAGATCGGTGTGCTCGCGCTAACGGTCCTTATTTCGGCAAAGCCTTCATTCAGTCGCCATCCCAACTGGGCCTGACGGACAAATTCCACCCCCCGTTCAAAAATTTAACAAGCAGGCCCTACTCGTAAAAAATAGGAACCAGTTGAATGGAAAACTCAAGGCACCCAGGAGGACGGAAGTCCACCCCGGGAACATAAACTTGGGTCATGCTTCCTTGTGTTTGTGAAAGTTGGCCAAGATCAAGAAGTCAGCAATGCTTTTGTCAACATCAACAGTCAAAACAATCACCTGATATATGATGTCAGAAGATTGCCTTCTGTTGTCAAAGTCATCTCAAGACAATGTGATCAATGCTTTTCAAAAGTTTAATGCTCTTGGGTTTTTAACAAACCAAGTTTTGTAACTAACAAAGCTCATATTGACATAGGGCATACGATGTATTGTTGGAAATCTCTTAGCAATTCCTTTCCAATGGCATATTATGAGTTCAAATTGTAGTTAAATTGCAATTTTCACAATCAACTATAGCTCCAAAAAATTATGGTGACTTCCTAATGTAGTCAATTATTGAATTTAGTCATGCAAGCTATCAACCAACAAAAACTTCTTGATTCATGTTCTTGTTCCTAATTTCATACTTGCTTGGCTACTTTATAAAGTTTGATGATTTCTCTTCATGGATTTATTACATTTAATATCTCAGTATAAAAATTTGATGAATGTTGTCTTTAGGTGTATTAATTTGCTTGCACACCCTCAAAGCACGGGGGGGACACTCTTCGTATTTTCTGGATACCACGTGCGGCGCTGGGGTATTTTTAGGGGGGGTATTTATTTATTTTTTTGAATTTTCAGGCCCCTATAATTACTTATAAACCCCCCTAGAGCCCATATTATCATGCCTATCTTTACTTATAATACGTACATAGGCTGAATTTATTGGAGGCTATTTTCTTTATAAAGAACAAAACTAATTTAACAAGTAATGAGAATTAAAGTGACAAGATATGCCCTGTACACCCACAAGATTCAACTTTAAGGCAAAAAATGGATGTGTTTACATTAGAATGCATACTTGAAGACAAATACATGCACAAATGCTAAATAAAAGCAAGACATTACAAATGACAAAGTAATGAAAGAGTTTAATGTACAAAATGTGTTAAAAAACACAAACATTACAAATGAAAAAGTAATGAAAGAGTTTAATGTACTAAAGGTGTTAAAAAACACAAACATTACAAATCATTTACAAGAACTATGGCAACAAGCTGCAGTTCTAAGCCATCCAACAATTTAGAGTCTATGACACAAATGTCTACTTGTACATGAGACTCATAGTCACCCCAAACCAATTGGAGAAGTGATCAGCTCCTTCACTCCTACAACCATGTTCTGCAAATCCACCAATCATCACATTCCAAGTGATTACACTGCACCCCATAAATCACAAGTCACAAGTCTGATTGACAAAACCAGCAGCCTCTCAGAAAACAGTCATGCATCAAAAAAGATGCCACACTTCCAATACATGTGAACAAGTGCATCCCTCACACACAAATGTGACTGAAGTCCTCCTTTCAGCTCTACTTTCAGCTCTACAAGGCCCCAAGATGTGCACATGCATTCAAAAAAATTGCATAAACCGCTGCAAACAACCCTAAACCCAAACAACCCCTCCACAAGCAAGAGCAAACACCTTCGTCACGCTGCCGTGCCGTGAACACGAGTCCAGAACAAATCGCAGGCATACAGAACCCCCGCCCGAAGATTCCCCAGCACCGTCGTGAACACACTAGCAGAAAACACACCCGCACAAACAAACACACCCGCACAAACGAACACACGAACAACACCCGCACTCCGTGACGCCGCCGACCTGAACACACCACCACAATTGATCGCGCACAAACAAGCAAGCTAAAACAATCCCGAACACCATCCTCCACGCTGGTGAACCTTGCACACCCCAGCAGAACTGATCGCGCACCCCGCAAAAGCAAACCCCGCACCAGGCAGAACTGATCGCGCACCCCGCAAAAGCAAAACCCCGCACCAGGCAGAACTGATCGCGCACCCCGCAAAAGCAAAACCCCGCACCAGGAATCGGTGATCGCGCACCCCGCAAAAGCAAACCCCGCGCCAGAAATCGGTGATCGCGCACCCCTCAAAAGCAAACCCCGCACCAGGAATCGGGAACACCTTTGTCACGCCGCTGACCCCAAAACAGAATTCCACAACTGATTGCGCACAAACAACTGGTCGCGCACAAAAAAATGGTCGCGCACAAACAACTGATCGGGCACAAACAACTGATCGCGCACACACAAGCAAGCGCCCCCGCACAAGGAATCGCCGACCCCTTCGTTCACCTCCTCACCCTAAGCCCACCACCAATCTGATCGCGCACCCACAACCAAGCGCATGCCATCCCCAAGAGCAGCCTCCACGGTTCAGCCGAAGAACTGATCGCACGAATCGGAAACACCATCTCCACGCTGCCGTCCCTCAACAAGCAGCAGAACTCATCGCGCGATTAACCCTAAACCGCACCCAGATTGCAAACAAATTCGTGAACACACGCTGCCGTCACTCAAGAAGCTGGAGAACTCATCGCGTGATTAACCCTCAACCGCACCCAGATTTGCAAACAAATTCGTGAACACACGCTGCCGCGCCTCCCTCCCAACCTCGAAATTATCGTTCGCGCCTAAACCCTAGCAGTAGTCGTTAAACTTAACAGACAGAACAGATGGAAACTACCCCATTCATCGACTGACTACAAGATATGTTGTAGTTATACTTCAGATTTGTATAGTACCTGTATCTTACTAGTACTGTAGCATAACCATAACTGAACCTAGTAAATAGAATTCCTTGGATCCTATTCTTTGGCCCCTATTTTACATTTAAAAAATAATTAATGGACCATAATTTTCGGGTATCTATTTTACTTATAAAAGACATGTCACTTTTTAAGTCCCCTTCTTTAAATGTAAAATCTTTATAAATTTTACCTATGATGAATTAAATCCACCCTATTTTTCGCCGCAGGTCACTTTGTAAAGCGCGGGGAGTGTCCTCCCCTAGCCTCAAAGTGGTGCTTTGCCTCTAAGATAGAAGTACATTATTTTGTTCACCGTCCGTTTTTGGCAAATAGGTGTCTATTGAAGTATCACCAAATGAAATGATCTTCCCAACCGTCCACTCTGAATGGCTTCTACTTTCCAAATGATGCTTGTTGGTTGTAAAGTGACCAATTTTTAGTGAATCCTTTTGAGTCTTTCTTAAGGTGCTTCAAGCACCTATTCAACACTTTGAGGATTCTTCAAATCTTGACTTTGAAAACTTACCAAAAAAATAAGAAAACTCTCTGAATTTATATTCATTTGTTTTTGAATATTAATAATTTCTATTTGTTTACAGGCAAGAATATCACCTAATTGTGATTTTGAATCCATGGCTTTACTGATCACACACGTCAGCTCAAATGAGCGGTGATAGATCTTTCAACCTTACCTTACTTCAACCTTGATAGTGAAAATTGCTGGAGACCAAACTCAGGATCCGGACTCCAGAGGACTTCTACCAGCAACACGACTCTCTAACTGCGATTCCATTTCATTTCCTCAAAGCCAACGAACCAACCACCTCCACAGCATGACGGCCCACGAAACAAATGTGTGGGATGCATCGAACCCTCCAGACAAACTGAAGCATTTATACCGACAGCGCTAGTGAAGAAAAGTGCCCTACCTCTAAAAATTCAGAAAACCTAATTCCGACTTCCAATTCTAGCTCTGTACACCCGATTCTTCCAAAAACTTATAGCACGGTAAAGCATTGATCATACGTGCGAAGCTTATCACAGATCTCACTTGCGGGATTCACTCACTAACGGTCCCACAGTCGGCAACCTTTTCCAATTGTGGGGCCTATCCGAAGCCGCTAAATTTGGGCGTAGACAGGCCTTCTACGGCTCAGGACGGGAGGGCCCACTCTAGCTGGGCCCAGGAAATGGGTTTGCAGTTCCGTATGAGATTGAATGTGCACGTGATCCCGTGAACAAGCAGAACCGCTGACCGTTAACTGGTCCTGGAGCTCCTGACCATGTTTAATTTTAGCTGGCCAAAATGTAGAAGAGTTGTGACTTGGTTTGTTATAGAAAGAACGATGTCTGCACTTCAATAGTAACCTCTGTCCCAAGTTTTTACAGCTAACCTTCTTGGAAAACCCAGTTTGGGTTAATTGGCGAAGGTATGGCCTAAATGAAATAACATTCGTCGAAATACAAGTCAAAAGTCGGTCTAAACCATTAGCACCAGCGAGTGAATACAATAATTTCTCTCTTGATTGAATGTTTTCAGATGTAACATTTATGACTCCATCGGTTCAGTTCATTGGGCGATCTAATTAATTAGAAAGTCCGGAGGACCCTACGAGGGACGCCGATCGAAGTTTCAAAAGATAACTACGTTTTGTGATTCCAAAATTGTTCGATTCACAGCGACTTGATACAACTAATCATTCAGGAATTATATGGGAAAGCCAATTATACAGTACGCCGCAACAAGGAGCTAAACAGATCGGCTGGAATGGCTCACATCTATCGCAGGAACACAAGCACAATGCACTAGTACATATATTCACGTACATGGCAAAAGGACTTCATTCAAAATTAATTAGTGAACTCGCACTTCGATAAAGAATTATAATTTGAGTTATTGATATATGGCAGAATCAATGAAAACAAATGCTGTCCTGATACTGAGATCAGACTCCTAAATGGGCGGTTCGTGAACGGAATATGAAAGCCTGAGGCACGTTTGCATCTTCCGAGAGCGCCTTATTCTCAAACCAATCTAGCCTGTCCAAAAAAAATTCAGTATATCTAGGCTAGTAACTGCTGTACAATGACGGAACTAGTGCCCAAATGCTGAACTCAACAAAAACACGCACAGTATAATCAAGTGAAGCTTGGTCAGAGCTAGAATCTTAAACTACGTTCACCGTCAATGCGATCGATGTGATAATAGTTTCGGTCACTGTCTAGAATTCCGGGCAAGGAACGACTGTACATATTAATCCATCAATCATGAACAACTACCACCACGTCTTTCCACAGATGTTACAAGGTATCACCGAGCACCTGTGAGGAGGCTCGGGCTCGGAATCATTATTTGTGAGCATCACACTTACGAAGTCAGAGTTCGAAAGCTCAGGAAATCGTCCACAAAAGTGTGTGTTCTCTGTCAGTGATTCATCATCAGAACCACGGGATTGTTGTCGTGCACTTGAGTGCTTTTGCAGTGCGCTGGTTGCCGACGGTCTCCTGCGGGTGTTGCATTTGGGGCAGCCTGGTCCCGTGCAATAGTGATTGGGTGTACGTGACCCATCTCCTTCAGAGTCACCAAACTGCGTGCTCATTTGCACAAGGGGCGGCATGATCTCTGGCGATATTCACGAAGTGCGATCACAGTTTGTTTCTGCAAGTTTTCTGTAGACAGCAACGTGACTATCGAGACTGAAGTGTGAACTACTTCACAGCTGACTGACAGTTTGTATGGCCGGGAAGCTGGATCGGCAATGAATCTTCGTAAGGAATTATGTCAGAAACTCAGAACATGAATGATCGATGAATAGCTGGGTGACTACTGAGGTTGTGTTTGAATTGATGCAGATTGTACATTTATATGCAGTTCACGCTGACAGACAAATTGTAACCAAAGGTCTCTAAATGTCGGACGTAACAAGTGACTGTCAATTTGAAACCACGTTGTATCTTCCGGGTCCCATCTATGTGACGTGGACGTGTCCCCGGCCCACACTAGTTTTACACCGGCCAGCCACGTACTCCTAAAATTATATTCCGCATAATTCCGCAAAGTTTAATCCATCACAAGTTCAAGCATCGGCGGACAAATTTGTAAGTCGGACCTGAGCACCAACTCCGAGGTGGCTAGCTAGTCTGTGTATCTCTTTTGCAGACAAACGGTCAGCAATTCAAGCTAACTTCTGAATTTAGAATCACCGCCCAATCAACATTTCAAGAGTCATTTATTTATCATGCAATATATTGCGTGGGCAAGCCATAGCTACATTTGGTGACGAGCGGAACTTGCGGGGAGAAATGTAGCTATCATATTGAATCCGCAGAAGCAAGATAACAACGAGCGGGTTCCAGCTGTTAAACTTCATGTCTGTCTTTTGTTAATTTTGTCTGGAGTTTTGTCGACCAGTGTCTTGTAAGGCGGTTTCATTCATGCTATGCTCAGAAAAGTAACTGAATAAATTCACTAGTTGACCAGATTCAATGCTGCGCAACCGTCAAAGACACTAATAGTCGGTCCGGGATTCGCCTAGGGCTTTGAAATTTCTGCGACACGTACACCTCTGGGATCCGTTTTGCACGCGGGTTAAACTGTGATATTCATGTGCACAATCCCTTAAAAACTAGGACTGCTATAGATTTAAGATTCACACGTCACGTACGCCCTGCCAAATGCCAAAGTCGTGAAATTGGCCATCATTCAGCCGGTAGAGAATTGATCTAGCTTGTCAAGTCAACGAAGAATTAACCGAAATTTCTCCTAGAAACTCACTAGGCGCCGGTCTGTACGATCGATTGAACTAGTTGACCAGTTCGAGTGGTTGAATATTAATGTGCACGTCGATGAAATGTTGGAATCCAGTCGAAATTCTACTTTTCCAGTGAGACCCAGGCAGCTTATCACGAATCTGCGTCGTTTGGGTCTCAAAATTCAAAGTCTCGTAACAAATTGCATTGTAAAGTTGCAAATTACAAGCTCAAGTCAATGAAATTTCGACTCCAGATTGTCAGTCGGCACCAGTACATGCATTTTCAAGAGTCAGGGCGCTAGACTTGAAAATCCTCAATCATCGCCACCTTCGACGCTCATTTGGAACCACCTGCTCGTGCTGAGTGTCCACTCAGTCATTCAAGAGAATTAACACATGATCAATTACGCTTCGAATTCCAAATGCTAGCTTTGAAATCTGTGAACAAGGCGAAAGCCTGGAATTAAGTCATGGCCGCCATGGCAGGCATGGCTGATACCATATACTGAAGCGCAGTACGAATCAGAAATAACGGTAAATAGGAGAGCCACAAAAGTAAGTCTTTTTGACGACGTAGAATTCAAGGTGTGAGTGTCAGCAGTGAAATGCCAGTGCTTGACCGCTCAAGTTACAGAAAGGTAGGAGACTCCAAACCTGACATCTTTCTAGTTTTGCTGTCTATGTTTTGGCTTGAATGGCCACCCCAATGGCAAAAATTTTACAACTGCCTTCAAAATGTCCATAACTCTTCACCTCCAGAGGACGTCCAATAGTACTTTTGAGTACTTTATAATACTGAAACAATACTACTAAAAAAAATTACAGTTTGTCGCAGAAAGTAGATAAAATTAAGTATAAATTAATAAAAATTAGAAAATCATGAATAAAAGAAAACTAAAAATTGTTCATTTATAAAGACTTGATAGTAATTACATTTCACCAAAAACTAAAAGTTGAAACCATCATGAAAGTTTGGAGTACTATGGACAAGGGACCCCTATTTGCATGCATGTGGAGGACAAAAAATTGTTTTTTTCTGAATTTCCTTTGGTGGTCACATGTCCATCTAGTGTGAGAATAGGCCACAAAAAAGTCAAGTGAATATATCATGTTTTTTGGATACTTCACAGTACTAAAAACCCCTAAACTACAAAGTGTGACAAATTAGCTAAATTGATATTTAATTATAACATTATTTTTCAAAAAAATTCAAAAATAGCAAATCTCATGTTTCCTGAGTTAGCAATCTTCCATAAAAATTTCAAATCCATTGGCTTCAATTTCCAAAAGTTACGGCCAAAACCAACTCTGTCACTCCAATTGTGACGCCAAATAGGACCGGTCTTTCTTGCAATCACCCCTTTATGCTCTTCTTTTTCCTTTTTGAACCGGCACTTTTTGCTTTGTCACTCTAGTTTCACTTCATTGTTTACATCTAGGTAAATGGATTCTCCATTTTTTTATTCTTCACTCTAAATACATCTTTTAGGGTGTCACACCTTCTTCACCCACCATGGCTTCCCATTGGCTCCTCCAAACCCTCCCCAACTTCTCATTCTCTATTCTTCAAGTGCCAAGTGAAGAAGGTGTGACTACCTCTATTCTATACCACTGGATGATTCTACATTTTTTCAAAATTGATTGAATTAATTGCAAAATTTATCATTGCAATTTTCAATTGGACTTCTAAAGTTTTGAGATTGAAATGACTCAACAATGATGACTTAATATGATTTTGAATTGAGGAGTCTTTCTTACAAGATGGTAAGTGAGTTGGAATTATAAGAATAACCTTCCATAATTTTATCATGTAAAGATACTACTCAATATTCAATAAGGTTGACATTTGAAGAAAATGATAGATTATCTAAGATTAGTGCATTCTTAAACCATAATGTCAATGAAGGAAAGTTTTGCCATTGTGGCAAGTTTCGATTGGTTAAGGAGAGGTAGATTAAGATTGATAATGCTCACTACTTGCCTTGTGTAAATTTTCAGCACGGTGGGAATGAAGTAGAAATTTCATTGGTATGATAGTGAGAGAAATCAAAGAGAATTCTCTACTACTACAAATTAGTATCAATTTAGTGAGTGCGGATTCACCTAACATAATCTAAATGCACAAGAATTTTGCCATTTTAACATGTTGTGATTGGTTATACAATCAAAAAAGTCAAAGGGCTCAACTCTCATTATTGACATTATGTTTGGTAATTGCAAAATAAACCAAGTCATCAAGAATATTCACAGGTTAGGACCAACCTTACCACCCAGGGCTCGGTAGCTAGGTCCTAACCTACGATTATTCTTGATAACTTGGCCTGCTTTGCAATTACCTAGTCCAACATGTGAGGTTTGGACCAGTGTTGGGCATGGGTCAAGCTTGCAGCATACCAATCAAGTACTAGTTTACAAATTTGAATGGTATCATTAAGAGAGAAGGTACCGGGGTTGAAAGTTGTTTTAGTTGATTGAAATTGTTAAAATTATCAACATGAACTCTATGTTTCTACCAATGCACTAATACGAGGTTGACCTCGAAGGTTTGCACAACACTCTGTTATACACATTGTACTAAGTTACTTATAAATTGACAATTTGGATTTGCAGTTGCAACTCGAAAGAAGGTGGTCGAGTGGATGAAAAGCACTAGACGAAAGGAGACAGTTACCGTAGCTTGGTGGCACTGCATTTCTGAAAACAGACTTTGCCACTTGGAAAAGGGTTACTCCACGCCCAATGATTTCCGAAGCTCCTTGCTTGGGCCCTCCCACCACACTTACGCAAATACGCGATAACTTAGTCTTTTCCTCGATTGAATGTCTGGATACGCAGACCGTCTTCCCTCCCTTGCAGTACAAGCTATGCTTCCGGCCGGATTCGCAGATGTCAGCTTAACAGAAACAATTCCCATCGATCCTGGCAACTCCGATTTCGCCCGCCCGCCTCCAGCGCGCAGCTGATCTACATCTGGGCATCTGGCGTACAGTCATGGCTGACTTTCGACTGTCTGCACTTGCATTGCATTGAAGATAATTGTTTAAGGCCACAAGTGCTGCATGGGGCTGTGTCGGTGGAGGACTAGCTCGTCAAAACTGCAATTGAATGTCTGAGCTTGATCATTTCTTTCTAAGATCAACTGACTAACTGATCCCCTTAAGTTTAGACTCATTTGATCTACAGGTAGTGGAGGAACTTGTACATCATTACTTAATAACCCCCAGCCGGCGGAACACCCAGGAAAATTGCTTGTACGCTCAGATTTCATCTCAATATCAGTCCCGCTGAGGATTGTGAGGATTGTGGCTGAGAAGTCCGCCCAATTGTAAACTCCAATCTTGATGGTGAAAAATTTTCAGTAGTCTGGTCAGGATCCAGACTCCAATTCGAGCACGACGCTTATGGTCAACGGACATGTATTTCAATTTTCCGTGGCGAATTAAGCAACTTCCAACCAAACATATCCACAGCATCACGATCCACAACAGGACAGCTCTGTTTACAGTGCGTAAGTTCAATTACTGTAGTACACTCAGTATCGATCTTCCTTAATCACACACGGAACAAATTCCCCAGAGGGAACCAGCCAGGCTAGCTAGGCAATGTAACTTGACTTATTTTGGGAACTTGTCCTACTACAAGGAAAATAAAAAACTTCTTGTGTTTTCTCCAGAGATAAATTCACCTTGTAGGGCCCACCTTATTGGATGGATTTTGTGTCCTCATTGGAAGTCAAACTATTGTAGAAGACTTCCCCTTTTCACACAAAACTTGGAAGATGAATAGTTGCATTTAGACTGTCCCACGTGGAAGGATTCTTTGTCATTCACCAGCCCCAAAATGGCCCTAGCATCGTTTATTGGTTAAAAAAATGTGAACCAATCACGTAAAACTAAGCAAAATGTTGCTTCATTGATGACAAAAGCCATCCACTTTTGGAAAACTAAACTTGGGACACACTTCCCTAAACGTGTGAGACCTATCACCGAGGTATTTCACCAAAATAGATGTAGTTTATGCAATATAGACCAATAGGTGCATTCTTCATTTCTTCAATAATCTTGAAAGTCATCCATCCACCACTTTCAGGCCTTAGTTTCCTTCTAGTGCTGAATGTGTTGTTTTTCAAAATAATGTGATGTTCTTGGTTCTTAAACTAATTGACCCTCACAAATGGAAGATTTATCCAAATTGAGTGTACGATATACCATTGGATAGACCTTGACGATTCTAATCCAATGGCCTATTGAGAGTCCAATTTGGAGTTCAATTGTGTTTTTCAATGCCAAATACAGCTCGTTCCAACAATATGATGATCTTCTAATACAGTCAATTACCAAAGTTGGCCAAGCTCTTGACCAACAAAAACTACTTCATTTGGTACATGTAACTCTTCCTAATTCATGCCCGCCTGACAAGCTTTTTGAGATTTTCAGCATGCATTAATCACACTGATCTGTGAAAAAGGAACGACTACTTTGTCCGGACCTGGACTTTATCACCATAGCCGCATAGGCACAAGGAAGTGTGGCCTAACCAACAAACTTGTCAAAGAGTTGGCAAGTGTTTGAATGGATATGTAGAAATTGAAAGTGATATCACTTTCCAGGACATTGGACCAAGAAATCCAACGAAATTTCTTGAGGGGGCGGAAGCAACATGGCAGAGACCCACTCCAAATTGAACACGCAAATGATAACAAGTTCTCTTCTGTATTTGAAATTGAACTCCCGCCCGTAAGTGAGGTTGCTAGTTCAGAGGAATTTGAAAGTCTGGGACTAGTCAAGTTTGCATCTTCCGAAAGAACCGCACTTTCAAACCAATCTAGTGTAAAAAGAAAAGACTAGATACTATGAAGGCCAGAACTAGTGCCCAAATGCTGAACTCAACTAAACCGTTGACAGTAGAATCAAGAGCAGCTTGGGCAGAGCTTGAACCCTCAACTAGTTCATTGCCAATGCGCTGTGATAATCATATAACATTTCTGGGTTCAGTCTCTGTCTGTGAGTTGTGGAATTCCGGTCAAGAAATTAAACAACTTACTGTGCAAATCAATCAATTCTAATATTAATTAACATGTGATCGATTGTGCAATCAGAACCACTTCCTTCCACAGACGTCACACGGTATAACTCTGCATTTGTGAGGAGGCTCCGGCTCCGAACCCGATGCTGAAATCACACGTACAATGTCAGAGTTCGAAAACTCATGAACACTTCGACAGAAATGTGAATTCGCTGATTCCATATCAGAATTGATGAAGCAGGCAACTGTTGTCGTGCACGGGAATACTCCTGCAGAGCTCTGGTAGTCGCCAGTCTCCTGGGGCCTGCGGGTGTTGCATTTAGGACATCCAGGTCCAATGCAATAGTAATTGGGTGTGCGGGGATGGTCAGGTTCAGAGTCAGAGAACAGCATGTGAGCAAGGGCCGCCATGATCTCAAACTGTAATAATCACAGTTTGTTTTAGCAAATTGCTGTAGAAAGCAGCGGAAGTGGACCGAGACGTCTTCACAACTCAGATTAAATGTATGGCTGGGAAGGTTGCAAGCGGCAATGAAGTAATGAACTTCAAGGCACGTGAGTGACAATGTGAAAGCTGATCGATGAAGTGCTGGCTGGCAGAGTGAGGAGCTTGTGTTTTGGTGCTGAGTTATATGCATTTCCACTGCCAGACATTTGAATGAAATTTCTCCAGATCCATGAGGCGGCGGACTTGATTCATGTGCAGCATCTTCCCGGTTCGATCAAACTGTACGTGTCCCCACAGTTGTTTCACACCGACTCAATGACCGGCCCCATTTAACTAAAGTATTATTTCGAAATAATTCCTCTAAGTTTGACCACAACAAGCATCGGCGGACAGGTTTGATACAACTGACCCCCAACTCGGATGGTGTCTGTTCTGTGTTCGTAGTGCTCTTTGCAGACACCGTTATTAATCATTCAACAATTCAAGCTAGCTAACGTCTGTAGTTGAAGTCGCCGCCCAGTCATATCAATATATATATCAAGCTACTAGCTTTATCACTCGGTTATAAAATGTTATGTTGATTGCCCAGCTAGTCACGTACGGCTTCAGTCGATTTGGTTGTAAACTTGCAACGTTGTAACAACGGAAATTGAAGGCCAGGGAAGATATCAAATTTGAATGACATTGAATGCTCCGACGGAAGCACTCTGCTTGGAAAATTAGGTGCTCTGACTGTACGTGATCCCTTTGGCAGTCAACGTTGGGGATTTAAACAATGTCAGGGGAAAGCAATTATAGTTGACATGGCCAGACAAAACTAAACTAGTGATGGTTGACCCGGCTATTTTCGATCTAAGTCGAGTGTCTAGAGTCGCAGTACATGACTTTCTCCAGCACGTGCAATTTCCTGACAAGTCTGCAGGACAAATGTCGATCAAGGTAGGTGCACTCATATTCTGCACTGTAATTGTTGCGCTTTGGGAAGAAACGACTGAAAAATGAAAATCATCCACCAGTTGACCAGTACGTACGTGCTGCGTCACGCACCACAGAGCGTTACACGACTAGTCGGGATACGTCACTTCGAAATTTCTGGTGCACAGGTCTCCTGCAACCATGTGCACGTGGGTTAATTCTATGACGACTTGAGCATCGATCAGTCGGTTAATAATATGGAACTGTAGCGAGTATCTCCACACGGGCTTTACAACAAGGCTAGGCGGCTAGGCCGCCGATCGACGTGGCCATTTCGAATGGCTGAAAAAGCAGAAGTTTATCAGAGGTTGGAATACAGTCAGCAATTGGGTGACTCAGCTTGTATGAGGAGCTACCCATTTCCGTTTCAGTGACACTTTTCGCTCTGAATCAATGAATTTTATGAGTTGCGAGTAACATTGATATTTGCTTGAAATTTCGGAAATACATTAATATCTGGGTTCGACCACTCGGACACCCGGTTGCCGGCATTTAATTTACCAAGCCCTGAATGAAAATTTTCTATTTTCTTCGAAATTGATTTGTCGTAAGGCCGGTCCTCCTGCAGTGTCGAAGCAGCTGCCATCTCTGTGTTGAAGCGCTCCATGGCCGTGTCTGGTGGCAGACAGACAGACACTACCCGGCTTTTTTCAGTTCTGTAAATTTGGACGGAAGGAAGGAAGGAACCGATCAACTGGAAATTTCACGCAGTGTGATATTTGCTCTCAATTGAATGCAGGTTGTCAATTTAGTTAATTTCCAAACGTTGAATACTCTAATATTTGGTCCACTAAACTAGCAGTCGAGGACATGAGGACTAACTTACGTATCAACTCAGTCACTGCCAAGTCATGTAAGCTGAGTACCCGGGAAGTCGGGAGTACATCGTGATTTACAATTTCATGTCGGACACTCGGACTCTCATCTAAATCTCAAGTAGCCAAACCTGGGAACCGATCCGACTTTTCCTAGCTTCCTGAACCCTCATTAATTAATTGCTTGCCTTACTTGCACGTCACTTGATGCCGTCAAATCCTTCTTCCGGAGCTTGACAGGAGTTGTCTGCAGTTCCAGGCTTGACGCACGTCCTGCACTATATAAATGAAGAAGAAGCAACAATGGATTCACAACATTTCCACCTCGACATATGTAATTGCCAAGCTTGCTCTTGATCGAACTCCAAACGTGCCTTTCTTGCACACAGTCAGGACGTCCAGGCCTATCAGCACTTCCGAGTTTCATTCTGCAATTCTCCTAATCCTACTTGCCGTTTGACCGATTCCCTCGGTCCAGAGTTTTTGAGAAACTCTCCTTCAATCACGAGCTGCAAGCAAGCAATTGGATCAGTTTGCTTTTCACATTACATTTGCGATGGTGAGCAGTGTCAGCTTCGCCATTCAAAATGCTACGTCCGTTGCAGACACTCTCCTCCAGCTGGAACATGGACACCACTGCTCATGCTCCGATTGCAACGCTCACACGAATACTCTCGATTCTCTGATCGTGAAGGCACACGTGCTTGCGGATGAAGGAGGGCCAAGATTTGTGTGTTTTCCGGAAAAAAAATGTGGCTGCAAACAATGGACTTGCCCCGTCTGCAATAGGTGAAAGGCTGCCTGGAAGAATTGAAGATCGACGTGGTCATGGCGATTAATTCCCATGCACCGAGGGAGCTTGAAGATTTGACGCCGTAATTGTATTATCACATCATTCATGTGTGACCATGCACTAGCTAATGACGTCTTTAAAGGTACTGGATCCCGTAGCTAGTTAATTGAGTGATAGAACTAGCTAGATAGACTTGTGAGACGGTATAGTTAGTTGAAACCCGACCCTGACCAGTGAGAGTATCACTTGCGTGAAAGCGTATATTTCTAATCTACACGGTCAAAATTTCTTCCAAATATTCGTGCAAGATCTTGTGATTGGATAGGCTAAGGAAACAATTGTTTAAATTTTCTGCTCTTTGCATTAGAAACAACAATTTGAGTGTTTTGTGATGAAAAAATGGCCTTGGGACTTCATGTTTAACCCTTGAATATCGGACCGGTCACCATGGAAATCATTTGTTTTGTCACTATGTGAATTGTTGGCTTAAAAAATGAAAAAATACTCATTAGAAGACAAACTATTATAGATGATCTTCCCTTTCCACTGACACAAATTTTGGAGGATGAATACTTGTATTTTTGTCTTACACGGAGAGATTCTGACATTCATCAACTTGAAAATGGCCTTGGCATTGTTTATGAGTTAACCTATATGCTAAAGGTACTACATTTAGGGGTCCACAAAACTTCAAAGTTAATGAAATCTCACCAAGTTAATATTTTAGTATTTTGAATCAAATACTACTTTTATTCTATAGTTTTTATCATCAATAGTCTAGTGTTAAGAAAAAAATTATGATTTCTTTTATGGGTGAATGCAAGAAACACCGGTACTATTTGGCATCATAGTTGGAATGACGAAGTTGCCATTCGCTATATCTTTTGGGAAATGAAGTCCATGTACTTGAAATTTTTATTGGAGATGGCTAACTTGGAAGTCCTCAGATTCCTTATTTTTGAGAAATTTAAAAAAAAAATCCTTTAATTAAATTGTAATTTACCTAATTTGTCACACTTTGCATTTTAGGGTTTTTTAGTATTGTGGAGCATCCAAAAATGATGACGTACGTTTAGGATTGTTGTGGGCTATTGCCACAATAGAAGGGCATGTGCCCACCAAAGGGCATTCAAAAAAACACAATTCTTTGTCCTCAACATGCATACAAGTAGGGGTCCCTTGCCCATAGCACTCCAAAACAATTATGATGGTTTCAACTTTTAGTTTTTGGTGAAATGTAATCACTATCAAGTCTCTACAAATGGCCAATTTTTAGTTTTTTTTATTCATGATTTTCTAATTATTATTAATTTATACTTGATTTTATCTACTTTTTGTGACAAACTGTCATTTTTTTCAAAGAGTACTACTTCAGTATTATTAAGTACTCAAAAGTACTATTGGCCATTGATTTTTTGGATCAACGGCTGAGATTGCTCTGTTTTGTAGTACTAGGAGTACTAGGAGTACTGGACAAAAAAAACGCAATTTTGGTAGAACGCTCCCTAAATCATTCGGTGTTTCTTGCATTCACCCCTATTCAATATTTTATGCAAGGGTATCAATTGACAATTTTAATTTCTAAGTGAGAAACGATTATTAGATGAAATACACTAAATTTGAAGATCTTCACATCTTTTTCAAAATTTCAACACTCTTAACTCCTAAATGCCCCAAGGCCTTTTAGAGCTTCTTAGAATTTGCTCTAAATTGAATAAACGGACAATATTTTGATAAGTTTTATCAATTTTTTTTAATTGTAATTGTATAGATTCAAACTAAACATGTTAGAGATCACATAGGAACCCCCCCACAAAATATCACTTATGGATTGAAAGATTTTAATATTTGATCATGAGGGTGTTAAAACTATGAAAGTAATTATTTTGAAGTCTTTCAATCCTCTTTTTCATGTCAAATCTAAAAAATTGGTCACCAAAAAAATGAGGTTAAAGAACATAACATGCATAACCCCAATAAATTTACTCCTTCTCAAAATCTACTCTACACTTTTTTTAAATGAATTTCTAAAGTGATTTTTCCTCCAAGAGCTAGTGTATTTGAGGCTCATTTCCAAGAGCCCTTATCACTAAAAAATCAAGATTTGTATTGGACACCCTTGCACAAAATCTTGAATAGAAAAATTATAATCATTCATTTTCAAAATCAATTTTTGATGCTAAAATTAGACTTCAAAAAGAAATTTTCAAAAATATAAACTACTAAAAATAATAAATTGGTTAGATTTTATTCCGAGGTTTTATTTAACTTCAAAGTATTATCAACACCAAAATTTGGTGCCTTAGGCCACTTAGGGATTAAGATTAAACATTGAATGTAATTGTTGGGCATTTAGGGGGTTCAAATCCAACATTGAAATCTTTCAATCTACCTCTATTCTTGTGTAATCCATAGTACATCTAGCATAAAATCATATATTTACAATTCAAAAAAATTGATAAAAAATATCAAAGCTTGTGTTTTTTGTTTAGTAAAGAATACACTCCAAGAAGCTAGAAAAGCCCTTGGGGGATTTAGAGGTTTATACATTTTACAATTGAAATTTTTTTCTTACACATTACACTTTAAAAAGCAAAATAGTTTGATTTTTCCACCTAAAATTCTGAAAAATTTGACAACTTCACAAAACAAGGTTTTGTTACATATGAAAATTTTAAACATTTTATCAGTCAATTAAATAAAGGCTAAATTTAGCTTGATAGTAGTAATTTGACTTGAAAGGTCATTGCTGTGGGTGCTTTTGGGGGTAAGAAATAAAATAATCACTCAAGAAATTCTTAAACAATTTTTCGTTGCTACTTGTATCTTGACACAAAATTCCAAACTAGTTGTATTACTATTCTTACATTTGTCAATTCATATTCACTTTTTGCTATAAAAATTATAACACAGAGGTTTTACATCAACATGGATAGAGATTTGAGGAAGGAAAGTATATTAACCATAAGTCTTTTGAATTTATATTCATGTGACAAGGAAAAATTTCAATTACAAGCCCTCATCAAACATTTCCAAAACATGAACACTCTTGCATCAAATTCTATTGACGGCTGCTGAGATCAACCAATACTGTGTGGTAGTGTAGAATATTTACAAGCTAGACTTCAGAGTAAACTGAGACTCCTCTTTGGCCGATACCTCAGCATACATGTCGACTATGGCTTTTGCGAAGTGAGCCTTAGCTTGTGGTCTCTTTACCTGCAAGTTCCCAAGATACAGCTCAGTCACTACCCTCCACATTTATCTCGTAACACAGCAGTCATATAACCAAGCTACAGAAACTGAAAATCTCCAAGATACCTAATCCTCAAAGAAAAGAAATTGTGGTTTACCTTGAGGGTAGGAGTAAGTAGACCATTTTCGATTGAGAAGGGCTCAGCTGCCAATGTCACGGCTTTCGCAAACTCGAACCCCCGTAACTGCAAAACAAACAATCCATAAATTATCTAATGGTAGCAAACCCAGCAACTTGAGGATTTTGAAAGCTTGATAGCACAATTCCTTGATTGTTAGTGTAACTGATTCGTTTATCGCTAATTTCCATACCAAAGGTTATTCCATTCCAGATTTGAGTGAACCTTCTAAGGTACTCGGGCTGTAGTAAATTAGATCCAGCTCCACTATCATGAAACTATTTTGTTTTCAGTGCAGTAAACTATTGCACAGAAGGTGAACAAAACCACGAAGAAACGAATCAACCAGATGTGCACATCACTCATCAATGACAGAGACTAGATAACATTGCACAAATGATTACCCCGAAAGGACTCGAGAAGCCTAAATTGGGCCTCTTGTTCTTTTAGCCAGTTTGAGTATGTCATATGGGGACGTTCTTTAGTCCGATTCCATTTACTTATTGACCAACACAGGCTATGTTCACAAATTATAGTGACATGAAATTTGTTCCCATCTGAAATATATTATTCATCATATGATCAATCGAATTGGTCATTTAAAACCATACATCTTTCGACTTTTAGGGGTTAATACAAAACCTGTGCTTCACGACCAACAGCATCCATGTCCGCAAGCACAGCAGCTCGTACAACAGGGTCAGAACAAAGGTGCTTCAAATCATCTGCATGCTGCTTCCACCACCATCAAGAACAGCAATATCCTCAGTGGTAGTCGACAATATCAGTAATCATTGGAACCAGATAAGAGTCCTTCAAAGAACACCTTGATAGCCAACCAACTCAAATTTGCTATTAGAGCGCAATAGAAAACATGGTGTAGCAGATCTGCATTTTGGGTTCCATTGTTTGCAGATTTGGAATTTTGGTAAGGTAAGGCATTGGTGCTTGCCTTGATACCCCTCGATTTCGCCCAGGCAGGTAGAGTCTCTGGATCAACAACGACAACTGCCACAAGACTGGCGTTGAAACTATCACCTGTGTAAATTCATCACCAACTCATTCAGAAATGATGTGGCAGCATAAACATCCAAAATGATACGAAGATCCTGTTTCGAGTTCTTGAAGTATCCACAATGCCAGTTTTCATCGATTTTAACTTCAAAAAGACCGGTGTCGTAGAAAAACGTATACCCCTGCTATTATTTGAAAAAACGTACCATGTATAAAGCACTGTGAGATGAAGCGACTGCGGAGGTAGACATTCTCAATCTTCTCAGGAGCAATGTACTCTCCTTGGGCCAACTTGAAGATATTCTTCTTCCTGGGGTTAAGACACTCAACAAAACATGAGGGGAAACGTACTCTAAGAGTTACAGTAACAGCAATATCTCAGTCAATGGTAAGGGTATCAAACTTTTTCACTTGGACATAAACCACCAGAGATAAACAAAAGAAAATGAACTAAAGTTGAGAGTGATGCTTGTTTGAGTACCTGTCAATGATTTTGAGCCGACCACCTGGCAACCAACATCCAATATCACCAGTATGTAACCACCCCTCTTCATCAAAAATCTCCCGCCTGCAATGGGTTTAACTGTGAGGATCAATTTTGCCATACTCTTTCACTTCAATTTTGTAAGAGCACGCGTGTTGGAGCATAACGAAGGACAGCAAGGCAAAGAAAAAGAAAATATGAAAGGTACGTTTGAACTTCATCTTTGTAGTAGCCCTTGAAAAGAATGGGGCCCCGAGCACAAATCTCTCCTCGCGGATAAGGCTTGTCTTCGTTTGTGTACTCCATCTCCGGAACGTCAACAAGTTTTACCTCTGATACATGAAACAGAAGAATCTAATCAATCGTAAAACCAAATCAGAAATATGGTGATAAATCGTGTTTATCATGAAAGCAGCAAGTTATTGATGATAGTGAAATTGATACTCATGAAAGTCGACAACCGATTCAAAGCACTCTGAGAAAAACTTTACCACAAGATGGGCTTGGGGCTCCAACATGGCCAGTTGTGTTATCCCCAACTTGAGTGCAAGAAATGAGACACGATGTCTCCGTCATTCCGTAGCCTTCTGAAACATGACCACCGAAACATCTGCAACCAAGAAATACAGGTTGGCACTGCGAGTCGGAAGAACTACACTGATTACTCAAAACCACATGGACCAATGCAATGTTACATGGGCCCACAGAACTATTTATTTTTCTTGTTGATTGGCAGATTTAACCACCTTGTGAATTGTAGTGAAGCTTACAACCACCTCTAACGTAATATTTTATGACCCACCCATAGTTTATGGTGACCACCCTTGAGTAAAATGGAAGTGAGATTCCGAGTCTGACAGCAACAAATTAAGTTCCACATATTCGTTGAAGAAGTAAAATCTCACAGAGTATGAGCTCACGGCAGGGAATACACTCACATTCTTAAGAAGTCCATGACGTCTGGGGATATTGGTGATGCGCCTGACAATATAATACGAACCCGTCCCCCAAGTGCAGCCTTCACTTTGTTAAAAACCAACCGGTCCCAGATTGGTGAAGGAGATTTTCCTGCAGGATAACAAGAAATTGTTATTCCAAGCAACATTAACTGGTATTTAACCCCTGTGTGCCCAAACTAAACATAGCAAGTCTACTTTGAAAGCGTATAGTCGATTATAGTAGCTTCCAAACAAAATTCTACGTATCCAAAATAAAGGGCATGATTTCTCCTTTCCATTGGCACATTTTTATACCTTCGCTGAAGCTTCCTAAATGATCTATTTAACCTCAGAAGATGTGGAAGCAGACACTTTGAGCCATTCAGACACGGGTTAAAGAAGAGTAAATGGTCAAGAAAGATGTAATAAGGCATTGATTTTCCATTATAGAGATTGATTGTACGCAGAATTCTTCTGAGTGCATCAGGATAGTTACAAGCAAATCATTGTGCAAACGCATAAGCTACTACACAGTTGTCCAAGTAATTCACCTTTCTCCAATGCTTGCTTCTTAGAATTGTAGGCAACATTGAATAGTTTTTCACGGAGGCCTCCAGAAGCCTTTACTGTTCCGGTAATTCTGCCCCACAAACAGCATCAGAGGACGATACGCAGAACATGAACAACATTTATATAAACACACCATTCAGGAACCCTCTGGTCTACCACTTTTTCTGACCAAAACATAGCCATTTTTCTAAACACATTTTACAATTGCACTCACTTGTCATAAATTCGATTGTAAAGGCGTGGCACACTGGCAAATATGGTAGGCTTCAGGGTCTCCATGTCATCCATAAGTTTTAAAATATCCTACAACATGGCCACAAATATTTAGATCCCACAGCACAGTTAACATCGACCTCAGAAGCTAAATTAGAACAAATAGAATAACAACGAAAAGAGCGAAATACATACTGCAAGTTCTCTAATCCTCTCTATGAGTGAAGTCAAAAAATACAGACATCCCACTCAATCTCAAAGACTAACCTGTGAGATTTAATCACTTAAAACAACAACCTAGTCGGACTCAGGCAGGTGACTGTCACTATTAGTATTGAAAGGTAAGATCGGTCTTGATGAAGTCGCGTATTGTAAAGGCAATAAACAGAAAACGTCATACTGGAAACAAGTAGGCCTGCACCCCTCAAAAGTTCTTGGAAAATTATAGGTCTAAAGGCTATTTCTTACCCCTTGGAAAAAACCAACTGCAACACCGTGATGCAGCATGACAAGCATGTTCATCCTCTCGTAAATATGGGCGAGTGGCAGGTATGAGATATGCCTGTTAGCAAAACCATAAAATACACATGAAACGTGTGGATCATTGCTGCAAATTTTCAACAACTCAAAATTAGAAGAGGCTGTTGTCGGCTTACACGTCAGAAGGAAGAATGGGAGTAGCTTGACTACTTCCAGCAGCACTTGCAATAAGATTGTAATGAGATATCATCGCTCCCTAATTTCATAACATTAATGTCAGTCCATTGAGCATCTACAACCGGCACCTTGTTGGCCCAGTCCAACAACACAGCTCATATCTAACTTATAATTAAGCAATAGCAGTCATTCTAGAAAGCTCCAAACATGAAATTTGGATACAAGATAGAAGCATCAACACTCTAAAGATAAACATTATATTGGATTAGCAAATATCCTCTAATCCTTATCACGTTCAGAAAAGATGTAATACATTTGTCAAATGACAAGTCCAAATAAAAGCAAGACTCTAAGAAGAAAGGTAAAATGGATGAAACGGTCAGAACTAGAGTTGAAGTTCGTATACCTTGGGAACGCCAGTAGTGCCGCTTGTGTAACATATTGTTGCTAGATCATGTGGCTTTGGCGCCACAAATGATCGCTGGTCTGCTTTACCCTGGTAACAACAAACTTTAGTGAACCCATCCATCCAATTCATTCAAGAGAAAAAATTCAGAACGCAAGGGCAACCTTTGATCAACTCATAAGACATTTGAACTCAAAATCAATACCTGACCTCAAGATGACCAAGGAAAGAAGAGTAAAACACAAGTTTGGAGATGTTCTTGAACGTTCCTACCGCAAAACGTTGAGCACCCTAAAGATTGCTTAAAGAGAAGTACAAAGGAACATGCATAACATCATGAACATTTCAATCTACAGGGATGAAAAAAATACCTGAGCTTCAAGTCGAGAGTAAGGTACGACCTCAACGCCTGACTGGGGTGGGAGTGAAGGCACCAAATGCTCGGAACCTCCCACAACCTACAATCAATAACTGAAGCTTCATTAATTGTAGCACGAAAGCAAAGTGAGAACCATAAAATAAATAAATAAATAAGTAATTAAAATTACGAAGAAATAGGCCTTCGCACCCAAATACATTTTATGATAAGCTCAGCAATACATGAACTCACACTAAAGGACCGACCAGAATCGCACTAATCCCACATTCTTTGTTGCGAGCTTACTTTTGTGGATCAATACACATAACTAGCACACCTGCGCCTGAAAAAGTGATGAAAAAAACTTCTTGAAACAAGTGAAGTAAAAGTAGTGCCTACCACAATGAGATGTAAACTTGGGAGCTCCGAAAGGCAACTCATCAGCTGCTCCAACCCATCCAAGGAAAAATTATCAGATGATTCCCGAAACTGGTAAAACTATCTTTAACGCGTTGATCAAATTCTTAAGTGCAAATAAGACGTGGATATCAAAAACTCACAGTCTGCAATTTGTCTTGGGTACAAAACACAGCAGCAACATCCGCATGGTTGATAATATACTTGACAGCATCAGCTCCTGCAAACGAAACCAATTCGTCCTCTCCGTTACAAAAGAAGATTCCTTTGATGAATGTAATCTATAAAAAGACAGTGATCCTAATCAACAACGACCAATAGGCATGCTGTCTTCCCGAGCTTGTCTTCCAAACATTCAGTACCTCAAAAGTCCATAATCAATGAGTTAAATAAATAAATAAATAAATAAAAATTCAAAACGTTTTATCTACATTAGATGGAAACGATTGCAGCTTACCGAGGGTGTCATAAAGCGGAACAGATACATAAGAATAAGCAGCACATGCTAGTTCTGAGATGACCCATTCCGGTCGATTGATCATGTACAACCCAACACATGAACCCTGCGAATCCCTCAAACAAGAAAGATATTTTCTTGAGGAGAGCAAAAAGATAAACGAGATAATGAAATTGGATTCTCTGGCCATTAGAAACCGAGGCAGATGAAAAAACATCAACAAAAATCATCATATTAAGAAAAGTCCTTCGTTTTGAATTTCTCAAAACCCAAGAAGAGCTTACCTTAGGAATGCCATGTTGAACGAGACCTGACCCAATTGCAGCGCGTGCAGTCCCTACTTCTCCATAAGTCATCCATCTATACCTGCAGAATTTCATTCGTCAGGTCTAGAGGTTGCATATGCAAAAACACGTGGTCAAACAAAGATTGAACGTTCAGTGATGCACAAGAATGACTAAAAGCGTATCTTACTCGCCGACTGTACCATCTGCACGGATTCGATTTCCCAAACATTTGTTCTCCGCAAAAGCAGCCTTCGAGTACCTTCAAACAATCCATACAAGCAGTAAGGTATTGTGAGCAAATAACATTACAATATTTTCAAAACCGAAGTATAACTTCTTCATCTGTTTCCGAAAGACAAAGCTGCACAAGAGAATATGGTCATACTTGAAGCGGTTTCAACAACTAATCAATACGATGGTCACAAAGCAATAATATATAAATGCCGTACAGAAAGTTGTCGTGTAAAGTTCGAATCTCTGGATGATCGGGCCAATAATCCATGATCTCTAGGGGGGACCTCATTGATCTGAAATAAACCAGACCTCAAAGTCAAATCGTAAGTAAAAGCTAAAACTCATCATCATACGGCTAAACCAGAACAGATTCCTCGTCGACTGTAAAACGCACGGTGCGGAAAAAAACACGGCCAACACTGCAAAGACTACAATCCTGAAATGTTGATTTAGATATTCGTGTGATTTTAAGCCTGATGTGAAGTAACAGGATAATTTGATATGATGAGATCAAAAAAGGTGAGCTAAGTTACCTACGAACGTTCCATTTTCCGCTGCTCAACTTCTCTGGCAGCTTAACGCTATAGCCTTCCTCTGGAGACAAGGACACAGAATGAGACCCAGTTCCCAATCCAACGGCAAGAAGCAAGCTTGATGATTAAAATAAACCACAATCGACGGTCTGAGCCAACAAAGATGATGCAAAAACAAACCATAACAGGACTGAATCGTACTCATAACAGCCCAATGCCCAGAAGGCCAGTAATATAAAATTTGGAAGGACCAGGAGACATAATGACTTATTCATCAATAACTACTGAATTTACATACCAATAATGTACTCGCCAACCGTTGGTTGACTCTCCAGTTGCACGGATTCTCCTGCACAGAAGAAAACCATGAGCTAACAAATCTTCACAGACCAAAGATTAGAAATCTAACGAAGTACTCAAAGAGGACACTCGGACACAGATTCTGAAAGAGGTGTAAAAGAGATCTATTCAAGCCACTCCTTTGCACACTACTCATAACAAGAAATGTAGCATTTTATCACCTCTACACTCTCGAAATGACCTGTTTGTTCTTACTAGAACTGGTATTTCAAGCTGTTCATTAATAACCTAAATTGAGTAAAGTGGAATGTATACCTGAGGGGGTCTTCGTCTGCAAATGTGCGTTCACAATGCGCAGTCGCCTTTGTGCTGTCTCCATTGCTAGGGGATCTGCCTCCATCTCCTCGACCTCTATAATTACCTTCCGCTTCCTGTAGTCTTCACACCTGGAAAACCAATAAAAATCATGTGTTGTTACTTCCTGGTTGTTTCTTTTCTCTTTTCTTCATCGCCGTTGAAATGAAATTCAATGTGTGCCGATGAAATACAATGTAGGAACAAAGACAGATGGAATCTGCTCACACTACAAGACTAGCTTGGGAATATGCTCTGTCCGGAAATAAGCATCTGTAGTGTTGTTTGAGACGTTCGACACCAATTCATTAATCAAATTGTGGAAAGGATAATTAGATGGGTTCAAATCTTATATCACCAGAAAATGAAGAACAATGCATATGTTCATCAAACAAAAATAAAAATAGAACAAATACTAGTCCCATATGACTTACTCAAAACTACTTAAAATATGAAGCTCAATTGAGACAATTGCTTCCGAACTGAGGGAGGAATTAGTCCAAAAAAAGGGGACACGGAAATTTCCTAAACTTAGCAAGCGATCAGCCTATGTCAAAGGATCCCTTTACATTGCGAAGCTCAATTTTAAATCCGCAAGCCGGTAAATGGACTCAAAAGCATGGACGTGACCTAACGTACCTGGTGCACAAACAATTTCAAGCCGATATTAACCTAGAACGCCAACGAAGTCGTCTATCAATCCTCGCAATCAATGAAGCTTCTTCTCCTTCAGAAATCACGTCCACCCGTTCAAACTACGTTACGCAATAGCCTTGGCTAACTTAAAAACACTATAACCTTCAAACTAGACGGAGGTCTCGACAAAGGTCTTACCGAAGACGAACAGACTAATAGACTAATACGCTTTAAAGTCCAAAGACTATACCTCAAGAAAAGCTCCTAACCCAACACGGAACGTTTCCAAATTTCACGGTTAGAGAGCCTTGCCACCCACCAACACAATGCACGACCTGCAACCCAGAAATTTCCGCCGTACAAATCCTCGATTGCAAAGCAAAAATCCAAGTAAATTTGACTCTAAATTCCCAATCTGTCACTGCTGCAATTGGAATCGGGAATCCGTGAAATTGAAAACCCAGAAGCTGAGAACAACCCAGAAAATATTGGATTCATAAATCGGAAGAATTGTGCAGAAATTGGCAGGAAAACCTTGGAATCGAACGCACCTGTGAGGTGAAACTCGTCCGTGAAACCCAAATAATTGGCTCACAGCTGTGGCTCACTTCTGTGCCACAGCTCTGTGTCTCTCTCTCTTTCTCTGTGACAGTTCGCACGGTACTCCAAGCTAGAAACGGTGGTTGCATTCCGTTTTGGGGATAAAACGGTGGAAGTGATCCCAGCAGTCGAATTCATCCGTGGCGGATCTCGAAACAGCTAACGGACTCGCAGGACGCTACTGTAAATCCGTCCCAAGTGGGTCCAGCGGGGTGAAAACACAAGTTCTCCGGGATAAAAGTAAGATCTTGCCTATTTTGTGCCATCTTTAGGGTATGTTGGAGACCTCCTCTCGCTAATCTGGGGTCACTATGATTGCAAATATGAATTCAAAATTTGAAAAAAAATTCATATGTGAAAAACAAAAAATTCTTGCGTTTTTTTCCCATGGTAAAATTTTTATGTTTTCATCCTATTGGTCCCACTTCGTGGTGTGGGTTTATCATCCTACAATGGACTCTGATTACGGTACTCTATTCCAATTCCTAATTACTTTCTAATCCAATTATTAATTAAGATAAAATAGCCCATTACAATCAAAATTAGGAGCTTGGTATGAGATTGCCTTCATGCCATTGTTGATATTTTTTAATTTTTTTTCACATAGTGGAAAGTATAAGAAACGGTGAGAGTATTTGAAATTAATTTTTTTTGACAAAGTATAAATTTGTTATGAATTTTTTGTGTTCTACCTGAAAGAGTCTCTAAACTACCTCCAAACCAACAAAAATTGTATCCATAATGCTCTTCTTACTCACCTAAAATAGTCGCAATATGAAAGGCATAAAAAATTCACTTCCTACAATGAATTTACACTAAAAGTTGGAAGTTCCTATTGAGATCACTAATCACTCTATTATTGTCACCTAAGACATTGATTGTAGTCCAACTCTCATTTACTGAAAACTCCCAACAATGAGATCATTCCCTAGATGTCCATTATGGATCTTTTGACCTTAATGGATTGTTCCATTTAGTATCCAGGAAGTATTTAGAAAATTTAGGCTAAAAGTTGGTTGGTGAAGAGTATGTCTAACCAAGGCTTGATTTCATCCAGCTCTTGCTTTTTTCTATCTAATGAAAGTAGTCATTTTTCTTTAGCTTGTTGTTTGGTAGTGAATTTGAACTAGCTAATTTTCCCCTCATTTTACATAAGAACTAACTCATTTTCCTCTTATTTGGCACATGAATCAGTTGAATTTCCTTTCATAATTAATTTGAACCAGACAATACCCATAATTTCTTTTCTAAAAAAATTCATACATGTACATACAAAAAACTTGTCAAAAATGAAATGTCTTTGGTAGTAGTTGAACTTGGAAACTTCTCAATTAGTCGAGGACCGAAGACTTAGCCTTACTAAAATACAAAACTTACATTCTTGAGAGAAATAGGGCTTTATATCTTTGAAGGGCACCTATCTACTACATGCATCATAATAATCAAAATAGAATATCACCAACATCAACGTTATCTTCCAGTGCTTCACCTTCACTTACACTAGCAAAATACAATTAATTTTCAGTCTTGAATACAAATGCCTAAATTTTTGTGAATTTTTCTAAAATCGATAGCCTCAAATAAAATTGAATTAGCACTATTGCTATTTGAACCTTCTGAAGCAAGATAAATGACACTTTCAAGATGTTTTGTTTTCAAATTATTCTTTACCTTAAACTTGATAGCATTTTGGATAGATGGGCAATTTCGTTAAAATGGCAGTATTCCATGTGTCA
The DNA here is from genome assembly GCA_947034895.1 of Rhytidiadelphus loreus. Lineage (NCBI taxonomy): Eukaryota > Viridiplantae > Streptophyta > Bryopsida > Hypnales > Hylocomiaceae > Rhytidiadelphus > Rhytidiadelphus loreus. Next base: position 3,036,506 of record OX344761.1, on the reverse strand, counting down.
TTTTCAGAACTGTAAAAGTGACATCTAGGACAAGTATAGATTTGAAAAACCTTCAACTTACATACATTTCATAAATCTAGGACTAATATAGATTTCAAACTACGCGGTTTGAACTATAAAAATGACATCTAGGATTCATTTGGTGTAGATTTCAAACATTTAGTAAAGATATAGATTTTAAACATTTAGGATAGTCGTACATTTCAAACCGGGCGGTCTGAACTGTAAAAACTACCAAAGTAGTATAATGGTGCCATTTTAACAAAATTTCCCATAATAGAAAAAAACCTTTCACAAGTGACAATACTAACACATTGAATTCTAGCAATTTCAACAAGAATGAGTAGGTTAGGATACTTAATTTGGAGTGAAAGGCTCCAAGATATATGATTCCATAAGTCACCAAAATCTTTATCATTCTAGATTGCTTGAAGTTTAAAAGCAAAAAAATCCTTCTTTATTGTTGAGGGATTTATTAGATTGAGCTTCAAATTTCTCCCAATGAAGCTTTAAATCCTACCCATGATGACTATATAATACATGCACCCCCCCCAAAAAAACTAGCTAAACCTACTTGCCTAGTATGTATGTAAGAAGGATTTAAAAATTTTAAAAGCCTCTATAATTCCATTACCGGCAAAACAAGTCTTTAAAGCAACACAAACATTTTTAGCATAACTTTTTTGAAAGGCAAGGATAGATTCTAAATCTACGTCTATCATATCTCTACTGATTTCTACACTATGATACATAGATTCATGTATTTTTAAATTGCAATGATTTTATGTAACTTCCAAAAAGACAAAACTCAAAAAGAATATGAAAATTGTATTCTCATTAAAGGTGACAACATTTAAATCACTAGAATCATCTACAAATATCATTTGAATATGTGCAACTTCAATCTTAATTAGAGACCCAATAGAAGAGACACCAACAAATTTGTGTTTGAAAAACTCTACAAAGGAGAGTGTCATACTTTAAAATTTTGATTTTTCAGTCTATTCAACTCTTGTTGTGTAAATAGGACTACCAACTTGTTCCATTTCGATTGCCAAGTCAATTAGAATTGTAGATATTACATGACAATTGAAATGGTGGATTTATGGGATTTAGAAGAGTCAAGTTGTTAGGATTTGAAGAGTGTCAAATAGAATTTGCAACTTTTAAGTGAAGAGTTGTCTTCACAATTTGGGGACTATAAGTCCAAAGGTTCATTTTTATTTATTTTTAGTTCATACAGTCAAGTTGTATGATTCACTGTACTCTAGCACTCTTGTGTGTGAAATTCGCAAGCATTAAAATTTGTAAATTACATGTCTAATTGCTCTGGTTGTATGAACTATGATTCATCCATTTGGCTAAAGGAATTGGCTTGTGGTTGTGGATTGTGTGGAATAGCTAGGAGAGTTAGCCAATGTTTGTAAAGCTTGAGTCAAGTCGGTTGAAAGAGATTCTATGTGTGAATTGTGGCTAAGTATTCACTAGATATTTCATGTGTGAAATCTAGTTATGCCATATTTAACTACTTTTGGACTATGTAAAGTCCAAAATTTAAAATCTCCCGATGTTTGGTGTTAGGCAATACAACGGGAGATTTTCCAATGCCTTCAAGGTTATTTTTGTGAGGGTGTTGCAAGGCTCGCGAGAGGTCCATTGAAACATAGGAACATGGATCTCAGGGTATACATTAACTGCAAATCATGAAGTAAATAGCCTTCAAATGCTTGCATAGTGTTTGGCAAGACATCGGGAGATATTCAAATACACTGAAGTTTATTTTCCTAAAGGTTAAATGATGAAGTAAATGCTACCAGTTGGAATGGAGGTTTTAAAGGTGGTAACTAATTTACCTTGAAGTCCCCCGACAGAGAACAGACCTTATAAGGCGAGCCGGTTCATAAAGTATACCCTATATACTTTATTGTCTTCTACATCTTATGTCTTATTGAAGTATTTGTTGCGTGAACATAACGAATGTGAAAACTTAGCTTTATTCTATATTAACATAGTAGTTGGCAATATTGCTATTTCAGAGCAATGACATCGTAGAATGAAGATAACGACAAAACAATGTCATTGACAGTGGAATCAAAGAAATGAAGATGAATATTAAGAACAGTAATTAGGAAGGGAAAAATGTCTTGCAACATTGTAATAATCCCTTAGAACATCGAGTACAAGAAAAGAAAGAATAGCAAAGTTAACGGAGCATGGGCATTTGCTACGCCTAAACAATGAGATTTGGAGATTGCCCTTGAGAAATAACAAGAACTTGTACATTCTACTGTTCCTTGGTAAAATAGTCATCCCACACACATCAGCTTCCAGAAGAACCATTGAACTAACTAAACTAAAAGATATAGAGAACTATTTCTCTACGAAACGGACGTATCCACTGTGAAGCCGAATAGAAGGAAGCAGCGGGAGACCTCCCGATAGCAGTGCCACTGTCACAGTGAACAAAAGAAATCATCGGGAGATATCCCGATAGCCATGGCATTGTCACATCGAAGAAAAGAAATCATCGGGAGATATCCCGATAGCAGTGCTACTATCACAATGCATCGGGAGAGGTCCCGATAGACGTATTGCGCCACGACACGTTAGTCGATCACGGGTCCACCTCGTTTGACCTATTCAAATTCTCCAGGGCAACTTCTCTGCTTTTCTTAGGAATAGTACATGATTTTGGGTTAACTTTCTTGGACCAATTCGCGTACACTGCACAAGATGCGTCCACCCAAGTGGGAGGCCTGTTTTCAACAACCCATTTCCCGTACCAACAATTTTGGTATATCAATTCCATCGTACTTTCTGAATTATCTGGTCTCCAATATTGGAGCATGAACTTTCCGTGGTTCTCATGCCCTGCCTCTCTACAAACGTCGGACAGTGCTCTTCCTTGCCAGACAGCACATATTGAGGGGTCATCAGGTCTGAGCAGAACCCATGAACCTGGGCGAATATCAACCCAAGGATTGAAGCTTTCCCTTGGCGCCTCATTTGCGGGTCCACAATAAGGTTCAAATTCCTCTTCCTTAGGAATGATGTCGATCGGGTTCATCGTCGGCCCCTGGCAAGATGCTTCTTGCACCCTCCAATCGTACTTTGGCCAGAAGCCTTCAACCAATTCCGAAGGACAGTCGGGAAGGGGCTCCTTGAGCTGAAGCAGCACATGTTTCCAGTACTCAACGTATGGAGCAAAGGCGGCCGCAAATCCCTCGCATTTGGACATTCCGTTTTCCCAGTACTCAATGTACTTCTCAATTCCTAACAGAATCAAACCCTTGCTTAAGGTCGCTTTTCGTGCCGCTTCCATTGCTTTTTCTTGATTTCCCGTGGCTTCCGGAACTTCGCTGCCCCACATGGGCTTGAAAGGAACAGGTTTAGGGCAACCCCGAGGGAGCTTCGGACAACCCATGCGGTCTTTCTTCCACAGACATCGAGAAGGTCTATCAGATGGTAGCCACTGTAAATCAACTGCGGACTTCTTATACTTCATGACGGGGACCCCATCACTATCCACGTAGAACCAAAAGAGGTGCATTTCCCCCAAACCAATTAGTTTACCTGTGCCACTGCATAGGTACCCCTTGACAAACGACTTAAAATCCGCCACCTCTTGGATGAATTCCGGCATGAATGACAATTCCTGGGACTCCATGAAAGCTTTCATGAGGTCCGCGACAACAAATGTATTCTTGCTCTTTAAAGCCTTGGAGAGGTGGCTGAAATACGCATCAATGTCCTCGTAAGTATGTCCGACTAGTAGAAAACCGACCTGAATTTCCTTAAAGACTCCTCGCGCAGTAAGCAAAGACAAGAAAGCCATGAGATACTGGTTCTTGTTATCTTTGGCGGAGTTGTCAAGCTGAAGATAGAGTTTTTTAGGAAGGGGGCGAGATCCACGTCGACCTTCCTCTAGAATGAATTTCAAGGCGTCCATACACCTAGATTTCCCTCTAAGTAACGCATCGAACATTGCATTTGCAGGCGGATAGGGGAAGAGGTCGCCCGTCTCCCGAATTGGTGGACCTTCAAGTCGCCGAAACAGTCTAGCCAAAGATGAAATGGTGAAGTTTGAGTCGCCCGGCCAGCACGTTGGTCCATAATGGGCATATGCACCGTCGGCATGACCATGAGCCACCATTCCAGTGACACTCATGGGAAGCTGACCCAAACCTTGTGTGGCCTTTGTCGTCACCCGCATTCTTGGGAGAGCCGTCTTCCTTGTATCCATCTTGTCATGAATAATGCATAATATCTCTTGAGGGTTCCTTTTGGATTCTTCACGCCACGAGGCATACAGACGACGACAAGATGCTTGATGATTAAGATGTTTAGTTCGTTGCTTCATGAACTCCACGGAGTCCGAGCTTCCTTTTGCTGATTTCAGAATGAACTGTTGTAGTTCATCGCACTTCGTACACTTCGCGAAAGAGCTCCCAACAGGCTTAATCGAGACGTTGTTGAAGTGCTCTTTCTTTATTCTACTAATAGTAGCTTGGCTCACTGGAGGAAGGCCATACTCCACATTCAGCTGCAAGTTCGAGAAAACAGAAGCCTAAGCGTTGAAGGCAGTGACAGTTTTAAAATGAAACCAGCAGACTTAGCAATCACAACTGAAATAGTGAAGACAAGTGATTCCGACGAGAATCATCGGGAAAAGTCCCCCTGAGAAGTCAAATCAAATCAAGTAGCAGAAGAGATCTGTATTGGGAGATGTCCCACAGAGAGGACAAATGAACTGCAGTCCCTATACAGATACTCATCGGGGGTTCATCGAAGTACCTCATTGGCGTCAGCATGAACGCGCTTCCAGTTGTTCCCAGCAGGGAGAAACTTCCGTGTGTCGACTCTCCCATTTCCAATGCAGTGCATTTGGTGCGGCATTTGGTCAGCAGTGTTGTCGATGATAGCTTTCATTGTACCCGTGGCCTGTACAGTTCGAAGTCGAGGGCGCTTGATTCCTTTGTTTCCGTGCGTGGAAGAAACAACACCCAATTTGTACTTGTCAATGTAATTGTGGTAGGTGGACTTCGGGATTCTGTGAATTATGTACCACGTTGTTCCACAAACATCCACTCCTTCCAACGTAATGTACTTCCGCTTCCGTGTCCACTCCACAGTGTGCAATTGTCCACCAATGGCGATTCCATACTCTCGACGCTCTTCAAAAGACTTCGAAAAAAAACTCTGCCTGACCTTCAGCGTTTTTTCACGAGGAAAAAATTGGCAGCACATATTTTCGCAGCACTTCTCCGAACAGACTTTTTGAATTTCAGAGTCTGTCGTTCTGCGTATGAACTGTGTCTCCTTCTGACACAGGGAGGGTTGACGAACAATAAAGCGATAGGGCACCTTCTCTCTTCCACCCAGATAGGCCAGAGGATCTTGTACATCAGGGAAGGCGGCGAAGTGATCCAATGTATCCTTCAGACACCGACCACCAGGGAACCAACAGTCCGAAAGGGGCCATCGATCATGGGTCATGATCGCGTCTGGATTACCCACAAAAACGTCAAGCACTGTCACACCTACGTGGTCGTCACCAAGGGTAGAACTCTGAAAATAATCGTCCGCCCTCCAACAACTTATTCGCCCAGATGACATAAGCACACCAAGGGAATCCAGTCGATGCACCTCTCGGCCGGTCCACTCTTCCTGACGAATAAATGGGCTTCCGTCCACATGGGAATCCATACTAAATTTGACAATGTCGGCGGCCCTCCACAGCAGTGTCCGATTTAGAACATCCATTAGCATCCGAACACCTCTCTGGCAAAGAGTGATTCTTAGGCGCTCAGCTTCAACGACGATCGATGAAGGCTGTACGAGAACAAATATCCACGGCTCCAACGGGATCGGCATACCAAGCCACTCACCCTGCGGTCGAGTCTCCACAACAGACCCCAGTCCAACTTCGCCGAATCCTGGAAGATAAAGCTTGACTATGTCACCATTATTGAATGGTGCAGTCCCTGCGGAAGATTCTTAAGAGTCAGACTCTTCGGTATATTCGCCAACGTATGGGGTGATGGCATCATTGAAAGATTCGGAGGCCGAATCCATTGTCTCCGATTCACTGACTCCAGAAAACATATTGCGAAGAAAGGTAATGAATATTTAACCTGCCAAAGAAAAGAATCCATGTTAGTCCGCACAATAGCAGGAAAGACAACATTGTGTAAACGTTGGTGGATAAACGACGTGCATGGATACCATGTGACCCACTACCAGAGAAAGAGAAGAACGAAGAAGAAACAGAAATGGAAAGGACAGCCCCAACATAGGTAACAACAGAAGTTTCCCATTAGGATTGTGGACATATGCTTGACATCAGGTCAATTGCAGGTGGTAACAACGGGAGGTCTCCCGCTGGTAAGAACATGAGATCTACCTCTGGAAACAACGGGATATCTCCCGTTGGTTAGGGTGGGACTCCTCCCTCTACAAACAACGGGAGATCTCCCGCTGGTTAGAACGGGACATCTCCCGATGAAAACAACGGGACGTCTACCGATCGTTAGAACGGGACATATCTCGTGGAGAGTTCTTGACAGCGGGATATCTCCCGATGTTTCGAACGACAGATCCGTTGATAGAAGTAAGAGGACATCATCTACTGTCGCGGATTCAGGGATCCAGAATATAACATTCACTACGTACGAAAGTCAATACACGTAGTATATGGCCGTATAATGTACGATACGGCGACGACTGCACCACTACGGCATACGACTTTGTTGCTTTGTCCAGTAGCGTAGTGAACAGTTACGATCTCCACTCAGGAGAACATATTTATGGACGGCCTTTGCAACTGGGATGCACACTGACGTTTACAGTAGTACCCTCAACACAAGAAAACTTATGTGGGCACATTTCATACTAGTTCAGCATTGCACGCAAGAATCCTCCTTCACCAACTAGCACTCACACGTTACTCAACTAATGTTTCAGTATCAGACTAACAACTTCTTAAGGGAGGACAATCAGATGATTAGAGAAAGTGACCTTCCGCTCGTTCGTCACGGCTGGATTCAATTGACCTGTCATTGCTCCTCTGAACATTCTATAATCTAATGGAAATACTGAATTGTCCGTGAAAGCCTGTACCTCTGGCGAATAGGATTGGAACAAATCATACCTGGAGAGAAAATCAAGAACTATGACGGATCTTCAAGCGCCTCACATTCCACAGGCGCTAGCAACGACCAACGCGACGGTATCCACACTCCTCGATCGCCACTGCTCGGCTCGTTCACGTTTGCTCCAAAAGAAGAAGCAACGTCGAGCGGGGGATTGCAAGAATACATTGAGTTGGATTCTGGAGCTCTCGTTTCCCGCCTTGATTTGGAAAGGATCTACCGGTCCAACATTTTGACTTCCACGTGCGCTCTTCAAGGTCGTGCAGCACTGATGAGCCCAGGTAGGATCTTAAGATGCGGTCTTGTTTGGGAATGTTGACTGCATTCTTGGACAGTGCGCTTCACTGACTGCTGAAATGCCGCGCATGAATTACCTTGCTAGAAATTCGAGCCCTTTCCAGAACTTCATGGGGGTACGTGCAGCCTTTGAATTCGACTGTCATTGAGATTCTTCAAACCCGCAGCATTCACTGCGGCTATCAACGGTTAGTTCCAGCTTCAACCTCGGCATTTCTCGGGTTCTTTATTCAGCATTGAACACTTGTGCATTCACTCGTCTGTTAGTGCATGCGGTCTACTCTTCTTCTTTTATTGTGGACACAAATCAAACGGAATTTCATTACTAACACAGGAAAAATTTAAAAGGCACAAGTTGCCTATTAAAGAGAGCGGTTTGCTTTGGGTCAATCTTCAGGGTTCAGGATTCAGGTTCAACGGTCTAGGATTTAGGGTTTAGGGTTTAGGCTTTAGGCTTTAGGCTTTTAGGCTTTAGGCTTTAGGCTTCAAGGTTTAGGTTCCACGGTTTTAGTAAACCCGTGTGGGTGGAAGCCGTTGGGACCTATTCTAAGATAAGAAGGCAAAAAGGCAAAAAGAAGGGGAGGGGGAGGGAAAATAGAAAAAAGGAAGGGGGGAGGAAAAAGAAAAAGGAAAAAAACATAAAAATAATTGTGCTTTTAAATCAATTAACAATTAAAAACAACATTCTAACATCAATACCTTAAAGAAGTTAGAGAGTTTGACCTCGTCATTCATTATCAATCACAAATGTAGAGGCTTTGCTCGCTTCATTTAGTTAAGTGTGCAAAGTAAAAGTTGAATAAAAGTAAAAATAAAAATACTATGGTAATATTTGTTCTAATTTCTTTTGTATGTAACATTGAGATATCCCTGGTTGTGTGTTCATTGATCATTCTCTTTATACCATTGGAGAGTTTGACTTAATGAGGGTTGAATGTACTAGTAAAGTTGTATCATTGCTAACCTTCTAGATGTATGATGGATTTGTAAGAAATTTTTAAGACTATAAAATTAATGGAATTAAATTATGAAAAATAGAGTATAGGAGTTTTTGATGTCATTCTTGGCATTGGCAGAAAAGCTTTCAATGAGTACAAATACACCAAAGTTGTTTTGCACTTTTGGTTCTTAAGTGTGAATTCAAAGTTAAAGGGTTCCAATTGAATTTTGTTTTTATAAATTTAATTTAATTATGGATAAATTATTCTAAAAATTTAAAATTATAAGAATACGTAGAGAAATCACATAAAACACTTGAACAAGTTAGTACAATGCCACACAAGTTGTTTATAAGTCAAACTTTGAAAAATTACATTGATCTTAAATTAAAAGAAGATTATAAGAAAAATTTCTTTGTATAATAATAATAAGAAAAGTTTTTAATTCAATTCATAAATCAATTAAAATTTCTGTAAATAATTAAATAAATCCTTAATAGAATTTAAAAATAAAAAATAAAAATTTCTAAAACAATGTTCAAATGAATGCATCGTAAAATAATATTATTTGCAATTTAACGGTCAATGTTCTTCTATTATTATTTAATTAGAGTACTTTCAAATTAAGATAATAAAAACATTAATAAAATTATTAAGCATTGTTGAAGGAAAAACAAATCAATAATGATAAATTGATTAAAAATTCAATATAGTGAATGAAATTATGTAAAATGAAGTGAAAATAAATGAAATCGTATAGTGAAGTGAAGGAAATGTAAAATGATTGCAATAAAAGTTGTCATTTTATTTTTACAAAATAAAATATGTGATTGTTCAAATAGGAGCATACATAAATGAAAATTATTGCTTTGTGAAAGCATCAATAATTATGATTGACAGATAAATTTTCTAAATTATCATAGTTTTATGTGATTGGTAAATCATTCTATATATTAATTCTGTCATGTCCTAAACTACGTTTTTTAATAACATGGCAATTTGGGGCAACTCACTACCCCTACTGTTTTAACAACATTACACCCATTGAGATGTTCAATTATTTTTCAATTCCATATTAACTACATTGTTAACAATCATTCTAGTATTTTGAATCATTCTTTACATTTGTCTAGTTACTATTTTTTTCCTATATGTTGTACAATTTCAAATGATCTGGTTTTTTTGAAGCATGTACTAGACAACTTGTCTAGAAGAATGAATCCAATGAAGAACCACCATTTTGGACATTTTTTCATACAAACATGACCTTGTGAAGTGCAGCTACCTTATTTTTAGTAGGGCCAAATTTGTTTTTTTGTCATTTCAAATGTTGATATCTTGTAATCTACATTGTGGAAATTTCTGAAAATTTTTCCACATCTTCTGAAACCAACATAGTAAAAGATCCTATGGTTACAAGTGTCTGAATTTTTTTTCTCTTCTAAATTTGATACTTGTACTAGAAATGGCAGTTTTGGAGTAGTTTTGGTGAAAACATAGTAAAAAAACTGTAGGAAATAAAATGAGTGGATATGAAGGAATCTCATGTGAATTAAAAGAATCTTCATCAAAATTGTGCTCTCGTAAAAAAGGAATCTCATGGTTGAATCGTAAAAAAGTAATCTAATGATTACTGAACTTATTACTATGCAAATTGAGCTGATTATTGTGCCCGCAAGTAGACCATCCAGGACTCAGTCTTGAATAAGCTTATTGTTCATCACTTTAAAGTATTGGCCTACTTTGACCTATCTGAGAGTGAGACCCCACGGGGTAGGAGGGACATCCCTTTATAGTGCCTTCCCTATCAATAAAGTAAAAATCAGAAACTTTGCAAGACTACCAATATCTAAACTAAAATGAACATGTAAGACAACTCCAAACACGTCACTTAGATCAAATAATTAGCCATCATAAGCTACAACTCATCATAACTTGTAAATAAACTATGTAGAGTCGTGTCTGAAACTCCGAGATCACATAGATCACATCATAGTTACTATATGATAGAGTTACCAAAATATCTTTGTCAATGTAGTCATACTAAAAATTCTAAATCTTGCCAATAGATTTGATGTGGCCGCGATTGTGCCACGTCAATTGGTATTAATTAATTATGCATTGTAGGCGTTGCACCAACCAAGACGGCTTCACCAAAGCAATTTGGTGTGGAAAAAGAAAATATATTTTTTTGTTGAACGATGGTTGAAAAAAAAAAATTTCTAAAAAAATAGGATGTAGGAAGGCCCAAAAACATTCTTTGCCATGTCATACGAACAAGTATTGGGATAATACATCAATAATTGACAAGTCAATTGATTTCTACACATATTTCTTCTGTGCTTATTCATCTATAATTACCCATTTAATAAAAGCTTCATTTATAGAATTTCAATTCCAATAATCTTAGATAATCTATAGTCCATAATGAACATTGCATGTACAACTAGATGAAGAAAATATGATCTCTCTACATATATAGACAAGTATTGTCTGCCTACGGAAGACATTTTCAATTACAAAGAATGTCCATTATCCGTGGATAAGCCCATGTTGATTAGTTTAATTGGAGTTGAAGCTTTTTGGTGTCCCCACTTTCATCACACGCATATGAATGCACATGAAATTAGGCTTAATTGAATGGATACTAGTTGAATGTTTAGGGTTTCATTATACATTAGATGGTTTTTGAGGCCTCTAAGAGACTGCGGGTTCCCGTGCTGCGAGAACGCAGCGAACAAAACAGCTGGCTCGCTACCTCAACATCCGGCATGGTCGAGAGGCGACCAGGTCATTTCCGGAATTTTTTTTATTTTTTATTTTTTATTTTTTATTTTTATTTTTATTTTCTACTTCTTTTACCATTTGAAGAATTAAATTTCTTTTTTAATTAATTAATTAATTTTTTTTTTCGACAGTCAGTTGTCCTTCACTATGGGGAACAGTGAAGGGGAACAACCTTGAAACGGGCTCTCCCAGGCCTCAAAAAAAATGTAATGCTTTATTCATCCACCTCACTTATCCTGCTGCGAGAACGCAGCGAATAAGACAGTTGGCCTACCACCTCAACGTCCTGCATAGTGGAGAGGCGACCAGGTCATTTCCAGAATTTTTTATTTTTTTTATTTTTTATTTTTTATTTTTATTTTCTACTTCTTTTACCAGTGGAAGATTGAATTAAATTTTATTTTTTTATTTTTATTTTTCAACAGTCGGTTGTCCTTCACTATAGGGAACAGTGAAGGGGAACAACCTTGAAACGGGCTCTCCAAGGCCTCAAGAAACATGTAAAGCTTTATTCATCCACCTTGCTTATCCATTGCCATCTTCTCTTTATAAAGAATATAGCTAACAAATAAATGCATGGACAAAATGTAGGCTTAGTTTTCAAAAAAATAAAGAATGAATGCTTGTATTTTGGCCTCAGTCTTCCAATAGGAGATATACTTCATGTAATTATGTTCTTCTTCCCATCCTCAATATTTTTTTTTGACTTGTATATTTTAGCCTACCCCTCATTTTGTTTTTCACCATTCAATTTTTGTTTCGACATTGTATTTCATTTTTCACATCCTTTATTTTTTTCCTCTCTCTCTATTATTTTATGTCGAACCTTTAAAATATACAGTGAAGTCCTCATTTTTCTCACGTACCCTATATTTTTCATTTTCATATTTTCCATACTTTACATTTATTGACACCTTGCAATTATTTTCCACACCAACGGGAGGTCTCTCAATGAAGTCTCCCTGGCCAAAGTCAATAATTCCTCAGAAAGTCCAGAAGTAGTTAAATATGGCATACACCCTACATTAGTTTCAATCCCTTATATTTTCCCACCTTCTACAATTTTCGTAAACGCTTTATATTTTTTTCCAACTTAGATGACGTGTGTTGGCCTCCAAATCCTATTCAATAGATCACCCTTGAATTTAATAATTATTTTTATAAGTTCTATACTTTATTTTGTAGCCCAATTTATTTTAAGTCACTACTTTATACAATATTTTAAGAGAAGTGAGAATCTATTGTGCTTCTTTTATCTAGGAAGACATTGGATTCAATCTACTTCTCGAATTTGACGTTTGAGAAGGGTTTCAATTCATATTTGATTGGTGCTTTTCAAAAATAGAAGTACTAACTTACTTGAGTCTCTTATATTTGTTTCAAATGTCTTTTATGGATAAGATGGCTTATTTAACTATTTTTGGACTTTGCAAAGTCCAAAATTGGTAAAGGGACATCTAAGACAATTGTAGACTTTGACTTTAGTCTATAGATTTTAAGAATCTAGAAATGATATAGATTTTGGACTAGGTGGTTTGAAAAATGTACAACAAGTTTAGATTTTAGATATCTGTGACATTGGGAGATCCCCCAATGTACAAAGTCCAGAATTCCCTTAAAAGTCCAAGAGTAGTTAAATATTACCTCTGAGGTGACATTCACATTCATTCAATGATTTTATTTATATCATAATTGTATTGTACATAATCATGAGCCCTTATATTAATGAAAGCAATATATTTAGCAATGATGAATTGCAAGTATTATTTAGGATGAGTTCCATGTAGGATTTAGGCCTACATTATAGTGCAAAACTAATTGCAAGTATCCACATACATTTTCTTTTTCCAAATTTAGGATACATAAAAAATCAAGGATGATTGCAACAAATATCCTTGCACATAATTGGAAATAGAAAAATCATCACCATCTATTTTTCTAATCCATTTTTTTCTCCTGAAAGTAGACTTTAACAAGAGTTTTCCAAAAATACAAAGTGCTAAGAATATAAACAACTTGGCTGCATTTTAATTTAACTCCAAAATAATTGGGTGCCTTGGACATTTAGGGGTGAAGGAGTGTGGAATTACAATTCACACACGATCATGACTTAACGGCCCGGAAAAATTGACCCCTCATTGCCCTAGATAAGGGTAAATGTAAAAATTGCCCCCTATTTTGTGCCGTACTAATTTTGTATATCTTCACCTCCCACAGATAATTTGGGTCCTTTGATTGCAAATATGAATTCAAAATTGGCAAATTTTATAATGTGACTGTGGGAAATAAAAATTTCCAATGTATTTTGCAAAGGTTCAATACGGGGCAATGAGGGGGTCACTTCTCCTTGGCCATGACTTGACCCCTACTCATTTGAAGTGTAGGTTAATTCACATCAAAAGAATTACCCCCCCCTTGCATAGTGAATGGGGATATAGTTGATGATGGCCATAATCATGCGCCATTTGCATAATGATGCCCCCCTCCCGATGCACATGATCATGACCCCTGATGCCTTGTCAGGGCCGCCAGCACTGGATCCTTTTCCAAGGAGTTCCACCTGGCTCTCCCGTTCGTTTGTCTTCCTCCCGCTGCTTCGCGCGCTTGCAGGACTTCCGTTGGGTTCGCGCGCTGCATCCACCCCATGCGGCTAACTGCTGCTCGTGTATTTCTCCGCTTGGGTTCGTGCGCCTGCGCTTGTATCGATTTTGTGGGGACGTGTGAGAGCAGACGAGTCCGGTTGAAGTGAGAAAGCACGGGAGTTTGAAGCGCACGTCGTGGAGGCACAAACTAGGAGGCGTTGGGAATTTGAAGCCCAAGAGTTCCAGGCTGCAAGGAGAATTTCGCGACCAGCGATACCCTGCGCTTCAGATGCGGTAACTTACCCTAGGCTTCAGACGCGGTGAACTATTGCTGCAAGCGGGCAAGAAGGTTGACAGCAAACTGATCCTCCGCACGCCCCAGAGTCCTACCCACGGCACTTCGTGTCCCACACTCGTGCCTCCGCTTGAGTCACAGGCAAGCGCTACCTTGTCCGGATTCTGTTGTCTCACTGTGATGGAATAGCATGATAGTACATTGTTTATAATTTGTAGTCACTTGCAAAGTAGGTTCTTTGTTAGACTCTTGGCAGTCTCTTAGTACGTAAATGCTATCATGCTATGTAAGCGCAGTTATGCGTCTTTGTTGTTGCAGTACAAAATCTAGCGCACAGAGTGCAGGCAGGTAGGTCAAAGTCGGAATCTGTTTTGAGTTTGGTGAGGGCATTTGGAGCCCGTGTGCAGTGAAGCAGGTTTAGGTGAAGCTTTAATGAGCCCGTTCTTGTGAATATTGTCCATCACCGAGTAGGTGTATACATTGTGCTGTTTTACTCTACTCATTCAATAGCAATCTCTAAGTGTGTCTTGAAACTGATTTGTATTATGCAGGAATCAGTGAACAATCTGATTCACAACAAGTTCACAGCAGGGACGAAGGGACCAAGTGTAGCATACTGTGCGCGCAGACGGCAAGAGTCATGGCAACCACCTCGTTAGCAGAGTGGAATATCCCGTAAGAATCGAGTCCTCTTCGTCAATGTATTTGTGGTTGTTTGTAGTTGTAGAGAAAGTGAGTGAAACTGATAGTGTCTTTCCTAACATGAACAATAAACAACTTCTAACCGACAGTGATAAAGAAACGCCTGTGGTAGCTAGAAATTGTGTATGATACATAGTGAAATCGGAAGTGCACGCACAAATGCCAAAATGCCTTGAAACCTTACAACCAAACATTCCAGTCGCTATTATTATTGGAAGAAATGGCAGTTGCAGACCATAAACCCTAATTTCATGGGCACATCTCCCGATGAAAAGGTACAATATATTGAAAAAGCACTTCTACAGAAGTCTATGGATAGTTCTCCCTTAAGATTCATAGTAAACGAATGTTAAAAGAAAGAGAACGTCTACCGGAAAACCCTGAACCGACAATCGTCGCAAAATAAAATGAGGAAGCCAGAACAAAACAACGGGATCTCCTGATGAAATTGACTAGTATATCGAGTTATGGTTAAGCAGTCGTAGCCATTATAAGAACTCAGGTGTATGTGTTTACATAAAGGACGAACTCAACGGGAAAACTCCCGATGAAAAAGGTATGAAGATAGAGTACAACAAGGATGTTCAGTAGGAGGGCTTAGAAAATCAACGGGAAAACTCCCGATGAATAAGGTATGAAGATTAAGTTCAAAGAGGATTTCAGTATGGCTTAGAATATCAACGGGATAACTCCCGATGAATAAGATACGAAGGTAGAGCTGAACAAAGATAATCAGTAGGAGGGCTTACAAAATCAACGGGATAACTCCCGATGAATGAGGAATACAGACAGAGTTGAACAAGGACGTTCAGTATGAGGGGTTTGAATATCAACGGGATAACTCCCGATGAATAAGGTATGAGGGTAGAGTTCAATAAGGATGTTCAGTAGGAGGGCTTCGAATAACAACGGGATAACTCCCGCTAATAACTCAAAACAGTGATGATAAGGTGAACGTCTAACTTTTGTGTCACACTACGCAGAGCGAATACCTCGAAGGAAATGCCTTCCACCCTGTCACCTATAAGGCTGTACAAGTTCATAGATTCATTCGTGCATACGTTTGAATACACCGGAGACCACGATCCAGGAACAGTGTTCCGATGCGATCGAAAAGTGACAGTGTGGGGCCTCGAGTGGATGGACCAGCCAGATGGGTCCGTAATCATATGCCCGAAGCTTTCCTTCGAGAAGAGGGGTCACATTACGACAGGTTTAGACGTGTTGCAGCTTCTTGGGCTAGATATCTCCACAGTCCTTGTCATTGTTCGCGAGATGGTTCCTAGGACCCAAGACCCAAGAACATATGGGTTGATCCTTGATTATGCTACTATGGATCTCGAGTCTCGACATGTGCAAGACCATCACACGGAAGGGGATCTTAGACAAGCCAGGCGGTTGCCAGTCTTGGACCTTTGAAGAGATGAAGAATGAGTGGGACCTTATTGACGACCTCCGTAACTAGGCAAAGCCCTCCATTGCAGCAGCTGTACAAACTGCAACGCAATCTCCTTTGAAGAAGCCAAAGAAGCGAAAATCCATTGTGGGAGCACCAGGTGATGAAGTTGTGGAAGAAGATGAGTCAAAGAACAAGGGCAAGAAAAAGATGAAAGTTGTTCCACTCACTATTCACCGTGCTGTGAACATGACGGATGCAGAGGTCAGGAAGCTCCAGCCCGCAGAAATAAGAGAAATCAACAAGTTGTACAACCAGGTTTTCAAGCCAATGTACAAATGGGAGAAGAAGCCATTAGCCAATGCAAAAGGTGAACTCCTCCGAGTGAGCTACAAGTTCTTGCACAAGGCTCCTCCTGGAGTACTTGTGTATAGAGGGATTGAGCCGACGTGATTGGCCGGAGTAAAAAATCGCATTCTCATAGATTGCAACTACCACTCGGAGAACCGGTACATTACTATTCTCCCCTTAAAGCGAGGACCTTATGGTCCTGACAATAAGGTGACCTTCTGGGACTCGTGTCCAAAGAAGGAGAGTCTAACCGCCAAAACGCACTACTACATTATTGGTGGTCAGCACATTACGCAAGCGCATAGGGAGTTGATTGAGAATGGAGACATCCCCGAGGCTGACAAGTCAGAGGCGTCCACCTTCAACATCATTCCCATATGGGCACCGTATGATACCAAGAAGAATGAAATCATGCACCTTTCCAAAGCTCTAAACCAAAACGTTGCTGGTGAGCAGAAGGAGCAGAGCTTCACTCAGCAGCTTGCACACGCTCGAATAAAGTGGAAGGACATGGGCAGCCCGGTGCCATCATACGGAGGACAAGCGCACTCAGAAGCGTACAATGTAAGTTCAAAACACGAAACTTTGAAATGCTTCACATACTCTTATTTTTCCTCAACTGCAATTCCAGCGGGAGAACTCCCGTTGTCCTCAGACTTCTGAAGAAATTTATAGTCGTTGAAGTGTAGCTCGATGTTTATGAAACAAGCATGCATGGACTTGAAATAGACGAACAACGGGAGTTCTCCCGATGGTCCTGTGTGTCACAATCTACTGAAGTCGCCGAAACCTTCCCAATTAATAGTGTCGTCGTTCTTGTGTAGGATTTCTATCCGGTGATGTTCTCTATTTTTACAGGGTTCAAGAATCCTGACAACCCGGATTTGAAGATTCCACTCCTCTTTATGGAGAAGGACGAGGATGTGAAACGTTGGATTCAGATTGACATGGACTTCCTCAGCTTCAAGCTTCCCGATGGTAACGGATCCAAATCCAAGGGCAAACGCAAACCGTTGGAATACACCGACTTCAAACCCTTGTATGGAGTGCGCGATGAGGATTTGAACTACTTGGCGGGCCAAGTGGAGAAGGGAATTGTGTGCATGAAGAAAACGGCTCTGAACATCGATTTCTTCGGAAAGTCAGTCACTCCAATCGCTGTGGCAGCAAGCCGGGAGAAGAAGGTGAGGGCCATGAAGAACGAGCTCATGTGCCACTACAGGCAGCACCCCCTCCCGAGTAAAAAGCCTGAATACATTCCATACACAGCAGCAGCGTGGGATGAATTTGTAGATGAAAAGAAAATCACCAGGGAGCAACTTGAATGGTGGGTGGATAAGAGCATGGACACGGAGCTGGGAAAAGAGTGGCTGGAGGGTCGAACAAAGGCCCTCAACAAGACTAACAATCCAGACAACTGCCCAAATGCTGTGAAGAACATGTGGGAGTCATTCATGAGCGCTCGTACGGAAGAAGTGGAGGCCGTGGTTTCGAAGGACTTCGTCAAGGACTACCTCTGCAAGGTGATGGACGACAAATGTTGGGACATCACTCAGATTCTGACAGAGGCTTCCGTGAAGGCATGGCGGGGTGAAGCAAAGACCCACATGTACTTCTGGTTCATATTTGAAGTGTCAAGTGCAGGCCCCCGTGCGAAACTCCTGGAGCAACGCAATTTGAAGTGGCTGTTCGATGCACTGGAGTACAAAGACACCACTCGACGCCTTGTGAGAGCCCGTTCACCAGCAGTTCTCATCACGGATGCTGCTGGATTCCACGACATTCTTGCACACTTGCAGAAGAGGCGGGAGGAGACGAAGGTCAGGGTCTGGGATTGGCATGTAGTGAATTACATTGCCGACAAAGAGGACGGCTTTCCCAAACAGGTTTCCGGAACGCAGTACAACGTCTTCTTGGTCTTCCTCTTCGCCTACGACGACGTCCACGGTTCAACGAGCAGCTTCCACAATTTCTTCCCGGGTGCACAAGACATTTCTGCTGTGTACCTCTCCAGGGATTTGGAGGAAGTGGATACTTTCTACAGGCGTCCAATGATCCCTTGGTTTTCAATTGCGACGGCACTCGAAATATTCTCTGACCTAATGAGCGACAATATGGTCATTGTGAATGTGAACGGTGGTCCGGAGTTCACGTCCCTTGGACTGGTAATCTCCTTGATCTTTTTTCTTCAACTTTCTTTTCCTATTCAGTCACTTTGAAGATAGTGCACTGACATATGTTTCTTGAATTCTATCAGGTCCACTCGACTAAGGTACTCGAAGTCGTTTTTGACGTGGACACACAGTCAAAGACAATCACGACTGCAAGACAGATTTGGGACCAACTGCATACTGAGAACATTCCTCGTCAGTCGGATGACGACGATGATGCGGAGGAGGACCAGCATGAAGGCAACGAGGAAGCTCAGAACAGTCCTGCTCATCAATCGGATGAGGACGATGAATATGCAGAGGAGGACCAACATGCAGACAACGAGGAAGCTGCGAACAGTCCTGCTCGTCAGTCGGATGACAACGATGACGCGCAAGATCAGTCGAATGACGACGATGACGCGCAGGACCAGCGTGGAGGCAACCGAGAAGCTCAAAACAGTCCTGCGCAGGACACGCCATATCTGAATGACGCGGAACGTAATGATAGAGCTTTGGACAAGGAGAGAAGTGCCACTCGCATCGCGGAGGAGATGGAGAGTGATGTGAATGAGGAAGAAGTTCTGAAGCCACCTCAAGTGAACCACCCATCAGAGGACAGGGGCAGACATGGAAGTGTTGAGAAAGATCCACCCCAGAAAAAGGTTAGTTATTGTATCTAAACAGCGGGAGATCTCCCGCTGTCAGTTCCGAATTCCGCATGACAATGATCACTTGAGGAAATCTTACGTGTTGCACTTGCAGGATAAGTTAGCAAGGCCAGTGCTGCCTCCGGAGGGCTTGGTGTAGTCATCTTCAAGACATGCCTCACATAGTGGAATGTCTGGAAAATGACGTGCACAGAAGAAGTCGGGCACGGTCAAAGTAAGGAAGGTTTCAAGCTCTGCACCAGTGCAGAGGATTTCAGGAAGGCGGGCGGAGTTGAGGACGAAGCGCAAGCTGGATATACACCTCAGTGATGCTGACCCTCCTCACATTCCTTCGCATTCAAATGTGGAGCCTCGAAGGAATGAGGGCGCAAGCATGTCCTCTCCTAAACCGTCAGGGACAAAGGGTGTTGTAGGTGGGACTCTGGAATCGACCAACGCGGCGTCTATTCTTCTGACTTGTTCAGGAAAAGTTGTTGGTGCTTCTCTTGTTGCCCCTTCGAGTGTGTCTTTGCCCAAGGATGGAGGGTCACTAGGTAAAGAACCCTTTCCGGCTGAGCAATGCTTTGGTGCAACGGGAGATCTCCCGATGCCTGCTGACCGGGTTAGAAGTCGTCATAATGAACGAATGGACGCGGAGCAGCATACTGATGCATCGCGAGATCTCCCAATGCCTCCGACCGAAGAGGTCACCCATGATGCGGGAATGGCCGACAATATAATGCAGGATACTATGGCGGACTTGACTCAAATGAGTCCGAAGGTCAATCCGCTGGTAGCTGTCCCACACCCTGGACTAACGCATGCGGACAGACTTAATATCAGGAATACATTTCAGAATTTAAGTGATTTCCCTAGTTTTCATGCTAGCCAATCGCCCAATTTGAATAGTAGAGCCTCTCGGGAGGTGCAGGCCGTGTGGGCAGCGCACTCATATATCTTTAACGACATTTTCCAGATTGTCTCTGACCGTGGACCGCTGGAAATAGAGGGGAAGGGCGTAGGACATGGGGATGATTTACTTGGGAGGGTCGTCGACGTGGAGGACACAAAGCCTGCGAAGGACGTCGTGAAAGGTACTTCTGTGGACACCCTGCGTAGTTCTAGGTCTTCTCTTGAAAGATCTAGTGAAACAGTCAATGATCTGTCCAAACATTGACACATAATCAACGGGAGCTCTCCCGCTGTTAATCATTCGATGATCTGTCTAAACATTGAGAGATAATCAACGGGAGCTTTCCCGATGTTTTCTTCATAATTCATTTAATAGTCTACTACTTAAGTGATCACGCTTCTTGAAGGACTGATCTCTAATTACACTATGCTTTAATGTACTGCAGATTGTGGCGGACCGTTGATGACCCAACCAAAGACATTGAAAAAGGTAGCTCAGCGCAAGTACTCAGTGGTACTTGACCTCAATGGAGTTCTTCTTCACAGGTCCTATAGCCATAATGAAGTCCATGTTGAGCGTCGCCCGCAGGTCACCACGTTTCTGAATTGGTTGCATGGTAGAGCGAACGTTGCATTCTGGAGTAGTGGAAGGGCAAAGACCATGGACAATTTGTTGGACCTTGTCCTTGAAAATTGCTCCTTCAGCCGTCGGGATGTCATTTGTCTAGCTCAGGGGGCATGCACGAAGTCCACGTACAGGGCCCCAACTGCACCAAATAAACCTGTCTTCTTGAAAGAATTGTCGGAATTTCTGCGCCTCCTTGGTTCATCTTCTTGGGACAATGTTCTTCTAATTGACGACAGTCCAGAAAAGAACCTCTTGAATGATCCACATAGCGTTGTTCACCCTCAGTCCTTCCGCGGTGAAATGAATGACAACTACCTCTGCATGCACTTGATGCCGTGGCTTGATGGCCTCATGTTGTCTAATGAGGCGGTACCGGTGTATGTGAGGAATAATCCACTTCCTGGCGGGCAGTATCCTGTGGATCCTTTATCCAGTTTGGGCTTCGGAATCATATCGGGAATTCAACGTGCTTGATTCCTATTTGCATGGGGCTTTATCGGGAGAGCTCCCCTTACTGGATGCGGTGTTCCACTTCAACGGCATTGTATGTAGATTAGAGTACAAATTGTAATTTAAATTGTAAATGCATTTGTAAATTGTTGAGTAGACATGTTCTTGAACTTGTAAATGTCTAATAGTCAAAACATTATAAAATTAGGATCACTAGTGAATTGCTACCTCTCTGTAAATCATTGTAAATGCAAAATCCATATTTTTTGTAATTATGGTTTCTCATTTACACCCTCTGTAAAATGTATGAGTTCTGGTCCTAGGATACTTTTAGCTCCTTACTGCTTCCATGCAAAGGTTTCGCGCGTACGTGTAAGTCATTCATCACCTCTTCATTCCATATGTTTTACATATAGATATACGTAGCGAACAGTGCCCACAATGTACATGTTCTTGGTATTTCAGCTGCAAGATATTGCAATTCCGAAATGGTGAGTATGGACTGTTTTCCTTTACGTCTTTGAAAATACATAGGCTACCTTCAATCTCTTTGATATCCAATTTCTAGTAATATTAGATACTTTTTCTACTGTATAAAGAGATTTCCCGTTTGGTGGAGGTCCCCGTTTTGTTGAAGTCTCCATTTCAATGTGATCATAAGATCTCCCGTTGTTTATAGTTTCTCCGTGTAGTTTACTGTCCATTTTAACCAGATCGGGAGATTTCCCCTTCTTTTAGGGTTCTCCCTGAAGTTTAGTGTCTACTTTGACCTGGTTGGGAGATCTCCCGTTCTTTAGAGTTTCTGCCTAAAGAGAGTGCCCTTTTAAAGCTTATCGCAAGATCTGTTGAGGTTTGTTGGTTCTCACTGAAGTGAGTGTCCATCCTACATTCATCGAGAGATCTTTGGTTGTTTTAAGGTTCTTAGTGAAATCAGTTTCCTTTTAAACAACATCGGGATATCTCCCGCTGTTCAGGGTTGTCCTTTGTTTGATGAATTCACTTCCTTACTATTCTCTCGATGCAGAAGGCGGTTCTCGTTGTCTTGACAGGTGCTTTATGCGTTGAAGGAGATGTTTTGGATCTTCCTCAAATAGTCGACATTCCTTCTGGTTTTTGTCACTTTCTTAGACAGTTGGTTGAACAAACTCACTGTGGGTTGTGTTCCTCCATGCATATGTCCACTTTGGGAGAGCTTGTACGGCGTCTACTCCCACGAAAGACTTTGAAGGGGTTTCTCTTTTTCGCCGGTTCGAGCAACCCTAACAAGAATGATCCTTATCCAAACCGTGCTGGATTACTGAAGCGTATCTTAGGTAGCCCTAGAGAGCGCAGCATTCTTTGGAATCAAACTATTGTACTACTTGAGTTAGATCCTTTGAAGTGGCCACATACTAATTTGATAGGTCCCTCCATACGCGTGAGGGATAATATAGATCTTTTGAAAGTAGAAGCTCCGTGTTATGTACACAAGGAGCTAGTTATTCACTAGCATAGATATTGTAGGAACAGCCTTTATTTATTTTTGTGGGCAATTTCTTGTCACCTTCTTTATCGATATAAATAAAATGGAGTGAACCCACCCTAAACCTTTTAATAATTACTTCCAAGTTTCATTCGACCGTACCAACAGTTCTCTTGTACCGTAGGAATGAATGCGGATTATATCAGGAGATTTCCAGATCCTAAGTAACTATGTGAAGAAATACTAACAGTCTATTGCTTACTTAGTTCTTCTAATAATGTAAGTGAATAATAACCGTTTTCATCGATTTTTGGCGACACTAAAGATCCCAATGTCTTCGATATGCACTACATCGACAAATCTCCCGATGATTCATCTCAATGTGTACGAATAAATGTTCAATAGGTGAAATGTCTTAGTTATTATGTTTCTTTGTCCTCTTCAAGGGTATGCCCAGGGGGGACTTCATTCTTTTTTTCCCACTTTCATAGGCGTTGTGGTCTCCAAAACCTAAGCAACGGGAGGTCTCCCAATGAAGTCTCCCTCGACAAAGTCCATAATTCATTGAATAGTCCAAAAGTAGTTAAATAGGGCATAGTTCATTTGATTGTGTGGATGTTGTTAAGTTCTTTAGTTGTAATGCAAGTCAACTATTTAGTTGATAAAATTGTGAATACAAGTGTGCATCAAGAGAGAATAGATTGAGTCAATTTGACAGCAGTAATTTTTGCTTAATTAAGCATAAGGAAGAAAATTGAAGTGCACAATTCGAATTGACCATGGGCTTAGTGTAATCCTGCTTGAGTTGTTGGCGAGGAATCTGCATCAAATCGACAGTAAGAAAATTGGTATAAGATGCTTGGAAGTTGGTGGAGGTCAATTCAACATGGTAGAGCTTTGGATACTTGAAGATAAATGGACTATTTGCTTGTAAGACTTTGCTTGTTCATTTGAAAATTGTGAAATTCAAATGATGTTGGATTACTGCTATGTATATGAGTGTTCTTAACTACTGAAATTTAAAAGAATTAAATTAGCAATTTCATTGAGCAAGTCGTCTCAAGCTAATAAGACCGGAATTGTTTTATTGATTAACAAAATCACATACTCTCAGGATAGTTATAGATGGAAGTCAATTAGTCATGTAACTGGCAATATAAGTATGTATGTGTTTGCATGTGAATATGGCCAGATGATTAATTAGCAAGGTCTAATTGACACTTAACATTTTAGTTTAAATACAATTGCAAGAATTAATTTCAATCATTCGCAGAGTGTAGTATATGTCTGTAGACAATTGAGAAACTCAATCAATTTGCAATTACCACAGGGAGGATAACATATAGATTTAGAAAATGAGTGCAACTTAAATGGTACTTCTAAGTTTTAGCGATGTCTATTATCATTGGAAACTAGTCAATTATCTAATTGCTTAAGTCTATACATTGTGCATCTTCAATTGCAATTAATGGTCAATTGTAAAATTTAGTCGTGTCATTCAACCCAGTTGTGTAAACCTGCCCAGTCCAAGTTTGATCAAGTCCAGTTGACAGGAAACTAGGTAAATTCTACTCACCATTCTCAAATCAACATGGTCTAATTATAATAGAAATAGTTTGTGAAGTAAATGGATGAATCTAACTAAAGTATGGATTGCATTAAATCTATGGTCAGGTATTGAAAATCCACACTTCGGATCTGTCAATTAGTTCGAAACACTTGGAGAATATATCTAGTAGTTGGGATTTGTCTATATTATTACAAACTTAGTTTGATTGCCAAATATATAGTACCAATCAAATCGACTGTATAGTCCATAGTTGGTAGCAAGTTGACTATATCATAGCAATTGGACAATAGAACGGTCATAGGTCATAAGTCCAATTACCGAATGATTCAAATTTGACAGCAAGACTAATTGACCCAACTACTCCCAAACAAAAAGATTAATTATAATTGACATGTAAAAGATGGAACGAAGTGGCTGACGTGAAGATTCATCAAGCACTAGGAAAGAATCCACTTCTTCTTTGAAATTTTATATGATTAATGTGAGATAGAAATATGGAAGTATTTTATAAAATTAAAATAATATTGTTAGATGGATGAGAGAAAGAAAAGAGGATAAATAAATAAAGATTATAAGTCCTATTTATTTATAATTATCTCTTTCTATATATAATAATATTAGATGGCTAGAACGTGCATAAAGTAATTTGATCATATCCTATGATTGACCAACGTATTTGACATGAGTCACACACTAGATAGGACTATGACGCCATACATTGTATCTATGTTATAGCATTGGACTTGGACTGAGAAAATTGACATTACGTACATTTCCTCGGGTTTCTTTTGGAAACAAACCTTAAAACAACATAGATAAGTATCTACAATACAATCAAGTGACCTTAGTCACAAAACACTAAACTTATTAGCCTTTCCTTAAGGAATTGACCCAAAAATCCCTTATTCTTGAATTTTGTCGAATAAGCGAAGTTTACATTATTGAAAGACAAACTAAGTGACAAATTGTGTAAAATATCAACCAAAAAATATAAAACATAAATCATTTTAAAATACTACAACTTATTCAATAAGATGGGGTAGTACCATCATAAAAATATACCAAAACACTCTCCAAATTATTACAAAGAGTTGTAAGTGCTTGCCATCTAGGCAACCATCAAATTTTAAACTAAGTCTTTTGAGAGTCAAACAATTCTTTTTATAAAGTTTATAAAAAAGGCCACTAGAAAAGAATTGAACCTAAGAAGGGATCTTAACCCCTTAACGCCTCAATCCTTTTTCAAATTTTGACACATTTTTGCTTATATCTTTGTACAGTAATACCATTTACCAAAATTTCATGAAATTGGGCATAAAAGAAGGTTGTCTTTTCGAGATTCAAGTGTTACATTGGATGAATGAGAAGGTAGTTGGATGAAACAGCGCCTGAAAGCCCTCTGTTCATCGTCCAGAATATGGACGTCGGAGCGCTTAAGGGTTAAAAAAATTCACTAATTTTAGTACTAATTGAAATGAATATGAGGTTGTTCACATCATCATTAGTACTACCACATAAAAACACTAATGGTTGGTAGTAGGCACTTGATGTATGGAAACATGTGGGAGGCTTGTGCTAGCCATCCTCTATGACTAAGCCATCATGAACCTAGTGACCACATAGTTTAAATAATCAGGATATACTTTTGAGCCCATCATGCAATTCTTGGCCCCCTTAGTGAGTTGAAAAGGTTCTTTCCCACCCAAATTTTTGCACTATGAAGTGAACTTTTTTTGGCTTCAATTTCCTCATAATGTTTTTCTTTGTAGACTTCTTTAAATGTACAACTAATGAATTTATAAGGTTATCTGTTTTCGAGTCTGTTTCAGTAGATAAAAGAGAACAACCATTAATTTTAGTTGCGTCTAAAGAAATTAATTTTTTTTATGAGCAATACAATGCACAACAATTAGATGGGGACAAGCATTACATAGAATTCAGCCCTTCAAGAGGGTCGTTTCAGGCTGTTCTTGTTGCTAGGAACTAGCTTGAACTGTCTGAAAAAAATAAATTAAAATAATATTAAATAAATAAATTTAAAATTTAAAATTAATCAATTTTTTTTTTAAATTAAAAAAAAATTAACATTTGCTGATGTGGTTGAGAATCGACCACATCAACATCTTGCGTGGCGGAGTTCCCAGTGTTTGGGAATGCTGGGGAACTCGTAGCCCTTTGTTGCAGCTGAATCCCATCTAATGTTACTTATGCTTTCAATTACATGTATTGCAACTCTAGATTTGAGATGTTGTATTTGAGATACTTCTTGTGAATCAAAGTCTAGAAATTTGTTGAAATTTAGTCTTTAATCTTTTAAAGGGAATACTAGAGTATCGTATATGAAAGTAGAATTTTTTTTTCACATTAAGATTCTATTAGCCCTACAAACATATATGTAGGCATTCTCCCTTCTATAAAGTGGCAAAAACAACCATATGGCATGTGATTGAAATATCTGTAGATTCATCTATTATAATGCCAAAGTATTTAGAGTTTTTAACTAAATTATTTACTTTTTTAGAATCATGGAGAATTTAGTTAGAATGGCCGTATTTTGTGTGCCATTTTTAGACCACCTAATCTAAACCATAAAAATGACATTTAGAGCAGGTATAGATTTTATAAATCTTGGATTTATGTAGACTTCATAATTCTAGGAATTTTAAAGATTTAAGAACTAGGTGGTCTAAACTGTGAAAGTGCCATCTATGACACATACAAATTTTAGACATGTAGGAATTATATAGATTTTAAGAAATCTAAGATAGTTGTACATTTCAAATCGCTCGGTTTAAACTGTAAAAACTACCAAAGTTGCGGAATTTCGCCATTTTAATGAAATTGCCCATATAGGTTAAAGTTTCTTTTTTTTGACAATGCAAGTAATCATGTACTTCCAAAGGTGAAAGTTTGAAGATCCTATTAGTTTTACTTTATCTGGAACTATATTGGCTTTTGACATATTGTCTAACAATTATAGCTTTGGCAATCAATTGTTGCTAAAGTATTATAACATAGCTGCACACACAAGCACTAGTAGAAAACGCAAGAATTTTTACAGAATTCTGTTGATTTGGTCGCGTTGTCCCGGTCACTGTTATGTTAATTTCAACAGAAATCTGTTAAAAATTATAGATTTTTGTTGAAATCAACAAAACAGTGACTAGGACAACGCGACCAAATCAACAGAAATCTGTCAAAATCCTGCGTTTTCTACTAGTGAAGGGTCAAATAATTATTGTGTTTCCAATGTCAAAATTCCCGGTGAGTCCCACTTATCTCGGTGTTCCCAGTGTATAACAATACAGGGAAAAGTAGAACGAGTTTACTAGAAAATTTGACACTAGAAACGCAATATGAGACCCCTAATCACCAAAATAGATTTGATATTCAAAGAGATTTCATAAAAAAAAGGGACAAAACACTCTGATATTAAGGGCCACTTCATACTATGGCCAAAGGTTGAGAGTCCGTTGTGAGCCTTCAAGTTAGCACTTGGAACTCTGGATCTATTTTTTACAATTTTTAGTTAGTTTTTAGATTAATTTTATACAAAAACATATAAAAAGATAGTTATTAACAGTTTTGATAGAAGTCTCTACTAAAGTAGTGAGGAATGGCCTTAGAAACGTGAAATACGTAAAACTTTATGTTTTCACTAATTCTAAGTCTTATTAGTAAGTTTAAATGAATAGTTAATAATTCCGAGAGAAGAAAGGATATGAGAGCTAGTCAATCCTAGTGTCTTGTTCATGCAAAACAACATCTATAAGTACGCATGTAACAAACTAGCTAAGTAATAGAGTCTAGTCATGTTAAGTCAAAATCCAATTCGAAAGAGTTGGGTTTGTTATTTGCAAGTAATTTTGAGAATACAAGCCGCTTACAGACCAAGATGGAGGAAAAGGTGATTGGAGTATACAAAGAGGTGCTTTTAAAGGTCAAAGCATGTCAAGAGGTCAAATTAAGATCCGATCATCCAAGATTCTCCCAGTATCAAGAATAATTTCCCCTCTGGTGGAAATTATTAAGGAATTGCTAAAAATAGCATTCATATTAGAGATTTGATTTTTTCCTTAACTAATGGACACTTTGTAGAAGAATGCCCAAAAGTTTTGGGATTTTATAAAACTCCACGATGACTCCAAGAGAAGTCAACCGCTTAAGAATACATTTGTAAATTTTTAGGAATTACAAATGTTGCGGTAAAATCTCACTAAAAATTATGATAGTGTTTTGTGTGCTAATAAAGAGCTCTGTTAAATTTGAAGACATTCCAACATTCTCAAGTACCAGAATTAAGACCGTCATTGAATTTTACAAGAATTTACAATTTGGTAATGGGTTGACCGGCATACCAAGTGCTAATGGTGTTCGAATGGAGCAAATCAAGTGTCAATTCTTACTCATATAAACATTCTGAACCACCCTGGCTAAACAGTTTCATCATAAAGCGCAAACTCCAAAAGTTAAAGTTTTGACTTTTGTTTAGAGTTATCATAATTCAAATTTGCGCTTAAAAATGGCCGAGGAGGCAGGGGTAAGGGATCCTTTAGGCTAATTGAGGTCTTCTGAACACGATGGCGCAATTAGTTTTTGATTTCAAGTTGTTTCTTAAAAGATAGATAGGATTATCCCTTAGTTTGACTTTTTTATAGTAATTTGTGATTAATCTATGGTGATTTTATAAATATCTTTTGGAAAATCAAAGATTGAATTTGATCGAGATCCTTTTCTTGCGTAACAAGCCATCTTTTGAACTAAAGAAAGACAATTTGGAATTGACGTGGGATTAATTTGCAAAATATCTAGGTTAATTAGGTTGATTTTCAAAATATCTTTGGGGAAAATCTAGGATTTGATTTAGGCAAGATTCCAAGGCCAATTAGGGCCTAAAAAGAACTTGCTTGAGGACCTTCCTTTCCATTAAACAAAAACTATTTAAAAATTACATTAAGTTGGTCTAGGAAAATATCTAGATAAGAAGTAAGAAAATGTTTATTGACAACTTACCAGGGAGGGGCCGGGAGCAAGTATAAAAAGCCCTTCCTCGAGGTTGTTAGTGGCCCTCATTTTCTTGCTTCATTTCTTGTTGTTGTTCTTGTTGTGCTAGTGTCACGTTGTCGGAGTACTTTTAAAGCCAAAATTTGGCCATTTGATTTGATTCTTTTGTACTTTGAAGGTCTGGAGGGCCCATTCAAAGATTTATTTGTTTTCTTGTTGAATTTGGAGGCTTCAAGCCCCAAATACTTTGATTTCTAAGAGTTTAGAAGGAGAAAATCCCCAAACTCTCTTATTGTTTGAGTTGACTTATTTTTCTATCTTGAATTTGGAGGCTTCAAGCCCCAAAACTTTAATTTTAAGAGTGTTGGAGGGATAGACTCCAAACTCTAATTGATTCTTTAGTTCTTTTGAATACTAACATACAAATTGCGTGAATTTATAACAGATTGTGATTTAAAAACTTTAAAGCGGCAAAGCTAGTCTTAGCCAAAAGGTTTTTATATCACTATGTGCCAAAATTCATTGTATAACGAATGTTTGGTTTCATTAATTACTAATGTTCGGTTAAACACTGTCATGTGTACCTCCTTTAGTGATTAATTTGAAACTTTGATTGAAATTTCGAAAAATTAGTTTTTAATGTTCGGTTAAACACTTTCATGTGTACCTCCTTTAAAAATTAAGTTTTCAAGATACTATTATTTTTTTCTGTAGACACTGTTTATGTCTGGGGTTGCTCTTGCTCAGCAAAGCTTTGACTTATGTTAGTCAAAAATTTGTCTTTGGAATCTATTTTACTTGGGGTTGCTCCCGCATGGTGGAGCTTTGACTTTTGAAATCTAAAAACGGATACTTAAAAAACTTGAATTTGTTCGATTTTTTCCTGGGGTTGCCTCCGCACAGCGAAGGTTTGGCTTTTAAAAGTTAAAAATTGCCTTTGGAAAACCATTAATTCCTAGGGTTGTCCCTGCACGGCAAAGCTTTGACCCCTATACAAATTAAAATATCACGGAAATATTCTCTTGGTGGCTTACTTAAAGCCAAATTTCCGTTGAAAAATCACTACTTGTCGGTATATGTGTGGAAGCACCTTGCTTTTCAAATTGCCACTTGTTGTCGTATTTTCATATTTTATTTGCACCTCTGAAAACTTCTTAAAATTAATGGGTTAAATTAGAGTTAGTGTTGTTTTTAGATAGTTTGACTTTACCTTAAAATTCTCAAAGTTATTTAGTTAAAACCTTGTTGTGTTAGTTGTCTTTGTTTAGTAGTCAAAAATTTCAGAATCAAAGTCCAAAGTCCGATCCAGAGGGGAGTGAACCGGCAAGAACCAACGGACCCAGAACGAACAAAGGAGGTGAACGAACAAGAAGGGATGACGAATCACGCCTCGACACGTGGAGCGAACCAACAAAACCCAGCATGAATGGAGAAGGTGGACGAATAAGGGAGGTGAAGACGAATTACGCCTTGACACGTGACGTAACAGAGCAAGAAAAGGGGTCCGAGCAATTGGCTAGCTTCAAGGTGTAGAAGCAGTACAACAGCTTGAGCTTGACGGTCCAACAGCCAGCATACTATCTCACAAGGTTAGAAGTGAATTGTTGGAAGATTAACAATGGTATACACTATCAATCTTTAAAAAAAAAACTAAAGCTAAGGCTATTGCTTGCCATGCACAAACCACTTTTCAATTTTTTCCCAAAAACTTGGTAAGTTGACTTACAACAAATCCCACAAATTCTCATACTTCTAACATTCTTTGCAACAAATTCTCTCATTCTCTTGGTTTATCACTAACTCTCAAGCTCTTCCAACTTTCAAAAACAAATGAGAAGGAATTAGGGCAAGAAAGAAGATTAAGAGAGAATGGAATAAAAGGGAATTTCTACACATGAAGAATCTTAGAATAAAAAATTCATTTAAAAAGGAATCTCACTATTGAAATTTATTTTATTATTCTCAAATCTTTGTTGGTAGTTAATTAATGAGATTCTAAAGACTTTGGATTGTTGTTTAGCGTTTGTTTTATTAGGCCTAATAAGCCAAGACAATAAAAAAAAAATAACAATCAAATATCTTGGAATATTTAACAAAAAACTATTAAACAATTGACGAGAGAATAATATAACTATTCATTGGAATTAGGGGATGTAAATGAATTAACCAATTTAGAATAAATTGCTAAAACAAAACTATTATTTTCTATTGCCAAAACTAATGTAGTTTGAATATAGATAGATTTTAAAACAATAAATTGAACAAAGGGTTATTGAAATTTACCAAAGTTTTGTAATTCTTGAAAGGTGATGGAGGACCACGGGGAGACTATCATGTTGGTGTATTGCAACAACGAATCTGTTGACATTTTTGACACCAAGGTATGACTTTTATCCTTGTCGTTTGAATTTTTTTAATTTAGATTAAAAATCACAATTAACAATTAGAATATCATTTGCTATTTAAAATTCAAAAATCATTAAATCCTTTATAAAACTTAATTAAATTGTGGAAGTGATAAACGGATGAACTTTGAATTAATTTGGAAAAAAATTAATTAATTTCATCCAAAAGAATCTCAAAAGGAATCTAACTTGATTTAGAAATCTAAGAATCTAAGAATCTAGGAAATATTAGAATATTTGGAGAAAGTTAAAACCTAATTTCTTCCTTTATTCTATATACAAACTTATTGAGAAAAGATTTCCATTCAACTAAGGGGAGTTTTCATTCATCCATAAATCTTTACCTAGAAGTCCAATAATCTTGTTGTTTACCTTAGTAGAAAGGTAATTTCTTACTTTCCTCATAAAAACATAAAATCCCCCAAAACTACTAAATTTAGAATAATAATGTAATAAAAAATAATCAGGAATATTCTTAAAGAATAATTAAAGAATCTTTTGAAACTATAATCTTTTAGTGAAGATTCCAAAACCACCTTTTATTTTAAAATTACTTTAATTTTAAAGGAGTGAAGTATGGATAAAGTTTGGCTTAATTTTGGATGAAATTCCTTAAATTAAGTTAAAATTAGTTTTTTTCTAAAAAATTCATTAGTTATATTAATTAACAACTTAATCCTGAAATTTAAATTTGTTTTGAATTTATTTACTATTTTTAGTCAACGGATGAAGTTTTTAGAATAGAATTAGGGACGAATTTCATCCTTAGATATCTTTTAGTAGAAATCTCAGAATTTAGCTTACTACACTATTCTGGAAAAGACAAAGTGCATTCTACAAATTAGTTTAGATAAATTTTAACATTAGATTAGGTTTTATTTACTCATCAAGGTCTTGTACTTTTTAACGTTTAGTGTGTTTTGAAGCATTTAAAAGTAAATTACAATCATCATAAACAAAGTATCCATTGCTTGGAAGGCCAAAGAACACTAGGTTTACAATTCACCTGTAAGAATTACTCACTTATGCCGTTAGAGCCCGTGTGTAACTTTTTGACTTAACCCCTAAACATCTGGATTCATCTCCAAAATTGATGATTTGAGAATAACCATTATAAACTACAATTTGGAAGAATATTTTGGAATTGGTATACAAATGAAAGTTGTAGATTTTGATTTTTAAATTCTATCCATATGGTTAGATCTACTAATGCTATCACCAATCTTTTTCTATAAATTTTGAACAAAAGAATTCAGAACTCCTTCTAAATTCAATTACAAGTAAAATATTATCATTTTTTGAGTAAAACTTGTTGGAATGGATTTGAAATAAGGTTCTCTTCATACGGTGATTTTTTGAAATGTTTATGACCTTTACATCTTTGACTTCATTTTTGCACATCTAGTTTTGAACTAAAGTCAATGCAAATTGACCACTTGACATACTTCCACATTTATAATTTTAGAAATGTATATATTCTAGTGACACCAAATTCAATTGATGGATAGGACAACAACTTGATAAAGTATCACCAAAAATTAAGATGACTTTCATCCAAGCAAGAATGAGACAGAAACAAGGTTCTGAATCTGTTCATTGTCCAAAAAATGAATGTCGGAGCGCTTCAAGGTTAAGGGTGGAGTTAGAAACACTCACATCCATCGATTTCCACCAATCAGATTTCAGAAATCTAGAAAGTTGGCCTCTCGAGCCTTCACACTAGAAGGCACAGTCTAGAAGTCGTCGCCTTCCAAATTGCCATGATGTTAGAGAAATGCCCACATTGCAATGGACTCTCGAAGTGAGTTTGGGTCGCGCAAAATAGAAATCATGCATGAGTTTGGATTTCTTAGGTCGCCGAATTTTGAAAAAAAATAAAAAAATAAAAAATTGACAAGTTTCTAGCCGTTAGATTCTACGGACCATTTTTGCAAGGCAAAAACTAGGATGCGTCTTCTTCTTCCGTCTCTTTCTCTCATGCATCTGGGTAGAAATTGCTGAAATTTTTTGCAGTTTTTTGTTATTTGTTAGCTCTCTCATTTTTTGGCAAGTAGAGAAGATGGACAATTTTGCTCAAAATCCTTTCTTTTGCAGCCAACTACCTTTGATGGGGACAGAAAATGTTTTGCCTCCAATTTCTTATAGAGCATTTCAACCCGTTTCAACTCAAGTCAGAGAGAAAAGAATAGAAGAGTGTCAAGAGACAAATGTTGAAAGAATAGAAGAGAAGGTTGCTGAGGGAGGAAATGCTAAGATTACAAGATCTTCCAAAAAGAGAGTTGCTCCTAAACAAAAAGTTGTTTCGAAGAAAAAAGCAGCTCCCTAAAAAAAGGCAACAATGAAAATTGAAAGAGAGGTTGAAGGAGAAGACACAAATCGAATGTGGGAGGACTTGGAGGTACTTCAATTGATTGCATTGAAAGGGGAGATGGAGCTTGAATTTGTGAGGAATGGCAAAAAACAAGGTATGAATTTTCTACACTCATTTATATTTTTCCGCATTAAGTTCGGATTGAGGATTGTGGCCAATTAGGGACCATAAGGCCTTTGCCTTTGCCTTGACCTTTGTGTTGGCCTTTGTCAAGGCCTTTGTCTGGGCCTTGACCTGGGCTTTTGCCTTTATCTTGGTCTTTGCTTAGACCTTGGCCTAGGTCTTAGCTTGGGCTTTTGCCTTTACTTGGGCCTTTGTTTGGGCCTTGGCCTAGACTTGGGCCTGAGCTTTTGCCTTTGCTTGAGCCTGAGCCTTTGCTTTTGCTTGGGCCTGGACCTTGGCTTGAGCTTTTACCTTTGCCTTTGCCTTGATCTTTGCTTGGGCCTTTGCCTTTTCCTAGGCTTTGCCCTTGCCTTGACTTTTGCTTGGGCTTGGGCCTTTGTCTTTGTTTGGGCATTTACGTTTGCCTTGACTTAGACCTTAGCGTTTACTTGAGCCTTTACCTCTGCATGGGCCTTTGCCTTTGTCTTTGCTTTGATCTTTGTATGGGCCTTTGCTTTGGTCTTAGTGTTGGCCTTGGCCTGGGCTTTTACCTTTGCCTTGACCTTTGTTTGGGCCTGGCCTTAGCCTTGATCTTAGCCTTGATCTTTGCCTTGGCTTGGGCTTTTGCCTTTGTTTGGGCCTTTGTCTTTACCTGGGCCTTTGCTTGGGCCTTTGATAGGATTTTTGCTATGAAAAGCCAAAAGGGCCACACATTCCAGGTCAAGGACTCAAGGTACCTCGGGAAAGTTTCTTAGTGCCTCGAGGAAGATTTTTAGTGGCCTGGGAAAGATGCCATGTACCTCGGGGAAGATTCTCCCGACCCAGCAAACTCATCGGATATCGACAGGTACGGTTTTGCCTCCGGATATCTACACGTATTTATATGGATACGATTTTTTTATAATACCAAAATATTTTTTTGGTCTACCCGCTGAGCTATAGTAACTGTCCGTCTTCATTGTGACCGTCCGACTTCATCAAGACCGTTCGACTTCATCATGACCGTCTGACTTCATCATGACCATCCGTCTTTGATTAGCAAGCTTAGGGTTTGGCACCGCAAAACTTGGAGTTTGGCCGCACCCCTCACATCCTCACATTCTCCATTGCCATTCTTGTACTGTCCATCGTCTCTTGCATCCCTCTTCAAGCAAAGCATACATTGCAGCTCACACTTGACACTAGTAGAAAACGTAGGAATTTTAACAGAATTCTGTTGATTTGGTCACTGTTTTGTTGATTTCAACAGATTTTTGTTGATTTTGACCAAATCAACAGAATTCTGTCAAAATTCCTGCGTTTTCTACTAGTCTGAGAATCATGTTTTTCAGCAATATTTGCCAAGCTTGCCCGTATCTGTATGTGTTCTCCTTTATGCCTTCCCTTTTTTGTGTTGAAGTAAATGTTTAGATGTGAATGTTAAAATTTCTTGGTGCTCATTTTAAGCCTAGGAACCATTGTTTCTGCTAACAGAGCGCTTTGTAGAACTTTTTGGGAGGACAGACTCTTAATGTTTCGCTTCACCGATTCTGCGTTAGTTTAGTGAAAGGATTTCGATATATTACTTACTATATCTAGGTCTAGTTGATCATGTAGTTTGTTTGGTGAAAGTTGATCGGAAAACATGTAGTGGATTGGTGGCGTTTATCAATAATTGGCGTTGGTTCTTGTGGAAATTTCATTTCAGGGTTTGCTCGAGGAGCTCAATTTTATACTAATTTCGAGTCTTCACTAGAAGAAACCCATGTTTTTTGTGACGAGCCTTGATTTTTTCTGACGGATTTTTTTTGATGTCTAAGTTGACATTTCGCTATTTTTAAGTTCTTAATGATGTTCATTAGATCATTTGGATGTCATAAAAAACATAAAACCAACTAAATGTCAACTTAGACATCAAAAAAAATCCGTCAGAAAAAATCAAGGCTCGTCACAAAAAACATGGGTTTCTTCTAGTGCTTTTAGTAGATTTGGTCAGCTTCTGAATTGAGGCAAAGTTTTTGATGCAGGGCTTGAACATATGCTTCCTCTTATCGTGTTGATAAATCGGTTTCAATACCAAATTGGGTATGATCAGGTGACCTAGAATCAGTGGACCACGATGTCTAAATGTTGGTGTAGTAAGAGAGGATTAATTCAAAGTTAGTCTATAGCACTAATTGGTTAATGAGGTTCTATCTCTAAATCGAACTTGCATTATTTATTCATTTGCAAATGGATTGTGGTTTTCTACAGTGGCAAATTTAGTTTTTTGAAAGAGTTGCTGTGGGAACAACTCATTGAATGTGGTTGGTGAGACAAACTCAAGGCTCAATGCAAATTTGTCTGGCTTCCCGGTTTCTTGACTCTCGAATGTCTCGATGCCTTTGAATTATGTGTTGGCGAAGGAAAGTGTGAAAACGCAACTCAACTTTGAGGATGGTATGAGCTACACAGAGTTGACGTATTAGTTGCTCCAGGGATATGACTATGTACATCTCTTCCAGGTGCTTATACAAGTAACCCCAGTATACCTATCTATTTTATCAAGTCTGTTATGGTTTATCTATTTTAGGTTTGTCTGTTATGGTTTATCTATTTTAGGTTTGTCTGTTATGGTTATCAATTACCATTTAAGAGTGCAATGGCAGTATACGGTTATCTCTAATGGTGGTTTTGCTAGCTTATCAATGTATGAAATTATATAAGATTTGACTATCTTGTTGAATCTAGATATATAAATATTCAATTGAATTAAATATTTAAATATTAATATATATTAAATATTAAATATCCAATTGAATTAAATATTTAAATATAAATAAATATTATATATTAAATATCCAATTGAATTATATATTTAAATATAAATATAAATAATATATTCAATATTCAATTGAATTATATATTGAATCATATATAAATATTCAATTGGAAAGCCATGTATATATCTAAGAATTTCAGTATCAATTTGCAGAAAGTCATTGTAATGAAGCAATAACTTGGAGCTTGATGTGATTTTTGTTAGCCCTTTGATGCATTTACTTTTGATTGGAATGATTCAGTATTTGTTAGGGTTTGGATGGTGTTGCAAGTACTTGGTGCTTGTGAATATGCTACTGGAATCAACATTTTAACTGTGATCAACTTGGTGGTTGTGTATCAAAGGAATGAAATTTTTGAATTTGAAAAAATTCTGAAGGTACAAATTGAAAAGTTTAAGCTCTACCATAGCTAGTGTCCATGGTTGAGTATTTTATCATTCTAACCATGGTTTTGTATGAACTATATGGTGGTAGGAAAAGCTGGGTGAAGCATATGTTTGCTTGGAGGCAAGAGTCATCTACATGATCTAGCAAAACAACTAAAATGTGAGATCTGCCAAAGAACTCAAGTCCAGTGATGAAAACGATAAGTTGCATCCTCTCTACATTTGACATCTCGTAAATAACCTTAGTAAACCATTCTTGTTGTACTTCATTGATTGTGTCTTCAAAAACAATTGCGCTCATGAATTTCCCTAGATCAATACTGTAGGATCCGGTGAAAGCAATCTTCAAGCAATCTGGAATAAGTAGGGCAATGTCATTTTTGAATTCTTCTTTTTTTGTCTTTTCAATGGGTGTTGTATTGATGGCTAGGTAGAAACTTTCTTTCAAAGCCTTCCCAACTTCATTCCTGTCTTTGAACAGATGGCACCAGATGATGCTCCCTAGTTTCTTTTCCACCTCCACAACCCAATCATCTTCTGTCATATTGAAATTGATGAAGGTCCAGCCCAATTCTTCATTGATTTCATCATTTGCTAGTTGAGAAACTAACTTACTTGTATAGGTATATGATTGTTGCAACTATTGAAAAATGCTCCATTTGGAAGGGAAGCACAATCGAAAGTCCTTTTCTATATGCTCCTTAGTTGGAGGTCAACCCCATGAGATAAGTCTTCTAATTTAGGAACTTGGCCACATATCATCAATAGGATGGAGTATGTGAACAACATGTTCACATCTAGATTACGTGATGCAATCTCCCAAATCAAGTGCCCTATCATACATCCCTGCATAAATCCAATAGAAGAAACTTAGAATCAATCCACACTTGCTCATAAATGTGAAATAACGTAAATAATCGATCATATATAATGTGGAATAACATACCATGTCTAGTTGTGTGTCTGGTCTCACAATGTCGATGTCTTTCATTGGATGTAGCATTGCTCCTTCTCTATTGTTGGTATATTCAAGTATGTTGTTGTAGACCTGATTTTACAAGGAAAAAAATAACATTCTATTTTAGTTAATGATTATTAGTCTAGTATTGTACTTCAATAACACAAAAGCTGAATTGGATTGTAGGAGAGATAAAGGCCCTTTTCACTTAAAAATGGCATGGATACAAATTGTTTCCAACAATTGGTGAGCCAAGAATAGTCACTAGTAGAAACCCATGTTTTTTTAGACAGATTTTTCTAAACATCCACATATTTTTCATGTTAATAGTGACGTCAAATGAAACATCTCAATGTTTTATTTGACATCATTGTTAACATGAAAATATATGGACCAGGGTTATCTCCGTCACGTCACATTTACCTTGGACAGGTGGTCCGTCGACTTGGACGGTCAGATTTTCGACCTTGATGATGGACGGATTGGTTGTCCAAGTCGATGGACAGGCCGTCCACAAAAAAAAAAAAAAAAAAAATTTGACGACTTGTCCGTCAACTGATTTGCTCGAGAGTGACAAATTGGCCGTCAATTTTTTTTTTTTTTTTTGGGCTGACGGCAATACCGACACATCAGGACAGACGTGTCATGACATCCAGACTTGAAAAGCCCATGTCACGTTTGGATAGACAACCCTGATATGGACGTCTAGAAAAATCCGTCAAAAAAAACACGGGTTCCTTCTAGTGAGTGCAGCCCATCAACATCATGAGTATGTTTTTCTTCTATCCCTGAGTTGTGTGTGAATTTGATTTTGTTACATGCATGGTTTGTAAGTATAGTTTCTCTCCAATACTCACAAAAAGCTTGATATTCTCTTTCTTGGTAGACCTTGATGTACGTTGTAGATACAAGTCATGTAGTGTCAATGAAAACATTGTAGGAGTAGAAGACTTTCTGTTGTAGGAAGTAGGATTGAAAGTCAAATAATGCAACTTCCACCTGTTTCCTCATGTGTAGAAGTTTCTCTTCTTTGGATTATTCAGGTATGTCCAAAGAAGAGAAAGCTGACTATGAAGTTCTGAACTGCCGTGAAACCATCAATGGAATTGAAGGTACGAGGTTTAGGGTGTCCCTTTCAAGGAACGTGGCGGGGCCGGGTTTATGGCTTCACCCGATAGACACTGTAGTTCAGCCTCAACAACCCAATGGTGCTCACTTGCATGCATGATCCTTTGCAAAAAACCCATTGTTTTGGGATTTTGAAGTTTCCATTGCTCCAGCAGGTGGCGGTTGTTGTATTGCAGTACAGGTTTGGAAGCTCCGAACAAAACAGACTGTCATTTGGTTCTGTTTGGAATTGAAGCGTGACAATAGAACATTCTGCTTGTCATACTCGGGGTCATTCATCAATTTCTACTTGGAATGGGATTGTCATTTACATATCTCATGCCATGTAATTCTTTACATTTGCATTTGTAGTTCTTCTGGAAAGGTCTAAACTAAACCAAGAAGGGGTATTGCATTTGCAGGAGACTTGAACGCGATTACGTGAAGTGAGGTTTTATCCTCTTGCAAACATAACAGTTCAGATTGTTGTGCATTGAGGTGAGCATCCTTCCAGTCCAAGGTCCAATTTAGTTTGCAACTTGCTTGAATGCGAGTGAGTTCCCATTTCTATTCATTGACTCAGCATGCTAAAAATTTGAGTTGACAAACTATTGCATGAACGCGAAGAATGTTGGGTTTAGGGTACACCAGTTCTGTCACTGTAAGCATTTCAGCATGCGTGTTTAGGGTTGAGGAGTGATTTCTGGGAGATTACTAAATCGGTTTAGGGTTTAGTCTTAGGTACCTAAATAAAAAATGTTGAGCACACTCAGTCCTAGTGAAATTTTCATTACGGTGAAAGAGTTTCATGTTCAATCATTGAAAGCAGGAGTTTGTCAACCACTGTAAGAGATAGGGTTTTGGATCCATTTGATTCAAGGATCAATGGACACGGACATTGAGTGAAGTCACACTCACACAACTTAACACTTGTTACTTTAATTGTTAGTTATTGAGATTACAAAGTATTCAATGGAAGAAAGGCTTTACTTAGATGGTAGGAAGATACCAAACCCCTTGAGTGGGTGGAACATAAGGTAGAAGCCTTTCACTAGTTATCCACATACATTATGGGATAACTAAACACCATGGGCTACCTTTGACTACAAGCAATACCCAAGAGACTCTAAGGCTAACTAAGAGTCTAACACTACTCCTAGGGCTGAATGTACATAGTCTACAACAATATGTACATGATCTTCAACACTCCCACTTTGCAAGTGGTCAAAGGCGCGAAGGCCCATCTTCTCAATCAAGTTTTGGTGTTGTGGCTTCCCAAGGGACTTGGTCAGCACATCAGCAACCATAGCTTGGGTAGGCACATACTTGAGCTCAATCACCTTAGCCTCCACTCGTTCACGAATGAAATGGTGTTGCACATCAATGTGCTTCGTCCGAGAGTGGTGGGTGGGATTCTTGGCCAAAGCAATGGCTCCTTGGTTGTCACACAAGATTTGTGTGCTCTCCACTTGGACAAGGCCAACATCAGCCAAGAGTTGCCTCAACCAAATGGCCTCCTTGGTGCATTGGCTCATGGCCATGTATTCCGCCTCCGTTGTAGAAAGAGCTATGGTGGGCTGCCTCTTGGAATTCCAAGTAATGGCACCCACTCCAAGCATAAACACGTAACCGGTGGTGGATCTCCTATCCACCTCATCACCCGCCCAATCCGCATCACAAAAGCCATGCAACTTCAGCCCATTGGCACCTCCAAGTTGCAACTTCAGCCCAAGTGTGCCTTGAAGGTACCTCATCACCCTCTTCACCGCAGCCCAATGCTTTGGGCCATACTTGGAGGTGTGTTGACTCACAACACTCACCGGAAAGGCCAAATCAGGCCTTGTGGCTACCATGGCATACATCAAACAACCAACCGCTGCCTTGTAAGGCACACCATGCATTTCAGCCCTCACCTCTTCAAATTCAGCATCCGTGAGCTTGGGCAACTTCCCATGACTCTCAAGTGGTGTACCTATGGCTTTGCACTCCTCCATGTTGAACCTCTTGAGAATTTCTTCAAGGTACTTGCGTTGGCTCATAGTGATGGTGCGGGCAGCCCTATCCCTCTTGAACTCCACTCCAAGGCAATACTTCAACTCTCCAAGATCCGTCATCTCATACTCCTTCTTGAGCATATCCTTCACTTCAAGCATCTTGGTCATGCTACTTGCAAGGAGGATCAGATCATCCACATAGAGGATCACAATCACCAAATGCTCACTACTTTGCATGGTATACAAAGAGTGATCAGCATAGCCTCTTTGGAAGCCCTTCCTTGCAAACATAGCATCAATATCCCTATACCAAGCTCTCCCCGATTGCTTCAATCCGGGAAGGGCCTTCTTCAACTTGCACTTGAGATGCCCTTGACCTTCTTGCACAAAGCCTAGGGGCTGATCCATGTAGATGACCTCCTCCAACTTGGGGTTGAGAAAGGCCGTCTTCACATCCATTTGGTGCATCTCCAAGTCCATGGCTGCCCCAATACTCACAATGCACCTAATGGTGCTAAACTTGGCAACGGGGGCAAAGGTCTCATTGAAATCCACCCCTTCCACTTGAGAAAAACCCCTAGCAACCAGCCTTGCTTTGTACCTCAAAATGTGACCCAAAGCATCCCTTTTGGTGGAGAAAACCCACTTACAACCCACACTTGATCTCTTGGAAGGGAGGGGTGCAAGATCCCATGTCCCTTTGTCAATGAGGGCCTTGTACTCCTCTTGCATGGCCAACTCCCACCTGCTTGCATCTTCACAATTCAGCACCTCTCCAAGTGTAGATGGATCTCCAAGGAAAGCCACATTGGCTTGATCTTCACTTTGTGGAGGAAAAATGTGATTCAGCCACCAATCTCCAAGGGGCTTGCGGGTCCTTGTGGGATAACGGGGCTCCTCCATGGTCTGATCTTGCTCTTCCATGGGCTGATCTTGCTCTACCAAGGGCTGATCATGCTCTTGCACCCTTGGTGAAGTGCTTGGAGAAGGAATTGCTGATCTCTTCACTTGGGGTGTGGCCACCTTCTTCTTGGGCTCCACCAAGTCTTCATCTTCCCCTCCTTGCTCTTCATCTTCATCTTCATCTTCTAGGTGCACTCTTGGAGTTGTGCCCACCTTTTGGGCTAGTCCTCCATTGCTCCCACTTGGGCTCATCTCCAAGAGCTTGGGATCAGCACCTCCATCCTCCAAGAAGGTCACATCTCGACTCTTG
Organism: Rhytidiadelphus loreus; assembly: GCA_947034895.1. Lineage (NCBI taxonomy): Eukaryota > Viridiplantae > Streptophyta > Bryopsida > Hypnales > Hylocomiaceae > Rhytidiadelphus > Rhytidiadelphus loreus. Next base: position 2,993,844 of record OX344761.1, on the reverse strand, counting down.
ATGATCTTCTTGCTCTCCACACACATCAGCCTATAAGCCTTGGTGCCCTCACAATAGCCAAGGAAAAGACACTTGATGCCCTTGGCATCCAACTTGGTCCTCTTGGCACTTGGAACCAAGGCATAGGCAATGCACCCAAAAATACGCATGTGAGACACATGGGGCCTAATCCCACTCCAAGCTTCTTGGGGTGTCATGCTTGTCAAGGCTTGGGTGGGGCACCGGTTCCTTGTATAAACCGTTGTAGACACCGCCTCACCCCAAAGCTCAAACTTCAGCCCTTGAGCATGAATCATGGACCTTGCCATCTCCACAATGGTGCGATTTTCACGCTCCACTACGCCGTTTTGTTGAGGGGTGTAAGGTGCTGATGTGTGGTGCTCAATGCCATGGGCCTTCAAGTACTCCTCAAAGGCCTTGGACACATACTCCCCTCCATTATCCGACCGCAACACCTTCACCTTGCAATCCGATTGAGCCTCCACAAGGGCCTTCCAATTCTCAAAACGCCCAAACACCTCACTCTTGCACTTCAGCATATATACTCACACCTTGCGTGAGAAATCATCAATAAATGTCAAAAAATACCTTGCTCCTCCTATGGTGGTGGTCTTCATTGGCCCGCACACATCGGAATGCACAAGCTCCAATGGCTTGGTGGCCCGGGTTGCCCCATCCTTGGGGAAGGGCTGCCTTGCTTGTTTGCCCTCATGCACCCCTTACACACCATAGAACTCCAATCATGCTTGCAAGAAGAGAGGTTCAGCCCCTTCACTAGGTGTTGGAGGCTCTTCATGCTCTTCACATTCAAGTGTCCAAGCCTCCTATGCCAAAGCTCCACAAGGTCTCCATGGGCTGATCCTTGGGCAACACATGCCAAGGAGGTGCCATTCACCTTGGTGAAGTGGAGGAGGTATAAATTGCCCTCACGAGGGGCTGATGCAATCAAGACTCCACTTGGTGACCTCACAACACACCCCACATTGTTAAAATGCACTTTCAAACCTCCCAAAGACAATTTGCTCACCGAAAGCAAGTTGGCATGCAACTTGGGGACATGGAGGGCCTCATGGATCTGAATCTTCTTGGTCTCCCCCTTCACTTGCACCTCCACAATGATGGTCCCCATGCCAAGGGCCTCCACCATGCCATTGTCTCCCAAATAAATCTTCTTCCCTGAAATGGGCTGATAGGTGTGGAAGGCATCTCTATGGCTGGTCATGTGTTGAGTGGCCCCCGAATCCACAATCCATGTAAACATGGTGGCCTTGTCTCCTCCTCCTTGGGTGGCAAAAGCAAAATCCTCCTCCTCCTCCTCTTTGGAGGCTTGGTGTGCACTCTCCTTGCCTTTGGCTTGGCTGACCTTGCAATGCCTAGCAATGTGGCCTGATTTGCCACACTTGAAGCATGTCCTTGTCTCCTTGAACTCCTTGGTGTTGCCTCCTTTGCCATGTCTTGACACAAGGGCTGATCCCTCTCCTTGGGACTCATTCTCCTTGCGCTTGGTCACCTCATGCATCAAGCGGGCCGTCACAAACTCCATGGTTAGCTCCTTCATAGGCCTTGTCTCCAATGCGGTGATGAGGAACTCATAAGACGGTGGCAAGCTCTCCAACAAGGTCATCACCATATCTCCATCCGTCACGGGTGCCTCCAAACAAGCCAACTCATCCGCAAGGGCCTTGATCTTGTTGACATGGTCCAACAAGTCATCCTCCTCTTGCATCTTGCTAGTGAAGAACTTCCGCCTAAGAAAGAGGATGTTGGAGAGGCTCTTGGTCTCATGGATGTTGCAAAGGGTGGTCCATGCTTGGGCTGGTCCTTTGCAATGGCGAATGTGTGCAATTTGCCGGTCCACAAGGTTGATGGCAAGGAGAGCAAAGGCCTTCTTCTCCTTCCTCTCAAACGCCTTCTTGGTGTTTAGATCAGCATCTTCACTTGGAGGCTCCTCACTCCCATCCACCACCTCCCACAAGTCCTTCTCCGCAAGGATCATCTCCATCTTGAACTTCCACATGCCAAAGTTCTCCCCATTGAACTTGTCAATGATGCGCACGCCTTCTCCTCCACTTGATGCCATGATGGAGCACCTCCCACTTGTTGGCAGCCTCCCAAGTGTCTCCAAGAGTTCACAAACTCAATTCAGCCTCCAATGAAGCACTTGGAAGCCAATTGGGCTGAAATGACACCAATCAGCCCTTCCAAGCACCTCCAAAGATCCTTCACACCCTAAGAAGCTCAAGACTTGCAATCAGCCCTAGATGGAGCTACTACTCACAATTCACACCACAAGGGCAACATTGGTCTCCAACAACCCTAGTTGGATCACCAAAATACAAAAAGAACCCTAATTTGCTCCACAAATCTCACAAGAGCACAATTCAGCCCTCTTGGATTCACCAAGTCCACTAATTCGCCTCACACACTCACAAGGGCACTAATCAGCCCACAATGGATGGCAAATGCCACAAGCAACAAAAAATGCTTCCAAGGCTCACAAATTACTCTCACTAGATTGCAATTTGCCAAATCACAATCCACAATGCACCCAAGTGCACAATCAGCCTCAATGGGCTCCCAATGTACACCTCTAAGCACAAACTCAAAATTGGAGCACAAATCAGCCCTCACTAGGTCTGATTACTACCATGAGCAAACTCACACCCAAAATGTACTCAAAACCTCACAAACCAGCCAACAAATGTCCAAGAAAAGAACAAAACACTTGCTTCTTTTCTAAAAAAAATTCACTCCCAAGTTTGTTTTTGTTTTTGACTTACACCATATGGTTTGTAGGTGACAAAGTAACAAATGGCTAGTTGCTCCCCAAGCTCCAAGATCTCCTTCAAATGATTTGAACTTCTCCCTCAAACGCAACTCGAAGTGCGTGGGCCCATAACCTATTGAGATTACAAAGTATTCAATGGAAGAAAGGCTTTACTTAGATGGTAGGAAGATACCAAACCCCTTGAGTGGGTGGAAGCCTTTCACTAGTTATCCACATACATTATGGGATAACTAAACACCATGGGCTGCCTTTGACTACAAGCAATACCCAAGAGACTCTAAGGCTAACTAAGAGTCTAACACTACTCCTAGGGCTGAATGTACATAGTCTACAACAATATGTACATGATCTTCAACATTAGTCAACAATGATGAGATGCCCAAATAAAAAAAAAGGGTTATTTGAGAATTGGTCGGTGTTTTCTATCCTCTACTTTCCATATGTAGAGAGTCGTATCTTAAGTAACTAGTCAAGCAAGCTATGGTTTGCAAAGAAAATTGTGGTCTGCACCTTCCCGGGGCGTTCGATACTCATGTCTCCAATTCTTATTCTTGGTGGTTACAGTGAGGCATGGCTCGTTCAAACATTGACACCCACAAATTCTTGAAAAACAAGTTCGATGCATTGATAGGAGCAACGGAGGAGAAATTATTGGATTATCCGTTCTTGAATATGCTGGAGAAAGGTCTGTACGCGGACATCACCTTCCAAGCACGAGGGGGCACAGTGAAAGCACACCGGGCTGTGTTGGCCACGGCGTCACCCGTATTTCGAGAAATGTGCCTCCAACATAAGATGAAGGTGCTACAGACCCCTTCTAGGGTGACCTTGCCTGACATCGACATGACCGTGGAGACTTTGCAACTATTTTTGGTTTTGCTTTACATCTCGGATGAAGCAATGTTTTTGGTTACGAGCAATGCCGGAGCTCAACGCTGCTGTGGACATGCACTTCATTGCCTTGTTTGATACTACACACAAGTTCAAAGTGGAGGGTCGACTGAATTTGGTTCTCAAATGTGGTCTGCTGAGGCACTTGACCCCTGCGAACTGTTGGGATTTCTACCATAGATGTAAGGGTTCCACGTCGTTACCCGAACCTGAACATGATTTTTCTGAGACGTGCCTGTCGTATGTTATGAATAACTGCAAAGAGGTCATGAGATCAGCAACTACTCTACTGGAGATGCAACGCGATCCCGAATTGGTGCAGCGCTGCTTCATTGAAGCTATGTCCAAAGGTTTAGGGTGAGAATATTGTCAGCCAAAAACGACACCGAAGCGCAGGAAGGCGACTGTTGAGAATGGCAACGACTTGACTTGAACTGCTATTTTTGAATCATCCATTACTTGGGGGTGCATGCTCCCAGACTATTGCACACTTAAATGGGACTCCACATTTTGCCGAGATTAGATACTATAAAAAATTGTTTTCGCAGCTAGATACAAAGCTGGAAGCAATTCCACAAAGTTGTCTAAGCCCAGTTATATTTTATTAAGTGCATGGAACCTCAACAGTCTAGTTTACAATTTGCCATGCTGAAGTTTGTCGCGTAAATTGGCAGACCAGGGTACCCTGTAATGCACATACAGTACACGGTTTTATGTACAAACAACAACTATAGTAGAATTCTATGATCTCTGAACGTTAGTTTTAAAAATACTGATCGTGTGGGCTTTTTTTGTACTACCAATTTGTCGTAATAGCAGGTGTTACAAAATGAATTTAAATATGGTCAAAACATTTTGAATGGAAAGAATGTTTTTGTTGAAGGTATTTGTGATTTGATAGTACCAACCTTAGTTTTGAATATGAATGTTTAGGGACGACTGAATCTCTCCCAAAAAAAGAAGAATGGAAACAGATGTATAAAAAAGCTTTTTTTTCTGGGCCATACATTTTGCCCGAAGTTGGGCAGCAACCCTCTGATGGTCGTTTCAGCACTTATCACTACAAGGGAATGGCGTCCTATATGAAGAGTCCTCTGGTCGCCATGGGGATCATACAGGTATGTCCAGTTTTTCCGTGGTTGCGCGACTACCTTTTGCTCCCTTGTTTCGATATCGCTACTCAATTGTTTCAATTTGTTGCTTTGGAATTGAAAAAAGAGTTCAATTCTTTTGGATGCCTACCGTGATCTCGATGATGCATGGATTGTAAAGTTCTGTGGATTGATCATTATGATTGCTGGAGATTTAGCATGCTTCTGCTTCTTTCATCCTCACGTAAGGATCGTCGTCATGGTTGGGTGTAATTAGGGTTAATTTGAACACTGTGATTCCGTATTGCCTTATTTTTTATTTAGGGTATCGAAGTGATGAATTTTTTAAAGCAATTTTGACAACAAATGATGACAATTCTGTCGGTCTGAAGTTGCGAAACAGCGTAACAATTATGTTTAGGGTTTAGGGTTATCTTGAAGTTGATGATGAATGCGTAGATTGTAAAGTATGTGGGGTAATGATTGTGGCTACTAGAGATTTAATTGGCTCTTTCAGTTGTGTACGTGGTTTGAAGTTGTTTGGTGTTGGACGATAAAATGCTGCGCATTCTGTCACTCTTTTGATGGGACGCTTGATTTGAAGCTTGGTCGGTTGTTACTTCGATGTATTAGACTGTTAAGACTATTCTAAATTTCGCAATATTCTAAATTTCGCAAGTGTCGTGAGGTTATTGCACATTTACTGGCACATTCTGTGCCAATCTAGAACGGCTATTATTAATGGATCCTCTGACTTGAGCTGGCGTTTAAGTTCTCCTGCATGCCTTTTTGTCCATTTTAGTCTATTTCCTTTTACCACTCTGTCTAGTTTATGTGCAATGGTTTAGGGTGGCATGTTAACCCTTGAAATTTTTTAGGCATGTCCACATTCTGCTCTTGGGTTGATTGAATGGTGTTCTCGGACAGGGTTACCCTGGTAAGTTCTATTGCCCGAGAATGAACAGCATGAACAAGCCAATGTACGCAGCCATAACAACACATTCTCCTTTCAATCCGGTTCTCGTATTTGTGTCATCTCGACGTCAAACACGCTTGACAGCGCTGGATCTGATTCATGTAAGTTTCTTGAAGGGGCTCCATCACGATCCAAAGTTCACGGCATTTGGTCTACTTCCTCCTAGTTTAATATTTGCAGTTCTTTCTTTTTTCTAACATGCAAGTTCACTTCGCGCATTCTTATCCAAATGTGAGTATTCAGCGTCTCTTTGTTCTCAAGCGTTATATTAAGTGCCAATCTTAATACATTACGTGATCTAAAATGCAGTATGCCTCAGCTGATGAACGACCACAACAGTTCTTAAATATGACAGAGGTTGAGATGGCCACGGTTGTGTCACGAGTAATGGATGAAAATCTGAGGCACACTCTGCAATTTGGTATTGGATTGCATCATGCTGGTTAGAACGACTGTGATCAGTCTCTTGTTGAGGAGATGTTTGCCTACACAGAAATTCAGTTTTTTTTCATTAAAATGCTTTCATCCGAACTGAACCTCTTGTTGCCACTCTCATATGTGATCCTAGAGAGACTATGTTGCAGAAATAATGTACTTTACCGCCTATTATGTTCAAACACCATCTGTTTGTTGTTATGGACCTAGAAATTGCAGTAAGAATGGATTACTCTGAGGGGATTAGATTTAGCCCAGCTTCACATTTCTTGCTTGCATTAATTTTTTTAACCACATTTTTGAAGATTACCAAAACTCTGAGATCATGACTTGTAGATTTGGTCGGGGCTTCCTTCCTGTCATGAATAACCACACGAATGCTTTCATGATCACTGGTTTATTCACTCATCATTTGTTTCATTGGTGGTGCAGATATTAGTTTGTACAAGCACACTTGCCTGGGGTGTTCATCTTCCAGCTCATCTTGTTGTTATAAAGGTGCAACCTTTGCACACATTGATTTGCTAATTAATTCTATTCATCTTGTTGCACATAATTCCTCAAATGTTCACTTCCAATGCCTCCTCGTTGCTCCATCGAGTACCATCTAAGATTCGTTTATGTTTCAATCTCCGGCAATGAGAAACCCAAATGCTATGTCCAATTAGAGCACCTCATTTAGCTGAATATCCTTCATAGACAAGGTGATTTTCTTCTGAACCCTCATGGCTCCTAGTTTGTGGTATAGTCAAGTCAATGATTCGAGTTGATGGCCCATCTTCTCTGCAATTGAAAACCGTGATTGAGTGTAACAACCCATTATTGTGTAACGCACTGCCTTATAACACCTACCCAAGGCAATGCTAAATGATCCATAAGAGCAATATATGATGGACATAATAAATAATAGATATTAATTATATAACATAAGACATATGTAATTATATAATGCATGTCGATGAGTGGGAACTAAAGTGGTAACTCTACTTTGAGAACTTATCTTATTGATGTGTGATCATTTGCATGTGTTCCGCAATCTTTCAAAGTAGTTTACTTTTGTTGAAAAAAAGTTCAAAAAAAAGTTGTCCCTTGGAGTTATGATGAACTTACTGATGAGTCTATAATAAGGTAGTATCATGTCTAAAGATTATATAGGGCCATCATTGAATTTGAGTTTTTATTTTTTGTTATCCGTTACACAATGCATCTTTTTACATTACACTAGCCCAATTTAAAATGTAGAAATGCATCTTTCTACATAAACAAAGAAGGGAAGCAAACATAATAATATGAATTACCTAATTTGATGAACTGCTGCAGGAACTAGACTTTGATGTTGAATTGAATTCAAAGAGGCCAAGTTGTAGAAAGAAGTAGAGCTGCAGGAAAGAAGAATACAAAAGGAGTTTAAAAAACAGGAGGTTCTGAGGAAAAAGGTGATACGGATGCTTTTGGAAAAGTTTTTGAAATCTTGCATCATATAATAGTGAATTGCCATTGGGCCTATTGTATGGTTTTGTAAGAAGGTATTGTATGGAGGCTAATGCCTAGCAAGACTAATTGACTTATCTGGATTGTTGAACAGGAGGTGGATTTGGAGTTTGTCAAGCTGTAGTAGGAGTTGTAGCATCAATGGGTAGAATCAATGGCATATTCCAGATGGTGCTACTTTGTCCAGCCTCTAATATCTTCATGTAAGTGTTTACTCCCCCTTGTGATAGTATAGTAGAATCATGGCAGTAGACTAAATTTGTATTTGTTGCTAAAGTTCTAAAAAATGGCCCTTTCACTCTAAAATAGGGCTCTAGGTAGTATCCTCTCTCACTTCCCATTCCTTTTCTTTTCTTGGTTTTCTTATAGAGTAGACCTGTATAGAAATTTGTTATAGATTGTGCAAAGGCCCTTGCAAATGCCATTGCAATTCCATGCTCTACTAAATCTATTGGGAAAGGATGAACTAATTCTCCCACTTTGTTGTACTTGGCAAGGAAACAAGCACATTGGGAGAATCTAGTGACCAAGAATCCACAAAGGGAAGTGTGTCTCTTGCTTTTTCAATCCATATTGTACCATGTGGTAGAATGTAGATTGACCTTGTGATATTAGGTCGTGTCCTTGCTGTTGATGGAGGTTGAACACTTGCTGCTGATGGAGGTTGGTTGTGGGTATTGTTACCCCTACCGCAAGATGAATTTTTCCCATGTCTTGATGCTCCTTGACCTAGTGCTCCTCATCCTACTATTCCTCCAAATCTTTGATTGTATGAAAAATCTTGGGCATTATTGACAATGGGCATGGGAAAGACTGTTGTGCGGACCCTTGCCATTGACTCCTCTTGAGATTCCATGTCAACCAGATACACTTCACAATGCCAACATTTAGTAGTGTTTTCTTGTTTTTTGGCCTCCAATACCTATTCTTGATTTGTAATTTTTTTTACTGACATTCTAATTGCAAGGTTTCAAAAGGTGAAGTATACAATGAGAGGACATTTGTTGATGTGATGTAGAAGATGGTAGTTGACTAGTATTGGTGTAGGAAAAGCTCCAAAGTTTTTAGGGTTTATAATCATATCTAGAAAGAGAGGCTTAGGATTTTAGGTTTAGGGTATGTGGACAATAACCTGTTGAGGTGTTGGTGTTGTGCTGTTGGTGTTGCTTTGCAAACTACATGAAAGTAATAAAACTTTCGTCAATATACACCTCTATCCCTTTTCATAAATCTATTGTTATATATAAATTATTATTATTGCTATATGTAAGGTGCTTGGACTCTTGAAAGAAAAGGCACTTGCAGCTCTTTTACAGCTCTTTCAAACATGTAATGAACTGCAAACTTGGTTATCAATTATCGTATCAATTCAAATTATTGAGCCTCTATAGATCAAGATCTTTCTCCACAGAGGACTAAAACACCAATGTAGAATTTGACACATTAGCTAGCTCCTCAAATTCAAGAGTAACTTACTGCAAATGCACTTAGTAGTTCACAATCTTGCCCGAGTTCGAGTCACCATGCTATCCGCACCTACAGCTCGATCAAAGACAATTTAGTAAACTACAACAACTACTTTCTTGAGTTCCTCACAAAAATCAAGATCAAGAATATCGCCATGTTCATACTATTAAGCAGTAGCAACCACGTTCCCGCACATGAGTACATTCTTTGGGAACTTCTTCTCTCTCGAAGTCCCGGCTCTGTTATGTTGTATGGGAGGGGAGTTGTTGTCGTCATCTTTGAGCTTTCGTGCAAGAATCTGTGTATCAGTGTGCTCCCATTTGCCGAATATGCACTGAGTCCAGATCTTTGGATTTGGCTTCATGACCTTCTGAATCTTCTTTGTTCTTGTTTGCATGAAATATTATTGAGTTGTGAGTGTCTAGACTTTTTTGATATTGCAAATATGTACTCTGTACTTCAATTTGCTAGATATGTACCAAGACTTTATATATTTGAAAAGTAAAGTTTCTGAGGATGCCTGTGTTTTCTGATCCTTTGGAAATGGCTTAACTCTGGGACAAGTATCGATTGCAAAGACTTGTAATTGTCTATATGCAATGATCCAGCAATGGCAACGAGACATTGAGTACTATGAAATGATACAAAAACCGCTAATGACACAAGACAAAGGTTTGCACTGGCCTAGATGTTGTTGAATCTATTTGCTAATATTAGATTTCTTGTTTCGAGACTAAAAGTATGGTTGCATTGACACCAATTTAATTCAATGCCTTGCAGTCAAACATGCAGATGGCTGTGCATGGCTCATTTTGTGGTTGTTATTGTTACTACTGTTCAATATTGACAGAATCTTTATGAACTTTCTGTGTGCAAATTACTTTTCAGATCATTGTTAAGCTTGAAAAGAGTACTTAGAAGTTCACTTGTCGGTTAGAATCGTCATGTACAAATGTGATTTGCAAATTTTGAGTAAGTGGAAGAATGATGGTTACACAAATTCTATACCTTTGCTGAGTTCAATTACAACAGGGTTCATTTTTTGAAACGATTGAGACTTGCATTGAATACAAGAGCGACTAAATCAGGTGGTAATGGGAAAAAAAGAGTTGTATAGATATATAGTAAACATGCTAGAACCACCTATCTAAACATACAAGAACACATTCATTGTCCGCTTTCTATATAGTCTTCCACAGTCACCATGGACATATGTGCTAGCGTTGAAAGATAATTTGAAATCAAACAACACTTGTTGTTGCCTAATTGCTTAGGCCTCATCTCTAAGTACGTGAGCTCACAAATTCATGATCTCGTATGCTATGTGGCTACGTCAATTATTACAACAGTTGGAAAAGAAAGATCCTAGCGACACAGACAACAATGTTAGCTATCAGATTCTAATAAATTGTCAGCAATATGTGCTAATTCTACTGTCTAAGAGCGCATAAGCATCTCTTCTCTCACTGGAATGGTCTAGAATGTTGACGTGGTTCACATACAAGTGACTCTCATGAGCTAGGTGACAAAATAAGACAAAAAGAAATGCAAATGAAAGCATTGCAAATTGTCTTTTCCTACTCTCCCTCGTGCATATGCTAATTTTCTCAAGGTAGATAATCTACATGGCAAATATAAAATTTGATATAATGTTGGCTCTGGAGCTCGCGACGAGTCTTCCATGTCTGTGGACCGGGGGGTCCTAAATCTTTAGTCCCCATGTGTTAAAGATCATCACCAATATGCATATCTTGCACATGTGAAGTCCACCTAAAAATGCACAACAAATATGAAATGACTTATTCTTATTTATGTTGTTATAAATTGAACATTTCAAAATGGAAATGGAAATTCATGTTAAATGAACTCACCCGTGCAATCTCTCAAACTCATGAAAATAATGAGCTAGAACATGGGAAGGATGAAATCTGTCATTTTCATTGATTTGGCAAACTAGGTGTGTTAAATACACCCACATATTCATGAACCACTTCTTGCAAAATTGGAAGAAAGACAACTACAAATGATGCCCTCTGGTAAGGATCATCCAGAATGAAGAAACCTTGAGTAACCATTTCTTTGAATGCATTCTTATAGTACCAAATTACATTCTCCCATAGATATTGCCACCAATGTTCAATTCTCTGCACATAATGTTCATTTATTCAAATATAATTTCTCTACAAAAAATATCAGAAATCCAACAACATGTTATACAAAATTTTAAATAGAAACATGAAACGCATTGAGAAAGACAATATTTACTTGATTGTGAATTGAAGAACCAACTAGGAAAGGATTTCTTGTGTCCACCCGTGCCTCTTCCATATATTCACGAATGAAAACATGTTCTGCTGCAAAATCAAAACAAACTTGTAGAGGGGTGCCAAACTTCTACACAATTGCTCTTAATGGTTCAAAAATGGTTTCTTGAGTTTTATCTGTAGCAACATGTGCATACAACACATAATGTGATGCACCATCGATACATCCATGAATGCATAAGCTATAAATTGTGAGTTTATCATATGTTGCAAGTACATAAACAAAAAAGGTTTAGAAGAGTGAAGTCAAGACTTGAAAGAAAACATGACATTAAAAAGGAGAATAATTTAAACAGATAAATTAGAAAATGTAGATTGAACTCACAGTCAATATGCCATAGTGCCGTAGACACTGTGACATTGTATTGTCGCCGAGTTAACGGAAGCCCTCGACGCCTCCTTTCATAATGAGCTCCTATAAAATTAATCACACTGTTAAAATTTCAAATATTTGTGATAAGGACAGATTATGAAGAATGAAATAATGAAACACAAATTAAATAAAGACCAATATAAAATAAAATTAATCAACACTAGTACTAAAGAATAAAAGACACTTGATAATACTTGCAATGCTCTTGCAATGTTCCTTCTTAGAGGCCTTACTCGTAAACGTCTCAAGGCTACTTTCACATGGAAAATACCCTAGTTGGCTCCATGCTCTTGAATAGGGAGGAGAGCTTGGATTTTGTTGGAGAGCTCTTCAATTGTGAACTTGTCGAACACTCTAAATTTTTGACCTAATGCCTTTGTCATGAGATTCTTAAGCCTCCTTGGATCTGAGATATTCAAGGCCGCAGCAATCTTTTTGAGCAAAACTCTTTCACTCAACATGTTCTGAACGTAATCCACCAAATCTACCAGTAGCTCCATGCCTTCAATCACTAGGAAAAGAGAATTTTTTTGAGGAAGTGATTAATTAAACCAAGCAAAAAGCAAACAACTTTCAGATAACAAGCGAAAAGTAGGACGGTATGCGAAGCTTGAAGTTATACTTGCTAGCATAAACTGGAACTTTGTTAAGCAATTTCAAAATCACAAGTCTAATTGTCATTCTGCAATAACTCAGAAACAATAAATCCGACACTTAAATCTGGGAATTCACTCGATGCAACAAGTCAAATGAGCACAAATTAAATTTGGTTAAAGCACAGAAGTAGGGTGATTGCAATAAACACTTGTTCTATTTCTTGTCCCCTTGCCCTTAAAAATTGACTTTTTGCTCATAACTTTTGCATTGTTTATTTATTTGGCATGAAATTTGAAATGAAGGTAGATGCTAAAGTTATAGACCTTGAGTGATTTTTTTTAAAATTTAAAAATTATTTTACTATTTTTAACCTGCTCCCGATTGGGTGTCTACCTTGGCCATTTTGGAGGATTTTAGTCCTATTTTTGACCCAATAATGCGAATTTGAAGCTACAAATTGGACATGTTGGAGGTCTACTAACACTAAAAGGGCTGACAATGAGTTTTTATGAAAATAGCATCATATCGATTGCACACATGGGATCAAAGTGACCTTCCTTTGCGTGAAAGCTATGAAGAGGAAAAATTTTCCTTCATGAATTTTTTGGTGCAATGCAAGCGCAGTCTTCTCTAGAAAAATGGCTATTTTTATGGAATTTTTTTGAATTTTTTTTGAATTACTAAAAATGAAAATCTCTACATACCCTTTTTCTGCTATTTTTTGCTCCCCAAAGGCTTCTACAGTACTTTGTAGTAGTCCATAATACTGCATAGTACAACATAATACTAAATCAACGGTGTAGATCTATAGGCGCCTTCAGTTAATAGTGCAAATTTGTCGAGGCGCTTCTAAAATGTAGTATTAGTAGTATTGCATAGTATTGCTAGTCCTATGGCCAAAAAACACAATTTTGAACGAAAAATGTGAAGTGTTTCTTGCAACTACCCAGTACGTACATGGTGACCCCTAGTTTCCTTGACAAGTCTCCAAAGCTTATATTTCGGACATCCTTACTTACAACGTCTTGAAACACACTTGTAATATATCATGTCATATTTAAAAATCCATGAAAGGTCAACCTCACCACAAGTTACCAACTACTGCAATGCACTCAAGTCCTTGCCATGAACAATGCAGAGTCAAACAATTCCATCTCTTATTTAATACTTCAGAGTTCCAACCAAGTTTTCGAATTTATTTGGTTTTTAAGAACAAAACATATTATAAAAACATGAAAGCGAGATATTATGTGTAATAAGCACTTCAATGGCATAAGAAAAGGGCACTTCCAAAATCCGTACTTGTCAGAGCTTTTGATACTTCCCCCTTCTCTGCAATTGGCAGCAAAGATACTCATGTTTTTAATAAAATCTCATATACTATTAGTGACCTTGCTTCTACTTTGAAATTGGATGGAATGCAGACACATTTCAAAATCGAAGTAGCACTGTAATTAAAGACCCTAAAGTTGAAAGTTAGGATTTTAGAACCTGGAGGATCCTTGCTTTCTCACTTTGCCACAAATCTTCTTGTTGTCTTGCATCTCAGAAATTCCTATATAAAATAGAGGAACTCAATTGTTTGAACATATGCTCAATTATTGTTCTGTTCTTCCAGAGAATCAAGGTCTCCAAGATTCAGCAACCCTCTCGCATGAAAGAGCATAAATCAAACAGTCAACACTAAAGAACGTTATACCTTCCGCAACCCATGAAATGTAAAACCCTAAACCCTAAAGACATCAGAAAAATTCATAGAAAAATCACCACACTCCGACATCACGACTCCCATTATACTACCTGATTGAGGCGATAGAGGCGACAATGATTTTGTATAAAGAAAATTGGGAGTTCAAGGGGGAATGAGTAATCACCCGGCTTTGGAGACCGAGAAGTGCTTAAAACGGCACTGGTTCCCGGCACTGGTTCCCATCCCTGCGAACGCCAGCACTGCCACGTCACCGTTTTAAAAAAATTATAAAAAAAAAAAAAAAATCTTCTTAAAATGCAAAAAGAAATCGAAAAAAATTATTTTATTTTATTTTTTCAAAAAATGACGTGGTAGTTTCCAATCCATGTCACTACGCTGCGGGAGCGCAGTTCCCGCGTTGGGAACAGGCTGGGAACTCGCAGCCCTCCGGTAGCCTGAAATCTCCTCTAATGCATCTTCCTCAGGCCACTAAGAATCTTCCATGAGGCACTAAGAAACTTTCCCGGGGTACCCTGAGTTGCAATGCGTGGCCCTTTTGGCATTCCATATTTTGCTTGAGCTTAAGCCTTTGCCTTTACCTTTGCCTAAGCCTTTGCCATAACCTTTGCATGGACCTTTGCCTAGGCCTTTGTATTGGCCTTGGCCTTGACTTGGGCCTGGGCCTTTGCTTGGGCTTTTGCCTTTGCCTTTGCTTTGACCTTTGCTTGGGCCTTTGTTTGGGCTTTTGCCTTTTACCTTTGCCTTCGCCTTGACCTTTGCTTGGGCCTAGGCCTAGGCCTTTGTCTTTGTCTAGGCATTTGCATTTGCCTAGGCCTTGGCCTTGGTGTTTTCCTAAGCCTTGGCCTTGGCCTTTGCGTAGGCCTTTGCCTTTGCCTTGACCTTTGTCTAGGCCTTTGCTTTGGCCTTAGCGTTGGCCTTTGCCTTTTCTTGGGCTTTTGCCTTTGCCTTGACCTTTGTTTGGGCCTTGGCCTTGGCCTTGACCTTGGCCTAGGTTTTTGCCTTGGCCTAGGTTTTTGCCTTGGCCTTTGCATTGGCCTTGGCCTTGACCTTGACCTGGGCTTGGACCTTTGACTAGGCTTTTGCCTTTGCCTTTACCTTTATCTGGGCCTTTGCATTAGCTTGGGCCTTTGCTTGGGTCTTTGGGGGGGCCTTTGACCTTGCCTTTGCCTTTGTTTGGGCCTTTGACTGGATTTTTGCCTTTGCTTGGACCTTTCGTTGGCTTTGGCCGTGGCCTGGGTCTTTGCTTAGGCCTAGGCCTTTGACTTTGCCTTGACTTCTGGCTTTGGCTTGTGCCTTTGTCTTTGCATAGGCATTTGCATTTGCTTGGGCCTTGGCCTTGGCGTATACTTGAGCCTTGGCCTTTGCGTGGACCTTGGCCTTTGCATTGACTTTTGCCTGAGCCTTTGCTTGGGCCTTGGCCTTGACCTTTGCCTAGGCCTAGGCTTTTGCCTTTATATTAGCCTTGACCTTTGCTTGGGCCTTACCCTTTGGCTAGGCTTTTGCCTTTGCCTTTACCGTTGTCTAGGCCTTTGCGTTGGCCTGGGCCTTTGCCTAGGCCTTTGTTTTTGCCTTGGCCTTGGCCTTGACCTTTGTCTGGGCCTTTGCTTGAGCCTTGGCCTTTGACTAGGCTTTTGTCTTTGCCTGGGCCTTTTGTTGGCCTTGGCCTAGGTCTTTTCTTGGGTCTTGGCCTTGGCCTAGGTCTTTTCTTGGGTCTTGGCCTTGGCCTGGGCTTTTGCCTTTTCCTAGGCCTTTGCCTTGATCTTTGCCTAGGCTTTTGTTTAAACCTTTGCCTGGGCTTGGGCCTGGATTTTTGTCTTTGCCTTTGCCTTGACCTTGCCCTTGGCCTTTCATTGGCTTTGGCCTGGGTCTTTGCTTGGACTTTTGCCTTTGCCTAGACCTTTGCCTGGGCTTTTGTTTGGGCCTAGGCCTGGGCTTTTGCCTTTGCCTTGACCTTTGCCTAGGCCTTTGCTTGGACCTTTGCCTTTGCCTTTGATGTGCGCCCAAGCTCAGCCCTAGGTCCCTCTTTCTCCTCCCATTGTATTTGCAAAATGGAGTGTCGCCAGTGGTGTTTGAAACCTACTCTCCACTATTACAATGGATAGACTTTACATGATATGAACAAACCCTCCACCTACTTCCTTTCCTTGATGAATGTCATATTTGTTTTCCATTTATATCCTACATAGTCTTTATTTCACAGTAACAACATGTGTTGTAATTGTTCTCTTAGTGTTGTTTTTACTATTTCTTCATGTTTTTTTAGTCTTTTACTTGTAGGAATTGATACTTGGGCGAGGCTTCATGCCAGGATAGTTGTCATACTACCTAAATTCAACTGCATTGTTGTGGCATGCTATAAGAAATTCAAGGCCATTTTTGATGCTTACAAAAAAGACAAAATGGCCAATGGTATTTCTGGCAATAATTGGCAAGAGAGAAAATTCTACAATGCTCTGGATGAGTGGTATCACCAAGCTGAGCAAATCATGAAGCATGTCTTGGCTACAACTATAGATAATATAAAAAATCATATCAATTCAGCCCTAGATGTGCAAAGTGCACCAACTCCGACAACAATTTCTACACCACCATCAAAAGGTAAACAATTTTTTTATGATAGAGCCATTGATATCTTGGAGAAAATGGTAGAAACTAGCATAGGTTTGATGAAAAAGTTTGAGAGAACAAATGAACTACTAGAAAGAATAGACTACCAATTTGATCGTTTGATCAATAAGCTCTAGAGTATGCTACTCTTCATCTTGGCTACAATCATCATCGTCATATATAGAGTTCTCAAATTGAATGTTTGAATTTCTAGCCAAATGAGCTTTGTAAAAAGTCTCGGCTAGCAATAGATAAATTCGAGTTGAATCGGCCAACATGTTCTACATTTTTTTCTTGTCTCTTTGTCTTTGTTTCTTCACATGCAAGATTTTCTTCATTCTCAATTTCTTCTTCTTCTTTCGGTTCTATGAATGGAATTTCTTCAACTTGTGGATTTTCTTTTGGAGTTCCCTCATTTCCTGTAATGATGATGCCAAAGAATGAAACATATCTATTTCTTGCATTTTTCCTAATGTCACATTGGCTTTAGCTTGTAGCTCTTTTTCTACCTCTTTAGCCCAATCCATGGAGAATTCATCATTCTCTAGAATGCACAAGTTGTGGAGACATAGAAATGTCGTAACAATGTCAGGCACATTTCGGAGTGGCATGTCAATTCTTTTCAATAATATGCGCCATCTTCCTTTCAAAATTCCGAAAGCTCTTTCCACAGCCATACGGGTGCTTGATTGGATAAAAATTCCAATGTATTTTTCTTCTAGGCAATCCTTTTCTTTCTCCCTTGAATGGTGAGTAAAACCAAGGCTTCATAGGATAAGCAGTATCACCAATAAATTTGTAAGGTAAAAATGCACCTCTCATACTCTTCTTCAGTTCTTCCCAATTTCTGATTTCTGAAATAAGGCCCAATCATGAATCCGTCCAACCCATCCAAAATCATAGTCCCAAAATTTGCAATTGGCATCTACAACTCCTTGTAGTAAACATGAATAATATCCTTTTCGACAATAATATGCAACAGGGTCATGAGATGCTTCTAAAATAGGGATGTGGCTACCATCTATTTGCCCTTAGAATAAGCGGAATACCATGTAGTGCTTTAAAAACCCTTTGCTATTTGTTTCATCCAAGTAAGATTTGTTTTTTTGAAAACCAAAGGTCTCAAATGAATCCTAATAGCTTCACAACAATTCCTCACAATGATAGAAGTTGTACTCAATCCTACACCAAATAAATTACCAAGCATTTGCAATGAATTACCTATTGCTAATTGAGAAAGAGTTATTGCAATCCACTAGTAGAAAATCTGAAATTTCTGTCATTTTGGACGTGTTGTTTTGGACAAAATCTAACAAAAATTTGTCCAAAACAACAGATTTCTGTTAGATTTTGTCCAAAACAACGCGTCCAAAATGACAGAAATTTCAGATTTTCTACTAGTGATATATCCTTCGCTCTACACTAATACTTTCTTTGAAATGTGTACCCTTCTTTTTGAAAACAGGCCCTAAAAGAAGACATAGATATTTAAAAGTAGATGGACTCACCCTCATCTACTTTTGAAAATCACGATCTATTCCAAAAAAACTCCATATCTTGGAATTTGCCAACATTTCCTTTGAGAATTCACCCTACATCCTTGGGCAATAAAAACTACCATCATCATCATTTGGGCATTTTGTTCAAAAATTGCAGGTTTTTGCAATGCCAAAATGCCCACAATGACATACTTCATGACCATGAAAACCGAAAGTAGAACAAAAATGCGTTCCTTTCTAGAATCCATAGTTGGAGAAGGTGAAAGGATAATTTCAGAAATTGGATGGATTATTCATGTGAAGAGAGATAGATACAAGCCAAACAAATGGTATGGGTTTGGCCTTTGGAGACTTCACACTATGGCCGGCCAAGTTGAGAGGCCATGGGAGTTCATTGACAAGGGTTTGGACTTTGGGTTTGGCCTTTGGAGGCTTCAATTCCTATCATTTATTGCCTATTAAAAGCCCATTTCGTTGGACTCTCACCAAAGGTTTGGCCACTCACTCCTACGGCCTCTCAACTTGGACGGCCGTAGTGTGAAGTGGCCCTAACTATGTGTGAACAACGAGAGACGCTCATACACTGAATAATTGAATTGTGTTCATGAGAAGTCAGAGGGTGATACATATATACAGAGAATTAGATGAATGAGAAAGAAGGATCAAAGGTGGATGGATGAACATTCGTGCATCAATACTTACCGCAAGATTATGATCCACTGGATCAATTGTTGCAACCAAATTGGATTAAGGTGGGAGGCTCTAAAATGGAGAGGGCATTAAGAATGGACCCTATAAATGGTTGTGAAATGGACAAACAGTAATTCATAAATTGATCTCCATAGTCATTGAATGATTCAAGGATAAAAGCATTATTAATCACAAGAGCCCATCATTCTCTTTGTTTTTCCATTTTTCTTTAGAAGTTGTAAGTGAACAGTTTATGGAAGACCTAGGGACATAAATAGGGACCTATGACACAACTCCTTTGAAAATCCATAAGTAATTCAAAAATGCTTCAAAAAATATGAAACTACTTGTGATAGATTCTTCTTCTATTTTTCTTTGTCTGAAAAATGAGCTAAAAATATTTCTATTTAAGAAAATACATGAAAAAGGTGGATCAGCCCTTAGATGAGCCATTTCAAAGCCTCTTGCTTTAGTCTGCAAGCTCGGGGGGTGCACTACAAAGGAAGTTCATGGATGAGGAGCGACCAAACCCTAAAACTTCGATTCTACTTTTCCTAATTACTTTCTAATAAACTATAATTTCAACCTACAATTTTGAGCTTTGTTTAATAATGTCTATAGATTTCTATTGCCAAAATTTTCAATCCTAAATAACATGTGATATATTGTCTAGAAAAGATTGAAAAATGAAGTAAAATGGCATGTTTTTCAACTAAAATATTTATAAAGATCACATGAAGGTGACTATTGTATCTTTTTTCTTCAATTTTTTTTAACTAATTATTATTAATATAAAATATACCAATAATTCAGAACATAAACTTTTAAATTAAGAAAATCTAATGTCCAATTTCTCAACGATGGACAAATTGAAATTTTTGATTCCTTTTCATTATGTTTGGATGAAAGTCATCCAAATTTGTGGAGATACTTTATGAAGTTCTTATCCTATCTAACGGTTGAATTTGGTATTGTTCAAGTACATATATTTTTCTAAAATTACAAATGTGGAAGAATATCAAGTGGTTGACCAAGCCAAAATTGCATTGACTTTAGTTCAAAACTAGAATTGCAAAAATGAGGTCATAGTTCTTAAGAACACAAAAATTTCAAAAATTCACCATGTCAAGAGAACCTCATTTCAAATGCATTCCAACAAATTTTACTTAAAAAAATGATAATATTTTGCTTGTAATCGAATTTAGAAGGAATTCTAAAATTTCTCTTTCAAAGTTTATAAAAAAATATTGGTGATAGCAATCTCCAATTGTGTTGCAGAGGCTCTTAAAACCTCACCCTTTTGTACTAGTGATTTCATATCATTCCTTGAGTGTTGGATGTGTAGCTACAGTGATGGGACATCTATTCTCAACATTGCACCAAATGAATAACCATTTTGTGTAACCGATTTCTGTGAAAATATGAAAATCTAAAGTTTTGGGATAATTTACAAATGTGTTGCTCGTGTACAGGATTAAATGAGTTGGTTCAGGGTGCCACGTAATGTAACTGAACTTAAAACTTCAAGAAGAAATTCATTAGAACTGCAAGAAGTTGCAAAGGTGAAGACTTGCGCTTGGGGACTGAAGATGAATTGAAGATTAGTTTCCAATGAACAATTAGCTAGCAAGAACAGAGGCTTTTATTTAATCTCATTCCGACTGAAATTACAGTAAATGCGCCGGAATTGCTGCCCTCATTAATGACTAGCAAAGGGCTGCTTGTTTGCCCTCAAATGTACTGGAAGATGACGAGAGCTCTTCTACATTTTTATTCTGCCATCAATATTATAATTGGCATACTTCAATTCAAAGAAAGAAATTCATTTCGCCCAGCATATGCTTCAAAAGCAAGCGATATTCTCACTGGTCACTTGGTCAGCGCCGGGTTTTAACTAACTAACGATGCTCTCACTAGTCTATCTAGCTCTATCACACACTCAACTACGGGATCCGTCGGTAGTACATGGTTTCACATGATGTATAATACAATTACGGCGTCAAATTTTCAAGCTCCCTCGGTGCATGGGAATTAATCGCCATGACCATGTCGATCTTCAATTCTTCCAGGCAGCCTTTCACCTATTGCAGTCGGGGCAATCCCATTCTTTGCAGCCACATATTGTATCCGTAAAACACACAAATCTTGGCCCTCCATCATCCGCAAACACGTGTGCCTTCATGATCGGAGAATCGAAAGTTTTGACAGAAATCGTCTGAGCGTTGCAATCGGAGCATGAGCAGTGGTGTCCATGTTCCAGGAGAGTGTCTGCAACGGACGTAGCATTTTGAATGGCGAAGCTGACACTGCTCACCATCGCAAATCTAATGTGAAAATGAAACTGATCCAATTTCTCGCTTGCAGCCTGTGATTGAAGGAGAGTTTCTCAAAAACTCTGGACCGAGGGAATCGATCAGATGGCAAGTAGGATTGGGAGAATGGCAGAATGAAACTCCGAAGTACGTACGTACGTCTTGAAAGAACGGGCTAGGACGTCAAAGTAGAGTACAATTGATCAAGACTGTAGGCTACTGAGTGAATAAAATGGCAAGTAGGATTGGGAGAAGCTATCTAGAATGAAACTCGGAAGTGCTGAAAGGCCTGGACGTCCTGAATGTGTGCAAGAAAGGCACGTTTGGAGTTCGATCAAGAGCAAGCTTGGCAATTACATGCATATGTCGAGGTGGAAATGTTGTGAATCCATTGTTGCTTCTTCTTCATTTATATTGCAGGACGTGCGTCAAGCCTGGAACTGCAGACAATTACTGTCAAGCTCCGGAAGAAGGATTTGACGGCATCAAGTGACGTGCAAGTAAGGCAAGCAATTAATTAATGAGGGTTCAGGAAGCCAGGAAAAGTCGGATCGGTTTCCAGGTTTGGCTACTTCGGACTTAGATGAGAGTCCGAGTGTCCGACATGAAATTGTAAATCACGATGAGCTAGAAAGTGTGATACCAGATTGTACTCCCGACTTCCCGGGTACTCAGCTTAATTACGTGGACTTGGCAGTGACTGAGTTGATACGTAAGTTAGTCCTCATGTCCTCGACTGCTAGTTTAGTGGACCAAATATTAGAGTATTCAACGCTTGGAAATTAGGATTAAATTGTATTGACATAATTATGGCTTTGGATAATGCTCACGTAATCACCTTGCTTTGAAAGGCCCCATAATTACAAGAGGAGGCCTCATTTCTTGTATTTGTAATTTAATTGAAATTCTAGGTGATTTAATTTGTGATTTTGAGAAGCATAGAAAAGTACCGACTGCAACGTAACTATATACCTGTCCTAATTTTTAGAGCTTTGCGCATATGCATGACTGTCACAAGTTGACGCCCAGATCACGACACTTTAACTAAATTGACAACGTGCATTCAATTGAGAGAAAATAGCACATTGCGGGAAATTTCCAATTGACCGGTTCCTTCCGCCAAAATTTACAGAACAGAAAAAAGCCGGCTAGTGTCTGTCTGTCTGCCACCAGACACGGCCATGGAGCGCTTCAACACAGAGATGGCAACTGCTTCGACACTGCAGGAGGACCGGCCTTGCTGCAATCTAATTTCCAAGAAAATAGCAAACTTTCATTCAGGGCTTGGTAAATTAAAATCCGGTAACCGGGTGTTCGAGTGGCCGAATCAGATATTAATTTACTACCGAAATTTCAATCAAATATCACTTTTAACGGCACTTATAAAATTCACAAAAATTCATTGATTCAGAACGAAATGTGTCACAGAAACGGAATGGGTAGCTCTTCTGCTAGTCACTGAGAAAAAACAACTTGGGTTATATGGCGCCCATGGTGGTCATGACTTCCAGATTTTCGTCTTAGAAGATTTCAGGCCAGGCCTAGGACTGGTCTCGTCAAATTAGTAAATGTACTTTTATTCGAGATTTTGTTGGTCACGGTTGGAAATTGGATTGCAGTACGGCCGGTCACTGTTGAATTTCGAAGGGACGTATCCCGGGCCGACTATTAGTTTCTGTGACGGCGCGCAATCATGCAGCATTGAATTTAGTCAAGTGGTGAAATTATTCAGTTACTTCGCAGTCCATAAAAAGAGCACAACATGAGCACAGCTACCTTGACTCTTGTCGCTAAAACTCCAGACAAAACTAACGAAAGACATGACGTTTAAAAACTGGACAGAACCATGCTTACGTACTCCTGAGGATTCACTGCAGTTTCCGCTTCTGTCACTAAATCTAGCTATGACGTGCCCAGGCAATTCATAGTGTGTCTTGAAGTACTGATTGGGCGGCAATTTCAACTTCCGACGTTAGCTTGAATTGCTAACAGTGTACGTGTCTGCAAAAGTGATACACAGACTACTGTAGTAGCCATCTCAGAGTCGGTGGTCAGGCCGGTCTAACAAAATTGTCAGCCGATGCTTCGTGTGGTCAGTTAAATTCGCGGAATTATTCGGAATATAACAAAACCAGGGTGTTTTTTTTCATTTTTCATGAAGTGGCGAAGTGGCGATATTAAATGTTACGGTGGTGCTCCAAGTTTCAACATTCATCCATGTACTAGATAGAAAATGTGTTACTACGTATCTATAATTATGTTTTCATTCACAATGTGGCGATTTCATCCAAGATTTTTCTTGAACTTGAAATTTTTTGGCGATTTCATCCAAAAATTTCCTAAAAATTTCCTATGCTTTGGTGCTAGGAAAAAAAATTTGGTGCAATTTTGCACCAAATCGCCAGAAAAAAAAACCCTGAACAAAACGTGTGCTTGGCAGGTGTGAAACGAGTGTGGGGACACGAACACGTCAGATAGATGGGACCGAACACGTCAAAACATCCACTTAAGAGAGAAATTGCTGCACTCCACTGGCGCTAATTGTTAAGTAGACCGATTCTTGACTTGATATTCGACGAATTTCATTTTTATTTGAGATCATACTTTCGCCAAGTCACCAAAACTGGGTTTTCCAAGAAGTATAGGTGCAAAAAGCTTGGGACAAAGGTCAGTACTGAATTGCAGACATCGTTCTCTCTGTAACAAATCAAGTCACAACTCTTCTCCATGGCCAGCTAAAATTAAACGTGGGCAGAAGCTCCTGGAAGTTTACGGTCAGCATTTCTTGTTGTGCATTGTTGTGCATGAGATCACGTACACATTCAATCTCATACGGAACCGCAAACCAAGTTCCTGGGCCCAACCAGTGTGGGTCCTGCCGTCCTGCGCTCAAATTTGCGGCTTGGAATAGGCCCCACTATTGAAAAGGTTGCCGGCTGTAGGACCGTTAATTGAGTGAATCCCACAAGTGAGATCTGTGATAAGCTTCGCACGTATGATCAGTGCTTTACTGTGCTAAGAATTTGGAAGAATTGGCTGCACATAGCTAGAATAGAAGTGAGAATTAGGTTTCCTGAATTTTAGAGGTACTGGAGGGCACTTTTCTTCACTAGTGATGTCGGTATGAGTGATCCAGTTTGTCTGTAAGAGACTCTGGCGGCCTTGCGGAGGGGAATACATTTGGTTCGTAGGTGGTCATTTTGTGGAGGTGGTTGGTTTGGGGTTTCGCGAAATGGATTTTAGAGAGTCGTGTTGCCGGTAGAAGTTCTCTGGAGTCCGAATCCTGTTTTGTCTCCCGGAATTTTATCCTCTGGAAGGCAGCTGCAAAGCGCCACCTTGCGCCTTCACGGGCAAAGTCCAGCAAATTACTACACTCAAAGACAGAGCATTCGTCAATTTTTCACAGAGAAGTGTTAACTAATCCGCGAAGAGAAAATCATCAAACTTTGTCAGGCGGACAAGAATATGTTTCAAGGAGTTTCTTGTTGGCTGAGAGTTTGCCCAATTTCGGTAATGGAGTACAATAGAAGGTCAGCATAATTTTCGAGGAGCTGTAATTTGACATTGAAAATTGTAGTTTAACCCTTAAAGGACGAACATGTGACCTTGAAAATCACCTTTTTTCATTATCGTGTGAATCATTGGCTTAAGAAATAGCAAAAGTACTCATTGGAAGTCAAACTACTACAAAAGACCTCCCTCTTTCACAACAAAATTCCGAGGATGAATAGTTACACTTCCATCCTACTACAAGGATTCCTTGTTATCCATCATACGCCAAACATTCGTGTCAACGTTTAAGGGTTAACTTCAAATTGGACTCGTAGTGTGCCATAGGAAAGGAATTGTCGAGAGATTTCCAACAATGTATTATACACCCCATAGTATTAGGGATACAAACTCATCTTGTGAGCCTTGGTTTGTTAAGAAATCAAGAACATCACTTTTGAAAGGTTGCACAATATCTTGACATTACTTTGACAACAAAAATGTGAATGATGATTGTTTTGATTGTTGATTAGAAAGGCATTATGATCATTTGATGTTCAAAGAGTCAAGTTGTTTCATAATTAACTTAAGTGTAAAAAGAACTTATAAGTAGATATGGAATGTGACAAATCGGCAAGATTAGGAAGGAGTCTAATAGACATAATCTTTCAAAGTTAGAACTTATAGAGTTGTCTTTGAGTCTTTGGAGATTATAAATCTAAATTAATGTCAAAACCTTTTACAAATAGTTCATACCACTATATGACTCTTTGGTGATTTGTACGGAGTACTTGTAAATTCCTTCAATTGTAATAAATGTTATTAAGTGGAATTATTGTATTTGCAATTAGATGATTGTTTGTGTATGAATATTGTGGCTCAAGGTCGACTTGTTTTGTATTTAATCCATTTTGCCAATTGTTTGTGAAACACTGGAGTACATGAGCCACTAAAATCAGTGAGCGATCGATCAATGACGATTTGTTAGATTCTCTAAATTGTAAGTTGAGTTGATCAATTCTAGTTATTTGCAACCATTACTTCTAAGTGTAGTGCACTAATTGTAGCAGGGATCCCCAGCGAGTGGAGATTTCAGGGGCTATGGACTAATTGCTTGTGCAAGTTGAATTGTTCCATTCCATATGTGATAAGTAAAACAATTAAAGAAGTTTTTGCAGGGATTGCAGTATGAATGTTGAGTCAATTTGAATAAGCATGAGTCTTAGATAAACTGTCTAAAGTTTCATGATCCAGAACCCCATATTCAAATTCTGAATTTCACTTTGCATCTGCCAGCAATAATCAGGTACTAGCATAGACAGAGGTGTAGCTGATCGGTGTACTTTACATTTCTATTCTGTCCTTCAATATCAGTTCGGATGAAGGTGAAGTGCAGATCCTGCCTTGCCAAGTGTAATAAGTGTACCTTTACATAAATTTAACAAGCACGTTATACAAGAGTCCCGGCAGCACTAGAAATGTGGAATGCAGAGCGTCGAGCAAGGAACAGAGGCTCCGCTTTCATTTTTCTATTCGGTTTCTCGGTATAACTTCCTCACCGTAGCTTCTTCTGTCCATACAAAGCCTCCCCTCCTTCGGTCCAGAGTCACTCAATGCTTCACGTGATTGCCAGTGCCAAGTCGAAAACGTCAGTGAAGGGTTGGGCACTGAGTACGATTTCTCAGCGATGAGCATCGATTTTGCTTTCAGGAATGCTTCCCAGGAATATTTCTGGGATTTCAGAATTCTGGTCTGGTCTTGTGCATGTCCGAACTAAACCAATCTACAGTTGTGCAACGACTCCTTGTCATAGAACTTGTCAACAATTTTGTCTCTGCTACAAGTTTGTTGCCCGATAAGAGAGCCCACGTGACAAAGACCACTAATAATTGCACCTCAACTTCAAACACTGGTCGGCAGGAAAAAGAAATAATATTCAAGATTTTAATTTTTTCTGCTCATAACAAGGTAGTAAACTTCGATAACATACAAGTCCTCAATCAAACACGTCCCAAACTTCAGCGATCTGGAAAGAACGATCAGTTGGATGAAGGATACACGCATCTAAGTGACGATGTGCACTTAGAGTAGGCCTCATCTGCTGGGAAGGGAAGGGCCGTAAAATTTCCAAACATTTCCTGCAATCTAAATCAGACTACACATATGACTAGTTGATACAGAACTAAGTAAATAAAATATCAAGCTGTACCCAAATGGATAGCTCTCTGAGTAGCAGAGTCCAGCAGTTCAGTGTAGCATCTTTGGGTCATTGCCTTTCACACGAAGATGATGAGAGGAATTGAAAGACAGATGGAAACTACCGCTAGTGTAGAACTAACTTTCATTAGACTCAACTAACGATCCATTTGCAGTTATTGAAGAGATTTCTCGCAGTTACAAGGATGCTACACTGAAGTGGGACTTCTCGGAATATTTAACAAGTTTGTCAGCATCAGAGAGCACTCACAGAGAAAATGACCAATTTCTGTCTGCAATCACTAATGGAGCATGTGGAAATGGAAGCCTACTCCTCCAACAAATAGTAAAACAAGAGCCTGCACAGCACATCAGACTTCATCAGAATTTCAGTGGTTCCAAGATCTCCAAACCAATAAATATCAGCGGAATATATATAGCAAAGCTCCATAACCTGATCTAGTTTCCATTCACAAAACAGAGATTTTCAGAACACTCCAAAGTTCAAGATACACCCAAAACTTGGTATCAAGTGATAGGGTTACTTACAGCTACAGTGCAGGCCATCAACCCAGTACGTTCACGAGCGTCATGTTTCACAAACAGGAAAATGCCAGCGCCAATATACCAAGGAAATACGGCAATAAAGAAACCCAATATGAACCTGTATTACCACAGACAACACAGAGCACAGAAGTTAGCAGCATAACCATCATCTCAAAAGATCCTTTACTAATCCAGGTGGTTAATTAGGGTTCTGGTGTTGACCTCCCTCTATGAGTCAAAGACTCCTGTTAACCTAGAGGAACGATAAAAAGTTAATGTCACCATACTGTACTGTGCACTTAATACACAGACAAAGTACTGTACAGGACAAAGTATAATATCGTTCATGAAAAGAGAGTTAGGGGTCGATAGTGTTGTTAGACATCCACAGTGAACCTCAAAACATTGCGTAAACATCTGCTACTTGCAAGCACGCTAGCAGTTGTGATTCTCATAGCACGGCCTCGCAAAAAGAACGGCAGTGACAACTTACAAGAACCAGCCAAAACCAAGCCCACAGATGGGAAGTCGTCGATGGTGATATGTGATTTCATGGCACTGGTGATAACAGGTCTGAACTTGTGGGCCTGGATACTGAGACGCCTGATAAATCCCGGAGCCCTGATAACTCCCAGAGCCTTGATAACTTCCTGGATAATTTTCAAGCACCGGATACCCTGCAAGGCAATCAACAGCATTCTCACATGGAATTCGCAGGCGGTAACTTCAGGTACACCCATGTTACGAAAGCAGCAGTAATCATTCCTTTGCCCACTTCTGATGGACTGTGGAAATATAGATATCAGAGAAGAAATGCCTACACCTTTAAAAGGGTCGAGATTTCATGTCCTTAAATTGACCAATTCACTGATCATAGTCTGCAAAACATGATTCAGATGGCGCTAAATTCATGACACCAGAATTAACGAAGAAAGTTGCACATTTTCCAACCCCTTGGCAGCGACACAAACTTGCCCTCCTTTTGACCTAATTTCACTCAACACTAGCTCTGAGTCCAATTCGAGACACATCTTCCTGACCGCTTTAACGATAAAAGTCGATAACAGCAGTTTCCCAAGAACGAAGCGTACATTTCTTGCTCAGTACTAACCATTCAGTTTCCGAATCGATCCAACTCCGATTCCGATGATTCTCCAACCAAGCAAATTTCGAAATCTGAAAAGAAAAAAAAACAATTGATCGCAAGGAAAAAATCAGAAGATAGAGAAAAAGAAAAAAGATCGAGCATACCAGGCACTACAGGGTACTGTGAAGCGCTGCCGCCGAACGCCCCAGCCATTGGGGGAGCACTGGGCTGCGGAAACCCCTCTTTTCCATCAAAAGTCCCGTACGACCCTCCTTTCTCCATCCCCATCGCTAACGAATCCACCAAAAGAATCCTAAACGAATTTTTCAAAAGCAAGCCCTACAAACGCCGTCCTTGCACTCTAGCTACGTCACCTCAGAACGCCCAACTTCACTTCCATCAACTCCGACTGTGGCTCTTGCGCTCCACAACAGAGAGTTTCGTTTCTGGGCTCGAATGAAAGCTGGCTTCGGAATCGCATAGGATCGTGAACAACCGCAAGGTTGACAAGACAAGACTGGTCGTGGGTGTTTGGAATTGGACCTGCGAGACTTGGGATTCTTTGCTTGGCGAAGGCGCTTCCTCGTTTGTGTTGAAGTCGATGGAGCATCGCAACGGCCGATCCCGCGGCGTGGGTCCATGTCGGTGTGCTATTGGCGGGTCTTCGGAAAAGCGGGGGAAGGTTTCGATTCGCAATTTAGGGTTCTTCTTTTGGAAATTTTTTAATTCAAATTCAGAATTTATAATCCGCATTCTCCTACCGAATAATGAATTTAAGTACACTAACGTGTTTCGGCATATGCTTAAAAAAAGATTTAAAGATCATTTTTTTCATATAATTTATTGTTTTTGAAAAAATAACATTCTCAAAATTTTGGCATCTATTTTAGAAATTAGTGTCACCTTTTAAATGTTACTTTTACTACAAAAAAAAAAAATTTGTTGAAATAAGGTATTATTTTAATTTTGATGCACATGGCTTGTAGTTGGCCCACCACTTGCCATTTGTTTGGACAAGTGGCGGGACATGAATAGCTAATTCAAGATTCCTAATTGAAAGTTTTGGATTTTGTTGCCTCCCCTATATATTCATCCCTCTACTAGTTACACCCCTACTACAATAGATGAATTCTAAAAAGCTTTTTTGAAATCTAACACAAATTTCTACAAAATCGTTACTAAAATCATTCGGTCTTTCTTGCAACCACCTTCAAAACCAACTCCATTCCAACTAGGCACAAATTTCAACTTGAAAATTGCTACTAACTAAAGCCAACATTTCTATCACCTATACATCTACAGCTTTACATCTAACTTGTAATTCACAAAAAAAAATTAGCTCCCAAATTGAGTAAAAAATCCCATCAAAATCACCAATTCGGAACAAAAACTAGATAATAGCTTGTCAAAAACCTAACAAATGCACACAAATGTACAACACAAATTCAAAAATTGGCTCCATTTCAACTATCTACACACATTATATTAAATTAACCATTCACTACTTAAATGCAATGGGACTAAACTTACAATTTAATAAGTATAAAATCAAATGTACTCGTATTGAAGGAAAAAATAAAACTACAATGAAAAAAATATCAATAACAATAGAGCTATTCTATATTTTTTTATACCACATCGCCATCCGTTCACCACTAACTAGCTACAATTAAAAGAATTCAAGCTCCAATTTCCTATTCTATTAACGTTCGATCAAATTATCTTTGTGCATAATCATGGTGACTTCAATCCTCAACTTCTCAATTTCAATTGTAGAATCTATCAACCTATCTAATGCATCCATCAAATTTTTGTCAATTCTAACCCTCTTAGCTAGTTGTATTGAAGTAATTTTTCTATGACAATCGATTTAATCCATTGCCCGTATTTGTGGACTACTTCCAATGCTCTCATAGTTGGTGCCGATAGATGACTTTGGACTAGTGCATAGTGGTGCCTATATCTATGATGGCTCATCATCTCTACTATGCTCCTCAGTGACATCGAGAGTGACATCCACCGGTGCATTGGAAGTCCTCGTTCTCAGCACTAGTACACCTTGCTCTATTCCTCCCGATACACCATTCACCTTAGTTGTGAAATTAAAGATTTTGTCAATTTGGTTGTACCAAATGAATTTGGCACCATCATCATATACACTAGTACCGATCTGATTTCACAACTTTTTGTTCTTAGAATACGTGCTCCACAACTTCTTCCACTTATCAAACAACAAGTTCATCCTTGTTCCCGATTTAGGAGGGAATTGCACAATGACAAGTTTGTGTATCCTCTCTCATTGATGTTGGCACATCGTAATGGTATTGCGAGCCTCCACATGCTCTTTGCATTACAATAACAAGAATCTTATAGCAACAATGCTCCAATGTTGCTCTAATCTATAAAAAATGATAATCAAGTGTTTTTTTGTTTGTTTTTTAATTCCTAGACTTTCTATTCAATTCTTAGATACAATTTCTTTTTAATTCAAAGTCTAAAGTGCAATAATTTTATACAAATGGCGGTCAAAGTCATTTGAAATTGTAAGCCAACGTTCAAAAAAACTTTTTTTTTCCAACTTTGAATGCTAAAATTTTCCAATTTGTATAGTCAAACTTCATGAAACTTTTACCTCATGACATTAGACAAGTAAATTACAAGATCCTATGGTTAGATTCTAAAAACAATATATTTTTGTTTTTTTGGATGAATGTAGCAAAAATGGCAATTTTGAGTAGTTTTTGACAGAAAATGGCCTTGTCCTTTAGGGGTTAAGTACAAATAGAAAAAGCCTAAATAAAAAAAAAGTTATTGCTTGTGTGGGAGAGCAATATGTAGGGTAAACCAACCTATGACAGGCCAACTGTCTAATGCAGCCATCTACATAACCCCCCCATTACAGTCCATTTCAGATTTTTGCTTCTACAATTTAATTAGGTTGGTTAGTGGCTCACATTAGTGCATTAGGTGATTGTGATAGAATTAGTAATGACTGTCATAGGACACTTACACATTGTGAGTGTAAACTCATCATAAAGAGTTTTTTTTTTATTCCTTCGTGTGATGGCCACATTAAACATTCTTGTGGTTGTGTTAGGAAATCTGAAGACTGCATTAGGTGGTAAGATGACCATCATGAAGACATATTTTATTGATTTCAGATAGTCTACAGACTGTTTTGGAAAAATACTTAAACAATTCATAACAAATTCCTACTTTGTCCAAAAACTAAAATTTTAACTGCTTCTTTCATTTCTCAAAGTTGGCTCTGCTAGAAAAAAATCTGATTTTATTTTGCTAATGGCAACATACCAAATCAGTCATTCTGCCTGTCATAGGCTGGTTTACCTTATTGAAGTCCCACAACGTAGATCCATGTTAGTGGTGCTATTGGCATGTTCCTAGAAAAAAAGGAAGGTTTTGATTTTTAATTTAGAAGGTCTTCTTATTTATTTCCTATAAATTTTTCAATTCAAATTCAAAATTTATAATCCCTTGTGCAGCATCAAATGGCAAGCCCCAACCAAATAACGAATTTAAGTTTACTAATGTAATTTAGAAAATACTTAAAAATAAAATTTAAGTGATTTTTTTCTATATAATTTTTTTTGAAAGAATAATATTTCCAAAATTTTGGCATCTATTTTAGAAATTAGTGTCACCCTAAATGTTAGTTTTACCACAAGAAAATTATTTTTGTGGAAATAAAATATTATTTCAATTTGCACTAATTCAAAATAATGTAAATGTTGATAAATTAGTATCACACACAATACTATAACAAATCAATGTAGCTTAATTTTGGAGGGGGGATTGTTCATGAGGTAATCAAGTGCAAGGTGTAGATGCCTATGTTTTTCATTTTAGACTATATTTGTGTATTTAAATTATATTATTTATTATAATAATATTTTTTGGGGAATCACACTCATTGCTCTACACTGAATAGTGAAATTAGGTTGCCCCACACTAATTTCTCATATCTAACACTTTCAGACATGGTCACCTATAGTCTGGGGCAACCTAATTTCACTATTCAGTGTAGATGGATTTAACAATGAACATTAAGGTAGCAACACCCATAACCGTCAAAGTAAGCAATTCAGCATAGTTGGAAGCACTTTTTTCTAGAAAAATTATTTTTTTAGTATTAGCAACTGAAAATCATGAATTTTCAAAAAAAGAATTAGAATTTTTGGATAAGGCATCTAATTTCTGTGAATTTTCAAAGTAGAACTCACTAGGGCACCCTAAACCGCACTCTACTAAAGTTGCCTTGATTGTAGCACCAAAATCTAAAAAAATCACAGAGCCTACCAACCACAATTAAGTATTGGCACGGTTTCAAGGTACATTTAGAGACACTTAAAGGTACTTTTGAAGACACTTTAAGGAAACTCTACTATCAAAGTATGGGTACACTAACGGTTATGGGTGTTGCTACCTTACCCCAAAACACCCTCAAAATTCATATATTTATGTCTTAAACATTTGGGCCTTGTCCAATTTTGGCAAAAATTATCTCAAAAAATTACGTTAGTTCCAATAGAAGTTGAAGTATTGGAAATTGACTACCCACAATTTTGTAATATAACTAGATTAATTTAAATGAATTCATTTAAATAGTTCTTTAAAATATAGAGAAGCTCTTGGATATGTTTTGGGAAGAGGACCCAATTCTATTTCCTACTTCTTTTTATCCACAAAAATTTCCCCTAAGCTATTCCTTTCAAATTGTAAATTTAAATGCATTGACTACTCAAATCAAATTCTTGATTTTGAATCATGTATTGTAGTACTTTATCAGGTTTGGCAAAAATTGACAAATAATTAATAAAATTTTAGATTTTCACTTTGGCAGTAAAAAAAAATTTATTAGAAATTTCATCTTACAATAGATTACAAATACTATTTTTTTAAACTCAGGGATCTGGGAGGGAGTCAAAAAAAATTTAGTTAATTAATTTTTTGAGCTCATTGTAACAGTTTTAATTAAATTTACTAGTACAACATAGTTAAATTCTTTGACATTCAACAACTGTACCATTTTTCAAAAAAATGTTGCAAAAATGATTGTTTTTCTCCACTAGTTGTTGCAAGTAATGATTTTTCTTTCCCACTCCACTTATAATACCAGGACATTGAGTTTTTGTAAGAATTTAACCCCAAGAGCAACTTACAAAGATGTAATTGAAGAGAAATACAAGATCTTTATACAAATTGGATGATAGGAGGTAAAAAAAAAACATGTGGGATATGTAAATGGTTAGGATTAGTAGGGGCTCAACTACCCATAGTTAAGTCAAAAGTAGGAATTGTGTTCAAAGCAGAATTTTAGACCTCATTTAGGCAATGTAGAATAATTTTTTTCAAAACACTTTGAATTAAGTTAATGTTTGAAATCAAGCTAGATTTCATCTCCAAAAATCCTTTTGAGATTTTGAGACTCCTACCAAAAGTTATGGATAAATTTTAGGGAGGAATTTGAAGGGATATTTTCTTTGACATTTTCAAATATCCTGTTTGAATTCTGTCCATAATTTTTTTCAAATTCTCATAATCACAAATTGATTTTTGAAGATTTAAGTAAGATTTATTTCTCAATTTTTTTTAGTTCAAAGCTTTTTGAAAAATATTATTTTACTATGCCAAAATGAGGTCTGAAATTCTACTTTGAACACAACTATTACTTTTTTATTATGAACAGTCAAACTCTCATCTTCAAATTACCCCATATCCTTTGAGGGTTCATGATGGACAATGGATTTCATTATAAAAAAGACCTCTTCATCCTTCACACTAACTACATGTTAATAAAAAAAATTCTTTATATTTCCATCAAGAGAATTCTTGATGGTAGATAGTCATTGGACTTTACATTGAACTTTCTAGTAACATTAGACAACTTGGTCATTTAATTCTTGTTGAATTTTGCAAGATCCCTAAAATTAACATATTTCCATTGATTTCGGCAATTGATGTTGTTGATTTTCAAAATTTTCAGCAATTATCATAATAATTTCTTGAAATTATGATATCTTAAAAAACAATTAATTTTGCTGAACTTGATAAGGTACTATAGTGCTTATGTTTAGACACTTTGTAAGGTTACTTTCAAAAATATGTTATCAAGGGTCTCTCAAATTAATTGTTTTTGTAATTTTTATAGATATTTTTAATAAATTATTTGAAACTTCTTTATTGAAAGTCAATCATTTCCAATTTCACTTTGCAAAAATAATCAAATTTAAAACATCAATTTTCAATGGTGACAAACCTTAAAGGTCAAAGAAAGACCCTTCTACTTTAAAGAAATTGAGCATGGTTTTGATAAAGCCCTATTAAAACAAAATTAAGAAAACATTATTTTCACTATAAAAAAACTGTATTTTTTTGGACACAATCAATATGTTACATTTGATGTTATTATTAACATAAAAAACAAGTGAAAGTCACCTAAAATTGTCTAAAAAATATGAGTTCACTTATAGTATTTGATTTGAAATTTGGGATGACACCATTTGGCATGTACTTTAGCAAAGCCTAGGTTTTTGAAAATAACAAGGAGAAAGCAACATTATGAATGCCTCTCCATACAAAATGAGCAAAATTACTCAAAAAAAGTGTTAAGGTTACTTTTTGGATTTTCACAACATTAATATTTTACAATGTATGATAACCAATCTTTCTTCAAAAACTCCACCTCTCCACTTTGACACAATTTTTGTGATATGGAATTGTATTGTATCTATCACCAACATTGAAGAACTATCTATTCTTTTACAAATTAAGGTGGTCTAAAATCATTTCTACATTTATTAAACTGCATATTATCATATGCATATGTAATACACCCAACATTAGCATATGATGGTGAAATTACAACATCACTTTTGTTAAATTGACTTGATTCTAGTACCAAGTATTGCGATATCTCTATCTCTATATACATATATGCGTATACATAAAGATCTAAAATCTAGGATAAGTATTAATTTTTTGTTTTTAGATGCACATTTTGAAAAGTGCCTAAGTACTCAAATCTCATATGGGAGCCTACTTAACTTGCAAAGAATATTATGGAATAGTGGTAATCTCTTGGTAATGATGGAATGACATTGGCGTTAAGAAATGGCCACCACTTGAAATTTTTTGTTAAAATTTTAGACAAAATAATGACTACAAGATAATTTTTTTGGCTAAGTTAATAAAAAAATCATGGAAAAATGGTTAATTTCATCTTTAGGCTCATTTTATTTTTCCATTTGAAAAAATTAGCTAACATAGTAAATAATTTATTGGATATAGCAAAGTTGCCACATATTTTTCTAAAAAATCAAAATATTCTACTTAAAATGGATATCAAAAATAAAAAGGTCTATAGATGGAAATGTGTGCAAAACTCCAAGTTGGTCTTCAAAGGTGCAAATTTGAATTTTGCATATGTTTACATCTTTTGAATTTCATATCTTTTGTTTCATATCTCTAATGCTTGATTTGATTGAAGATTTGATTTTATAGGGGGGTTGTTGGTTTACTAAAATAGAATTCATTGCATTTTCTATGGAGTTGGTTTCTTAAAGGTAAAATTAACGTCAAGATGAAATAGGGCATTAGTTGATTTTTATATCTAAACCTCTATGTCTTGCCTAATTATTGATTGGATTGAAGATTTAGGTTTGTAAAGGACAATAAACGCCAAGCTACCAATATTTTAATAGTTTTTTGATAAAAACATATTCTTAGGATGTAAAAAATACACATGGTATATAACAAGGGATGACTTTTAGGATAACTAATAGTTTTGTAAGTTTTCAAAATAGAAATCCATAAAGTACACTTGCCTTGAACCTATACTTCAAGTAAAAACACCTAAAATTGTTGAAATTAGGATATGACCACATTTCATATTGATTGAATTGCAAAAGTTTCTTTTGAAAATTGTTGGTAGCTAAAAGGGGATTCTAGATTCAATCATTTGGAATGGATATTTTGGATGCATATAAATAAACTATTAATTTTCAAAGTGTTGAAGATAGACAAATCCATATTGACATTGTTTTTTTCATGAATATAGACTTTGCATTTTTGAGCCCGTCTCTATGAAACTCCCATCTTTGCAATTTTATAATGACAAAATCACTAACATACACACTTTTATTTTTCCAACCTTATCAAAGAGATGACAGTTCTTCTAAAATAATGGAAGACTTTCAAAAATGTGTGGAACGATCTCCCAACTTCATATATAGGTGCTCTTCTTTATTATTTTAAAACCAAAGAAGAAGTCAATTGTTCCTCTTTGTTTCCTTTCTAGTTTCTTCCTTGAAAAGCTCTTGAAACTTAAAGAATCTTCATAGCACCTTTTTTTTTTCTTTCATCTTATTGGATGAGTACATAAGGTAGAGGGGAATATAATTGGACAATTAATCTATGTAGACTCATAGAATAGTTTCCACTATTAAATTGTTATAAATGCTTTTGGATCTTATTGACAATTTAAAAAATTCCAAAATGCCTTGTTGTACAATTTTTGGATTTCATATGAATTAGTTATGGTTTTTCAATGTCTAACTTAGCTCATTTTCTAAAACCATGCCCGAATTTTGATAAACTATACATGAATTATATATTGTGAATTGAGTTCCTATTTAAATTCAAGATTTTTTAGGGCATGCTTTTAGGTTTGCACTTGAAATGGATATGTCTACCCACCCAATGAATGCATTAATGGGACATGACTGAAAAATACAAGGAAAATGACAAGGGGCCCCACACTACGTATTTTTTTTTAATAATAGTAATCCAAGTGTTGGCAATGTGTTATTGAAGTAAATCTTTAGGGACATTTGGACATAGGCTTTATGATTTCCTAGCCAAGACTACTATAATTTTTTACTTTTAGCTAGATTTTGAAAATGGTTTATTTTCTTTGTCCAATGTTTGAATTTGAATTTTCTTGCACTTATTCAAAGTACTTTTGAATGTACTTCCAATGATAGAATTTTCAAGTTCTAATGACAATGTATTCAAAAGATAGAGTTATATTTGACAGGGTGGTTATATTGGACTATTGACGACGCCCTTAGCACACCAAGTTTGCTTTCTATGTTGAGTAGGAGATATTTTTAGGTCTCGTTTGTACGTTCACTATATAGCAATAGGTAAGCATTTACGCTCTACCAAAACTTTAGTTTCTACAAGCGTAGTTGTAGCAATAAAATTGAAGTAGACCAAATCCGTATGGTTGAATAGCTGGTAGAATGATTCATTTGATTCAAATTTAAATGCAACTTTGCCCGATGCCCCAATCTATCTTTCAAGGTTTTCAAGGTTTGATTGTCGTTGCCCTATGTGGCTTATATACAAATCACTATCCACACATCATCATCAACATGGCTAATTTCACGACCACTTTTAACTTTTGACCCAATTAAGAGTCACACAACATACTTTAATCCTTAAATGACATACCATGTTCCTATTTGGTCAAAATTCATTTGTTTTCTATATTAAAATAAACATTTTTAAATTTTGATTATTTTTCTTAAGTAATAATATAGGTATGTATATGTATATGTACCTAATATTTAACTTATTCTTTTTATAATTAAAAAATACTAAAATAAAATTTATATTATTTTTTAAAGTAATATTTTAAAAATTGTAGAAATTACAAAAATACTTTAAATAGTATGAAAATTTTAGCAAAATTAGAGATGGTAGTGATAAATATCATGGTGTAATTGGAGTACCATAGTATTTAGTAGCTTGAAGAGAGATTTTTTTTTCTCCACTTTAGCTATTATCCATGAAATCCATCCTTGATTTTCCATTCTTAGTAAAGTTGAACTAAAACAAAAATAATAGGAAGATGAATTGTGATTGGCTTGTCTTGTCAAATTAGCCCATGAAGCCAAGTAAATTTATTTTTGGGTGTTAGATGCACACTAAAATATATCTATTAATGATTTTGATTGGCTCATTGTTTATTTTTTGACCCAATTTTCTACTTTCTGAAACTCTAATGCCTCATGACATGTGGCCTGTTAGCTACTAATGGGTGTAGAATATTTCACACCATTTTGTTGGGAGGAGGGTAGTTAGCTTGGTTGCTACTATATGTTATGACTCTTTGAGCTTATAGAAGAGAAATTTGATAGAAAAGTTCAAAAGTGGCATATTTTAAGCTTTCAAGGTGCTACCTACAAAGTGTTACAAAAATTATAATATTGGTAGAAAAATAAAAATGAATTAAAATTATGTATTTGGAATTTTTTTTTAATCAAGCTTAAAGACATTTAAAATCAAGATCTATGTCAAATTTAGGTTTGACCCTAAAATTATGTTCCCGGTTTGTATGTCCTTTAGCCATGCAATGTCATTGTAGACACTAAGTGTTTGATGGATTATAGAGAATTTTTCTATATAAAACAAAAGTACAAATGTTCATCTTTGGAATTTTGTGTGAAAAAGGGAGGTCTTGTGTAGTTTGACATCTAATGAGTACTCTTGATTTTTTAAAAGCAAATGATTCACACATGAAGATTAGTTGGCCTTCACTTACATTGATTTTGTAAGGAAGCATAGATATTTTATCCAGCCACCCCTTTACATGTAGGACTAGAGAGATAATTATGAACAATGGTTATTAAATAGCCAAAAGGAGATCCAGACTTGGGGGGGCACTTAGAATATCCATTAGAAACCACGTGCAAACAAAACTTTGGACCCTCTATATACTTTTTGAATTTTAACCCCTAAAGGACCAAAGTCCCTTTG
Organism: Rhytidiadelphus loreus; assembly: GCA_947034895.1. Lineage (NCBI taxonomy): Eukaryota > Viridiplantae > Streptophyta > Bryopsida > Hypnales > Hylocomiaceae > Rhytidiadelphus > Rhytidiadelphus loreus. Next base: position 2,954,492 of record OX344761.1, on the reverse strand, counting down.
GGGGACAAAATGGAAATTGGGTAGGCTTTCACTACTATAATTTTTTTTCAAATTAATTGAATTTGTTTAAAAGATAGAATTTTGTAAGGACAACGTGGGGAAAAAATTTCATGAAAATTGGTTTTGTCGTTCAAAAGTTATCGCAAATCTTGTATAATTTACACATCGGGGGCAGCACAGGCACAATTGACTTTCTGAAATTTGATGAAGGGCACATTGTGAGGGGCAAGGAGGTGCACGGGGGAGGGGCAGCGGGAGGCAAGCCTGGGCTAGGGAGTGAAGAAGGGTTGAGTGGGGGAGCTAAAAAAAGTGTAGGAGCTAGGGAGGGGAAAGGGGAAAGGAGAGGAACGGGGAAAGGGGAGGGAAATAGGGAGGGAGAGGGGAACGGGGAAAGGGGGAAATAGGGGGGGAAACATGGGTGAGGGAAGAAGGGAACGTGGGGGAGAGGGGAACATGGAGGTTCTTCATAGCTTATAATGATTGGAACAGACCGGGAACATAGTGGGAATATATCGGGAACAACCCCAAACCCTTTTTCCATGCCATGCCCGAAGCCATCACTAGAAGAAAATGAGGGGTTTTGCAACTGCAGTATGCAACTCATTTTGTAGTTGCATAGGACGTTTGCAACTAGGTGACAATGTAGAGTCTGTAGTTGCAGTGGATAAGTCGCATTAGTTGCAAGGTTTTTTGTCATCCGACACCATACAAAGAACTTCATTCTTGTGTGCAACTTGTTTGCAACTTGCTTGCAACTTGTAGATTTGTAAATTTTAAAACATAAATCTCAATGATTTGTAGATTTCAAATTTTCAGATCTACCTCCTTTCTAGATTTTAGAATTTCAGAACTACCTTTTTCTTAGATTTTTGAATTTCAAATCTACCTTTATCTAGATTTCAAAATTTCAAATCTACCCTCTTCTTAGATTTCAAAATTTCAGATCTACCTTCTTTCTAGATTTCAAAATTCAATTTCCTAGATTATAAAATTTCTTGAATTTTAATTATTTTTTAAATTCTTATATACAAAATCTACAAATTGTAGAAACCCACAAATTATAGAAATCTTAGAATTCTATCAAAAGAATTCATTACATAAGACTATAACAACTTACAAGTCTTATATGTTCAATCTAATGGTACTCTTTACAATTGATATGGGTCAATTGATATAACACGAATGGGAATGAACTTTGAAAGCAACTAGGAAACAACTAGAGTGCAACTAAGAAACAACTAGCGTACAACTAGGAAACAACTATGGTCATTTTACGGTTGCATAATAGTTGCATAGGACACTAGTTGTTTCCTAGTCTTTTTTTGCAACTACAGAATGACTACTTTGCAACTAAAAACAATGAATGAATGTTGTAAAACAATGACACAAAACAACTACATTAGATTTGGTGCAAATAGAGAGAAAACTAGTTGCATGACAGTTGCATAGGGCACTAGTTGCATAGTAGTTGGTTGTGTCGGATGTGTTTTTCTTCTAGTGCATAATCCATAATTTCTTCACATTTTTCTTCTAAATTCCATAAGAAATAGAGTTTTTGTTTTTTTCCAAATTTTCTTTTTGGAGATTGTAAAGGCACATTATATCTTTCAATCCACCATTTGGATTTTTGAGTTTCAAAATTATGTGGTGGAGAACTTGCTCGAAAATTTATATGAGGCATTGTGAACTTTCTGACATTGTTGCATTGCAAGATTTATTTGGATGTGTTCCATGTCTTTTTTTTCCTTGAAATTTTTTATAGACATTCCTAACATGATTTAGAATATGATTAATTTTTAAATTCAGCACCCATAGTGGAAAAAGTTACCACAATCAATGGTCAAAAGCAGCTAAAGTTGTCGGGCATAGTGAAAAAAAAAAAAAATTCACTTAAAATGCCTTTATCTTTCAATCCGTACGGTCAAATGTGACGAAATTTTTACCACTTCTTCTTCTACAAGTTCAGTAAGAGATAGTACGGTTAGATTTAAAAAAATAACATTTTGTTGAAAAATTTGATGAACACAACAGTAGGGGCAGTTTTCAGTGGCTTTTGACAGAAAATGGTCTTGGTCCTTTAGGGGTTAAATAAAAAAACATGAATAGATTTTCCTACTTTGAAAGTTTATGTTTGAATTATTGATATTTTTATTTGTTAATAATAATTAGTTACAAATTTTTGAAGTAAAAAGATACATTGTAGAACTGAAAAATAACTTTCACACCCCTATATTATATAAGAAAAAATTGTCTAAAAAATGAACAAAAAATTTCAAAATATAAATCTCTATTGAAAGCTCATTTTGAGTTGAATATTGATTCAATGGTCATCTAAATGTGTTCTCTATAATTATTTGAGTTGAAAAATATGTCATTTCATTTAATTTTCAACCTCTTCTAAAAATTATTTTATATTTTATTTGAGTTGGAAATTTTAGCAATAGAAACCTATAGTCATTATTAAACAATACTCAAAATTTTAGGTTGAAATTATAGTTTATTAGAAACCACTTGTTCGCTCGTGATTTGTTGTAGTAGAACTAAGTGCACCCTAGAGGATTTAGATTGCTCAAACCTGGTACCAAACCCTAATTTTGAGTTTCTCGCAAATTTGCACCACATTTTGCAATTCTTTAGCAATTTTGAAATTTTACAATAAATTGGACATTTGTAGAAGTAATTCTTAATTTGTTGTTAGGTTGCCCTCATTACAAGAAAGTGGACACATATATGACTTCAATATATGACTTCATATTGCTAAAGCTATATTAGTTGCAATGGAACAAAACTTTTCTAATAAATTTCTTAATCTTTTTATAGTTCTTATGGGGTCATAGTATTTAGTCTTGAAAATACAATATGGTAGACAAGCCTATTACCACCCTGATTTAGAATCTCAATATCTACGGGCCAATTCCAAGACGGGTAGAGGAATGCTGGCATGTGAGTGTGGAGTGGGGAGCGGGGATTGGTGAGTAGGGAGCGGGGATTTTGTGATTTTGGAAAATAAACTAGCCAAAAAAGTATAAAATATTGGATGACAATTTAGGAAAAGGTGGATGAAAAGTGGGTGAAAAAGTGGATGAAAAAAGTGGATGAAAAAAGTAGATGAACTTAAAACAAGATGAAAAAGTTGGAGGAAAAAAGTGGAGGAAAAAAGTAGATGCAGATGAAAACATGATGAAAAATATGGATGAAAAAATTGGATGAACTTATATGAGAGGGAGGTTTAGGGTTTAGGGTTAAGGGTGTTGGTGTCAACATAATAATAAGTATATTTACAACATCAAGTACTTTGCAGAAATAATAACTTCTAATAGACCATGTTAATAGGCTATCCTATGACTATAGTGGATGGAAGGGTGATTTTAAACATCTCTATAACAATAAAACTCATATATACTTATTACACTTGGAATTTGAAAGTGTATAGAAGCCAGGCCATATTGTTTGCACATTCATTGATAGAATTCCCTTTTGTTTTGTAGCCAATATATATTTGGAGTATAGGGCCCCATAGATTTGGGGGAAACAAAGAAGGACAATTCAACAATGGAATGGACAAGGGGTTGAAGTCACTTGGTTACCTAAATAGAAATATAATGCACTTAAAAAATATAAAGACGGCACATTTATATGGAAATCCAATGAGGCTAATTATATGCAAGTAGTGACCCTTGTAGTTTCACTACATCTTCATTTAAGAGTACGGTAAACACAACAGGTATTCCTGTTTAGCAAAAAAGAAACTACCTTCACTAAATATGATTTAGTATCCCACTGAGAAGAACTGCCTTCACTTCGTTGAAGCTGAAGCTTGCAATGTGAATAAAGGCATCAATGGTACAATGTAGATTGCAGATGATTGTAAAAACATAGTATAGGTGTTTACAATTTGCCCAAGTTCCACGCTTCCCCAAGCACTTCAATTTCATCTCCTTGAAATTAGGGCAGGTACAATCGGGAAATGACGAAATGGTGAGCATATACTTCTCTGTACGAGGCAACACACCGGATATCAAGGAAACTATGCAACCAAATTCTGGATGGGGGACCATGGTTACCATTTGTATGTTTGCATTTAAAGTCAACGACGAAGCACAATTGTTTTGATGCTTGATTGTTGGGGCCTTTGGGTTCCGTCTGATAACCTTCCTTGCTCGAGTTTTTGGATACACATCTGGATTAGGTGGAACAAAATAGGCACGGACCGATTCGATTTCTATTTCACCACCAAAAAATCTATGCGGTGAAATCACTTGTCGTTGTGGAAGTTGAAATCCGGCCGCCTCAAGCGATAAAATCTCGGCTTTTGATAGTTTGGTATCCATTTGAATAGGCCAAATGGACAGAACAAATGGTACAGATAACACCCACTTCTGTCGATATCCCTTCACACACCTTTCAATGTCATCGTTGCAAAAGAAGAACTACATACGATCATTGCAATTCTTTCTATAATTCACCATCATACTTATATATATCGGCGTTGCTGTAGGTTGATTGTTTTGGACTATTTGGGCAGTGCACTTCTTTCTTGTACTAACTTGATCGGCAAAGCATGCCTTTGCGGATGTTTTTGGTAATCTGACAATATGCCATTGTATTTCGTCACACTTGCTCTCTTGGATACATGACACATGAGTGGACCGGTGAGTACCTGCAAGTTCCAAATTGGGATCATTTACCAGGACATCATGCATTTCCACATCCACGCTTGGAGAGTCGTCTTCCCTAATGGGATTCAGAGGTGCTATACTTGTTGACACTCTTGAAGATCTTGTCTGAATGCGGGGATGAGAGAAATTGACTTTATCTGGCCTATGAGAATTGTAAACTAGGTTTTTGCTTTAACCCAAAAACCCAGGAATACAGTATAGGGGTTCTAATTCTAGGGAATGATCAAATAGTCTAATGTATTGTGGCTGAGGTCACTTGTTTTCTAGAATGAGGTGGGTTTTATGGGTAAATACTATAAAAATACACAAACAAAGGAAAAATGCATAGATTTCACTCTTATTCCCAAGAATCAATTTCATTAGCAGTCCGTTAATAATGCTATTGGACGTATGAATGCAATCCCAGTCCTGGACTAGTGTTCTAGAGGTATTTCCGACAAATTGTCAAGATAGACTACAAATTGTCATGTATGATCTAGACCTTTAAGTGCAAATAACATATAGATACGTATAAAGATATATGTTCATTAATTAAAGTGATCTTTTATCGTGAGAGACAAATTGTCGGGCAGTCACTACTTATTTAGCCTAATTACTAAATTATCATGAGTAGGAGATCTGTCTCAGTCCTACGACAAATTGTCTTTTAACTAAATGCAAGGGCATGAGTGTGTGATGCATTACATTTACAACCATAACAACAACACAAGGCAATTCTATGTAACACATCATCACAATATAATTCAATATCTATTCCAATTTCTACTATTAATAACATAAGCTTATTTGCATTTCAAAACTATCCATTCATCTATTATACACAATTCACATTTCAATTTTACTTACAGCAAACAACCAGGACAAATTATCATTAACCACATCGAATACTTTGACAAATTGGCCCTCACTGTTCACTTAGTACAGTCCTGGATTGTGACAAATTGTCTTTCAGTAACCGGCTTAATCAGTCCATTTGTCAATAATAGAGAGAAAACTACAAAGGCAAATTGTCTTTCGGTCTGGTATCCTTTTGTAATCAAAGACAATTTGTCAATTTAAAGGTCAACCAGGTGTGGTTTGAATACCAAGAGTCGAAACAATTTGTCTTTCCAGTAATCTCTAAATTAATAATTTCCCTTTCAGAAATTGAATTAATTCAAAACAGTTCATAAGCCATGACAAATTGTCGTTTCCATAACAATCATTTATACTTATAAGTATACAAATAATTTCAAAACAATACGAAATCAATAAACAGAAATTCACGACAATTTGTCTTACATGGATTCAAAGTCCAGTTTTCTTTTCCGACGAAACCTATCCGAATAACAACTTGATTATTCAATGCATTTCAATCGATGATAATATGTCTGTATAGCTCTTAGACAATTTGTCTTTACACTATTTCACACTTTGGCAATTTCTATTCAGACTTCCATATCAATTCTTTCATTGTCCAATAAAACGACTTGACAGAATTAATTTTCATATTCAACATTCGAAACTTATCCCATGAACAACTCTATCGTAGGCAGCAAAAGACTTCAACTCAATTATCAAAAACAAATTATCACAATTACAACTTGAAGAACTTCTGTACTTATCTGTATCGCTGGAGAATTGTCAAATTGTCTATCGAACAATCTTAACTCCGCGGCAATTGGTCTTTCTTGATTTGCACTCCTATTTCTTGGCAGCAACCGTGATCACCAATGTCAAATTGTCTATCGAACGATCTTAACTCCGCGGCAACTGGTCTTACTTGATTTGCACTCCCATTTCTTGGCAGCAACCGTGATCATTGATGACAATTTGTCTTTCTCTTTCCATCAATCCGTATGCTTCCCATCGCCGTAATTGAAATAACAATTTGTCTCAATCATTACTACTAACAACGCAGTCAATTTGTCTATACAATGATACCCAGTTAACTTGACAAATTGTCCTTATGCACTCACAGCATACTCCGACAAATTGTCTCTAACTGTTATCGTAACTACTACAATCTACCGAAACTATAACAATGACAATTTGTCTCTGTAATTGCATACCCTCACAGTCACAACGAGTTGATTGTACAAACAATTACAACACACGTCAAACAACTCAGCAATTCCAAGTCAATTTGTCTCCCGAAGTATTTTAATTACACACACACACAGAGCAACAAATACAATTTATCCCTGAATATTTCCAAACAACTATCTACACACACAATTACTCTAAACACAATTGCGTCCAATCACTGGATCATAATAACAGCTTGACAAATTATCAAGTAATGTGACCCAATCACTGGTGTCACGGCCCACAGCTTGGCAAACTCCCAAGCTGAACAAATATCCAATCACTGGATTTAAACAAATAACGCACAACAAACAAAATTGGCAAATAGTCAGAAATTACGATTCGATTGCAAAATATATAAGTACACGACAATTTGTTCAAGACTTAGAAAGATAAAAACTGGGCCAAGAAAATGACAAATTGTCTTTGCTATATACACTGTAGAAGACAACTATTCATATCTGCAACACTACAGGCAAAATTCATCACATCGTTCCAAACTTGCTTTGTAAAGACAAATCGTTTATATTGTACCAACACTAGGAGTTTAAATTGACAATTTGTCCTATTTACACTACCAAAGACGAATTGTCAAGAAAAAGAAAAAATCAAGTGACTACATGGCCCCCTACTAAAACCATTAACGTCCTCGTCAATTTTCTCGCCTTCTCTTCCGATTTAAATCACGATCCTGACGACGTACGCGCTGCTCCTCAACCCCCGTCACTGCATTCTGGACGACTGGATCATTCTCTAGCAGCTCCGGATTTCCTGAACGCTGGGAAGAATACCAATATTGCCAAGCCTAATAACGCGTACAAGAAAATTCGTTTATCATACACAAATGAGCTCCAGCCCAGAAATGTGTAATTGCCATCACCTCTATGATCCTGTGCCAACGAGTTGCATTGTACTGAATTCTGAGCATAAGGAGGAACTCAGGATGCTGGCGATCAAACTTGTTGATGTTTATAACGATTCGATGCTGTCGACACATGTCTGATAAAAATTTGCAGAAAACTGCAGCTCTGAAACATACTGGATCAGTATGAAAAATATGATGACCATGGAAGAGTTCGTAGGCCTCTGAGCATTGCTCGGCCGTGGCAAATTGTCCTTCAATGAGTGGCCAGTTGTACTCTACTGAGTCAAGAGTAGCATCCGGTCTCCACTTGTGCCTCCTCTTGCATGGGCAATAATGACAATTTGTCACAACACCTGCGGGTGCTTCCACTTGCCAATCACTGGAAATATTACGATAGACTTGATCATATGGGCGATCCTCAGTCACTGACTGCCCATAATCTTCCACTAGCCACGCAAGTGCCTTCCACGATGGTAGAGGTTTCTCGTCCTCATAATTGTCAAATAGTCGAGAATAATTACCAACGAACTACCTGGTCAACTCCGTTCCCATAACAGGTGTCTGAACTTGCATCCATGTCCCGGGCATGTAATCCGAAGGGGATAAATTCATCTCACTAGATTGTCGAGTATCGGGGATGAGATCTAAGGGATCACTCTGGTCTCTGGCCTTCTCCAACCGCTGGTAGGTCTGCTGCAAATTGTAGATGTAATGACTATTTGTCAATTCACCTCACTGTGCTACGGCTTCCCGCTCTAGACAATTTGCCAACAACTCGTGTATCACAAGGGGGTCGGTTCTAGTTTTGATACTATCTTGGAGGAGCTGCAACTTCCGCTTCCTAGTCTTCTTAACTTCCTCTGCGACCGGACCTTCTGGACAAATTGTCAGCCGATGATCTTTAATACGAACCCTGCGCTCAGGTTCTTCAGCTTGGTCAAGTTGTCGCTGTCGATGGAGCTGTTTCTCCAACCCCAAGTAGTACAATAAAGCTCTCGCCCCGACATCCACAATTGGATCATAAAGTAAGGACCAATCTTCTAAAATTAAATCACCCCTCACTAATATCTCACAAAATAAATGCTGTTGATTTTCCATGGTCGCAGCCATCTCCCAAATTCTTCCAAATTCTTCAGGTGTGACGTCCGCGCATTTTTCCAGCCCTACCATTTCCAAAAATGCATCTCTTTGCAACTCATAGGCCCGAAAAAGGGAGAAAGACGGAGGAGACTTTAATTGCTGGTTCCACAATGCTGTCTGGAGCTTCCTATTCGTCTCCTTGGATTGCTCCACTTGTACTTGCCACTCTTCATTAGAGGCGATTAAAAATTGTATATCCTGTTGCAAAGCCTCGGTACTTGACGAATTGTCTGTAGTTTCTACTGGTGGGCGAGGAATCTCCTTCCATTGAGCCTCTGCGACTATCAACTGGCCTCTTGTCTCTGGCAATTTGCCTTCAACTACTGACAATTTGTCTCGTGACTCAGTCAATTGGTCTTGCGTCTCCTTAAGTAGGCGCTCTACTTCCTTCTTCTCCGCCCTCACCTGTTGACAAATTGTCTCTTGTTTAGACTGATAGGCTTTGATACCCTCCAACTCCTTTTGAAGGTCAGTCACTATCTCCTTAATCTTGGTCTTGTGAAATTGTTCCTGTAACCTAAATTTTTTGTTGTAACTGGCCTTAGTATTCTCCCACTCATCTCGCTCTCGTTGCATAGTTGTCTGGGCCGTCGACAATTTGTCTAACTGCTTCTCTTTAGACTTCAATAGCTCCTCAATTCTGACCGTCAAGTCCGCATTATCCTTCTGGAGCTTCTTCACTTGCACTTGCAATGCCGCTTCACCATCCACGCTCTTCCTTAATTTGTCTGTGAGAACTTCAATGCGTATTTGGCTTTGTCTGAGCATCGGGCTGGTTGGCACCTCCGCAGCTTTCACCTTCTCCTTCGGTTGGGGTGGTTTCACTGGCAATTCCTTCTCCTTTTCCTTCCGCTCAGCTTCCTTGTTGCGAGGCTCAGCTGTCTGTTTTGGTTTTGGTGTGGTCGGTTTCGGTTGCGAGGATGACCTTGATCCAGGACAACTTGCTTGTGCCGTCTCCTTAGACGAAATAGGATGAATTGTCGGAAGAATCGGTGGTATGGTAATTGCTGAAATATAAGTGGCAGAAAGAAGTGAAATAGGATTCTTGGATTTCTTCAACGCCATCTCCAACTTGATGTTGGTGTAGACAATTTGTCCCCAGTTAAATCGTTCTCCTTGCTAAGCTGCTACACCGGCTCTCATGGCCTCATCTGTCATCATTTCTGCTCTTGGTGTAAGGAATAAACGCTGGTTCACAAATTGTAACCACTGGGAAATGGACGCAGTGGCCTTCAGTAAATCCCAACCCGCAGGTTTCTTTGCATACTAGAATTTAGAACCAAAAATTTCTTCCTTCATTTCCTTTGTCAAAGGTGATGCCGATTCTAACGGTTCTCCCTCCGCTGATACGCCCAAAACTTCTGCCACCTTGTCCCTATCAAATTGACAAGGAAAATCATACACTCGGATCTTCTCGACAACTTGTCCAAAACTGCTTGCTTGAACAAATTGTCGTACCCGCTCTACGTTTGGTTGATCCCATCGCTTCTTAAGGAAGCCCAATAAACCAGCAGCACGTTGTCGCACTGTAAATGCGTACATAGTGTAAAAATGCATAGTAATACATTATTTCCATAGATTTGGTTTTAATAATATAAAAATAAAGATGACATCATCCTTAGTAGCTTCAAGATGACGCCTTCTCACGATGACATGAGCCATCTATATAAGAATAGGTTATCATCTTAGAATGCCACCAAACTTGAAGTAGTTTCTTTATTGTATGTTATAGATTTCAGTATGTCGAATTGGAGGGTTTTTTCTGAGTCTCAGGATGAGGAGCCTCTACCAGAATCGGAGTTTGAGTTTTCGTTATCTCAACTATCGGCTCAACCTCTTCAGCCGCTAGGTCTTTCATTATTACACGAGCGTCCTCAAGATGAATCTGGGCCTTCTCGACCGCCAAAGCAACCCCGCGTGGAGCAGCGATGGCACGGGAACCTACAGCGTAGAGCTCGAGCACTAGTGATCCTGTTGCAGGTTGGGTGTGTTGAACCTGGTACCCAAGAAGTGACATTCGAAGGGAGTTTTGAAGGTCTTAATGACGATCAATACTATTGTATGGTCAGGCCTATTAAAGGGAGTCGTGGTCACCAACGATGGTTAGAGGGGCCGGTCAATCCCTTGACAAAGGCGGATCGTGTTGAGTTTGTTGCTACTACTATCAAGCGAATTCTCAAGTTCTTGAAGATGGAGTGAAGTTTCTTTGAAGACTTTAGTTTTTTACCTTTGAGAAGACATTTATTTTATGTTAGTTGTTTGTAGATTTCATTTTGGGTGTTGAAAAGAAAAGATAGAAAGAAAAGATAGAAAGGAATTAATGAAATAGTTTTCCTTCTAGGTGAACTTGAAGTGAATTTTCTTTCTAAGATAAAAATAAAGAGATAGTTGTGGGGTCAAATAAGGGCTCAATTATTGATGTGAGAGATTTGGGAGTGAGTTAGGGGCTAACCCCACTTGTTTGTGTGGTTAGAGTAGAGATAAGGTGGAGAAAAAAGGGAACACTATTCATCTTCTCTCCCGTTGTGAGTTTAGGAAGGCCCGAATGTTTGAGGGTCCATTGTGTTGTGAATTTGAAGTATTTTGAAATGAAATTTGGAGGTCTTGTGTATCATGGTGTGTAGTTTCCAAATTGATCTCACTTGCTTGTTTTGGAGTTGTGAAGCAAAAGTTGTGCTAGTATGAGTGGAGGGAGGTTTGTTGCCTTTAAAATTAAGAGGCAGAGACTTCGACAGACCATAAAAGACGGACAGGTTCTTTTTTTGCCATGAAATTTGGAGGAAGTGTAGGAAATTGTGTTAGATTTTCATGAAGCTATCATTCGTTCTATTTGGAGTTTGTATGAGAAAGTTGTGAGTGTGGAAGCGAAAGAAGGTCTGCTGCCTTTCCCTTCTCAAGGCCGAAACTTTGGATGGCCATAGAGGTTGTACAGAGTCTTAGAATTGTATGAAATTTGGAGGAGAAGTAGATGATTGTTTTATCTTTCCGAAAAGCTATCATTTAGTTCATTTGGAGTTATAGATCAACAGAGACACTCATCCAAAGATCAGCTTGGGAATTGGAGTTGGAGTTGAAGGAGTTTGAAGACTTGTGTGTTTGTGTGTGTGTGGCTTGTGGCTTTGTAAATTTCATTTTATTGTTGCGGGCAGTTTGGTTCACACCAATACTAGCCTCATTTGGTGTTGTGGATGCGACGAAGTGGGGTTAATTGCCCACATGGTCGAGACTTTTATGTTGTTCCCACTGGTGAGGCAAGTTTGCTGGTCACCGTGGGTTTGAAATTTAGGATCCAATCCCTCGAACGGCTCAGCTCGTGGTCTGGCCGTCCCGTTTTACACGTCCGAAGCCCGTGGTTTCTTATCACCCTACCTTGACCCTTGGCCTATTTAGAAACACAACAGGATAGGACAATGAGTAGCAGTTTGAAGATTTGAAGATTCGACAAGTTACGATTTATTTCATTCTCGAGCCATTTCTAGTCGCAGCCAGAATCCTTGTGATTTCCCAAGGCAAACTCTCTCTACATGACAACGTAGCTCAATCTCTCTCTCCTGGATAATTTGGTCTAAAAGATCCAAGGGCAATTCGTTGAATCTAATACCGAATACCTTAAGATCTCGTTTAGAGGCCATCTGCCAATTTTGTCGATGTTACCCACAGGATGCTGTGAGTAATTGTCCCCTCTTATTTCGACAACTTGTCTTACCAGACTACTGACTTAGAGTCCACTCACCTAACTGTTCACTTGGCAAATTGTCAAAGTAATCTTCAATTAATTCACAGCTCTTGATCTAATTGTCTGCTCATTTTCTTTCTCACTCATTTTGTTTGTTATCCGACTTAGTTCCTTTCTTTCGGTCAAATTGTCTTTCATAACTCACGAGAATTCATTTCTTTCAACACTCATCATTCTGAGATTCTCTCAATGATATATTTGCTTCCTTGGGCTTCTGTACTTTTGACAATTTGTCTGGTTTCTTCCTCCTTAATCTCGGTTATTTCTATAAAAAAATTTAAGATGGTTTAATTCTGGAACTAGTCCTCTTAATTGTGAATGATTTCTGAAATTTATAACTTATTTCCTCTCGGTAAAACAATTTGTCAATAATACACTTTTCTCTCTTACATTATCATGTTCTCTCAGCTTATTTACAAAATGTCTCTTTTGCATATTATCAAGCTACATTTCTATCCAACGATTTGTCTTGTAATCCTCTTAGTCTGAAAATTGGTCTGTAATTCACCTTATTTCTCATGGTTCGGTCCATGTGTGGGTTATTCTCGACAAATTGTCTTTTAAATTCTGGAAAATTATTATTCACATAATTTTCAATATCAATTCTTACTTAGCCAAACTCGGCAATTTGTCCTGAACTCACTCGATTACTTGACTCCCTCAACTTTTGTTTATTTACTACATCCATTCTTTTCTTCCTTCCTTTTTAAGTTGTCTAATTACCAAGATTATCATGTTTTCACATTCCACTTACTGTTTCAACCTACTTAAATCTCTCGGCAATTTGTCTTTCAAAAACAGGAGCAGTATTTCTCATCTTGACAATTGGTCTGTAATTCTCCCGCTTGCTATTAACGACAAATTGTCAAATCTCTTCACTCGCAGTGCGAGTAGTATATCAATCTGTGTTCAAACACAATTTTCCAATGAATCTTTAGTCCCTGAACAACTTGTACTCCTGGCAATTTGTCTTACAAAACTTTTCTATGTTAAGTAAAATCGCAGTGATTATAGAAAAATTAGAGTGAGATTCTATAGATCTGAAACCTAATTGTTCTTTTCTTAATAACTAAATTTTTCTTTTCAAAACTTTGTCTTCTTATCTTCCTTCAATTTGTCAAACAGCTACTGTCTCTCTTTTCTTCTTTCTTTTAAAGCAAACCTAATTGCTATTTTATCATGTTTTCAAGTTAACTTTTCACCATGTTATACAATCAAAGACAAATTGTCCAACTGAATTGATTTCTCTCCAAATCACTCGACAATTTGTCTAGCATAAGACTCTCTTAACAACAGGTCCTTGTTTTCTCCCGTTCAGTTCTTTGATGATTTGTCTTAGTCTCGACAAGCCATTTGTCAATAAAATCAGTTGTAGAAATTCACTCGACAATTTGTCATGTGTTTCTATTTCTTTCTAAGACAATTTGTTCTACCTGCATAACTTATTCAGCGACAATTTAACCCTAACTATTCTTATTATGACGCGGTGAATTAGGGTAGCAGATTATTTCAATCCCTCTTTTCAACCTTCTAATTCGTTCCATTCTCAGTCAAATTGTCATCACTCGCTCCATCAGTACACAAAACAAACAATTTGTCTTAAAAACAACGGTCCTCTGGCAGTAAGAGACTTACCTCTCGCAATACAGAACCCGACAAATTGTCCTCAATCTCCAGTTCCCTAAAACAACTAAGAAAAAGATAACTTGTCAATTTTGTCGCTTACTTTAACATCTTTAGCAAATTGTCCGACTGTGTGAGTTCAATCCTGCGCTTACTAATTCGCACATTCAACATGGTTACAAGTTAAAGTTGACATCATCATTCAAAGACAATTTGTCTACTGTCTAATTCCAACTTCAGTTTGCAACGACAAATTGTCCATAAAACAAAAAGAGAGAAAGAAGTTCACCATGCGCGCCTTCTCCAACTACTTCCAACTCGCTCCCAAATGCCGTGTTAGAAGAAAAAACAACAGACAATTTGTCAAGGCGCAGCGCTTCCACATATACTTAGGTCAATTTGTCTGTGACGGCGGCTAAACGGCGGACAATTTGTCTAGGGGATCGGGGGTAAGTTGGTTTAGGGTAAACCGGTTATCAGATTTCTGAATCCGATCCTCCATCATGACCATTCAAATTGTCTTTATTTAATGCAACCCATTATTTATATATATTCACTTTAATAAATGCCCTCCCGTCAAATTGTCTTGATCCTTCTTTTATGGTCTGTATTAATTATCCGATTTAATGACAAATTGTCTTTTAGATCCCTTCTACTTATAACTTTTTTTTTTTTTTTTTCTCAGACAATTTGTCGTGTAAAATTGAAAAGAAAAGAATAATTAAAATAATAATTAATACAATAATATTATCAAATAGTAAAAAAAATTCAAAATATATCTAAAAATAAAAATAGAAAAAAATAATATTAATATTAAGCCTGCCCCCTACTAAAATCATAACTTGTCCTCAAGTTATGTAGGATTTAAGACGATACCTATTGTAACGGGTGTCATGTTTATTTCCAGCAAAATCTTGTATTTCAATTGAACCATTTGGGTATGCATTTAAAACTTTATAAGGACCAAACCAACGCATTTTAAATTTGCTTGGAAATTTTTGAAAACGACTATCGTATAAAAGTACCAAGTCATTAGATTGGAGTTTCTTGGGAATCAATTTACTATCGTAATAAGTTTTGCGTCGACTTTGAATTGCTTTCATATTGAGAAAAGCTTGACGCCTAGTTTCATCTAGTTTTTCTAACATTGCAAATCTTTCTTTTAAAGATTCCTCATCTCCTAATCGATTTTCCAAAGCAATGCACAAAGATTGCACCTCTAATTCAATGGGTAAAATGGCTTCTTGGCCATAAACTAACTGAAAAGGTGTACTTTTTGTAGTAACTTTATAAGCTGTTCGATAGGCCCACAAGGCGTCAAACACTTTGGCATCCCAGTCAGTGTTGGATCCTTGAACAATTTTAGTGATAATTTTGCATAGAATACCGTTAGTTTTCTCTGTTTGGCCATTTGCCCTAGGATGATAGGGGCTAGTTTTCCGATGTTTAATAAAATATTTTATCAGTTAATTTTGTAATAGTATCATTAATAAAATGAGTACCTCTATCACTAATTAATTCCTCAGGACAGCCAAATTGGGTAATAATATTTTCATATAAAAATTTTGCAACAGTATTGGCGTCATCAGTCCTGGTAGCAACTGCTTCTGCCCATTTGGTCACATATTCTGTGGCAACCAGAATATATTGTTTTCTACCATCTCTACTAGGTGGATTAATAGGTCCAACAAAATCTATACCCCATTTTTCAAAAGGTATTTGTGCTAAAATTGGTGTTAAGGGCATAGAAGTTGTAGGAGTAGGTTTTCCTACTCTTTGGCACGGGTCACACTTCTTTGCAAATGCATTCGCATCCACAAACATAGTGGGCCATCAATAACCAGATTGTAAAGCTTTTTGGGCAGTTACAGTTCCAGCAAAATGACCACCACAACTTTCACTGTGGCAACCCTCTAAAATTAATGAAACTTCACTTGGATTTATACAACGTCTCAAAAGTCCATCATTTCCTTTTTTATACAATACTTCCTCAATGAGGGTATAAGGACCTGATTTATACATTAATTTGTTCTTTTGTTTTTCTGTATAATCTAAGGGAAATTGTCCAGTTTGCAAGAAATTTATAATTTCTGCATATTCTAAAGGTATGACATCGATATGAAATAGGTTGGCATCTAGGAAATTATCATCCAATGGTTCTTTACCCAAATCCAGACTTATTCGGGAAAGATGGTCGGCATTTGCATGACTCTTTCCTGGTCTAACTTGGATAGTAAAATTAAATTCTTGGAGTAATAATACCCATCTAGCAATTCTCCCACTTAATTGGGGTTTGTTGATCATGTATTTCAGGGCATCATGATCTACATGAAAAACAAATTTATAACCCAATAAGTAATGTCGAAATTTTTGTACAGAAAATATCATTCCTAATGCTTCTCTTTCAGTCACGGTATAGTTCTTTTCTGCAGCGGCTAATTGCCTACTTGCAAAATAAATTGGTTTGTCATGGTTTTTCTCATCTTTTTGACTTAACACACTCCCTATTGCAACATTTGAAGCGTCAACATATACTTCAAAATCTTTATTCCAATCTGGGAGGATCAAGACTGGAGCACTTGTTAATTTTTCTTTTAGTATTTCAAAGGTTTTAGTACATGAGTCTGTCCAAATAGGAGCTGTGTCAAACTTTTTAGTTAATTCTGTCAAAGGAATAGCTATGTTGGCATACTTATAAATGTATCTTCTATAGTAACCAACATGTCCTAAAAATGCTCTTACCTCGGTAACAATATTGGGTTGTGGTAGTTTGACAATTATTGCTACTTTATCTGGATCGGTAGCAATACCTTGGCTAGATACAATGTGTCCTACCAATTTTCCAAATGGTACGGCAAATTGTGATTTTGCCGCATTAATAGAAATTCCGTACTTCTCACATTGAATGAAACATTTTTCTAGACACTCTGCGTGGTCTTCTTTTGAACTATATACACAAAAATCATCTAGGAAAATTTCTATAAATTTCCGTAAATATATTTGAAAAGCAATAGTCATTAGTCTTTGGAATGTGGCTGGAGCATTACACAATCCAAAGGGCATTTTTGTATGAGCAAAAATTCCCCAATCGGTTGTAAAAGCAATTAATAATCTATACATTTCCGCAATTTGGATTTGGTTATACCCTGAGAAACCATCCATAAAGGAATAGCACTCATAACCCGCAACACCATCTAAAAGGTGTCCGTGAAAGGTAAAGGAAAATAATCCTTCTTTGTTACACTATTTAGTTTTCTATAATCTTGACAAATGCGAATTTTTCCATTCTTTTTAGGCACTATTACAATAGGAGATACCCATTCACTATGAGGTACTTCAAAGATAAATCCACAAGCTAAAAGCTTGTCAATTTCTTCTTTGACCATTAGGGAATATTTGGGATTCATCCTATATTGTCTTTGTCTAATAGGTTTAGCATCATGCTCTAAAATAATTTTATGCTCACATATATCAGGAGGAACTCCCTTTAAATCTGAATAATTCCATGCAAAAGAGCTTTTATGTCTTTTAAAGAAGTCATGCCAATATTGAAATTCAGATTTTGTTATTTTGGAATAAATTTTAATAATTTTAGGGTTTGAAGTTGTTCCCAAATTCATATCTTGAACTGGGGTATTTAAAGAATCTTTAAAAGCTTTCTGTTGCAAAGGAGTAGGTTCACTATAAGCTAATAGATCACCCATTTCTTGATTATCAGAAAGAATTTCAGGTTCAAACTCTGAAGATACATCTACATTGATGTTCAGAACTTCAAAAATTTTCCAAGCCAAGATGGCATCATTTGAATCATCAATTCGCGCTAGTGGAGTAAAATATTCTCCTAACCCTAAACTTCGGTAAGATATTTCTTTAGAAACTTTTTGAGTTAACTCTATTTCACTTTCACTTTTAGTTTGGTTTTCCGAAGTTACATTACTATCTTCTTGTTGGGTTTCACCATGGTATGAAATTGGGTAAAGAGGCAAAATTATTTTATTATTCCCTTTTCCAATAGTAAGGGTTCTTTTTCCCCAATCATCTTTGGCTTTTGCTAAGTACAACCATGGGCGTCCTAACAAGATAGGATAGGATGAAACAGATTCTATGAGTTTAAAAACTATATAATCAATCTTATAATCAATTCTACCAATAGTAGTGGTAACTTGATTAAGTATCCCAAGGGATTTTACTCTACTCTGATCCGCCATACGTAAAATAATCGAAGTGGAGGTCATAGTTTTTAGACCTAATTCCTCCATTGTTTCAAAATTCATAAGATTTATACTAGACCCACTATCAATTTGTACTCCCTGAATTAATGATCCATCTATTACTACATCCACAATTGGAGCCCTAGGGTCTCTAGAAATTTCATGAATTTCAACCATTTTGGTTCTTTTGCATACTAGTGATGAACTTAATTCACTCCTACACTTGGGTGAAATAGCCAGAAGTTGTTTCATACTAATTAAAGGTTGTATTTTATCTAAATTGGATAAAATATTATAAGGTTCCAATCCTTCTGTTAATCTCATAGATCGTGGAGATTTTCATTTTGATAGAGGTGTATTGTGTGATTTTGAATTTATCCTCTTTGCAGGTATTTGGTAAAAATTAGGTAATGCAATTGATTTGTCTACAGGATTATCATCTTTTGGTATTTCAAGTATTGGCTCTGAAATAGGTTTAGATAATTTTTCTTGTCTTTCTTTCCAAGTCATCTCCTTATTAGGATGAATGGGATCAAGAATTATTTCGTTGGGTTGTCCTATCTCTTTTTCTAAAGACGATTCTACCATTACGGGTGTTTTAGTCAAGATTGAAATGGCATTATCACTTTCTGTATTACTTATAATAGGTTCTTTTTGTAAATCTTGTTTTGCCTTAGCTGCTCTAGTGGCTATAAAGACATTTTCTGGGTAGAATCTAGTCTCAGGTATAGTATGCGAAATATGATTAGATGGTCTAGAATTATCTGGTTCTTGAAATTGAACCTGTTTATTTCTAGGATAATCCCTCTCAAAGGGAAGAAAAGTCCTAGGTGGAGCAGTACAATCTTCTGGGAGATGTCCTTGTTGACGACATCTACCACAAAAAGGTGAATATCCTACTTGTTTCCTCGGGTTAGGACACTCATTAGCATAATGACCCAATTCCCCACATCTATAACAAACTAATTTCTTTCCTCTTTCTGGGGTTCCGTAACGATGTGTGTTGGGATTGGATGGTGGTCCATTCCACACAAGAGGTTCATTATAAGTATCATTCCAACGAGGTCGATTATTGTTGGGTCTATAGGGTGGTCCTGTGTTGGGTCTAGTAAAAGGACGTTTATTATCATTATTTCTATTTACCCATGGCTTCTTAGCATCAATTTGCAGCACTTGTTTTACAGCTCTCAGATCGTTTTGTACTGATAAGTTCCAACATTTATTAGTAGGATGTTTTCCTCCACAAAAATTACAACGTGGAATTTCCTCAATATTGAGAATAGGTGATGGACATTCAGATGGTAAATGACCATGTCCTTTGTAATTTGAACACCATACATTGGTTCTAGTGTTAGTAGGTTTAGATCGCTTAATTGGGGCATTAGTGATTTCAACTCTCAAATCAGCCATTTCTTCTACAAGTTTACTTAAAAGATCTGTTTTAGGATCTTTCACTTCAGCTACTATAGTAGGTTGGATGGGTCAGTTAGCATAATATTTTGATGGAGATTGTTGAGAGGTTTGTATTCCAGGTTGTGGATAGACCAAATTAGGTGGATATATATTAGAATCTAAGGTCATCAATTGGTCATCGTCTATCCTTGCCTCCTCATATTGCTTAGCATATTGAACCGTTGTGGCCAGATCTCTAGGATTCTTTTCTTTTATTGCTATTTTAAATTCATGTGGGTATAATCCTCCTACAAAAATTCCAGTTAAATAAGAATCTGGAATCCTATGATCGGTCCAACGTTGTAAAATATATTCCATCCTACCATAATAGTTATTAACACTTTCCCCTATAGCCATTCTAATGGTTCTTAATCTCTCTTGTAAACTTTCTGTAAAAGCTAATGGTCGAAATCTAGCTAAGAAGGCATTTCTTAAGGCATTCCATGTTTCAAATGGACCATGTGTTTGATGCCATTCTTGAGCGATTCCATACAAGGTTGCAGGAAAAGTTATAAGAAAATTAGCCTCTGGGATGAAATTGGCCGCACAGACTACGTTGAAGCGGTTCAGATGATGATCCGGATCTGAACCTGCTAATCCATAGTATTGTGGCAAATCTACTAAATTAAGCGGTCTAAGCTGAGCCATAGTGATTATATCAGAGGTTTCAGAAGTCTCAGAGTTATCAGAGGTTTCAAAATTTTCTGATGTCTTGGATTCTGAAGTAGTTTGGTCTAGAAATTCTTCTTCAGATAAAACTTTTGGTGAATTTGGATCAATGATTGACTTATTTTCTTCTTTAGGCAAATTTATTTTTCATCAGTTTTAAACGAAATTTGTCCAGTGGAAATTTGTATTCTTGGTATGTTTTGAATTATTGAATCAATTTTAGGAGCTAAGAATATATCACTAGTTGACTCATTTACCGGATTAAAAAGAGTTTTGATCCTTTCATTAATATCTAAACCTTGAGGTCCCCATTTTTTTGCTAGATAACTATTAATAGTAGCATGGTCAAGTGCAGAGGGTTGAGAAAATAAATAGTCAATAGAAGGGAATCTAGAAAGAGGGTTACGAGAAGATTCCCCTAAATTTACTTCACGAGTTTCATTGGTCAATTGAGTCTGGGAAGGATCTAATAAAGACTCTTCTTGTTCTTTAAATTTTCTTGCTAACTCATGTAAAATCTTAGGACTGGTTGGTGGATTAACTTCTCTTGATAAGGTATCATCCAAAGGCTGGTCTAATTCTTGTTTAGAACTCGATTCCTTACTACTTTCGTTAGAAGGACTTGGGGGAGGTTTTGTAGGTGAAAGGCAAGAAGGTACTACCACCGGTATTCGTCTCCGATTTTCCCTATTTATTGCTCTTTCATCTCTCTGAACTTTCTGTAATGCTTCTCTCAATATCCGTGCATTTGTAGGTCCAGACATTTAAAGATGCCATAGATAAGAGATTTCAACAAAAATCTCATTGCACACTAGGTACCTCTTATCTCAGGCTATCTCAAACTCGAGGTAATAGATTCCCAATGCTCAGTGAGATGTCTGTTCCAGTTGCATAGAGTCTTATATCACAGTTGTTTTTCCTAAAGGCATTCGTTATGGGATTACACTCACAAACGAATGTAATCGAAATTGGTTGGACAAATTAGACTAAAGGACAGACTTAATGGATGTACTTTCTCTCTACAAATAAAATCAGGTATAAGTGGTGTTATTCTCGGGTTCATAGGACCATAGGTGAATATATAGATTCTTTCTAAAACTTTCTTTCCCGTCCAGGCAGCATAAGCTTGGGGTATTTCACTATCGGTAATTTGTTTTAATTTCTGATATTGACTAAACAAATAAAGAAGAGCAAAATCAAGAAGTAGTTCTCCAGATTTTACTACAAATTCTTTCTTTGGTTCAAACTTATTCCAGAGTTTAGAGAATATAATTCTTTTAATATCTAAAGGTAATTTTTCTATTCTCTGTTTTAATTCTTTATCTTGGATATACTTCCCACTTAGTTGAAAACTTTGTCCAAAATAAGCGTTCCTATATAGACGATAAAGTGCCATAAAAAGGCATGGTCCTAAGTAATAATCCTTCATTATTTTCGATACTTCCCAAGGAAACAAATAACCCATTTTGAATCATTTGTACTAAACTTTTATTTTATTTTTATTTATTTATTTGTTGAGTTGTCAATATAATTTTAGGTTATCCATTTGTTGGGAAGAATGAAAATAAATTAGAGTATTAATTATGGTCCATATTTTAACTAATTTGTCTATAGATAATCCTTTAAAACTTAATTGATTTAATTGGTTAATCGAATTTAAAAATTCTGGATCAAAAGTAGGAAATGTATTAGTAACAGGGGAGTTATTAAAACTATTCAATGGTTGAGGTGGTATTCTACTGGTATTTTCGTAGGCTTGTTTCTTAAAACAAGTTTGTTTAATATGCCATGTTTCTCCACAAAAATGACAATTATTTCCCTCTCTAAGACCCTTAATTTTTCCTCTAGTATAAGCTCGTGAGTTTTTGAGATTTAGACTATTAAAATGTGTATTAGGACAAGGGTTTGGTACAGTTCTAAAAAATGGTCTAGGGTTTCGACAAAACGAGTGTCTCTGAGTATCTTCAGAGTTAATTTTGTCAGTATTTTCAAACTTTCGAAATATTTCTTTTAAAATTTCCTCTATGAACTCTTCGCCTATTTTCTCAGTCAACCCCATTTTCTTTCTACCCACATATTACTTCAAAATTTTTATTTCTAATTTTGTATTTTGACTTTCCACTTTATTAGATTTCAAAAAGGAATTTTAAAAGTTTTAGACACCCTTCAGAAGAATTCTATAAGAAAAAATACATGTCATTCTTAAGAGAGTTCTTCTCCGAAAAAGTTACATATTCTATTTTATCTGTACGAATTCTTAATTTGGGATATTATGTATTCAAGAAATTAAAATTCCTACAATTTCTAGTCTACATTTCAGCCACCATTAGCCAGGATCATTCCCCGACAGCGGCGCCAAATGTAAACTAGGTTTATGCTTTAACCCAAAAACCCAGGAATACAGTATAGGGGTTCTAATTCTAGGGAATGATCAAATAGTCTAATGTATTGTGGCTGAGGTCACTTGTTTTCTAGAATGAGGTGGGTTTTATGGGTAAATACTATAAAAATACACAAACAAAGGAAAAATGCATAGATTTCACTCTTATTCCCAAGAATCAATTTCATTAGCAGTCCGTTAATAATGCTATTGGACGTATGAATGCAATCCCAGTCCTGGACTAGTGTTCTAGAGGTATTTCCGACAAATTGTCAAGATAGACTACAAATTGTCATGTATGATCTAGACCTTTAAGTGCAAATAACATATAGATACGTATAAAGATATATGTTCATTAATTAAAGTGATCTTTTATCGTGAGAGACAAATTGTCGGGCAGTCACTACTTATTTAGCCTAATTACTAAATTATCATGAGTAGGAGATCTGTCTCAGTCCTACGACAAATTGTCTTTTAACTAAATGCAAGGGCATGAGTGTGTGATGCATTACATTTACAACCATAACAACAACACAAGGCAATTCTATGTAACACATCATCACAATATAATTCAATATCTATTCCAATTTCTACTATTAATAACATAAGCTTATTTGCATTTCAAAACTATCCATTCATCTATTATACACAATTCACATTTCAATTTTACTTACAGCAAACAACCAGGACAAATTATCATTAACCACATCGAATACTTTGACAAATTGGCCCTCACTGTTCACTTAGTACAGTCCTGGATTGTGACAAATTGTCTTTCAGTAACCGGCTTAATCAGTCCATTTGTCAATAATAGAGAGAAAACTACAAAGGCAAATTGTCTTTCGGTCTGGTATCCTTTTGTAATCAAAGACAATTTGTCAATTTAAAGGTCAACCAGGTGTGGTTTGAATACCAAGAGTCGAAACAATTTGTCTTTCCAGTAATCTCTAAATTAATAATTTCCCTTTCAGAAATTGAATTAATTCAAAACAGTTCATAAGCCATGACAAATTGTCGTTTCCATAACAATCATTTATACTTATAAGTATACAAATAATTTCAAAACAATACGAAATCAATAAACAGAAATTCACGACAATTTGTCTTACATGGATTCAAAGTCCAGTTTTCTTTTCCGACGAAACCTATCCGAATAACAACTTGATTATTCAATGCATTTCAATCGATGATAATATGTCTGTATAGCTCTTAGACAATTTGTCTTTACACTATTTCACACTTTGGCAATTTCTATTCAGACTTCCATATCAATTCTTTCATTGTCCAATAAAACGACTTGACAGAATTAATTTTCATATTCAACATTCGAAACTTATCCCATGAACAACTCTATCGTAGGCAGCAAAAGACTTCAACTCAATTATCAAAAACAAATTATCACAATTACAACTTGAAGAACTTCTGTACTTATCTGTATCGCTGGAGAATTGTCAAATTGTCTATCGAACAATCTTAACTCCGCGGCAATTGGTCTTTCTTGATTTGCACTCCTATTTCTTGGCAGCAACCGTGATCACCAATGTCAAATTGTCTATCGAACGATCTTAACTCCGCGGCAACTGGTCTTACTTGATTTGCACTCCCATTTCTTGGCAGCAACCGTGATCATTGATGACAATTTGTCTTTCTCTTTCCATCAATCCGTATGCTTCCCATCGCCGTAATTGAAATAACAATTTGTCTCAATCATTACTACTAACAACGCAGTCAATTTGTCTATACAATGATACCCAGTTAACTTGACAAATTGTCCTTATGCACTCACAGCATACTCCGACAAATTGTCTCTAACTGTTATCGTAACTACTACAATCTACCGAAACTATAACAATGACAATTTGTCTCTGTAATTGCATACCCTCACAGTCACAACGAGTTGATTGTACAAACAATTACAACACACGTCAAACAACTCAGCAATTCCAAGTCAATTTGTCTCCCGAAGTATTTTAATTACACACACACACAGAGCAACAAATACAATTTATCCCTGAATATTTCCAAACAACTATCTACACACACAATTACTCTAAACACAATTGCGTCCAATCACTGGATCATAATAACAGCTTGACAAATTATCAAGTAATGTGACCCAATCACTGGTGTCACGGCCCACAGCTTGGCAAACTCCCAAGCTGAACAAATATCCAATCACTGGATTTAAACAAATAACGCACAACAAACAAAATTGGCAAATAGTCAGAAATTACGATTCGATTGCAAAATATATAAGTACACGACAATTTGTTCAAGACTTAGAAAGATAAAAACTGGGCCAAGAAAATGACAAATTGTCTTTGCTATATACACTGTAGAAGACAACTATTCATATCTGCAACACTACAGGCAAAATTCATCACATCGTTCCAAACTTGCTTTGTAAAGACAAATCGTTTATATTGTACCAACACTAGGAGTTTAAATTGACAATTTGTCCTATTTACACTACCAAAGACGAATTGTCAAGAAAAAGAAAAAATCAAGTGACTACATGGCCCCCTACTAAAACCATTAACGTCCTCGTCAATTTTCTCGCCTTCTCTTCCGATTTAAATCACGATCCTGACGACGTACGCGCTGCTCCTCAACCCCCGTCACTGCATTCTGGACGACTGGATCATTCTCTAGCAGCTCCGGATTTCCTGAACGCTGGGAAGAATACCAATATTGCCAAGCCTAATAACGCGTACAAGAAAATTCGTTTATCATACACAAATGAGCTCCAGCCCAGAAATGTGTAATTGCCATCACCTCTATGATCCTGTGCCAACGAGTTGCATTGTACTGAATTCTGAGCATAAGGAGGAACTCAGGATGCTGGCGATCAAACTTGTTGATGTTTATAACGATTCGATGCTGTCGACACATGTCTGATAAAAATTTGCAGAAAACTGCAGCTCTGAAACATACTGGATCAGTATGAAAAATATGATGACCATGGAAGAGTTCGTAGGCCTCTGAGCATTGCTCGGCCGTGGCAAATTGTCCTTCAATGAGTGGCCAGTTGTACTCTACTGAGTCAAGAGTAGCATCCGGTCTCCACTTGTGCCTCCTCTTGCATGGGCAATAATGACAATTTGTCACAACACCTGCGGGTGCTTCCACTTGCCAATCACTGGAAATATTACGATAGACTTGATCATATGGGCGATCCTCAGTCACTGACTGCCCATAATCTTCCACTAGCCACGCAAGTGCCTTCCACGATGGTAGAGGTTTCTCGTCCTCATAATTGTCAAATAGTCGAGAATAATTACCAACGAACTACCTGGTCAACTCCGTTCCCATAACAGGTGTCTGAACTTGCATCCATGTCCCGGGCATGTAATCCGAAGGGGATAAATTCATCTCACTAGATTGTCGAGTATCGGGGATGAGATCTAAGGGATCACTCTGGTCTCTGGCCTTCTCCAACCGCTGGTAGGTCTGCTGCAAATTGTAGATGTAATGACTATTTGTCAATTCACCTCACTGTGCTACGGCTTCCCGCTCTAGACAATTTGCCAACAACTCGTGTATCACAAGGGGGTCGGTTCTAGTTTTGATACTATCTTGGAGGAGCTGCAACTTCCGCTTCCTAGTCTTCTTAACTTCCTCTGCGACCGGACCTTCTGGACAAATTGTCAGCCGATGATCTTTAATACGAACCCTGCGCTCAGGTTCTTCAGCTTGGTCAAGTTGTCGCTGTCGATGGAGCTGTTTCTCCAACCCCAAGTAGTACAATAAAGCTCTCGCCCCGACATCCACAATTGGATCATAAAGTAAGGACCAATCTTCTAAAATTAAATCACCCCTCACTAATATCTCACAAAATAAATGCTGTTGATTTTCCATGGTCGCAGCCATCTCCCAAATTCTTCCAAATTCTTCAGGTGTGACGTCCGCGCATTTTTCCAGCCCTACCATTTCCAAAAATGCATCTCTTTGCAACTCATAGGCCCGAAAAAGGGAGAAAGACGGAGGAGACTTTAATTGCTGGTTCCACAATGCTGTCTGGAGCTTCCTATTCGTCTCCTTGGATTGCTCCACTTGTACTTGCCACTCTTCATTAGAGGCGATTAAAAATTGTATATCCTGTTGCAAAGCCTCGGTACTTGACGAATTGTCTGTAGTTTCTACTGGTGGGCGAGGAATCTCCTTCCATTGAGCCTCTGCGACTATCAACTGGCCTCTTGTCTCTGGCAATTTGCCTTCAACTACTGACAATTTGTCTCGTGACTCAGTCAATTGGTCTTGCGTCTCCTTAAGTAGGCGCTCTACTTCCTTCTTCTCCGCCCTCACCTGTTGACAAATTGTCTCTTGTTTAGACTGATAGGCTTTGATACCCTCCAACTCCTTTTGAAGGTCAGTCACTATCTCCTTAATCTTGGTCTTGTGAAATTGTTCCTGTAACCTAAATTTTTTGTTGTAACTGGCCTTAGTATTCTCCCACTCATCTCGCTCTCGTTGCATAGTTGTCTGGGCCGTCGACAATTTGTCTAACTGCTTCTCTTTAGACTTCAATAGCTCCTCAATTCTGACCGTCAAGTCCGCATTATCCTTCTGGAGCTTCTTCACTTGCACTTGCAATGCCGCTTCACCATCCACGCTCTTCCTTAATTTGTCTGTGAGAACTTCAATGCGTATTTGGCTTTGTCTGAGCATCGGGCTGGTTGGCACCTCCGCAGCTTTCACCTTCTCCTTCGGTTGGGGTGGTTTCACTGGCAATTCCTTCTCCTTTTCCTTCCGCTCAGCTTCCTTGTTGCGAGGCTCAGCTGTCTGTTTTGGTTTTGGTGTGGTCGGTTTCGGTTGCGAGGATGACCTTGATCCAGGACAACTTGCTTGTGCCGTCTCCTTAGACGAAATAGGATGAATTGTCGGAAGAATCGGTGGTATGGTAATTGCTGAAATATAAGTGGCAGAAAGAAGTGAAATAGGATTCTTGGATTTCTTCAACGCCATCTCCAACTTGATGTTGGTGTAGACAATTTGTCCCCAGTTAAATCGTTCTCCTTGCTAAGCTGCTACACCGGCTCTCATGGCCTCATCTGTCATCATTTCTGCTCTTGGTGTAAGGAATAAACGCTGGTTCACAAATTGTAACCACTGGGAAATGGACGCAGTGGCCTTCAGTAAATCCCAACCCGCAGGTTTCTTTGCATACTAGAATTTAGAACCAAAAATTTCTTCCTTCATTTCCTTTGTCAAAGGTGATGCCGATTCTAACGGTTCTCCCTCCGCTGATACGCCCAAAACTTCTGCCACCTTGTCCCTATCAAATTGACAAGGAAAATCATACACTCGGATCTTCTCGACAACTTGTCCAAAACTGCTTGCTTGAACAAATTGTCGTACCCGCTCTACGTTTGGTTGATCCCATCGCTTCTTAAGGAAGCCCAATAAACCAGCAGCACGTTGTCGCACTGTAAATGCGTACATAGTGTAAAAATGCATAGTAATACATTATTTCCATAGATTTGGTTTTAATAATATAAAAATAAAGATGACATCATCCTTAGTAGCTTCAAGATGACGCCTTCTCACGATGACATGAGCCATCTATATAAGAATAGGTTATCATCTTAGAATGCCACCAAACTTGAAGTAGTTTCTTTATTGTATGTTATAGATTTCAGTATGTCGAATTGGAGGGTTTTTTCTGAGTCTCAGGATGAGGAGCCTCTACCAGAATCGGAGTTTGAGTTTTCGTTATCTCAACTATCGGCTCAACCTCTTCAGCCGCTAGGTCTTTCATTATCACACGAGCGTCCTCAAGATGAATCTGGGCCTTCTCGACCGCCAAAGCAACCCCGCGTGGAGCAGCGATGGCACGGGAACCTACAGCGTAGAGCTCGAGCACTAGTGATCCTGTTGCAGGTTGGGTGTGTTGAACCTGGTACCCAAGAAGTGACATTCGAAGGGAGTTTTGAAGGTCTTAATGACGATCAATACTATTGTATGGTCAGGCCTATTAAAGGGAGTCGTGGTCACCAACGATGGTTAGAGGGGCCGGTCAATCCCTTGACAAAGGCGGATCGTGTTGAGTTTGTTGCTACTACTATCAAGCGAATTCTCAAGTTCTTGAAGATGGAGTGAAGTTTCTTTGAAGACTTTAGTTTTTTACCTTTGAGAAGACATTTATTTTATGTTAGTTGTTTGTAGATTTCATTTTGGGTGTTGAAAAGAAAAGATAGAAAGAAAAGATAGAAAGGAATTAATGAAATAGTTTTCCTTCTAGGTGAACTTGAAGTGAATTTTCTTTCTAAGATAAAAATAAAGAGATAGTTGTGGGGTCAAATAAGGGCTCAATTATTGATGTGAGAGATTTGGGAGTGAGTTAGGGGCTAACCCCACTTGTTTGTGTGGTTAGAGTAGAGATAAGGTGGAGAAAAAAGGGAACACTATTCATCTTCTCTCCCGTTGTGAGTTTAGGAAGGCCCGAATGTTTGAGGGTCCATTGTGTTGTGAATTTGAAGTATTTTGAAATGAAATTTGGAGGTCTTGTGTATCATGGTGTGTAGTTTCCAAATTGATCTCACTTGCTTGTTTTGGAGTTGTGAAGCAAAAGTTGTGCTAGTATGAGTGGAGGGAGGTTTGTTGCCTTTAAAATTAAGAGGCAGAGACTTCGACAGACCATAAAAGACGGACAGGTTCTTTTTTTGCCATGAAATTTGGAGGAAGTGTAGGAAATTGTGTTAGATTTTCATGAAGCTATCATTCGTTCTATTTGGAGTTTGTATGAGAAAGTTGTGAGTGTGGAAGCGAAAGAAGGTCTGCTGCCTTTCCCTTCTCAAGGCCGAAACTTTGGATGGCCATAGAGGTTGTACAGAGTCTTAGAATTGTATGAAATTTGGAGGAGAAGTAGATGATTGTTTTATCTTTCCGAAAAGCTATCATTTAGTTCATTTGGAGTTATAGATCAACAGAGACACTCATCCAAAGATCAGCTTGGGAATTGGAGTTGGAGTTGAAGGAGTTTGAAGACTTGTGTGTTTGTGTGTGTGTGGCTTGTGGCTTTGTAAATTTCATTTTATTGTTGCGGGCAGTTTGGTTCACACCAATACTAGCCTCATTTGGTGTTGTGGATGCGACGAAGTGGGGTTAATTGCCCACATGGTCGAGACTTTTATGTTGTTCCCACTGGTGAGGCAAGTTTGCTGGTCACCGTGGGTTTGAAATTTAGGATCCAATCCCTCGAACGGCTCAGCTCGTGGTCTGGCCGTCCCGTTTTACACGTCCGAAGCCCGTGGTTTCTTATCACCCTACCTTGACCCTTGGCCTATTTAGAAACACAACAGGATAGGACAATGAGTAGCAGTTTGAAGATTTGAAGATTCGACAAGTTACGATTTATTTCATTCTCGAGCCATTTCTAGTCGCAGCCAGAATCCTTGTGATTTCCCAAGGCAAACTCTCTCTACATGACAACGTAGCTCAATCTCTCTCTCCTGGATAATTTGGTCTAAAAGATCCAAGGGCAATTCGTTGAATCTAATACCGAATACCTTAAGATCTCGTTTAGAGGCCATCTGCCAATTTTGTCGATGTTACCCACAGGATGCTGTGAGTAATTGTCCCCTCTTATTTCGACAACTTGTCTTACCAGACTACTGACTTAGAGTCCACTCACCTAACTGTTCACTTGGCAAATTGTCAAAGTAATCTTCAATTAATTCACAGCTCTTGATCTAATTGTCTGCTCATTTTCTTTCTCACTCATTTTGTTTGTTATCCGACTTAGTTCCTTTCTTTCGGTCAAATTGTCTTTCATAACTCACGAGAATTCATTTCTTTCAACACTCATCATTCTGAGATTCTCTCAATGATATATTTGCTTCCTTGGGCTTCTGTACTTTTGACAATTTGTCTGGTTTCTTCCTCCTTAATCTCGGTTATTTCTATAAAAAAATTTAAGATGGTTTAATTCTGGAACTAGTCCTCTTAATTGTGAATGATTTCTGAAATTTATAACTTATTTCCTCTCGGTAAAACAATTTGTCAATAATACACTTTTCTCTCTTACATTATCATGTTCTCTCAGCTTATTTACAAAATGTCTCTTTTGCATATTATCAAGCTACATTTCTATCCAACGATTTGTCTTGTAATCCTCTTAGTCTGAAAATTGGTCTGTAATTCACCTTATTTCTCATGGTTCGGTCCATGTGTGGGTTATTCTCGACAAATTGTCTTTTAAATTCTGGAAAATTATTATTCACATAATTTTCAATATCAATTCTTACTTAGCCAAACTCGGCAATTTGTCCTGAACTCACTCGATTACTTGACTCCCTCAACTTTTGTTTATTTACTACATCCATTCTTTTCTTCCTTCCTTTTTAAGTTGTCTAATTACCAAGATTATCATGTTTTCACATTCCACTTACTGTTTCAACCTACTTAAATCTCTCGGCAATTTGTCTTTCAAAAACAGGAGCAGTATTTCTCATCTTGACAATTGGTCTGTAATTCTCCCGCTTGCTATTAACGACAAATTGTCAAATCTCTTCACTCGCAGTGCGAGTAGTATATCAATCTGTGTTCAAACACAATTTTCCAATGAATCTTTAGTCCCTGAACAACTTGTACTCCTGGCAATTTGTCTTACAAAACTTTTCTATGTTAAGTAAAATCGCAGTGATTATAGAAAAATTAGAGTGAGATTCTATAGATCTGAAACCTAATTGTTCTTTTCTTAATAACTAAATTTTTCTTTTCAAAACTTTGTCTTCTTATCTTCCTTCAATTTGTCAAACAGCTACTGTCTCTCTTTTCTTCTTTCTTTTAAAGCAAACCTAATTGCTATTTTATCATGTTTTCAAGTTAACTTTTCACCATGTTATACAATCAAAGACAAATTGTCCAACTGAATTGATTTCTCTCCAAATCACTCGACAATTTGTCTAGCATAAGACTCTCTTAACAACAGGTCCTTGTTTTCTCCCGTTCAGTTCTTTGATGATTTGTCTTAGTCTCGACAAGCCATTTGTCAATAAAATCAGTTGTAGAAATTCACTCGACAATTTGTCATGTGTTTCTATTTCTTTCTAAGACAATTTGTTCTACCTGCATAACTTATTCAGCGACAATTTAACCCTAACTATTCTTATTATGACGCGGTGAATTAGGGTAGCAGATTATTTCAATCCCTCTTTTCAACCTTCTAATTCGTTCCATTCTCAGTCAAATTGTCATCACTCGCTCCATCAGTACACAAAACAAACAATTTGTCTTAAAAACAACGGTCCTCTGGCAGTAAGAGACTTACCTCTCGCAATACAGAACCCGACAAATTGTCCTCAATCTCCAGTTCCCTAAAACAACTAAGAAAAAGATAACTTGTCAATTTTGTCGCTTACTTTAACATCTTTAGCAAATTGTCCGACTGTGTGAGTTCAATCCTGCGCTTACTAATTCGCACATTCAACATGGTTACAAGTTAAAGTTGACATCATCATTCAAAGACAATTTGTCTACTGTCTAATTCCAACTTCAGTTTGCAACGACAAATTGTCCATAAAACAAAAAGAGAGAAAGAAGTTCACCATGCGCGCCTTCTCCAACTACTTCCAACTCGCTCCCAAATGCCGTGTTAGAAGAAAAAACAACAGACAATTTGTCAAGGCGCAGCGCTTCCACATATACTTAGGTCAATTTGTCTGTGACGGCGGCTAAACGGCGGACAATTTGTCTAGGGGATCGGGGGTAAGTTGGTTTAGGGTAAACCGGTTATCAGATTTCTGAATCCGATCCTCCATCATGACCATTCAAATTGTCTTTATTTAATGCAACCCATTATTTATATATATTCACTTTAATAAATGCCCTCCCGTCAAATTGTCTTGATCCTTCTTTTATGGTCTGTATTAATTATCCGATTTAATGACAAATTGTCTTTTAGATCCCTTCTACTTATAACTTTTTTTTTTTTTTTTTCTCAGACAATTTGTCGTGTAAAATTGAAAAGAAAAGAATAATTAAAATAATAATTAATACAATAATATTATCAAATAGTAAAAAAAATTCAAAATATATCTAAAAATAAAAATAGAAAAAAATAATATTAATATTAAGCCTGCCCCCTACTAAAATCATAACTTGTCCTCAAGTTATGTAGGATTTAAGACGATACCTATTGTAACGGGTGTCATGTTTATTTCCAGCAAAATCTTGTATTTCAATTGAACCATTTGGGTATGCATTTAAAACTTTATAAGGACCAAACCAACGCATTTTAAATTTGCTTGGAAATTTTTGAAAACGACTATCGTATAAAAGTACCAAGTCATTAGATTGGAGTTTCTTGGGAATCAATTTACTATCGTAATAAGTTTTGCGTCGACTTTGAATTGCTTTCATATTGAGAAAAGCTTGACGCCTAGTTTCATCTAGTTTTTCTAACATTGCAAATCTTTCTTTTAAAGATTCCTCATCTCCTAATCGATTTTCCAAAGCAATGCACAAAGATTGCACCTCTAATTCAATGGGTAAAATGGCTTCTTGGCCATAAACTAACTGAAAAGGTGTACTTTTTGTAGTAACTTTATAAGCTGTTCGATAGGCCCACAAGGCGTCAAACACTTTGGCATCCCAGTCAGTGTTGGATCCTTGAACAATTTTAGTGATAATTTTGCATAGAATACCGTTAGTTTTCTCTGTTTGGCCATTTGCCCTAGGATGATAGGGGCTAGTTTTCCGATGTTTAATAAAATATTTTATCAGTTAATTTTGTAATAGTATCATTAATAAAATGAGTACCTCTATCACTAATTAATTCCTCAGGACAGCCAAATTGGGTAATAATATTTTCATATAAAAATTTTGCAACAGTATTGGCGTCATCAGTCCTGGTAGCAACTGCTTCTGCCCATTTGGTCACATATTCTGTGGCAACCAGAATATATTGTTTTCTACCATCTCTACTAGGTGGATTAATAGGTCCAACAAAATCTATACCCCATTTTTCAAAAGGTATTTGTGCTAAAATTGGTGTTAAGGGCATAGAAGTTGTAGGAGTAGGTTTTCCTACTCTTTGGCACGGGTCACACTTCTTTGCAAATGCATTCGCATCCACAAACATAGTGGGCCATCAATAACCAGATTGTAAAGCTTTTTGGGCAGTTACAGTTCCAGCAAAATGACCACCACAACTTTCACTGTGGCAACCCTCTAAAATTAATGAAACTTCACTTGGATTTATACAACGTCTCAAAAGTCCATCATTTCCTTTTTTATACAATACTTCCTCAATGAGGGTATAAGGACCTGATTTATACATTAATTTGTTCTTTTGTTTTTCTGTATAATCTAAGGGAAATTGTCCAGTTTGCAAGAAATTTATAATTTCTGCATATTCTAAAGGTATGACATCGATATGAAATAGGTTGGCATCTAGGAAATTATCATCCAATGGTTCTTTACCCAAATCCAGACTTATTCGGGAAAGATGGTCGGCATTTGCATGACTCTTTCCTGGTCTAACTTGGATAGTAAAATTAAATTCTTGGAGTAATAATACCCATCTAGCAATTCTCCCACTTAATTGGGGTTTGTTGATCATGTATTTCAGGGCATCATGATCTACATGAAAAACAAATTTATAACCCAATAAGTAATGTCGAAATTTTTGTACAGAAAATATCATTCCTAATGCTTCTCTTTCAGTCACGGTATAGTTCTTTTCTGCAGCGGCTAATTGCCTACTTGCAAAATAAATTGGTTTGTCATGGTTTTTCTCATCTTTTTGACTTAACACACTCCCTATTGCAACATTTGAAGCGTCAACATATACTTCAAAATCTTTATTCCAATCTGGGAGGATCAAGACTAGAGCACTTGTTAATTTTTCTTTTAGTATTTCAAAGGTTTTAGTACATGAGTCTGTCCAAATAGGAGCTGTGTCAAACTTTTTAGTTAATTCTGTCAAAGGAATAGCTATGTTGGCATACTTATAAATGTATCTTCTATAGTAACCAACATGTCCTAAAAATGCTCTTACCTCGGTAACAATATTGGGTTGTGGTAGTTTGACAATTATTGCTACTTTATCTGGATCGGTAGCAATACCTTGGCTAGATACAATGTGTCCTACCAATTTTCCAAATGGTACGGCAAATTGTGATTTTGCCGCATTAATAGAAATTCCGTACTTCTCACATTGAATGAAACATTTTTCTAGACACTCTGCGTGGTCTTCTTTTGAACTATATACACAAAAATCATCTAGGAAAATTTCTATAAATTTCCGTAAATATATTTGAAAAGCAATAGTCATTAGTCTTTGGAATGTGGCTGGAGCATTACACAATCCAAAGGGCATTTTTGTATGAGCAAAAATTCCCCAATCGGTTGTAAAAGCAATTAATAATCTATACATTTCCGCAATTTGGATTTGGTTATACCCTGAGAAACCATCCATAAAGGAATAGCACTCATAACCCGCAACACCATCTAAAAGGTGTCCGTGAAAGGTAAAGGAAAATAATCCTTCTTTGTTACACTATTTAGTTTTCTATAATCTTGACAAATGCGAATTTTTCCATTCTTTTTAGGCACTATTACAATAGGAGATACCCATTCACTATGAGGTACTTCAAAGATAAATCCACAAGCTAAAAGCTTGTCAATTTCTTCTTTGACCATTAGGGAATATTTGGGATTCATCCTATATTGTCTTTGTCTAATAGGTTTAGCATCATGCTCTAAAATAATTTTATGCTCACATATATCAGGAGGAACTCCCTTTAAATCTGAATAATTCCATGCAAAAGAGCTTTTATGTCTTTTAAAGAAGTCATGCCAATATTGAAATTCAGATTTTGTTATTTTGGAATAAATTTTAATAATTTTAGGGTTTGAAGTTGTTCCCAAATTCATATCTTGAACTGGGGTATTTAAAGAATCTTTAAAAGCTTTCTGTTGCAAAGGAGTAGGTTCACTATAAGCTAATAGATCACCCATTTCTTGATTATCAGAAAGAATTTCAGGTTCAAACTCTGAAGATACATCTACATTGATGTTCAGAACTTCAAAAATTTTCCAAGCCAAGATGGCATCATTTGAATCATCAATTCGCGCTAGTGGAGTAAAATATTCTCCTAACCCTAAACTTCGGTAAGATATTTCTTTAGAAACTTTTTGAGTTAACTCTATTTCACTTTCACTTTTAGTTTGGTTTTCCGAAGTTACATTACTATCTTCTTGTTGGGTTTCACCATGGTATGAAATTGGGTAAAGAGGCAAAATTATTTTATTATTCCCTTTTCCAATAGTAAGGGTTCTTTTTCCCCAATCATCTTTGGCTTTTGCTAAGTACAACCATGGGCGTCCTAACAAGATAGGATAGGATGAAACAGATTCTATGAGTTTAAAAACTATATAATCAATCTTATAATCAATTCTACCAATAGTAGTGGTAACTTGATTAAGTATCCCAAGGGATTTTACTCTACTCTGATCCGCCATACGTAAAATAATCGAAGTGGAGGTCATAGTTTTTAGACCTAATTCCTCCATTGTTTCAAAATTCATAAGATTTATACTAGACCCACTATCAATTTGTACTCCCTGAATTAATGATCCATCTATTACTACATCCACAATTGGAGCCCTAGGGTCTCTAGAAATTTCATGAATTTCAACCATTTTGGTTCTTTTGCATACTAGTGATGAACTTAATTCACTCCTACACTTGGGTGAAATAGCCAGAAGTTGTTTCATACTAATTAAAGGTTGTATTTTATCTAAATTGGATAAAATATTATAAGGTTCCAATCCTTCTGTTAATCTCATAGATCGTGGAGATTTTCATTTTGATAGAGGTGTATTGTGTGATTTTGAATTTATCCTCTTTGCAGGTATTTGGTAAAAATTAGGTAATGCAATTGATTTGTCTACAGGATTATCATCTTTTGGTATTTCAAGTATTGGCTCTGAAATAGGTTTAGATAATTTTTCTTGTCTTTCTTTCCAAGTCATCTCCTTATTAGGATGAATGGGATCAAGAATTATTTCGTTGGGTTGTCCTATCTCTTTTTCTAAAGACGATTCTACCATTACGGGTGTTTTAGTCAAGATTGAAATGGCATTATCACTTTCTGTATTACTTATAATAGGTTCTTTTTGTAAATCTTGTTTTGCCTTAGCTGCTCTAGTGGCTATAAAGACATTTTCTGGGTAGAATCTAGTCTCAGGTATAGTATGCGAAATATGATTAGATGGTCTAGAATTATCTGGTTCTTGAAATTGAACCTGTTTATTTCTAGGATAATCCCTCTCAAAGGGAAGAAAAGTCCTAGGTGGAGCAGTACAATCTTCTGGGAGATGTCCTTGTTGACGACATCTACCACAAAAAGGTGAATATCCTACTTGTTTCCTCGGGTTAGGACACTCATTAGCATAATGACCCAATTCCCCACATCTATAACAAACTAATTTCTTTCCTCTTTCTGGGGTTCCGTAACGATGTGTGTTGGGATTGGATGGTGGTCCATTCCACACAAGAGGTTCATTATAAGTATCATTCCAACGAGGTCGATTATTGTTGGGTCTATAGGGTGGTCCTGTGTTGGGTCTAGTAAAAGGACGTTTATTATCATTATTTCTATTTACCCATGGCTTCTTAGCATCAATTTGCAGCACTTGTTTTACAGCTCTCAGATCGTTTTGTACTGATAAGTTCCAACATTTATTAGTAGGATGTTTTCCTCCACAAAAATTACAACGTGGAATTTCCTCAATATTGAGAATAGGTGATGGACATTCAGATGGTAAATGACCATGTCCTTTGTAATTTGAACACCATACATTGGTTCTAGTGTTAGTAGGTTTAGATCGCTTAATTGGGGCATTAGTGATTTCAACTCTCAAATCAGCCATTTCTTCTACAAGTTTACTTAAAAGATCTGTTTTAGGATCTTTCACTTCAGCTACTATAGTAGGTTGGATGGGTCAGTTAGCATAATATTTTGATGGAGATTGTTGAGAGGTTTGTATTCCAGGTTGTGGATAGACCAAATTAGGTGGATATATATTAGAATCTAAGGTCATCAATTGGTCATCGTCTATCCTTGCCTCCTCATATTGCTTAGCATATTGAACCGTTGTGGCCAGATCTCTAGGATTCTTTTCTTTTATTGCTATTTTAAATTCATGTGGGTATAATCCTCCTACAAAAATTCCAGTTAAATAAGAATCTGGAATCCTATGATCGGTCCAACGTTGTAAAATATATTCCATCCTACCATAATAGTTATTAACACTTTCCCCTATAGCCATTCTAATGGTTCTTAATCTCTCTTGTAAACTTTCTGTAAAAGCTAATGGTCGAAATCTAGCTAAGAAGGCATTTCTTAAGGCATTCCATGTTTCAAATGGACCATGTGTTTGATGCCATTCTTGAGCGATTCCATACAAGGTTGCAGGAAAAGTTATAAGAAAATTAGCCTCTGGGATGAAATTGGCCGCACAGACTACGTTGAAGCGGTTCAGATGATGATCCGGATCTGAACCTGCTAATCCATAGTATTGTGGCAAATCTACTAAATTAAGCGGTCTAAGCTGAGCCATAGTGATTATATCAGAGGTTTCAGAAGTCTCAGAGTTATCAGAGGTTTCAAAATTTTCTGATGTCTTGGATTCTGAAGTAGTTTGGTCTAGAAATTCTTCTTCAGATAAAACTTTTGGTGAATTTGGATCAATGATTGACTTATTTTCTTCTTTAGGCAAATTTATTTTTCATCAGTTTTAAACGAAATTTGTCCAGTGGAAATTTGTATTCTTGGTATGTTTTGAATTATTGAATCAATTTTAGGAGCTAAGAATATATCACTAGTTGACTCATTTACCGGATTAAAAAGAGTTTTGATCCTTTCATTAATATCTAAACCTTGAGGTCCCCATTTTTTTGCTAGATAACTATTAATAGTAGCATGGTCAAGTGCAGAGGGTTGAGAAAATAAATAGTCAATAGAAGGGAATCTAGAAAGAGGGTTACGAGAAGATTCCCCTAAATTTACTTCACGAGTTTCATTGGTCAATTGAGTCTGGGAAGGATCTAATAAAGACTCTTCTTGTTCTTTAAATTTTCTTGCTAACTCATGTAAAATCTTAGGACTGGTTGGTGGATTAACTTCTCTTGATAAGGTATCATCCAAAGGCTGGTCTAATTCTTGTTTAGAACTCGATTCCTTACTACTTTCGTTAGAAGGACTTGGGGGAGGTTTTGTAGGTGAAAGGCAAGAAGGTACTACCACCGGTATTCGTCTCCGATTTTCCCTATTTATTGCTCTTTCATCTCTCTGAACTTTCTGTAATGCTTCTCTCAATATCCGTGCATTTGTAGGTCCAGACATTTAAAGATGCCATAGATAAGAGATTTCAACAAAAATCTCATTGCACACTAGGTACCTCTTATCTCAGGCTATCTCAAACTCGAGGTAATAGATTCCCAATGCTCAGTGAGATGTCTGTTCCAGTTGCATAGAGTCTTATATCACAGTTGTTTTTCCTAAAGGCATTCGTTATGGGATTACACTCACAAACGAATGTAATCGAAATTGGTTGGACAAATTAGACTAAAGGACAGACTTAATGGATGTACTTTCTCTCTACAAATAAAATCAGGTATAAGTGGTGTTATTCTCGGGTTCATAGGACCATAGGTGAATATATAGATTCTTTCTAAAACTTTCTTTCCCGTCCAGGCAGCATAAGCTTGGGGTATTTCACTATCGGTAATTTGTTTTAATTTCTGATATTGACTAAACAAATAAA
This sequence comes from Rhytidiadelphus loreus, assembly GCA_947034895.1. Taxonomy (NCBI): domain Eukaryota; kingdom Viridiplantae; phylum Streptophyta; class Bryopsida; order Hypnales; family Hylocomiaceae; genus Rhytidiadelphus; species Rhytidiadelphus loreus. The sequence goes on along the minus strand of OX344761.1, from coordinate 2,914,894 downwards.
GAAGAGCAAAATCAAGAAGTAGTTCTCCAGATTTTACTACAAATTCTTTCTTTGGTTCAAACTTATTCCAGAGTTTAGAGAATATAATTCTTTTAATATCTAAAGGTAATTTTTCTATTCTCTGTTTTAATTCTTTATCTTGGATATACTTCCCACTTAGTTGAAAACTTTGTCCAAAATAAGCGTTCCTATATAGACGATAAAGTGCCATAAAAAGGCATGGTCCTAAGTAATAATCCTTCATTATTTTCGATACTTCCCAAGGAAACAAATAACCCATTTTGAATCATTTGTACTAAACTTTTATTTTATTTTTATTTATTTATTTGTTGAGTTGTCAATATAATTTTAGGTTATCCATTTGTTGGGAAGAATGAAAATAAATTAGAGTATTAATTATGGTCCATATTTTAACTAATTTGTCTATAGATAATCCTTTAAAACTTAATTGATTTAATTGGTTAATCGAATTTAAAAATTCTGGATCAAAAGTAGGAAATGTATTAGTAACAGGGGAGTTATTAAAACTATTCAATGGTTGAGGTGGTATTCTACTGGTATTTTCGTAGGCTTGTTTCTTAAAACAAGTTTGTTTAATATGCCATGTTTCTCCACAAAAATGACAATTATTTCCCTCTCTAAGACCCTTAATTTTTCCTCTAGTATAAGCTCGTGAGTTTTTGAGATTTAGACTATTAAAATGTGTATTAGGACAAGGGTTTGGTACAGTTCTAAAAAATGGTCTAGGGTTTCGACAAAACGAGTGTCTCTGAGTATCTTCAGAGTTAATTTTGTCAGTATTTTCAAACTTTCGAAATATTTCTTTTAAAATTTCCTCTATGAACTCTTCGCCTATTTTCTCAGTCAACCCCATTTTCTTTCTACCCACATATTACTTCAAAATTTTTATTTCTAATTTTGTATTTTGACTTTCCACTTTATTAGATTTCAAAAAGGAATTTTAAAAGTTTTAGACACCCTTCAGAAGAATTCTATAAGAAAAAATACATGTCATTCTTAAGAGAGTTCTTCTCCGAAAAAGTTACATATTCTATTTTATCTGTACGAATTCTTAATTTGGGATATTATGTATTCAAGAAATTAAAATTCCTACAATTTCTAGTCTACATTTCAGCCACCATTAGCCAGGATCATTCCCCGACAGCGGCGCCAAATGTAAACTAGGTTTATGCTTTAACCCAAAAACCCAGGAATACAGTATAGGGGTTCTAATTCTAGGGAATGATCAAATAGTCTAATGTATTGTGGCTGAGGTCACTTGTTTTCTAGAATGAGGTGGGTTTTATGGGTAAATACTATAAAAATACACAAACAAAGGAAAAATGCATAGATTTCACTCTTATTCCCAAGAATCAATTTCATTAGCAGTCCGTTAATAATGCTATTGGACGTATGAATGCAATCCCAGTCCTGGACTAGTGTTCTAGAGGTATTTCCGACAAATTGTCAAGATAGACTACAAATTGTCATGTATGATCTAGACCTTTAAGTGCAAATAACATATAGATACGTATAAAGATATATGTTCATTAATTAAAGTGATCTTTTATCGTGAGAGACAAATTGTCGGGCAGTCACTACTTATTTAGCCTAATTACTAAATTATCATGAGTAGGAGATCTGTCTCAGTCCTACGACAAATTGTCTTTTAACTAAATGCAAGGGCATGAGTGTGTGATGCATTACATTTACAACCATAACAACAACACAAGGCAATTCTATGTAACACATCATCACAATATAATTCAATATCTATTCCAATTTCTACTATTAATAACATAAGCTTATTTGCATTTCAAAACTATCCATTCATCTATTATACACAATTCACATTTCAATTTTACTTACAGCAAACAACCAGGACAAATTATCATTAACCACATCGAATACTTTGACAAATTGGCCCTCACTGTTCACTTAGTACAGTCCTGGATTGTGACAAATTGTCTTTCAGTAACCGGCTTAATCAGTCCATTTGTCAATAATAGAGAGAAAACTACAAAGGCAAATTGTCTTTCGGTCTGGTATCCTTTTGTAATCAAAGACAATTTGTCAATTTAAAGGTCAACCAGGTGTGGTTTGAATACCAAGAGTCGAAACAATTTGTCTTTCCAGTAATCTCTAAATTAATAATTTCCCTTTCAGAAATTGAATTAATTCAAAACAGTTCATAAGCCATGACAAATTGTCGTTTCCATAACAATCATTTATACTTATAAGTATACAAATAATTTCAAAACAATACGAAATCAATAAACAGAAATTCACGACAATTTGTCTTACATGGATTCAAAGTCCAGTTTTCTTTTCCGACGAAACCTATCCGAATAACAACTTGATTATTCAATGCATTTCAATCGATGATAATATGTCTGTATAGCTCTTAGACAATTTGTCTTTACACTATTTCACACTTTGGCAATTTCTATTCAGACTTCCATATCAATTCTTTCATTGTCCAATAAAACGACTTGACAGAATTAATTTTCATATTCAACATTCGAAACTTATCCCATGAACAACTCTATCGTAGGCAGCAAAAGACTTCAACTCAATTATCAAAAACAAATTATCACAATTACAACTTGAAGAACTTCTGTACTTATCTGTATCGCTGGAGAATTGTCAAATTGTCTATCGAACAATCTTAACTCCGCGGCAATTGGTCTTTCTTGATTTGCACTCCTATTTCTTGGCAGCAACCGTGATCACCAATGTCAAATTGTCTATCGAACGATCTTAACTCCGCGGCAACTGGTCTTACTTGATTTGCACTCCCATTTCTTGGCAGCAACCGTGATCATTGATGACAATTTGTCTTTCTCTTTCCATCAATCCGTATGCTTCCCATCGCCGTAATTGAAATAACAATTTGTCTCAATCATTACTACTAACAACGCAGTCAATTTGTCTATACAATGATACCCAGTTAACTTGACAAATTGTCCTTATGCACTCACAGCATACTCCGACAAATTGTCTCTAACTGTTATCGTAACTACTACAATCTACCGAAACTATAACAATGACAATTTGTCTCTGTAATTGCATACCCTCACAGTCACAACGAGTTGATTGTACAAACAATTACAACACACGTCAAACAACTCAGCAATTCCAAGTCAATTTGTCTCCCGAAGTATTTTAATTACACACACACACAGAGCAACAAATACAATTTATCCCTGAATATTTCCAAACAACTATCTACACACACAATTACTCTAAACACAATTGCGTCCAATCACTGGATCATAATAACAGCTTGACAAATTATCAAGTAATGTGACCCAATCACTGGTGTCACGGCCCACAGCTTGGCAAACTCCCAAGCTGAACAAATATCCAATCACTGGATTTAAACAAATAACGCACAACAAACAAAATTGGCAAATAGTCAGAAATTACGATTCGATTGCAAAATATATAAGTACACGACAATTTGTTCAAGACTTAGAAAGATAAAAACTGGGCCAAGAAAATGACAAATTGTCTTTGCTATATACACTGTAGAAGACAACTATTCATATCTGCAACACTACAGGCAAAATTCATCACATCGTTCCAAACTTGCTTTGTAAAGACAAATCGTTTATATTGTACCAACACTAGGAGTTTAAATTGACAATTTGTCCTATTTACACTACCAAAGACGAATTGTCAAGAAAAAGAAAAAATCAAGTGACTACAAGAATCCTGCTTGCATCCTAGTGGCATGTCTGCCTTGCGCTTGTGAGACCCGACACTAGTAGAAAATTATGTCCAAATCTATAGAAAATCATCAAAAACTTGTTGATCTGAGTACTGCATTGACCGTTTTTACATTTTTTTGTTGATTTGAGCCCAAGCTAACACAATGGTTAACAATTTTTTGTTGATTTGAGCACAAGTTAACAAAATGGTTTAACAAATTTTTGTTCATGTAAATAGTGCAACAACCAAATCAACATGTTTTTGTTCAATGTTTTAGGGTTGTTTGGGGGTTGTTTGGGGGGTTGTTTTAAGGTTGATTTGGGTTTGTTTTGGGGTTTGTTTTGGGGTTATTTGGCAGGTTGTTTGGAGGTTGTTTGGGGGTTATTTGACAGGTTGTTTGGAGGTTGTTTGGGGGTTGTTTTTGGGTTGATTTGTGGAGGTTTCACTAATAGAAAATCTTGCTCAATCTGTTGTTTTGGTCGCGTTGATCATCAACAAATTTTTGTTAATCAGTAGAAATTTGTTGATGATCAATGTAACCAAAACAATAGATTGGGCAGGATTTTCTACTAGTGTTTGGAGGGGAAGAAGATTTGGGTTGTTTTTTTGGGGGGGGGTGAGGTTGTTTTTGGAATGTTTTTGAAATCTTTAAGAATTTTTCAAAAATTATGAATTTAGAGTTCAAATTGTATTTTATTTTCAATTATACTTTGAATTTGATTGAAGTTCTAATTAAATTCATAATGTAATTCAACTTTGATTTTGAAACTTTGATTGTATCAAGGTTTTCAACATATGAAAGGCCCATAATTGCTTCTAAATATTAGTCTTCAAAACAAGGCTGAAATCTTCATTTATGTTTATTTTTTCAATAGATTTAATTAGATGATCTAACTTGTACTTATTTTGACCTATTTTTCCCTCTTGAAATTGTAAAATAAAAAACTTCATCAATTGCAACATTATGATGCTTGGATTTAAAAAAAATAATGTTTCATTCATACCAAATGATTATATTTCATTTTTCCAAAATTTTCTCTCAAAAATTTAGGTACATATCTATTCTACAATTTGTAATTTTCCATCATATGCTGAAACAATATGTTAGAGAATCTATATTAAAAATTGCAACAAAAAATATTTTATATTCATGCTTGGAGAAAATAACATTACATGTGATTTGGCTCTCGGGGAGGGCTGCAAGTTCCCAACTCGACCCCCCCCCGAGAACCGCCGATATCCGCTGTTCCCGGCCTCTGCTGACCTGGCCGAGAGACAGCCAGGTCAGATTTTTCGAAAAATAAAAAATAAAAAATAAATTTTTTAAATTTGTTTCTCAGTTTAAGGACTTAAAATTATTATTATTATTATTATTTTTTTTTTTTTCAAAAAAAATAAATCTGTCAGTGGCGTTCTTTGACTGCCGGGGGAACAGCGCCGGGAACGGCCCCGAAACGGCCCTTAAAATCCTGAAATCTCATCTAATGTAAGTGGATATAAATTGAGATTGATTTACAACATTCAATGAAAATAATTCTAGTAATGAAATTGAAGATTTCCAAACCTAATGGTTGTAATGTACTAATGTACATGTTGTAGTCAACAATTTGCATCCTATTTTTAAAAAAATTTAAAAAATATTTGAAATTGCATTCAATAAAGAAATTCAAAATTTACTTTAGAGTAGAAATTCTACTTTAAATTGGAAATTGAAATTCTTGATGAGTTTCACCTCCCTAATCTATATAGAACAATCCAAAAATTCTCACAAGATTAATATTTTAGAAAACCAATTTGAAATTCCTATTTATTTGAAAAATACATTCAAATCTACTTGGCTAACATGCATACATATATATATATATATATATATATATATATATATATATATATATATATATATATATATATATATATATATATATATATATATATATATATATATATATATATATATATCATACAATAACTTTCTCATGATGTAATCAAAAGTTATAAAAATTGTGAGTCCTTCAAACTATCCCTTCACCACATGTTGTGTAAAAATTTTAAAGGAAAAAAAAGGGAATTCAATTTCTAAATACATGAAAAAAAACACTAAAAATATTGTCAAAAAATTCTACTTTGTTCTTTAGAAGTCTAAATTTTAATTTTAATTTTTTTGACCCCTGAAGAACCATTGTCCCCTCGGTGGACAAAATGGATTTCGGGCAAGTTTGTATGATCTAAATTTTTAGTTAAAACTTTTGAAACTTTCTCATAAGATAGAAAAACTTATTAGCTTTGTGGTAATATAAATTTTACTTCAATTGGTGCTCAGGAGCAAAAGTTATGGCATCTTAACCATAATTTTCATGTCACTAGGCAAAAAAAGAAAACTACAAAAATTTGAAATTAATTTTTTAATTTTTCCCTTCTTGAAAATCATATTTTTTTGTCTACATGTGAAGCTTTGATTCATTCCATTTGATTAATACTGTGAAAGTTACAAACAATCTTGTTTTTCAGGCAATTTGAGCATCTTCTTGAAAAAATAACTTATTGGATGTAATTTTGGAGGCAATTCTCACAATTTAAAAAAAAAAAATGTTTAACAACTTTAAGTTTCCTATTTAGAACAATCTCACCGTTGACATTATTGTATTTCAATTCCATTTTAGAGCTACTAACGCTTTAGTTTTTCTTGCAATCTTGAACCTACTTGTACTTAATAATTTAAAAAAAAATGAAAATCAAGTTTTTTTTTAAAAAAAATTTTAATTCTAAACTTTCAACACAATTCTTGAACACAATTTTTTTTTAATATTTAAATTCTAGATGAGCAATTTTCAAATTCTAATTTAGAGCTATTCAAATTGTATGTTCTACATTACAAAAAACTTGAATATGAATTGTGTCCAAATCACCTCCTAGTAAAATGTTTGCCAAATATTTAAAACATCTTTAATTGAATTGAAGTTCTTATCACTAAAATTTCATGTGGAAAATTTTTAAACCACCAAGTTTGACATTCTATAAGCAATAGGAATATTTTCTATTAACCAAGTAATTCACAATTCAGTCTTTTTTCAATGCAGCAGACTTTGGAAGCTGTTTTTGCATAGTATAGTCCCTTTTTTCAACAAACTATAAACTAGTAAAAGTTGGAGAATCAAGTTAACTTTCATCTCCAACAATCCGTTTGTGATTTCAAGTCTCCAATTAAAAGTTATGAACAAAATTCAGAGAGGGATTGGAATGAAATTTCTTTTTGATATTTACAAACGCTCTCTCTGAATTTTGCCCATAAATTTTTATTGAAGACTCAAAATCATAAACGGATTTTTGGAGATGAAAGTTTACATGATCTTCCAAGTTTTACTAGTTTGAAGTTTTTTGAAAAAAGGTACTATACTATGAGAAATAAGCCTCCAAAGTCTGCTGAATTGAACCAAAAATGACAAAAATTGAAAATCGAAATAAATAACTATTTTTTCTCTCTATAGTCATGTACTCTCACACATGGTTCAATGGATAGGACCTTGCACCCCTAGCCAAAGGGTGCAAGGTTCAAACCCCATTGCACCTTGCTTGCGTGGCAGTGCCACCTAGGTGCTGCCTGCATGGTGGTGCCACCTAGGTAGTTTTGAAAAAAAATTATTTAAAAAAAAAAATTAAAAAAATTAAAAAAAAAATCAACAAATCTTTGTTGAAATATTTGTCCAAATCAACAAGTTTTAGTTGGAATTTTTGTCCAAATCAACAAGTTTTAGTTAGAATTTTGTCCAAATCAACAAAAACTTGTTGATTTTTGTCCAAATTAGCACGTCCAAATCAACAAAAACTATTTTGTCCAAATCAACACTTTTTTGTGAATTTGGACGCTGAATTTTCTACTAGTGTGAAGACTTCGTCACCCTCAAGGTGGGCTCCCTATTCATGAATTCCTCAACTTCAAGAATGTTGGATATAGCTTCAGCCAAGGCCTTTGGATCCTTAGTTCGTTGTGTTGACCTCTGTGCAACACGAAGCATTAGTTCTTTCTTCCCTGGACCCGTTCCACCTTGATTTCCCCTCAGATATTGGTAATACCTCACCATCTGCATGAAAGCTCGAACAAAATCATCAACTGTGGCTATGTACAAATCATTTCCCCAATTTCCGGATTGTTGAAGCCACTTATTGTGTACTGTCTCCGCAAGATTGTAAGATGGCATCTCGGCGAGCTTGTTTTCATTTAGATCTTGAATAACCAATATCAAATATTACCATCAGATGGTGGAAGATAGAGATTTTACCTACAATCATCTTGAATGGATTAACAATTTCCAACTACTAGTGACAGACTGAAATTAGGATGCAAAACTTCATTAGTGGCCACCACTTCCAAGAGATTGTCATGACATGGAGCCCAGAAAGCCCAGAAAGAGTTTGTAGCGTAAGGCCCATTTGGTACCTAGAGTGCTCTTCTAAAGCAACAACGTATGCATACATTACTCATTACTTGTCTATTGAAACACATTGGCAACAAAGAAAACCACAGAATATCCATAAATAGCGTACAGTGGACACCCCTCTCGATACCGAGAGGGGTATCCTATAGCACATAGGTATGCATGCATTTTTCAATTTCAATTAGATCGACAATACGTATTTAACAAAAAATCTATGGATGTTTCATAAGTACCCAGAGGTGCTAATCAATGTCGGTATCGGTAGAGCCTTTCTACATTACCTAGCTACACATGCATTTCTTATGAATTGCGGAATAATTCTAGTGCATTCTATGAACCCTAAACCGCAAAGAAGTTGTATAAGGAGAGAAGTATGCTTGAAGCACCAAACTATGCAAACCCTTGACCTCACTTCATGTAAACTGTCGATCACGATGTGTCCTAAAATCTCTACTTACAATCTTACAGATCAAAAATTAATTATAGAAGGGTGTGAGATAAATATAAGAAATTAAATATGTGGAAGATTAAGATGAACAACATTTAAACAGGCCTGGATTTGAGAAATATTTCAAATGAAAGTGATACGAATCGAGAACTTACGAGTTGCAAGAATCCGCCCCATTGGCAATAGCGGAAATGCCAAAATAACAGCCATAGGTCTAATCGACACTTTCCTTCTTCGCAAGTGGCACTTGATGACAACCACCACTCTCTAATGGCAAGGTACTTTGTTTCACATTCATCCAGAGAAGTGGCATTCTTGTATTGCTTGCATAGCAGTCGATGCTGATCTTGCAAGTCTCCACGGATGTCAGCCTTTGTATGCTTTTCCATGGATTGTGTCCAATGAAAGAGGCAAGTTCTTTCACGGTTTGCCATCGCCTCGCTACTATCTCCCGATCCGTAGATCCTCACAACATTCCAATTTGCTTGCGCATTGTCAGCCATGAATCCCTGAAACTGGGTGTTTTTTACACTGTGTCTTTCTAGTATCAAATTCCTCCAGAACAAAATCTAGGCTGAAGTGTCCTCGGACTGCATGTCACAAATAGCGATTGTCATAACACGGCAGTATATGTAGAATCATATGTATAGCATGCCATTGTGGTCCACCCTTTTACCCATTTCACGTGATCAAACATCATCCATGAGTCATGAAGGTCACCATCGTGTTGCATACGCTTCACTAAGTCCACTCCACTTCCAGGACCCACTTCAGATATTTTAAAGAGAAATACTTTATCCGCCTGTATTCCTTAATTGGGAAATTTACTCTCCTAAATGAAAGCCTAGGTGTTAGAACCCCTCAACTTTGTAATGCTATCAATGACACCAAAGCTCCTCAGACATTTGAAAGATGTAACCTCGTTTCGAATACTCAGAGAGCTAAAGTACTTGCATTTGTCCAAGACAGGGACGAGGTCATCAAAGTCAAGCGGCTTTGGATTCACCCCATCTTGGTTGAGGAGCAGTTCGCGTAGTAGTTCCTTAGTTGCCTCAAGCACAATAGACAAATTTGTTGCGGTCAGTGTTCTCTCCATCTGTTCACCAATTAGGACTCTAGTTCTATCTTGCAAGTTTCAGAGTTCACCATTTTTTACTAGATGATGGTGAACTCCAAGGTGTACAAATGCCCTAGTCATTCCTAGATTTCCAAGGATATGGTAGGCTTTCACAACACACTTGGCAATACACGAAGGAGGCTGCTTACATATTTTACAAACAAGAGTTGACCCTAGTGGATGCAAATCTCCAACATTGACCGTAGACGGAGACACACCTTCCCATTCCAACTCATTCACAACATTAGTTTGATTACCGCGAGTGAGGAACTCACAACTCGCATTCATGCATCTAAGATGCCCCACACAAGCAAATGTGCGAAATGTGCGAAATGTCAAACAATTACTAATATTCGTTGTCATTGTTTTAGTCCAGACGTGGCCATCGTACCGCTTATGCATGCATGCCGTCTAATGAGCATGAGAAGGAGGACGATCGGTCTCCATAGGAGACAACTCAAAGATAATATTTCCATTGAAGCACGGAGGCAACATACGTACTCTCTCTATGCAAATTGACTCATAATCAATTTTCGACAGTATATTCCGACATCCCTTTTGTACACATAATTTACACAAACAGTCGATTACAGATGTACCACTCCCAGCAGAATTCTCCGCCACTGATGCTGTAAGGCTACTAAGGCTAGGCAAAGTAGACATCGAGGATGGAGTCTCTAAATTTAACTTACGCTCGAATGAATTGCGTTCGGAGTCCGAACTAAGAATGGTTACACAGTCCTCAAGAGATTCTACCTTCATAGGAATCAAGGGAGGTGTTCGATACGACGACTGTCGCAATTTATCCCTCACTCTATTAACCGGAACCATGAGAGTATGAACTCCGTAAGCTCTAAACCTACCGGGCTTCAGATGCCACGCACTGGTGCCATCCTGCAAAATAGGAAGTTGTCCTATAGTATGAATAAGGATCCCGAGTCTGGTTCAAAAACTTCTTCGTCTATATAGATCGAGTCTTCTCTCAATTGAAATCGGAGACTTAATCGAGAAGGCAATACAACAGCCACGCCATTATCATGCACCGGAAATATAATTGGAACTCTTGCACCATCAGTAGATATAACGACTGAATTGGAAAAGTCTTCCATCGCAACAATGCAAGTAAGTCGGCCAACTGTGTGATAATTCTAAAGGACAAAGAAGAAACATTGCAAAAAAATTACCCTAAACCGCTAAACAAAATTTAGAATTGATCTATAAAAAGTATCATTCAAGGTCTCCATGATCCGTAAGGACGAACACACATCTCCAAAAATATAATCGATCGAATGGGATAAACCAAATTCCATCGCGTCCTACAGTAACATGACCAACAGTAGACTATCTGAGGGCGAGAAACAAGTTCTAGAGAAGTGAAACATCTTGAAAACTCATCCAGAAACTATTCCCTAGAAGATGGATGTGATTTTCAGCAATCCATGTTATTTGAGATAATTGGAAGCGTTCACTACCAGAAGTATTTGGTCCAAATGAAGACAAAATCAATAGAAATTGTGTTGTTTTTTCCTGTAGGTTAGGAACACTTGGTTCGGACTCCTTATTAATACATTTTCTGTTGGTTTTCTCTTGGATCGAACACAATTAAAAAAAAAAAAAATCAAATCTTTTTTGGGCTGCCCGAAATTTCCGAGCAGGACAAAATTACTATTTATCGAAATTGCCCACTGCTTGGAATTCCCGGGCAACCTCGCCATTAGGCAAGTGCCACCGTGGGGGGTCGAACTCAAGACCTCCCATGTACAAGCCCCATGAACTAACCACCACACCACCCATTGCAACTATATGTCTATTTTGAAATAAAAAATATACTTAACCATTTAAAATTCTATGTTTTTTAGGTCATCTGACTTTGGTAGCCGTTTAGGCATAGCAAATTAATTTTTTTGAAAAATCTTTGAACAAAGAAAAATTGCTAAATGAAGCTAAGATTCATCTCCAAAAATCCATTTGGGATTTCAATTCTCCAATCAAAAGTTATGGAAAAAAATCAGAGAGGGTGTTTGAAAATGTAGAAAAAAATATCCATTTGAACACCCTTCTGATTTTTTGTCCATAACTTTTGATTGGAGGATTTAAATATCAAACGGTTTTTTGGAGATGAAACTTAGATTCATCTAGCAACTTTTCTTAGTTTGAAGTTTCTTGAAAAAAGTTATTTTACTATGCCTAAATGACTGTTGAAATCTGCTGAAATTAAAGAAACACCAAATTCCAAAGTTTTTCATTTTTTTCATTTTTGAGTTGTTTTGGGGGCACTTGGAAGTGCTGATTTCCATTTTCGAGTTGTTTTTTGGGCACTTGGAAGTGTTGTTTTGCATTTTTGAGTTGTTTTATGGGCACTTGGGAGTGCTAATTTCCATTTTTGAGTTGATTTTTGGGCACTTGGGAGTGCTGATTTCCTTTTTTGAGTTGTTTTTTGGGCACTTGGGAGTGCTGATTTCCTTTTTTGAGTTGTTTTTTGGGCACTTGGGAGTGCTGTTTTGCATTTCTAAGTTGTCTTTGGGGCACTTGGGAGTGCTGATTTCCATTTTTGAGTTGTTTTTTAGGCACTTGGAAGTGTTGTTTTGCATTTTTGAGTCGTTTTTTGGGCACTTGGGAGTGCTGTTTTGCATTTCTGAGTTGTTTTTAGGGCATTTGTAGGTGGTGTTTTAAATTTTTTGAGTGTTTTTTTGGTGTTTTAAGGTGATGTTTGCAAGTTTTCTAGTATTATTATGGTATTTCAAAAGATTCCAAAAAGATTCCAAAGATTCCAAAAAGATTCCAAAAGATTCCAAAAGATTCCAAAATTCTAAAAAATGTAACAAAATTATGTTGGTTTTTATTTAACCAACACAAAACGTGTTATTGCGGTCTAAAAAATTGTGTTTGATGAGGAAAAATCATTTTCATGTTGATTCCAGCAGAAATCTATTGATTTTGTCTTGGTTTTTCACTACTTCTCTAGTAGTGGTTGAGAAATTAGTAATGACATTTCCAACTTCAAATGGCGCAGGCACTGAAATGGTGCACCCTCTGAAATGTACATTGTCTGTACATTGTAGAAGAGAATGAAAAAGAAGTATGAATGCAAAGTGAAAAAATCAAGATGTGCTACATTCTAGAACTTGTGCCATTCCCAGATCTATTAGTTAACGTAGTCCTAATAATGAATAGGGATAATCACAGCACACGATGAAATCAATAATTAAATTAGTAGATAGCATTGTCCAGAGGTTTGTGGCAGGTAATCAACGTCAGGAAGTATGACAATGGTATATTAAGCAATGGACAACACGATTATAATATAATGAGAGCCATCATCTAGACTAGGAGGTTGAAAATTCAAATTCAGCATTGTAACATTATTATTTTGATAGTGCGGTGTAATTGACAGATTGTAACCATATCTATTTGCGATGGCTTCAAGTAGAGTAGTTATGTTGCTCCATCATTAATAGTATTCAGTAGAGCTAGACGAGCAGTGTACTGATTACTCCGAACAATAGGAATAATAGGATGGAGAGTATTGAACTCAATAATGGAATTAATGACCATAATATATTTTAGATCCACAACTACAAGTGGAATCACTACAAGAAAGTGGCCACAAATATGACTTCAATATATGACTGCCCCAAAGTCATTCCGGACACATGTGACTACAGAATGACTTGGGGGCCTTGGAGTCATAGTGGACAAGTCATGTATATATGACTTCTACTTTTATTATCACCAACAAACGAAAAAGTGAATGTAGAAATGGATGAAGGCTTTAGGGACTTCCAAAGTGGTAAAGAAAAAAAGAAGTTTAAGGAAATGACTCCTATGTTGTCACGTGGCCAGTCATTCTGAAGTCATCCCGTAGTCACAAATGACCCCTTTTTTTAATCCTTTTCTGAAATCTAGGATTATATTTTAAAATCTAAGAAATTTGAATATTATTTTTTGAAATCTAGGAAATGTGAATATTTTTCTTTTGAAATCTAAGATTGTATTCTAAAATCTAGGAAATGTGAATATTTTTCTTTTGAAATCTAAGATTGTATTCTAAAATCTAGGAAATGTGAATATTATTTTTTGAAATCTAGGATTATATTCTGAAATTTAGGAAATTTGAATATTATTTTCTGAAATCTAGGATTATATTCTAAAATCTAGGAAATGTGAATATTAATTTCTGAAATCTAGGAAATATGTATTATTTTTTGAAATCTAGGATTGTACTCTAAAATCTAGGAAATGTGAATATTAATTTCTGAAATCTAGGAAATGTGTATTATTTTTTGAAATCTAGAGTTGTACTCTAAAATCTAGGAAATGTAAATATTATTTTCTAAAATGTAGGATTATATTCTAGAATCTAGGAAATGTGAATATTATTTTCTAATATTTAAAAGATTTGAAGATTATATTCAAGTTGTGGTGAAATGTGCAAAATGAGTATACCATATACCAAACACCATATACAAATACATGATTCATACATCATATACATGATTCATACACCATATATATGATTCATACATCATATACCATATACAAATACATGATACACAATACACTATATTTTGCATATGTGTCGAATGGATTTTCAAGCCATTTAGTGTGTGAATACAAAGAGTTCAAATAACAAGCCTTTTATACAAGTGGGGTGGTAGGAAGCAAGACAAACCATGTGGGATTTGTAAAATGTTGATGCAATAGTAGAGTAGTGACACGGAAGTCATTATGTAGTCACCTTAGAGTAAATTGTAGTCAAAATACAGTCACACAGTTTACTCACTTTTGACTGTGGCCTTCACAATGGAATTGATTAAGTCCAAATTGGAAGTTTAACAATGTTGTGAACAAAAACCAATGGATGAAACATAGACATTGTAAAAGTTATCAACCTAGTTCTATAAAAATTAGAGCCAAAAATTGTTTTTCTATCTCTTAGAGGTGCTAAATGTCATCTAAATTTTAGTTTTTGGCCTTTGCATTGTCAATCTAACTTTATTTTTTTAATTTTGTTTTGAAAAAAGCATTAGTAAATAAAGAAAAAAATCAAAAGAAAAATAAGTCTCCAAGAGTGCATCATTTTAACCCCTACAAGAGCAAGGCCTTTTTTCTACCAAAGAAACACTGAAAACTGCCATTTATGTAGCAAAGAGTAAAAAAGAATTTAAAATGTTTTTCTTTGACATCTAACCGTAGGATCTTACACCCAACTAGTATTAAAAAGTGTGGAAAAAATTTCAAAATTTTTGACCGCATAGATTGCAAGATATTTGCATTTAAAGTGGAAAAAACAAGTTTTTCAACACATTGCGGGACTAGATAAAGACAAGAGTTAATGAAAATAATACGGACTCCAAAAAAGTAGGGATAATACCACAGAGAAGATTATGGGTAATAAAAAAAAAATAGGGAAGAGGAACCAAAAATAGGGATCATGAAAAAAATAAATCCATGCATGGGAAAAAATAAGAGAAAAAGAGACAGGGGTAATAAAAGGAAGATGACTTGCGGTACTCTTCAGACTTGAGAGGATGGTACAAGTAGGAATAATAATCACACAAAAAAAGAAAAAAATTTAGAAGAAGAAAATATATAGGGAGAACTCTTCATTTAAAATATATAAAATGAAAAGAGTAGGGTTCATGAATGAAAAGATGTAGTGAAAAAACCTAGTGACGGAGAATAAAAAATAGGGATAAGAATTACGCTTTTGGGTTTTGGAGGTATGTACATTCTTCTTCTACATTTTAATCATTTAAAAGACCTAATTAAACTAAAGATGAAGTAAAATTTTGTGCTCAATGCAAATTCAAGGAAGAATAAAAAGTAACATAAGACCTAAACATAGAAGTCCAAGTCAAAAAACATATACTACAAGAGGAATTCGTAAATTTCCAAAAATACTTCTACAATTTCTGTCTTAAATGAAAGAGGAAACTCATACCATAGTAAAAGAAGAGTATATTAAAAGAAATAAAGCACCCCGTCTTTAAGGAAATGCCCAAGTAAGTTGTCAAATCATGCTGAAGTCATTGAGAAGTGACTATGTAGTCACAAACACAGTGACTCGCAGTGACAATGTATGACTCCTTGAAACCATTCATCCTGCAGTCACGTCCGTGACTCCCGAATGACTCGAAAGTTGTGGAACCAGAAAATCCGGTGCAATTAGGGAGCTGCAGTCATTGTTTAGTCCCATCGGACATGTAGTCATTCTTTCGCAGTCGCAAAATAGCCCAATTTCTTGTAGTGAATGTGGATTTATAAAATGGAATTCAATGACTCATAGTAAAATATTGTTGTCAAGGTCTCAAGGAATATAGCTCTCAAAACTAAAATTATAAAATGGATATTTTCAAACATGTAATATCATCTTCATAAAATATATCACTATAGAATTGGATTATTATACCACTATATAGTACTGGTTAGCCGCATTTTAAAATGCAATTCGAATCCCCCACTGATATTGTTAATGGAGGCCAGAAGGAGTCAATATGAATTTAGGACACCCACATATATTACCAGAAGGAACATGTATATCCTATTCTTATGTGGGTCATCAAAGAGTGAATCCCAAGGTGGACTTTGACACAAATTTTAATCATTTCTAGGTCGTTCATGAGTCAGAGAGGACGATATTCAATGAGTGGATCAAGACATGCTCATTACAACCGCACAATATCAACCACCTAAGCTGAATTTTATTTCATTAGCTTGACTTCATTTACATCTGCCTACAATATGAGATTCCTATGACTTGTGACTATGATTGAATATTAAAGAGCTTCGAACGTGTTGTTAAGGGCGGCTACCGAGCCGATTATTGAACTAGGAGGGAACATTACCAACTCTTGAACCTGATTCACCTAATATTACACCTGCATCTCATACAACACATCGAGCCTACACGTCAAACCGAACCAGGAACCGCACCAACTTTCGAACCTAGAAGAACAATTTGTATGGGAGCCTCCGCCGCCAAAGTCCGTCTTTTTCAACTCTAGCTTTGGGCATCCGACTCCAACGACTTTGCGGCGTAGCCTTTTGGTGTGCCGTTGTGCTTTTCTCAAGGTTTCGAATTCAATCAGTTGATGTTGCGTGCTCAAGTTGTTCTAGATGTATGGTTTGCCATTTCTGTACTTCTCTAAGATCCTCCCACTTATCTAGCACAGGGAACTAATCATGGACCAGCAAGGCCCAAAACTGAGGTCCAGGCGCCTAAACCCTGAGGTTCCCGACGGGAATATACGACCTCAAGCATTGTAGGGCGACAAACAAGAGGTATGTCCCTTGCACTAGCCCTTGCAATATCGTGCACACGTCGTGGTGGGTCTCCATTGGGTTGGCGAAGCCTTGAACCCTTTGTTAGTTTAACTTCTAGATTGCGTATTAAAACCACTTGACCAACGATGGATTCTTGAATACAAGGGCTCTTAGAAGTCCTAGATTTGGTGTTAAAACCAAAGTCATGGCAAAGCCTTGAACCCCCTTGCTTAGTATCTCCAAAGTTTATTTTCTAAGACATGCTTAGAAGTTTCGAAAGTTTAGTATCTAAGAGTAAGAAATCTGTTGTAACTTGTAAGGCTAACCCAAATATGCATTAGAAACACAAGAGTTTACTAGTTTTCAATCAAGCACCAGTCGTAGGAAGGCAACCAGCCATAGCCAACGCCCAACCACAGATAGCACCAACACAATTGGGTACCAATCACAGCTAGGGCACCAACAACAACCAATGTCTAGCTAGCAGCTTGTTGTTTTTTTCCTTTTTTTTTGGTGTTTCCTCCTTTTTGGTTAGAATTACTAGCTACATGGAGGTGAGGGAAATATAAAGAGGGAAATCAAGTGAAAGTGGGAGTAGAAGATAGGATAGGTGCAAGTAGAAATATACATAGAAGTTAGCATAAGTATAAGCAAAAGTGGGAGTAGAGGATAGTATAGGTGCAAGTAGAAATATACATAGAAGTTAGCATAAGTATAAGCAAAAGTGGGACTAGAGAATACTATAGGTGCAAGTAGAAATCAACATAAAAGTAAGCATAGGTGCAAAATAGGATTAGAAGGTCAAGGAGTAGAATAGGTGAAAAGGAAGAGCCAAGTCCAACCCTAGGAGCAATTTTCAACCTTGAACATCAACAACAAAGTACAAGAATGGAGCAAAGAAAGAAAGGAGGAGGCTTAGGTAGGATAGAAGTAAGGAAATAGGATGGAAGGGAAAATCTCAAGAACTTCCCTCAACCATTGAATAGACATTAGGATAACCAACGCGTAAGGGATAATGTCCGAGAAGAACCAGCAGCTAGTGTAAGATCGGCCAATTGAAATTGTAACTTGACCGGTTGACATTCAAGTGGTTAGGCAATAAAACTGCATGTAATTGAAAGAAGACGGAAATTGACCGAGCATCAAAAAAACAGTCAGAAAATTAGCTCTACTTCTTCAAAAAGGGACGGAAATTTATTGTTTGAAAGAAAGGAAGACCGGATATTAGAGGGTCTCCCGAGGGTATGCCCGGATTTCAACTGAAGCACCCAAAAACATCCGGTTATCAATAGTAGGATCAGTTTAGGATCTTAAGCATCAAGATTAGGGTTAACTCAACCACCAATTCCGCCCGACACTCTTGTTCTAGTGCTCTTGCTGCCTACTCACCTACTTGCGCTCCTACTCCCATCTCACGCTTTTGTTACCTTGCTTGTCTTGCACTCCTATTCACCATCTCACCATCTCCTCACTCACTTTCCTATTGCAAAGACAAACAAGGGCATGTAAGGACAAAGTTGTTTTCAATTTACTTCAATCAATTCAAAGTTCAAGTTCAAAAGGCGACTAGTTCCTGGAGGTTGAGATTAGTCACAAGAAGATCCTTCAATTCTGGCTTTAGAAAGGTAAGTTCATTCAAAGCTACTCTGCTCATCAAGCTTGCTTTGACATTGGATGCAATGCACGTACCTTTCAGATTCTCTCAATCCTTTAACCACTCATCGCCTGAGGATACGAAAAGTGTCCTCATGTATAATTTGAAGTGCTGTAACTTTTGCATCCAATATCCGAATTCAATAAAACTTGTTGGTGAAGTTGTGCTCTCTCTTCTAGTTTGTGTGGTAAAATTTTCAGATCAATCCAAGATTTATAAATTAAATGGGAGCCAATCAAAGTTCACAGGTTCAATTTGAATTCACCAAACTGCATTTGATGGCTGAAACTTCGGGGGGGGGGTATCTCCTTCATACAATGTTCGTTTTCAATAAAATTTGTTGGGTTATGTTCCCCTTTTAGTCTAGTTATTGTGGTAAAATTTTCATGGCAATACAAGCTTCTTTGAATGTTTGGGAGCAATTCAAAATTTAAAATCCTGCCATTTTCGGATTACAGTGAAATTCGGCGGCTTGTAACTTCTTCATACAGTGTCCATTTTCAATAATTTCTTTTGTGAAAGTTGCGTATACTAGTCTAGTTTGTGTGGCTAAAATTTCACATGAATCCAAAAAGTAATGAATGACTAAGATGCTTTTTAGTGGAGGAGGTTTAGCCTTACATGGTGTTTTTTGCAACTTTTCATGCTATTTTTTGACATTTCAAATCTGTTTTGCAGACACATTGAGTCAATTGAATGATATTTTTTTTCACCAATGTGTTTATATGTTGATTTTGAATCACTTTATAGTCTCAAGTTTTTTCATTTGAGTAGGTTTAGAAGTCGAATTTCACCTCCAAATGTGTTTTTTGGAAAATTGTTGATAAAAATGTTATTTTGTCAATGTGAGTAACAAAGACAGATTTTGACGATGTGTAATGTGTACTGCTGAATTTTGTAGGAAGTTCATTAGTGAGTGACTAAGTGGTGATTTCTTAAGGTGAATTTTGGGATTTCATTCAACGAATTTCTCCTTCCTTCATACTGGCTGTGGAGTGCCTTCTGTGAGTCTTAAGGGATATTCTCCTTCCCTTCATACTTGCTGTGGAGCGACTTCCAGGGATTTGTTCCTTTCCTTCACTCTTATTTGCATTATTGTTGAAATTTTTGGCTTTAGGGTTCAATATTTATTTTTCTTTGTTGTGGTTTTTTAAATTTTTTTTCTTTGCTGAATACTTTTAAAGGGTTTCAAAACAATTTATAATCTCATCATGGCTAAGCGTCAAAGGACCATCAGAAATATGTTGTTGTTCAACCAAAAGGAAAATGATTTGACCTTAGTTGAAGCATCACAATCTACTACTTCATCTAACAACAATAAAACTTTAAATTCTATTGAGTTAGCATCAAAATTATGAAAATATGCATGGTAAACACAATTTGATTGGATTGAATTTGATACTACACTAGGTAAGGTTTTTGCAAGACATGTAAAGAAAAGTGTGGAAAATCTGTTTTTGCAAAACAAGGCTTAGTAAATATAAAAGTCTCAGCTTTTCAAGATCATGCTAGGTCTGATGAACATAGGAGATTAACTTGGGCCATCCAATCTGGTCAAAAAATTATGGAAAAGGCCATCATGGAGTCTAATAAAACATGTGATGATGCCATCCTTGCTCTTTTCAAGGCAGCTTACTTCATTGGTAAGGAAACATTGTCTTTTTGTAAGTTTCCTAGTTTGTGTAAATTACTTGTGTCTTTAAATGCATGCATCACTAAAGAGTTGTACCATGATGAAAAATCATGCTCTGACCTTATTTTTTTAATATCAAGTGTAATTCAAAAAAAAATCATTGATAGAATTAAAGACTCTAAATACTTTGGTATTATGATAGATGAATCAATTGATATATCTGTCACAGGTCATATGGTTGTTTTTGCCACTTTTATAGAAGGGGAAATGCCTGCATGTGTGTTTTTAGGGCTGATAGAATGTGTATGTGGAAAAAAAGATGCTACTTTCATGTATGATACTCTAATATCCACTTTGAAGGATTGGGGATTGGATTTCAACAAATTTCTAGGCTTTGGATCAGATGGAGCATCTATGATGGTGGGATCCAAATCCGGAGTTGCAACACAACTGAAAAACAAGGTAAATCCTCATCTGGTTGCAGTGCATTGTGTAGCTCATAGAACGAATTTGGCCTCTTTAGAGGCAGCTAAGGGAAATGGTTGTTCTTTGTTGTCTATGAAATAGATAACCTTATTAATTCAGTGGCTGCACATTTTAAGAAGTCTGCAAAGAGAAAGTCCTCCTTGCAAACTTTACAAAAAGAATTATTTGACTCTCAAAAGACTCTTAAAAGATTTCATAAAATCAGGTGGTTGTCTAGGTGGCAAGCCTTTTCAGCTCTTTGTGATAGTTTGGAGAGTGTTTTGGTATATTTTTGTGACACACTAACATCAAAAGATGATGGCACTAGTCCCATCTTGTTCAATAAATTAAGGTCTTTCAAAATGATTTATGTTTTACACTTTTTGGCTTATATTTTGCATAGTTTGTCTTTTCTTAGTAGAATTTTCCAATACAAATTTGTTGATGTCTCTTGCATTGGGTCTCTCATTAAAACTGAAATTGCACAAATTCAAATGTTACTTGTAGATGATTCTACTGATTTGAATGCTGCCACTTTTAATGAGAGTACTGGTTATCACATTCATCCTGATTTTGGTCCACCTGGAGGTTACATGAGAAGATTGCAATCTGAAATTTGTGGTTCTATGTATCATGATGTAGAAATGAGTAGGGATAGAACAAGGGCAAATTTAGAATCTGCCATTGCCTTTCAAAAATCTTATGCTCAAAATGTTTGTATTGCTTTGGAGAGTCGTTTTGCAAACAATGGAATCATAGGTGCTTTTAAAATTTTGAATCCTTCTAACATGCCTATTAGACAAGTAGGTTTGGCTAGTTGGATTTTTTTGGAGTTGGATGTATTATGTGGTCATTATGGGCAGGATTTAGAGCTTCATGGGAAGGAATTTGAAGCTCTAATTAACCCCTCAGTGGCAAAGAGGGAGTTTTTTGCTTTCAAACTTCAAGCAACCACTGAATGGTTGGACAAGGGTTTTGGTGACTTATGGAGTCATATTTCTTGGAGCCCTTCACTACAATTTAAGTATCCTAACCTTCTTATTCTTGCTAAAATTACTAGAATTCAATGTATTAGTACCGCCACATGTGAAAGGGGTTTTTCTGTCCAAAATTCTATCAAGTCTAAGGTAAGAAATCGTTTGAAAACTAAACATCTTGAAAGTGTCATGCTTGTTGCTTTAGAGGGTCCAGATAGTGAAAGTGCTAATGCAATTTTACTTGAGGCCATTGTTTTGTGGAAAAATTCACGAAAATTTAGGCATTTGTATTTAAGACCAGAATTGTATCTTGTTGGTATAGGTGAAGGTGAGACACCACAAGGTAACATTGATGTTGGTGATTTTCAATTTTGATTATTGTTATGCATGTAGTAGATAGAATCCCTTCAAAAATACAAAGCTCCATTTCTCTCAAGAATGTGAGCTTTGTATTTTAGTAAGGCTAAGTCTTTGGTCCTCAACTGGTTGAGGAGTTTCCAGGTTCAACTCCTGCCCAAGACATTTTTGATAAGATTGCATATACATCTATAATTTTATGTAGAGAATAAATTTTGGATACTAGCCGATTCAAATTAATTGTGAAAGAAAATTCAGCTAATTCATATATTACATAAGAGGAAAATTAACCAGTTCATGTGTAAGATGAGAGGAAAATTAGCCAGTTCAAATTCACTAGCAAAGGAAAATAGCCACTGTGATTAGATGGAAAAAGGCAAGAATCGAATAAAATGAAAGCTTGGCCGGACAAACTCTTCACTAGACAACTTTTGTCCTAAATTTCCAGAATATTTCCCGGACGCTAGTAAGGGAATAGTTCAAAGCATAAGTAGGGATTAAATACACCTAGGACCACATGAACTAGTTGGTGGTCCCCCAACCACCACCATTCAATGTGGCACAAGGAATAGGACGGAAGAGAAAGAAAAAAAAAAGGGAATCAAGGGAAAGATAGGATTCTTTTCTTGTAACGCAAGGCCATCACTAAACCAAAAAAAATTCAAACAAATCAGCTAGGTTTCTCACAAGTTCCAATGGTGGATGAAGGAGTATTAGACAACCTAATTGTGGATCTCCAAACTAGGGTAAGGGACTAAACTCTTCTTCTTTGTTTAAACCCCCGTAGGTGCCAATTGTTAATTAGGGCCGAGAACTTGAGGCTAGTAGGAAGTTAGTCAGGTCATATTTGAGGGAGAAAATCTAAAATAGACATTGAGAGGGTTCCAAAAACATAAAATACATAGGTATTGGAGTCATAATGAGAAAGTTATAGGTGGATGAAGTTTAGAACAAATAATGGATGAACCCCAGAAGATTTCATCCATCCAAGACAAGAGTTATTAGGTAAATAAATCATACTAATTCCAACACCTAGCCCAATTTTCACACCAAATTGGAATCCCGAACCTCTATAATAGCATGGATGAAGCTTAGAGTGCCGCTTGGAGGCCAAATTTCATCCAAATTCCATAACTTCTTATAGGAGTGCCCAAAATTGACGAGTCTTAGGTTTTCAGAAATGGAATGAGTTAATCTTCTACTTTAAATAGATATATTAGACCTGTAGAAGCCTAAACTTAGAATCGCTGTAGAGTACCAAATAATCTAAGTAAGTAACCAACATTGGTTTCTTAGGGATTTCTACTAGGGGAAAGAGATGTAGGAATTTAGCAAAGATTTATAGCTTGAAATGCACAATGGACCAACTTTAGGCACCCAATAGAATTGAAGTCAACCCACAACTCCAAGAACCTGGTTGTGTTCACCTATTTACCAAGGGTGGATAAATAAGCGCTCACAATGGTCCAGTTAGAAAATTGACCCTTAAATGTTTCTTACCATTTGTGATAGTATTCTTATATTGCTAACACTAGTAGAAAATCTAAAAAATTGTCATTTTGGACGCGTTGTTTTGGACAAAATCTAACAAAAATTTGTTGTTATAATGCCACACGGCAAAGCTTCAATTCTACATGTATCCCCTTAATACTCACATTTTTTTTCTCATTTTTTCCTTAATCTCATTATCATAGCAAAGCTTTGACTTTAAGGCCAACAACTTTATCCACTTTTCCTTTTGGTTTATTATGTTAGATTATAGTAGTCTTCTTCTCAAAGGTCTTTGGATTAAGTTTAAATAAGTACTTATCATTCTCGAAGTTAATGAAAGTAGGATCAAAGTAGGGTAAATTTCCAAACATAAATTAAGACCCAAACCAACAAGAACCCCAGCCAACCAAAACCCCAGCCAACTATAACTAGCCGTCAAAACCCCAACCATCTAGGTACAACCTGTTAGGTACAACTATTGGAAGATGAGTGTCAAGAACGATTGTAGGGAACAAATGTCGGAAATGATTGTTGAGAAAAGAGTACCAAGAATGATTGTCAAAGAACAAATGGAGCAAGTTGTATACAATATGATTGAGCAAGCTATGATACAATTGAGCTAGGTTGCAATACAACTAAGCTTAGGCTACAATTCAAGTGAGATTTAGTTGCAAAACAATTGAAGCCAGACTATGAAACAACTAAGCCTAAGCTATTGTTTAAGGGGCTAAATACACATGTTGTGTAATGCAAACTAAGTACAAGTACTAACTCATATTCTAGTTATAAAAAAAAAAGACTAGAAGTGTGAGTAAACCAAGGAGTAAACTAAGTAAGAGTAGAATAGCTAAGAATGAGTGATGTGGGTGCTTTGTTGGATCTAATGCATGTTGGGCAAGGTAGGTCCGTAAATTGTAACTTGTAGAAGAAGGCTTATCAATTAAGGGAATAGTTGACTCCCTTAAGCAAGGCTTGACTTAAGATTTGAGACAAAAGGAGAAAAAAAAATAGTTGATCATTTAAGATGCTTTAATTTAGCATATAATCAAAAGAGAATTAGGAGGCTCATGTTATCATTTTCATTTGATTCTTTGGTTAATTAGTAAGCAATTAGGAATTATAGAATTCAATATCTTTGAAAAATAGAAAGAAGTTAGATAAAGGAGTTAAATAGAAAAATAGGTTGGATAAAAGGGGATATATCCTATATTAGAACTTCATATAGTTTGTTGTGAAAGTTGTTAATTATTTAAGCAATATACAAAAAAACAAGAAAAATCAATAAAACGGAACAAGAAAGACTATACTACACCAAGACAAAACCATAGTGAATACAGAATCAGAGGTATGTGTCTAAACTCTCCACATTAGCCTTTTCTTTCTTGAAACAAAATCATAGTTAAGTCAAAAGTTATGAACCATGTAAGTCTAACTAATAAATGAATCCTTGCACGATTACCATGATTTTGGTCTTTAATTTTGCATACCTATCTGTGTACAAGTGAATATGTACATTGTATTTGTATTAATTTATATTCCACAATAGTATATGTGGACAATTTCGTTAAAATGGCGGTATTCCATTGGCATTTGTATATGAAGGAATAGAAACTGAGGTGTACTGAGGCACCTATTCATCTCATATCAAGCATCAATTGTGTCCCATGATGCCCAAATCACCACTTGTTTACATATGGCATTGCCCCCATCATTATCTTCTACAAGATCTCATGCCCTAGTTGATCCCATGAACCACCATTTTAATGGAATACCGCCATTTTAAGAAAATTGCCCATACATTCATTGTACACTAGTAGAAAATTCAGCGTCCAACTTCACAAAAAAGTGTTGATTCGGACAAAATAGTTTGTGTTGATTTGGACCTGTTGATTTGGACAAAAATCAACAAGTTTTTGTTGATTTGGACAAAATTCTAGCTAAAACTTGTTGATTTGGACAAAAATTGCAACTAAAACTTGTTGATTTGTACATAATTTTCAACAAAAATTTGTTAATTTTTTTTCAATTTTTTAATTTTGAAAAAAAAAAAAATTTAAACTGCCGTGCGGGCGCCACATGGCACCGCCTAGGTGGCACCGCCACGCGGGCGGGGTGCAATGGGGTTTGAACCTTGCACCCCTTGGCTAGGAGTGCAAGGTTTTACCCATTGCACCATGCGAAATAATACATGACCTTAATGGGAAAAAAAAGTTATTTATTTCGGTTTTCAAATTTTGGTCATTTTTGGTTTAATTCAGCAGACTTTGGAGGCTAATTTCTCATAGTATAATACCTTTTTTCAAAAAACTTCAAACTAGTAAAACTTGGAAGATCAAGTAAAATTTCATCTCCAAAAATCCGTTTGTGATTTTGAGTCTTCAATAAAAAGTTATGGGCAAAATTCAGAGAGAGTGTTTGTAAATATCAAAAAATAATTTCATTCCAAACCCTCTCTGAATTTTGCCCATAACTTTTTACTGAAAACTCAAAATCACAAACGGATTTTTGGAGATGAAAGTTTACTTGATCTTCCAACTTTTACTATTTTGAAGTTTTTTGAAAAAAAAGACTGTACTATGCAAAAACAGCCTCCAAAGTCTGCTGAATTGAAAAAAGACTGAATTGTGAGTTAAGTAGTTAATAGAAAATATTTCTATTGCTTATACAATGTCAAACTTGGTGGTTTAAAAATTTTCCACATGAAATTTTAGTGTTAAAAACTTCAATTCAATTAAAGATATTTTAAATATTTGGCAAACATTTTACTAGGAGGTGGTTTGGACACAATTCCTATTCAAGTTTTTTGTAATGTAGAACATACAATTTGAATAGCTCTAAATTAGAATTTGGAAATTGCTCATCTAGAATTTAAATATTTAAAATTTTTTGTGTTCAAGAATTGTGTTGAAAGTTTAGAATTAAATTTTGTTTTTTTAAAAACACGCTTGATTTTCATTTTTTTTTAAATTATTAAGTAGAAGCAAGTTCAAGATTGAAAGAAAAACTAAAGCGTTAATAGCTCTAAAATGGAATTGAAATACAATAATGTCAACGGTGAGATTGTTCTAAATAGGAAACTTAAAGTTGTTAAACATTTTTTTTTGAAAAATTGTGAGAATTGCATCCAAAATTGCATCCAAAATTGCATCCAATAAGTTATTTTTTCAAGAAGATGTTCAAATTGCCCGAAAAACAAAATTGTTTTTAACTTTCATAGTACTAATCAAACGGAATGAATAAAAGCTTCACATGTAGACAAAAATATGATTTTCAAGAAGGAAAAAATTAAAAAATTAATTTCAAATTTCTGTACATTTCTTATTCTGCCTAGTGACGTGAAATTTATGGTTAAGATGCCATAACTTTTGCTCCCGAGCACCAACTGAAATAAAATCTATATTACCACGAAGCTAATAAGTTTTTCTATCTTATGAGGAGGTTTCAAAAAGTTTAACTAAAAATTAAGATCATACAAACTTGCCCGAAATCCATTTTGTCCACCGAGGGGACAATGGTCCTTTAGGGGTCAGAAAAATTTAAATTTAAATTTAAACCTCTAAAGAACAAAGTAGAATTTTTTGACAATATTTCTAGTGTTTTTATTCATGTATTTAGAAATTGATTTCCCTTTTTTTTCCTTTAAAATTTTACACAACATGTGGTGAAGGGATAGTTTGAAGGACTCACAATTTTTATAACTTTTGATTACATCATGAGAAAGTTATTGTATGATGTATAGATTTTCTAGATATGTATGCATGTTAGCCAAGTAGATTTGAATGTATTTTTCAAATAAATAGGAATTTCAAATTAGTTTCTAAAATAGGATGCAAATAGAATTTCAAATTAGTTTCTAAATAGGATGCAAATTTTTGACTACAACATGTACATTAGTACATTACAACCATTAGGTTTGGAAATCTTTAGTTTCATTACTAGAATTCTTTTCATTGAATGTTGTAAATCAATCTCTATTTATATCCACTTATTATTTTCTCCAAGCATGAATATAAAATATTTTTTGTTGCAATTTTTAATATAGATTCTTTAACATATTTTTTTAGCATATGATGGAAAATTACAAATTGTAGAATTGATATGTATCTAAATTTTTCAAATAAAATTTTGGAAAAATGAAATATAATCATTTGGTATGAATGAAACATTATTTTTTTAAAATCCAAGCATCATGATGTTGCAATTGGTGAAGTTTTTTATTTCACAATTTCAAGATGGAAAATAGGTCAAAATAATTATAAGTTAGATCATTTAGTTAAATCTATTGAAAAAATAAATACAAATGAAGATTTAAGCCTTCTTTGAAGACTAATATTTAGAAGCAATTACGGGCCTTTCATATGTTAAAAACCTTGATACAACCAAAGTTGAATTACATTATGAATTTAATTAGAACTTCAATCAAATTCAAAATATAATTGAAAATAAAATACGATTTGAACTCTAAATTCATAATTTTTGAAAAATTCTTAAAGATTTCAAAAACATTCCACAAACAATCCAAAAACAACTCAAAAAACAACCTCAAAAAATCCAAATCCTCCCCCCTCCCCACACCTCCTTAAACCTCCTCAAATCAATCCAAAAACAACTCCAAAATCAACCTCAAAACAACCTCCAAATCAACCCCCCAAACAACCCCCAAATCAATCTCAAACAACCCCCAAACAACCCCCCAAACAACCCCCCAAACAACCTCCAAAACAACCCCCAAACAACCCCCCAAACAACCCCCCAAACAACCCCCAAACAACCCCCCAAACAACCCCCAAACAACTCCCAAACAACCCCCAAACAACCCCCCAAACAACCCCCAAACAACCCCCAAACAACCCCCAAACAACCCCCAAACAACCCCCCAAACAACCCCCAAACAACCCCCAAACAACCCCCAAACAACCCCCCAAACAACTCCCAAACAACCCCAAAACAACCTCAAAACAACCCCAAAACAACCCCAAAACAACCCCAAAACAACCTCAAAACAACCCCCAAAACAACCTCAAAACAACCCTAAAACAACCCTAAAACAACCCCAACACAACCCTAAAACATTGAACAAAAACATGTTGATTTGGTTGTTGCACTATTCACATGAACAAAAATTTGTTAAACCATTTTGTTAACTTGTGCTCAAATCAACAAAAATTTGTTAACCATTGTGTTAGCTAGGGCTCAAATCAACAAAAAAATGTAAAAACGGTCAATGCAGTATTCAAATCAACAAGTTTTTGATGATTTTCTGTTGATTTGGACACAATTTTCTACTAGTGGTAACACTTGCAAGAACTACCCTTCCATGGCCTTGCATTAAAAAACATAGTGCTTTTCTTTAGATTGTCAAAATTGAATTTTAATTTTTGAATGCTCAATTATCTATTAGGTGGATAGAAGATGAATGTTTTGAAAACTATTTTTTAATCAATTAAAATTCTTTGAAGAAGTATTGAATAGATTTGTGTGATAAAAAAGAAAAAGAAGAAAGACATCGATGTTTTGCATGAATTAGAAGATATATGTCACAACCCTCATCTTGAGGCGTGTCCATGCCACCTTGGTGAGCAAATAGAATATTGGGGGTGACTCCCCAAGCTTTGCAAGAGATGAAGTGAGAGGAATTGGGAGTCCTAAGCGATTAGAGCATTGTAGTGCTCCGCTTGGAATGACTTGGATGGTGTGCTACACATTCTTGGAGATCTTGTGAGAAGGCATGTCCATGGGTCCAAAGAACACAAGAATCCGAGTTGTGAGTCAAAAGTTATGGTTCTTCAAAGTTAGTAGTGTCTCGACCAAGTCGCGAGAGGATGGAACTTGGGAGCCAAGGTTTGGGAAGATTCCTTTGAGCCAAACAAGGCATGCCAGATATTGTTGAAAAGCTAAGGAGACAAGATTTCTAAAATGCTAAGGCTCATGAAAAAATGAGTTGTGTACCACGAGTTATGGGCATCCAAAGAAGGTGGAGTCTCGGAGAACTACTCTCTCGAGGGACTTGGACCTTTGGAGGGACAACTTCCTCAATAATTATTGAAATTGAAGAAATAAATAGTTCATGGTGATCTATGGAAATATTAGATTACAAAAATGGGCTTGCACTTTGGATTTGAAATCTAGAGATAAAAGTTATCCCCAAGGGAAGATTGGGAGTATATGGGGGCCCGATTTTGGAGAGACAACTTGGAAACGGGTGGTCTATCAAATGGAAGACTGTCTTGGGTGTTTTGGGAGACCCTCTGTTGCCAAATCCCACAGAGAATAGTATGACAAAGGGTGGTCTCCTTCTTCACTCTTGAATGGTGCCATGATGAATCAAAGTGGCCATGAATGGTGAAGTTGGTGTTGGAGCCTCACCACCACTTGTGTGCTATCATGGAGTACTTGTGCACTTGTTGATTCCAATTAAATGTGTCCCGCTCCACACTGGATCATGGTGTGAGTCCCATTTAGTGAATCGATTCCAAGATGAGTGAGTCCCAAAATGAGTCTTGAAGTAAAGTGAGTTGGGCCTAGTGGGGAGTTGGGTATCATTCAAGGGCAATTAGCACTGATGGAGAATAGTGCTGCCTCTTAGTGCTTGAACATCAATGAAAATTCCGTTCCATGTCATCAAATGACATGCTTGGTGTCTTGTCGGAGTTAAGTGTTGGAAGTGAATAGTTGGGAGTCACAGAAGAATGGGGAATCCCATGACTACAGTTGGAACCTAATGGTGCATGTGTGTGGCATGTATAGTGTTAGAAAATCATGACTATTGGTGTCGCTAGGAGTTAAATGCTACAAAAGCACTTAGAAGTGAGCTTAAGGTGGTAAGTGGCAATAAGGGGCGCAACAATATAGCTATTGTAGAGAAATCATAATCATTTATTATGTTTTTGTGAAAGTGAGATTTCTATCATTTAGTTAGAACACTTAACCCCTAAAGTTCTTTCAAGTTTAAAGTCCAAAAATTGTTTTAAAATACTCATATCCAAAGCAAGGCTAAAATTCAAAATTCAAATTCAAGAGTGTTTTCAAATTTTGGATGAAAATGTACAAAGATGAGTACACATAACCATCCAAATGGATGAAATCATGACAAGAGATCATGACCAATGTTAGACAAGTATCTCCTATATGTATTTGTCATGCACATAAAACAACCATGGTATCAAGATGACATGCTATAATGGCCTTGATTTTGCTTCATACCAGACTAACATTAATCATGACACTATGTATTGTGTTTAATCTTATAGATGCAAGATTCATTGAAGTTGGTGCGAAGTGTAAACTAACTACAATAATTTACTACTGGAGGAATTTAATTATGTACATTGCTCATAAAGGAACTTGGGAAGTAAATAATTTTGAGTACATGTTTGATATGCACACTCTTAATTATGATCTGGTTTGCACCGATGCCCAATTACCTTTGAGGTACAATCCAGGAAGTTATGTAGGGAAATTGGTGCATTTCTAAGCTTTTTGAACAAGGTTTACAATTTTTATTCCACTTAGAAGCTTGCCAAAAGTGCCTTTTTATCTAGTTTGAATTCTACAAATTTTCTTGACCATTTAACAAATTGTTGGGCTTTTCATTCACTTTGGCATATTTACAAACTTTAGCGGAGTTATGTTTTTGTGTGTTGTGCTTTTGAGGGATCCATACACGTTGTAAAATACAATATGTTTGGCAAGACTTGAACCTACAGTAGGGCTCCACCATCTTGGAGCCAAGGATGTAGCCTTTAGAAAATAGAAGGATCCAAAAGAGGTTCCAAGCATTTTCTAGAGGTTGGTTAGTACAGAAAAGCATACAAGTCGAGACAATTGACTTTTCTCACAATCATGTATACTACACAAACAAGGAGCATTACTTGGACTTGGTCAAATCAAAGAACACATGTAACTTGAGGGGTTAGCATACAAGAAGTAATACTTTAATCCTTCCACAAAGGGATGGCATCATCTATGATATGATCAAACTCCTCAACTGGCCCTTCCAATGCAATCCTAAGCATAGCTTCTAAATTCTTACTACCAAGCCTATTTCTAAAAACCACCAGAAAAACAAAAATTCAAACAATAAGTATCCTAAATAATGTTTTTGGTAGCCAATCAACTTCCCAAAACATTTTTACCCTATCCAATCAATTTCCTAACTTGGCATTTTGGGGGCAATACCTCATCCCAATGTTCTCTATGTCATTAGGAAATCTTCAATAAAATTCAGCTAGGTTGTAACTAAACCTTAGCACTTCCCGGACATTGCTTTGAGGATCACATACAACCGACTGCTTCCGAAGTAATTACTGCATAGGGCTTCGAAGACTGGAGAGGGTCTGATACTCTGAATGCCAACATGATGTTAAGTACATATAAAAGTAGTTACATTTACACCCACAGCAACGTTTGAACCAACGTTTGTAGCAATTCAATCAACCCACAGCAACGTTTGTACCAGCATTCGTAACTACTAGAATTCTGTGGGGGCTGACTTCAGACGTTTATAGCAACGTTTGAATTCAGCCCCCACAACATTTGTAGCAACATTTGGATGTTACTGATAATAGTAAAATGTGTTTCTAAAGTTGACATTCAACGTTGCTCCTAAACGTTGTCCAAAGTGAACAACATTTTGGAACATGTTTCCTAAAAACATTGCATGTTTGCTGAAGCATGGTCCAGAATTTGCATGTCTGTAAAAATAAGTTACTCAACCTGCTCCAAAACGTGTTGAGCAACGTGCCAACACTTGCAGCAGATATGGAATTCATGGAATATTCGTAAGTCAGTTACACAGTCCTAGTTGGTAGTCTAGAAGTAACAATTGAATCTCCTTTCGGGCTTGGTAGAAACACTCGACCTTCCATGTGCATAAGTTCTGGTCCGACACAATCTTGTGGGGAAATCAATCCATGTCTTGGAGAAATACGTTATCGTCATCAACAAAGAATCCAGCACGCGCCACATATTCCAATCCGCAGACTGTTCCACTTAATTCAGTGAGTATCTGACAAGACATCAACATAGAAGAGGATACTGCCTGCATACGGAACTTGAAACCGCTACTTAAGAAGTCCATTATCAGCCCAACTAACTTCTCAGTCCACTCGGTAAACACGGCCTGCGTAGAGTTCGCACATAGTTTTAGTCTGGATGTGTCCCAGCTTCAGCGGAGTTCTTGATAGTAACATGATTTCCTCATGTAGGAGGGGAATCTCCTCTAATAAAAGAAGGCCTCTGACGTTCGGACATAGGCTATGGTCAATCTAGAGAAAAATTGAATAGAAGAGCATACCTAAATTATTCGCAAGCTGTCATCTGAGACGCATTCAGATCAAATCTACCAACAAGTCACGCTAAGAAATTCTTAGACCCTTGTAGCACAATTCCTCATATTCATAAGAGATGTAGCTTCTGTAGATGCAAAAGACTCCTCTCCTACGGTTTAGAGTCAATAGCGCAGCACGCGCATCTATCTTCCTACAGATGGTCTAGCACATAAATAGTACTGCAAAACGATGTCCAACTATAAAACCTTTCAACATAATTTACTGATCGGTGGAAAGGAGCAATCCAAAGAGCTTCTCTCAAGCCACTTCTGCGTTTTTAGTGTTCTCTCCGAGCCACTTCAAATATTTCTCACTTCCACCAGTAATGGGCAAAGCAATGACCTCGGGTGTACTGCACAGAGTGAAGAAGGGGTTAAATCAGTAGATTCCATAATTAACCAACAGTCACTAACGCAGTCGCATGAATTCACATGAACACGTCTCGATGCCGGCAAAAACTCGCAGAGATCGATGTAAACAGAAAATGGAAGACAGTCTCTGGTCTATCGTACAATTGCAACACTTCATTGGCGAGAAAGGATAATGTACGGATTTTCTGACAAGGGGAAAAAAACACGTACTCATAAGGGTGGTTGTTATTGACATGATCAGTGAGTTCGCCAAGAAGGGATTGCCGGGTTTTTATCATCAAAAGGATTTCAGTATCTGTCTCAACCTGCAAGCTTGAGTCAGTAATAGCTTTATTGATACAATAGCACAAGAACCTACAAGAAAGGTCTTGTTCCTAGGCCTCCCATTCAAACACAAGCGAATTTCTAAGCGAGATTATAAGGAATACCTTCGTGTAAGGCTTTTAGTCATAATCTCAGGCTCAGAAATTCTCTGTTGTTTTGCTGAATGCGTGCTTAGAAGTGCACAAATGTACTCCAGTTCGTCCTACTCTATCCGACAATGCAGATAAATGATTTAAAGGTTTCTAGCGTTAGAGCTTAAGCCAATAGCCAGCAGTCAAAGATTAGCGAGCGCCAATCTCAGCACCAATCGTACACAAGTACTGAAACTATACCTTACCCTCCCACCAATACGTGGACTCCACTCCTGTATGACAACCCACCACACCACACCACCAAAGCATACCGCAGATAAGTTCCTCACTTCTTGTGTAGAGACCTCACTGCACTTGGAATCTATTATTGCTGTAGTATTCTAAATTCACCAACACAACCAATCCTACTAAGTGAGCTGTCATTCAAGTCAAAAGTCCGGATAGTATCGACCTGGAATTTGATTCACACAAGCGGCAAGCTTATTCTCGATGATGCTGTGCGCCAGCTTTGTGCCTGAGAATTCAATCGCAGTACAGTTCATACACCCAATCGTCTACTTTGCATATGTAAGCAGAATACTGATTTAGCACAAAATAATTTTCTCTCTCGAGGTAAAACTTAAGATCGCAGTAGACGCACCGCAGATCTCACTGCTCGAAGAATAGTCTTGCACTCAAGCATCAGACAAATCTACTCAATTGATTAAAATTATTCATTATGGAACATGTCCCAATGCTGTTCGAGGCTGAGAAAGACTGGAAGTTGGAAGACTCCCAAAGCACAAAGTATGAGTGGCAATATTCTAAAATAAAAACAGGGGATGTAAGTAGAGACTTATGTAAAACTCTGGACTATGCAAAAAAGAAATCACCAATGAGACAAGGTAAAGTTACTTGTCTCTTTGTTGGGAACTGTCACATAGACAACAATTGAAGGCACCGCATCAAGAGCCGCCATGGAATATACTCGAGACACTGCTGAACGAGGAGAATAAGGAGAGGGAACTCGGAAGAGGTTCGTCCAGCCTGGGCTGTGAAAGTTCGCAATTATGAGCACCACGGCTACTCCAGCTATTGAGGCCTCCAATCCTCGGTGAATCATCAGCATTTCAGTCTGACCAATCCATTTCACTCTCTTTGGCAGAAGCTAAAGAGAAATAGAAACAAACTAAACTAAATTTTTAAAAGCCAATGAAGATGCAAAGAGAGAGAAATACTACTTACTGAAACACTGAAAACCATGATCTGTAGATTGACAAATATTACGATTGAAAGACAGTCTCTCTCAAAAGTATGATTTATACTGCAACTAGATCTCCCTCAGCACAATCCGACATATTGCTTATCTAAGAATTCGTCAAATTTCAAAGGCCTAGAGAGAGTCTAAGGTTTGTAGTATCTTATTCTATAACTCATCCTATTAAAAGCGTAGAATCTTTCATCTAAGAGCCCACGTTGAAGATCATGACAGAGACAACTGACCTAAACCGGACAAGGTCTTGAAGCAAATGTGTCTTGGAAGAAAAGTTGCAAAGTCCAAGTCGACTCAATCGCAAAATGCTCACCTGCCAACACAATTATAAGATCACTAGGAAGAAGAGAAGAATCCTGAGCACAGCACAACTCTCAAAGTTCGTGAGGCGCTGTAGGTGGTATCACTCCAAATTTCACTACCCAAAATTCGTTACAAAGTTCTCCCTAAGCTAATAACAGAGTGCCACCAATGCAAATTCAGCAAAAAAACATAAAACAATAGTGATTAAAATTCTAAGGTATTCAATTTCCCTGGTCAATGTCACGCCAATGTGATGCAAGAAGAAATTCTCAATATCTGAAATTTCAAAGCAGGGATGCAAATAGCCAGAAGTTCTCACAATGTGAAAGTGATGATCTAACACACTATATTAGGCGACTCTCAAACCCTACCCTCACATCAAGTTTCGAAGTCTTCAGCTCCAGCATCTTTCAAACGACAATGTGTACCATCAATAATGAACTAAAACTCTGCAAGACACATTCTCAGGTTGAATGGATAAAGCTCTCCAACAAAGAGGAAGTTTACTAAAAGTACCAATGTCTATGCAAATTCCGAATCCACTGAAGCAAGCACAGACGCAACATGCCAAAACCATCACCAGAAACACTTCCTTCATAGGTTTTACTCAAACATCCAGAAACCTAAAACACAAAAAATCCGATCAACAAAAGAGAAAGAAGAGCAACAGCAAACGTCTCAATTAAGGGCCTTAGATTTTCACTGCTCTCATCATAGACCTAATTATACAATCACCTCTAAAACATCCGGCGAAGGAGATTGAGATGAATTTACTCTCCTCGCACTCAGCATTTAGCTCCAGCCAGCTTTCTCATGAGAACTCCAAACCCTCAAGATTCTCTCGACTGCAGTAAAGGACGTATGATCTCAATCAATAACAATAATACAACAACACTAATCCAAATTTCTTCACCGTTGATCAAAATCAATCAAACAACAAGCAATACGAATAATGAGTGATCATACATAGGGATCGAGACGCAGAGTAATCCAAAATTACCGGCGGAGGGGTCGATGAAGCGGCACGAAAAGCAGGATTGCAGGCGAAAGAAACTACGCAAAGGAGTGGCAGCCTTGATGAAGAGAGAAGAGCCGGCATGGCGGGCATCGGAGGTTCAATTAACAGCAATTTCTGGAATGCAATGCTTGAGCACATCAAGGGCAATCGCTGTCTGGATGGATGTGTCTTCTTCGATATATTCCATCGGTCGACTGAGATGTTTTTCATCCTTGTGATCTAAATGCTCAATCATCCACTTAGTGGACGATGTATGTCTTGAAAACTGCACTTCATCTTGCACTTCATCTGATTAACATACATGGAATAAAAGTGCAAGCCATTATTACTATTTTTAAAAGAGATCTTATTATGTTCAAGTGGAACACTAAGAGATTAAAAATTCTAGTGTGAATAAAAGAAATAAAGATTTTGGAGAAGAATAGTATTTAAAGTGAAGAAAAGTATAATAGCCTTAGAGAAGATCCTACAATATACCAATTCCATCAACGATTATAGTATTTAAAGGGAAGAAAAGAGATTTTTTGACAATTTCCAAAATAGATTCTTAGCTTAACATATTTGCAATATCATATAATGGAGTTTTGTGTATAAAATTGAGTTGAGAATATATAATAGTAAAAAAATATCCCCAAAGTATTATTTTTATTATTTAAAAATCATTAAATTGGAGGAAGAGTGAGACAAAAGTGAAAAACTAAATTTCTAATCACTCTAAAATAGAATTGAAAAATGTCATCCCCAATGATAACAGCATTGCAAGTAATCTAAATTAAGTTCAATTTGATTTTTAAAATTAAAATAATAAATTAAATAACAAACATTATATGTTATTTTGTGAGCAAGGTATTGTTATTGCTTATAAAATAGGAATCTTCATATTTTTCACCTTACTACATTAATCAACTTTGAATTAATCAAACTTTTCTTTGTAGATATTAATCTATTTGATCAATATATTTTTAGTAAATTTTTAAATTTTGTAAGTTATCCACCATGTTTAGACCCCAATGTTTTGTATTTAGGACAACATCACTTCTTTTTTCCAAAATCCAATGAATTTTTTTAATAACCTTAGAGGCTAGTATATTATGACATTTCCACACCTTCAAAAAGTAATAAAAAAGACTATAAAAATTTGCATTGTGTAAACCTACCCAAAATCCTCTAAAAACCATTCTTGGAGTTTGAACCTTTAGGAGATAAAGTGTCATGTAGGTACATTGACTTTTCAATATAAAGACTTAAACCTAAACATTCACTAAGAAATAAGCAATCTTTATGACAAACTTGAAGGAATGAATGATCTTAAGTTTTATTACCCTGATAACATTCAATAACTCAAAGAGATACTTCTTTAGGCCTTCAATGAGGCCTTACTAGAATATAAAATTTTCATCTTTGGGACTCTTGTAGATAGATTTTGATTGAATTAGTCACTATTGTCTCCTAAAGAATGTCAATATATATGTAGAACATGAAGAAACCTCACTAAAACTACTTAATAATGTTAAATATCGTCAACAAGTAGTCGCAATCAATGAATTTTTTTTCATTTTCTCAACTAATGTGAGCCACAATTATATTGAAGGCAAGTTTACTATAAGAAAAAACCACACAACTATAATGCATCTCAAGTAAGTCAATAACTATGAATGAATCAATTTTACCAAAACAAATTAGAATCACTCATACAAAAACCTGACAATTGGAGATTAATAAGTATTCTTTAAACATTCTATCTAGTAAATATTTTAATTTTTACCCCTCCCCTCATAATCTATGAGAGTTTTGAATTTTTTTTCTTCTTACAATCTCCCTCCAAAGATTAATTAGGAAGTATCCATCTCTAGCAATTGATTTCTAGCAATCAAGACTATATAGATATAGTCTCTTCATTAAATGTGAACTCCACACAATGCATAAGGAGAATGAACCTATTGTGGCAAAATTCTTTCTTGTAATGTATTATACATTTCACAAGATTCACATTGCTCACAAAAATTGCCTATAATTAGCTTGCTATCAAACTTGTATCTACAATGAATTCTTCCCAATTAATTTTTTTCTTTCAATTGACAAAGTGACTTGCACCTTAAAATGCTTTGCAAAATATCTATTAGTAGTAAATTTCATCCAAATATTGACAAGTTTGTCACCATTTTGAGAACGATTTGGTGATTTCATCCATTCATTATCCATTTATCTTAGTGCTATTAGTGCTATAAGTAGCCAATGTCAAAATGACGTAAGAATTTGGCAAAAATTTACCAATCAAATTATGGCACCTCACACCTTGTGTTTTATTCTCTCACTACACCAACTTTATCCTATTAGTGCACATGACACAATTTTACCAAAGTCTCAAGTCTATAATAAATCCTAAATATTACTACATGAAATTGGACAAAACAGTGAGTGTTCTGTAACTAAAATTCGAATCTGCTCCGTCGTCTCGCACCTACTGCACTGTTGCATCTGCCACTCATCGATCCATCCCTACTTCCCTCCTTCCCTAGCAACCCTAAACCCTGAAAAATATCAAGCATTAATTGACACCGCACCAAGATCTCCAGCCAGCATCGTCGCCCCATGCCCCTGCAATGCACAGCAATCTCCCGAACCCCAAGGAGCATCTTCCCACATGGTCACTGGACTTGCATGAGTCCTCACAAAACAACAAACCAGCAGCGATCGATGCCTAACAGTTTACAGTTTACACTCTTCGTCTGTCGGTCACTCATCATCATGCACGGCCCACCTCCAGAACTATCTCGATCGAGCTTACTAGCGTCTAATCTTGCCAATACTCTTTCTTCATCAGGACGTCGCACTTGTCTGTCACCAATTCAACCATGTGCCCCGACTGCCCGATTTTCTATCCACAACTAACCTATCAGTAATAAGTTGGTGATACAGTCTAGACTTCTGCAGTCGAATCCTAGCTAGTTCCTTCTCGTTTTGTCGACGTACCGTTTTGACACCTCACCGAGAGAGGGGTTCAGTTATGAGTGAGGACCAGCGTGTGAGTGTTCTCGGGGCGAAACTTCGCACTCTTTGAGCCTGTGCTGTGAAGACTTGTGGCAGGTACTGTTCCAATTAAAAAACGCGCTGGTGAGGATCAAAAGTATGACGGAGGATACTGTCACGTTCTTTTTTACCTTATTTTATGGGAGCTCTCCGGTAGATTTGAAAAGGAATCACACGATGATTGACACATGGAGGACGGGACTCCGTTGTTAAAGGAAGTTGAAGGTTTACACTCAAACGCTCTGTCATGACAGGCACGCTTGTAATGGAACTGAGCACATTCGGTTGTAATATCCTCCCATTCATATCTAAAGTTGCAGGTAAGTTCGTCTATGCTTTTACCGGGCGTTTGACACTTGACGAGCGAACAGGATATGTTTCCCGGATAAGAACACAAGGGCAGTCAATCATTCATTATCTTATACTATTGTATAACTGATATCCACTCAGTGAGGATATGTGCATTTGAGAGGGAAATGATGGTAAATGATTGACACATGGAGGACTGCATTTTCTGCAGGAAGATCGAGACTTCAACGGGGGGTAACAGTAAGGTAGGTACACCCAAATGTGCCACTGACCTTAAAGCTCCATCTACATTGTGTGTACATTTCAAAAATCAGTTCTGTACTTACGTGGAAGAAACGTTTTTAGAATCAAACTTTGTTCCTTAACCCCTAAAGTCCCATTGTCCCTACAGGGGACAAAATGGATTTCGGGCAGGCTCTTATGATCTCAATTTTTACTGAATTTTTTTTGAAACTTTCTCATAAGATAGATAAACTTATGAGCTTTCCAAGAATATCATTTTTATTCCAATCGGTGCCCAGGAGCAAAAGTTATGTCACAATAACCTCAAAATGGGGGAGACCGGGCAACAAAAAAAATCCACCAAAAATTGAAATAAAAACTTTAATATTTTTTTTCTTGTATATTATATTTTCTTCTAAATAGGAAGCTTTGATTCATTCCATTTAGATTAGTGATGTGAAAGTTATGGAGTTTCTTGTTTTGCAGGCAATCATAGCAACTTCTTGAAAGAATTTTTTTTCTTTCACTTTGAATGCTAATATCTTTCAATCTATACAGTCAAAAATCACATATTTTTTGTCACGTCGTCTAAGATAAGTGTAGAACAAGATCCTACAGTTAGATTCTAAAAAATATTTTAAAAATTCATTTCATAGGTGAATGTAGCAAAAGTGGTAGTTTTGAGTGGTTTTGGCAAAAAAATGGCCTTGGGACTTTAGGGGTTAATAACTTTTGCAAACAATATCCAAATGCCATGTTCTCTGGTGCATTGGAACCTCCTTTCACTTGCCAATAAGAACATGTGAAAATTTGGCCATTCTAATAACAATAGACAAGCTCATTAGCAAAAAATGGCGGTTTTGGATGTACCTACACAACACTAGTACACTCCTAAAGAGACGGAGTCTGACAAGATGAAATTGCCAGAGAGGCGAAATTTACCACACATGCTCCAAAAAAAAACATTGTAGGTTAACCCTTAACCTCTAAAGGACCAAGGCCTTTTTTTTGACAAAAAAAAATTCAAAATTGCCATTTCTATTGCAAAGAGTAAAAAAAATTAGGAAATTGTTTTTTGCTGCACACCTAACATTAGGATCCTACACCTATCTAGTATAAGAATGTGTGGAATATATTTCAGAAATTTAGACCGCATAGATTGCAAGATATCTATGTTTAAAGTGAAGAAAACAAATTTTTCTGCATATTGTGGGAGTAGATTATTTGACTTTGAACCTTCTTAACTTAAATTTTTTGCACTATAGAGTTTTGAGGTTTAAATCTTTATGGTGGGGAATTGAGTTGAGAATCTAGAAGAAAAATAAAAATTCAAACAAACTTAATTTTCCTTCTTAAAAAAATTGCTAAATAGAAATAAGTACAAGATAGAAGGAAGATTTAAATTGTTAATATTTCTAAGATGGAATTAAAACACACTAATCCCAATGGTGAGACTGTTCTAGCAAGAAAACTAAACCAAATAGAAGATCTTTTTTGAAATTGTAAAAATCGCATTGAGAACACTTATTTCAAAATTTGCATATTTTTTAGTTTAGCTGAAAATCAACGTTAGTTCAACTTAAAATCATTTAAAATCAATAACTATGTAAAAGTTCAAGTTTAACTTTCAAAATACATTCCAAGGCTTGCAATGCCTTTTAAGAAGAGTTAACAATACCTTACATCTTCTCTGTAAGTTTTTGAGCATGTTTCTTATTGTTGAATTGTAAAAGAGTTCTTTGAATTTTATTTGTAGTCAACAAATAATACATGCATGCACGCATTTTATCTACAAGCCTTGCATTTTTTTAGAACACCATATGAACAAACTACAATTTTTAGGGGCAAAAAAATAGGTGTACCTAGAATGGACCCCAGTCTCTTATGAATAGAGGTGGTACATTTTATGTAAGAATTTGTAGGATTTGGTTTTAGAAACAAATCACAATTAGGTGCAAATACCTTAGCATTTGAGCGTGGTTCCTAATGTAAAATTGTCTAGATTTTTGTTGGAATGGTATATAGAAATTTCTAATTTCTTAACATCTATTTTTGGGGCATTGTGTAAATAAACTATGAACTTTTGAGTTTTTAAAAATAGGTGTATTTGAAATTGGTACTAGGCTCTCATAAATAGTAATTCAAACAAGAATTTGTAGGGTTTTGTGTTAGAAATGGATTGCAATGACATAAGCAATTAGGTTCAATTATTTTATTTGGTACATATATCCTCGTAATTTGACATGTTGTGAACTAACATATATGCCAAGTTGAGAGCATACAGAAGAGTGCATTTAGAAATTTTAATGTGTTCCAAAAGAGTGTCATTGGCAAAGATTGAGTCCAAAATGTGACTATCAATGACTCTATTTTCAACTTTGGAAAGGCACAATCATTAGTTGTTTTCAATATTTTTGTATAGATAGAAGGGTTGTATTTTTTTAAAGAAAAATGCATTGAAGTAATATAAAATAATTGCATGATACATTTGGCAAGAGTTGAACATTTGTTTATCTTTTGGACCCACTTTTGGATGTAAATTGAAGAGAGTTTTTTTTCATCTCTCAAAAAATTCACTTTCATTTGAATTTGAAAAAATAATATATACCTATATAGTGTCACCATTTCACACACAATGTACATCATTTTAATGCACTTTTATGTAAAAATATCACAAACACTTGTATGTATTCAAAGCATATCAAATAAGTTAAGTTTGTTTTGGGTAGCCTTTCAAGTTTGAGACGTATGCTTAAAAATCCACCTCACTAAAGAGGTTTGGTTTGAATAAGTGGGATTTCTAACTTCCTTGAACATTGTGCAATTTGAATGTCAAGTTTTTCTTCATTTGCTCAACAATTATATCAAGTCCTAAAAGTTATTTAGAATTACAATGGTGAACAAATCTACAGTATTTTCATACTAGGCATCACAAACAATGTGATTCTTATTCAACATTTGCCTAAATTTCATCTAAATATTCACGCTAATTATGTCAAAATTCATCCAACATTCATTCAATTAGTGTGGGGGTTCCGACACTCTTCAAACTCTCGCACTAATTGAATTAACTTTAGTACATTGATTTGACTACTTAGTGGGGCAACGGTGCCAGTATGTGAGCTTAAAAATGTGAGTCCATGAGCCTTGAGCCTAGACACATAGGTACTCTACAACTATTGGAGATGTCTATAACATACATACTTATAATTTAAACATCCCATAACTATGGACTATGGAAGGTGCCTATAACATAGACACCTATAATATAATTAGGCACCTATAATATAAACATCATATATCCATGTAAGGTACTTATAACATAGGTACCTACAACATAAACACCTTTAATATAAGAACCTATAATATAGACACCTATAATATAAATATCCTATAACCATGGAAGGTGTTTATAACATAAAATAGTTTGAATTGTTTCACACACACTAACAAGACAAACTAGTGTGGTGTGAATAATGATTTCCTATCATTGTTGTCCATAAGTCATAGTCATCAATGTCTTCACTCTTACTACAAAAATTTGCCATGTCCATCTATTATATTAACTCAAAATCTCAAATTTGGTCCAAGCGCTTCAAATTTGGCCTCTCAAAATTGAAAGATTTCCTTGTTTGACTATTATAATCTTTTCAACAATACGAGATAGAGGACATGTCCCTTTCATCAGAGCTCTAGGCTTGTCTCCACTACCAATAGGTATGGTTTATGTGGATCTCTTTTTAGATGATAGTTTGATTGGAATGAGTTTAGAAGGATTTGAATTTCTAGAAAACATGCATAGTATCATGACCCCTCTCTCACAACTCTTGTCACAAAATTTATCATATTTTCATCCTAAAAAATGTCATCCAAATGTTTCATCCAACATTCATTCTTCTCTGTTTTACATACATAAAAACAAGTCTTCTGATCAAACACCGGTGTTCAAAATGCTATGATCTAACTTAACTCCAGCTCTATTGACTTCAGTTGTGGCCCTGTTGTACCTAAATGTGTATTTGAAGGGGAATGGCATCAGTTTGTTCAGTTCATCTACAGTAGGGATGGGAGTTGCCCGAGGATATTCCTTCCTTGACTGACTTAACTTGTAAAAACAGCATTTGATGCTGTCCAAGCATGGGTGCTGGGAGCATATTCCACCAACTCTACAAAACACACACTGGCAATTTGGCATCAGTGATGGGCTCTCAGGAATTAATGATAAGCTTAAGCTGAACTTACATCAAATTTGAGAACAAAGTTATGGCAAGTGCTGCTTGTTTTCATGACTTCATAATATTATATAACTTCATATTAGTGGAGTCAACAATGGACACTGGACTCGCTGTCCACTACAGTAGGTAACAGGCTCTGAAATCGTGCAGAATCGTGCAGGCTCTAAAACCGCCCACATCTTCTATGTGTATATGTTTCTCTTTTATAGTCTTTAGCAATGTACAAAAAATTTACATTTTAGGAGGTGGGTGATTTTAGAGCCCTATGCCATTCCAACTTCAAAAAATTTATAACTAATTTCAAAAAGCTTCAAAAAATACAAAAAAACCACTCAATTCCACTACTCAATTCCACTTGTCTTTCAAGGATAATTTACTGAAAATTATTTCAAGAAGCTTCGCCTCCCACAAAAGCTTCAGTTTCAGCTCTTACGTGGGTGATTTCTGGCCCTGTTACCTTACATGATGAGTTTTCAATTTGTTTTTGCAAAAAGCTCCATGACAAACTTCATGATCAGTGCCTCACTTCTTGTCTGTGCAAAAGTGACAAACAGAGTAAAATGATGGGCAATAAAATTTACGGAAACTCCGGATTCACTTTTGTTACGTGCATCCCTGTAGTTAGAGCCGTGGAGGTGACAAAGTGATCAACGGTTCCACCTGTTGTGGCGTGCATGAGCTGCATGCCACTTGTCTATATTACCATCGGGCCACACATCTGACAATCATACCTGACAATGGAAATACTTATTATTTTATTGCTCAAGAGAATAGAACAGAGATGATTCAGAATAAATTCCTCAAAGGTCACGAGCACATGTAATGCACAGTGCTGTACATATTGGATTTGAGAGAGCAATTTGAGAGAGGTTGTGAAGATGTAAGAGAATGTGATTACAGGAATGAGGGCCTGATTCTGGGGATTGCAGCTCAA
Organism: Rhytidiadelphus loreus; assembly: GCA_947034895.1. Classification (NCBI taxonomy): domain Eukaryota; kingdom Viridiplantae; phylum Streptophyta; class Bryopsida; order Hypnales; family Hylocomiaceae; genus Rhytidiadelphus; species Rhytidiadelphus loreus. Next base: position 2,869,920 of record OX344761.1, on the reverse strand, counting down.
AGAAAATGAAGTTGATAAGATCATTCTAAGCTCAAAGAAAATGAAGTTGATAAGGTCTAACTTAGAAGAGTGAAATGCTGATAATGGATTGCCTGAATTCATCACAGAACTGTTAAAATTTTGATCTCCAAGATTCTTAGAAGGTAACGTAACAGGTCCATAAAGCACTTAGGCTCTAAAATCGTCCACTTCCTGAAATGTACATTATTTGTACATGTTGCTTTTTTACAGTATCTGCAATGTACAAATAGTGTACATTTCAGGAGGTGGGCGATTTTAGAGCCCACTGCATTTGAACTTCAAAAATTCATAACTAATTCGAGAAAACTCCAAAACATATTAAACAACTTGGGTTAGATTTTAATTCCACTTGTCTTCAAGGATAATTTACTAAAAAATATTTCAAGAAGTTTCACCTCCCAAAATATCAGTTCTAGCTCTTAAATGGTTGATTTATGGACCTGTTACCTTACCTATTACTCCCTCTGTTTCAAAATGAATCCATGGTTTCTTGCGGGAAACTGTGGAAGGACAAAACTGAGTGACTGTGTTGCTAAACGTATTCTTGCAAATACTTCAGAGTGTAGGGTCCATTTTGGTTACATTGGTAATTGGCATTTTGAAAATTCATATTCTATAATCCCTTGGGCATAATGTTCTAACTTAACTCCTAAAGGACCAAATTGTGTTTTTTGGCAACACAATGATTTGGAGCAACTCACTATGAATGAAATTTTTATTTTTTTTCTTTGAAATTTTCACACAACATGTAGATGAGGTTTTTCTTTTAGGCCCAACAATTTTCATAACTTTTGACTACGTGGTCAAAAAGTTATTGTATGATATGTAGTTGTTTTTTCTCAGTTGGGCAATTTGGGTAGATCAAAAATATCACTTTTCCCATTAATTAAAAATCGGAATTTGTTTTTCTAGATTTATATATGGAAAGCTTTGAACCATTCCATTTTGATTAATGAGATGAAAGTTACGAGGAGTTTTAGTTTGTGAGTAGTTATAGAACCTCTACTCTAAAATGAACTTTGAAGTCCCTTATTTAACTCAATTCTCAATATTTTTGAAAAAAAATAAAACCATAGGATATAGTCAAATTTTATATTACAACTTTACAACCATTGGGATTGGCATTTCCATAACTAAATTCTTAACAATTAAGTATTTTGAATTATTCTCTACTTCCTTCTACTTACTATTTTTTTTTCTATATGTTGTACAATTCCAAATGATCTAAAAAATTTCAAGCATTTAGCCAACTTGTCTTGAAGAATTAATCCAAAGAAGCACAACAATATGGACATTTTCTTCACACAAATGTAACCTTGTGAAGTGCAACTACCTAGTTTTTAGCAGGGCCAAAAACATGATTTCTGTCAATTCAAATGCTAGTATTTTGCAATCCACATGGTAGAAAATTTTGAAATTTTATCCACATCTTCTCAAACTAGCGTACTTCAAGATCATATGGTTACATGTGTCCAAATTTATTTATTTTCTCAAATTTGGTACTTAGGTGGGAGGTTCTAAAAGTGCACAGGCTCTAAAACTACCCACCTCCTAAAATGTATAGTATTTGTACATGTTGATTTTTCATAGCCTTCACTGATGTACAAACAATGTACATTTAAGGAGGTATCGTTATGAGGATTGGGGTGGATTGACCCCTCGCTCGGCATTACTAGGGGTGCATGTAAAAAAAAAGCCCCCTATTTTGGACCGTTCTAGGGTATATTTTTGATCTCTCAGGACTAATTTGGGGTCTCTGTTTGCAAATATGAATTTAAAATTTGCAAAAAAATTCATGTGCGGAAAATAAATAATTCCAGGGTTTGCCCACAGGGTCGAGTGAGGGGGTCAGTTCACCCTGGCCCGTTATGAGTGTCTTGATAGAATAATTAAATACACCCACTTACCATGTGCTGGAAGGGCCTGCAGGATGCAACGGATGGCTAAGAATTCACAATGCAAGTTGTCAAACCAATCAACTGTAGCTCGTTCAACAGAACCAGATCCCTTTGGAGCCATTGGAGCCATTGGACCATAGGCTTGTTGCTTCATGCAGAATGGGCGGGGCAGATGCAAATTATATTATAGCTAACGTAGAACTACTTGCCCCCCATTTCTGTCAAATAGGTGTCTACGGAAGTGTCACCAATAGGAACCTCAAACTCAGTGTCGGCTTGGAAGGGCTCCCACTTCACGAATGGCACTTCATGATTATAAAGTAACAAGATTTTAGAGAATGGTTTGGGTTTTTTTTCAAGGTGCTTCAAACATGCACCTACGTAACATTGTTCAGAAAATGAGGTAGGGTTCCCTTTTGCATCCTTGAAAAGAGGACCCCTGAAGTCAATAGAATTGTCTTATACGGCTCCTCAGCCAACCCCTATCATTGAATTAATTGATAAGTCCCTAACAAAGTACAGTACCTTCTAAGCATGGAAAGGACTAGTGTTTGGTAATACAATGTTATGTATTGAATACTTTGAAATTAATTCCAAGCTTGATTTTGAAAATTCATAGAGAATACGAAAAAAATATAATTTATTAATTTATTTTTGAATATCAATTATTTTCATTTGCCTATAGAACAAAAATGACACCTAATTGTGATTTTAAATCAATCTAAACACACCACCTTAATTTGTGAGCACCCAATGCAAAATCACAGAAGTGCCACCAACAAAGACCACCTTCCATTCGGATTCCTTTGGCAAGTGTTGAAGTGGTATCCACCAAATTTAGCTATTGAAATCGACAAAATCTTTCAGTTTGGAGCTCTAGAAAAAATATTGAAACATTTGACTGTATTGATTTTAAAATGACAATGGTCAAGAGACACTTGGCATTGTCTAGTCGCCCTAAATTTTAGGAGGTCCTTCACTTTGGATGAGTGTAGTGTTCTTACAAACTACAATTATGCCTTGAAATTTTGCTAAAGCATTACATAAATGAAGCATCTGATAGCCCTCCAATTCTAAGAATTTTCTAACAATTTAGGATTGCTCAATTTGGGCATGAATTGGCACAATCATAGGAAAAGTGCATTCAAAACGATGTTGATCATGGTTGTTGCTTCAAGCCTAAAACCACTTCAAAAGTCATTTTTTTCTATCAAATACCTACTTTGTGAGTATGATGCCATGATTCATGTGAAATGCACTCACTAGCTATGCTCCACATTATGCTAGTCACACAAACAATACACCCCAATCTAGCAACATAGAGGCCCAATTAAATTTGGAGACGCCAAACTTGGGTCACTAGGGTGCTCAAGGGTTTAATGAATAGGAATGGGTGTTTCTAATTACTAAGAATGGTTTCTTCAATTACTGTAAAATTCATTGCCTATTGACAAAAGAAGAGGAAGCTTTGCATTGACAAAAGCAATGTGAGGAAATTTGAGTAGGACTAAGCTTGAAAAATAAACTACATTGATTTGTTTTAATAATAGTGGGTAGTGTTACCTAGGAAATTAGTGTCATCACATAACTTTATTTTTGTAATAATTGGTATAATACAATATTATTTCAACCTGCACTTATTCAAAATAGTGTGACTTTGGTAAATTAGTGTCATATACACTATTCAGATAAATCAAAATAGGATACCAAGGACAAAGTCTTTTGTAGTGTAGTTGTTTACTCCCATATTATTATTGTTGTTACTACACAAATCGATTCAATTGGTAGAGAGTTTGTTTAGTGTACAAAGCCCTCTCACTAATTTGAATTGATGTCACATGAATGTAGCGAGGAATGTAGTCTCCTAAGAATGAACATTTGGATAAAATTAAGATAGGATTTGAATGAATGTAGATGGAAATTGTATCAAAGTTGGATGACAATTTCATTATTTAAGAAAGTATAAAAATAGTGGTGACTACATTTTATTGATTAAGTTTATTTAAAATACTATAAGCTTGTATATCAATTAGTGCGCCTCTTGAAATTGCATAATTTCCAATCTAGTGCGAGTTAGTGGTTTTCCCAATGTTATTGTGTAGGACATACTATCTAATTGAGTTAGTCAATGCAATAATTTGTGTGAGATTGAATAGTCTAAGATTGTCTTAAGATGATTGAATGGATGAATGTAGTCAAATTAATTTGAACATTTGAATGAAAGTGGATGACAATTGGATGACAATTTTATTAAAACAATATGAATACAAAGTAAACCACATTCATTTGATTGTTTCTCAAATATTAGAGTGCCTATTAAATTCACATAATCTCCAAATAATACTGATTAGTGATATTTTGCACGTGAATTAAATTAACATGAGTACCGTTATTACTACCAATGGTTTGTTTTTTGAAACAAATGAAACAAAACTTCATTGCAAAGGGGAAGGATTCAAACTGAATGTTAGGTTGCTCGAAGCCAAAAAAAATACATTATGGATGTTTGATTAATATGATAATGAGATAATAATATTGTCAGTTTGAACCACATGCTCTTGCCCCTGGTAGCATCATGATTGTGGATTTGTTAGCAATCTTGGTGCGGACACTCTAGTAAGTTATTTATTTACTCCTAAAAAAGTACCAATTCTCTAAACTTGAGAAAGAATAATTTTGGATTGGTCAATAATTTGAAGCTACAATGCATGGATGTAAGTTTATTGTCCATGTTTTCATTGAAAGGAATCAAAGGATCACCACTGAGACGAGAGAGCAGAGATGCATCAATGCCAAATTTCTGCAGAGCACTGTTGAGTAAGCTTAGTTGAGCTGGAATGGGAGGCAGGGGTGGCGAGGGCAGGAATCATGGACCTTCAGTGCATTTGTTTCTGTGCTCAAATTGGTAATTTGTGGCACCAACTTGTGAGGACAAAAATTCAGCCAACAACTTCCTCAAAAAATGACCATGACAACTTCCCCTAAATTTTAGTTGTGGAGAGGACAACCTATCCTAATTTTTGGGTTGTTATAGTCAAGTTTTTCAATAACAATTGATTTTGATTTCATTTCAAGTTTTTAATTATATATTATGAAACCTATAAAATATTGTAACCTAAAATAAAATATCTAAGTATATAGGTATGTCAATTTTGCACTCTACAAGTGAGAAGCTAGCAATAATCAATCAACACAAGTCATTCCTAAATGCATTGCTTTCTCATCCCACACCACTTGACCCATGCTTCTTCAAAATTAATGGAATTGGTAGTGAAATCTTCCATTGTAATTCTCATTTGGGCCCTTTGAAGTTTCCAGATTCAAACTACTACACAACGATGATGAAATATGATTATGAGTTGATTGAGAAGCCTCTGTCATAGGAGAGTTGATATGATTGTGAGTTGAAGTCTAGGGTTGGAATTAGGAGCTAGTTGAAGGAGTTTGGACATAGCCATGGAGGTTGGAGAAGATGGAAAATGGATAGTTGAGTTGGATAACTAGCTTGACCTAGTTGAATGAGTTATCACTTGATTCAAGGCATGGCAACAAGTCAACCGCCACAAAGCAATAGCCTTAACAATGCCTTAACCCTAGAAGGATGGACCCATAACCATTGATTTCAAGCCTCGCTATGCATCATTCTATTTGCTGCCATTTTGCAACTAGATATGAATGAAAATATTTATATTTATTTTTCAAAGATGAAATCATACGTCTACTACAAGCCCTACTTTGTTTGGTGGAAGTAGTTGGATTAAAAAAATATAATTTTTATGGTTGAAATTCACATTAAGAGTAAATAGCAAGAAATGGCCAAAATACAATGCAAGGGTGATCTATGGATTAAACATCTTCATCCTCAAAAAATTCAATAATAGTATAATGAGGGAGCTGGCAATACCATTTATTGAAAATGCACTCATGCAACTTCTCAAAAAATATTGGATGAAAAAACATTTTTTTTTCCATCCTAGAGTCTTAGGTGAAGTCATTCATCAAACACTAAATATCTATAGTATTCTTCTAGGGTTAAATTATGGCCTAAACCACCTCATCCAACAAACAAAGTTTGTTAGATATCCAATTCTACTAATCCATAAGCTATTACTGATATTAATGTACACAAGACAACCTATTATAATTTTGTTTGTCAAAATGACAACCTCCTTTACAAAGTGGTTGTGAAGAGATAATCGAAGCATAAAATGTCAATCCACAAGTTGTCAATTTTTTGCCTTACCAACATGGTCTATCACACTAGTCTAACATTGGCTCTACAATGTTTGTATGGGCCAAAGGAGTCCATAGTTACATTATTAACCCATAATTCTTAAAATCAAAATTTAATCCCTTTAGTCAAACTTCACTAAATTTTTGTTTTAGAAAATACATTTCAAAATTTTAATTTCCCCATTTGTAACAATTTTTATTTTATTTTTATCATCATCTTTTCACATTAAAAGCATTTGAAATTTTTAGCAATTTTTGGAAATAGTAATGATAACATCTTTTTATAATTGGTGTCCTTCATTGAGCTCTAAATTGAGTAGAAGAAGTTCACATAATTATAAGGTGGACTAGCCCATCATTTAATTATGTTACCTACTGTTTGGCCCCAATTCCATTCATTGCCCCATCCAAATCTATCTCCCATCTATCTAGGAAATATCTTAAACCATTTAAGTATTTTGACAAAATTTGATTAGACATGGACTACCGTGTCACCCCTTGATTGGTGGGTATTTGAGTGCTAATGGATTCATAGAAGGGTGGTTCTGGATTGTTGAAAGGACGTTTATATTTTGTAATTTCAGGTTGATTACTTCAAAAACTCACAGAAATTACAATTTTAATCTGAAAATTATAATTCCACTTGGGTTTGATTTGTGAAACAAGCGCACACCTCTGAAAAATATGTACCCTTATTGAAATTGGCCCCAAAATATTCGGATTGCAAATCAGGGTGGTGGTATGCAGTTCTACCTTATTATATTAACCCATGAGGGCCCTGAATCTCAGATTTTGAACAATGAAAGAATCAGACATGAAAGTTAGTCCAGGTGCAGCCCTTGAAGGCGGTTTGTTTAAAGAAAAGAAAAAAGAATGCAATGAAACAATCAATCATGTCTTGTGCATATTTTGGGATGAACAGTATAAGACTTGTGAAAGGTAGGAAAATATTATGCAATTTCTTTTGACTAATTTAATGAAATAACTAGATTTGGAGGTGGATTAATCAATTCATGGGAAATTTCGTTAAAATGGTGGTATTCCAGAAGCCATTTTCCCATTCATTTTCTTCTTTCAACGTCAATTTCATTAAATTGGCACAATTTCCACAAACTTGGCACTTTTATGTTCACACTGTGCATTTTGAAATCTACATTAGTCTTAGACATTAGAGCTTTGTGTACATGAATCGTTCCAATTTAACAAAATTGTCCATATATTCACTGCAATATTTGTAGCTAATTTACCAAAATGAGATTAAAATGTATCAAATAGTTAAGTCATTACAAACTCACCTGATAATATTTGATTAAGAAAAGGCCATAGAAAAAGGTATAATAATATTTTAAAATTTTGAAAAATGAAGAAAAATATTATTTTATGCATAAAGGACATTTCATGCCTAAATAAATATAGTCAAACTTCATTAGTTTTAGATATTAAAAAAAATCTTAAGATTTTGATATTTTCTCATATCTATATCTGTATATATTTCATCTTCATTTTTTCTAAATAAATGCATTAAAATATTTTTTAAAGTAATTTTTAAAGTAATTTTTTCATAAAAATTATAGTAATTACAACAATGCTTAAAATAGTATGTTTTTGCCCCTTATTCTAAAATGGTTAATTTTATATGTCATGAACAACTAAATAATTTACAATCTTAGATTTTAAATATGAATTCAATATTTAATACTTTCGTCCAACAATAAGTGGCTAGGAAAGAATGGAAGATTACCTCCCTTATTGCCCTAGTCAAGGATAAATGGAAAAATTCTCCCTTATTTTGTGTTACATAAATTTTGTATTTCTTCACCTCTTCTAGCTAATTTGGGCCGGGGTGAACGTGATCCCTCGCTTGTCCTTGAGTGAAAACCCTAAATTTTTTCATTTTTCACACATGCTAAAATTTGCTAATTTTGAATACATATTTGATTATTTGCAATTAGAGGCCCTAATAAGTTAGGAAGGTGTAGAAGATAAATTAATCAAGCACAAAATAGGGGGTCTTTTATTTTACATGCACCCCAAGTCCTAATTAGGGGCCTTTCATTGCAAATATGAATTCAGAATTTGCAAATTTTATCATGGGTGGCAAATAAAAAATTGTGGTATTTTCTCCGGGGCCAATAAGGGGGTCAATCCGCCCTGGCTATAATAAGCACAGACCCCAATAATTTCGTGGAAGACGCCCTGCTCGCTCCAGTAGAGCGATTGAGCGAAACAATTGACTAGGAGGAGCGCATGCAAGCCAAGGACACATGTCATCCGGAGAGCAGTCAAACCCCTTCCAATTACGCCACTTCTAAATCGCTTAGGCAGGTGGGAGAAAAAAAAGGCGGAGTCCGTCGCGACTTAACAGGATGGTGCAGCCGAAATATGCACAGCTGGCGCGCGAGCACAGGCTCCGCATGCCAAGTGTCCCTCTCCAAGCCCGCGCGCCCGTCGCTCTCTCACGTACAACCTGCGACGCCCGCCCTTGCCCGCGCTCATCTCATCTCATAACGTACCTTAGTTCTTGCTGTCTGCTCTGACTTGCGATTTGCGGTGCTTGGAAAGCGGTGGATCGAAGGTCCAGGAGGTTCTGCTTGCGAGTACAGTTAGTATTCAACTAGAGTTTTCATTCAGTGCACCGAATCCTGAAAATTTGGAACCATTTGGGTGCATGCGCGGTTAGATCGATCGAGTGTGAGCTTGTGCGCGCGCTTCTGTTGTAGCTCTTGAAGTCCTCTCAAGGTTTCGTTCGATTTGAGCTCGGTTACATTCTTTGTTAGAGAGTCGATCTGTTCGTCAGTAGCTTGGTTTCTGGATTTCGAGAAGGTGACTGGAGGTTAATCTGTAGCATTTGTTTCCGGATTAGTGCATGTCCTGATTAGTGTTGGAAGCGGAGAGCCTCGGCTACTCTGTTTTCTGAGAGATCATGTGAGACGCTCTTGATTGATGTCGACAGGTGTGCAGGAAGTGCAGTTGTATCTGCTTCTATCGTCGTTTCGTCTGTTCGTGTGGACTTTCGTTCACTTGTGTTGACAGTAGACTTTGCTGGGGACTGGCCTCACGTAGCTAGGTTGTAGTGGACTGACGTCGTCCAGGGAGTTGTTTCTTAGTTCCTAAGTATGAGAGAAAATTGCTCATAACATATATTTTTGAAAAATAGTTTCTTGTAGCTCCTGATTTTGAACGCTTTCTCTTTCTGTACGACCCGTCTGTTCGATCTGTGCAAATTAAACTCTCTGGTGGTTTGGACTGGGTGAACGTTTTGCAGTTGTTTAATCAGGTGACCCTCCATTCCTGTACCAGCTGCTTAGCGAGACTGTGAATTTGATTTGATGCCCCCGGTATTGGGAAATTTTGAAGGTCTTTCAAAGGCTGTGTAAAAGCCTTGCAATTATACATAGTACTGACTGGCTTAGCGATGGAATCTCCAATGCTGCATGTTCACTTTGCAGCTCGATTCTTGATGTTATTTCCAATGCAGCTGGATCATTCTGCAGCTTTTGTCTCGGGATCATCAAACATTGTTAATGAAACAGCGTTTGAGTTACTGACGAGTCCGTTGTACTTTGAAGGTACATACACGTATATAATCTATTATATTGTCAGCACAACAAACAAATTACTCAATGGATATGATGAGAGGGGCAACCGGGGTTGCAGCCGTGGCTGCTATTGGCAACTTCTTACAAGGCTGGGACGGCGGCGCCATAGCAGGTACACGATCGAATGTGCAAACTAAGGCTCACACTTCCCCGTTGTTTAATCACTACTGTTTCAGCTCTGCTGCTTCCTTAGGAGAAAACTTCGCAGATTTGGTCCCTGAGTTCCATTCAGTTCCCAACTCCCAAGTAGTTGACCATCCTTGTGTCAACATTTAGAGTAAGCTACTTTTTGTCAAGTAATGAAATACTCCAAAATCCAAGTTCTCCAAGGGTTGTGCAGTAGTGAAAACAGGGAACCAGGAGTCTTGGGGGGCAAATGGCTGTGGAATTTTTTAAACATAAATTTTTGTGTGCAAAATCTAGAGCGGTTTCTGTTCTCAAACCAGTGTTAAACGGTGTTGAAATTCACGTGAATGGTGATAGGTGCCCTATTGTTCCTCAAACCGGAGTTTCATTTGGAATCGACTCCAGCGTTGGAAGGCTTAGTCGTGGCATCCACGTTACTGGGCGCGGTTGCAAGCGTGACAGTGGCAGGCCCCGCAGCCGACTGGCTGGGCCGCAAATCCATGCTCTGTGTTTCTGGAGTGTTGTATTCCGTGGCAGCCATGATCATGCTGTGGGCTCCCACAGTGTACATACTGATCCTCAGCCGGATCACAGTGGGATTAGCCATCGGCCTTGCTTCCACGATCTCTCCTATTCTAATCTCCGAGTCCGCCCCCGCCGAGACGCGCGGCCAGCTCGCAACCTTTCCTCAGCTTCTTGGATCCTCGGGACTCTTCTTCGCTTACGTGATGGACTTCGGCTTATCGCTTCAAGCCTGTCCCAACTGGCGCTTCATGCTGGGCGTGCTGGCCGTCCCCTCGGTTCTCTACGTTTTGCTCTGCGTTCTGGTGCTGCCGGAGTCCCCAAGGTGGCTCGTCAGCAAGGGGCGCATGCACGAGGCGAAGCTGGTGTTGCAGAGTCTCCGGGGTCAAGAGGATGTCTCAGGTACGTTCCCGAAATGTCCTCCCACAAGATAACCGATGAGATTTCGAATTGGCCACTTCGATTGATCGTATTGAGAAAAAATGATAACTCGAACGGGTTGAATTTTTTTTCGATCATCAGAATCACTGAAGATTGTACGTTGTGATAAAAAATTCCCTACGTGACCCACTTGAAATCGATAAATGATCGTAAAACCCGTCATCTTTTTAATACAGGTTTGATTAGGTCATTTAGAGGGTTTTCTTTTGTCCAATTTTTATATATTTTTTAGCCAACATATGCAATTGATTCTGGTGATCAATCAAATTTGGATCCATCTGAACAATTGATTTCTAGCAAGTCGATAATTTAAAATCCTGAATTGTACGCTCAGTAGATAATTTCATGGTTCATGCACTGAAAATCTTTTTTGGGGGTGGTGTGTGAACGCGCAGCTGAGCTTGCATTGCTGGTCGAGGGTCTTGGCGTGGTGGCTGAAACCCACCTGGAAGAGTGGCTCATCAAACCAGCCGAGGAAGAGGATTATGAGCAATTATATACCGACGACAACCAGATCAAACTTTTCGCGCCTGACGAATCCGTCAGCTGGGTGGCCACTCCCATCGTGGAAGACTGGGGCCATGGCGGACCCCTCGCTCGAGATGACTGGAGCCATCCCAGCGGACTTCCCAAGGTCGACACCATGGTGACGTTGATCGGAAGCTTCCAATCTCACAATGACCCCTTTTTTATGAATTCACGAGAGGTTTACGATGATGACTACAAACACGAGCATTGGGACGAAGAAGCACCTGGAACGCCGAGGTTTGGAGCTAATGGCTATTACTCGGAAACGGATGTGGGTATGGTGGGGGACCGAGACCACGATGACCATTTGCAGCAACCTTTAATTGGGGGTAGCAATTATGGAAGTGCCCGATATGGAAATACCACTCCTCGTGGATTCCGGTATGCACATTCCAAATTTTCTTGTTTCTACTCGTTGCTGGTTTTGAGGTGTATCTCACTCTGAAGGATCCGATTGCCAGTCAGTTTATAGTAGGTTTTATCCCACTCTAGTTGTCTTTCCTTGGTCCAATTATTTATTTATTTATTAGTGCATGCACTGTTTCTCACCGAGTCAGATAATATGGAAATTGACTTCTGTTTTTCACAATTGAAATGGTTATTTTAAATCACGAATTGTTGTTCCTTTCAAACCACGAAATGGTCATTTCGAACCAGCGAGTGATGGAGGTTCGTTTTTGGAGAGTTGGTGAATTGAGTGTGACTCTGAAATTCGTTCTGCAGGCACAACCCCGGTTTCTTCACTCCGAGAATGTCCAGGTGCAACTCGAGAAGCTCAAGGAGGAGTTTTCACGATGGTGCAGTTCCGGAGTCATTGGGCAGTGTGGGGGTCGGTGGAGGTTGGCAGCTGGCCTGGCAGAAGGATGGCGAAGAGCCTGGTGCTTTGAAGAGAGTGTATTTGAAGAGTGAAGCTGGGGATTTGTCCAATGCCACGCAAACCATGTCTGGGTTTCCAGGATTTGGAGGCGACCATGAATCATTTCCGGTATTAATCTTTTCCTCTTCAACCCTAGTTCTTTAGATAAACCTATTTTTTTCCTAAACCCTAGATTTCGCGGTTTTAATTTGACCAATCTAACCCACATGAACTACTCAAGAGCTTTAAAAAAAGTCATGAAGCCTCTCTTGGCCTTAAGTCTTCTTGAGCCCATATTGTAATTTTTTTCTGATCGATCTATGAATGTTTGAGGTAGTATGTGGTTCTCAGAGTATATTTTTGGGTGTTATTTCAGGCTGCTGTGTTGGTGGCTCAAACAGCCCTTGACCCTGAGCTGCTCAAAGAGCATCCAGTGGGTCCTGCCATGCTCAACCCGGCTGAGATTGCCAAGCACGGAAATGTAGTTTCTAATTTGATGGAAGGTGGTGTTCGCCGTGCTCTTATTGTCGGAGTTGGTCTCCAGATATTGCAACAGGTCAGCCAATCTAATCTTCAGATGCAATGTGTAGAGTTATCCACTATAGTTTTTTCAGGGAGTCTAGTGCCTGTAGTCGATGCAACATCGTGTAGTCTCAATTTGTAGCAGGGGCAACATATTGATTAGCATTTCCTGAGATTGAGTTCATTTGATCCTGCATTTTATAAGTAGGTATGAATGATCAGACGATTCTTGCGAGTTACTATCCCAGGTCCTCAAATGACACTGAGTTCCGTTCATTGTTTTAATTGATTAGATTTTGTGCAGTCATTAACATACTGGAACTGTTGCAAGTGCAGTTTAGTGGCATCAACGCTGTACTATACTTCACTCCCCAAATTTTGATGCAATCTGGGGCTGGAGACTTGCTTGCCAGCATTGGTATTGACGGAGAATCGGCATCCATTTTAGCGAGTGGTGTCACATGCTTGCTCATGCTGCCCTGCATTCTTATCGCGATGAGGCTAATGGACAAATCAGGCCGCAGGTGTGTGGTTTTTTCTCTTTTCGTGATGCATTATATGATGGTCGTTCTAGTGTATAGGTTAAACTTTTTAAGTTCAAAATGTCCAAATATTCCACTTGTTCGCTACCTTCCACTGTCACAAAATATTGGGTGGAATATTACAGTCAGAACTGCTCAATTGTAGCAACAGCTAGTCTTGGATCTGCAATATTTACACTGTACTTTATAGTCTATTGTTGTAACTTTCAAAATTCAAATTATACTTTTGGATTTAAATCTTCACATTGGTTTTTAAATTATCTATAAAAAATTATCCAAATTTTGACCTTATCGATAATTCCTAATCTTGATTCTTTTGATGAGAACTTCAAGAAAGTTATGGAACTTGAATTTTATAGCACATACGTGTTTTGTCCCAAACCCCTGGGTCTTATTATAAAAAAATGATCTTCCACTGAAGTATATCCATGTTGCTGAGAAATTCTTGACCTGTATGGCTGCAGGCAACTGTTGTTAGCAACGATTCCAATTCTGGTCCTCTCCCTGGTTGCGCTTGTCCTCGCCAATCTGTTCCTCCCCACAGGATTAATTGCTGCAGCCATTTCGTTCATATTTGTCACCGTCTTCACATGCTCATTCGTCACAGGTATCATCACCTTCTCGAACTTCCATAGTGTCCATTTCCTTCCCAGCAAATAAGTGACTTGGACCCAGATGTAAGATTGAGGATCGTGTTTGCATTGCTTTAAGCAATTTACCAATATAGTGTGTGGTTTTTGGGAGATTACTCTAGATCGGTGGAGTGATCACTTTGGGTTCAAGAGCCAAATTTGTGGAGATCAATTTTTTTTTAAATCGATTTTCAATCAATTTTTTTAATCACTATATGCATTTCTTATCCCACCTCAAAGTGGATTGTTGTCAATCTCCTCTATTAGGTAAAGTAGAAAACCTTAACCTCCACTCTAAAATGAGTGGCCGTAGACGTTTAGCCCAAGTCATGTTTACACCACTCTTTGAATAGTCCGTCCGTATTTACGAAGGTGTGAGTTGCTGTTTGCTAATAGAATTAGAATAAGAGACGGATGAAGCCCCTAATGGTTCAATATTCTCTTTTTAGGTTAGACACTAAAATTTTCTGACCTTCTCATTGCGATTTTGGATATCAGGATTTGGTCCCATTCCGAACATTCTGTGCTCGGAAATCTTCCCAACAAGTGTACGTGGGGTGTGCATTGGCATTTGCGCGGCTGCAATGTGGGGAAGCAACGTGATTGTAACATACTCTTTTCCCCTGATCAACCAGCAATTAGGCCTGCAAGGGGTGTTTGGCCTCTTTGCCATTGTCAGTCTAGTTGCTTGGATCTTTGTGTTCCTCAAAGTCCCGGAGACCAAGGGCCTTCCCTTAGAAATCATCTCCGAGTTCTTTGCTGTGGCACCTCCGAAAAAGGAGAAGCTAGATCTCAAGAATGTAGAGTACTACTAGATATGTCAGGCTCCCTCTGGGATCCAACCCTTGAGAGCTGTAACACCAACAGAGACCCACAGACGTTATAACCGATTGGAATTAGATTGAGAATGCATACACAAATGGGTTGTTCTAGAAAGTGAATATGGTCACACTGAGTGACGTGATCTCAAGCTGTGATCTATATTGAAATCTGAAAAGGTGTTCAAAGCCACCTTCGAATTTTGTCCTGGCAGCGTTGTTGTCATGAGAAAGTTCCGTATAATTGGCAAGCTACGCATTTTTGTTGTTGATAGTAACTTGATTTTTCTGTGAGTGAGTTTTGTGCTTGAATTAAACTGACCAAGCTTTGTTTGTTTGAAATTACGGAACGCAGATTGAAATGGATTGGTGTGAATGATTTCCTGGCTTCGTGGAAAAGTATTTGCAGTGTGAACTTCTCAATCATTTGCACAGTAAGAAAGACAATTTTCTAGGTCATAAGTACATGCCAAACCTCTGAATATCTCGGCCCAAGCTCGTATGTTACATGCGGCTATGTGAAATTCTCAAAAATAATGACAATGTAGAGCTTGGGGTCATTCAGTTCGCGTTGGGAAGCTAGGTGGTTCAGAATCCTTTTCGCACTTGTTGGATTTCTTAATTTCACATTCATTTGCAACTTTTTGTTAAAAAACAGAGTGTCATCGTGACGGGTTCAGTTTAGGGTAAGGTCCATAAACTGCACACTTACGAGTTGAATATTAATTTGGGGAGGTTAGATTTCTTGAAACATTTTTCAGTAAATTTTCTTTGAAAGACAAATGGAATTATCATCTACCCCCAAGACATTATATATTTTTAAAATTAGTTATGACTTTTGGAAGTTGAAACGTAGGTCTACCTCTTGAAATGTATACTGTTTGTACATTGTTGATGCAATGAGAAAGCAAAATGTACCTCTACATTAGAGGATGCTTTTACAGTCCAAACACTATATGGACCTCCTACCTTATGCAAGATTAAAAGTCATAGGTACAATATCTCAATGTTTCAATGTTTTGGAATTCACTTTGAAGGAAATGATTCAAAGAGATTGAAAGGGGTAACAAATACTTGGCCTTGTTTTTTAAGCTAGGAAATCAATCTTGAGTTGCTTTAACAACATTAGATACTACAAATTCTTGTTTTTTTTGGCTTGTCGGGTTTTCTTTAGTTCTTTTCTTTTCTTTCCTTTCCTTTCACTCAAAGTGTTCCATTGTTGCTCCACTTTTGCTCCATTGTTGATGTATATAAACATCAATAAAGACAAGTATTTTGACCTTCCATGATTTTGCATATAGGACCATTGCTTAAAAATTGTAGCACTTCATTGGAGAGGAAATGGACACACAAACTATATGTTGAGTTTGCTATTGGAATACCACTAAATCTATGGACATCAACAAGTACAAGTAGGCTATTCTATCTCTTAGTTTATACTCTAGTTTCTTTTGTTAACTTTTGTATCATTTGAATTATTTGGCCAGAGTTTATGCCCATGTGGTCAAACTTCAAGATCTTGTGCTTTGGATACTCCAAGCTCAAATGGCTATAAAATATTCAATATTGTGAATTTTCAAAAATTTCAACTAGAAATAAAAATCAAACTTAAAATTTTATTTATTAAGTTGGGTTCAAACTCAAAAAAGATCATTTTAAAGGTTAAAATTTGGATTGAGAGTAAAGAGGTAAAATATCCAAAGTACACTTGAAAGACCTCTTTTGTGATTTGTGAATCATGGATTTAACATCTTCTTTAGAAAATTATGTTGTTCAAGGAGGGTTTGTCCTCTTCCAAATGGTATATACACACTCAAACCAAACTCTCAACAAAAATATTTGATGAAAATCATCCATTTTTCAGTAATTATTCACTAATTATGTGAATATGAGAAATGCTCTAATATGGTAGTTCATTGTATTTTAGATAATCAATCAATATCGTGTGATCCATAATTTTAATACTCTCAATACTTAAGATTCTTATCACCCTATATTCATCTACCTTTCATCAACTTCATTTAACCCCTAAAGTTCCATTGTCCCCTCAGGGGACAATTTGGAATTCGGGCAGGTTCCTTTGGGCCGAAATTTTACCTTGATTTTTTGAAACTTTTTTCAAAGATAGAAAATCTGATAAGCTTTGTGGAAATATAATTTTTATTTCAATTGATGCCCAGAAGAAAAAGTTACACCACAAAAAGCCAAAAACTGAACTTGGCGGGCAACACAAAAAATATTGCAAAAATTCAAAATAAATAAATAATTTTTTTTTTCTCAAATATTATGTTTTTTTCTACATCTAAAGCTTTTATTCATTACATTTTGATTAGTGATGTGAATGTTATGAACAATCTTATTTTTTGTGCAATCTAAGCATATTTTAGAAAAAATAACTTATAGAATTCATTTTCGAATGCAATTTCAAATTTTTTCAATTTTTTTATTTTTAAAAGGTTAAGTTTGCTTGCTAGAACAATCTCACAATTGGAATTATTGTATTTCAATCCCAACTAAGAGCTATTAACAATTTAGTTTTTCTTTCAATGTTGGATCTACTTCTACTGGACAATTTTTTGAAGTATAAAAATCAAATTGTTATTTAAATTTTTTTTTTCCCTAGACTCCAAACTCAATTCTTCAACACAATAAATTTTAAATACAAATTCCATAATGCACATTTTCCCACAAATAGCAATCTAAGTCACCTAAAATTGCAGTCTAGTGTTCAAAAAAACTTGTTTTTTCAACTTTGAATGCTCCTATCTCTCAATCTGTTCGGTCAAACTTCATGAAATTTTTACCACATAATCTCAAACAAGTAAAATTAAAGATCCCATGGTTTTGTTCCAAATTTTTTTTTTTTTGTTATTTTGGACAAACACAGTAGAAATGGCAATTTTGAATGGTTTTTGATAGAAAAATGGCCTTGGGACATTAGGGGTTAATTTTCATCATACTTTCATTTGATTCTTGTTCAAAGGTTCATCCAAAATTATTGAGATTAATTGTTTAATGATAACAAAATATATCAAGGAACAAAACTCTTCATCAATAGGCAATTGAATTAGTTTATCATCAATTAATATGTATACATTATTCCAATATATTTATTTTTGGGTTCAATTTTTTTGTTTCAGTTTGATTATTATTTTAATTGGACTTCTATGCATTAAATAAAATTTATATTTTATTTCTACAACTATCATAACATCTTTTGGAACTTTATCATTCTTGTTTAGCGTTCAACATCAACATCTACACTTTGAAGCTAAAGTATACATAACCATTGTGGACTTGGATTGGAACTTAGTGCTCAAATGCATCCCTAAAATTTTGGATAGATGTCAATAGAACATAATTTGGCACAAGACCCCTAATGAGTAATTTGGCACAAACCCCTAATGGATAATTTGGTACAAGATCCATAATAGAAGCTCTTGTCTCAATGGTTGAGATGAAAAGGATTATTTACAATTAAAATCGCTATCCATTCTACTGACTCTTACAACCCAACACGCAACTATCACTTAAAATATATGCAACCAACAAGATTCAAGGGCTCAAATTCATCCTCATAGTTGTCAAAAAGCAATGTTGACTCTGATGTTTGAAACTTGATTGGACATGGAGCAAAAGGCAAATTCTATTCATAGGAAACAATTCCAAAAAAAAGTCTAATCTTTTTAGAAACTAATAGTTACAACAATAAAAATCAAGTGAAATAAAACTCACAAAATGGTAAAAATTTGATAATTTGAGTCCAGTATTAAATGTACCATCAATCATCAAGGTAAATTTGAATGGTGAATCGAAGGAAGTACTTCATTGATAATATGTGAAGAAGGGTGGAGGATTTGTTATATTGAAGTTCATTGTTCTTCATTAATTATCAAAGGATATGGTATAATTTAAAGTAGGTAGGAGCTTGACCACTCAAAGAAAAAATGTGGTAATTGTGTTTACAACAAAATTTCAAACCTCAATTAAGCGTTGCGAACTACATTAATTTTTTTATTTTTTCAAACTTTCATAACAAAGAAAATCCATTACTTTTGTGATTTGAAGCCTCTAATAAAAAAAATTATGTATAGAGTTGAGAGAAGGGTAGAGAGGAGCATTATTGAACCTTGTCTTTGACTGAATTCTAAACCCTAAATCCTAAGCTTACTTCTATAAAGTATTTGTATTTTTTCTACATTGCCCCATGAAGGTAACAACACCAATTGTGTTTGATTAAGGACTGAGCATGGTTCTTGTAATAAAATCATAAAAGCTTTTATTGGATCTCATTGGTAATTAACCCCTAAATGTTCAAACAACTTTTTTTTAGCGTCATAGCAATTTTGGGCAGCTCACTACAAATTAAATTTTTGTATTTTGTCTTTGAGTATTTCACACAATGTGTGCGTGAGGAGTAGCTTTAAGGCCCAACAATTTTCATAACTTTTGACTACATGGTTCAAAAGTTATTGCATGATATGTAATTTTTAGTGTTTTCATCGGGCAACCTAGGCAAGAAAAAAAACTTCTTTGAAAATCACTTTCAAAAAGAATAGAAATTTGAAATTGATTCTTTAGATTTATATATATGTGGTAAGCTTTCAATCATTCCATTTTGATTAATGAGATGAAAGTTATGAGGAATTTTAGTTTGGGTTAGTTTGTAGGTTGTTATGGAATCTCTACTCTAAAATAAACTTTGAAGTTCTTTATTTAATTCAATTTTATATATTTTTGAAGAAAAATAAGAAAATAAGGTGTATATTGTTTATTACAACATTACAACAATTGGTATTGGCATTTTTCAATTCTATAAATAGATTGGTAACAATTTAGTATTTTGAATCATTCTCTACTTCTTTCTACTTACTATTTTTTTCCTATATGTTGTACAATTCCAAATGATCTAAAATTTTTCAAGCTTGTAGCCAACTTGACTTGAGGAATGAATCAAAAGAGTATCCAACATTTTGGACATTTTTTTATACAAATGTGACCTTGTGAAGTGCAGCTGCCCGTATTTTCACAAGGCCAAAAAAAGGATTTTTGTCACTTCAAATGTTAATATCTTGCAATCTACATGGCGGAAAACATTGAAATTTTTTCAACATCTTTTCAAACTATTTTACTACAAGATCCTATGGTTACATGTGACGAGAAATGTTTTTCATCTAAAATTTGGTGCTTGTAATTGCAAGGGCAATTCGGAGCAGTTTTGATGAAAATATAGTCTTTGACGTTTAGGGGTTAAAAGAAAATTCTAAGTTATTTTCTTATGCATTTTTTGGGATCTCATTTGAATAAATTATGAAATTTCAAAGTGACCAATATTGGTAAACCTAGAATCTTCCCTAGGCTCTCATGTATGGAGGTTGTACATTTTAGATGGGTGAATTTTGCAAACAAGTTACAATTGAATGTTAATTTAACTGTGTAGTGAAGTTTTGTGAGACACATATGGACAAGGCAATTTGCTAAATTCAATGTAAATTGAGTTAAAAAAAAATGTTGAATTTTTTATAAATTGAAATGTATATGTCAAATCTATTTTTCTTGAGTTAATTAATTATTTGGCAAGGAAACTTCAAACCTGTACTCTTGCATGTACTTTGGCTACTATATTCAAGATCTTATAGGCAAAGTTTAGTCTATTCCAAGTTCAACTTTTATAGACCAAGGTGAGTTTTGAAAGTTTTGAATTCTAGTGTATATTTGTGCATCATGCCCAAAATGTTTGTGTAATATAATATGCAAACATCCTTCAATGTTCTTTATAATGGTACCAATAACTAAGGTTGCAATCTTCATAACCCCTAAAGTTCAAAGAGTCTTCTAAGAGGACTTTTGAAGGTTTGGGTAGGTTATTTGTATATGTATACGACATTCCCAAAAGGGTGTAATTGGAGTTGTTTCGTCCCAAGAAGACTTACCTTTTACCGCCAATGGAATTGTGCCCGACCTCATAATTAACCCACATGCAATACCCAACATGATGACTATAGGTCACCTCCTGGAAATGGTAATGAGCAAGATGTATGTAGTGGATTCAATATAGTATATGTATAACCTATACCTTTGTAGAGATATATGTCATCATTTTTGTTGTGTGGAATATTGCCAATTTACTGAAATTAAGGCTCTATTTGAATTTTGAAAAGCTGTGAATGATTGCAATTGCTTGTGACCTAAGGAAACAATCAATGATCATGCTTTTTCAAAATACCATTCATCATACCCTTGCTCTTGAGTTGGTTTGATCTACCCCTTGACTTTAGGCATGTATTTCTATAAAAAAATAAGAAATGAATCTTCATTTGTTATTTTAGTATAAATTGTAAAATGTGGTCAAATTAGTTTATAGATTATACTACTTTTTGGATTAGTTCTCTACTTTTTACAAAGTAAAGGTCAAAGGCTTGAATCATTAGAAGATTTTTCAGGCCATTGAGAGACCTCGAGTTCCTTGACGTTTCCAAACTTTGGGAACGTCGCAGAAGCAGCAATCTGATGTGGTATAGAGACTTCGTGTCGGACTACATTGATTAATTAATTTTAAAATATTTTTTCAATATTTAAAAAATATATATTATTTTTTAATTATTTTTAAAATTATATTTTTATTTATTATTTATTTTTATTATTAAATAATTTGATTGCCCAGCCACGGTTCGCAGCATGGGGAACCATGGTCAGATGGTCTCTTAGAGGCCTCATTTCTCCCCTAATGATTGTCTTGCATGAATCAATATGTAACATTAATTTTTTTGTATTTGCACAATTCCAAAATAGTGGAGTAATTCTAGCAAAAAAGGAAATAACTTAAAGAAAAGGAGATGAGGGTGGAAATTCTAGCTTAAAGGTGCAATTTTTTTTCAATAGAATGCACGACAATTTCCACATTTATTTGCACAATAAGCTAAGAAAAATCACAAGGGACTTATGTTGAGTTCTTGGTGAGTGTTGTAGGTAAGTTTTGGAATTAACCTCCAATGTTTAGCTTTGGCATGTTGAAAAGTAGGCTTGGTATGATTGGATGGAAAAATTCACAACCACCACCATGTTAGATAGTGTCCACAAAGTTACTTTAGTGCAAGGTATAAGGTACAAGGGTCAAGAATTCAACTATTAAATTATTAAAGGACATTGTAAGTTCCACATATATTTTGAAACACAAATCAAATCCATATTTTCACACACTTCATGATTTTTTAGTGTTTTTAAGCTTAACTAAGAAAATGTAGCTTAAAGAATCTACTTTATATTCCATTTATATTTTTTACAAAATTATATCCATTGTAAATTTTAAGACACTTGGAAGATAACATCTTGGAAGCTCAAAATATACCACTTTTGAACTTTTTCTATCAAATTGCTCTTGGTGTGAGTTCAAGGAATACATCTAATTTTACTCTATGATGTTTGTCAATTATATTACTTCCATTTTTTTATAAAATTTAGTACTATTTTCAACATTTTTTCATTAGAATGAATTTTAAATAAAAATTCTTTGTAAAATCATAGCTATTTCAATTTTATGTTTTCAATTATAAAAAAATGAGATTAAATTTTAGACATATATTAAAAAATATAAAAATTTGAAATGTGTGTTTTAGAAATGTAATGCATGAAGTTTGACAAATCCCGAATATAAAATCATTAAAGTGTCATTTAATTCTAGAACATGTATCAATGTAGATGAAGAACCTTAAAATTTTATTAATTGCACAAATTTGTGACATACATAGTAGTCCAAATATGGTGCTGTTTATGTTACAAATATTTCTAAGTCAAATTGGGTATTCCTTATTTGAAAGTCCATTGTAGACATGCCACTCTCTTCAAGATGTACACATGATATATTAGAAAATTTGGATGATTATATAAATGATATAATTATGTCATGCGAGACTACTATAATAATGTCAAGCTAGTGCATTGAGAATCAAGTTCTCAATCTTCATCAAAAATCAAGTTCTCAATCTTCCCCATATCTATGCCATCCATCAAGTCCTTGAATAGGTCCGTATCCGTTTGGTCTACCCACTCTATGCGTATCCCTCCACTTGGATGAGGAGAGAGGGACATCATGCCACATGTTTGCAACACAAGAGTGTTTACCAAACCGATATCTATATGCAAAAGAATAATGGCAATTTGTTGATGCATGTTATAGGGATCATAGAGATTGGCAAGCTCCACAAATAGTGTTTGGGCATCCACATCATATTGCCAAGGGCTCCATTCTCCATGGTGAAATCTTTGTCCAACCTTGATCTTAATCTTGAGTTGAAGTTCCGTTGGCAATGACTCCATACATGAAGCTAGAATTTGGCTCTCATTTCCAATCAAACATCCCTCTCCTTTCGCAAAGTCATTTGTGAAGTTGAATATTTGTCGAATTTCTCCAAATGTCTTCTTGGCAATCATCATTGCTACATTATGATATATCAAATGAAGCAAGGTCTCAATATGCATGAAGTTGGCCGCCTAGTCATCACACACATTTTAAATTTAAAACCATGACCATTACCAACAAGCTAGGTGAACTCATCAATATAAAATGTAGATATATTGGAAACTCAAGACTTGTTAGTCTTTGGAAAGCACATAAGAACTAACTAGTTACAAAGTAAACAGTTGTGCATTTAAAAAGGAAAACTTGATCTAGAAACACATGTTACCAACTAGGAACAAGAACAATGTAGCAACAAGAACAATGTAGCAACAAGATTCAAGTACAATCTCATCTAAAGTATGTCTACACAGAAACTATCAAAGAAGGTACATGATTGAAAACATGTGAACAGGAATATTTATAACAGCTCCAGTCCAATCCAAAGGTTTACTCTGCACAACGCAAGTTAGTGGTTCCGAAACTCAATCGAAATACATACCATAGTCAAGTTGTGGAGATTGTCCATATCGACCTTCACAAATTTGGCATCGACTGGACATCCATTCAAGTCCTCATTGTTCGACGTCCGCTGCTTGTTCTGTACACAACACTTGCAGTAATGGAGCACCTGTCCCAAAATGTCGCTCGACACATTTGGCAGTGGAATGGGGCTGTCAACGCCCACATCCTCAATCACGTTCTTTAGAAATTGGGACTGCAATGCCACAACCTCATCCACCTCAAAGATCTCACCAGTGGCGCTCCTCAACTTCACAATGCGCTTCCCAGCCATGCTAAAGTTAAGGCTCTCTCTCTCGATCTGAATTATGGAGTACTCTCTGGATAGCTACGAATGAGCAGCTCTCTCTCTGTAATTATCTGTGATGGCAGGAGCGAAAGTGTGACCTCAAAACTGTGACTAGTCGGAGGGCGGGGGTGGTTATATAGTCCTGATTCAATCAAGCCTCGGAAGTAGGGGTTTCATTCGTGGCCTCGTGATTCGAGTATTCTCGAAAGTCAGACAGTTTTGTTTACATTTTTGGTTACGAGTAATACGAATTTTCGCTATATTGTTGAAATTCCACGTCTTTGGCACTTTTGAGGGTGTGCCTCCTGAATCGTAAATCTTTACCAGTCTAGTCTTAATTTTTTTTTTAGTGCTAGGATTTGGGAGGTCTTGCAAATATTTTTAAGCAATGATCATTCTCGGTTTGGGAATTGGATTAGCTTTAGTACGTCAATGTTAAAGCCTCGACGTCAAGGCGGTTCACAGTTGGAAGGAGCATGAAGTTTTAGTGTAATTTTACCAAACTCAAATATAAACCTTTTAACCCCTGAAGAGGGGTGTTTTCAAAAATATGCAGACTGTTCATGACGTTAGTTTAGAGGTAGGAACATTCATAGACTCCAACAGATGGGACTGCAATACAATATAGGTTGATCCGGGTCCGGGTACATTCAACTGGAACCATAAACTTGACTAGAGAACTAAATCATCTTCCTGGAAGAGGGTACGTTGGATTTTTATGTTATTCTCCTACCGTCAAATTCGTTAATTATTCTGTATTCTAATAGTTTGCCACGTTTCAAAACGCTCGTTCTGAAGCATAATTTTTTACCTGTCCTAGATTCGACTAGACCTTTATTTAAATATACGTCATAATTTCTGGTGTCAGAATTGCTTTAATTGAATGAAATTGACTATTACGGTAATCTCTTGGAAGTTCTGTTTGCATTTCAACTACACGACGAGAGAAATTATTGTCAATGTCGTTGTGACATATATCTTCACAAAGGTTTATTTTCAGACCACAGACTAGCTAGGACAGGTATGGATTTCTGTTTCAGGCTGCGCGCGTCCTTAAAAGTATCACAATATTGGAATACCGCCATTTCTAAAAAGCTGACATTAATTTCAGCTGTTCTCGATCAGCAACCTGGCATGGATTGTTGCTGGGATTTTGACTTGGAGGACTAGTTACCGAGAGAATGAATTCTTGCATGCGAGTTCTAACAACTTCAGTTTCACGACTTCCTACAGAAGTAAGATTGTAAGAAACAACTAAAAACTGTATAAGGAATGCGATGCCGACAGTGAGGCAAAATGTAGTGTACACAAAAGCTACATGCACTAAATAAATGAAGTGTCGTTTGCTGAATTATGCAAGGTCTCAAATTACACATGCGAGGGATCATTCGACATTGCTTGTTTGTGAGCTAGGCTAGACAGATTAAATCCACGATATGTTCCACAACAGTAAACAGAAAGCACAACCGAATATATGGCATGGATCATGGATGGCTTCAAAGCTTCAACTGCAAGAGCACTTACTGTAAACACATGAAGATTTTCTCAGCTCCTAGTGCAAAATCATCTGGGAAAATTTCGACATTCATAATTTTTGTAAGGAAAATTAAAATGGATAATAGAATGAGCCTTTTGAGAGGCTCTTTTAACTTGATTTGTCACTTCTAGTGTGAATATTGAGAATACATGACCCTACTAGTACAATTACCTCTTGGACTATCAATTTCAAGTTTCTTCTGGACTTCGCCCAATTATTGTGTATCATAGTGCATTGTACTCTTCTTTGATTGCTCTTTTATTGCAAAGAAAGTCATGCCATGTTGTCTATGTTGGTACATCAATTGGTGCGTCGACCTTGGCCAAAACGTGATGGCAAGCCCCACAGTTTCGTTCAGGCTATTGAAAGGCCAGGAAAGTTGCAGAAATGTCCTTGGAAATTGTCCCCAAGTTTGGTTTACAGTGTGAAATTATTGTAGGGGCAAGAAATTTCTAATTAATAAGCACAAAGAGGTGTAATTTTGGAAAGGGGTCGACAATCTCAAGATCACATTTCAGGTAATCTCTCTTCAAATATATACTAGGCGGTGGCTCATTTGTATCTCTGAAGTAGCCCATTTACTCCAATTTTCTCCCGATGCATAAGTTACATAAATGGGGTATAGAGCTTACAAATTTTCTTCTGTTCTCTTTCAGTCAGTTTCTCTCGGATTCTCATTTCCAGTTACCAGCGTTGCCAACAGGATTTAGTTGTGCCATTGATTTCCAATTTGCCGTTTTTACCCTCCGTTCCTACTGCTTAGTGCAAAATCATCTGGAAAACCTTCAACATTCATATGTTTTGTAAGGAAAATGGAAAATGGAGAACAGTATGATCAACCGGTGTGAGGCCACATGTGATGTCACTCTTGTTGCAGTAACCGAGGCCGTACGGCTTGAACGACCCACACCGTAGCCGCACTTACCGAGGTTCGACATGAAATTTCTTTAGGCTGGATCTACTCAAGACTTAGCTGAAGTTGAATCTCACCACTGAGGCTTGCACCACTCGGCCTTTATAAGCAACCACCCTGATGCCATATATACACCTGTCCACATCGAAGTAGAGTTTGAGAGCTTCGATCTGGTTAGAGCTTGTGTGAAAGCACATCGAAGTAGCTAGAGCTTGAGAGCTTTGATCTGATTAGAGCTTTTGTGAGAGGGATTCCAGCAGTGCACTCGAGTTGCTTAAGCTTTTCATGCATTTGGGACTGAAGGGAGGAAGTGCTTGATTGTTAAGACTTAGTACAAAGCAGTGGTGGTCACAGCCAATACATCATTCAGCAAGAAAATTGAAGAGCGAGACAAAGTTATGGAAGGAGGAAGTACTATTACTGAGTTTTCCACCATTTTTGGGGTTGTTGCTGAATCTGAAACCCCGTGTGTGGAACTTTCTTGACATGAGACATGAACATCCTTCCTCTTTACTGCACAGCAAAATCAATTGAGGATGGAGCTTCTTCAAAAATGCTCATTCCACCACGCCCAAGCAATCCACAAATGTTCATGCCTCAATTTGCAAGAATCAAAGGTCCAAACAAGGATGGGTCAAATCTTGGCATTCCAATCTCTATCAGTGTGTTACAACAAATAGAACAAGAGATTAGCAATGAGAGAGCCTGAAATGAAAGGATAGTTGTAGAGTTTAAAAGAGGAGATAAGTGAATATTTAATGACAATGCAAGAGTAGGACTTGCAAAGATGGAACTAAAACTCTTGTAGAAAAAAATCCATATAGATCTTGACATTAATTGTGAGGTTGGAAGGGCAACTAGTTTAGGCAACTCACTTCTTGCCCAATGGGTGGATTGATTTGAATATTGTGAACACCATTGAAAATGAAGCTTTATCACATGATGCATCTTCTCTTTCCAACTATAGCTACTAAAGTTCATACCATAATGTACCTATGTGGGAAGGGAAAGTTCATCCTATGAGCTCCACAACACCCATGTCATGTTCCATCTTCTCCATTAACACCAAATAGATAGAGAGTACCGACAAGAGTTGGGTCGGAAGGGGCCATTTCCAAATCAAGGTGGTGGTTGGATTGTACTTTTGCTAAATAGAGATGCCCACCTACACAAGTGGCTGCACTATAATATGCCCATGGAAAAAATCTTTGACACCATGAACAACTCTCTAGGAATTGTACACAATTCCAACTGTTAGTTGCAGACTTGTTAACCACCACAAAGTTTATGAGAAACAAAATCACTTGGTTCCTATTCAAGAGAAGTAGGATCACTCAATCTAGCAGTCTAGGAGATCCCTACATGTGTCACGAAACAAAACAAACATACAAACAAACTACTTGTTTAAATAGTATAGATCTGTTGGAGTATATTGAATATTGAAATACAAATATTAAAATACAAATATTAAAATATTTTGTGAAATATTTTCCATTTTTGAATGAATGAAATTACTATGAAGAATTTCAAAATAGGATGATATCACCACATTTGAAACATTAGAGGAGATTTCAGTCTCCTGGAGGGCCATTTCAAGCACTTTTCGGCGCTGGTTCCCAGCAGTCCCTGCAAACGCTAGCACTGCCACATCACCATTTAAAAAAAAAAAAAAAAAAAATTCTTCTTAAAATGCAAAAAGAAATCGAAAAAAAATTTAATTAAATTTTTTTTTATAAAAATGACGTGGCAGTCTCCAATCCACGTCACTACGTTGCGGGAGCGCAGTTCCTACTTTGGGAACAAGCTGGGAACTTGCAATCCTCCGGCAGCCTGAAATCTCCTCTAATGAATTGGATATATTTTTAGAAGTATAGTTGTATTAGTTGATGACACTTGATGTTTCATCATTAGGATTTTATTTGCATTAGATGGGATTCAACCATCGGGGAGGGTTGTGAGTTCCCCAGTCGAAACCAGGTTGAAACCTGCCGATACCCACTGTTCCTTGCCTGTGCTGACCTGGCCAAGCGACTGCCAGGTCAAAGTTTTTGGAAAAAAAAAAAATTAACTTTGTTTTTCATTTTAAGGACTTAATTTTTTTTTTTTTTCTTTTTAAAATAAATAAATTATAACACCTGGATTAAATCTAGGTTCTATGTAATCTACTGTTGTACTATTAATATATCAAAACATATGGAATTTTTTCTTATACATGTTTTTTTATATAACTTTCAGACCATATATATACTATATATTAGTATCACATTTTTTGGAACATATTCTATAAGTAAGGATATACCAAAAATTAAAAAACTACTTGTGAGAGTCCACACAACCATAGTAGAAGCTTTACCTCAATTTGGGATTAAAGTTCCTGACTACTGCATTTTACAGAAAACTAACAGCTCTGACGATACAGATACTACGGGTACATTGGGTTTTCTTTAAAGAAATTAATGTACTAGGATCTGATTTCAGTGCATTAGGAGATATCAAATATGTCAATTTTTGACGGTAATATTGGGGAATGTTGTCTTAATAGGCCTGATTAAACCCGATTAAAGGGGACAGCTGGTTCACGGTTTGTTTTTTAAAATGTTGTGAAACTAAAAGACCGCGCCCCCACAGAAGGATCTCCCGCCGATAGACTGTCCGTCTCTTTAAAAGTACCTGCGGGGCTTGTGACAGTAGATTGTGCGATTGTTGATCGGTGTAAACATTGCGGACTTGCAGTGTATGAGTGTGTGCAGACAATCTAAGCTATGGTTCTTGGGTCACAAAACAGCGGCCAACAGGTGGTTTAGCATTCTGTAGCATAGTATAGATTTGGACTTCCGTAAAACGATGTTCTTCTTTTTTATAAAGATTGGAAACAAAGATTTTTTCTTAAGTGAATATACGATGACAAGTTGTGGTAATTTTAAGACACTTGGTACAGGTCAAGTGGCAAACTAATTGTTTGCTGTTGTTGGCATGGGTACATGTGAGGATTACCACCTCCTAGGAAATTTTTCAAAATTTTTCATGAAATTTCAAAACGATGTTATTGGTGTGTGAAGGAAGAGGGTTATGACAAATTGACGTCACAAACACCTTCACTTACCCTACCTTACTCGGAATGATTGTCTGTTTAAAGCTTAGTAAATCCAAAACTGTGTAGTTCTTGCTAATTTCGTTACTGCGGAGGCGAACAGATGGACAATCCGTGATTCTGAGGCACACCAGCTTAGGATGCCGATTTTTATTATATATTATATATTAATTTGGAAAACTATCTGTTATTTAGAGGTTGGCCTGGTAAGTAGTATTGAGTCAGACTTATTGTCTAGATCAGGCTATTAAAACCAAAGACGTATATGCATTAAGACTTTGTTGATTTGAATACATGATTTAGTGTTTTTTTAAAACTCTTCTTTATCATGATATGACAAAACCAGTGGATTCATAGACAATAAGGTCGACTTTTTAAAGGGAGATAGAATCTACTCTGATTCAATCGGAGAAGTATCGAAAAAACATTTTTTTTTTTTCTTTCGAAAAAAAGAAAATTTGTCGTCGCGTTCAATGGGGTTCCCAGGGAACGGAGCTAGGAACGGCGCCGAAACAGCCCTCCAGCCCCATAATCCCATCTAATGTGGCTATTTTTCCTTAAGTTGCAATGTTGGGATAAAAATATATTAAAACATTTTGTGAAATATTTTTCATTTTTGAAACAATGAAATTGCCATTGATAATTCATCCTAACATTTCCAAGAAAAAGAATATTGTCACAACTAGATGAATGGACATATATTCCAATGAATAACTACTTTCATTCAAAACCACTCACACACTTTCATTTATAGATGAAAAATGACATGAAGTTTCTATTGATGTTTGAAAACCTTCAAAATTCCCAATTAATTTTCATTATGTAAATGTTGGTGTTGCACAAAAGCTACGCATTGAGAAAATGAGACAAAAAATTGAATCTTATAGCTATTTCAAAAGTTTTGACTTTTGAAGAGATCATGTAGGGATTTTCTTTGTTCAATTTTATTTATTTTTGAACAAATTTATGAAATATTCTTCTTTGATGATTTAGTTATAAGATTTGATCTCAGTTGTTACTTCATTAAACAAGTCAAAATTCTTACTACAACACATGGGTAGAGTAATAATTCTTGTCATTCATTTGTTTAATTGTTAACCATAATCTCAATTATCCAAGGGGGCTTGGACAAAATTTAGATGTGTTATCAAATATGTCTTTAAAAGGATTTTAATAGATTTCATCAAAAAAGATTTTATTGTGCATCATAAATAGAATCTATTGGCTCAAGCTTAGAAATTCAATTATATTTTGGGTGATTGCAAGAAACACTTGTCCTATTTTGTGTACCCTTGACTTTGGACATGTAGTTTTTTGCTCATAAAATTTGCATCATTTGTCCGTTTTCCATGAAACTTGAAGTGAAGGTACACGTGGTAGGTTCAGATGTTGAGTAATTTTTGGATATTTTTTAAAATTGTTATACTATTTTTAAATAGACCCCAATTGGATGTCTACCTTGGGCATTTGGGGGGTTTGTAGTACTATTTTTGACCCAAAAATAAGAATTTGAAGCTCAAAATTGGTATATAAGGACTTATACTAAAGTTACACAATCTCACAAAAGGATTTCTAAAAACAATAAACTGTCCACCCTCTACATGTGCTCAAAGTGCACTACCTTTGCACAAGTGTAAAGAGCACAATTTTATTTTTTCAAAGATAAAAATGGTTGAGAAGGAGCATCTCTAAGTTAAGAAAAATGGCTATTTAAAAAAAAAAATTGATTTTTAAAAATATTTTCTAAAAATAAAACTCCATAGTGTCTATTTTCATGGTATTTTCCATCACTCTTTGAATGTGTATAACTTTTAGAGATAAATCTTTTTTACCTTAAATTTTCACACATACTTTTTAGAATGCTTTACAAATTATCCATATTTTATTTCATTTAAAAAAAAATTATTCCAAAAGTTCACAGTACTCCAATACTATGGCCATTTGGGCCAAAATTGACAGGTGTTTCTTGCAACGACCCTTTTTCATAAATTGTCAAATTGAAATGCTCTGACATTGATTTGAAAAAGAATTTGTAACTATTTTTCAATTTGACTGTATAGATTTTTATTGAGCATACTTACCTAATTGTTTTTAGCAAAAACCTCAAAAAAATGGTAAAAAAGTTATTTTATAGCATACCTAAGTCTTGTCAAAGACCTTAGATCAACTATCAATTTATTATATTAAGTGCACAATGTCAAAGACTTGATTTCATGAACAGGAAAAAAGATCTTTGTGACTCATTAAATTAAACCGCTAATAAGTAGTACAATTATTTTAACATTTGCAACAATTTTAATGAAATCAGTTCATTAAAAATACTTACATACTATATGATATTATTGATAGAATATATGACTCTTCAAACATTGTCAGTAGTAGATTCACTTTTTTTTTAGTTCAAGTAGTCAAATGCTTTGATCCATTACTTCTTACTAACCCAATCTCTAATTTCAATATTGCATCAATTTCCTCTGTCACATGCTCGGTCACATGTAAAAAAAACTCAAAACCAAGTCATACTAGATATTTAATACCAACTTGGGAGTAGTGAATAGTTCAAACTTGATTGTGGAATTTGACTTGTTAATCTAAGGGGTGAATGCAAGAAACACCGGTACTATTTGGTGTCACAATTGGAATGACGGAGATGCAATTTGCCATATCTTTTGGGAAATGAAGTCCATGTACTTGAAATTTTTATTGGAGATGGCTAACTTGGAAGTCCTCAGATTCCTTACTTTTGAGAAATTTTGAAAAAAAATCCTTTAATTAAATTGTAATTTACCTAATTTGTCACACTTTGCGTTTTAGGGGTTTTTAGTACTGTGGAGCATCCAAAAATGATGATGTACGTCTAGGATTGTTGTGGGCTATTGCCACAATATAAGGGCATGTGCCCACCAAAGGGCATTAAAAAAAACACAATTCTTTATCTTCAACATGCATGCAAATAGGGGTCCTTTGCCTATAGCGCTCCTAACATTTATGATGGTTTCAATTTTTAGTTTTTGGTGAAATGTAATCACTATCAAGTCTCTACAAATGACCAATTTTTAGTTTTTTTTTATTCATGATTTTCTAATTATTATTAATTTATACTTAATTTTATCTACTTTCTGTGACAAACTGTCATTTTTTTTTAAGTAGTACTTTTTAGTATTATAAAGTACTCAAAAGTACTATTGGCTGTTGATTTTTCCGATCAACGGTTGAGATTGCTCCGTTTTGTAGTACTAGCAGTACTTGTAGTATTGTGCAGAAAAAACGCAGTTTTGGCAGAACGCTCCCTAAATCGTTCGGTGTTTCTTGCATCCACCCTAAGTCATTCACTTACAAAATGAATTATTGATTGTGAAATTCAACTTGGTCAACATGTCAGTCTCAATTGTTCAAAAGAATTTGATATTGCAGACTTGCAATGGCAATTTGACTCCATGCTTGTCCTTAGCTTTGAATCAACCTTCAAGCCAATAAGCTAAAGTAGTGAAATGCAAACCACACACCTTTCTAGGGCAAATCCACATAGCAAATTGAACAAGAACTAGAGGTTGAAGCCAAATTCATGGAGTAACATATCCTTCCAACTACTAAGACCATAGTCTTGTATAGTAGGGCCAAATTACATTAGATTCCTTGTTAGATGCTTTGCAACTATGGATTCCTTGCCATCATATATCTACATGCAAAGTTTTGAAAATGACTCCCTTTTTCAAAGAGAACTCATGGCAATGTGTCAAAAGTTAGATCACGTAAACTATCAATTTGAGGATTGCTTGTGCAATTTTAACATTGAGAGAGATCGTTTAGAAAATGACAATCATGATTGAGTTGAGAAAAGAACATTTTAAGAAGTTGTAGCAAGACTTGGAAGAGAGAGGACTCTGTGTTCCTCTTTTATATATGTGGAAAGCTTTGAATCATTCCATTTTGATTAATGAGATAAAGTTTATGAAGAGTTTTTGCTTACCAATGACACTTGGGTATACCAACAATGAAAGTTCTTGCACTAGTAAAATAAATGTAATTTTGGGTTCCTTTCAACACTTCTTAGCACCCCTGTGGATAGTCTAAATTTTCCCTAATGCTCCAATTAGACACCAATCATATAAAAAAACTCCACTGAAATCTATGTGAGAAACTAATTCTTTTTATTGTATTTAAGATACTGATAGTTGTAATGTCACATGTATCATATAGTTTAGTGAATGCTTCATATATCACAAAAACTTTCATCCATTATCAATCTAAAGTTTGCCTATGTAAACTTTCATATGTAAAATATATAATCTTCACTCTCGATTTAATGTGCACCACTAATTGACCAAACCAGTGAGCACTACTTATCACCAATTTTTAGTTTTGCACATATTTTAGTTTTACAATTTCAATGCTTGATTTGATTTGATTTGATCTGATTTCTACTATAACTAAAGTAGTATGTTCTAAAAGCGCCTATCTTCTTCAAATCGCCCCTATTTTTAGGTGAAGACTGGAGATGAGATGATCCTTAAATGGACCATTGTAGCAATTGAATGCATCAACAAAAAACTGTTTTTCTATTGGAAGAGCCAATCACTGTCTTTGATTTTTGCACATCTCTTTACAAGTTGTAATTGGACAGATTTTGGAAGACCTATGGTCACAAATAGGTGCCTATGTCCATAATCTTTGAACATTTATAACTAATTCAAAAATGCTTGGAAAAATACAAAATCACTTGTGTTAGGTTCCACATTTATTCTTCTTCCTTTGAAAAATGATTGAAAAATAATTCTGTCCATGGAAGTCTATGAAAAAGGCAAACCAGCTCTTAAATGGTCGCTTTTAGACTTTAGAACATATTACCTTAGTATGATCTACTATAGCTCTCATCATTAATTGGGTGAAAGAATAAGCCCGTAATAATTTTTATTTATTTTTAAAACAAATGGAACCGGAGTTTCATTGCTCAGAGAAAAAAGGACAAACCCGCCAGCCACAGGTGGCCTTGTGGGGGCCCGTAATAAGTTTGTAATAGAGTATCAATTCGCTTCATCTTGTAATCTCTATGTCTCTGACTTCCTGATTTAGTCTAAGCATTGAGTTCTGAAAGGTACAAATTCTCCTGAGTGTAGAATCTCTACTGCAACAATTTATACAATTTTCTTTTTACTCATACTGATGACAAAAGAGTTTAGAACCTCCAGGACGTTCTGGCAATATGCAATCGACCATACTCTGATCGACAGAATTATAATTATATTACAGTCAATATGGACAATTGAACTCCAGCTAGATGCCTTCTCCACTTTGAGTAAGATGCTCATCCGTCAAAATTTCAAGCCCTCATGCATGCTGTCATGCACACCACTCGGTGGTCAGGTTGAATTGCATCCATATCGATCATTAATAAACAATTGGAACGGTCAATGCAATTGCGCGGCCACTGATATTTCACTGCAGTCGTCATTATGGCCTTGGCAGCTTGCTTGCCATGGCCTCGATGTCGGCGGCAGAGTAGCTGCTGGGCCTGTAATTCGTGGTATACCGCAACTGCTCCACTTCCGGCAGATGCTGATGCAGGAACAAGAGTGCTCGGTCGTACGCTTGGCCCGCCTCCTCCTCACTTTCGAAGTTGCCCAGCATGAACGTCCGCTTCAAGTTGTTGGCCGTCAAGCTGAGCTTGGATTCATATTTAGCCGCCCACTCCTGGCCACGCTTCACTGATTGTTTCCTCACGGTCACCCCTTTCATGCTGCTCTTGCCTTTGCTGAACTTGTTCGAGGTGCGCCGGATCTTCCACAGGAAGTCGCGAGTGGTCCAGTGGGCGTGCTCTTCCATGTAGCTCGCGTGAACGGCCGCAGGAAAGTTCAACGGGTAACCTGGCTCCCCTCTCGCGCTGGGTGTCATCTGTACATGTTGTGGAAGTGGGCAAGTAGTTTCTGTGACTAACAAGCTAGTGTACAAATTGGAGTTCTAATAACTACGTCAATTGTTGGTCTAGAGTTTTAGATACCTAGCTAGGTCCCTCGTGAAATACGAATCTAGACATTTTGCATGACCATGTGGCAGCTCATGCTTTATAACAGGGACTAGTGGAAATTAATAATCACGACATAATTAATGTTGCCACACAATTCATGGATTGCCCCAAATTTTTGACAATGCATGCATTTGAATTATAAGACTTTACCTCGAGTTTGATGGCGGCTCTGTCGTGCGCAAATTTCGCCTCCTCCTCAGTTTCAAAGTTGCCCAGAAAGATCTGCACGCCCTTCTTCTTGCGTCCGCGCAGCTGCTGGCCCCTGACCCACAAGTGGGCCTCCCATTGCTTATTCTTCTTGTGGAATGTGACCCCGATCTTCTCGCCCAACGGCAACACAGGTGGCGAGGTGGCTGCATCGATGTGATCATCTGAACATTCTCTACCCCATTCCACAGACTCCACAGACTGATCCTCCTGTCCGGATTCATGCTCTCCTGCTGTTTTGTGAGACTCTTCCGACTGATCGACGGGAAACTCGACTGCTACGGTCTGATTCGTTGGGGGGCACTGAAGCTCCTCTATGGGCACCCAAGGCTGATGCTGTGAATGCTCCCAATTCAGTTCCGGTTCATGCTCCAAATCAAGCTCCTCCAGGTCATCCAAGTTTTGGAAAACATCGGCATCATCTACCTGAGCACCGCCACCGAGGGTCGGAATCATGTCTTCATCACGTAACAGTCGCTGATAGTAATGTGAAGGAGCGACGTTACAATCCGCAGGGAACATCATGGTGGAGTTGTCCAACATGTTAGAACCTGAACCCCAATTCATGTGGGACTGTGATACTTCCATCTCGCTGAAATTGGTCAATGGATTGAAAAGAAGTGACTGCTTCGAAGGTAAGTTAGAGCAGAGCGACTAACATACAGCTAGTGTGATGGACAGAGAACGAAGAAGGTAGCTTGCGCAAGACACACGCGAAACCCAAGGCCAACGAAATGATCTGAAGCACAGTAACTTTGGGAAGGCTGGGGATTTTATACTGCCAGGAGTCTCGCAGTCTGCACTGCCCGATGTCTCGCAA
The DNA here is from genome assembly GCA_947034895.1 of Rhytidiadelphus loreus. NCBI lineage: Eukaryota > Viridiplantae > Streptophyta > Bryopsida > Hypnales > Hylocomiaceae > Rhytidiadelphus > Rhytidiadelphus loreus. The sequence continues at coordinate 2,833,383 of OX344761.1, read as the reverse complement.
CTCGGGAAGCGTTACGTTGGGAAGTCTCGCAACTCGGAAAAATGGCTTCCTTCTTACCCGTTTTGGAGTTCCTCGGGTATCAACGACTGTTGGGCGTGGATTTGGGCATGTTGTTTAGTGGTATCAATGTTGTACTATAATACTTCACTCTGATTGCGATGCAATCTGGGGTCCGCGACCTACTTGAATTGTCAGCGTTGGCATTGACGGAGAATCGCGAGGAAGTCTCGTAATCTCGTTGTGAGGAATCAAGGGTATCCCCGGATATTCACTCAAGCTGTTGACCTGTTGGAAGAGCATAATATAAGTCAGATTGATGTGCCTCTGGGCCATTCATCTCACATACATACGCTTTATCTGTTCGGCAGTTACTTTTAGTAGCGGTACGTGAGGCTCCTGAGTGCAAATTATATTCTGTCAGTTAGATCAACTGTGTAATCGAAGCGTCATATTCGATAATAACGTCGACCTGAGAGTTATTTCAGTCCATGGGAGTCATGGTCTTAGTGGAGTATACTTGCTGATTCGGCGTTGCTTCCTGATCGATCGTTCATGACTGACCAATAGATTCTGCTCACGAAGTGTTGCAGTTCGGTTTGTCATGGAGCTGCTTTGGATGTCGAGCTCCCGACGAATCTTACGGTCCCTCTAGCTTTGTTTTCGCAATGGTGCCGCCATGCTTGCTCATCAACTCAGCCAGACGCAGCAGGGTTCTCTCACTTCGGTTCTCCATGGACCTAGAGCGAGGTCGACATTGGCCCTAGTCGCGATCGATCCAGCCAGAAATTCAAGCGCTGCAACATGAGCAATCATCGATATCAACATGACATATCAACAGTAATTGAAGGTCTCCGCTTGCTATCGATGGCTCTAATCGACAGAAACTCCAGTATCACCAGCTGATGCAGCTAGCTAGCATGTATTAAATGATCTAGTAAACTTAAATTAGATAATGAATCGAAGGTGGAACGTACCTGAAGCGCGGGTCGGAGGAGGGATTCGGAGCAGTTCGACCAGTGCAGCGCCTTCTAAGCCCAAATCGCAAATGAATGCTTCAGTCAGTCGTTGGAAACCTCTTTTATTTGACATCCCAACTACCGAGAACATCCACTGCTTTTCACCTTGAACCTCCTGGAGACATTACCCTCAATTACGAAACCACCGAGACTGAAAAAAGACGGTGACCCTCAAGCATAAGCATTTTAATGGATCCTCATACTTCCGAGTTCCGACCCGACCATTGCATTTTTTTTTCTCTTATTTCCTTTCGAGACAGGGCGTGCATCCTCTCTTTCAGGCAATGAGGTTGAGTTGCTGCCAGAGTCTACGTTCCTTACGCATGCTTTTCATGCGGTAGTTTTGGACCTGGATTCTCCGATATTTAGTCATCTACATATTGTTAACTGTGGTAGGTATGATGAGTATATTTGAAAACAGAACAAATACTTGAATAGAAAAATAAAAAATGACCATTTGAAATAACTTTGTGAAGGTGTTCAATTGGTCATGCACTTATGCTGCAAAAGAAGCACCATAATTGCATTAGCTTTTATGAGTGTATCAAAATGCATGCAGAAAGATGACATTCACTTTGAAGATAAGTTCTGTAAGGTATGCACACTGTCATGGACACTAATTACAATTGATCCTAATTACTAGCGCATGAAAAGCATGCTAAAGGAATGTAAACATTAGTTATTTTTGTTAGATTTTACTAGCAGCAAAAAGAGGATTCCAATGCACTTTAGCAAGCATCATATAATTGGACACGGTCATACAAATAAGTTATGAATTTCAAAGTTCTTTCCCTAAGTGAACAAAAAATCAATGTTATGCTCTCATAAACTTTCATACTTTAGTTGTGTGAGTCCATCTTATATCTATGAAAAAAACCCACTTCTTGGTGAAAAGGTAAACGTCACATTTCATCTGGTGTTAATTATGGGACGTGTATCTTAGAGTTACTACATAGCATTAATTTAACTAATTTAAAAATTTCTTCATATTTACTCCTAGCTTTTAATTTACTACATCTCCCAATGTAAGTTTGAATTCAAATATCTTAGAATAGAAACTCAATTGATACTCAATTCTTGTAGAGTTGCAATTTAGTTTTTTAGTCACATGTACAACAAACAATTTGGCTATCATTATGCAAATGAAATCCACCCCTGCCGTGGTGGCTTCCGATCCCACCTGAAGACTTTAAGAGAACGTTACAATTTTTGCTGGCGCAGTGACTCTAGCTGTTCCGGGTATTACCGAGACTTGAAAGCAATTCTCGACAGAGCTTTGTCCTGCCATAATGTGACCTCGAGTAAAGAATGGAGCCATTTTGGAATCTAAAAATGGTCTCGGATTGGAAATTAGGAGATAAGGTAACCCTAGTAGGACTGGTATTGCTAGCAAGTTCAAACGGACGGGGACACAGCACCTCTTCCGCGATCCGCCTGGATACTTGGCCAAATTCTACCACCGAGGCTGAAAGAGCTCAGACATTTACATACTGGCACCTAAATCAATCTTGATTGTTACTTTCAAAGTCTTGATTTAAACTTAGAATTTAATGAAGTTATATTTCTACAATCTCCAAAAGATATTTGAAAATTTCATGAATTGCTATAGTTGTAGGGCAGGGTTGATAAAAAATAATTCTAAATATAGATGACAAAATTTTAGAAAACTTATGTTTTCGAAAAAAATAAAATTTGTATTGGTTCAAAAAGAAAATCTATTTTTTAACATCTATCAAATCTTGTTGTTAAATATTCTCAATCATTCTCAAATATTCTTGATATATTTTAAGAATTTGCTTATCAGAGGGACGCAGGGATCCACTCAATTAATGTCTTGGATGTTAGATGTCAGGTCGCGGTGTTCAACAAGACAACCCTGAGACGGACGAGGACACAGCAGCTCTTGATCGACCTACTGTAGCTAGGTACCGAGGCTGGAAGAGCTCAGGCCTTTACATATTCTCCACCGAGGCCATGACTCCCACGGACTCCACTAACTCTCAGGTCGTCGACCGTCTGGGCTTTATATAAGCTTATGGTGGATGCTAGCTTTCATTCTCCTAAATATTGCATGGACTAAGATTCCGCTGGAGCGGAGTCAGCGAACGAAGAAGGATATTAATTACAACGGTGGTTCTATCTGTGGATGTCCTCGCCTAGTTGCACGAGTGGTATTATAAGCGTACATACTTACGAAATTTTGAAACTTAATTCAGCTCGGGTAGTAATCAACAATTGACATTGTTCTGCACGTAGTACTGCCGACGTGCAGAGTATAATAAAAATTCATGGGTCGATTACTGATCGATCAGGAAGTCAGAACGCCAATTTCGGTAGTTTTGGGTAGACAATTATTCACATATTCAAAGACGTGAACCCTACATCTTCACCCTGTCCTAGTTTTTAAAGCTTTCTGCAGTTGATTGTCACAATTTTGGAGCTCTGCATCTCGTGACCACATGTAAAGAAATCGACTTTGCAGGTAGCTATAAATCATGGACGGGAGATCACGATTCCATTCAAGCCGGTACCGCTGCAGCATTTGCGCCGTCACCCCGCCGACCATGCCCATGAGGTCTTCCACCGGTCAGTTAATCTGCTCGCTCTGCGTGCAAGGGTCAGTTCGTCTCCAAGGCCAAGCCCAGCCATGTCTTGCCCGAATCCCTCAACGCCCCAATTCGCCTCCTATTGCAACTACCAGGCACATAATAAATCAACCACTCAGAGGTTGTATGAGCCTCATCAATCCGGAGGACGAGCCCTTCACTGCACAGGTGACGCGGGAAGTGCTGGATCGTCTTCATGGCTTGGGCGTCTTGTCTGCTGCTTTGGAGTAGCCTTCGACGATGAGAGAAAACTCTTTGACTGGGGATTCTTGACGCATTTGGAACAGCTGTTGCGGGAAATTTGGAGCGAGTAAGGACAGATCACCCTCACGAGCTGGTTTAATCTAGGAACTGGAGGTTTAGATCGAGATGGAGGTACTCATTAATTGGTTCAGACGGATGGAATATTAGTTGACATGTTGCGGCAGGGGTTGGAAATTGAAGTGGGTGCTAGCTAGAGATGGGTCAGTCCGCGCGCGGTTTGTGAACCTTAAGTATTTTCAATTGATAGCAGCTTAGAATTTGATATATGAACAGTCACACAAATGTGATTGTACTTAATGATGCTGATGCAAATTTGGGACCATGCCGAGTTTAATGGGTTTTTAAGTACTTAAGCCAGTTAGTAATCGATTAATTTCGTTGATTTCAATTAGAATTAGTAGCATATGTAAGGATGTTCATGTGCGATCGATCTCCTGTTGGACTGCACAAATGAACGAAATGGAATGAATACACTTGTCACCTGAATAATGGAAACATAACATCGTAAATTGTTAAAATGGAAACTGGATCTTTCCAGAATGATGTCCGTTTCAAACCTCAGATCTATACCTGTCCTAGTTTTTGTAGTTCTGTGCTCTTGAACATTCTGAGTTTTGGTGCAGCCATTTTAACAAATATAACCGTTTGATTAGCACCAGATAAAACGTCAATTTCGTTAAATTGGCAATTTATATTCCACAAGCCAAAGATTGTGATACATATCTTCACAAAGGTGTGATTTCAGTAGTAGGTCATGTGCACTCTTCTCTTATTTTTCTTGTGACCACTCATGCAATCCTCTTCATCGATTCTGGTGACAGAAAGTTGAAGCCCAACTGAATAATACTTATCACAATATGATCAGTTATTCTTAAACCATTACATGATGAATCCTTGGTCCTTCAGAGGGTACTATGTACGTTCTACTGGACACTACACTAAGCGAGTTAAACTTTTCCGAATTGAAGCCTCTACTCGGGAAATTTTCAGAATACTTGCAGATCGAATTTCTCTCTTTCGTGCCCCCCAAAATGTCACCATTCTTCAAAATCAGATCCGATCAGCAAATAAAGAGCCAGCATTCAGAACTGGAAAAACACCTTGTACACCAAATTAAGTGTGAGAAAGGATCGGCATGGATCGGTTTCAAAAAGTGAATCTGCTCGAAGGTCCATTCTATAATTATAATTGTCATAATCGTAGAAACGGCAATAATGTTTTAGAGTGACAATACTACAACATTCGAGTACGCACTACGCAGCACTCTGAAAACTAGAACTGGCATAGATCTGGTCATTGGACATTTGACAAGATACAAAAAAAGTTTTCTTGTCACTTTGAGTACAAATATGAAATATCTTAAAATTTACTTGAGTCATAGTTTTTGAATTTTTCTTACAAATTCTCAATAAAGTCTAATGGAAGATCTTAGAGTTTAATATAGTCTAATACAAAAAAAGACAACCCTTTTTTTCTTTTATCATCGTATCTCTTAGCTCTCTGCACTGAAACTGGTCGTTTTGCAGTGGCTTTAGCGTCAAACATGTTTTTCTTTATAACCACCTGTTCTAAACTTATGATGCATACCAAAATATCTTTCTTGAACAACAGCTCAATATCAGAAATTCAGAACTCCAAGGATCATTTTTCAAATGAAATTTTCTACAGTTGCATCACGTTGTTGATACAATGATACTGCATGTTCATCTGACTGACCTCCATTCTGATGCCACGAGTATAATGTTTGCTTCATACGTTAACTACTGCATTTAGAACGTCCGATGAAATTACCCTTCAATCATATGAATCAATTAATCACTAAATTGAATATATGTATGCATATTATCCTCACTCTTCGGAGTTCGAGCAAACCGTTCTTCCATCACAGTACTGTAACTCGATCATTCCAATTACTATGTTGCAGACATTCTGCTGCACCAATCTCTCCTGCAAACCGATGACAATTAATTTAAAACCCGAGATTGAGAACCACGTAGAACGTCCATTTCGTTAAATGGGCAAAATAGAATTCCAATACGTGGGCACCTTTCAAAACACCTGACTATGTCGATATTGTTACAAAACAAATAATCTAACCTGCAGACCTGAAACGCGACTACCAATTCAGTGGCATGCAATGATTCATGAATTACCGCAAACTGGGCTGCATATAGACTGTTGAACAAACAAAATATCTGGACCATGAACAGTGTCTAGCTAGGACGAATTGAACTGCATACCAACTCGCCAGCCTTAGACGTCACATCACAACATCAACGTTTTCAACGTCACATCACAACATCAACGGTTTCAACGACGAAAGGGATATTTCGTTAAAATGGCAATAGTACACAAACTTGGCACTTTTTGGTTTAGACCATGTGGTCTACAATGTAAACCAGTCCTAGACTTTAGACCATGTGGTTTGAAATCTCTAGAAAATGAATGGAAAAATGGCGGAAAAATATCGCCATTTTAATGAAATATCCGTTAAAACCAAAAATAATATAAATTCAAATCTGCCGTGAAGGTCCGGATCCACATGCACATCGGGATCCACCCTTCCAGTTGGGGTCCGTCTGGACCATCAAGTTGTGTCGAAGAACTCACCACTGTAATTAATAGGCCGAGCCCTCGGATGCCCCTCACAGATTTGCTGGAATGGGAACCCCCTTTCTGGCGGTCTGCATCATCCATCGATTCCCACCTTGAGTGGCCTCGATCCAGTCCAGTGCATTAGCAACAAGCTTAGAATCACTGTAAATCTTGATCGTCGGCTTATACTGCTTCATGCGTTTCTGCTCTTTCCAACTTGACGCCTTCAGATCCTCCCCCATGGACATCTCCGTCACCTTCCACGACGGTCTCCGATACTCCTCCACCAAGGTCCCCACCATCTCATGCACCGGCTGATCAGCTCGAATCCACCGAAACTTGCGAACATCGCTTCGTGAGTCATTCCGAAACCAGGCGATCTGCTTCTTCACCAAGCCCTTGGAGTTGTGCATGAAAAGCCGCAGAAACTCTAGGAACCTCTCTTCGGTCACAACCCCATCCGCGGCCCGTGCTTCCAGCAGAAGATCCATGGCTTCTTCGTAGCCAATTGCAGCAGAAGCAATGTTGGTGCGAGGATGCACACCTAGATTCAGCAACCACGAAGTTTCTTCTAACAACGCTGGTATCATTTGCTCGCACCGGATGTCCACCCGTGGAAAAAGATCCGCGCGGTGCTGGTAGAGGAAATACGCTTGGAAATCGTAGTCCCAGTTCCAGTCGAGGTCGCACTGGTGATCGCCGATGTCGCACTCGCCTTCGAATCTGTGGGACGTGATCTTTTGTCGATTTTGCATGAAGCTGTGCATGTAAAGGCCTGTGCCACCGATGACGATGGGGACCAAGCCTTTGGACAGGATGGCTTCCGTTGCCGCTCGGGCGTCCACGACGAAATTCTCGGTGGTGTAGTCGACTGTGGGCAACACCAGGTCCATGACGTGGTGGGGGACACCTTGGCGCTCCTCCAGAGTGGCCTTGGCGGCGCCGATGTCGAGGCCTTGGTAGACTTGCACGGAGTCCGCGTTCACAATCTCGCCGCCCAGTGATTTCGCGAGCTCGATGGAAAGGCGGGTCTTCCCGACTCTGCATGAAGGGGAATAATATGGTTTAAGATTCTAGTAACATATTCCAGTTTGGAAATTAACTAACTAATCCCAGGTTAACCCTGCACATTAAGGACTTCACATTAAGGACTTCGCAGTTGAGTAATTAACTACATTGAGACGAAAATGTGCAAGCGGACAAAAAGAAAAAAGAAAAAAATTTCAGGAATAATTTGCTCGGGGTAAATAAACCTCTCAGCAGAGAAGAAATGCACTTACGCGGTAGGGCCAGAAATTAGAATCACTCGAGGCTTGGTCAATCGGTGAGGCACATTCACCACCGCTTGCTTGGTATTGGAATGGGCTGCCTGAGTGTGCACACTCGCGGAGCTGCTGGTGATGATGAGTCGCTGGCCTGCTGCATTAGCAGATTTGGGACCACGCACAGAAATCCATCTAGGGAATTTGGAGCGTAAGTCCCCTGGGAGTGGGTGTAACCCCGTGAGAGGACGACGGTCACCCGAAAATCTACTGCCTGAAAGAGCGAAAGAGGTCGACATGGTGGAATCTTCACAAAAAAAAGTAAAAAGAAGAGTACAATCAGCGCAAGACAGTCTGCAGTGCAACCGCTTTTGCTCCAATCCAATTAATTCCAACTCCTTGGAAATCCTTCAACGTAGTGGAACCTGCACACGAAAACAAGAAAGCCGAGTACGATCAGAGCAAATTTGCAATGCAACGTCTTTTGCTCCAAATGAATTCCAACTGTTCAAGTGGAAAATTCTCACTTCCACAAATTCCTGCATGTACTTTAGACCAAAGAAAAGAAAATAGCTTGACGAATTTCCCAATCAGCAAAAAATGGGTCCGGAGGCAAAAGCAACGCAGACACACATGAACTTGGCGTCTCACGTGACAAACGAACCGAAATTCACAGCTGGGACACAAGGATCAGACAAAATTGATAACCTACAGCGAATTTCATGTAAACAAAAACTAAGAAGTCCACAAGGAGAGAGACGGAAAAAATAAGCGGACATGGTTAGACTGCGAAGAAGATTCCATACCGGAAGATTCGTTTGTTTGGCAGAAGATACCAACCAAGATCCGAATTAGAAAAGCCGTACTTGTGAAAACGAAGGCCTATAGAGCCTCTCACAACGATGCAAGGACAAAAGAGATCTGCCTATAGCACGAAGAAGCCAAAAGCACGAGCGAAACTGCTGGGCACAACAGGGCCCCACTGAAGAAGTGAGCGACACAAGTGCAAACAAAAACCGAAAAGAAAGAGGGTGAGTGAGCGAGAGAGCAGGAGAGACTTGGTAATGAGGAAATGAGAGCTGGAGCTCCCTTACATATAGGGTGGACAACCGTTTGCGCACGTGACGAGACTCGCAACTTCGAAGACCTCACAAACCCCTCACCGAGATTTGACACCACAGAATCACAGAAGCTTGCGAATTACTACATTCCAGGCTTGAAACAGAGTCCACGAAGCATGAAAAATTGCATCATTCCACACTTACACAACCGTGCTTGCGAGACTGTTTCGTAAATGGTGGTGCAACGAGCTTGCAGTGGGCTCTCGAAACCAACTAACAGAGATGAGGGTGATCATCAGGGATAACAACTGATCGAATGAGAGCTTCATCTGTCTGCTTAACTTGAGGTCCCATTCAACCCCAGTGGTCGTGTATTCTGGTATTCTCTTCGGGTAGCGTTCTGAAAGAATTCACTCACTGGAAGGCAACTTCGGTGACCTAGGTGAGTCTTCTAGTGGATTCATCAATGTGATCATCTGAACATTCGCCACCACACTCCGCAGCCTGATCCTCCTCTCCGGATTCATCCTCTTCTCCCGTTTCCTTCGTCTCCTCCGACTGATCGACGGTGGGAAACTCGATAATTATGATCTCACTGAATGGGGGGACTGGAGCTCAGGCTGTGAAGGCTCCCAAAGGCCCCCAATTCAGTTGCTCTGCAGGCTCCCAAGACAGGAGCTGCTGTGAAGGCTCTCAATTCAGTCCCGGTGGACGCTCCCAATCCAGGTGCTCCAGGTCATGGAGAACGTTGGCGTCACCCACCAGAGCACCGTCACTGTAGGGCGGAATCATGTCTTCATCAAGCAACAACCGCTGATAGTACCCTGCAGAAGGAGCAACGTTACAATCCGCCGTCAACATCACGGTGGAGTTGTCCAACGTGTTAGAATCTTACTCCAATTCATGTGGGACCGTGATACTTTCATCTCGCTGAACTCTATGGATTGGAGAGAATTGAGACTGAGCTTCAAAGTTAAGTCAGAGCAACGTTCTGAGTCAGAGTTAACGCAAGTAGTGTGATGAACAGAGATCGAAGAAGGTAGCACAGACACACGCAAAAACCCTAAACCAAGGGCCAATGAAATGATCAGATTCTGAAGTACCGTAACTTTGCGAAGGTTGGGATTTCATATTGCAGCGAAGTCTCGCAACTCGGGAAGCATGCCAGGGAAGTCTTGGCCAGAAGTTGGAAAAATGGGTTCTTTCCTACCTGTTATGGTGCTACTCGGGTATCAACTTGTGTTGGGCTGGATTTGGGCATGCAGTTTGGTGCAATCAATGCAATGCATTACAAGAATTAAACTTCACTTCAATTCTGATGCAATATATCCGGGGCTGGAGACTTGCTTGCCAGTGTTGGCAATGACAGACAATGTAACTATTGGCATTCATTTTGGCGAGCGGTGTCAGTGGTTTACGCGCGCAAGCTGCCCTGCATTCTCATCGATCACGAATTCACCATGAGGCTCACGGTCAAATTGGCCGGAAGGTTTCTGATTTTTCTCTAGTCGTGATGCATCATATCATCGATGGTGGTGGTTCGAATGCATACTGTAGTCTAGCCTTTTGAATACTGGAAATTAAGTGCAAGATATAGTGATAACTTCCAATTGGGGTTAGAGATTTCACAGTCAGAGCTGCTTGACTGAATTCAACAACAAAAAGACTTATCTCTTGACTGAATTCAACAACAAAAAGACTTATCTCTAGCTCATGGGTATCAACTGGATTTCTTAATTATAATAACCGCATGAGTGTTCACATTTTACTTAATAGTCCATTTCTTGTTACTTGCAAACAAATTTTTATCATTCAAGATTGCAAGGTATGAATTCTTCTTAACTTCAATTTCTGGCTTGATTTTGGCACCCAAAACTATGATGTATATGAAGTCTTGGTTTCTTCAAAAATCTCTTAATTGAGCAAGTTGAAAAGTTCTAGAGGCAACCTATGGGAATACAAAAATGAATTGAACCTTCGAGTGAAATATAAAGTCTACTTTGCAATTATGGGTTTGACAAGATCTTTGGAGGGTTATATACTAATAAATATGGAGACCAACTTAAGCTATTGGTTAACATATGCCTCTAAAGTCTATCATAATGAGCTCATAGTTGCCACGAATTTCATATCAATAGATTTGTAACTTTGAAAAGATGAGCCTATCACCATTTTATCAAACTTCATTTTGCAAGTTGCAACTACATATTAATATATGAAGTGTTTTGCTAAATTTATTTTTTAAAGATGTCATTATATGTAATACATCTTCCATTAGTTTGTGATTAAAAAGTGAAATAATTCATAACAAAGATCTAAATTTTTTCCCATATAATAATACTATAGTGTAGAATATCTTGGTACAATTTTGATTTATTATATCATTCTAAAATTAGAAAATCAAAGCCCCAGGGATATAGGCCCAAATTTTAGATTTCTATGATTTCCTATATAAAATTTAATTTCAAGAATTTTTCAAATTTTCAAATTGGAGTAGAAACTAAACTTGATAAGCTTCGTTTCATAAATTGAATTAAAATTCATAAAATAATATTACATGACTAAAATGAGATTAAGAGATAGGAGTATAGTAGTTGGAAAAAGACACAACTAACATGGTTTTGCCATTTTCTTTTGATTGTAGGATAGTTGAAATTAAAAAACATTACTACGAAAGAATATCATGGATACAACACATTGAAAATGAGTTCAAAGAAGTTAACCCAACCTCAAGATTTCTCTAAAATCATATAAAAGAAACTTTTCTTCTTAAGGTTTTCGTGGTTGACATAAAATACTAAAGAAATCTTCATATTTTAAAATTTGATTTTATAGAGAGTTACCTTGCTTTTGAGGACTCCAACATATTAGGATGTGTTTTTGCTAAAATTCTAATCTATGTTTACATCCAAAACAAGATTGATTTATGAGGATTTTTATATAAGATTTTAATTTCTCCAAAATCTTGGGGATTTTAATACAAAAATTTGTTTTTTTTCTAAACTTTGCACTTAAAATTGACCAAATTAATGACCATTTGAAATCTTTGGTGGCTTGGTTAATACTTCATTTATACCATGCAAATTATGTATCTACCTTCCATCCTACTACACAATCTAGGAGGGTAAAAAAACTAGGGTTGTGGTAGAAGTGAGGTAGGCTAGGGCCTTCCTCCTTGTTTGGTGTATCCAAGTAAAAAAGATGCTTTTCATGTGTGAAAACTTCCCAATTTTGATTTCATTCACAATTGCCACTTTCCATCACTATGTGAGCTAATGCTCTAGCTTTTCAAAGACCTCAAACACATCTTTTATTTTAGTATTTTATTATACCATATGATACATTTGACATTCAAATAATCTTAATTATAATAAAATGAATTTTATTTCTCACAAAGTGTTTAGTGAAGGTTTTTTTACATGATTGGTGCTTAACTGGACTTTTTCAAAACAGTGAGATTTCTTCACTTAGTGTTCAATTGATCTTTGTCTATATAGAACTCAATGAGAGATTCTAACATGATGATAGATTTTGTTATTTTCCCAATGTGGATGTTATGTTGGACGTGATTATTGACAAAAAAACACAAGTTGTTTTTTCTGACGTCACCTAAAATCCATCTGAAAAAATTACAAAACGTCACCTAAAACGTGGGTTTTTTATAGTGTGAAAAGGTAAAATTTGTGTTGCAATCTTTAATCTATATACTAATTGCTAAAGTGTTTTACAAGTGCAACTTCAATTCTTTGAAAATATTGATTCAATGGAATTGAAATTCATATAATAGATGGACATGGCTATCATAAATTTAAATCAATTGTTTTAATATTCTAAATTAATTTCTCTTATGCACTAATATTAATCTAGTAGGGTATGTTTATTTCAATATATATCTCACTTATAACTTTAATACTTTAGAGTATGATTGAAAATCTTGTTCTACACAATTTGGAGAGTCTTTTTTGCATGCATTTTGATATATGAAAAAAATATTTTTGAGGTTCATTTTATAAATGACTATATAATCAACTATACAGTTGTTACAAATGGACAATTTTTATTTTATTTTATTTTTTCACTTTTTTCTATTTATTACAAATTCAAATGTCAAAATCTCTATTTCTTCAATTCTTGCATTTTTTAAATGTCCAGCATAGTTATTTAGGAAACTTTTCTACATTTGATGTCTCTAGGATGCAATTTTCTAAAGGTACATACATAATTTAGTTTTTAATTTTAGTTTATTTTTAAGATTTAAAGCACTTTGGAAAAAAAATGGTGGAGCAAAACCCAACAAAATTAACAAGCCTTTAATATCTACAATTATCCATACATTTCTTATGGCTTTTAAGATATTTGAATATTTGATTTAAAAATTCAAAATAATTAAACATGAATTAGACATTCTTAAAACTTACTTATTGAAGATGAGATCCTAGTATCCTACCAATGGAAGAAGAATGTCAATATTAAACTGTCTATTTCTTTGAAGTTTTCCATTGAACAAATTAGTATGTATAAAATTTTAGGAAGTAATTTCAGAGTTTAGGAGTTTTCAAATTTTTTAGTTTTTTTGTAATTTTTAAAATTTTGATATTTTGTTTAATTTTTGAAATTCCATCCCTCAAAACTAATACTACTTCTAGTAATAATCCAAAATGCCAAAAAATTAAAACATGTTTTTCATAATTACCTCCAAATTCCATCAAAATATTAGAAGTGTAGTGTTTTTTCTGCCCCAATCATTCTACAAAGATTTTCTAACATTTAGAATGATAAAAAATACTTCATTCTAAATAAGTTGATGATTAAAAAATTTGCACTGAATAAATTTTTTTCAAAAATACATAAATGTGCTGTTAGGACTTTTGGACTTTCACTTGGAGGAACTATTAATATGTTGATTTAGATATAAAGTTATTAAAATAAGATATTTCAATTTTATAATATTATTTATGAAAAAGTACTTCAAAACAAAACCTTATAATATATTATTATAATAATGTGAGTTTTGTTCTCAATGTTGATGAAGCTTATTAAAACAAAATAAGAATTGCACTAGGCAAGATATTTGATAGAAAATAATATGTCATGATCATTTAAAAAATTACTGTAAATAAAATAATCAAGATACTACAAAATTGTTTGGTTGAATTATTTATATATTAACCAATTTAAAAGGGGATATTGAAAAGCCTCAAGTTTTGAATTTTATTGTGTCAAAACTTTAAATGTTTATATTGAAAAAAATGTGTCAAAAATATAAAAGATTTAATGTAAATTAAAAATCTGGATTTATAATAAACTAATCACATTAAATTCAAGACATTATGAAGTTTTAAGCCAAAGTCAATTTGAGACTAAGGTAAAACAGTCTATTGTGGTCATTTCTCCTATTCCGGTCACCTACGGAAAGACCCCATAATGGCTATTCTCAGTTTATGAGATTTTGCACCACAATCAATGTCTTACGTAACTCTAATGGAATACTTAGTAACCACATTAGAACATGCCAACGACAATACTGTAAGTGGCATAAACCCAGTCACTTTACTACTTCACGGCAGGCATGGCCAAATCTACTAAGGTATTGGCCCCCAACTAGCACTCAAAAGAATTCAATCACATTTAGAAATTAACAATTTCAAAATAAATGAAATGCACATAGGCATTTTTATATAAGTCCAAAATAATATGATAAATGAAATATGAACGTGTTTTGAATTTAATAGGTGTGTGAGAAGCTCAGTATATACATATACGGTGGTAGGAGGTAGAACAATCCATGTGGGATAATTATAATTAGTAGGAGCTTCACTACTTAAAGTGAAGTTAAATTAACATATCCCACATGGGATGCTCTACCTCCTACCACCCCATGTGTATAAAGAGATCCACTTCTCTATTGGAATTTCAAAGAACAACTTCGAAATGTGTTTGAAGTATGGTGAACTTGTTTTCAATGAATTCAAAAATACAATTTTTATTTTTTTTGAATTCAAAGAAAGGAAACTTCTTTGGATTGCGTAATTCATTTGAAGCTTCGTATTAGTGTGTTGGTTGTGGGGCACATGAGGAGCTTGCCAGCTATGGGCTTTGAAACTGCACTGCAAGCCCCCATCGGCTAGTTGTATTTGCTGCGTCTTCTGTGGGGATGCTCTTAGGAACACCCAACTATTTGAGTGTGCCCCACGGAAATATTGTGACTGCTTTAGAAGAGTAAGGTGATCATTATGGGTACTGTTGCACGCTGGTTTTGGGTAGTCTATTGACTCTTTTGGGCAGAACACTTCAAAAAATCTTAGTGAATTCGTACTTTGTTGAAAAAATATAATTTCAATTGTTCTTGCTCTTTCTCACCCTTGTCTACTTGTGGAGGAAAAATTGAAAAATTCCAGCAACCATATAAGGTCAAACTCCTAATTTTGATCACAATAGGCTATTTTACCTTAAGTGTAGCATGTTTTCCTTGCCTGTCCAAATTGTTGGATGTAGCAAAGTGAACTTTTAATTAACCCCTAAAGTCCCATTGTCCCCTCGAGGGACAATTTGGAATTCGGGCAGGTTTTATGGGCTGAAATTTTATCCTAATTTTTTGAAACTTTTTTTGAAGATAGAAAAGTTGATAAGCTTTATGGGAATATAATTTTTATTTCAATCGGTGCCCAGAAGAAAAAGTTATACTACAAAAAGCCTAGAATTGAACTCGGCGGTCAGTACAAAAAATATTGTAAAAATTCAAAATAATTAATTAATTTTTTTTTCTCAAAGATTATGTTTTTGTCTAAATCTGAAGCTTTGATTCATTCCACTTTGATTAGTGATGTGAAAGTTATGAACAATCTTATTTTCCGGGCAATCTAAGCATCTTTTTGAAAAAATAACTTATAGGATTCATTTCAGAATGCAATTTTTAAATTGTTTCAAATTTTTTTTTTTGAAAAGGTTAAATTTGCTTGCTAGAACAATCTCACCGTTGGAATTATTGTATTTCAATCCCATCTAAGTGCTATTAACAATTTAGTTTTTCTTTCAATCTTGGACCTACTTCTACTTGACAATTTTTTGAAGTATGAAAATAAAGTTTTTATTTTTTGAATTTATTTTTCCTAGACTCCCAACTCAATTTTTCAACACAATAAATTTTAAATTCAAATTCCATAGTGCACATTTTTCCCACAAATAGAGATCAAAGTCATCTGAAATTGTAGTCCAGTGTTCAGAAAAAATTGTTTTTTCAACTTTGAATTTTCATATCTCTCAATCTGTATAGTCAAACTTCATAAAAATTTTACCACATAATCTCAAACAAGTAAAGTTCACGATCCTATGGTTCAATTTCAAAAAAAGTATTTTTTTTGTTTTTTTGAACAAACGCAGTAGAAATGGCAGTTTTGAGTGGTTTTTGACAGAAAAATGGCCTTGGGACTTTTGGGGTTAAAGATGAATTTGTATTTGGCTACTTAAAACATAATTTAAAAATATTCAACATTAAATTAAAAGAAATCAAGATTAGTAGGAGTTAAGCCATTAAAATTGTGTTCAAAGTAGACTTTCAGACCTCATTTAGGCATAGTAAGCTAATATTTTTCAAAAACTTTGAGCCAAGTTAATGTAGAAAATCAATCTAACTTTCATCTTCAAAAATCCATTTGAGATTTTGAGCCTCTAATCAAAAGTTATGGATAAAGTTCAAAGAGGGGTTGGAAGGGACATTTTTTTTATGTTTCAAACATCATCTCTAAGTTTTGTTCACAACTTATTTTGGAGACTCAAAAGCACAATTAGATTTTTGTAGATGAAAGTCAAATTGATTTTCCAACTTTCTTTAGTTCAAATTGTTTTGAATAAAGTTATTTAACTATGCCAAAATGAGGTTTGAAATTCTACTTTGAATCCAATTCCTAAATTTGACAATTAATAGTCAAGCTCTCAATCATTTTCAAATTATCCCATACCCTTTGAGGATTCATGACAAATAATTAATTTTATTAAAAAAAAAAACTCTTCACCCTTCAATCTCACTAAATGTCAATGAATTCACTCCTTCATTTTGCCATAAAAAATTATCTCATAGTTAGTTAATAGATTGATAATTGATTCAATGGATTATTAATTAGAATGTTCTAGATATTTGGCAAACCATCTTTACAATTTTTTGTACATTCAACTATGAAGTCCCCAAATTAGCAAAAACATTTGGCACTTTTTTTTGTAATTAATTTAAGTTGGTATGGTAGTAACTAGGCACGGTAGGAAAAACTGGCGGTTTTGGGAGCACCCACGTTATAAAGTAGACAGTATGCTCTAAAAGTGACCATTTAAAGTCTGGTCCACCTTTATCATAGGCTTCCATGGACAAAATTATTTTTAAATCATTTTTCAGAGAAAGAAAAACGGATGTGGAACCTAACACAAGTAGTTCTGTATTTTTCCAAGCATTTTTGAATTACTTATAAAATTTCAAAGATTCAAGACATAGGCACCTATTTGTGATCATAGGTCTCCCAAAATTTGTCCCTTGCAACTTTTAAAGAGATGTGCGAAAATCAAAGGCAATAATTGTCTCTTGCAATAGAAAAAAAAATTTGGATGTATTCAATTGCTAAAGTGGTCCATTTAAGGATCAACCCATCTCCATTTTCCACCTAAAAATAGGTGTGGTTTGAAGAAGATGGGCGCTTTTAAAGCATACTACCTTATACCAATTTGAAACACATGTGCTTGACCTGGAAACACATATTTGAAGCACATGTATCTACTAGTAGTGACAATAGGTACAATCATTTAAAAAAAAAATGAATTCTAGACTTAATATTTGAATTTCATGAAAACTATTTCTTCATTGTGCAACTCCCTTCTCTCATAATTGTTTCATTGTCCTTGTACTTTGACAAGGATTTTTCTTTTGGTTTAAAGTAAAGTCTATGACTATTAATAAATGAATAGATCTTGTCGTAGGAACAAAATTGGTATTATTCCGGACACAAGTTTGTATGCTAGAATGACTAATTCACTTGACAAAATCACATAATCACATTCTAAACAACTTTAAAGACAAAGTACACAAATTCTACAATCACTCACAATCCTTGGCAAGCCAAAGAATGTTTTGTTCTTGGAAAATGTTTTGGGGCAACACAACTTTACTTTCCAAAGCTAGTTTTGACAAAACACTTAAAATCTCATTTAGGTTTGCCAAACTAAATGTGGATGAAAAGATATATTAGACGAAATTCAGCTAGCTGTAGATGGCCGCAAGTTTCCTGAGTTTCCTAACTTTGTAAACTCAACTACATGCATAGTCTAATGTGGTCAATGTTCGGTCACATCAGATTTTAATTTTAATTTAATTTTTTTTAATTTTTAATTTTTAATTTAAAAATAAATAAATTATTGTTTTTATATGGATTGCGTACTTCTGGTTCACAACCAAGGGAACAAGCCTGAAATGGCCTTCCCCTGGCTTGAAATCTCTTCTAATAGTACCAACTTGTCATGAATGAGTAACCTTTCGTTACAATGGATTGAGGTGTGAAAATGGTTGTAGATAGGAATTGAAATCTCGATGGGTAGTCTCTATTCTAAGGACAAAGCCAACAAACATACTATTCGGAGTTTCTTTCTACTACTTCCACCAATGAATTGGAGTTCTTTCTTTCATTAGAAGGGATTTTGATTCTCATTAGATGGGATTCTGCTATAGTAGAGGGTTGCAAGTTCCCCTGCGTTCCCAAACACTGTAAACTTTGCCATGTAGGATGCTGATGTAGTTGAGAACCGACCACATCAGCAAATATAAAAAATTATTTTTAAAATTTTAAAATTTAATTTAATTTTTTTAATTTTAATTTTTTTTCCATACAGCACAAGCTACGACGGGAACCAACCTAAAACGGCCCCTCCGAAAGGCTGAATCCCATCTAATGTTGGAGGGCTGTGGATTCCCTATAGTTCTCAAACTACTAGAACGCAACCATGCAACCTACTAATGTGGCCCAAAGATTGCCATGTTAGTAAATAATAAAAAATTATTTTTTAAATATTATTATTATTTTAAAATTTTAAAATTAACTTTTTTCAAACAAGAGTGGTTGGTTCTCGTTGTTGAAATACAAATATGGGCAATCAAGGGGTCTTTGCTAACAAGGCAACTCAAATTACATTGTGTTTTTTTATGTGGATACTATTTAGCTTGGAAAATTGTAGGAATCTTCATTTTCTTGAAATCTACTAGGGTCAGTACTTCTAGGGTCATTAACTGTAATCAAAATTGAAGAATTATTTGAAAATGAAACATCATTTTCAAATGTTCAGAAACTTACATTTAAAAGAAAATGTGGTTGTAGTCCATTATTACAAATTTCAGTATAGGCTCTAATACCCTCACTAAAATTAGGACCAATGTGAAACATAATTTGGTTGTTTGTGGTGTCTCCAAACCTAATTTTTAGGGTTAACCTTGTATCATTGAAGGGACAAAAAAATGTCCTTTTGACAAGGGAAAATTTTTCATGTAAAATGAATAAAAGATTTCTATATAGGTAAAATAATAATCTATAAGAAAAAAATTTAATTCAATTTTTAATTTTAATTTTCCTACCCAATTGAACTACTTTGGGGGCTTAGGGTGGTAGAATTTTTGCTCCCAAGCATTGATTGAAATAAAAATTATATTCCAATAATAAAAAGTGAATGTGTTTTTTCTATCTTCAATAAAAGTTTTAGAAAATCATATCACAAATTGAAGCAACACAAGCCTAATCAAAATTCCAAATGTCCCTAGAGGGGCCTTTGGGACTTTAGGGATTAAAGAGCAGGTGATGAATTATGTGCAATTAAATAACATTCACATATTGGATTCCAAAGCCTACTATTGTTTTGAAGTCATTAGATACATATTGTATAAAAGTTATGATCTTGAGTTTTATCAAGTCATAATTCAAAGCTAGCAAACTTATTCATTACCTCAAGCCGTATTGTTGATCTTCCTCAAATATAGTGTTTAACATGTTTACTATATTGACATTGCTTATTTGTTATATGTGGGCTCTTTGTATTTTTGTATTTTTACTATTTGCATTATTTGGCCATAGTTTATGCCTATGTGATCAAACTTCAAGATCTTGTGCTTTGAATTAGTTTTGTATGAATTAACTTATATATATTATTCCAATATATTTATTTTCAAGTTCAATTTTTGGTTAAAGTTTGATTATTATATTAATTGCAATATTGCACTTCTATGTACTAAATAAATTTTGTACTTTACTTCTACAACTATCAAGAACATCCTTTGGGACTTTATCATTCTTGTTTAGCATCCAACATCAAGACCTGCACTTTGAAGCTAAGGTATGCATAACCATTTTAGTCCCAACTTCATACCAAAAGCCCAATAGCATCCCTAAAATGTTGGATAGATGTTGATAGAATACAATTGGGTACAAGATCCATAATGGATATGGCTACCTTAATATGGTAGTTCTAGTCTCAATGGTTGAGATGAGGAGGATAACAATTAATAATGCTATCCATCTCAGTTAATAATTGAATTGAGATCATGAAACTAATTGTGCAACTATGGAGAATTTTGTTAAAATGGTGGTATTTTGTGTGCCATTTTCAAACTGCTTGGTCTAAATCATAAAAGTGACATTTAGGACAAGTAAAGATTTTAGAAATTTTGGACTTATATAGATTTTAGACTGCGCAGTCTAAAGTATGAAAGTGCCATCTACAATACATGTAGATTTTAGACAACTAGGAATGATGTAGATTTAGGAAATCTAGAACAGTTGTACATTTTAGAATGCCCAATTTGAATTGTAAAAAATGCCAAATGCCCAATTTGGCCTTAAACTTTGACAAATGAAGGATTCTTCTTTCGGCATGAACTAGAGTCTATAATCATGTGTTCAAATATCAACCTAGATGCTTCATTTTGCGATTGAAAAATGAATGAATTTTTTTTCACATTATGTCACATGTCTTCTATAAATCTTAAAATTCCAAATTTTTTAGTAAAAATTGAAACTATTAGGAATTATTTAATGAAAAAATGAAAAAAACTCAAAACAAATATAATATATGCTTAAAAGATTTGAAATTTTTTCCATGGCCGAGGTGTATATTATAGTTTAGAACATCATGGTCCAAAAATATTTACTATATCATTCTAGGATTAGAAAGTTAGCATTCCATGGTTGTGGGCCTTTGGAGAGGCCCAAAGGCCAAAGCTCAAATTCCAATAAAACATTGAATTTTAGGAAATTTTCAAATTTTTTTATTGGAGTAAAAATTAGACTTGATACTCCTTTGCCATTTCAATAGTTGGGATCAAATTCAAAAAATATCATTTTTATTGCGTAAATTCAAATTCAAGGAAAGAAGTACAAATTGTCAAAATACACTACGGAATACACAACGATCCATATTTTGTGAGTCAACATTTTTCTTAAAATATAATTATCATCATTCACTAAGTTTTTGGTACCTACATCTGCATATATACCACTCTTTCCAATGAGTCAAAAAAATTGGATGAAAAACAATTATAGAACTTTCCGTTTGTCAAATTCTTTTTTGTTCTAATTGGTAGTATAGGATTCATCCCAAATTAAAGTTAGATTTGGAAACATTCCAAACCAAATGGTGTGTCTCTTTAGTCCTAAATTTTAGTTGGAGGATTTCAGGGCGTGTGCATAAACTTGTAATAATTGACCACCATGGCACCACCACATCATTAGATGAGATTTCAGGATTTTAAGGGCCGTTTTGGGGCCGTTCCCGGCGCTGTTCCCCCGGCAGTCAAAGAACGCCACTGACAGATTTTTATTTTTTGAAATTTTGAAATTTTTTTAATTTTTAAGTCCTTAAACTGAGAAACAAAGTTGATTTTTTTTTTTTTTTTTTTTTTTTCGAAAAATCTGACCTGGCCGTCTCTCGGCCAGGTCAGCACAGGTCGGGAACAACGGATATCAGCGGTTCTCAGGGGGGGGTCGAGTTGGGAACTCGCAGCCCTCCCCGAGAGCCAAATCACATGTAATGTTCCTTTTAAATGTAAGTTTCAAACATTTGAAAAAAAATCATTTTTCATTTCTAGATATTCTTATGATTCTAATTACAATTAATGACCCAAGCATATTTTTAACATAATCAAGATTCCTATAAATTTTCCAACCTAAATAGTATCCACTCAAAAAAACACAAAGTAACATATTTTGTTAGCAAAGCCCCCTTGAGTAGTCATATTACAAACGGCCCCATAAGCTTTCAAATTATTGTAAAGAATTCCATTGTATTCTAGAATCTTATTATAGGAACAAAATTGGTATTATTCTAGCCACAAGCTTGTATGCTAGAATGACTAATTCGCTTGACAAAATCACATAATCACATTCTAAACAACTTCAAAGAGAAAGTACCTGAATTCTACAATCACTCACAATCCTTGGCAAGCCAAAGAACATTTTGTTCTTGGAAAATATTTTGGAGCAACACAACTTTGCTTTCCAAAGTTGGTCTTGACAAAACACTTAAATCTCATTTATGATTTTATGTTTGTCAAACTAAATGTGCATGAAAAGATATTTATCAACTTGTCATGAATGAGTGATCTTTCATTACAACTGGTTGAGGTGTAAAAATGGTTTACATAGATAGGAAATTAGGAATTGAAATCTTTAAATCAAGAAGTTGATGGGCAGCCTTTGTCCTAGGAACAAAGCCAACAAACATACTATTTGGAGTTTCTTTCTGCTAATTCCACCAAAGAATTGGAGTCCTTTCTCTCTCTTCTACCTAAATGGTGCTCATGAAATTGTAAGTGGATGCTTGCACGATAAATGTGTCCAGTGATGCACATCAAACCTAATTCTTTTTTTATCTGGAATTGGTAATGCAATTTTCAGATCATGATTAAAAGTACCTTTTATATTATGCAAGAAAGAGATACAAATGAGTGACTTCTAAATCCAACAACGGCTAGATATATGAACACAATTCAAGCTTGATAATTATATCATCATGTACACAAATGTGAAACAGTAGTGACTCAACATTAACAACAAATAGTGGGGTTGCCCCAAAGTACACTAAAAAGGATATTTAGTGTTGGATTACATTTAGTGTAATTACCACCCTACTTGACCCTACACTAATTGTCAATTTTAGGACGATTAGTGTAGTGCTAAACTTCAATGCGCCGCCTTTGTAATGTTCACTAAATGTAAACACTAAATGTAAAATCTGAAATCTGTAAATGAAATGTAACACTAAATGTAAACCTCTTCATATTTCAAATTTATCATAGAGTACTTTTAGTGTTAGAAATTACATTTAGTGTTACTTACTTTAGTAGGGTAAATGATATTTAGTGTCATGGTTCGCAAATAGTGTTGCCAACACTAAATATCCTTTTTAGTGTACTGAGCTTGATCACATGATCCGAAAGTCCCCACACTAGCTTGCCGCTGGAGAGGGGCGACGTAGTGACAAGAAACTGCACTGACGCAGGATCAGCAACAACTCTAACACCACCCTACTCAATTGTGCTCCATAACCCCCGAAATTAAGTGCCAAGCCTGGTAACGAATCCTTGAATTAATCCTTCACGTCAATATCATTGCAGCACCAGCAAAGCACTGGTTGTACAGCATAAGATCGAAAACTCCAAAAAAACAACTGAATCACATATCACACAAAATGAGACGATAGATAAGACTAAGTCGCTCAGAGAATTGAATATTGGGCATACCGGTATTGCACCAGGGATTTGCAAATTTAGACTTGCCACAACAGGCACAAGGCGCTCTAGCTCCGTTCATCTTCGGTGACAGCCTTGGGCAAAGTTTTGGGCTGCATCCATGTTCAAATACCATGCAATCAACCAAAATCAATTTAATGCCATCATTGACATAATCTTAATATTTTGAAACTTACAAATTCCACCTCCACCTCATTCAATACAAACAGCAGTTGATAATTATAGGGTAGCAGTATTCATTAATCGGTTAATTCTCTGAACAAATTGAATATTATCCTTCCACACTGAGACATGAAACCAAAATGTATACCTGTCCTATTTTGTGGCCTGAAATTAGAGCTTGGTGAAGATATATGTCACAAGTTTTGGTTTGTGGAATGTCCAAAATTGAAGTGTACGGTAGTCGTGCTGCCAAATTATCCGGAAGAGATATAATCCAACACGATCCAATACACGATTTTAGAACACTTACTTAATTCTCTAGCTGTATGTAGCCCAGTGTAGTTAAGCTACAACTGATAGACTAGCTACGTGTACACAAGGACAACAAAAACTGTCACAGGAGGTGCTAATCAGTTGCAAGAATCCTCGTCGTCGACCTGGATCAACTGGAGACCGGTCACATCCTCGAAAACAGTTCGAGCGAATTTCCAAGAACGCATGACCCCTTTGCCAAATGTTGCAGCCATGAGCAACGGAAAGTCAGAGCTCCCGTCCGCAATCTCCACCGTCTTCTTCATCGCATTCACGGCACGACGGGATGCTCTCCGGGCCTCCTTGCTGATTCGGCGTTGTTGCCTGATCGATCGTTCATTCCTGGTCGATTGTTCATTACTGATCAATAGATTCTGCGTTGCAGTTCGGATTGCCCTGGAGCTGCGTTGGATGTCGAGCTCCCTCTCAATTTTCGCAATGGTGCCGCCATGTTTGCTCATCAACTCAGCCAGACGCAGCAGGGTTCTCTCACTTCGGTTCTCCATGGACCTGGGGGTCGACATTGGCCCTAGTCGCGATCGATCCAGCCAGCAATTCAAACGCTGCAACATGAGCAATCATCGATATCAACATGACTTATCAACAGTAATTGAAGGTCTCCGACTCTCAGCGTGCTGTCAATGGCTCTAATGGACAGAAACTCCAGCATCACTAGATGCAGCTAGCACACAAATGATCTGACTAGTAAACTTAAGCTAGAAAATGAAATGAAGGTGGAACTTACCTGAAGCACGGGTCGGAGGAAAGATCCGGAGCAGTTCGATCAATGCAGCGCCTTCGGAGCCCAAATCGCAAATGAATGCTTCAGTCAGTCTTTGGAAACCTCTTTTATTTGACATCCCAACTGCCGAGAACATCCACTGGTTTTCACCTTGAACCTCCTGGAGACATTACCCTCAATTACGAAACCACCGAGACTGAAAAAAGACGGTGACCCTCAAGCACAAGCATTTTAATGGATCCTCGTACTTTCGACCCGACCATTGCATTTTTATTCTTTCGAGACAGGGCGTGCATCCTCTCTTTCAGGCAATGAGGTTGATTTGCTGCACGAGTCTACGTTCCATTTGCATGCTTTCCATGCTGCGCTAGTTTTTGACCTGGATTCTCCGAAATCTAGTCGACATCTAAATATTGCCAGATTTGTTAACTATCGATTCCACTCTCGCACTAGTTGGTCTCGCTCTGATAGCATGTTGAACTCATACATGACTCCGACTGTTGAACTTACACTGGCTCACTTTCCCCAGTGTATGTGACAAACTGGCAATGTGACAATCCGGTGACTTTCCACGGGAAAAGTCACAGGATTGCCACATACGCAATTGAAAGTGAGACAGGGAAATGAAAAAAAAAGCCCCAGTGAATGTAAGGCTCAAGTTGAGCAGATGAAAGTACAAGTCCCGAGTTATGATAAATGTATGAAAAACAGAAAAAATACTTGAATAGCAAAATAAAAAATGACTATATGAAATAACTTTATGAGAGTGTTCAATGGTTTAGGACTTTAGGTATGCACAATTTAGCCTAATTACCATTAGTAAACATAAGTTATTTTTGTTAGATCTTATTAGAAATAAAAAAGAGGACTTCGATGCAATTTAGCAAGCATTTCATAATTGGACATCATACAAATCAATTATGAATTTTTTTAAATTTAAATTTTTTAGCCACATACAACAAACTCAGTCAACATAGACTAAATGCTTGTAACAGATATTTCATTAAAATGGCAATATTTCACAAATTTAGCACTTTAGGTTTAGACCATGTGGTTTCAAATGTAAACTTGTCCTAGACTTTCGACCATGTGGTCTAAAATCTATACTAGTCCTAGAAAATGAATGAAAAAATGGTAGAAGAATACCGCCATTTTAACAAAATATCCATATTGGTGTATTATTTATTTGTCCTAATTTAAAAAAAGCATAGAATGGTCTTTAGGAGTTGCAATTTTAGTTTTTCAATCACATACAACAAACTTGACCAACATTATCCAAGTGCTTATTGAAGCAAGATGTTTTATGAATTACTTGAAAGTAGTAAATTTCTTTTACAATATGATCAAGAAAAATTCAATTCCAATCCAATGCTTATCTTCATCTACCATGCAATTTAAATCTTTCAAAAGTTGATTTGAAACACTTGAAACATAAAATTTGCATAAAAACAACAATTCTTTTTCAAAATCATAACTTACCATATAACATGTAATACACATATCTTTAAGGAATCAAAAAAGCTTTTTGAATATCTTGTACAAAGGTTCATTATTTGTGCAAGTACTTTAATTTGTTGACTTGTCTTCATTCTAAAGCCTTGAAAAGTAATGTAATAGTACCTTGAGCTTAAAAAAAACAAGTATAGGCAATTTCATTAAAATGGCGGTAATCCATGTGCCTTTTTAAGACAACTTGGTCTGAATTGTGAAAGTGACATCTAGGTTGTCTATAGATTTTAGACCACACGATTTGAAATATAAAAGAGAAATTTAGGACCAGTGTAGATTTTAGAAATCTAATAAGGATATATATTTCAAACATCTAAGACTATTGTACATTTCAGATCGCCTAGTCTAAATCGTAAAAATTGCCAAACTAGTTGAATGGCGCCATTTTAACAAAATTGCCAATAAGTTTAGAAGAAAAAAAACACAAAAATATAAAATATGATGCTACAAACTTAGCTACTTTAGGCAAAAATTCCTCTTTCTTTGAGCACTTTTATTACCTTGCTTGCACTCACAATTGAAACAATTAAAGCAAATAAAGTTATGATGTGAGAAGAATTATTCTACCCATAAGATCTTTACTTTTGCAAGTTTTCCTTTTCTTCTCATTGCCACAAACTTATGCAAAACATTGTACAAAAGTCATGAAGCATCAACTGAAGTTACTGAACTTTGTCACCACACTTGAACTCCACATCATGGAATAATAGACAAATTCCACTTTTTCAACACACTTGGATGTATTTAATCTGTTCCCTACAATTCTCACACTAAGCTCTTCCAGAAGACATCCATGATATTGTAAATAAAATCCACCGAGTTAGTGGACATCGTTACTCTTAGAAGTCAACTAAAATGGAATAGATTTACGTTTCAATTGTCATCACACCCCGGAAAGTAAAATTAATTAGCAAAACTGCACGGCCAATCAGAGAAAGTGAGGGTGGCGTGCAGATCACAGATTGGGAGTTCCATACCCCCTTAAAACTCAACCCAGTGCTGCAGTTAATGAACTCCATGCATAGCTGCGATCGATTGAACACCAGGATTAGTTAATTGTCTTGTTCCCACCAAATATCCGCAACACCGCCAACCCGAGTCACCAGACGCAGCATCTTTTCAAATCGACGACTCACAGCCCGCATCTCCTTCAAATTGTCTCGGATTCCCCTCACAGCTTCAAAAATAGCTGTTACACTCTTCACTCTTGCGCACCACATTTTTCTCACGCCTTCTATTCACCTCTTCCATATGATCTAAACTTACTACCCGCGTCGGCAACCCTCGAAGCAGCGAAAACAGAATCTTATATTGGCCCTTTTGGCTTGCAGGACTTCCGTATTCTCATGCCGCAATCGCTCGTTCACCATCTCCACAACAGCTCGCGAATGCTTCTTGGATTTCACGTACAGTGGGAAGCGTCGGGGCTGACACTGGTGGTGGGGAAGTGCCAGGGCGTGGTGGAATGTGAATATTTCCAGCGGGATCTTCAGATGAGTCCATTCCATAGATGGGGATGATGGTAAACGAGGTATGGCAAAGAGGACACGGCCGTTGGAGAAGTGAGTGCAGGCATTGCCAGAAGCACTACAGGTGGGCAGGTGGCCACAGTAAGTGGAAAGATGAATTGATAACTAAATATAGTTATAAAATCCTCGCTCTTTCTACTACAAATAAACCCAGGTTGAGGAGCTCATGAGCGGAAACATATACGAGTGGGTTTCAAACCTTATTGAACGTGTGATGAAGTAGACTGCTGATGAACTGTGGTGCCGTTAATCAAAGCATTCGATCAGCTAGCCGCAACACTTGTTTGAGGACACCAACGTAACTTGGGCCGGGCTTTTGTGTTTAACAATGATGACGATCGCGCAATGGTTGATTTTACTGAGGTGAATATATATTGCCCTCCAATTCAAGGCAAATGACAGAACCTACCTTAGAGAAATGATTGCTTACAACAATTTCTTAACATTGAAGCTAAGACTTCACCTACCTCACCATGAGCGCCATCTCTTCGTAAGCACATTCCCCTTCACTGTTGAAGCTCTCTAAGACGACTAAAACCTCTGAATTGACTAGCTAGAGTGGAAGTGGGAGCAAAGGATATGCCTAAATTGCCCGCTACTAAATTAAATGGCTATACCCGTGGTGGCTTCCGATCCCACCTGAAGACTTTAAGAGAACGTTACGATTTTTGCTGGCGCAGTGGCTTTGTTCCGGTTATTACGAGGCTTGAAGGCAATTCTCGACAGAGCTTTGTCCCGCCATAATGTGACCTCGAGTAAAGAATGGAGCCATTTTGGAATCTAAAAATGGTCTCGGATTGGAAATTAGGAGATAAGGTAACCCTAGTAGGATTGGTATTGCTAGCGGACGGGGACACAGCACCTCTTCCGCGATCCGCCTGGATACTTGGCCAAATTCTACCACCGAGGCTGAAAGAGCTCAGACATTTACATACTGTATGCTCCACTCAGACCGTGACTCCCATGGACTGAAATAACTCTCAGGCCGACGTTATTATCGAATATGACGATTGATTTCGCTTCGATTACACGGTTGATCTTACTGACAGAATATAATTTGCACTCAGGAACCTCACCGCTACTAAAAGTAACTGCCGAACAGATAAAGCGTATGTATGTGAGATGAATGGCCCAGAGGCATATCAATCTGACTTATATTATGCTCTTCCAACAGGTCAACAGCTTGAGTGAATATCCGGGGATACCCTTGATTCCTCACAACGAGATTACGAGACTTCCTCGCGATTCTCCGTCAATGCCAACGCTGACAATTCAAGTAGGTCGCGGCCCCAGATTGCATCAGGACAACATTGATACCACTAAACAACATGCCCAAATCCACATCCAACACTGGTTGATACCCGAGTAACTCCAAAACGGGTAGGAAGGAAGCCATTTTTCCTAGTTGCGAGACTTCCCAACGTAACGCTTCCCGAGTTGCGAGACATCGGGCAGTGCAGACTGCGAGACTCCTGGCAGTATAAAATCCCCAGCCTTCCCAAAGTTACTGTGCTTCAGATCATTTCGTTGGCCTTGGGTTTCGCGTGTGTCTTGCGCAAGCTGTCTTCTTCGTTCTCTGTCCATCACACTAGCTGTATGTTAGTCGCTTTGCTAAAACTTACCTTCGAAGCAGTCACTTCTTTTCGATCCATTGACCAATTTCAGCGAGATGGAAGTATCACAGTCCCACATGAATTGGGGTTCAGGTTCTAATACGTTGGACAACTCCACCATGATGTTCCCTGCGGATTGTAACGTCGCTCCTTCACATTACTATCAGCGACTGTTGCGTGATGAAGACATGATTCAGACCCTCAGTGGCGGTGCTCAGGTAGATGATGCCGATGTTTTCCAAAACTTGGATGACCTGGAGGAGCTTGATTTGGAGCGTGCACCGGAACTGAATTGGGAGCCTTCACAGCAGCAGCCTTGGGTGCCCATAGAGGAGCTTCAGTGCCCCCCAACGAATCAGACCGTACCAGTCGAGGTTCCCACCACCGATCAGTCGGAAGAGTCTCACAAAACAGCAGGAGAGCCTCCAACGAGCCAGACCGTACCAGTCGAGTTTCCCACCGTCCATCAGTCGGAAGAGTCTCATAAAACAGCAGGAGAGCATGAATCCGGACAGGAGGATCAGTCTGCGGAGTCTGTGGAATGGAATGGAGAATGTTCAGATGATCACATCGATGCAGCCACCTCGCCATCTGTGTTGCCGTTAGGCGAGAAGATCGGGGTCACATTCCACAAGAAGAATAAGCAATGGGAGGCCCACTTGTGGGTCAGGGGCCAGCAGCTGCGAGGACGCAAGAAGAAGGGCGTGCAGATCTTTCTGGGCAACTTTGAAACTGAGGAGGAGGCGAAATTTGCGCACGACAGAGCCGCCATCAAACTCGAGGTAAAGTCGTATAATTCAAATGCATGCATTGTCAAAAATTTGGGGCAATCCATGAATTGTGTGCAACATTAATTATGTCGTGATTATTAATTTCCACCAGTCCCTGTTATAAAGCATGAGCTGCCACTATGGTCAAAATGTCCAGATTTGTATTTCACGAGGCACCTATGTATCTAAAACTCTGGATCAACATAGAACTCCAATTTGTACACTAGCTTGTTAGTCACAGAAACTACGTGCCCATTTCCACAACATGTACAGATGACACCCAGTGCGAGAGGGGAGCCAGGTTACCCGTTGAACTTTCCTGCGGAAGTTCACGCGAGCTACATGGAAGAGCACGCCCACTGGACCACTCGCGACTTCCTGTGGAAGATCCGGCGCATGTCGAACAAGTTCAGCAAAGGCAAGAGCAGCTTGAAAGGGGTGACCGTGAGGAAACGATCAGTGAAGCGTGGCCAGGAGTGGGCGGCTAAATATGAATCCAAGCTCAGCTTGACGGCCAAGGAGTCCGGGGACAACTTGAAGCGGACGTTCATGCTGGGCTACTTCGAAAGTGAGGAGGAGGCGGGCCAGGCGTATGACCGAGCACTCTTGTTCCTGCATCAGCATCTGCCGGAAGTGGAGCAGTTGCGGTATACCACGAATTACAGGCCCAGCAGCTACTCTGTCGCCAACATCGAGGCCATGGCAAGCAAGCTGCCAAGGCCATAATGACGACTGCAGTGGAATATCAGTGGCCGCGCAATTGCATTGACCGTTCCAATTGTTTTATTAATGATCGATATGGATGCAATTCAACCTGACCACCGAGCTGTGTGCATGAGAGCATGCATGCATCAGGTCTTGAAATTTTGACGGATGAGCATCTTACTCAAAGTGGAGAAGGCATCTAACTGGAGTTCAATTGTCCATATTGACTGTAATATAATTATAATTCTGTCGATCAGAGTATGGTCGATTGCATATTGCCAGAACGTCCTGGAGGTTCTAAATCTTTTTGTCATCTGTATGAATAAAAAGAAAATTGTATAAATTATTGCAGTAGAGATTCTACACTCAGGAGAATTTGTACCTTTCAGAACTCAATGCTTAGACTAAATCAGGAAGTCAGAGACATAGAGATTACAAGATGAAGCGAATTGATACTCTATACAAACTTATTACGGGCTTATTCTTTCACCCCCAATTAATGATGAGAGCCATAGTAGATCATACTATAGTAGATAAGTTCATCTGTTAAATTGAATCAAGCATTGAAAATGTAAAACACGAGATTGATATGAATTTTGAAAGACAAAAATATGTGCAAAACTTAAAATTGGTGATAAGTAGTGCTCACTAGTTTGGTCAATTAGTGGTGCACATTAAATCAAGAGTGAAGATTATATATTTTTACATATGAAAGTTTATATAGGCAAACTTTAGTTTGATAATGGATGAAAGTTTTTGTGATATATGAAGCATTCACTAAACTATATGATACATCTGACAGTACAACTATCAGTATCTTAAATACAATGAAAAGAATTAGTCTAGTCTAGCTCACAAGCAAGCAATTTCGAATGATCCCTCGCATGTGTAATTTGAGACCTTGCATAATTCAGCAAACGACACTTCATTTATTTAGTGCATGTAGCTTTTGTGTACACTAGATTTTGCCTCACTGTCGGCATCGCATTCCTTATACAGTTTTTAGTTGTTTCTTACAATCTTACTTCTGTAGGAAGCCGTGAAACTGAAGTTGTTAGAACTCGCATGCAAGAATTCATTCTCTCGGTAACTAGTCCTCCAAGTCAAAATCCCAGCAACAATCCATGCCAGGTTGCTGATCGAGAACAGCTGAAATTAATGTCAGCTTTTTAGAAATGGCGGTATTCCAATATTGTGGTACTTTTAAGGACGCGCGCAGCCTGAAACAGAAATCCATACCTGTCCTAGCTAGTCTGCGGTCTGAAAATAAACCTTTGTGAAGATATATGCCACAACGACATTGACAATAATTTCTCTCGTCGTGTAGTTGAAATGCAAACAGAACTTCCAAGAGATTACCGTAATAGCCAATTTCATTCAATTAAAGCAATTCTGACACCAGAAATTCTGACATATATTTAAATAAAGGTCTAGTCGAATCTAGGACAGGTAAAAAATTATGCTTCAGAACGAGGGTTTTGAAACGTGGCAAACTATTAGAATACAGAATAATTAACGAATTTGACGGTAGGAGAATAACATAAAAATCCAACGTACCCTCTTCCAGGAAGATGATTTAGTTCTCTAGTCAAGTTTATGGTTCCAGTTCAATGTACCGGGACCCGAATCAACCTATATTGCAGTCACATCTGTTGGAGTCTATGAATGTTCCTACCTCTAAACTAACGTCATGAACAGTCTGCATATTTTTGAAAACACCCCTGTCCTTCAGGGGTTAAAAGGTTTATATTTGAGTTTGGTAAAATTACACTAAAACTTCATTTCCCTTCCAGCTGTGAACTGCCTTGACGTCGAGGCTTGAACATTGACGTACTAAAGCTAATCCAATTCCCAAACCGAGAATGATCATTGCTTTAAAATATTTGCAAGACCTCCCAAATCCTAGCACTAAAAAAAAATTAAGACTAGACTGGTAAAGATTTACGATTCAGGAGGCACACCCTCAAAAGTGCCAAAGACGTGGAATTCAACCAATATAGCGAAAATTCGTATTACTCGTAACCAAAAATGTAAACAAAACTGTCTGACTTTCGAGGATACTCGAATCATGACGCCACAAATTAAACCCCTACTTCCGAGGCTTGATTGAATCAGGACTATATAACCACCCCCGCCCTCCGACTAGTCACAGTTTTGAGGTCACACTTTCGCTCCTGCCATCACAGATAATTACAGAGAGAGAGCTGCTCATTCATAGCTATCCAGAGAGTACTCCATAATTCAGATCGAGAGAGAGCCTTAACTTCAGCATGGCCGGGAAGCGCATTGTGAAGTTGAGGAGCGCCACTGGTGAGATCTTTGAGGTGGATGAGGCTGTGGCATTGCAGTCCCAGTTTCTAAAGAACGTGATTGAGGATGTGGGCGTTGATAGCCCCATTCCACTGCCAAATGTGTCGAGCGACATTTTGGGACAGGTGCTCCATTACTGCAAGTGTTGTGTACAGAACAAGCGGCGGACGTCGAACAATGAGGACTTGAATGGATGTCCAGTCGATGCCAAATTTGTGAAGGTCGATATGGACAATCTCCACAACTTGACTATGGTATGTATTTCAATTGAGTTTCGGAACTACTAACTTGCGTTGTGCAGCGCAAACCTTTGGATTGGACTGGAGCTGTTATAAATATTCCTGTTCACATGTTTTCAATCATGTACCTTCTTTGATATTTTGTGTATAGACATACTTTAGATGAGATTGTACTTGAATCTTGTTGCTACATTGTTCTTGTTCCTTGTTGGTAACATGTGTTTCTAGATTAAGTTTTCCTTTTTAAATGCACAACTGTTTACTTTGTAACTAGTTAGTTCTTATGTGCTTTCCAAAGACTAACAAGTCTTGAGTTTCCAATATATCTACATTTCATATTGATGAGTTCACCTAGCTTGTTGGTAATGGTCATGGTTTTAAATTAAAAATGTGTGTGTGATGACTAGGCGGCCAACTTCATGCATATTGAGACCTTGCTTCATTTGATATATCATAATGTAGCAATGATGATTGCCAAGAAGACATTTGGAGAAATTCGACAAATATTCAACTTCACGAATGACTTTGCGAAAGGAGAGGGATGTTTGATTGGAAACAAGAGCCAAATTCTAGCTTCATTTATGGAGTCATTGCCGATGGAACTTCAACTCAAGATTAAGATCAAGGTTGGACAAAGATTTCACCATGGAGAATGGAGCCCTTGGCAATATGATGTGGATGCCCAAACACTATTTGTGGAGCTTGCCAATCTCCATGATCCCTATAACATGCATCAACAAATTGCCATTATTCTTTTGCATATAGATATCGGTTTGGTAAACACTCTTGTGTTGCAAACATGTGGCATGATGTCCCTCTCTCCTCATCCAAGTGGAGGGGTACACATAGAGTGGGTAGACCAAACGGATACGGACCTATTCAAGGACTTGATGGATGGCATAGATATGGGGAAGATTGAGAACTTTGAGAACTTGATTCTCAATGAAGAAACCATTCACTAGCTTGACATTATTAAAGTAGTCTCGCATGTGGGCATGACATAATTATATCATTTATATAATCATTCAATTTTTCTAATATGTCATGTATACATCTTGAAGAGAGTGGCATGTCTACAATGGACTCTCAAATATGGAGTAGCCAATTTGACTTAAAAATTTTTGTAACATAAACAATTGTATATTTGGACTACTATGTAATTATGTCACAAACTTGTGCAATTAATACAATTTTGAGGTTCTTCATCTACAATACATGTTTCGGAGTTAAAGGACATTTTAATGATTTTATGTTCAGGCTTTGTTAAACTCTTTGCATTACATTTCTATACCAAAACATGCATTTCAAATTTTTATATTTTTTCACATGAATTATATACGTCTAAAATTTAATCTCATTTTTTCATAATTGAAAACATTAAATTGAAATTTCTATGATTTTTAAAAAAAATTGTGTAAAAATCATAATAGTAAAAAAATGTTGAAAATAGTATTAAATTTTTAAGAAAAATGTAATTAATATTGACAAACATCATAAAGTAAAATTCGATGTACTCCTTGAATTCAGACCAAGAGAAAATTGATAGAGAAAATTCAAAAGTAGTATATTTTGAGCTTTCAAGATGTTATTTTCCAAGTCTCCCAAAAATTACAATGGTCATAATTTTGGAAAAAATATAAGTGGAATAAAAAGTAGATTATTTGAGCTACATTTTCTTAGTTAAGTTTAAGAACACTTAAAAATCAAGAACTATGTGAAAAATATAGATTCTAATTGTGTTTCAAAATGTCCATGGGGCTTAGAATGTCCTTTAAGAATTTAACCCCCAACTTCTATGCAACACTTGGCCCCTTAGTAGTTGGATTCTTGATCCTTGTACCTTATACAGTTATACCTGCTACTAAAGTAACTTCGTGGACACTACTATGTAACATGTTGGTAGTTGTGAATTTTTTCATCCAATTGTACTAAGCGTACTTTCCAACATGCCAAGGTTGAACACCAGGAAAGTCAGGAACACTAAACACTATTGAAGGTGAACTCCAAAACTTTCATGTGAACATAATTCCTTTGTGATTTTTCTTAGCTTGTTGGGTTAATAAATGTAGAAAGTGTTATTCAAGTTGCATTCCATTCAAAAAATGTTGCACCTTTAAGCTAGAATTTCCACTTACATCCCCTTTCCCATCATGTCATTTCTTTTCTTGCTAGAATTGCGCCAATATTTTGGAATTGTGCAAAATATAACAAAATTGATGTTTCATATTCATGCAAGACAATATTCAAGCCTTTAAAGTTTACTTTGTAAAAGTAGGGAATTAATCCAAAAAGTAGTATAATCTATAAACTAGTTTGACCACATTTTACAACTTACATTGAAAAACAAATGAAGATTTTTTTTAATTTTTTTGGAAATGCATGCCTAGAGTCAAGGGGTAGATTAAATCAACACAAGAGCAAGGGGACAATGAATGGTATAATTTCTAAAAGGCATGATCATTGATTGTTTCTTAAGGCTACAACCAATTGCAATCAGTCATGGCTTTCAAATGGAGCTTGAATTTTGATAAATTGGAAATATTACACAAACCAAAAATTATAACATATATCTCTACAAAGGTATAGGTTATAGGTATAAGTGCCTACCCAAATCTTCGGAAAGTCTCTTGAGAAGACTCTTTGAACTTTAGGGGTTATAAAGATTGTAGCCTTAGTTATTGGTAGTATTATAAAGAACATTAAAGGATGTTTGCATGTTATATTACACAAAAGAAATCGGCATGATGTACGAATATACACCAGAGTTTAAAACTTTGAAAACACACCTTGGTCTATAAAAGTTGCACTTGAGGTAGGCTATATTTTTCTATAGAAGCTATATATCCAAAGCACCAACGTTCATCAAAAAAACATCTTGAGTTCAATTTTCATTTGCTAACATGAAATTTCAAAGTTTTAAACTCCAGTACACATCAAAGTATCGTGACCAAATATCCTATGATACAAATACTATGAAACCTTGGTATAAAAATAACACTAGCCTTCTTATCTATGCAAAACATGTAGAAATTGATTATTTTGAGGCTTTTGAGATTCAAAATAACCTTTCATGAAGTTCTATTTGCACAACTCAACCCCAACCACTATTCTCTTTTCATCTCTAGGTCGCTAAACTTATAGCATTATAAGAGGGGTTTATAGATGATAAAAATAAATTAATAATCCTAAATTTTTTCAAACCTTCTAAGAAAAAATTTCAATTAATGATCTTGTTTTTCTAAATTTGTTATTCAATAATATGCCTTTAGTGTTGAAAGGTTTCCAAATAACTTCTTAATTCTAAATGACAACCTTTTAGGTCAAATTTGTTTTATTTTCCAAAATTTCAATGATATAATGATGTTTAGAAATTTCAAATATTGACAAATATAGGGTGCAATTAAGCAGTCATTGGATTCTTTGAAGTCAAATGAATCTTAAAGTATATAATATCAAAATTTTGAGGCTCTACGAATAAAGCCACCACTATCTTGAGAATATTGGTTGTCCTTAATACATGGCTTTTCATCTTCAATTTGGTTGAACAATACTTCCCCATGAGTATTTTTGGATATAGACAACTTCTAGTTCTTTGCGCCTATAAACCACTTCAAGGTTTCTTTAATCTTAGATTTTATGGTTTCAAAAATTTATAAAAAATATATAAATATATAATTTCAACTAGAAATTACATCCAAATTCAAACCCTTAAAAGACATTTCTTTGCCTAGTAGGGCAACCCAAGGAAAAATAAAAAAGTCTCCTTGAATGCAAGCATGAAGTGATTGCAAGAAGCACTTGTACCATTTGTTGCATTTTAATGAGTAATCATGATTTTTTTCCTAAATACTTTAAATTTTAAAATTCATTTTTAAGAAAATTTAAAAAGTATGGCCAATGATAAGACCTTTAAGTAGATTTTACTCTACAAAGATCAAACATAGAGTAATTTTCTAATTAAGAAAACTAAAAAAGTGAAAAATCTCAAGAAAATAGGTATTATTATGCTTTAATTCGTCAAAATTAGAGAATCAATTTGAAAATAATTTTTTTTTTCATCCATAACAATTCTATAGATGTTGTCATTCAACAATAAAAACATCAAAATATTTTTTTCTGTATTTGAAAGTTTATGATGAAAGAAACTCACTTTGCAAGCATCTATACAATATACAATTGATTTTTTTTAGAATTCCTTTTTACCACAACTGCAATTCTATTAGGAAAATATCTTTTCTAAATTTCAGCTCTAAAAAGGTACTCAATAATATTCCTAACCCCTAAAATTACACATGTGACATATTTTTGTAAATCAATAATCTCTACAAATTTAATTTAAGAAAATGACCAAAAAATTGGGTATAAATTTAAAATGATCATACCCACCTCCACTATAAATTTTAGCTACATTGGATCATTACTCCTAAAGTTGAGCCTAAAAAATGCTTTGATAGAAGCCATGTGACACAAAATTATAGGACATGTGTTTCTTGCAATCATCCATGAGCTTATTGCTTGTCTAAAGATTGTGCAATTTGGACATGCAAAATTGGACAATGAACAATGCTAAATGTGATGTTTGGCAAGCTAGGTTTACTATAGAAGTGGATCTAATAGGTTCCAACATTAAACGAGACATTAAAAAATGATCATATATGTGAAAGATTCACTCAAAATCGACCCAAAGGGGCTTAACTTGTTGTTTGAGGATGAAGTAGAAAGTCAATATTGAGGAATTTCCACCAAAATGTCATCAAGAGTTACAAAATTGACACCCATCCTCTTGTTGTTGGCAAGAGTGAAACCAAACTATGAAACCTTGTAGAATGAATGACTGAGCTTCTTTCCGTGTTCCTAAGTAAAGGATCCCCAAAATTATCTAGGGCCAAAAACACAATCTTGAAACCTCTACCCCATCCTCATTAGTAGTGCAAAACTCTAGTCATCTTTGGTTATTTATTTCTAATTTTTTTCAATTTCCAAGGTAAATTTGTTTTTGTATCTAAGTCATCGTACTTTCAATTATGGAATACCAAAAGGTTACTTAAAACCCTTTCAAGTTACTTAAAGACACTTAAAGAGAAAAATTCCATACATAACAATTTTGGTGTTGATAAATAAACTAAAAATCCAAAGAAATCCATTCAAGCAATGATATATAGTGGATTTGCATGGCATATTTGGATTTCAAAAAATGTGAAAAGGATATTTTGGGCATAAAAGGTTCTTTGATTATCCTTGACACTTCACTATTTTTTTAGTTGATGCTCGCTAGTATTGATGACCACAAACAATTTCACCCCTTAACCTACCGGGGACAAAATGGATTTTGGGCAGGCTCCTATGATCTCAATTTTTACTGAAACTTTTTGAAACTTTCTCATAAGATAGATAAATTTATGAGCTTTTGGGGAATATAATTTTTATTCCAATCGGTGCCCAAAAGCAAAAGTTATGCCACAATAACCTCAAAATGGAGGAGACCAGGCAACAAAAAAAAATCCACAAAAAATTGAAATAAAAACTTAAATATTTTTTTTCTTGTATATTATATTTTCTTCTAAACGAAAAGCTTTCATTCATTCCATTTGGATTAGTGATGTGAAAGTTATGGAGTTTCTTGTTTTGTGGGCAATCATGGCAACTTCTTGAAAGAAATTTTTTTCTTCTACTTTGAATGCTATATCTTTTTATCTATATGGTCAAACATCACAAAAAATTTATCACGTGATTTAAGACAAGTGTAGATCAAGATCATACGGTTAGACTCTAAAAAATATTTTAAAATTTTATTTCATATGTGAACATAGAAAAAGTGGTAGTTTTGAGTGGTTTTGACAGAAAAATGGCCTTGGGACTTTAGGGGTTTAAGAACCATAAGGCTACAAGATGGCTTGATTTCAATAAGATTAGTTTTTGCACCTTTGGTCCTTTAGAGGTTAACAACCAAGATTAATCCAAAGAAGTACAAAGTGATCTTAAGAATATAATAAGATTTGACCACCTTCAATTTAACCTTCAAAGTTTTCAATGAATTTTTTATCGGGTCGTGGCACTTCTATCACCACTTTTGACATCTAATAGCTAAGTATGGGAGTCTCAGCCTTCAACTTTCAAATAGATTTTAGGCACACTTTTAATTAGAAAATAAACATAGACTTAAAAGAAATTATTAGTTTATTCATATGGTGTCTCACAAAATATGCCAGTTGTTCAATATATGACATTTTATATATATGATATTATTATGAATTATTATTGAAATATTATTATTGAAACCCAAATGCAAACATTTATGGGTCTTGATTAGCAAAGTAATTCTTTATTTTTATAAACCAAAAATATGTACTTTTTTTTCCCTTTTAGTTTGAATTTTACGTGGTTCACCAAAAGAAAACTAGCAAAAGAAATTATTCCTAAAGTACCTACCAATTAAAATGTAAAAATCAATGCTTCTATACATTTTATATCTAATGTTTGTGGCCCATTGTTTGCTTTTTGTCAGGAGATTTAGGATTTTACTATTTTGGTTTGTTTTACACAAAAGGTATGTGCATTCCACATCAAAAGTTTCCAAGAACCAATCCAAAAATTTTAATCCATCAAAAATTTGGAAAAATAATGAACATACTCCAAAACAGGTTGCAAAAATCACCACCCATTCCAATACGGATTCATGAACATTGTACCCAAATTCCGTGATAGATAATAGTCATTAGACGAAACAAGCAATTCTCTGAAGGTTGAAGTGTACCAAAGTCTATTCAATTCATATAAAATAATTTACAAGTTCCCCTTCTACAACTAACCTCATTATTGATACTAGAAAACAAAAATAAAAAATGGTATACACTAGTCATAACATTGCATAATTTGTTTTTGTTTTCCCCTCCTTGGAAAAGTATCATCCTTTCTATGATACTTAGAGAAGGATTTAGTAATAGATTTTAGAAGACAGTCTTTGGGCTTTGCAACTCGACTTTGTGATAAAACACCATCAATTATAATTCTATATCATTATAGAGTCCGTTCTTAAAGGATGCAACTCAAAAAATGTTATGGATATCACCACAAACTAATTCATCTAACTATCCCACTATAATGGCAAGTTATAAATTAAACATGGACAAATCATTCCACTACACAAGCATGACACAATTGAGCTATTTTGGGCAATCTTTCCTTTCATCAAAGACTCAAAGCTCCCAAGGGAGTTTGAAAGAGTTTACCATCATTGTAACAAAATAGAATTAACCCTCAAAGGACCATAACTATGTTTCCACCAAAACGCTCTAAAACTGCCATTTCTAGTACAAGTATCAACTTTTAGAGGAAAAAAAAGACATATATGGACACATAGAACCATAGGATCTTGCAATGTGCTGGTTAGAGAAGATGTGGAATTTTTTTTAGAGATTGCAACTTTGTAGATTGCAAAATAAATTTGAATACTAAAAAAATCTAGACAACTGCACTTTACAAGCTCACATTTGTATGAAAAAATGTCCCAAATGGTGGTACTAATTTAGATTAATTCTTCAAGTCAAGTTGGCTAAATGCTTGAAAATTTTCAGATCATTTGGAATTCTACAACATATAGGAAAAAAAATAGTAAGTAGAAAAAAGTAGTGAATGCTTCAAAATACTAAATTGTTGAGAATTTGATTATAAAATTGAAAAATGCCAATTCCAATGGTTGAAATGTTGTAATAAACAATGTACCTACTATGATTTTATTTTTTTCAAAAAATATTGAAAATTGAGCTAAATAAAGGACTTCAAAGTTCATGTTAAAGTAGGGAATCCATAACTGCCCACAAACTAAAACTCTTTATAGTAACTTTTGACTCATTGATCGAAATAGAAATATTCAAAGTTTTCCACATACATTTAAATCTATAAAACCAGTTTGAAATTTTTGTTTCTAGAAAAAGTGATTTTTTCTAATCTACTTAAATTGCCCAGTTATTAAAAAAAGTAACATATTAGGCCATAACTTTTGACTCATATTTCCAAATGTCTTGAAATTTAGTGCAAATGAAATATATTCTTTATCCACACCTTCTATTAAAGTTTGTGCCAAAAACATGGAAATCTCCAATCACACTTGCCCAAAATTTCTATGTTGCCAAAAAACACAGTCTGGTATTTTAGGAGTTAATCAATTAGAAGAAGGTTAGTAATGGTTCAAATAAGAGGGTAAACTCTGTTTCATTTCCTCTATAGTAAACTCTTAAAATTTCCTCATAGATGGGCAATCCTACCTAGAAGAATCTTTTTTAGCTCTTCCAATACTAGTTCAATAGTCAACTTTAACATACAATTGCATCAAATTCAAGAAAACCCTCTGGCTTCACCCTCTCCATCCTTCAAAGCCATGTCTATTTGTCTCCTAGCATTTTGACCATCTCACGAGCCATCTCACACGTTGACGTGTAGACATGTTAGATTTCAAGTGGTGCAAATTTGTATTTGATTCCCTTCTTTTCAAGAGGGTGGGACCTAAACCTCCATTTAGGAAGAAGATAACTTGAGAAATAACTCAATGGGGTTAGATTGCATCCAACCATGCCCTATTGTCATTCAAAAAAATTCAAGTGAAGTAAGCCTTGCATGTTATCAATTCCAAAAACATACAAGTAGAGTAAGAAGTCAAATGCATTCCAAAATAGGATATTTTGCAAAGGCACCATTTATCCACATATATGCAAAGATATTTAAGTGATGAAGGATCATTATTTTAATATTCTATTAAGTTAGATTTAGATTTTTCCCCATCAAGTGAACAAGTAAACTCCTTATGAAATGCTACAATATTCTTTGTCATTTTATTCAAGTGAATTAGGGTAATTTTTAGTAAACCTTTCCAAGGTCATTTTAACTTGTAATTTCAATATTAACATTTTTCCCAAAGACTATCGTGGTAGTTTGTGTACTAGTAAGTTGTTGAGGGGCACATCCAAAGACACATAATTAAACAACATGGCACCCTTGATGATTGGGAAAACACCACTTTTTCTTTTAAATGATCTAGCAAAATACTTTGCTCTTGAAAGTTGCCTATAGCTTTGCCAATTTATTTGAACTGACATAAGGATTAGATACACAAGTTCTCCAAAATATCCAAGCTTCTCAAAATCATTTTCAAAGTTCACCACATTTACAGATTTATTCTAAAAAAGAACAAAACAAACTATTGTTTAGGTTGAATGCTTGAAAGTTTATGTTGAAACGAGTCTATGACAAAAAAATTACATAAAAGATCTATTCTAAATTGAAGAATGTAGATTTTACAAATCAAATTGTTTTTGTAGAGTACAAGGGTAATTAAAGGTCAATTTAGATGTGTATATAGAACAATGTCAATTTCAAAGCATAAATTGATAATTATTTATAGTAGTTGAAGTGACCAATTTCTACCAACTTGCCCCAAATTTACAAAGTCACCACATTAATTTCAAAATAGTAGGTAAACTATTCCAAAATCAATTCAAGACCAAGTCTAGCATGTAAGAAGTTTTATGACTCATGCCATTGAAGCTTTTTTGCATTGATCATCAATATTAGAAGGTCATTACAATTTAATTGACAATCATTCAATTGCAAAAAATGAGATTCATCTATAAGTAGTTTTTCTCTTTGATAAGTGCTTAACTAAAATGGGGTATAGATTTGTAATTTACAAATCCTCATTGAAGCAAGCAATGTGCTCAAGCCTTTGAGCCTCTAAATCTAGCAAGCAATAATATCATACCATTTTCTTTTTCCTTGTGAGAGTAGACAAGGGGGGAGGGTGTTTTTCTTAGCCTCAATGATTGTAGTATTTAAATCTCAAATGTATTGATCTCTTCTCTTATTCTCTTCGGCATGTCATTGGATTATTTTTTTTTCAAATTCCTAATTTTATAGCTACTAGTCTAATATAAGATCATTCCTTCCAAATCATAGCTCCAATTTCTTTAGAATGGATATTCAATCATTCTTGAAACATCTAAACCTACAAGTGTGACATATTCTTGAAACTCAATATTCTCTACCAACTTTAATCTTAGGAAATACTTTTAAAATTAGACATACATTTAAATGGTCATATCCACTTTTGCTATGAATTTTAAGTAAA
This sequence comes from Rhytidiadelphus loreus, assembly GCA_947034895.1. Taxonomy (NCBI): domain Eukaryota; kingdom Viridiplantae; phylum Streptophyta; class Bryopsida; order Hypnales; family Hylocomiaceae; genus Rhytidiadelphus; species Rhytidiadelphus loreus. The sequence goes on along the minus strand of OX344761.1, from coordinate 2,789,801 downwards.
ATGGAATATTATTTTCAAAGTTGTGCTTGAAAAACACTCTAGCATTCAAAGTGGCAGTGATTGAACATAGCATAACTCTTTCTTGCAATCTTCCATTTTGAATACATTTTTGCATGCATTTTATACACCATTTGATTAGAAACACTTTGGAAACACTATTCTTCACTTCTAAAAAGAGTCAACACTCATTAGTGGAATTATGAATGTTTTCAAGACCTTATTATGGGAGCTACATGAAATGGATGAAGTGCACGTAAGTATAATGGATTTTTTGTCTATTTTTAGTAATAGGCTAGTACACACTTACTTGATGCTTCATGATTTTTGAACAAGGTTTTGAATCAATTCATGTATAGAGATGGAAAGAAAAGAACAAAAACAAAGATTAGATATTTACATTCATTTCAAATCATAATTCATTATGCCAAACTATCTTCATATTTACATTCTCCATCATACCTAGGTTCTGTTAGGGGTTAACACAACTTAACTTCAAGTGCAAATGTACCTTAGATGTGCTACTAATGTAATATAGCACAATACTAATCACATGTATTGGGTTGAAGTTTGTTAAATTTAACCAAATAGTTGAAAATAGGTTTGAGCACATTGTAGCTAAAGTTGAGTTGAGAAGAAGAAAGAACTCTAGTCTTGTGCGAGATGACATGAATTGAGAATCTATTCATTCATGACCCCACACCAAAAAACACAGGGCAGAGGAAGAGACAAATTTCATTATAGTAGTCCTATAAGCCTTCTCAGGGAGGGCAAAAATTTGGACCTAAACACTCCAAAATTTTCTTAGGGGGAAATGCAAGAACAAATCATTTACAATGGATGATGAAATTTGGAAATTTGGAATTCATCTTTGTTGAATCAAAGACTCCCAATTGGTGAAGAGAAGTTGGACATTCAAAATCATGGGTTCCCCTGCCCATCACTGGGCTGGTGGCCTTGTAATTTTATTTCTTCCTATTGAAATAATTGTCAATGTTTACCAAAATTTAAAATTTAAAAATAAAAATAAATTCTTAAACATCAACACTAATGTTTGGTGTCAGATGAATGACAAAGAATCCTCCTACCTAGATAGAAGTACAACTATTCATCCTTAGAATTTTGTTATGAAAAGGGGAGGTCTTCTACAATCCTTTGACTTCCAATGAGGGTGATTGCAAGAAAGACCAAACGATTTTAATAGCGTTTTGCGTTTTGCGCTCAGTACTATGAGTACTACAATACTACAAAATAGAGCAATCTCAGCCGTTGATCTAAAAATTCAGCGGCCAATAGTACTTAATAATACTGAAACGGTCCTATTTGAAAAAAATGATAGTTTGTCATAGAAAGTAGATAAAATTAAGTATAAATTAATAATAATTAGAAAATCATGAATTAAAAAAAATTAAAAATTGGCCATTTGTAAAGACTTGATTACATTTCACCAAAAACTAGAAGTTGAAACCATCATGAATGTTTGGAGCGCTATGCGCAAGGGACCCCTATTTGCATGCATGTTGAGGACAAAAAATTGTTTTTTTTCTAATGTCCTTTGGTGGGCAAATTATCATCTAGTGTGGAAATAGCCTAGAAAAAATTCAAGTGAATATCATAATTTTTGGATGCTCCACAATACTAAAAAACCCTAAACCGCAAAGTGTGACAAATTAGCTAAATTGACATTTAATTATAAAATTATTTTTCAAAATTTATGAAAAGAATGAATCTCATGATTTCTCAGTTAGCCATCTTCAATAAAAAATTCAAGTCCATCAGCTTCATTTTCCAAAAGTTATGATTGATGGCAACTTAGTCACTTCAATTGTGACGTCAAATAGGACCGGTCTTTCTTGCAATCACCCATGAGTGCTTTTGCTATTTCTTAAACCAATGATTCACACGGTAATGAAAAGGGATGATTTCCAAGGTCACCCCTTCATCTTTTTACACTTGAATGCCAGGCCGATTATCATGGAAATCATCTGTTTTGTCATTGTGTGAATTGTTGGCTTAAAAAATGAAAAAAATACTCATTCGAAGACAGACTAGTGTAGATGATCTTTCTTTTCCACACAAATTTTGGAAGATGAATAGTAGCATTTTTGTCCTACAAGAAAAGATTTTTTTGTCATTCATCGACCAAAAAATGTCCTCCGTGTCATTTATGGGTTAAGGATTAAAAGTACATGGGGGCCAAAATCAGGCCGGGGTGAATTGACCCCTCACTCATCCCCAAAGGAAACCCCTGAATTTTTTTATTTCCCACACATGATAAAATTTGCAATTTTTGAATTCATATTTGCAATCAGAAGCCCCGAATTAGCTAAGAAAGATGTAGAGCATACATTTTCTGGGCACAAAATAGGTGGTCTTTTTTTACTTGCACACCTTGGACTAACTTGGGGGACGAGGGGGTCAGTTCACTCCAATCCAAAATCAATGGGGGTAGGTTTTTTAATCTAAGCTTATTATCTCTAGGCTTAGGGGGAAAAGAAATTCTCAAACCGTTGAGTCTACTTTATAGTCCAAGTGTAGACGGCCAAGGTGAATTGACCCCCTCATTGCCCCGTCCAGGGGTTATTGTGAAAAAAAGCCCCCTAATTTTTGCTGTGATTTTTCTAATTTCTACACACCTCCTATCTAATTGGGGGCCATTGATTGCAAATCTGAATTCAGAATTTGCAAATTTTATCATCTGATTGCAAATAAAAAAATTCCACATTGTTTTCCCCAAGGGTACAACAGGACAATGAGGGGGTCAGTTCACCGGCCAGGGAGAACTAACCCCCTCGCTTGGCCCTGTGGGCAAACCCTGGAATTATTTATTTTCTGCACATGAATTTTTTTGCAAATTTTGAATTCATTTTTGCGATCAGAGACCCAAAATTAGCTAGGTGAGGTCAAGAGTATACCCTAGAACGGCCCAAAATACGGGGCATTTTTTTTACTTGCACCTGGTAAGGCCGAGCGAGGGTGTCAATCCACCCTGATCAGTTCACCCTGGTCAAGTGTAGACTAGCTGGTGGCTACAGCAACAGCCGAGTAATTTCCTGAACCCCTGTTCGTTTGACTTGAACCTGCCGGGCAACAACGACGCAGAAACAGAGCCCTTGTAGGTACAGTAACAGTTTCCCGGTTCCGACAAACGTACAAGAGTTTGCGTCTAATCCGACTCGTCCATGCCGACTACAACTGTGACTGGATTTAGTGGCCAAGCTGGCTTGGCATGGCATCTAATTTCATCTCCGTGATCGAATTCGTTTAATTTCCAGACATTAAAAGTCGGCAAGGCCAGGGCAATTTTTCAGAACCCGACAATTGCGAGCAATGCGCGCCAAGTGTAAATTTTCAAATGAATTTGGCGAACTCATTTGCCGACGAACTGCTTCGTCAGTTCATTACTAAAGGCATTGTGGTGCCATTGAGTCCACCATTGGCAGTGAGGAGAGTGCTTGTGTGGGGGGAGTATTATTCGTCCAGAGAGTAGCTAGTGTGCAAGGGACGGTTCAGCTAGCTAGCTCATTGCCTCAATTTTTGAACAAAGGAAGCTCTCGCTCATCGTCGCAGAACGGTGCGAGCTGCCGAGTTCGGATCCAGGGGCGAAACTAGATCAATTATGCTGCTAGAATTTTGATCACACTCTACATGCATTTGGTGGAGATTTTTTGAAATATTTGCTGGATTTTCTGCTGGTTTAGCTGGTAATAACTCGATCTCGTCTATAGTTCGTGTATAGAGTTCTTGCAGATTGATTAGCGCAGCATTCATGGGTGTACGTCTCATCGATCACAACCTTGACAGCTAAGTTGTAAAATCTGGCTAGGGGTTAACGGTTCGTACATTAGAGTGTGAGCTTCTAGCTCGCAACTGTTATCTGTCCTATCGAATTTCGACAAATTCAATTTAGATCCTCAGATGTACATCTTTCCTAGACTTAAAAAGAACTCTGTGAACTCGAATGTACGTGACGATTATGGTTCCTTGAAACTCGCCATTTTAAAGAATGTGGCCGTTGATTCTTTTCAGGCGTCTTCATCATCTTCAACTGAGCGTGGTGAGGAGCTGCGGAGTCGACATTGAGAGCATCCACCACGATCTCAACATGGGCTCCACGGAGATCTTCAATCGCACAACAAGAGACATGGACATCAAGGTCGGCAATTGCCGCTATTTCATCAAATTGACGACGGTGGCGAAGAACCAAAGCTACACTGTCCATATGGACTACAACGACACATATCGGGAATTCTCTTTGGGAGGAGATGCTGCAGGCAAGTCTGTCATTGTGAACTCGGACGAGTGCGTTGACAATAAGAAGATCATCATTCGAGAAGTGGACGGCGAATTTGAAGTCGACATGGAACCAAGGGTGAGGCCAGCTCTTCGTGCAAGTACTGTCCCGTCGTCCGCGGCTTGTGAGCCAACCCGAAAGAGACCTTACTTATTCTGGAGGTTGTGGATCTTCTAGACTGCTCTGGTCATGGCTAGCTGAGACTTACCTGACCTACAAATTCTCACGGAGTTTTGAGTAATTAGGTTCTAGTGTCACCGATCTAGCCTGACGGTCTAGTCTTCGATCGAAAATTTTGAAAATTTTGAGACTGAGCATCTTGGAGAGTTGGATGAAGAGTCTGTTGGGGTCTCTGTCCGTAGGGGACCCTGCGATGAATTAACAGACTCGAAATCCACGCTTACCTCATAAAAGGGGTTGGAGTTGTTTCTCTGTTGGGGTGTTCAACTAACTATGCCAATGTTAAATTAAAGAGTACCGGTACTAGCTTGAAGGCTGTTTATTGGAGAGCACTGAGAAAGAAAGCTTCGACGCAATCAGAGCTTCATCTAGCAGCTTAGTTAGCGAGTGTTAATATATAGTGGTTTTGATAGTTCATAACCGAGACGTACTACGACAAGGGATTCACATGATCTTTCATTCTTCAGTGATGAAATATAGTTTGAGGAATCTTTAGAGGATATTTTCACCTGAATGCTTTTAAGTAAGAGCGTAGTTCATGTTTTTAGATTGTGGTAATTTCAATTGGGCCTTCCTGGTCTTTGAAAGACAATTCCCAAGCACCGTAGCATGTATTATGGATACCATACGAAGAAGCTATGAATTTTAAAGTGTTCATTTAAGGTTCATCCAAAAGTAACCTTGTTGTAGGCTCTTATGCTCTGCCCTGTCCATTTAGACAGGAATCCAAGCAAATTTAAAATAATGGGAGTATGGGACTAACAATGATTTTTTTTCCATTTTCAAAAAATAGCCTTCCTCTTCTCTCTGTATCCAAGTGGGAAAAAAAAATCATACAGAAAAACCACGCGGCACACTAATAGGACAAATCAGTGTCACTTCATCCATGTAGGGAAGTTAGTTACTAGAATTACTTTCATGCTCAATCTCTATGTTCACAATGGTCAAAGCCAGACTAACATTCTTCCTCCTACTTCGTGGGCACAAAATGAAAATCAATTGCTAGAAAGAAGGCCAGAACAAATGCCATGCCACTCAGTCACGGCACCTTCTTCTTAATTAGTTACGTTGCCCTACCTTAAACAGATATTTAGTTAAAATGGAAATATTCCACAAACTTGACACTTTTAGGTTTAGATCATGTGGTCTAAAATGTAAGCCAGTCCTAGACTTCAGACCATGGTCTGAAATCTAGATCAATCCTAGAAAATGAATGAAAAAATGGTGGACGAATACCGCCATTTTAACGAAATATCCATTCTTAACACAAACGTACCACATTTCGCATACTTGTTTAGAATGTCTGCAGTACGTCAACTCAGGAGCTGACTATTCAGGAATTGATCCGTGCGCGCTTTATAAAGTTTGATCTGCTGACTGAGCCAGAAATATGAAACATATTAAAATTGTACATTCTGTCGGCAAAGACTGTCGGTAGAGACAATCAATCATTTCGTGATATCGATTTCCAGCATCTTCCTGGAATTGCCAAACAGGACGATTCAATGCCTGAAAATTCACACCCACTTCTATGATGTCACATTACGTGATAATAGGGTTACCTCTTCTTCACTTGGCACTTGGAGAATGGAGAATGAGAAGTTGGGGAGGGTTTGGAGGAGCCAATGGGAAGCCGTGGTGAGTGAAGAAGGTGTGACACCTCTAAAGAATGTGTTGAGAGTGGAGAATGAAAAAAGTGGAGAATGAAAAAAGTGGAGAAACAACTTACCTAAATCTAAGATTAGATGTGAAGTTGGAGGGAAATCAGCAACAACAAAGGTAAAGCGGCAAAGAAAGGTAAAAGTGTAGAGCACAAAGGAATATACTTAGTTGGATATGTCTTCCGCACTCCCAATCTTCACCTCTAGAGGTGAAGACTGGGAGTGTGGAAGATATATCCAACTAAGTATATTCTACCAACATGGAGCCAACCCCAAGCCACCACGTTTCCATTCTCCAAGTACCAAGTGAAGAAGGTGTGACTATCCCTAATATATAATTTCGTAAAGTGACATTGATGTAATCCGATCTGTGGGTACTTTCTACGCACATCACTAGCTTGTTTGTTTTGGGGGATTTTCGGACAAATTACAAAGTAGACATAGTACAAGGAAGGTATAAAGCCAAGGGGCCCAAATCTCAAGGCAAAGGGGGAGAAAACCCAAACTCCACCCTATTTAATCCCAATGTGAGGGCTACATCCGATCCCATCCTATAGGAGAGCTACTCAAGTTTTTCCCATTAGGAGTTAAACTTGCCAAGCTCTTTACTCTATAGAGAGCTTAGCAAGACATTAAACCATTGTCACCACACTATTCTAGCATATTCAATGTCACTAGGTTTGATAGTATAAATTTGTCCCTATTTTGTGGTTGAGTAGGGTCTTTCTTTTCTAAGGGTCAATTCCTTAGTGATTGAAAGCTTACTAGGCACATATAGAAAGTAAAAAGATTGCCTCCATCCATTAGGGGAGATTTCTGCGTTTTAAGAGATTGTGAGTTCTTGGACTGCAGGAATGCTGTGGGAACGCGGATCTGATGTGGCCAGGAACAGCCACGTCAGATATAATTTTTTAATATAATTTTTAATAAAATAATAATAATTTTTTTAAATCTTAAAATCTTTTTATTAAATTTTAATTTTTTTTAATTTTTTAATTTTTTAATTTTTTATAAATATTATTATATTCTGATTGTACAAGACTGGTTCCCAGCAATGGGAACAACCCTGAAATAGTCTCCGGAGTAGCTGAAATCTCCCCTGATGACACTAATGCAATATTTATTTGGACTTAGGATGGATTTTTTTGAGGTAACTGCACCTATAATCGTCACTAGTGGTAGTTGAGGGATAAAAATTGTATATAGTTAATATTATTAGAAGCAAGTTATTTTTAATAGAATTTTTAATTAAATGAAAGAGGATTCCAATGGGCTTTAGCATGTTAGTCTTAACCATCTAAGTTATTAATATTAAAGTAGGAGGTGCAGAAAACATCCATTTAAGAGCATATTGGTTTAGGATATCTTCTAATATGTGGGTCAAATCATTTTCTAACAAATTTTCAAGGAAAGAAGAGAGGAAGATACATCCATCACAATTTGATTCACAATTGTTGGACTTAAATTGAATTAGATATGATTTTCTAAAGCTTACAACAGTAGGGTGCTATTGAAGTTCATATATAGGTATAACCATTAAATGTCACATAGATATTCAACAATGGTGCAAATGGAGTTCAAAAATGAAGGCATGCAAACCTTAAACTTGAACAACATGGTGCATGTCATTACCTAGGATTGCACAAAGTGTCCCACCATTCATAACTTTACATTATTTACACTAAAATTGTGTCTACTTCCAAATCAAACTTAGTACCCAACCACTCATTAAATTGTGCACCAAAATCCCAAATTGGCACCACTTCATCACTGGACAGTTTTTCATTCATGTGGTAACAATTCATGGTACAAAAGTAGGAGCAGTTCTTAAATTGTAGGTGACAACTCACGTACTGTAGGACCCATGGGAGAAACAAAAATGTTTAGGAAGTGTACATTGAGAGCATACAATGATCACAACATGTACATTGATAGCCTGACATCAATTTTGCAACCATCCTATGGTTGGAAATAGGTTTGCCAACATATTGAGAATGGAACAAATAAAATCTTCACAAAAAAATTTCATGGTAATATTGTTTTTGAGGAAAAAATTTAGAAAATTAGAAAATCCTACTAAAATCTATTTCTCTACACAAGGAAATCTTTCCTTGAACTTCCCCCAAGCTGCAAAGAGGCTGAATTGCTTAACCCTTAAAGGACGGACAGGTGACCGTGAAAATCATGCATTTTGATACCGTGGGAATCATTGGTATACTAAATTTCAAAACCACTCATTGGAAGTCAAAGCACTGTAGAAAATTTCTCCTTTCCACCTCCAAAAACGAGGATGAATAGTTGTATTTCTGTCCTCTACAGGAGATTCCCTTGTCATTCATCGGATGCCAAACATCCGTATCGATGTTTATGGGTTAAGTGATCGGAAATAGGTGATCATCCTTATATCACAAACGATAATTATGTTGGATACCCTGAAACTTCCTCGAATGCCCTGACTCTTCGCAGTTCGTTTCCACAAAGCGCAATATGAACGAATGAAAGTGCTCATCTGTTTTCATCCATTCAACCCCCCCCCCCAGCCTGCCTTCATGATCAGCAATCCTCCTCTTCCCTTGTTCGCTGCCGCAGGGGAGCTCCGCCTAGCAGAAACATGGCGTCGTTGCTCTGAAAAATTTCAGGAATTCCGCGCGCATGGCGGAAGCCATTGCGCATGGGAGCTTGATGCGTTCGCTCCCTGTCACTCCCTCTGCAATTCGAACATTTCCGGACAATTCTGCCGCCAGAGTTTGCTTCTGCCCACTGCGTGGGAGTGGACATCCCCTGTGGAGGTCCGTGAAGCAGCAACGAGAATGGGGCGCGAGGAGAGGCTTCCGGTGCAGGGGAATTGTGTCATTGTGTGCTAGGATTGAGGATTCCCTCCCCACGCAGACGGACATCATCGCCTCGGCGAGGGAGAAAGGGCTGCTGCTGGCGATCAAGCCCACGGGGCCTTTGTTCGTGGTGACGGCCATCGACGTGGCCACCGGGGAAAATCTCGGCACGGCGGATGGTTTCATCAAGCCGTGGATCGACGCCAACATTTTGCACTTGGACAACATTCGGTTGACGAAAGCCAGCGCCACGCGGAGTGGACGCACCATTTTTGGAGCGGCGGTGTACATGGGCGCTTTAATGGTCCGCCACGGGATTGACTGCGCTTGCAACAAAGGCGAGCTGCTGGCTATCAACGACTCCGACGAGTATCACAAGAAGCTGGTGCGATATTATTCCAGGTTAGGGTGGAAGGCCGTGCACGAAGTGACGGGCGACTCGTGGCAAGATTACTTGCACATGCTCGTCTGGGGCGGTGTGGGCACGCGAATGGATGCGGATCTCCGGGAACTGTTAGGAAAGTGGGCTGCGACGATGAAGCCGGCCTCCAAAGCGAAAGCCATGGTGGAGTCATCTAACTAGTGTTCCAGTGCCTTTCCTTGTAAGTTCAATAGACTTCTTTCATATTAGGGTTACTCGTGTCTGCTGCTATGGATTTTGCAGCACCAAAGTATGCCTGACTTGAATACTCCGTGTAAAAGTTCTAAGACTCAAATTTTGATGTTTAGGTGGTTTACGTTCTCAAATCAATATGTATTGTTCGTGCAAGGCTTTAGGGTGTCGCATTTAGCTATGTGTTGCAACTACATATCTGTACCTTATGTTTTTTGGCTCAGCTATGCTAGATTCGTAACATTTCCACTGAACACATGTACTGCAGTAGTACAGCCTGTCTAAGAACTCGTGAATGTCGTTTCTATTACTTTGGGTATTTTCTTTTCTGAATTGGATTCTATGCGTATGTATGGTGGGCTGAATATTTCTATCTGAGGATTCTGATTGATTATTGCGAGGCACGAAGGTTTTTGTATTGGTCGAGGCATATCTCCAATACAGACCTAGTTTGCCATCGGATTTAACCAGTAGAGTGTCTCACCACCTTGTCCTAGAAGGGAGATATTGGATACTTTGCTCACAAGTGTTTCTACATACCATTGGTATGTCGAGACTTGCTAAGTTTCTTGTGCATTTACAACATTAGTGGTCCTGCTCCTAGGTCTTATGGTTACCTTAATCTTATGGCTTTGCAGTTACCTTAGAGTCTAAAGACTAAGATTTACTCCGATAATCAAACTGTTAGAATCAAGTCCTCTCATGATTTTCAAATTAACCTTGGTCAACCTTATGGGAGCTTGAGAATTTTGGGGTTGGATTGTACTTGCCAATCCAATATGCGGTTCCGCGCATTCTACACCCTTGCACTAGGTCTTTGCTGAGTAATTGCAGCAACCCCTAGCAGGCAGATAGCATGAAAAACTGCAGGAGGAATTGTCTCCAGGAACGTCTTGAGATGGATATTGCAGTAGTTGCTTGTCTTGGCAACATCGTTTGATCTGTAAAACAAGATTAGAAACATTCATGGATGCATGTGAATATTTTCTGTGGATTACCTATTGAAGTTTCAGAAACTTTGTTCAGCAAAACTGCACAGGCCTTTGGCCTCCCTGAAAGTAGGGCTGTCTCGCCACCTGTCAGCCTATGTGTGCCCTGGCTGACGTACTTGAATTTTATTTCAATCCCTCCCCCAGGTATCTTGAGGAGGGATGCTGTTGGAAAAGCTGATGTGGAGCTATTTTTCAGGAGGGATCTTGTAAGTAGTTTTTAGAATGTTACAAAGTGGAAGTGGGATCAAGGACAGAAGGATGATGAAGAGTGAATTGGTCTGGCAGCTTACGCATTACAAATCCAAAGCATATATTCCTATGACGTATGACAGCTGCTTTAGATTGGAGGCATGCTTGTCAAAGTCTGCCTAACTCTTGAAACCATCCGTGACTCCCCTTAACTAGCAGATTGTGCACTGTTGATTAACCATTTGTCTTTAGATGAATATGTGAACACATCATGAGGCAAATCTGAATTTTACGAGAACTGTACGTGTTAACGTCTCCGTTTCAGACCGTCTCCTGTACAGTACAGTAATTACTCAGGAAGCAGTTGTATCTGATCCGAAAAATAGTTCGGCATCAGTTCAATGCATGTCATAAGCGTACGCATACCTATCAAACATAAGCAAATTATTCACTGATCAAATTTCACTCTCAGAAATGCATGAAATCGAATTTCTCTGGAAACGTACTACTGTAGTTTGTTCATACCAAGTTCAATGGACCTGTCATATAAATATAAATATAAATTTACAGAGTCACCTGTTCACAAACAGGGATGCAAAAATGAAGGCCCGAATCAGCGTAGCATTGCAAGGATCCTTTGCAAGATCTCATTGAACATTGCTCTCACGAATTATTGCTACAAATCGAGAAAACCTAGATTTCTACCAAAATTCAAAAGACACCAAAACTGACTAGACCTTGTGCAACAATTGGTTGCACCTCAATGCTCAATTTGCTTGAATGTACTCT